>JASDDO010000028.1:51049835-52299835 GCA_030015575.1 Agapanthus africanus
ACGTGTCGGCACGTGGGCGCTTTGCGCATGAGCGCTGCGCGCAGGTGCGCAAGCGCGCCACGTGTCGGCACGTGGGCGCTTTGCGCACTTGCGCAAGCACGCAGGTGCGCAAGCGCGCGCGCCCGCCACGTGTCGGCACGTGGACGCTTTGCGCCCTTGCGCAAGCGCGCGCGCCACGCGTCGGCACGCGGGCGCTTTGCGCACTTGCGCAAGCGCGCGCGCGCGCCACGTGTCGGCACGTGGGCGCTTTGCGCACGTGCGCAAGCGCGCTGGTGCGCAAGCGCGCGCGCCACGCGTCGGCACGCGGGCGCTTTGCGCACTTGCGCTGCGCGCTGCTAAAACAAATTTCTCAGAAGAGAAATCAGAGAGGAGTTGGACTCCTGAGTGTGTGTTTTTTTTTTTTTGGGTTTAGTGAACGATGTTCTTCTTCCTCCTGTTGCTTGCTGGATCTTGAAGATCAAGAGATGTGAAATTTCAAAATCTCTCCTTTTTCAGATCTAATGATAGATCCAAGTTCCCCTTTGTGGGTTTTGTGGTGAAAAACTAATTTATTTTGAAAAAGGAAGAGTAAAACTCTTGATTTAATTCAAGAGAAAGAAGAAGGTTTTGGAACCTTGAAGATGGAAGAAAGAGCTCAGCTCTGAGACTTTTTTTTGTTTGGAGAGAGAAAAAGTTTTTTTTTTTGATATTTTCATTATCTTTGCCTTTATAGGCCATACATTTTACACATAGTCCCTTGGGCTTCACAAAATGGCATTTTGCCATCCCATGGCTCATGTGCCATTTCATTTTTGCACATAAGCCATGGGCTTACAAAATATTGGCTTTATGCCCATTTTGTTTACATTCATGCATAAAAAATTACATAAAAATTATTTATGACATGATTTATATTTTAGCATGGGGAGGGTCGGCCGCTTCACGTTTCGGACTCGACCCGGGCATGGGCCCACTTGACCCGGGCTTGGGCCCACCTGGGTTGGGGTTGACCTTGACTTTGACTCGGTCAACCGGGGTATAAATTTTTACCCCAACAAAATGCCCCCCATCAATAAATGCACACCGCACATTTGAGTTGTGTGCATGAAATTGATGGATCTTGAAGCTGAACTTCGAGGTGGAACATCATTCCAGAGGCGAAGCATCATCCCGGGGAGCATGATTCCCGGGGATCGGAGCATCATTTCGACGAACGGAGCATGATTCTAGGGTTCGGAGCATCATTCCGAAAGGCAGAGCATAATTCCAGAGATCGGAGCATCTTTCCGAAGAGCGGAGTATAATTCCAGAGATCGGAGCATCGTTCCGATGGGCGGAGCATCGTTCCAGGGCTCGGAGCATCGTTCCGATGGGCGGAGCATTATTCCAGGATTCGGAGCATTATTCCGAAGGGCGGAGCATGATTCTAGGGATCGGAGCATCATTCCGATGGGCGGAGCATAATTCCAGAGATCGGAGCATCTTTCCGAAGAGCGGAGCATAATTCCAGAGATCGGAGCATCATTCCGAAGAGCGGAGCATCATTCCAGGGATCGGAGCATCATTCCGAAGGGCGGAGCATGATTCCAGGGTTCGGAGCATCTTTTCGAAGGGCGGAGCATAATTCCAGGGATCGGAGCATCATTCTGGTGGGCGGAGCATCATTCCAAAGGGCGGAGCATCATTCCAGGGATCGGAGCATCATTCCGAAGAGCGGAGCATCATTCCAAGGTTCGGAGCATCTTTCCGAAGGGCGGAGCATAATTCCAAGGATCGGAGCATCATTCCGATGGGCGGAGCATAATTCCAAGGATCGGAGCATCATTCCGATGAACGGAGCATCATTCCAGGGTTCGGAGCATCATTCCAAGCATGATTCCAGGGATCGGAGCATCATTCCGAAGAGCGGAGCATGATTCCAGGGTTCGGAGCATCTTTCCGAAGGGCGGAGCATAATTCCAAGGATCGTAGCATCATTCCGATGAGCGGAGCATCATTCCAATTTGCGGAGCATAATTCCAAGATTCAGAGCATCATTCCGAAGGGTGACAGACATTCTAACCGAAGCATAATTTCGATGCGGAGGTTGATTCCCAGGCGAAGCATAATTCCTACAGAGAAGGCAAATACTCCGAGGTGAACCATCATTTCGACACGGGGTGCACATTCTGAAACGAAGCTTGATTCCGACGCAGAGCTTGCTGGTTGACTTGATTCCGAGGCGGGGCATAATTCCGACGAGGAGGTCGTTGGTTGATTCCGAGCCGAAGCATAATTTCGACAGGGAAGGCAGATACACCGAGGCGAACCATCATTTCGACACGGGGTGCACATTCTGAGACGAAGCATGATTCCGACGCAGAGCTTGTTGGTTGATTTGATTTGGGTTGACATCAGTATCGCTACACTGGAATATGGTACCAAGAGCGAATCATCATTTGTCATGAGAGGGTTTGGGGATTTTTTTTGTTTTGGCATCTGCATTGCTGCACTGGAATAATGCCAGGAGCAACTCATCATTTGCCTGAGAGGATTTGGGAATTGGTTTTTTGTTTGGCATCAGCATTGCTACACTGGAATGATGCCAGGAGCAACTCATCATTTGCCCCGGGAGGAATTGGGAGAGATTGGGATTGTTTTACGCCCGTGGATTGTATACGGTTTTCCAGGATGCATGATCCAGACCGTAGGGCCAGAAACATTTCAGGACTTTGTTGGCGTCTGCATCGCTGCACTGGAATATGGTACCAGGAGCGACTCATCATTCGCCGTTGGTATGAGATTTGGAATTTGGTTGGCGTCTGCATCGCTATACTGGAATATGGTACCAGGAGCGACTCATCATTCGCCACTTGGGGATTGGGGAGCGATGGCTTAGGAGACAGGTTTGGATCCCTATCACCTAAGACTTTTCAATTTTATGGGCCGTGAGGGTCCCATAAAAGCATTTTCTCCCTACGAGTCGTAAGGATCCCGCAGGTGTATTTTCTCCTTAAGAGTCGTGAGGACTCCTAAGTGTGTTTTTCCTTGGTGAGTCGTAAGGATCTCACGAAGGTCTGTTCTCCTCATGCATCGTGAGGACACATGAGTGGGTCTTTCCAATGAAGCATAATTCCAAAGGCGGAGACCAGCCACGTAACTGGTGGTTGCGGTGGGGCATGGGTATGCTGAGAATTATTTGAGCCCATGGATTGTATACGGTAGTCAATTTGGGGACTGGCCGTAGAGCTGAAAGAATTTTGGGAAATTGGATTTTCTTTGGCGTCTGCATTGCTGCACTGGAATAATGCCAGGAGCAACTCATCATCCGCCCTTGTTTTTTTTGTTTTTTTTTTTGTTTTTTTTTTATTTTACCACGATTGCTCTATCATTTCAGCTTCTCTTATCGCGAAGGTCACGATCGCCCTATCATTTCGGCTATTTATTCGCGGTTGCCCCATCATTTCGGCTTTATTTTCATTTTTATTTTTACTCGCTGATTTTTATTGCGAGTTGCCCCATCATTTCGGCTTTTCTTTATTTTTCTTTTATTTACACATTTTTTTTTATTTACATTTTTTTTTACATTCCCAGTTTAACGACTTAGAGGTCGATTGTTCCCAGTTTAATGACGTGGTGGTCGACTGTTCCCAGTTTAATGACGTGGTGGTCGACTGTTTTCAGAGAAAGGTAGATGTCTGAGAGAATCAGTTTCACGAAGAACTTCGGTCTCCGTTTGTATGAAATTGGCGGTCGCATCTTGACTGTTTACTAACACGCCTTTGGACAGTTCTATCTCTCCTGCCTTGTATTGCTTTTCGACCCAATCTTTAAAGACGAAGCAGTCTTCAATGGCGTGACCTATCACTCTGTGATAGGGGCAGTATTTGGGGTCGTCGGTCCTATTCGCTTCCTGCGGTCTTTTTGATTCTGGCAGCTGTAGACCGTTCTTGAGGGCGTCTTTGAATATTTTACGGATTTTGTCCCTTCTGAAGGAATAGACCTTATCTAGCTTCTCTTTGAGTGGAGATTCTCCTCCCTCTCCGAACATTGGCTTCCGAGGCTGGTTGGCGCTAGGCCCGCTCATCCCTTGCTTATTTCGGTTAGCCGAAGTGTTGAAAGATTCAGAATCATCAGAGTTTCCGCCTTTGTAATTATCGTCCTTTCGGTTTCTCCAGGACCTATTGTTATTTTGGGAGTCAGAGGAGGACTCCTGCTTTGAGCGCTCCAGCATCTGAACCTTCCTGGTCAGCTTTTGGAATGTTTTGAGACCCGCGGTGCATAGAATCGGGGCCATCCAATTGTTGAGATTTCCGACGAGGAGACTGACAGATTGGTCCTGCTCTATCGGCGGTTCGCATTTGACGGAGAGATTGCGCCATCGGGTTATAAAATTCGTGCTGCTTTCGTTGTTCTTGGGCTTGGTCCTTACGAGCTCGGCAATGGTGATCTTATCGCTGACGCTCATGAATCTTTGTCGAAACAAAGACTCCATTTGGACGAAAGTAGTAACGGAGCCCTCCGGTAGGCTCGCGTACCAGTCGAAAGCAACATCGGTCAAGCTATTAACGAACTGGCGGAGGAGAAGCGCATCATTGCCCCCAGTATTCCCGCATGAGGCTTTGAAGTGGGCGATGTGCTGATTCGCATTTCCCGTCCCATCGAATCTTCCGAATTTGGGGATGACATAGCCGCTAGGAAATTCTACCAGATCATACTGAGCAGGATATGGTCTCCCACTACTGCTGATATCTTTTTGCGCTTCGGCTTCGGCTACCAAGGTTTTGACTTTGTTGGCAACCAAATCCATGATTTGATCTTGAGTTAGCGGGCTACTGTCATCGGTAGCCAAGACATTTGCTGAGATAGGATGCGACTGATTTTCATGCGGTCCGCCCACTTTTGGATTTGAGGGAACGGGCGTCGGCTGCTTTGGCACACCACTTCCCGGTTCACGAGTAGAGCCCTCCGCTTGATTGGGCGGCTGAGAGGCAAGTCGGGCCGTGAGCTGCATCACGACATTCGTTAAGTCATCGATTTTGGAGTAGAGTTTGGCCATCTCCTTGTCTTTGTTTCTGAGCTGCTTTCGGAGCTCTTGAAGCAGCTCTTGCTCTGCGGTCCTGGGGCGGAAAGTCGGCTCTTCTTCGCTTTCCGAGCCCGACTCCTCATGAATTGAGGGCTCTCTCTGCCTATCAGCCTCATCGAGAGGGTTTTCATCATCCAGCGGAGGCGGCTGTTCTTGGGAAGTGGCAACCACATTCAAGCCAGATTGGATTTGAGATGTGGTAGCCCCGTCCTTGCTCTTGCTGCGCGTGCCCACCACGTAGACAGTGTGGATAACACATTCTGCCATCCCCTCATCTTTGGCGGGGCAACCCTGTTCTACGAACCTCATAAGGTTTAGCCTGGCAGTAGCCCTAGCCCTTTTGTTGGCTCTATATCTGAGCCTTTTCTCCCTCAGCTTCTCGATTTTGAAGGTTTGGCCGGCATCTGCTACCCGGGAAGCCATTGTGAGTTGATCAGAGGGGAGTTTAGAGAAGACACCCGATCGAGCAGTGGTCAAGGGCACCGCTGGAGCTTGCTCAGGACGCGTTGTAGCTTTATTGGTGTTGATGGCCTTGCCCCCAGCTGGGGCCAAGGAAAATCGTTCAGACACCGACTTGCGTTTGGGTTGGGGCGCCCTTGAGATCACCACATTTGGTCTCCTGCCTTTCGAGACCGGTTTGTCTGCCACCGGGGCTTGAGGAGCTGGGATGGCGCCAACTGGCATGAACAGAATAGAGCCGAATGGTAGCAGCGGCTCCTCCCATTGTCGCCCGAGACTGGCCGGGAGGACCGTCCTGGAGTCTATCTTCATTGTGTAGGAGACGGGAGCTGAGTTCATCTTCGGAGACATTGTTGAAAGGTGATCGCTGGAAAATCCTGCATGAAAAAAAGCATTCTTTTTAGTATAAATATAGGTACGTATATTGATTGAGTTCGCATGAACGCTTAACCCGAAATATGGGAGGAGAGATTGGTCCCACCGGGCCTGCCAGAATCTGTAGGGTGTTTTTCGTCACCCCATTGAGATGGGAATACGCGCACGCTTGTCAGGCGTACTACAGATTCCCCCTGCCTAGGGTAGGCCGGGGTTTAATGATTGTGGGGATCCGAATCTCCGGCAGCCGCGGACTAAGCTGCCGTTAATTACCCCTCGCCTTTGGGGCGAGGGAACCTCCGATTAACAGGTTAAACTGGTCATGCGAACTCAATGTGCAGTGTGGGTGTGTTCTGTTCTGAAAGAGGGATTTTGGATATATCGGGAGCCACGCAGAGTTTTTACGGGGGTCCCGCTATCCGGATAGCGAGCTGGGAGTCAAGGGGGCTAGCAGCCCCTTTGCGGGGTGCGGGGCAGCGCCCCGTTAGAAAATTTTTTCTAACAGGGACAGTGTCGTGGAGTATGTGTATGTGTATATTTGCATACAAATGTATATATATACATATATATATAAATAAAGGGGAAAAAGGGCATCCAAAGGATGCGTGGGGCAGCACCTTGGGCGCTTAGCGCTTAGGTGCTGTGCGCTCAGGCGCGAGCGCGCCACGTGTCGGCACGTGGGCGCTTTGCGCATGAGCGCTGCGCGCAGGTGCGCAAGCGCGCCACGTGTCGGCACGTGGGCGCTTTGCGCACTTGCGCAAGCACGCAGGTGCGCAAGCGCGCGCGCCCGCCACGTGTCGGCACGTGGACGCTTTGCGCCCTTGCGCAAGCGCGTGCGCCACGCGTCGGCACGCGGGCGCTTTGCGCACTTGCGCAAGCGCGCGCGCGCGCCACGTGTCGGCACGCGGGCGCTTTGCGCCCTTGCGCAAGCGCGCGCGCCACGCGTCGGCACGCGGGTGCTTTGCGCACTTGCGCTGCGCGCTGCTAAAAAAAATTTCTCAGAAGAGAAATCAGAGAGGAGTTGGACTCCTGAGTGTGTGTTTTTTTTTTTGGGTTTAGTGAACGATGTTCTTCTTCCTCCTGTTGCTTGCTGGATCTTGAAGATCAAGAGATGTGAAATCTCAAAATCTCTCCTTTTTCAAATCTAATGATAGATCCAAGTTCCCCTTTGTGGGTTTTGTGGTGAAAAACTAATTTATTTTGAAAAAGGAAGAGTAAAACTCTTGATTTAATTCAAGAGAAAGAAGAAGGTTTTGGAAACTTGAAGATGGAAGAAAGAGCTCAGCTCTGAGACTTTTTTTTGTTTGGAGAGAGAAAAAGTTTTTTTTTTGATATTTTCATTATCTTTGCCTTTATAGGCCATACATTTTACACATAGCCCCTTGGGCTTCACAAAATGGCATTTTGCCATCCCATGGCTCATGTGCCATTTCATTTTTGCACATAAGCCATGGGTTTACAAAATATTGGCTTTATGCCCATTTTGTTTACATTCATGCATAAAAAATTACATAAAAATTATTTATGACATGATTTATATTTTAGCATGGGGAGGGTCGGCCGCTTCACGTTTCGGACTCGACCCGGGCATGGGCCCACTTGACCCGGGCTTGGGCCCACCTGGGTTGGGGTTGACCTTGACTTTGACTCGGTCAACCGGGGTGTAAATTTTTACCCCAACAGAGGGTGGAGGTGAGGGTGATGAAGTTGGGTTGGAACGGCGGCGATGATGATGATGACTACGATGACGATGGTGCGGGGGGGAGAGAGAGGTAGTGAGGTGAGGAAAAGAGTGAGTGGGCGTGTACGAGAGAAGAGATATGGAGACGGGGTCGCGCGTCATGGGTGTAACGTGCGCGAGCGCGGGCGTTGGTGGAGGCGAGGAACGCGGCGGAGGAGGCGGATCGCGAATGAATGAGGAGCGGGAAAATGGGTAGCCGTTGGGGGAGAAGGGGAAATAGGAGGGATCGGGTCGGGTCTGGGTGAAGCTGGCGCGATGCTTAGGAGGCGTGGGCTTGGATAAGTTGGGCTGGGCCGGCCGAAGAATTAAATAAAAGAATTAAAGAAGAAAATAGCTGGGCCGGAGCTGGGCTTAGGTAAAATAGAAAGGGAAAATTCTTGGGAAAAAAAGTGTGGGCTCGGGATTTGAATGAAAAATCAGAAAATGAATGAGGGAAAGGATGGGGCCGGGCTTAGGAGATTGGTTGAAGAGAAAGGAAATTTTAAATAGAGAATTTTAATGGAGTGGGCTGGCTCGGTGGGCTGGGGGTTAAATTAGGAATTTAATTTAGAAAGGGTGTGGGCTGTTAAGGGAACGGGCCTTAGGAGATTGGTTGAAGAGAAAGGAAATTTTAAATAGAGAATTTTAATGGAGTGGGCTGGCTCGGTGGGCTGGAGGTTAAATTAGGAATTTAATTTAGAAAGGGTGTGGGCTGTTTGGGGAACGGGCCAGAAAAGAAATTGAATTTAATTTTATAGGGACATTGGGCTGAGGGAAGATTTAATAATAAGGGAAAAAATGGTGTTGGGTTTTAGGGTTTAGCTTTCAAATAAAAGAATTAGAGGAGTTGGGCTGGGTTTAAATCTTAATGAATGAAAGAAATAATAATGGATAGGGCCCGGGCTTAATAATGGAAAAATAGGCTGAAGAAATATATCTTGGATTTTATTGGTAAAAGAAAAATAGGGTTTTGAAGAATTAAATTTCTAAATAAAATAAATGAAATTATAATTAAAATAAATAGAGTTCTAAAGTACAAAATACAAAGTTGGTATAAAAAGAGGCTGGGTATTACAAAGGTCACGAAGGCTGGGGGCGCCAGCTCTTCTCGTGCGAAACCTGCCCCGGCTCTCTCTTTTCCGGTGGCCGCGTCCCGTGAGCGTTCGGGGGCGGATCCCGCCCAGAGGCCGAGCAGAGCGCCGGGCCGAAAGCGAGCCCGAATTCTGGAGGACCCGGCCTCGGAGGAGGAAATCGGCTCCCCATCAGAGCCGCTTAAGAAGTCTTCCCGGAGGTCTTCCCGGGGCCCGTCCTCGCCGATCATGGTGGAGGAGGAGGGGCCTCCAGTTCGCGGTGCCCTCCAGGCTATCAGTCGTGGATATCATGCTACACGACATAGAGAAGTCGGCAGGGGGTAGGATCCCCGGGGGAACCTTCAGGGCTCAGATGGCGTCTATCACTCAGGAGTCCGTGCAGGTTAGTGCTCGGTTGTTTGTGAAATTCGGCGCCTCCTTCATTTTTCTGATCTCTTTCCTATCTCTCAGGTTCTCCAGCACGTTGCCCTCGCCCTACACATGGAGGCCGAGGTGATAGCCCCGGCGATGAAGGCTGAGGGCCAGCTCGCCTCGCTGGAAGAGAGCTTCAAGCGGGAGCTGGAGGCGGTGATGGCGAGGGTTGCTGCCCTGGAGGCCGAGGTGGAGGCCGAGAAAAGGGAGGTTACCCGGTACCGCGAGGCCGCCGTGACTGCCGAGGCCAAGCTTGAGGACGCTCAGGTGCTTGCCGGCAACCTGAAGAAGACGGTGAAGACCCTCCGGAAGGAGTTGGGGGCAGCGGCCGCGTCGGCGAAGTCGGCCGACCTAAGTGCGGCGAAGTTGGGCGACCTCTCGGCGGCGAAGGCGGTGGAAGGCTACAAGAAGTCGAAGGACTTCTATGATGACCTGGCCATGGCAATCAACTTGGTGGCGGTGTGCCTGCTTGCGCCCTTGTTTTTGATGCCTATGTGAAGGTGCTCGCCGCCTTCCCTCATCTGGCACGAGGCCCTCGACGCCGTTAAGGCCCGGATGCCGAAGTTCGCTGATGAAGAGCTCCGGGCCGAGTACCCCCTCGCGGACGCCGAGGAGCAGGGGAAAGAGATTCCTGACAAGGAAGTCGCCGAGGACCCTGCTCGTCCCGTGGTGAATATCGAGGACCCTGAGTCGCGCCCGGCCCCAAGGCCTAAAGCCCCCGTCTTCTTCCTTCTTTTATTTTTTTTCTTTCGTCATTTTTGTAAGCCTCCGGACAGTTTGTAAGGCTGAGGAGCCCAAAGTACCCTTTGTAAAGACTTTGCCTTCGGTAATAAAACTTTTTTCTTTCTTTGGTTTGCACTTTATCTGTACGAGCAAACCACTGCCCCTACGGATATATCCGTAGGGGAAATAAATTACCCTGTAGGTACAAACGCCGTAGGTGCAAGTCGCAGCCTTGAACATGCCCCTACGGTCAAAAACTTACCCATACGGAGTTATGTGTAGGTCTAGTTGTCCCTACGACGATTAGACCGTAGGGACAAAAAATTTATTTAATTTATGATTTTATAAAATAAATTAGGTGTCCCTACGGACTAATCCGTAGGGACAAGAAGGTGCCCCTACGGATAAGTGCGTAGGTATAAATCCGTAGGGACGAAATATCAGGATACATGATATTTTGTCCCTACGGATACCTATGTTTGCCCCTACGGAGATATCCGTAGGGACAAGCGTAACCCCTAATACTGAGATCATAGGGGCAAAATATCAGGTATCCTGATATTTTGCCCCTACGGATAAATCTGTAGGTACATTGTTGGGCCCTACGGATTAATCCGTGGGTGCAATATTGGACCCTACGGATTAATCCGTAGGTACATATTATCAGGGTTTTTTTAAAAAAATGTCTGCCTATTTTTTCTCGCCCTGTGCACAATAATATATACATCATATATGAAATTAATCATCACGCAGAACATATATCGCAGTATTCATAATCACATCTCACGCATAATATACAAAAGAAATCAATAAGCAGAATATGATATCAATATAAACACGCAAACACCTCCAATATCAATATCGTCCAAAATGCAGTACAATATGTATCATATAAATAAATACATGTTTAAAATATAAGAATCAAAAATCTACCCTAGCTCGGTCTAGCTCCACCTCTGATAAACGCCAGAAGACGCTGCGCCTGCTCCTCGGATATATCCTGAGTCAATAAATCATGCAATGCGGAGCGTGAGGGAGTCTGGGCGGGATGTGGAGCTGGCGATGTGGTATGCGCAGTCGCCGTCGAGGTAGTGGCTTGCGGAGCCACGGCTGCGGGAGTCTGAGCTCGTAGTGGAGCTATAGGAGCTGTCAGCGGAACTGCAGCCGATGTAGTGGCTTGCGGAGCCGCAGCCGAAGGAGATGCATGTGGAGGCTCGGCCGATGTACCCTGTCGCGTCTGGACCTACGTGTGTAATAAGCGAGTAAGAACCGTGTATTATTCGAATTCGTATCATTATCAAGTTATTTCGAAACCCCAATCTATGTATACTTAGGGACTTAGGCCTCGTTTGGATATCTAGTTTGGAAAACCAAATAAGCTCAGGCTACGTACTAATATTGGATATGTTGCTATCTATAATATGACATAATATTTTATTATTAAGTAGTATACATACCAGCATCTCCTTCAACTCATGAACGGTGGCCTTCAAGCTCTCCAGTTCCTACTGGAAACGTCGCTCACTGGAGACGGAGGAAGTAACCGCCGGGGTGGAGTCCAACCTTATATGGGCCCTGCTAGGGCCCAGTCCCTAACCTCTCTCCCAACCTCCGTGGTGCCCTCCGTGTGCGGCGTCCAGGACTGGAGTCAGCAGCATCGGATCGTTCTGTCCGGTAAAATCGATCCCCGATGCCTCGGCCTGCTCAACCACCCGCTCCTACACCCACATTAACCAGTAAAATATAAGTATATCATTTAAATTTAAACCTTTCAAAACTAAAATTTCAAATAGGGGTTGAATAAATATTAACACTTACGCAATACTCCTGGGTAGCGACGTCGGGGTATCGAAGCTCGCCCGTGGCGGGATCTGTCAAAGTGCCGTGGACGGCAAGATATGCGGACAGCACGCTCGATGTACCACCTTGCGACAGGGTCTGAGCTCTCTGCAATATTAGAAAATAACTCTTAATATTAGATATATTAGAAAATAACTCTTAATATTGCATTATATTACAAAGGCCGGTCTATTATAATTTACCGATAACTCCATGGCTCGAGTAATATTCCTCGAGCCACCTGTATAAGTGGGGCGACCCTTCTTCACCGACTTCCTATTCTCTATATTTTGAGTGGTCTGTTTCTGCACAACACATTCACATTTAGTTTTCTAATTAAGGAACACAAAAAAATAAATTATATACTAAACAATGAATTACATTTAAAATACATACCTGTTTGCGTTGAGAGTCGAAATATTCGCACAATAGAGGCCATGTCTCTACGTCGACTCTCGCAAAGGCCAGAGTAGATAGGAGGGCCGCTCTCTCTGCCTCGGGAGTCGCCATCCACAGGGACTAGCAGTCGGCCTTCAACTCATTCTTGTTGTATCGGACCTTGGTCTGCATGTTCTTCATCAGGCCATTGTACAGAGCATGAAGGTCGAGCACCCTCCCAGGGTGATCAGGGTCGGGTACAGGCTGAAAATCGTAATCCAACTGAAAATACAAAAAAAAACATTTTTATTAGATTGCAAGTGTTAATAATAAATATATCGGATAAATCAAATGAAAATATATATTGATACCCGAGCCTGATCAAAGAAGAGGGCGAATGAGCGCCGGTGCTGGTCGCCCCACTCAACGTGAAGTGGGTAGTTCCTCACGAGCCGGCTTTCATCCCCCATATAGCGGCCGAACCTCTCGGCATGATCGCCGGTATAGCGATAATCAGGAGTAAAAAAGAGGGGGAATGCTGCCTCCCGTAGCTCTGTCAGGGCTCAACCTGTGGGACTGATTCGGGCCTTGAGTCCCCCTCTGGGGATGGGGAGGCTCTGCGTCTGCAAGAAATATCAAGACAATCAATATTAAGACAAAGTTGTATTAAGAAATAAATGTTAAAAGAAAATTGAAGTGTGTTATATACCTCCGGTGACTAAAGCATGAGCCTGGGCCAGGGCAGCAGCACGAGTGGGACGATAGTTCCTCCGGTGAGGAACAGCCGGTGTCCCGGATGCGGACGCATCCTCTCCAATTAGAAAATAAACATTGACGCTAAATTTCCATGAAATTCATATTTATTCTTTAGAGGATATATAAAATGAATAAATATTTTATATTTATTCATACTAACCTACAGACTGAGCGGAGGGTACGGAAGTGGCAGGAGTGGCCCATGCGTCAGATGTGGACGCACTACCTATAATTAGACAATTAAAAATAGATTATATAAGTAATTGAAAAAAGAATGTATAGATCAATTATATAACATTCTAAATCAATATGCATGCACTATAGGATATATAAACATACCCGCAGGTGCGGTGGTGTCACCACCTACAACTAGACAATAAAAAAAATGATTATCTAAGTAAGAGCAAAAGGAATGTGTGTGTATTTATGATATAGTATTCTAAATCAATATACATGCACTATATGATATATAAACATACCTGGAGGTGCGGGAGTGGCCTCTGTCCCTGATGTGGACGCATCACCAACAACTAGACAATCAAATATTGATAATATAAGTAATTTTGACATGAACATGCATGAATATCTATAATATTACATTCAAAATGGACATGCGTACAATATACCTGGAGGTGTGGCAAAGTCCACACGGAAGGAGGCATCCGAAGGGGTCTCCGATCTGGGTGCAAGACCGGCCCTCTGAAGCTCCCTACGCAGCTCTCCGGGCGGCAGAACCGCTCTGCCTCTGTCGGTGCCGCGGCTGGAGCTCCTGCCTCCCCTCGTTGCTCCCGTCATCGTCATCAAATCTAGATAAACGGTTCGTGGACGCATTAGACAATCATTACAATTATTGACTATATATGTATAGATAGTAAAATGTGAAGTAATAATATAACATTACTGATAACCTTTTTCGTTTCGTGGGCGCATTAAACATATCTACTTGGATTTCATCATCGATATCATTTTTAACCCACGTAACTTCATGATCGGCCGAAGACAACCCGTCTTTCGAAACAGACGGTCGGAGCACTCTAAGCCTTCTCTCTTCTTCATCCTCATCGCTGTTCTCGAATTATGGGACATCGTAGACATCCCTGGGTTTCCAATGGCATACGACACTCCATTCCGGATGCTTCAAACACTGTGAGTAGTATATATGGAACGCTTGGTTCGGGAAGATAAACGGATCTTCCTGACCGTAAAATCGAAGTGTGTTCACACTGGTCAATCCATATTCATCTTTCCAAGTCCCAAGATTGCTTCTCCACTTATCTGTATCGGTTCGCGTATCGTACCAAGTACACTGGAATATATAAAAGGGTTCTGATCGTCCGGGATAGTGGATGCCGAGTATACAATTTAAGTACCCATAATAAATCACACCGTCCGATCCTACCGTCGCAATCCCACTATTCTGAGTGGTTCTAGATGTTTCTATGTCCTTAACTTCGAATTTGTATCCAAGGACACCGAATCATTTATAATATGCAACCTCCATACTAGGAAATTGAGCTAAACATATTGAATCACTCTTAAATGATGCAGATAAGTTCGGATCGTGGATCTAACAAAACAAATTTTACGATAAATACATAACGATATAAGTTTAGATTAAAACTGATAGCAATAACATGTTATTCGAATAACTTACATGATCTTTGACCCAATCGTAAATATTATCCTAATGATATTTTTCCAATCGTTCATCGTTTCAATCAGGATGCCCCTCACGTACCTCGTTAAAATGAATTCTATTTTCGACAAATAAGGATGACATTAATATTATATCATTTCATACACACACAAACACAAATATAACAATTAATCTAAAAAAACTTACTCTCTAATTTGTTCAAGACATGCGCAATTAAGCAAGATAAACCGGTATATCTTGTTGATAAACATAGTGTCTACCCTCTTATAATCGGCTTTACCATATGGCCCGTCTTAAATTCTTCGAGGCCGGTTAAATCCCATCTCAATGTTCTCTTCCAGATAGCGGGAACAAAATGTGGTTGCTTCATCAAGAAGATAATCCTGCATGATAAAACCCTCTGGTCGATTTTTATTGCGTATATACTTTTTAAGAGTGTAGAGGTAGCTAAAGAAAATATGTTGAATAAATAAATACGGGCATACAGAACAACAATAATTTTAAAAATTGCGCGAAACGAAAAATTCCACGTACCTCTCGACGGGATACATCCATCGATATTGTACCGGTCCGGCTAACTTAGCCTCAGTTGCAAGATGAACCGTCAAGTGTATTATGATATCGAAGAATGACGGTGGGAAAATATGCTCAAACTTGCAAAGTATCAACGCAATAGAATTTTCTAGTTTATCCAGCGTCACAACCTCCATTGTTTTAGCACACAACTCTCTGAAAAAACAACATAGGTCGTTGATTACTAGACCAACCGATTCGGGGAGAGAAGTCCTGAGGGATAATGGAAGAAAGTGCTCCACGATAATATGGTGATCATGACTTTTAAACCCCTCGATCTTGTCTTTCACAATTTGATCCTGAGAAACGTGTGGGAACTTTCAAATCATGCAACACCTGCAGAAATCTTTTCTTCTCCGGTTGTGGCATATGATAAGCGGTATTGGGAAGTACAAACTTGCCTGGTTTACCCGCTACCGGTCTAGGGTGCAATTCACTTCTTATTCCCCACTCCTGTAGATCCATCTGAGCATTTAGGTTGTCTTTTGATTTCCCGTCTTTACAAAGAAGCAAGTTGAGTATGTGCCCTGATACTCCCTTCTCTATGTGCATGACGTCCAGACAATGACGCACTAAATTTGTTGACCAGTACGGAAGCTCGAAGAAAATGCTTAACTTGTTCCAAATTGGTGGTTTGACCTGTTTTGTCGGATCCATCCCGAAGGTCACATTATTGTAACCATCCCACTGAGCAGTCATGTCCTCTCCGGACAATGGGGCTAGAGGTCCAAGAAGCTCCTGATGACCATCAAAGTGAACAGTGTCTAACCTGTAGGGGTGGTCTAGAGGCAGGAAATGTCGATGGCCGCAATAACAAACCTTCCTGCTAAAATTCAAGAATTTCGATATTGTGTGTTGATGGCAATGAGAACATGCTTTGTGACCATGTACGGACCAACCTGATAGCATTCCATATGCAGGAAAGTCATTAATTGTCCACATTAAAGCCGTACGCAGTATGAAGGTTGTATTTGTGTTTGCATCGTAAGTCTCTACACCATCAATGAATAAAGATTTTAACTCTTCGATCAGAGGTCGGAGATAGACGTCGATATTGTTTCCCGGTGAGTTTGGTCCGTTGATAAGAAGAGGTATCATAAAATATGATTGGTCCATAACCAACCAAGGCGACAGATTATAAATTATCATTACAACGGGCCATGTGCTGTGACTTCCAGCCATATAGTTGAATGGGCAGAAGCGATCACTAGACAGTCCGAGCCGGACATTGCGAGGATCGCTACTGAATATTGTGTGCCTCCTATCGAAATCCTTCCATGCCGGTGAATCTCTTGGATAGCTCATTTTTCCATCCTCACTTGGAGGAGCACGGTGATGCCAAATCATTGCCTCGGCTGTTTTCTTGCACCTGAATAGCCTCTGTAGCCTCTGTGTTATGAGAAAGTATCGTGCTATCTTGACAGGTATATCAGGCTTCTTATCAGAATCTTTCGGCTTATACCTGGCATCTCCGCATGTTGGACACTCTTTCAAATTTGAATTCTCTTTCCGATACAACACGCAATTTTTAGGACATGCTTGAATCTTCTCGCACTTTAGACCCAAATCAGACATCATCTTCTGAGCACCGTACCAGCTGTCGGGCACGTTATTTCCCGGGGGCATAGAATCTTTCAAGAACGAAAGAAGCATTGTGAATGACTTGTTGCTCCATCCATTTAGGCACTTAATCTGGAAAAGTTGGACGAACCATGAGAGGGTGGAATACTTTGCATTCTCATAAATTGGTTTTCTAGCATCATTCATTAAATTTTCATATTTATCTGCACGCGGTCCTTGACCGGAAGGAATGTCATCTTCGGTACGAATAGATTCACCTAGGGCAGCCTCTACCATATCCTCCATTTCTTCTGATGGAAATAAATTACCGTCTTCTTCTTCTGCTGCATTACCGTCTTCTCCTTCTTCTCCTGCCGCATTATCGTGTTCTCCTTCTTCTTCTGCCGCATTACTGCGTTCTTCTCCTTCCCTGTGATATTTCCAAATTGTATAAAGTCTAGTAAAATCATATTTTACGATATGAAGCTCTGCCAATTCTACCTTCTGCCAGTACTTATTGCCACATCAATCGCACGGGCAGAGAATCTTCTCTATCACGATCTTATTATGTGCGCGTGCAAATTCAATAAAAGCAGCAACTCCTGCGACAAACTTAGGTTGCATACGTTGTTGCCAATCTACATACATCCAGTCCTTAACTCTGACGTACTCATAGGCCATGTTAGACTGTATAACATATAAATTGTAGGTTATGGTGACTATATCGAGAAATCTAAGAACGGGATAGTTACTGACAAAGGAGAAAATCCGTGTATATGCTTTGTGTGTGCGTTTGTCGTTGAAAAGAATAAATTATCGAACGTATGTTAACCGATAGACGGGGACTAAGTGGCGCTTTTAGTTTCATATATGAGTATCGATGAGAATATGAAAGTTTCATATTATCATCGAGTATCATATATTGGTTTTAACTTGAACATCTTGAATCACTCTCTAATAATGCGTTTGTTATGTATTCTTGTTGTATGTGTGTGTTTCGGCTGTCGGGGGTAAGGCTTCTATCCCATTAAGAATGTATAGAGCGAACACCCATTCGCTTGTGCTTTCAACCGTTTCGAGTAAATTTCGGCAGCACCTCCCCGCTGTTCTCCAAGTACACTGTAATAGAATAGAAAGTCATTTCAAAGTTGTAAAACAACGTAGAAATGAACATCTAATCTATCTTTGTACACGGAGAACCAGCGGAAAGGTACCGACGAAATATCTCGAAACGGATGAAAACACAAGTGAATGAAGGTGTTTGCTTTATTCATTCCTAACTTGTCCACACGGGACAAATCTATCGGTTATCATACGATTGAATCTTCTCGTCACATAGACTATACGACGGTTGTTAGTATCGAGCTATACCGTCCGATATTTAACAACTTTCGTATAGTTCTATGTCACGACGAACATCGAACGTATGTTAACCGATAGACGGGGACTAAGTAGCGCTTTTAGTTTCATATATGAGTATCGATGAGAATACGAAAGTTTCATATTATCATCGAGTATCATATATTGGTTTTAACTTGAACATCTTGAATCACTCTCTAATGATGCGTTTGTTGTGTATTCTTGTTGTATGTGTGTGTTTCGGCTGTCGGGGGTAAGGCTTCTATCCCATTAAGAATGTATAGAGCGAACACCCATTCGGTTGTGCTTTCAACTGTTTCGAGTAAATTTCGGCAGCACCTCCCCGCTGTTCTCCGAGTACACTGTAATAGAATAGATAGTCATTTCAAAACTGTGAAACAACGTTGAAATAAACATCTAATCTATCTTTGTACACGGAGAACCAGCGGAAAGGTACCGACGAAATATCTCGAAACTGATGAAAACACAACTAAATGAAGGTGTTTGCTTTATACATTCCTAACTTGTCCACACGGGACAAATCTATCGGTTATCATAAGATTGAATCTTCTCGTCACATAGACTATACGACGGTTGTTAGTATCGAGCTATACCGTCCGATATTTAACAACCTTCGTATAGTTCTATGTCACGACGAACATCGAACGTATGTTAACCGATAGACGATGACTAAGTGGCGCTTTTAGTTTCATATATGAGTATCGATGAGAATATGAAAGTTTCATATTATCATCGAGTATCATATATTGGTTTTAACTTGAACATCTTGAATCACTCTCTAATGATGCGTTTGTTGTGTATTCTTGTTATATGTGTGTGTTTCGGCTGTCGGGGGTAAGGCTTCTATCCCACCAAGAATGTATAGAGCGAACACCCATTCGCTTTTGTTTTCAACCGTTTCGAGTAAATTTCGACAGCACCTCCCCGCTGTCCTCCGAGTATACTGTAATAGAATAGATAGTCATTTCAAAGCTGTGAAACAACGTTGAAATGAACATCTAATCTATCTTTGTACATGGAGAACCAGCGGAAAAGTACCGACGAAATATCTCGAAACGGATGAAAACACAAGCGAATGAAGGTGTTTGCTTTATACATTCCTAACTTGTCCACACGGGACAAATCTATCAGTTATCATACGATTGAATCTTCTCGTCACATAGACTATATGACGGTTGTTAGTATCGACCTATACCGTCCGATATTTAACAACTTTCGTATAGTTCTATGTCACGACGAACATCGAACGTATGTTAACCGATAGACGGGGACTAAGTGGCGCTTTTAGTTTCATATATGACTATCGACGAGAATATGAAAGTTTCATATTATCATCAAGTATCATATATTGGTTTTAACTTGAACATCTTGAATCACTCTCTAATGATGCGTTTGTTGTGTATTCTTGTTGTGTGTGTGTGTTTCGGCTGTCGGGGGTAAGATTTCTATCGGTTATCATACGATTGAATATTCTCGTCACATAGACTATATGAAGTATTTAAATAAAATATAACTGGTATCAGAAACCCGGTCCTGACACACAGGAAGCAACCCTTATCCTCAACTAGCCTGCATACTGAATATTATTTGTCGAGTTAACAAATTTAACCTGATCAGATATACTCGCTGGGTAAAACCTCACAAAGATAGGCACGAATTGAATGTAGATGGTGCAAAATCAAGTATAACAAATTTACCATACATCAGAGTTACATTCAAGGAAGTTCAATCCCAAGCTCTAAATTTTTAATTACTTTTGCTAAAAATGAAAGTGTATTCAGCTTTGTTGTCTCTGTTGTATATGCAGCTGCACTCAGCAGATCATAAATAAAATCTCCGTCCCCTGAGACCAGTTTTCCCACAAAAAAAACAGTCTGTATCTTAACATGCACTGCACCATCAGAATCTATTCGTTCAAGAGTTACGCCTGAGCAAAATTCAAGAAACATTTTCAATTTTCAGCTCTAATTTGAACTGATCTGCAGTCCATGCTCTCATACACATTTCCCCAGGAAAATTAGTAGTACACCTATCATACTCTAAAATTTAAGAACCCCAACCCCAACCCTAACCCTAATCCTAGCCCCAGCCCCAGCCAAACCCCAACCCCAACCCTAACCCCAACCCCAGCCCCAGCCGAACCCCAACCCCAACCCCAAACCCAACCGCAACCCCCTGTCGAACCCCAACCCCAACCCCAACCGCAACCCCAGCCCCAACCCCAACCGCAACCCCAACCTTAACCCTAACTGTCACACCCCGCTTCCCAGAGTAATCTAAATTGGGCGCGTGACATAGCCAACCATGCTACCTGTGGGTAGGAAGTATCCATCCACAGTCACATTACGGCTGTAGAGATATCAAGAACAAGATAAAACTATCTAAAACATGTCCATAATCTAGAATAACAGGAGTCAATAATAAATAAATAAATGCGGAAGAAAATGATCCAATACAAATAACTGAAAAGTATGTCCCATAATGTGGGCTCACATCAGGAAATAAATGCAGGAAATAAAACTAACTACTACTGAACTCACAGCTCAGCCTGCTGGCTGAAGTACTCCTGCTCGGACAGCGACAGCGGTATAGAATCTGGGCCATGCAAAACCCAGACGTCAGCGCGTCATGTCATCAAGTAATATAATATGAACAGTGTAGCAGGTAATGTAATATAAACATGAATAAAACGAGAGTAGCAATTATATGAATCAAGCAGTGCAGGGTAGTGTGCAGTGGGTAACTAAACTGTTTTATCAGGTTTTCTATTCTAGAGTCTTTGAAATCAATTGATGAATCGTCGATATAACTCAATAGTATCCCGTGCATACCCGGGACCACGGTCAAGATCCTCGGGGCTGAATCCGAGACGTGCCGCTAGGCAGTAACAGGTAGCAGGATGGCGAGTGATGTCAGCATCATCACTCCGGGGCTGGCCTAGCCCGTAAGACTGATCAGAACAGGTATCGAACTGTTGAGTTACAAGTCAGGTTTCACCTTCGATTTCCCCATACCCCCAAGTTATATATGTCAAGTCAGGTATTCAGTAATCAAGAACTAATGCCAACACAGGATCAGGTAAAAGCGGGTTTGTCTGGATAGACAACAGGAACGGTCCATGAGGACTACATGTCAGGTTTGTTGGCACTAGACACAAGATCAAGTAACGGGTCAGGTCATGGTACATCAGGTCAAGTCAACAGTATACGGTACCATGTCAAGTATATCAATATATATATATATATGTATGTGTAGCAATGTCAGGTCAAGATGTAAACAATATCATGGGTGTGCTCACAATCAGATATATAATCAAACATGGGTATTAACAACATGAGATAAGCAATGAATTAAATAATAAGCAGTTTCATTCAAATTTCAAGAGTGCAGTAAGACAATATAGCCGTTTAGTCATGTTAACAGGTTTAAGAACTCTTAGCGGTGTAATAATTTATGTAACGGTTCAATACAGTTATTTCAGGTTAAATGCATACGAGTGTCCGAATGTAACAGAACTACAGGGATAAATGCCACCAGTTATTTTAACAGTAAAATGTAATTGAACAGATAGATTTGATTATTAGGTTCAATTTGCAACTGTAAGTTCCATGTTTAACAGTAAAATGATATAATGCAATATTGTAACCGAAATGGGAAACGATTTTACCAAGTTAAATTTTACAGGTTTAGGGGGGTCAATACATATATGTAAATATTGTATAGCATGTAGCAAGGGGTACTTGCCTCGACGGGTCGCGAATCGGGAAAAATGGAACGTAAATGTCGGCGGGGAAACTCGCGACGGGCGCACGGTTCACGGATTGAACCCAAACAACGAACAATGGAACCACGCGGGTCGGGGTACCTTGCTGGAACGTCGGATCACGTCGTTGGTATCGTCGGATTCCGGCGAGGAGGTGAACAGTGAAAGTCAAGAAACTATGCAATCAAGAAATGAATAGAAACTAACGAATAAGGAGAGGAGGCTTACAAGGTACCGCTCTGTGGTTACAGAGAGGAGACGCGAGAACGACGACGAGGTCGACGGGCTCCGGCGGTGGCCTACAGTGACCGCGGGGGATGCTGCTGATCGAGAATCGGGTTAGAAGATAGGGAAAGAAGAAGGAAGAGAGGTGGAACTCACCGAGGATTGTGCGAGGTCGGGGACAAGAGGACGGTGGTCACCGGCGGCGTCTCAGGCGATGCAGAGGCGTGCAGGGAAGACTGCAGGCGGTCGCGGCTGTGCAGGGTGCGCGGGGGTAGATGAAAGAAGGTGTGGGCAAGGCGAGGCAGAGGAGGCGAGGGTGCTGGTGACGCTGGCACCGGCGTCGGGGCTGCGACGGCAAGGATGGAGGTGGCTAGGGTTTGCGCGAGGCTCGTGATGGGTTCGCTGGGAAAAAAAATGAGAGAAGGAAAAAGTATAAATATAGGAGAGAGAAAGAGATTTGAGGGAGAGAGAGAACGAGATTTGAGGGATAGAGAGAGAGAGGAATAGAGAGAGAGAGAGAGAATGGGAATGGGGCCCACGCAAGATGAGGGATTCGATTGGCTGAAAGAGATTTTTAGGTGATAGGAAAAATTTTAGATTAAGATTTAAAGATATAAGAAACGGTGAATATATTATACGTTAAGGAAATATTCGTAAGTTATAAAATATTAAATTTGGGATTTTGGCGCCAAATGAAACATTTCCAAATCGCGTCCGGATCGGGTCCAAAAATTTGAAATTGAAATAATAGGATTTTAAGCGGGTTCCAAATTTTAAAATTAAGTGTCTTATAATTAAAAAGCATGCCCCCAAAACGGACACATGTACGCACGCGTAGCCGTCCAAACTCGCCCGTTTCATTGAACGGGACGAGAACACAATACACGGACGCTACCACAAGGCTAGAGGTGTCGAGTAGGTCAAGATGGATATTTTTAATTTTATTTTAGATGCTAAAATTTTTTATATGCAAGAAATGATCTTGCCGTGTAAAATTTTACAGTAAGCAACAACAAGCAAGCTAGATGAAATGAGTATCACAATATGCTCAAACAGTAACTGAAAATAGTAGCCTTGGGCTCGGGTGTTACATTATACCCAACTACAAAAAGAATTTCGTCCTCGAAATTCCAAGAATACAATGATAGAAAACTACAGGAAAAGGTGAGGAAACTTCTGCCGGATCTCATCTTCTCGTTCCCAAGTGGATTCTCCATGCGAGCGATTACCCCAAGAAACAAGCACAAGGGGAATAACCTTGTTCTTAAGAACCTTTTCCCTTCGATCCACAATTTCAACCGGTCTCTCCTCAAAAGTCAAGTCTTCCCGTACTGTTAACTCCGAAAGATCCAAAACGTGTGTTTCATCTCGAACATACTTACGGAGTTGAGATACGTGAAACACATCGTACACACTTGCCAAGGACTGCGGTAACGCCAAACGGTACGCTACCTCACCAACACGCTCCAAGATCTCAAAGGGTCCAACGAATCGAGGACTAAGCTTTCCTCGACTCCCAAAACGAATCACCCCTCTAGTCGGTGATATTTTCAAGAACACCAAAACACCCACGGCGAACTCTAGAGGTCTTCTTGACATGTCTGCCCAACTCTTCTGTCTGTCTTGAACTGCCTTCATATGATTCCTGATAGTGTTAACCTTCTCAATTGTCTGTACAACCAAATCTGGTCCCAATAATCTTCGTTCACCGACATCGTCCCAACAAACAGGTGAACGGCACTTACGACCATACAATACTTCAAATGGAGCCATCTGAATAGTTGCCTAAAAACTATTGTTGTAAGAAAACTCCACCAAGTGTAGATGATCCTCCCACGAACCCTTGAAGTCCAACATGCATGCTCTCAACATATCTTCAAGAGTTTGGATCGTTCTCTCCGACTGGCCATCAGTTTGAGGATGATAAGCTGTACTAAACTTCAATCGAGTCCCCAAACTTTCCTGTAAACTCCTCCAGAAGTGTGATAAGAACCGAGTGTCCCGATCGGACACGATGCTCACCGGTACTCCATGCAATCTTACAATCTCCTGCATGTACTGCTCCGCCAAAGTCTCTGTTGATTGACCAACCCGGAAAGGAATAAAGTGAGCTACCTTGGTCAATCGATCAACAATTACCCATACCGCATTGTTGTCTTTTGGACTCCGCGGTAAAGCCGTCACGAAATCCATGGTTATATGTTCCCAATTCCATTGAGGAATCGGAAGTGGTTGCAATAAACCAGCAACCCTTTGATGTTCAGCCTTAACTTGCTGACACACCAAGCACTTAGCCACAAAGCGAGCAATCTCCCATTTCATGCCTTCCCACCAGAAATGCTGTCGAAAATCTCGGTACATCTTTGTGCCTCCTGGATGTACAGAATAAGCTGAACTGTGTGCCTCCTTCATAAGCTCTTCACGAACATCCCCCTTTAGCACACACAAACGGCTACCGTACCTCAACGAACCATCTTCGTGGATCAGTAAATCTGTTCGTAGCCCGGCTTCAACCTGCTCTCGAAACTTTTGCAGTCTAGGATCCTGCGATTGTGCTGCCTTAATATTCTCAATCAAAGATGACTGCACTTGCAGCTGCATCAACTGTCCCGTAGAACGCGGTAGCACAACCTCCAAGTCAAATCTTCGAAAATCTGCAACGATCTCCTTCTGCGTAGTCAACACCTGAATTGCTGGTAACCAACTAAGCGCATCCGGCACCACATTAACCTTCCCCGGATGGTACTTAAGATCAAGATCGTAGTCAGCCATCAGCTCCAACCATCTACGCTGCCTCATGTTAAGCTCCTTCTGTGTGAACACATACTTTAAACTCTTATGATCAGTAAAGACTTCGACTCTTTCGCCCAAAAGGTAGTGTCTCCAAATCTTCAAAGAGAAAATCACAGCCGCAAGCTCCAAGTCATGAGTTGGATAATTCTTCTCATGGGTCTTCAACTGTCTCTATGCGTACGCTACAACTTTACCGTGCTGCATCAGAACACATCCCAATCCTTTCCCAGATGCGTCGCTATGAATCACCAATCCTCCGGAATTGTCTAGCACGGTCAGAATAGGGGCGGTTATCAACTTCTGCTTCAACGTCTCAAAAGCTAACGCACATTTATCCGTCCATACAAAAGGTACCTCCTTGCGCGTAAGCTTGGTCAACGGCTCTGCCAAACGAGCAAAGTTCTCCACAAATCTCCTGTAGTATCCGGCTAATCCAAGGAAACTTCTTATCTCAGCAACATTCTTTGGAATCGGCCAATCTCGAACTGCTGCAATCTTTTTTGGATCGACGGCAATTCCATCGCCAGACACAACATGCCCAAAAAACTTCACTTCCTCCAGCCAAAACTCGCACTTACTCATCTTCGGATATAATTTCTCCTGTCTCAACGTCTGCAGTGCGATCTTTAAATGCTCAGTATGCTCCTCAAAACTCTTCGAATAAACCAGAATATCGTCAATGAACACCACAATAAACTGGTCCAAGAACGGTGAAAAGATTCGGTTCATCAAGTCCATGAATACTGCCGGCGCATTCGTTACTCCGAAGGGCATCACTAAGTATTCGTAATGTCCGTACCGAGTTCGAAACGCCGTCTTGCAAATATCTTCTGTTTTTACTCGGACCTGATGATATCCGGATCGCAAATCCAGTTTCGAGAATACCCTCGCGCCACTAAACTGCTCAAAAAGTTCTCCAATGCGAGGGATCGGGTACTTGTTCTTAATAGTCACCCGGTTTAATTCTCGATAGTCAATGCACATTCTTCTTCTTTACTAGAAGAACTGGAGCTCCCCAAGGCGAGTTACTGCTTCGAATCCAGCCCTTTTCAAGCAATTCAGCAACCTGTTTCTTGACTTCTTCCAACTCTACTGGTGCCATAGGATAATATGCTTTGGATACCGGCGCTGCACCAGGAATAAGATCAATTGCGAACTCCACGTCTCGATTCGGTGGTAAACCCGATATATCTTCAAACACGTCCATAAAATTGCGAACAACCGCCGGCTCTTCACTACTATCAACTTCCATTGCTGCAAGAATAACATTTGTCGGCCTAGCCCTAAACTCGACTGGCCCGACAGAACTGCTTCCTCCAGTGAAGGTAAACTCAGGATGTCCGGGAATCTGGAAAATTACTTTCTTTGCCCTACAGTCAATGTGAGCGTGGAAAGTGCCAAGAAAATCCATTCCCAAGACGACTTCATAGCTGCCCGTACCAATCACCAAGAAATCTGCAAGAAGCTCCCGTCCGCACACAACAACTGTACAATCTTTACATTCCCTACTAGATATAATTTTCCCATTCCCAATGTGTATGTCCCAGAAACTAGACAGGGTCGTGCAGGCAATCGAGTGTGTAGTTATAAACTTGGATGACATAAAACAATGGGATGCACCAGAATCAAATAATGCCACTGCGGGAAAACCATGAACGAGTAGAATACCTAAAACCACTTCTCCTGATGCCTTAGCTTCCTCAGCTGTCAAGGTGAAAGCTCGAGCCTGATTAGGTCCTTGAGTCAGCTGTTTCTGCCCTTGGAACGGTTTCTGCGGAGGCTTCTGAATATCATCCCTCGTACGAAGCTTCGACGGAAGGGCACTAACTGCGTGATCAGCCGCTCCACAAACCAAACAAAGTCCAGCCTTCTTCGACAATCCTTCTGCACGTACCCAGGTAAACGGCAGTAGTCACAAATCACGCTCTTTCTTCGATCAACGATCACAGGCTTCTTCATGGGTGCTACACCTCGACGGTCCACTGGAATACCTCTGCGACCATGAGCTCTGTTAGGTACAAATGCAGGCTTCCTTGCCGCAACTGCTGTCTGCTGCAAGTTCCCTTTCATCCCAGATAAACTCTGCTGTTCCCGAGCTGTCGTAAGAACCTGTGAGAAAGTGGTCAAACCCAGGGAGACAATCTGTCTCTGGATGTCCACATCCAAACTGCGCATGAACCTCTGTGCCCTGTCTGCATCGTTGGCAACTAAAGGTCCAGCGAATCTGCTGAGTCTCGTCCATTCTGCTGCATGCACATCCACCCGTGTGCTCCATTCTGCCTTAGCCCAATAAACTTCTCTTCCATTTCCTCCCGTGCAGTCCGCGGGAAGAACTTCTCCAGGAAACTCTTAGAAAAAAATCCGCCCACTTGATCAGCTTGGGCAAGCAGGTCTCCTCCACAAGCCACCATTCTCGGGCGTAGTCCACTAGCTGAATGTGAACCATATCAACTCTTTTGTCATCTGGAATCTGTGCCGCAATCAGCAAATTCTCCGTGTCAACTAGCCACTGCTCGGCGGGCAACGGCTCCTCCAAACCAGTAAATGTAGACGGACCCAAACGCCTGAAATCTGCCACGGTCCCTACTCGGTCAACTGGTTTAGATCCAACGTTGTTTACAGACTGCTGAACGATCTGCAAACCTTTCTGAAATGAGTCTGCTTGCTGCTGGATCAGCTCGGTCTGTCTCTTTTGATTTTCCAGCATTCCTCTTATCACTCCAAGCATGGTGGCTTCGTCCACACGCCTCTGGTACGTCTTGAAATTCTTATCTGCCATATTCCTGAAATTAAAAAAACCCAACATTAGCATGATGATAGATTCAATATATAGATCAAGGCTAGAACTCCAAGATACTTAAATAGAGTACCGCATTGTAACTATGCCGCGGTATCATAGCCACAATTACTTAACTCCACCCAAGTCGCCTAAGTCCTAGAGATAACAAGGAATCAGATTTTCGAGTCGATATACAAAGGAAGTTTGCACATCATAAAGATATAATCAGGAAGAATGTGATTCAAGAATGGTAAACGGCAAGGTGGCAGGACATGTTTCCTAAACACGGGTATTCTGATTCGTGTATTGGGTACAATACCCAACTACAAAAGAATCAACCCAACTAACCTATGGCTCTGATACCAAAAGAACCATGTCACACCCCGCTTCCCAGAGTACGCTAAATTGGGCATGTGACATAGCCAACCATGCTACCTGTGGGTAGGAAGTATCCATCCACAGTCACATTACGGCTGTAGAGATATCAAGAACAAGATAAAACTATCTAAAACATGTCCATAATCCAGAATAACAGGAGTCAACAATAAATAAATAAATGCGGAAGCAAATGATCCAAGACAAATAACTGAAAAGTGTGTCCCATAATGCGGGCGCACATCAGGAAATAAATGCAGGAAATAAAACTAACTACTACTGAACTCACAGCTCAGCCTGCTGGCTGAAGTACTCCTGCTCGGAAAGCGACAGCGGTACAGAATCTGGGCCATGAAAAACCCAGACGTCAGCGCGTCATGTCATCAAGTAATATAATATGAACAGTGTAGCAGGTAATGTAATATAAACATGAATAAAACGAGAGTAGCAATAATATGAATCAAGCAATGCAGGGTAGTGTGCAGTGGGTAACTAAACTGTTTTATCAGGTTTTCTATTCTAGAGTCTTTGAAATCAATTGATGAATCGTCGATGTAACTCAATAGTATCCCGTGTATGCCCGGGACCACGGTCAAGATCCTCGGGGCTGAATCCGAGACGTGCCGCTAGGCAGTAACAGGTAGCAGGACGGGCGAGTGATGCCAGCATCATCACTCCGGGGCTGGCCTAGCCCGTAAGACTGATCAGAACAGGTATCGAACTGTTGAGTTACAAGTCAGGTTTCACCTTTGATTTCCCCATACCCCCAAGTTATGTATGTCAAGTCAGGTATTCAGTAATCAAGAACTAATGCCAACACAGGATCAGGTAAAAGCAGGTTTGTCTGGATAGACAACAGGAACGGTCCATGAGGACTACATGTCAGGTTTGTTGGCACTAGACACAAGATCAGGTAACGGGTCAGGTCATGGTACATCAGGTCAAGTCAACAGTATACGGTACCATGTCAGGTATATCAATATATATATATGTATGTGTAGCAATGTCAGGTCAAGATGTAAACAATATCGTGGGTGTGCTCACAATCATATATATAATCAAACATGGGTATTAACAACATGAGATAAGCAATGAATTAAATAATAAGCAGTTTCATTCAAATTTCAAGAGTGCAGTAAGACAATATAGCCGTTTAGTCATGTTAACAGGTTTAAGAACCCTTAGCGGTGCAATAATTTATGTAACGGTTCAATACAGTTATTTCAGGTTAAATGCATACGAGTGTCCGAATGTAACAGAACTACAGGGATAAATGCCACCAGTTATTTTAACAGCAAAATGTGATTGAACAGGTAGATTTGATTATTAGGTTCAATTTGCAACTGTAAGTTCCACGTTTAACAGTAAAATGATATAATGCAATATTGTAACCGAAATGGGAAACGATTTTACCAAGTTAAATTTTACAGGTTTAGGGGGGTCAATACATATATGTAAATATTGTATAGCATGTAGCAAGGGGTACTTGCCTCGACGGGTCGCGAATCGGGAAAAACGGAACGTAAATGTCGGCGGGGAAACTCGCGACGGGCGCACGGTTCACGGATTGAACCCAAACAACGAACAATGGAACCACGCGGGTCGGGTTACCTTGCTGGAACGTCGGATCACGTCGTCGGCATCGTCGGATTCCGGCGAGGAGGTGAACAGTGAAAGTCAAGAAACAATGCAATCAAGAAATGAAGAGAAACTAACGAATAAGGAGAGGAGGCTTACAAGGTACTGCTTTGTGGTTACAGAGAGGAGACGCGAGAATGACGACGAGGTCGACGGGCTCCGGCGGTGGCCTACAGTGACCGCGGGGGATGCTGCCGATCAAGAATCGGGTTAGAAGAGAGGGGAAGAAGAAGGAAGAGAGGAGGGGAGGTGGAACTCACCGAGGAGTGTGCGAGGTCGGGGACAAGAGGACGGTGGTCACCGGCGGCATCTCAGGCGACGCAGAGGCGTGCAGGGAAGACTGCAGGTGGTCGCGGCTGTGCAGGGTACGCGGGGGTGGATGAAAGAAGGTGTGGGCGAGGCGAGACAGAGGAGGCGAGGGTGCTGGTGATGCTGGCGCCGGCGTCGGGGCTGCGGCGGCAAGGATGGAGGTGGCTAGGGTTTGCGCGAGGCTCGTGATGGGTTCGCTGGGAAAAAAAATGAGAAAGGAAAAAAGTTTAAATATAGGAGAGAGAGAAAGAGATTTGAGGGAGAGAGAGAACGAGATTTGAGGGAGAGAGAATGGGAATGGGGCCCACGCAAGATGAGGGATTCGATTGGCTGAAAGAGATTTTTAGGTGATAGGAAAAATTTTAGATTAAGATTTAAAGATATAAGAAACGGCGAATATATTATACGTTAAGGAAATATTCGTAAGTTATAAAATATTAAATTTGGGATTTTGGCGCCAAATGAAACATTTCCAAATCGCGCCCGGATCGGGTCCAAAAATTTGAAATTGAAATAATAGGATTTTAAGCGGGTTCCAAATTTTAAAATTAAGTGTCTTATGATTAAAAAGCATGCCCCCAAAACGGACACATGTACGCGCGCGTAGCCGTCCAAACTCGCCCGTTTCACTGAACGGGACGAGAACACAATACACGGACACTACCACAAGGCTAGGGGTGTCGAGTAGGCCAAGATGGATATTTTTAATTTTATTTTAGATGCTAAAATTTGTTATATGCAAGAAATGATCTTGCCGGGTAAAATTTTACAGTAAGCAACAACAAGCAAGCTAGATGAAATGAGTATCACAATATGCTCAAACAGTAACTGAAAATAGTAGCCTTGGGCTCGGGTGTTACACTAACGCTAACCCCAACCGATACCTCATCGTTACCCAAACCATGAACCCTAGCCCTAAAATAATCAAAAAAATTGTTTAAATGAAGATTTACTAACTTGTGCAGTGGGGGAGACGATCGATCGGTGGCGACGACGAAAACGGCTGTTCCCCTCCGAACGGCGGCTAAGACATGGACGTCTTGCCTGAGATTCGGGGCAGATGCTATTTGGTTTTATCCGTCCACCTCTCCGAAGATGCCAAGTTGATTTATGGCACCATGTATCGGAGGTTTAGATGGATGCGGCCGATGAAGCAGACTTCATCAGATTCCCCCTTGCTTGAGGGGTTTTTGATTGTGGGGACGCTCTTCCCTGCAGGCGTAAGCCCCTGCAGTTAATTACGCTAACGCATCGCGGTAGCCACTTTCTCCTTCTCCAGAATTTCACTTCGTTTCGTGTGTGTTTTTTTTGTTTGTGGTTGCCCGTGGATTGTATACGGAGACTAATTTATGTCGTCGCCCGTAGGACGTGGATTAGTCCAAATCCGTATTTTCTTAGATTTGGGTTTGGGGTTTTGGTTTAAGGATACGTTAGCCCTATTTAAAGCTAAGATCAACTTAAACTTTTGTTAAGGATACGTTAGCCTAATCTCCAGAATAAGATCAACTTAACGGGATCGTTTGGATCCGACAAGAGAGCAATTGGCTCTATTGCTCCAGTTTAGGGACATAGCGGTCCATTTCCAGTTTAGGGATATGGTGGTCCATCATTCCCATTTGGGGACGAACATTAGTTTAAGGACATTTCGGTCCAACGTTCCCATTTTGGGACGAATATTAGTTTAGGGACGTTTCGGTCTACGAGTTTAAGGACCCCGCAGTCCGTATCGATGTGTGGTTGTCGGGACCCGTCACCTCTCTGACGTCGTTGAAGGATTACAACGATAGGTGTCAGAGAAGTTCAGAGATGTACCCTTAAACCGGATGTAAATTGATTTAAGAGAGCAGTCTTGCTCAGTCAATTTAATTTAAGGACTTACGACCATGATTGGGCTAAGTCCATTGAAGATGTTCAACGTTTTTATTTGTGGTTGGCCTGTTAGATCTTGGCTTGGGCTTTGCCCTTTGTTTAATAATGCAGTCCATTTTGTCTGGCATATTAGGCCCCTTTTTAATTGGGCTCTGCCCTTTTTAAATGATGCACAGCATCTATTTTGAGCCTGACAGACCTTTGCTTGGGCTTTATCCCTTTTAATAGTGCATAGCACTTTGTTTGTTCTGATAGACCTTTCTTTATTGGGCTCTGCCCTTGATAATGCATTGCATTGATTAGTCTAACAGAGTGCCACGTGGCTTATCAGGCGCTTTGCGCTGATTGAGGAGCGCAGTGCGCAAGTCTATGGGGAGATGACACGTGTCACGCTCAGGAGAGCGCAAGCGCAGTGCGCTGCGCTATTGCGCTGCTGACACATGGCGCGTTCTGGTGAGTTGCGCCAATTCATGAGAGCAGTGCTATGTTTTTAGAAGCGTATAGCGCAGATTATTATGGGGTTGACACGTGGCGCTATCTGGTGGCTTGCGCCAACCCGAGAGCGCAACAGTGCGATTTTGCAAGTGCAGGGCACTGTTTTATTATTTTGATCAATTTTAGATCAAAGAAAACAAATTTTCTTGTTTTCAAAGAACCAGTGGTTCATAAAAAGGCAATGCCTTTATTATTATTATATTTTTATTGAAGATCTTTGATCTTGTTCTTAGATCAATGATCTTTTTAGAAGAAATTCTTCTTTTATTCAAGGTTTTTACCTTTCCTTTCTTTGAGCTCTTCTCAAAATTTTCTTTAAAGGAGTTTTCTCTATGTTCATGTCTCTTTTGGAATTGGGGTGTAGGGGCCTTTATATAGTGCCCATTAATTTGTTAAATTTGTTAAAGAGATCATTCTCTGAGTGATTTAGGGAATTTTCCCCAAAGTTGGATTTATGATCCAAAGGCTTCTGATTTACAGAAGATAATCTTCTTGTTTTAATAAGAACAGAAAGATCTTACTGGAATTTTAATTCTGTTTGGCGCAAACGCACCTGCGCTTGACCCGTGTCACGCAGCGCACAGCACAGCGCAACTGTGCTGACACGTGTCGCACAGCGCACAGTGCAGCGCAACTGTGCTGCGACGTGGCTCGCAGCGCAGAGCGCTGCGCAACTGCGCTGCCACGTGGCTCGCAGCGCAGAGCGCTGCGCAACTGCGCTGCCACGTGGCGCGCAGCGCAGAGCGCAGCGCTGCTGAAGCGTTGCTTCTTTAATTAAAGTTTGAATTTTAAACAAAGCCTTGCTCTGATTGGGTGCGCTGTCTTGGGCGCTGCGCTCCCTGCTAGCGTGTCTGATTTTGACACGTGGCGCTCTGCGCGCAGCGCAGGGGATCTGAAGCGTTGCTTCATTTATTTTAATTTCAATTTTCACTTTAATTTTCAAAATAGATATTTGCTCTGATTGGAGGGAAACAGAAGCATTGCTTCTTTTCCCGTTTTGGGATTTGAACAGAGCTTTCCTCTGATTGGGGTAAACAAATGCCCCCCCATCGTTGCGCTTACGTGGCCCCCCAAACATGAGCGCAACGGTGGCAGAATTCCCACCGTCGCGGCAACTTTTGGAAGTTGAAAGGGCATTTGATGCCTATAAATATGACCTTTGGTCCTCCACAGATGATCATCATCTTCAAAATTTTTACTTTCAGAATCTCAGAGCCCTGCTCTTTATTTTTAAGAACTCCAAGAGTTAAACTCTTAAAACTTTTAGGTAAAAACTTTAATTTAAATTAAATTAAATTAAATTAATTTTCATTGACAGAGCCTTGCTCTCAATAGATCCCTGATCTAAAGAAAACCCATTTAGGGTTTGACTTAGCAGAGCTTTGCTTTATATGTCTAAAGGGATCTAAAGAGAACTAAAGGGGACCCTATTGGGGTTCCATTAATAGAGCTCTGTTCTCTAAAAGATTTTCCTTAGATTTTCTTAATTCATTAATGGAGCTTTGCTCCTTCCAAATCATATAGAAGAACTCTTAAGAGTTTTTCATGGCTCTTGGAAGTTAAAGATGGAATTTTATTTTTCATGAATTATGTCATCTTTTTAGAGCAAAGCTCTCAATGTTCTTAGGGGATTTTCTTCAAATTCTCCTCATAACTAATTTTGACAGGTGTCACTCCTGTCTGCAGAGCATTGCTCTCGAGGAGTTTAACTCCCTGTCTTTTTCTCATTGCTAATCCTCCAATGATATTTCCTTCAGGCATTATGGCTGTTCATCTATACAGTCTGCACGAATTCATCACCTATGAGGATATCCGTGTACAGGGCCGTCAACAGGACCAAAAGTTTACAGATGCCCAGTGTGCGGAGGTCATGGATCGTTTGAACGCACACATTGGTTGGCTGCTCCCTCGCTGTTCTGCTCTCTTGAAGGTCATGCTGGGAGCCATTTGGAGAGCACTCCCAGGGTTTCATGAGGCCATGTCGCTTAATGCGCTGGATGATGCTGAAGACAAGGTGCATTCAGTGTACCTATCGGGGCTAATCTTGAAGAGACGGCGGGATAGCCTCATCGACATTCTTCACCAAGTTTTTCAGCAGACGATGATAATCGCTGCTTATCGGAGGATAGGGGGCCTTGCTGAAGATCTTGACACACGTGAGCGCGATAGGCTGCGCACAAGAATAATCAAAAAGGCCAGAAGAACTCTAGATGGCCTCACTTTTGAATTCCTTAATCCGTGCCCTGGGTCCGAGGTCATACCGTTGTAATCATTTGAATAATGTCTGTTCCCCTCTGAATGGCGGCCAAGACGACGCGGAGACGTCTCGCCTACGATTCGGGTAGATGCTATTTGGTTTTATCCGTCTACCTCTCCGAAGATACCAAGTTGATTTATGGCACCGTGTATCGGAGGTTTAGACGGATGCGGCCGATGTAGCAGACTTCGTCAGATTCCCCCTCGTTTGAGGGTTTTTTTTATTGTGGGGACGCTCTTCCCTGCAGGCGCAAGCCCCTGCAGTTAATTACGCTACCGCATCGCGATAACAACTTTCTCCTTCTCCAGATGATCGCTTCGTGTCGTGTGTGTTTGATTTGTGTTTGGTTGCCCGTGGATTGTATATGGAGACTGAGTTATGTCGTCGCCCGTAGGGTGTGGACTAGTCCAAATCCGTATCTTTCTTAGATTTGGGTTTGGGGGTTGTGTTTAAGGATACGTTAGCCTCATTTGAGACAAAGATCGACTTAAACGTTTGTTAAGGATACGTTAGTCTAGTTCTAGACTAAGATCAACTTAACGGGATCGTTTAGATCCGACAAGAGAGCGATTAGGGGAGCCCTGTTGTTTAGTTTAGTGACATTGCGGTCAATAAGTAGTTTAAGGACATTGTGGTCCAGTGTTAGTTTTAAGACGTTGCGGTCAAGGTTAAGGACGTCATAGTCCATGGATTTAAGGACTCCACAATCCGATATTAGTTTTAAGACATCACGGTCAAGGTTAAGGACGTCATAGTCCGCTGTTAGTTTTAAGACATTCCAGTCAAGGTTAAGGACCTCATAGTCCATGGATTTAAAGACTCCACAGTCCGGCGTTTAGTTTTAAGACATTACGGTCAAGGTTAAGGACCTCATAGTTCATGAGTTTAAGGACCCCACAGTCCGTATCAATATGTGGTCATCGGGACCCGTCACCTCTTTGAAGACGTTGAGGAATTACAACGCCAAATATCAAAGGAGTAAAGAGATGTGCCCTTAAACCAAGGTAAATTAAGTGATCTGTAGTCCAATTTGGAAACTAAAATCAATTATCATATTATGAGCCCATTGGCCCAGTTAAGTTTGAATTGAGGACTTATGGCCAGCTTGGGCTAAGTCCAATCATATTTGGGATATTGGCCCTCTGTTGGTTCATTGAAGGAGAGGCTTTGCCTCTGGAAACTTAGCCAATTGGGCTAAAACTAGTGTTAAACACTAGAGACCAACAGTGTTGAACACTGAGAATAAGATCAACAAGTTAGTGTTAAACACTAAAAAAATAATCAGTGTTGAACACTGGGAACAGAGTTTTCAACTTAGTGTTATACAAAAGCAAATCAGTGTTAAACACTGGGGACAAAATCTCCAGACTAGTGTTAAACACTAAGGAGAGAGGGGTCACGTGTGGACACGTGAGAGCGTCCTGATTCCCCTTATTTTATTCAGTCAAAAGTATTAAATACTTTGAAATATCACGTGCTGTCACGTGATGAGAATTTGGGCGTTTATGTGTTAGGGCTTCAGCCAAGGGGTCACGTGATACCACGTGAGAGCGCCCTGCTTCTCTTTATTTTGTTCTACAGATAAGTGTTTAACACTTTTAATTCTGAAAGCCATCACGTGTGGGCACGTGATGGGGGCTCACGCTTTGATCTGTTAGAATGTTCATTAGGGGTCACGTGTTGATACGTGAGGGCGTCCTAGAGCTCTTTTCTGTTTCTTTTGCCTTTTTCTCTGTGTGCTTTAGAGATCACGCGGGGCACGTGAGGCATTGCCTCAAAGTTCTTTTTTATGGATCTTTGCAGGAGTCACGTGGTAACACGTGAGGCGTTGCTTCAAAATTCTTTTCTGTGGATCTTTGCAGGGGTCACGTGGTAGCACGTGACTCTGATTCCTTGCATGTTTTAAAGATCTGTTCGTCTTTTATGAATTAATTTCTTCATAGGGTTAAACCCTAACAATAAACTTTAGAGGAATTAAATTCCTGTTTTCTTCTGAAGAATTATATTCTTAAATAAGGTTAAACCCTAATTTCTTTTCTTAAGGGAATTAAATTCCTGTGAGTTTGAGAGAATTATATTCTCAATTAGGGTTACACCTTAATTCTGTTTATTTTGAAGGAATTGAATTCCTATAACATAGGGTTAAACTCTAATTTTATCTCAAAAGAATTGAATTCTTATCATTTTGTGAGAATTAAATTCTCTAAACTCAGTTCCTCCTCTGTGTTTCAGATCTGCATGGCAGGATCTCAACCCAATGAGAATTAAATTCTCAATTCATGGGGAGATGTGCACTTTGCAGATCCTCAACCAGAGAAAGAACTAAGTTCTTTTTTTTATATAAGAGTTAAACTCTTTTGAGAATTTAATTCTCATTTGAAGCCTCCATTTTCTTTTCTTACCTAAGCTTTTCCTTTTGCAGAGAATCGAAGGCTCTATCTCTCTCTCTCTCTCTATGTATCCAAAGAAAAAGATCCAAAGGTCCCCCTCTTCTTTTCTTGGCTCCTATTTATAGGAGAAGGAAGAGAATCAATCTGCTTAGTAAAGCACTCATTGAAAGATTTGATTTGTATGTTAAGAGATTTGATTTATATTTATCATTAATCCGGGCCTTTAGATTGTTAAGTGAATTTTATTCACCATTGGATTTTAAATCCAAAGATATCTCTTTGTTATCTCGGTTAAATTTAGGGGGAAATCTTTCCAAGTCCAAGATTTTTCCATAAATTGGTGATATTTAATCACCTTTAGATTTTTAATCCAACGGTTTTAGATAATCCTTCTTCATTTTGGAAAGATTTGAAAGATTTATCCTCAGAATTTAATTCTGTTAAAGAATAAGGCTCTTAAAGCCGGTCACGTGTGGCCACGTGACCCCTGGTCACGTGTAGGCACGTGACCCCTGGAATGGGCTTCTCTTCTTCTGCGCTCTGTTCTCTGGCCGCTGCTTAACCATCACGTGTCAACATGTGACCACTGGTCACGTGTGAGCACGTGATGCCTCTTCTGGAGCTTTTTCTTGATTTTTAATCAGGGGATGAATGTGCTTTTTGCCGCTGCTTGACTATCACGTGCCAACATGTGACCACCGGCACGTGTGAGCACGTGATGCCTCTTCTGAATCTTTTCCTAATTTTTAATCAGGGAATAAATGCCCCCACAGCGTTGTTCTCACATGTCTGCACGTGAGTGCAACGCTGTCACTTTTGTGACCGTCGGATCTGCTTTAGAAGTAGGGTAGATGAATTGTCCTTTCAGAAGCGCCTTCACTTTTTCATCCTCTTCTTTTCAAACCCTTCTTTTAAGAATTTGATTCTCGTTCTCAGAGCTTAGTTTTCTGCTGTGTCTGTGCAGTGCCGCTTTATCTTCCAATCAAAAGCTAGTGCTCACGTGTTGCGCATGCAGGGCTCTGCTTGATGGGGACGTTTCATTTCCCTGATCTGATTCCAATGCGTCGTTGGATTTCATTTCCAACGCTCTCCCATTCTTTCCGGGCTTTGAGAATAGTCCCACCATGCACAACATTTTTTTTGCATAGCATTAAATGCTCCCCTTTATAACCCGAACCCATGCCTTACCTCTTTTCCTCACAGAGAAACCCATTTATACCTTAAGGTGATCATCTTTGAGAACCCGATCAATCGCCATGGCTTGCAATGGTCCCCATGCTCGTCGTCAACCATGGGAGGTGCCCATTGAGGAGATAATCCCTCGCTTCGCTGCGCGGCTGGCAGATCCCCTTCTCATCGACGCTCAATGTGACATGGTGATGTATGAGCTACTGACTCGTCGGGGCTCTCCTCTTCCCATGGGCTCCATTTGGCTCCGGATGATCCTCCTGTCTGTGCTTGCCGATATACCCCCTCATCCGGCAGAGATGACTTCGGCGATCCTTGACGCGGCGGAGGACAAGCTTGAGTGCTTTCACGAGGCTTGTCTAATCACTCAAGCTCTGATGGATCACTCAGTTCATATACTGAGTCAGATAAGAGCCTATCGGGTCGTTATGTCTGATTTCGCTGATGAGCACGGCTCCAACCGATGGGGAGCGACTCCTCGCGAAAATCGTCGTTTTGACGTGCTGGAGAAGGCGGAGAGGGAGCTGGAGAATTTTGTGATTTGCTTTGTTAACCCTTGTATCTCTGATCCCTTGTTTAGTGATCTTTTCCCACTAGTGTAGTATGTTTGAATCAATGTACTCCTTTAATCATTGGTGGTTTGCATGCTTTCTGTTGAATTTTCATGTTTGTCAGATAGTCATACGTGTGTCTTGCTTGCGTAAATGAGCTACATGTTTTTCTCATGGGAATTTTCTTTAATTGCGAGCACCATCGTTACGTTGCATGCACATCAGTGCCTCCGGCAACATTTCCTTTTAAACATTCGTACAGTTGCAAATGCGCGCCTGATAGGATACAGATCAGAAACTTTCCTTGTTATCTCCCGTATCGGGTGGTTTGTGTTGGCTATAGATCGAGTATTGTTGTCGAAGGGAGGTTTACGAATGAAGACATATTTTTCTTTTCAATGGTGTGTTTCTTTTCATCGAATGTGTTCTGCGGACAATTTATCTCGGCCTACTTGTAGGGTAGCGATGGCTTAGGATTCAGGGTTAAGATCTGCCTCCTAAGACTTTTGAGCTTTATGAGCCGTGATGGTCTCATAAAGAGTTTTTCTCCCTACAGGTCGAGAGGATCCCGTAGGTGTAAGTTCTTCTTAAGAATCGTGAGGATTCTTAAGCGGGTTTTCCCTTGGGAGTCGTAAGGATCTCACAAGAGAGTTTTCTTCCTTGCAGGTCGTGAGGACCCGCAAGTGCTGGGTGCGGTTACCCTTATCCGTATTTCACGGGGTCAGGGGTTGGTTTGGGATGGTTTCCAGGGTATCGTAGTTTAAAGACATCGCCGTCAAGGTTAAGGACCTCATAGTCCGTGGGTTTAAGGACTCCACAGTCCAATGTTAGTTTTAAGACGTCACGGTCAAGGTTAAGGACCTCATAGTCCGTGGATTTAAGGACTCCACAGTCCGATGTTAGTTTTAAGACATCACGGTCAAGGTTAAGGACCTCATAGTCCGTGGATTTAAGGACTCCACAGTCCGATGTTAGTTTTAAGACATCACGGTCAAGGTTAAGGACCTCATAGTCCGTAGATTTAAGGACTCCACAGTCCGATGTTAGTTTTAAGACATCACGGTCAAGGTTAAGGACCTCATAGTCTGTGGATTTAAGGACTCCACAGTCCGATAGTTTTAAGACATCACGGTCAAGGTTAAGGACCTCATAGTCCGTAGATTTAAAGACTCCACAGTCCGATGTTAGTTTTAAGACATCACGGTCAAGGTTAAGGACCTCATAGTCCGTGGATTTAAGGACTCCACAGTCCACGAAACGTGTGGTTACTGGGACCCGTCACCTCTTTGAAGACGTTGAGGAATTACAACGCCAAATATCAAAGGAGTGAAGAGATGTAACCTTTAACCAAGGTAAAATTAGTATAGAATCATCATGGTTGATCGTTAGTTTTAAGACATTACGGTCGAGGTTAAGGACATCATAGTCTGTGGATTTTAAGGACTCCACAGTCCGGTGTTTGCTCCGGATGCTTCACACGGGTTCACTGCCGTGCTTGGCGAGGACCAGGCTCCGCTCTGGGCGTTTTCCGCGGGGTCAAAGAGTGACGTTATCCGCGTTCCACGTGACCAGGAATTTTGCTCTAGATGCTTCACACGGGTTCACTGCCGTGTTCGGCGAGGACTAGGCTCCACTCTGGATGCTTCACACGGGTTCACTGCCGTGCTCTGCGAGGACCAGGATCCGCTCTGGACGTTTTCCACGGAGTCAAAGAGTGACGTTATCCGCGTTCCACGAAATCAAGAATTTTGCTCTAGATACTTCACACGAGTTCACTACCGTGTTCGGCGAGGACTAGGCTCCGCTCTGGATGCTTCACACGGGTTCACTGCCGTGCTCTGCAAGGACCAGGATCCGCTCTGGACGTTTTCCACAGGGTCAAAGAGTGACGTTATCCGCATTCCACGAGACCAGGAATTTTGCTCTGGATTCTTCCCATGGGTTCACTGCCGTGTTCGGCAAGGACCAGGCTCCGCTCTGGATGCTTCACACGGGTTCACTGCCGTGCTCTGCGAGGACCAGGATCCGCTCTGGACGTTTTCCACGGGGTCAAAGAGTGACGTTATCCGCGTTCCACGAGACCAGGAATTTTGCTCTAGATGCTTCCCACGGGTTCACTGCCGTGTTCGGCGAGGACCAGGCTCCGCTTTGGATGCTTCACATGGGTTCACAGAGTGACGTTATCCGCGTTCCACGAGACCAGGAATTTTGTTGATTATATCTACATTTCATGGAGTTGGGATTTGACTCTCAGTGGGAGTACACCGCCGAGTCATGGAACTGGGAGTTGCCGCTGTTCCGCTTTGCTTGATGTTGTGTCTGCTGCAACGAGACGAACGTCGAGATGATCTCTAGGCTATCTGCGACTCATCGAGATTTGGCCTCTTCTTCTGATGAAACCTAGGCGAGGAGGAGTATGATCTCTTCTTTGTTTGCGCCCCTGGATTGTATACAGGGATAGATGTAACATCACCTGTAGGGCGTAAATTTCATTTGTCTTTTATTTCTTTTTCCGCGATGCTCTATCATTTCAGCTTTATATCACGAAGGTCGCGATTGCCCAATCATTTCGGCTGTTTTTCGCGGTGCCCAATCATTTCTGCTATCTATTTTATTTTTACTCGCTGCTTTTTATTGCGAGTTGCCCAATCATTTCGGCTATTTTTCATGCATACATTTTTACTTGCTGCTTTTTATTGCAAGTTGCCCCATCATTTCGACTATTTCGTATGCATGTGTGGGTCGCTAGCCTTTTCGCTGCAAGCTTGAATTTTAGATACCGATTTCGGCATCAGCACCGCTACAACTGGGATGTTGCCAGGAGAGAATCATCATTTGCCTTTGTCGATGTTGAACAAAGGTGGCTTAGTAAACAGGGTTAAGGGTCCTGTCGACTAAGGCTTTTGACTTCATGAGCCGTAAGGGTCTCATAAAAGTATTTCTCCCTGCGAGTCGTGAGTATCTCATAGGTGTAATTTCTCCTTAAGAATCGTGAGGATTCCTAAGTGCATGTCCTCTTGCAAGTCGTTAGGATCTTACAAAATGGTTTTCTCCTTATAAGTCGAGAGGACCTACAAGGGTTGTTCTCCATACGAACATATCCCTAGTCGCGGATGGGACTTGGTTAGGGAAATGTTTATTCACGCCCGTGGATTGTATACAAGGGTCAGTATTGAGCCACTTGTAGGGCAATATCAAAGTTTGTGGGGGTTTCTTAAGCACAGGTTTAGGTCTCTATGACTTAAGACTTTCAAATCCTATGAGCCGTGAGGGTCCAATAAGAGAGTTCTCCTTAAGAGTCGTGAGGATCTCACAAGTGTAATTTCTCCCTAGGAATCGTGAGAACTCCTAAGTGTGTTGCTCCCTTGTGAGTCATAAGGATCTCACGCGGGTGGTTTCTCCTTACATGGTCGTGAGGACCCTGCAAGTGCCCTTTAATGAGGTTGTGCCCTTTCGGGTTTTCACAAACACTCGCCGGTAGCCCAGCTGTTTTTACTCACGGAGCCCTTTCGGGTTTTCATCCGTGCCCGTTTTGCTTATGGACATACCGTTTTTATTTTTTTCTTTTTTTTTATATCGGCTTTGAGATACTGCAATCCACCGTAGTTTATCGACATCTCGGTCAACAACCAGTTTTAGGACATAGTGGTCCATTGTTAGTTTAAGGACATTTCGGTCCGTTGTTAGTTTAAGGACGTTTCGGTCCGTCGTTAGTTTAAGGACGTTTCGGTGCGCCGTTAGTTTAAGGACGTTTCGGTCCGTTGTAAAGGATGTTGGTTACTACCTAGAGTTCGGGCTTAGGAAGATAGCGAGCGGACATAGTCGTCGTCATCTATTATTGACCTAGACCTTGACCCGTTAAGCGTAGTATTTCTTCAGGACGCGACCGTTCACTGACCTGAAAGGCCTTTCACCGTGCATATCCATGAGTAGATACGCTCCACCCTGGTAGACCTTGTCTACGATGTACGGGCCTTCATAGTTTGGCTCGAATTTTCCCCGTTTGGCACGATTGGGGATCATATGTATTTTGACCATTAGCACGAGTTCACCTTGGCGGAACGTCCTCGGCCTGGTCAATCTTTCGTATGAGCGCATCATCTTTGTTTTGTAAGCCTCCAGATTTTGTTGCGCTATGAGCCGGGTCTCATCAAGGGCATCAAGCTCCTCAAGCCGAAGGTGAGCATTTTCTTCGTTTGTCGGCTCGTAGTGGACCGCCACTCGTAGAGAGGGTAACTCTATCTCGAGGGGGAGTACTACTTCTATACCAAATACCAACGCGTATGGCGTTGTGTTCGTGGCCGTTTTGAACGTAGTTCGATATGCCCAGAGAGCTTCTTGCAGTCTCTCGTGCCAGTCCTTTTTGTTTCGGGACACCGTCTTCTTCACGATTTTTGTCAAGGTTTTGTTGAAAGCCTCAGATAGACCGTTAGCTCGGGGATTATAAATTGAGGAATATCTCCAGTCTATGTTGTGTTTTTGCGTGAAGCGGCTAATCTTGTGGCTTCTGTAGGCTGGCCCGTTATCGGAAATGATCCGTCGCGAAGTTCCAAACCGATAAATGACGTGTGTCTTGAAGAAATGGAGAATATTCTCTGTCTTCACTTCCCTCAGCGGTATTGCGTCTGCCCATTTGGAGAAGTAATCAGTTGTCGCCAGGATGAAACGATGTCCCCTAGATGATGCTGGTTCGATGGGGCCGATTACGTCAGTCCCACACATTTCGAACGACCAGCTAGCCACCGTTGGATGTAGTGGATTTGGGTGCTGATGGATAAAGTCCCCATGGATTTGGCACGAGTGGCATTGTTTCGCATACTCGAGGCAGTCCTGGATCATCGTTGGCCAATAATAGCCCATTCGTTTAATCTTCAACTTCATCTTCGAGCCGGCTTGGTAAGAACCGCAGAGTCCGTCGTGAACTTCCTGAACGACTCGTTTCGCTTCGTCAGGTCCTAGGCATCTCAACCACAGAGAATCGAATGACCTCTTGTACAAAGTATCGTTGACGAAGGCGAAAGACAGAGCTCGTTTCATGAGCTGATGTCTTGAGGACGCATCTTCAGGCGTTCGACGGGATTTGAAGTAGTCTATGAAGACTTCTCTCCAATCTTCAGCCTTTTCCCGGTCTTTTATTTGCATGGTCGTCTGCTCAGTCGCTCCCTTTTCTTCGGATGATTCCGGAGATATTCCTGCTGGGGCAAGCACCCGACGGCTTTGTACCACGATTCTGACGTCATCGAGGTTCTCGTCAGCCAATTCTTTAGCGAGCTTGGCCAACGCATCTGCTTTGCTGTTTTCTGCACGCGGTATGTTTTCCAAAGTGTAAGAAGGTATTTGAGTCAGCAGTTGCTGTACTCTCTCTCCATACTTCACCAGCTCCGGCTTGCATGTCTGTAGTCGCCGTTTACTTGACTAATGACCAGTTGGGAATCTCCGTATATAAGGAGGTTTTCAATTCCCATGTCGATGACGATCTCGAGGCCTGCTATCAAACCTTCGTATTCGGCCTCATTGTTCGTCCTCGGCTCTGTTAAGGAAAAAGCGAAGCGCATTATTCCTCCTTGTGGAGTTACGAAGATGAGCCCTACCGCCGATTTGATTATAGGGGTGCTTTTCTTGCGCTTCTTCATGGAGGATGCTCCATCGAAATAAAGCTCCCAGCGGGTATCACTACCGTCGATCGCATCAAACGCATGTTCGTCTGGCAGCTCGCAATTCAGAGGAGAATCGGCAGGTATCGGATGCTCAGCGAGAAAGTCGGCGATGGCCTGGCCTTTCACCGCCTTAAGAGGGTGATAAGTTATCAAAAACTCCATTAAGAGCAGGGCCCATTTAGCGAGTCTCCCTGTCAATATGGCCTTCGACATTAAATATTTAGGGGGGTCCACCTTCGAAATGAGACGGACTTCATGCGCCAACGCATAGTGCCTGAGCTTTTTTATCGTGAAGATCAATGCCAGGCAGTGTTTTTCGATGGGGGAGAAATTGTTTTCTGCCCCCAGTAGAACTCGACTCAGATAGTAGAGCGCTCTCTCCTTCCCTTGGTCGTTCTCCTATGCCCACAATGCGCCTAAGGAACCTTCAAGGGCGGTTGTATAAAGAATGAGGGGCTTTCCCTTGACCGGAGCAGCCAACACTGGCAGGTTCTGCAGGTATTGCTTGATCTCGTCAGCGCGCTTTGGCATTTTTGGTCGCAGACGAATGGGGTTCCCTTCTTCATCAGGTGACTGTAAGGGCGGCACTTGACTGAAAAATTGGCTATAAATCGCCGGATATACGCGAGCTTCCCTTGGAGAGACCGTAATTGTTTGAGAGTCCTTGGCGGTGGCATTTCCATGATCGCCTTGATCTTCGATGGATCTATCTCGATACCCCGGTGCCGGACGATGAACCCTAGGAACATGCCTGAGGATACCCCGAATGCGTATTTGAGAGGGTTCATCTTCAAGTTGTATTGCCGAAGGCGTTGAAATACGGTCTTCAGATGCTCGAGATGTTCCTCGTATGATTTGCTTTTCACGACGAGGTCGTCGATATAACATTCGATGATTTCATGTATAAGGTCATCGAAGATCTTCGTCATAGCCCTTTGATAGGTGGCACCTGCGTTCTTTAGACCGAAGGGCATCACCTTGTAGCAGAATATTCCCAGAGGGGTCCGAAAAGCGGTATGCTTCTGGTCTTCGGGATGCATCTTTATCTGATTGTACCCTGATGAGCCGTCCATGAAGGAGAAAACCTCGTGAGTGAGCGTGTTATCTATCATCAGCTCTGTGACTAGCACTAGGAAATCATCCTTCGGGCAAGCTTTATTGAGATCCCGGAAGTCCACGCATATGCGCACTGTCCCATTTTTCTTCATTACCGGGATGATGTTGGCGATCCAGTCAGGATATTGAACTTCTTGGATAAACCCAGAGTCGGTCAGCTTCTTGAATTCGGCGTTGATGCTCATCTCAAGCTCGAGCCGCATTCTTCTCGGCGCCTGTTTGACTGGCTTGACGTCCGGGGATATTGCCAGTTTATGCACAGCAATTTCTGGATCTAGTCCTGGCATTTCAGAATAGTTCCATGCGAAACAATCTCTATGCTGCATAAGCATGTCTTTTAACGCAGCCACCATTTCTTCAGATAGCAGCTCGCTGACGAATGTCGGTCATGGGTCGTTCACCGTCCCCAACTCAATCTTCTTGAGGTTATCTGCAGTAGTATGTATGCCATCTTCCAGCTCTTTCGGCGCTGGTGGAAATTCTGAGATTACCTCGTCATCATTGTTTTCGAAGCACCAGGGAAAGTCATCCATATTCTCGGGCTCTTCTTTTGATATCGTTATCACATGACAGGTACGAGCTCGCTTCCAAGACCGATATGGATCTGGTTCTGCTCTTGTGGCTTTGGGTTCGTGCGTTTGTGGCGGCGTTACCCTCCAGCTGTCGGATAGAGCAAATCTGCCTTGCTGGTATTGGTCTTCAACCCAGTTCTTGAAGGTGAAGCAGTCTTTGATAGGGTGTCCTATGGCTTGGTGATAAGAGCAATAGCCTGGATGAGAGACCTCGTTAGCTTTCTCAGGGCGTTTAGATTTCGGAAGTGTAATCATTCGATGTTTTAAAGCGAGGTCAAGTATCTTCTGTGTTTTATTCTGAGGAAAAGAGTATGCCTGACTCATCTTTTTTATAAGGGACAAATCCGGACCACGCAATACCCGATCACATGGCTCTTTGATCCTGCGTTGTCGTTGTCGACCTCCTTTTCTGCTTTTTAATTTACTTCTACCTCTGCGTCGGGCCTTTTGCACAGTATTTTGACAAGGGGGAGTATTTTTGTCTTCTGCAGCCTGTCGAAGATGACGTTGCGTCCTGGCTCTCTCGTAGATAGTCATCTCGCGATTATGGTCATCTCGGGCTTTTTGACCCGCTTTCCTGATAAGCTTTTCCGTTCGTTCTTCAAATGACGGACTCGGCACTTTGATTGCGGGATCTAGTTTTGGTACGGGGTTGGCATTTCCTGACAGGGCGTCCTCTTCTTCATCGAAGTTATATATGGCGTAGCTACCATGGACCCGTTCCCGTTTCCCGGCTCTCACGTATCCAAGCCCAAGTGTTTCCATTCTTCCGTTGGGCGGTTTGCGCTGAGTCCCAGGGACATCCCAAATCCTGTTATAGAATCGAGCTTATCGAGTAGTCTGTTTTAAGGGTACCCCTTGGCGCTTCAATAGCCTTTTCAATCCGTTTGTGTAATATCTTGGCAAACGGATGGGTTGAAGCTTGTCAAGTGTAGAATCCGTGCCATGCCAAATCTCTTTCTCCACTCTTGTTTCCGAAGATCGATAAAATAGGATCGCCTTTTCGCCTTTGCGCCTGGGAGGGACGTAAAACGTCTGCAGGTCTTGCACGTTGTGAGCTCCAAGCGCGTCAAGATCTTTGTAGTGCTCCGGCGGGATCATGGTGATTTGCAAACTTTGATCATCACCAAGGAATTCTTGTATTGGCGGCCGAATGGAGAACACGACATTAACCTCATCTTCCGAGTCACTTCCGAAGATCAATATGGGGGCGGACGGCCCCGGGTCGTTGCGTCGAGACGGCCCTGAGTAAACTATCTCTTCTTCTTCTTCGGTATCACTCCCGAAAATCGGGATGGTGGTAGCGGTTTTGTTCTCCGGTTTGTGACACCTCTCTGCGTCCTCGAAATCTGGCAAAAAGTACTTTGCATCTTCGTATTTGCGGACTTCGTTCATGGAGAATGGGTTTAGCTCACCTGTTACGGTATACTCGAGACCATCCTTGAAATACTTCATACACTGATGTTGCGTAGAAGGGATGATGTTGTACTCATGTAACCAAGGCCGGCCGAGCAGAGCATTGTAACATGTCTTGGCATCTATGACGTGAAACTTAATGTCTGTGACGAGTAGCCCAAAGCGTAACGTCAATATCACAGACCCAAGAGTTCTCGATGATTGGGAGTCGAACTCGGAGATGGTGATCTTGTCCCGAGCAAGGTGCTGGACGCTCATGCAGATTTCCTTTAACACCCGCACGTTGAGGAGATTAACGGAAGACCCATTGTCAACCAAGATTTTGCCTATCCTTATATCATGGCAATATCTAGAGACGTATAGGGGACGGTTGTGGTTGCACGTCCCAAGGAGAAGGTCTTCGTCACCGAAAGTGATATCGGCCATGTGCACTTCTTCCAGTTCATCCTTCATCCTTTCTTCGGCGAGGAAGGCTTGGAATTTTTCGGGCTCTTGTAGCGCCTTGACTAACGAATCTCTCGCTTCCTTCGATAACAGGAGGGCGTCGAGAATGCTGAGCTGCGAGGGCATCTTCTTCAGGTGTGCTAGGATGTTGTAGTCCACCCTACTCTTTTTAGGCGGATCCTTGGCAGTCAGCTCTTTCATAACTTGGTCATCTAAGGTGATATCCTCAGCGACCTTTTCCTTTCCCTTTTCTTTTCTAGTTGCGGGTCCGAGATTCTTTTCCGGAAGCGTGCGATTGCGCAGCTGAATGTTTTTGCAGGCCTCTGGTTCTTCCTCTTTTCCCGAGGTGGACTCTTTAAAGAGGGGGCTAAGAGCCATTTCCTCGTCAGAATCGCTCCCGAATGTGAGCACTTGCGGTCCTCCGGCGTTGACCGTGTAATAGTTACCGGTAGTTCTTTTGTGTCCTTCGGTCGTACTTCTCTGCTCCTGACGAGTTCTGTGTTTCATTCGCTTAAAATGCTGCCGATGAGCAACGTATCCCTGCCACCATGTCTTAAAAGCGTCTCACTCCTCAGTGGGGTGTGAAATCTTCCGATGATATGAGCAGTAATTATGGTGTCTCTCCGCCCCATCGAATGTGTTTTCTTCCGAGGGTGGTAGTTTCATTCCCATTGATATGGCTTTGGCAAACCTTTTCCTCGTCTTGAATATGTTTTTATCCGCGTCGGGTGTCTTTCGATCTGGCGGGAGCGCTTCTACTCTTTCGTTTAGTCGCATGCGTTTGGCTCCTTCTGATGCGGCTATCTCACGCTCCTGGTCTGCTTTACTTTCCAAACGAATTTCGTCTAGAAAGGCGTTGATCATTTCATCTGTCGGCCACACAAGCTCTGGTTCAGGCTCTGCCCCCAGTTTCTTAGTGCTAGGAGTTTTTTCATCGTCGGTAAACGAGTGGGAGATCACATTACAACTCGCCACGTATCCCTCGGATTCATCCGACGAACTCTCCCCCTCATCTTCCTCTTGAAAGACGTGGTTGAGGAACTCTTGGAGTGTGATGGGAGTCCGTGCCTTTTGATTGTACTCTTCCAGCGCGTCGATCTGTTTCTGCAAGTCTGTACGCTTGTCACCAGGCTTCACGGGCTTCTTAGATTTCTTCTTCTTTTTCTTTGAAGATTTTGACAGCTGGTTGCGAGTGCTCGGGCCATCACCACTGATCTTCGAAGTTGGGCGCGGCTTCAGCATCCCTTCAATGATCTGGGGTTCCAGCGGGTTCTTCCGCCTGATCGCCGGGCATGTCTGAAAATCGTTCAGCATCCTCTTTGTTTTTGCTGAAAGCACGATTTCCCATGGAGCTTCTTCAATGAAAGAACAAGTTGCCCTGGTGTGTCCGTCTTCTTAGCAGTGTGAGGTTGTGGCGGGTTCACCTTCCACTTCTCGGACAGCGCAAACTTGCCCTGTAGGTATTGATCTTCAATCCATCCATTGAAGACGAAGAACTCCTCGATCGGATGGCTTACCGTTTGATGGTAAGGGCAGTAGTTGGGGTTATTCACCTCACTGGGTTGCGGCGGTCGCCTTGGGTTTGGCAAGTTGATAAGCCTGTTGCGTATCGCCAGCTCGAATAGCCTTTTCGTTTTATCCCGCGGGAATGAGTAGGGGCGCTTCATTTTCTCATTGTAATACCGCCGTCTTTCTTCCAGCTGATCCTCCAGGTTTGGGGCACTGGGTTGCTGCTGAGCGTTCGCAATGAAGGTTGCCTTCCCTTTACCCTTGTCATTCCGAGGTTCTGGCTTCGGGGGAGACAGTCTGTGACCCATCTGGTCCATCTGGGCCAACTTTTCGATCAAATCCTGGAACGTGGTTGGCTTAAAAAACATCATGAACTGTGAGATAGTTGCATGAGGATCTAGGGTACCCACGAACATGCCCACCGCGGGCGCTTCCTCAATGCGTTGTTCGCATTTCGACCACAAGTTTCGCCAGCGTATAGCGTACTGGACCCACGTCTTACCTGGTTTCACCCTGGTATTAATTAATGCCGTTATCGGGGTGCGTTCGCTGGCGCTCGCGAATCGCTGAGTGAATAGCAACTCCATTTCAGCGAACGTCTTGACGGAATCGTTCGGGAGCTCAGAGTACCATTCGAAAGCTGTTTCTGACAAGCTGCCGATGAATTGGCGAAGCAAGAGCTTATCATCGCCGCCAGTGTTGCCACAAAGTGCCCTGAACTGGGCCACATGTTGATAGGGATTGCCTGTCCCCTTATAGACATGGAATTTCGGTATTGTGTAGCCCGGCGGGTACTTGATCTGGTCATACCAGCTCGGATATGGTCGCCCTGTTCTGACAACTTGACCGGCTGCCTCAGTCGCCTGGTGAACTCGTATCTTTTGGGCTATGTATTCGTCCAGGTCAGCCTTGGAGATTGTTTCTTCTTTAGCTGTTGAAAGAGCCGGAGGTAGATTTGACGTTTCCCCTCTGTCATCTTCAAGAACGATTGGAGGATCTTCAGCAGGAGAATCTTGTTGTATCATCATCCCCACCATGTCCTGGAACAGGAGGGCCATTCGTTGTATATTGGCTGCTTGTTCGGTAGCCTCTTTATCCTTCTTCTCCAATATCCTACGAAGGAATTCAGTGTCAGTTTCTTGCTCCTGGCGTTGATCAGATGACACTTCGGGGCTTTCTTTCGGCCCAGTGAGTGCGGCCATCGCGTTCATCATTTCCTGGAGCTTCTTCTATTGCTCCTGAGCTTTGGTCACTGACCGTGTAAGCGGTCTATGACTCGTGGATGCACGACTGTCTTCTTTTCCTGACACCATGTAGACCGTATGCACCATCATACCCCCAGACTTAGGGCGTTTAGGCTTATTGTCTTTGACATTTGCTGCAGGATTGGGGCCTTTCTCCGGCCTTCTTCTCTTTTGAGTAGTCGACGTGGAGGGAGTCGTTGCAGCGGGCACCCAAGCAGTTGTCGTCTTTTGTTGTTTGACAGGACGGTCCTCTTCTCGCTGAACTTTCACCTTTTTCTGTCGGCGGGGATAATCTTGATCAATTACCGAATCTTGGACTTGACGCCAGACCTTGTAGATTTTAGAGGACAGCCGTTGAGGAGGTTGTTTTGGCTTCGCTTCTGTAACGTCCTCCGCAGGTGGAGGGGATCTTTTGAGAACCACGGTTGGCGAATTTATGCGTATCCTGTTCAGCAGCTCGAAGCTGTTCCCGGTTGGAACAGCAGCCTCAATTTCCACCGTTGGAGCTGGTGGAGTTAGTCCAGAGGGGGAGTTGCCCCCAGTCTTCCTTATCCGGCACCAGTGGCGACTTCGGGCATGACGGGTTGTTGGGATCGGTTCAGCGACGGCTTCATCTTGCCCCCTGTTCTGGGGAGGGGCTGCTGCCGGTGTCAGCCTCTTGAAGACTGACGTCTTTTGAGTGGCGGTATCCAATCTGTCAAAGACAGACCTTCGAACCGGAGCGGGAACGGGGGTAGTCAGTCTCGCGAAGACCGACCCCCTGGGAGGAGAAGCCGCCTTGACGACTTCGGGAGCAGTTGTCTTCTTCGGGATGGCCACCTTAGGTATCATGGGCTTTTTGGCGGGCCCTTTGGAGTTCTGGCTCAGTCTGGTGAAGACCGAGGAGTTGGATGACCCGCTGAGAAGGGCCGTGGGAGTAGCAAGTCGGTCAAAGACCGACTTCTTTGACACTTCCGGTACGGGCATTGGGACGTTAATGTTCACCGGCGGGAGCATGGTCCTAAAGAATAGACCGGTGATAGCTTGAGTCACTTGCTCCACAGGCATAGTGAATAGGGAAGTAGCCTGCGGTCCATATGCTACACCTCCAGGTGAGGCGGAGCGTCGGTTGCATTTGCAGTTGGAGAAGTTCGAGCAGTTGTCAGCCATTGATCTTTTTGCTTTCTGCAGCAAACGAAACACCAAGTCTTAGTACTTCGAAACCCAAGGGCAACCATCAGCAAACCGTGATTGGTTTGCGAATCACGACACATGAAGTGTGGAGTGGAAAGAGGAAAAGGTCCCACCGGGCGTGCCAGAATCTGTTCCCCTCCAAATAGCGGCCAAGACGACGCGGAGACGTCTCGCCTGCGATTCGGGGCAGATGCTATTTGGTTTTATCCGTCTACCTCTCCGAAGATACCAAGTTGATTTATGGCACCGTGTATCGGAGGTTTAGACGGATGCGGCCGATGTAGCAGACTTCGTCAGATTCCCCCTCGCTTGAGGGGTTTTTTTTATTGTGGGGACGCTTTTTCCTGCAGGCACAAGACCCTGCAGTTAATTACGCTACCGCATCGCGGTAATAACTTTCTCCTTCTCCAGATGATCGCTTCGTGTCGTGTGTGTTTGATTTGTGTTTGGTTGCCCGTGGATTGTATACGGAGACTGAGTTATGTCGTCGCCCGTAGGGCGTGGACTAGTCCAAATCCGTATCTTTCTTAGATTTGGGTTTGGGGGTTGTGTTTAAGGATACGTTAGCCTCATTTGAGACTAAGATCGACTTAAACGTTTGTTAAGGATACGTTAGTCTAGTTCTAGACTAAGATCAACTTAACAGGATCGTTTAGATCCGACAAGAGAGCGATTAGGGAAGCCCTGTTGTTTAGTTTAGTGACATTGCGGTCAATAAGTAGTTTAAGGACATTGCGGTCCAGTGTTAGTTTTAAGACGTTGCGGTCAAGGTTAAGGACGTCGTAGTCCGTGGATTTAAGGAATCCACAGTCCGATGTTAGTTTTAATACATCACGGTCAAGGTTAAGGGCGTCATAGTCCGTTGTTAGTTTTAAGACATTCCGGTCAAGGTTAAGGACCTCATAGTCCATGGATTTAAGGACTCCACAGTCCGGCGTTTAGTTTTAAGACATTACGGTCAAGGTTAAGGACCTCATAGTCCATGAGTTTAAGGACCCCACAGTCCGTATCAATGTGTGGTCATCGGGACCCGTCACCTCTTTGAAGACGTTGAGGAATTACAACGCCAAGTATCAAAGGAGTAAAGAGATATACCCTTAAACCAAAGTAAATTAAGTGATCTGTAGTTTAATTTGGAAACTAAGATCAATTATCATATTATGAGCCCATTGGCCCAGTTAAGTTTGAATTGAGGACTTATGGCCAGCTTGGGCTAAGTCCAATCATGTTTGGGATATTGGCCCTCTGTTGGTTCATTGAAGGAGAGGCTTTGCCTCTGAAAACTTAGCCAATTGGGCTAAAGCTAGTGTTAAACACTAGAGACCAACAGTGTTGAATACTGGGAATAAGATTAACAAGTTAGTGTTAAACACTAAAAAAATAATCAGTGTTGAACACTGGGAACAGAGTTTTCAACTTAGTGTTATACACTAAGCAAATCAGTGTTAAACACTGGGGACAAAATCTCCAGACTAGTGTTAAACACTAAAGAGAGAGGGGTCACGTGTGGACACGTGAGAGCGCCCTGATTCCTCTTATTTTATTGAGTCAAAAGTATTGAATACTTTGAAGTATCGCGTGCTGTCACGTGATGAGAATTTGGGCGTTTATCTGTTAGGGCTTCAGCCAAGGGGTCACACGGTAGCACGTGAGAGCGCCCTACTTTCCTTTATTTTGTTCTAGAGATAAGTGTTTAAAACTTTTAATTCTGAAAGCCATCACATGTGGGCACGTGATGGGGGCTCACGCTTTGATCTGTTAGAATGTTCATTAGGGGTCACGTGTTGACACGTGAGAGCGCCCTAGAGCTCTTTGCTGTTTCTTTTGCCTTTTTCTCTGTGTGCTTTAGAGATCACGTGGGGCACGTGAGGCATTGCCTCAAAGTTCTTTTTTATGGATCTTTGCAGGAGTCACGTGGTAACACGTGAGGTGTTGCTTCAAAGTTCTTTTCTGTGGATCTTTGCAAGGGTCACGTGGTAGCATGTGACTCTGATTCCTTGTATGTTTTAAAGATCTGTTCGTCTTTTACGAATTAATTTCTTCATAGGGTTAAAGCCTAACAATAAACTTTAGAGGAATTAAATTCCTGTTTTCTTCTGAAGAATTATATTCTTAAATAAGGTCAAACCCTAATTTCTTTTCTTAAGAGAATTAAATTCCTATGAGTTTGAGAGAATTATGTTCTCAATTAGGGTTACACCCTAGTTCTGTTCATTTTGAAGGAATTGAATTCCTATAACATAGGGTTAAACCCTAATTTTATCTCAAAGGAATTGAATTCCTATCATTTTGTGAGAATTAAATTCTCTAAACTCAGTTCCTCCTCTGTGTTTCAGATCTGCATGGCAGGATCTCAACCCAATGAGAATTAAATTCTCAATTCATGGGGAGATGTGCACTTTGCAGATCCTCAACCAGAGAAAGAACTAAGTTCTTTTCTTTATATAAGAGTTAAACTCTTTTGAGAATTTAATTCTCCTTTGAAGCCTCCCTTTTCTTTTCTTACCTAAGGTTTTCCTTTTGCAGAGAATCGAAGACTCTATCTCTCTCTCTCTCTATGTATCCAAAGAAAAAGATCCAAAGGTCCCCCTCTTCTTTTCTTGGCTCTTATTTATAGGCGAAGGAAGAGAATCAATCTGCTTAGTAAATCTCTCATTGAGAGATTTGATTTGTATGTTGAGAGATTTGATTTATATTTATCATTAATCCGGGCCTTTAGATTGTTAAGTGAATTTTATTCACCATTGGATTTTAAATCCAAAGATATCTTTTTGTTATCTCGGTTAAATTTAGGGGGGAAATCTTTCCAAGTCCAAGATTTTTCCATAAATTGGTGATATTTAATCACCTTTAGATTTTTAATCCAACGGTTTTAGATAATCATTCTTCATTTTGGAAAGATTTATCCTCATAATTTAATTCTGTTAAAGAATAAGGCTCTTAAAGCCGGTCACGTGTGGCCACGTGACCCCTGGTCATGTGTAGGCACGTGACCCCTGGAATGGGCTTCTCTTCTTCTGCGCTCTGTTCTCTGGCCGTTGCTTAACCATCACGTGCCAACATGTGACCACTGGTCACGTGTGAGCACGTGATGCCTCTTCTGGAGCTTTTTCTTGATTTTTAATCAGGGGATGAATGTGTTTTTTGCCGCTGCTTGACTATCGCGTGCCAACACGTGACCACTGGTCACGTGTGAGCACGTGATGCCTCTTCTGAATCTTTTCCTGATTTTTAATCAGGGAACAATGTCTTTGTTTATTTCTTTATGGATGTAAGAACCCTTGGCAATATGAATGAATTTTTTTTTATTTCAGCTTGTCTTATTTCTCGTTCTGAGTCTCTTGCACGTGTATGAATGTGTCTCGAACGCTTGACCAAATGCAAATTGGATGTTCTTTCTATCGCTTTCTTCTTTCTTTTATTCTCAGCATGTTACTTTAGCAAACATGGACGACAGATGATAGAGCGAGCATCCTGTATTAGCTTCTTCAAGAGGTAGCAATGGCTTAGGCCGCAGGTTCAAATCTGTTGCCTAAGACTTTTCAACTCCATCAGCCGTGAAGGTCTCATGGAGACATTTCTCCCTACGGATCGAGAGGATCTCGTAGGTGTACTTTCTCCTTGGGAATCGTGAGGATTCCTAAGTGCGTTTTCTCTTATAAGTCGTAAGGATCTTATAAGAGAATTTTCCCTCTTACGAGTCGAGAGGACTCGTAAGCGGTTGTTTCCCTCCTTGTCGAGATTCGACTTTGGAGAGTGAGACCCGTGGATAGTATACAAGAGACCATTTTAGGCCGACTTGCAGGGTCCCAGTGCTTAGAAAACGAGTTTTTTAATCCCTGCTGCCTAAGGCTTTATCTTGCAAGTTGAGACGAATCGGGAAGTCTTCGCGAAGACGCTGATTTCCCTGAGTTGAAGTATTTTGCTGAGGACACTGATTTCCTTGAGGTTGAAACGAATCAGAGTGTTCCTGTGGAGACACTGGTTTCTCTGCGGGCCGACGCGAATCAGAAGGCTCTCATCAAGGACGCTAGTTTTCCTGAATTGAGGTATTTGCCAAGCACACTGGTTTCCCTTGGGTTGAAACGAATCGATGTATTCCTGCAAAAACGCTAGTTTCTCTGCGGGTCGACGCGAATCAGTATGTTCTCGTCAAGGACATTGGTTTCCCTGAGTCGAAGGATTTTGCCGAAGACACTGGTTTCTTCGGGGTTGAAACGAATCGGGGTGTTCCTGCGGAGACACTGGTTTCTCTGCGGGCCGACGCGAATCAGGAGGCTCTCATCAAGGACGCAAGTTTTCCTGAATTGAGGTATTTTCCAAGGACACTGGTTTCCCTGGGGTTGAAACGAGTCGAGGTGTTTCTGCAAAGACGCTAGTTTCTCTGCGGATCGACACGAATCAGGATGTTCTCGTTAAGGACACTGGTTTCCCTGAGTCGAAGGATTTTGCCGAAGACACTGGTTTCTTCGGGGTTGAAACGAATCGGGGTATTCCTGCGGAGACACTGGTTTCTCTACGGGCCGACGCGAATCAAGAACGCTAGTTTCCCTGAATTGAGGTAGTTGCCAAGGACACTGGTTTCCCTGGGGTTGAAATGAATCGATGTGTTCCTGCAAAGATGCTAGTTTCCCTGCGGGTCGACGCGAATCAGGATGTTCTCGTCAAGGACACTAGTTTTCCTGAGTCGAAGGACTTTTCCGAAGATACTGGTTTCTTCGGGGTTGAAACGAATCGGGGTGTTCCTGCGGAGACACTGGTTTCTCTGCAGGCCGACGCGAATCAAGAAGCTCTCATCAAGGACGCTAGTTTCCCTGAATTGAGGTGGTTGCCAAGGACACTGGTTTCCCTGGGGTTGAAACGAAACGATGTATTCCTGCAAAGATGCTAGTTTCCCTGCGGGTCGACGCGAATCAGGATGTTCTCGTCAAGGACACTGGTTTCCCTGAGTCGAAGGATTTTGCCGAAGACACTGGTTTCTTCGGGGTTGAAACGAATCGGGGTGTTCCTGCGGAGACACTGGTTTCTCTGCGGGCCGACGCGAATCAGGAGGCTCTCATCAAGGACGTTAGTTTCCCTGAATCGAGGTATTTGCCAAGAACACTGGTTTCCCTGGGGTTGAAACGAATCGATGTATTCCTGCAAAGACACTAGTTTCCCTGTGGGTCGACGCGAATCAGGATGTTCTCGTCAAGGACACTAGTTTCCCTAAGTCGAAGGATTTTGCCGAAGACACTGGTTTCTTCGGAGTTGAAACGAATCGGGGTGTTCCTGCGAAGACATTGGTTTCTCTGCGGGACAACGCGAATCAAGAAGCTCTCATCAAGGACGCTAGTTTCCCTGAATTGAGGTAGTTGCCAAGGACACTGGTTTCCCTGGGGTTGAAACAAATCGATGTATTCCTGCAAAGACGCTAGTTTCCCTTCGGGTCGACGCGAATCAGGATGTTCTCGTTAAGGACACCGGTTTCCCTGAGTCGAAGGATTTTGCATACTGGTTTCTTCGGGGTTGAAACGAATCGGAGTATTCCTGCGGAGACACTGGTTTCTCTGCGGGCCGACGCGAATCAGGAGGCTCTCATCAAGGACGCTAGCTTCCCTGAATTGAGGTATTTGCCAGGGACACTGGTTTCCCTGGGGTTGAAACGAATCGAGGTGTTCCTGCAAAGACGCTAGTTTCTCTGCGGGTCGACGCGAATCAGGATGTTCTCGTCAAAGACACTGGTTTCCCTAAGTCGAAGGATTTTGCCGAAGACACTGGTTTCTTTGGGGTTGAAACGAATCGGGGTGTTCCTGCGGAGACACTGGTTTCTCTGTAGGCCGACGTGAATCAAGAAGCTCTCATCAAGGACGCTAGTTTCCCTAAATTGAGGTAGTTGCCAAGGACACTGGTTTCCCTGGGGTTGAAACGAATCGATGTATTCCTGCAAAGACGCTAGTTTCCCTACGGGTCGACGCGAATCAGGATGTTCTCGTCAAGGACACTGGTTTCCCTGATTCGAAGGATTTTGCCGAAGACACTGGTTTCTTCGGGGTTGAAACGAATCGGGGTGTTCCTGCGGAGACACTGGTTTCTCTGCGGGCCGACGCGAATCAGGAGGCTCTCATCAAGGACGCTAGTTTCCCTGAATTGAGGTATTTGCCAAGGACACCGGTTTCCCTGGGGTTGAAACGAATTGATGTATTCCTGCAAATACGCTAGTTTCCCTGTGGGTCGACGCGAATCAGGATGTTCTCGTTAAGGACACTGGTTTCCCTGAGTCGAAGGATTTTGCTGAAGACACTGGTTTTTTCGGGGTTGAAACGAATCGGGGTGTTACTGCGGAGACACTGGTTTCTCTGCGGGCCAACGCGAATCAGGAGGCTCTCATCAAGGACGCTAGTTTCCTTGAATTAAGGTATTTGCCAAGGACACTGGTTTCCCTAGGGTTGAAACGAGTCGAGGTGTTCCTGCAAAGACGCTAGTTTCTCTGCGGGTCGACGCGAATCGAGATATTTTCGTCAAGGACACTGGTTTCCCTGAATCGAAGTATGTTGAGATGATCTCTGGTGGCCTCTAATGTTTTATATGAGTTACCGTCAAGACCCTAAAGCAAGGAATTCGGTTTTTGCTTCGCTTGTTGGCACTGCGTCTGAGGTATCAAGACGAATGTCGCAGTTGTCTCTAGGTTGTTGGTGAACCGTCGAGATTTGGCTTCGTTTTCTGGCGGAGCCTGTTGGGAAGGTGTGGTTCCCTCTTTGTTTGTGCCTTTGGATTGTATACAGGGATCGATGTGATCTCACCTGTAGGGCGAAAGTTTCATCATATTTTTTTATTATTGTTTTATTTCCGCGATGCTCTATCATTTCAGCTTTTATATCGCGAAGGTCGTGATTGCCTAATCATTTCGGCTATTTTTCACGGTGCCCAATCATTTCGGTTGTTTATTTTATTTTTACTCGCTGCTTTTTATTGCGAGTTGCCAAATCATTTCGGCTATTTTGTATGCATACATTTTTACTTGCTGCTTTTTATTGCAAGTTGCCCTATCATTTCGGCTATTTAGTATGCATTTTTAGCTCGCTGATTTTTATCGTGAGTGTAGAACTTGGAATCTGGTGCCAATCTCAGCATCAGCATCGCTACAACTGGGATATTGCCAGGAGCGAATCATCATTTGCCATGAAAGGACTTGGAATTTAATACCGATTTAGGCATCAGTATCGCTACAACTGGGATATTGCCAAGAGCGAATCATCATTTGCCTCTGTCGATATTGAACAAAGGTGGCTTAGTAAACTGGGTTAGGATTCTGTCTACTAAGGCTTTTGACTTCATGAGCCGTAAGGGTCTCACAAAGGTATTTCTCCCTGCGAGTCGTGAGGATCTCGTAGGTGTGTTTTCTCCTTAGGAATCGTGAGGATTCCTAAGTGTATATTCCCCTGTAAGTCGTAAGGATCTTACTAAAGGGTTTTCTCCTTATAAGTCGAGAGGACTTATAAGGGTTGTTCACCATATGGACATATCCCTAGTCACGGGTAGGACTTTGTTAGGGAGATGTTTATCCGCGCCCGTGGATTGTATACAAGGGTCGGTGCTGAGCCACTTGTAGGGCAATATCAAAAGTTGTGGGGGTTGCTTAAGCACAAGTTTAGGTCTTTGTAACTTAAGACTTTCAAATCTTATGAGCCGTGAGGGTCCCATAAGAGAGTTCTCCTTACGAGTAGTGAGGATCTCGCAAGTGTATTTTCTCCTTAGGAATCGTAAGGATTCCTAAGTGTGTTGCTCCCTTGTGAGTCGTAAGGATCTCACGCGGGTGGTTTCTCCTTACAAGGTCGAGAGGACCCTGTAAGTGTCCTTTAACGAGGTTGCGTCCTTTCGGGTTTTCACAAACACTCGTCGGTAGCCCTGCTGTTTTTACTCACGGAGCCCTTTCGGGTTTTCATCCGTGCCCATTTTACTTATGGACATACCGTTTTTTTTATTCTATTTATTCTTTTTTTTTCCTTTTTTACGAGGTCGAGCCCTTTCGGGTTTTCACGAACACCCGCCGGTAGCCCTGCTGTTTTTACTCACGGAGCCCTTTCGGCTTTTCATCCGTACCCCTTTTGCTTATGGACATACCGTTTATTATATATATATATATTTATATTTTTTTTTTATTCATTTCGTCAGCCTAAGGATGCTGTGGTAGTATTTTAAAGACGTTTCAGTCCTTCGTTAGTTTAAGGACGTCTCGGTCTGTCGTTAGTTTAAGGACGTTTCAGTTCGTCGTCGCCGTATTCGAGGCAAATCTCTAGTTTACTGACTTTTCGGTCTATTATCCAGTTTTAGGACGTAGTGGTCCGTTGTTAGTTTAACGACGTTTCGGTCTATTATCCAGTTTTAGGACGCAGTGGTCCGTTGGGCTTTCTCTATGAATGAGCATGATGCCCCCGGCATATCCATCTTTTTTGGAGCATGTGGTTGTGGCGGGCTCACCTTCCAGTTTTCGGACAGCGCGAGTTTGCCTTGTTGGTATTGGTCTTCAACCCAGTTTTTGAAGACGAAGCAATCTTCGATCGGATGACTTACTGCTCAATGGTAGGGGCAGTAATTAGGATCGTTGACATCTCCTGGTTGTAGCGGACGTTTCGGATTCGGCAGATTGACGAATCCGTTGCGCACTGCCAGCTCAAACAGTTTCCTCGTTTTATCCTGGGGAAATGAGTAAGGGCGTCCCAGTCTTTTCTCGAGTGATGGGCGTGGATGCATGTTGTTTCGGCAAACAACTGGTCTAAGGCCACTCGATTGCTATTGAGTATTGGCTACGAGGGTTGTTTTTTCCTTCCCTTTATCCTTTTTGCTCGATCCCTTATTTGCGGGGCCGAGATTTTTTCCGAGTAGCGTGCGATTACACGGCTGAACATTCTCGCAACTTCTCAATTCTTTCATTTTTGAAAAGGATTCCTTGAGGAGAGGGTTGAGGACAGCTTCTTCGTCAGAGTCGCTTCCAAAGGTGATAATTTTCGATCCCTTAGAGTCGACTATATGACAGTCGGCGGTGGCTCTTTTGCTCTCATCTATCGCATTTTTCTGATGTTTACGAGCTTCACACTTTGTCCTGTTGAAGTGTTGCTTTTGAGCAACATATCCTTGCCACCAACACTTAAAGGAGTCGCAGTCTTCGATAGGATGCATGATCTTCTGATGATATAAGCAGAAGTTAGGATGCATCTCTAATCCACCGAAAGTATTCTCTTCAGAAGGCGGTAGCTTCATTCCCACTGATAGGACTTTGGCGAACCTTTTCCTCGTGTTGAATTTGTTTTTATCCGCAGCGGATGACTTTTGATTTGAAGGAAGTGCCTCGACTCTTTGGTCTAGCAGTCGGTGTTTGGCTCCTTCTAGTATGGCCATCTCACGCTCTTGATTGGATTTAACTTTCAGACGAATCTCATTCCAGAAGGCATCGATCAACTCGTCTGACGGCCGCAGAATTTCTGGTTCAGGGTCCGCCCTCGGTTTCTCGGCGCAAGGAGCCTCTTTATCATCCACCAATGAGTGAGAGATCACATGACAACTCTCTATGTAGTCTTCGGATTCATCTGATGAGTCTTCTCCATCGTTTTCGTCCTCAACAAAAGAACAAGCTGCCCCCATCGTGTCCGTCTTCTTTGGAGTGTGCGGCTGTGGTGGGTTCACCTTCCAGTTTTCAGACAGCGCGAACTTGCCTTGTAGGTACTGATCTTCGATCCATCCCTTAAAGACGAAACAATCCTCGATCGGGTGACTTACCGTTTGGTGGTAAGGACAATAATTGGGATTATTGAAATCGCCTGGCTGCGACAGATGTTTTGGACTCGGCAGATTGATGAGATTGTTGCGCACTGCCAGCTCAAACAGTCTTCTTGTTTTATTCTGAGGAAATGAGTAAGGACGTCCTAGTCTCTCCTCGAGAGATGGGCGTGGACGCATATTGTTTTGGTGAACGACCAGCTTTGAGTTGCTCGGCGGTTGTTGAGCATTGGCAACGACGATCGCTTTCCCTTTCCCTTTCTCATTTCGAGAATCTGGTTTTGGAGGAGACGGTCCATAGCCCATCTAGTCCATTTGGGCTAATTTGTCGATCAAGGCCTGGAAGGTGGTCGGCCTGAAGAACATCATGAATTGCGAGATGGTCGCTTGCGGATCAAGAGTGCCTACGAACATGCCTACCGCCGGTGCCTCTTCTATACGTTGTTCGCATTTCGACCATAGGTTCCGCCATCGTGTTGCGTATTGGACCCACGTTTCACCTGGCCTTATCCTGGCGTTAATCAGTGCTGTTATCGGGATGCGTTCACTAGCACTCGCGAATCTTTGTGTAAACAGTAGCTCCATCTCCACAAATGTTTTGACAGAGTCGTTAGGTAGCTCCAAATACCATTCGAAGGCTGTCTCTGCGAAACTGCCGACGAATTGGCGAAGCAACAATTTGTCATCGCCTCCAGTATTGCCCCATAAGGCACTGTTGAGCGACATGCTGATGCGGATTCCCTGTCCCTTTATATACGTGGAACTTGGGGATCGTATATCCCGGCGGGTAACTGATTTGGTCATACCGGCTTGGATAGGGTCGTCCGGTTCTAACAATTTGTGCAGCCGCTTCATTCGCTTGATGAACTCATATTTGCTGAGCTATATAGTCATCCAGGGCGGCCTTGGAGATAGTTTCCTCCTTGGCTGCTGAAAGGGCCGGAAGAGGATTAGATGTTTCCCCTCCGTCGTTTCCGACAATGATTAGAGGGTCCTCAACTGGAGGATCTTGTTGGATCATCATACCTACCATGTCCTGGAACAGGAGGGCCATTTGTTTTATGTTAGCCGGTTGCTCTGCGGCTTCTTTGTCCTTCTTTTCGAGGACTCTGCGTAAGAAATCAGCATCAGTCACTTGTTCGTGACGCTGTTCTAATGACGCCTCCGAGGTTTCTTTTGGCCCGATAAGTACAGCCATTGCAGTCATCATTTCCTGAAGCTTCTGTTGCTGCTCCTGGGCTTTTTTTACGGATCGGGTGAGCGGTCGGTGACCCGTCGAAGCGCGGCTTTCCTCCTTTCCGGAAGCCATATAAACAGTGTGCACCACCATGCCCCCAGACTTGCGGCATTTGTATTCAGTGCTTTTACGGTTCGCCATGCTCACAGGGGCTTTTTGCGGCCTCCTTTTCTTTTGAGTGATCGACGTTGAGTGAGCCGTTGTAGCAGGCACCCATCCGGCTGTCACTTTTTGTGACTTTGAGTAGTCCCACTCTTGCTGAACCTTCATTTTTTCTGTCGGCGGAGATAGTCTTGATTGACCACTGACTCTTGAACACGTCGCCAAACTTTGTAAATTTGAGAGGATAGCCGTTGCGAAGGTTGCTCGGGCTTCACCTTTGTAGCGCTCTCCGTAGGTGGAAGAGATCTTTTCAGCACAGCGGTTGGAGAATTCTTGCGAACCTTCCTAAGTGGTTCAAAGCTGTTCCCAATTAGAATAGCAGCATCAATTTCCGCCGTTGGAGTCGGCGGAGTCAGTCCAGAAAGAGAGTTGCCCCCAGCCTTCCTTACTCGGCGCCAGTGGCGACGTCGAGCGTGCCGTGCGGATGGAGTTAGTTCGGCCGTAGAGGCGACCTCCTCATGCCCCCTGTTTTGGTCAAAATTTGCTGGTACTAGCCTTTTAAAGACCGACGTCCGATTGATGGGGACAGCCAACCTATCAAAAGCAGACTTCCGAGTAGGGGAAGCAACCTTGGTGATTTCGCCTGGAACGGGAGTAGGGATGGCTATCCGCTTCGGGATAATGCCTTCTGGTATTGCAGGCTTCTTCATGGGCCCGTTGGAGCTCTAGCCTAGTCCGTTAAAAACTGAGGCAGTGGAGTTGGACGACCCGTTGAGAGGGGCCGCAGTAGTTGTAAGCCGATCAAAGACCGACTTCTTTAGAGCTTCTTACGACGTCATTGGGGCATTGAAGCTCATCGGGGGGAGCATGGTCCCGAAGAATAGTCCAGTGGTGGCTTGAGTCACCTGCTCCACTGGCATCTTGAAAAGGGAGGCCGCCTGGGGCTCGTAAGTCACTCTTCCAGTGGGGACGGAGCGAGAGTTGCAGTTGCAGGTAGTGCAGTTTGAAGCCATTGATCTTCTGTTTTCTGCACGGAGCAAGACACCAAATCTAAGTACCTCGAATCCACAGGCAACCACAACAAACCGCGATTCATTCGCGAAGACGACACACGAAGTGTGAAGTGGAAAGAGGAAAAGGTCCCACCGGGCGTGCCAGAATCTGTTCCCCTCCGAACGGCGACCAAGACATGGACGCTTGCCTGAGATTCGGGGCAGATGCTATTTGGTTTTATCCGTCCACCTCTCTGAAGATGCCAAGTTGATTTATGGCACCGTGTATCGGAGGTTTAGACGGATGCGGCCGATGTAGCAGATTTCGTCAGATTCCCCCTCGCTTGAGGGGGTTTTGATTGTGGGGACGCTCTTCCCTGCAGGCGCAAGCCCATGCAGTTAATTACGCTACCGCATCGCGGTAGCCACTTTCTGTTTCTCCAGAATTTCACTTCGTGTCGTGTGTGTTTGTTTTGTTTGTGGCTGCCCGTGGATTGTATACGGAGACTAATTTATGTCGTTGCCCGTAGGACGTGAATTAGTCCAAATCCGTATTTTCTTAGATTTGGATTTGGGGTTTTGGTTTAAAGATACGTTGGCCCTATTTAAAGCTAAGATCAACTTAAACTTTTGTTAAGGATACGTTAGCCTAATCTCCAGACTAAGATCAACTTAACGGGATCGTTTGGATCCGACAAGAGAGCAATTGGCTCTATTGCTCCAGTTTAGGGACATAGCGGTCCATTTCCAGTTTAGGGACATGGTGGTCCATCATTTCCATTGGGGGACGAACATTAGTTTAAGGACATTTCAGTCCAACGTTCCCATTTTAGGACGAATATTAGTTTAGGGACGTTTCGGTCTACGAGTTTAAGGACCCCGCAGTCCGTATCGATGTGTGGTTGTCAGGACCAATCACCACTCTGACGTCGTTGAAGGATTACAACGATAGATGTCAGAGGAGTTCAGAGATGTACCCTTGAACCGGATGTAAATTGATTTAAGAGAGCAGTCTTGCTCAGTCAATTTAATTTGAGGACTTAGGGCCATGATTGGGCTAAGTCCAGTTGAAGATGTTCAACGTTTTTATTTGTGGTTGGCCTGTTAGATCTTGGCTTGGGCTTTGCCCTTTGTTTAATAATGCAGTGCATTTTGTCTGGCATATTAGGCCCCCTTTTAATTGGGCTCTGCCCTTTTTAAATGATGCACAACATCTATTTTGAGCCTGACAGACCTTTGCTTGGGCTTTATCCCTTTAAATAGTGCATAGCACTTTGTTTGGTCTGATAGACCTTTCTTTATTGGGCTCTGCCCTTGATAATGCATTGCATTAATCAGTCTGACAGAGTGCCTTGTGGCTTGTCAGGCGCTTTGCGCTGATTGCGGAACGCAAGGCGCAAGTCCATAGGGAGGTGACACGTGTCACGCTCAGGAGAGCGCAAGCGCAGTGCGCTGCGCTGTTGCTCTGCTGACATGTGGCGCGTTCTGGTGAGTTGCGCCAATTCATGAGAGCAGTGCTCTGTTTTTAGAAGCGCACAGCGCAGATCATTATGGGGTTGACACGTGGTGCTCTCTGGTGGCTTGCGCCAACCCGAGAACGCAACGGTGCAGATCTTGCAAGTGCAAAGCAATGTTTTATTATTTTGATTAATTTTAGATCAAAGAAAACAAATTTTCTTATTTTCAAAGAACCAGTGGTTCATCAAAAGGCAATGCCTTTATTATTATTATATTTTTATTGAAGATCTTTGATCTTGTTCTTAGATCAATGATCTTTTTAGAAGAAATTCTTCTTTTATTCAAGGTTTTTACCTTTCCTTTCTTTGAGCTCTTCTTAAAATTTTCTTTAAAGGAGTTCTCTCCGTGTTCATGTCTCTTTTGGAATTGGGGTCTAGAGGCCTTTATATAGTGCCCATTAATTTGTTAAATTTGTTAAAGAGATCATTCTCTGAGTGATTTGGGGAATTTTCCCCACCGTTGGATCTTTGATCCAAGGGCTTCTGTTTTACAGAAGACAATCTTCTTGTTTTAACAAGAACAGAAAGATCTTACTGGAATTTTAATTCTGTTTGGCGCAAACGCACCTGCGCTTGACACGTGTCACGAAGCGTACAGCGCAGCGCAACTGTGCCGACACGTGTCGCACAGCGCAGCGCAACTGTGCTGCCACATGGCGTGCAGCGCAGAACGCAGCGCAACTACGCTAGCGCAACTGTGCTGCCACATGGCGCGCAGCGCAGAGCGCAGGTCAGCTGAAGCGTTGCTTCTTTAATTAAACTTTGAATTTTAAACAGAGCCTTGCTCTGATTGGGTGCGCTGCCTTGGGCGCTGCGCTCCCTGCTAGCGTGTCTGATTTTGACATGTGGCTCTCTGCGCGTAGTGCAGGGGATCTGAAGCGTTGCTTCATTTATTTTAATTTCAATTTTTACTTTAATTTTCAAAACAGAGCTTTGCTCTGATTGGGGGGAAACAGAAGCATTGCATCTTTTCCCGCTTTGGGATTTGAACAGAGCTTTGCTCTGATTGGGATAAACAACGGCGACGATGAAGAACCAGGTGGTGGCGACGATGAAACGGCCTGCGATGGTGACGACGAGAATGGCGATCGGCGGGAATGAGAGATTAGGGTTCGCGCGCTCGAGAGATTATTGAGAGATAAGATAATCAGCGTAGGGGATCTGTTTCCCCATTCAGAGCAAAGCTCTGTTTGAATTTCAAAAATTCAAAAATTGAAGCAACGCTTCAGATTTTTTGCGCTGCGCACAACGCGCCACGTGTCAAAAGCTGACACGCCAGCGCAGCACCCAAGGCAGCGCACCCAATCAGAGCAAGGCTCTATTTAAAATGAAAATAAAGGAAGCAACGCTTCAGCTGGGTTGCGCTCTGCGCTGCGCGACACGTGGCAGCGCAGTTGCACTAGCGTGGTTGCGCTGCGCTCTGCGCCGCGCAACACGTGGTAGCGCAGCTGCGCTAACGCAGTGGCGCTGCGCTCTGCGCTGCGCGACACGTGTCAATCGCAGGTGCGCTTGCGCCAACTGTGCCAGCACTAAAACAGAATTAAAATTCTAGAAAGATCTTTCTGATCTTGTTAAAACAAGAATATTATCTTCTGTAAAACAGAAGCCCTTGGATCAAAAATCCAACGGTGGGGAAAAATCCCTAAATCACTCAGAGAAAGATCTCTTTAACTGATTTAACAAATCAAATGGCACTATAAAAAGCCCCCTAGACTCCAAGTCTAAAGGACATCAGCACACAGAGAATTCACAGAGCTCTTCTAAGAACTTTGAGAAGAATTCAGAAAGAAAAAAAGAAAAAGGTAAAAACCTTTAGAAAAAGAAGAATTTTCTTCTAAAAAGATCAATGATCTAAGAACAAGATCAAAGATCTTCAATAAAAAAATGATAATATTAATAAAAGAAGTAATTTACTTCTTCTTTAGATCTTTTTGATCTAAATAAAGGCATTGCCTTTTGATGAACCATTGGTTCTGGGATCTTAAAAGATTCTCTTCATTGATCCAAAATCGGATCAAGATATTGAACAGTGCCCTGCACTTGAAAAAAATTGCACTGTTGCGCTCTCAGGTTGGCGCAAGCCACCAGAGAGCGCCACGTGTCAGCCTCAGAACAGACTGCGCTATGCGCTTCTATAACAGAGCACTGCCCTCTTAAATTGGCGCAAGTCACCAGAGCGCTCCACGTGTCAGCAGCGTAACAGTGCAGCGCACTGCGCTAGCAGACTTGCGCTCACCAGAGCGTGACACGTGTCACCTCCACATGGACTTGCGCCTTGCGCTCCTCAATTGGCGCAAAGCGCCTGACAAGCCACGTGGCGCTCTGTCAGACTCATTAATGCAGCGCATTATTAAAGGGCAGGGCCTAATTAAGAGGCCCAATGGACCAAAACAAATGCTCTGCATTATAAAAAAAATAGAACAGAGCCCAATTTAAAAGTCCTAACAGGCCAGAATAAAATGCAATGCAGAGCCCAAACAAAGGTCTGTCAGACCAAAACAGATGCTGTGCATCATTTAAAAAAGGGCAGAGCCCAAATAAAGGTCTAATAGACCAAACAAAATGCCATGCAATATTAAACAAGGGCAGAGCCCAATCAAAAGCCTAACAGGCCAGACAAATAAAAAATTGTTGAACATTCTCAACTGGACTTAACCCAATCATGGCCATAAGTCCTCAAATTAAATTGAGCTGAGCATACCTGCTCTCTTAAACCAATTTACACCCGGTTCAAGGGTACATCTCCGAACTCCTCTGATATTTGTCGTTATAATCCTTCAACGTTTTCAGAGAGGTGACGAGTCCCGACAACCACACGTCGATACGGACTGCGGGGTCCTTAAACTCGTGGACTGAAACGTCCTTAAACTAATATTCATCCCAAAATGGGAACGTTGGACCGAGATGTCCTTAAACTACTAATGGACCGAAACGTCCTTAAACTAATATTCGTCCCAAAATGGGAACGTTGGACCGAAATGTCCTTAAGCTAATGTTCGTCACCAAATGGGAATGATGGACCGCCATGTCCCTAAACTGGAAATCGACCGCAATGTCATTAAACTAAACAATAGAGCCAATTACTCTCTTGTCGGATCCAAACGATCCCGTTAAGTTGATCTTAGTCTGGAGATTAGGCTAACGTATCCTTAATCAAAGTTTAAGTTGATCTTAGCCTTAAATAGGGCTAGCATATCCTTAAACCAAAACCCCAAACCCAAATCTAAGAAAATACGGATTTGGACTAATCCACGTCCTACGGGCGACGACATAAATTAGTCTCCGTATACATTCTACGGGCAACCACAAACAAAACAAACACCCATGACACGAAGAGAAATTCTGGAGAAAGAGAAAGTTGTTACCGCGATGCGGTAGCGTAATTAACTGCAGGGGCTTGCGCCTGCAGGGAAGAGTGTCCCCACAATCAAAAACCCCTCGAACGAGGGGGAATCTGACGAAGTCTGCTACATCGGCCACATTCGTCTAAACCTCCGATATACGGTGCCATAAATCAACTTGGCATCTTCGAATAGGTGGACGGATAAAACCAAATAGCATCTACCCCGAATCTCAGGCAAGATAAACCTATGCGGTCGCGTCTCTGTGTTCGGAGGGGAACAGATTCCGGCACGCCCGGTGGGACCTTTTCCTCTTTCCACTCCACACTTCGTATGTCGTCTTCGCGAACGAATCGCGGTTTGTTAATGGTTGCCCGAGGGTTTCAAGTTACTAAGATTTGGTCTCTTGCTTGGCGCAGCAATCAAACAGCAATGCGTCTAACTGCTCAAACTGCTCCAAATGCAACTGCAACCGACGCTCCGCCTCACCTGGAGGCATAGCCTATGGGCCTCAAGCACCCTCCATCCTTGCTATGCCGGTAGAACAAGTGACTCAGGCTACCACCGGCCTGTTCTTCGGGACCATGCTCCCGCCAGAAAGCTTCACCATTCCAGTGCCCATACCGGGAGCGCAAAAGAAGTCGGTCTTCGATCGGCTCACTACTACCACGGCCCCTCTCAACGGGTCGTCCAATCTTAAGCCGGCAGCCTCGGTTTTCACCAGACTGAGCCTAAACCCCGATGGGCCTGCCAAGAAGCTCATGACTCGTGAAGTGGCAATCCCAAAGAAGACAGCCATATCTGTTCCTGAAGTCTTCAAGACGGCTTCTCCTACTAAAGAGTCGGTCTTTGCAAGACTGACTATTCCGGTTCCCGTTCCTGCTCGAGGGTCTGTCTTTGACAGATTAGACACCGCCACTCAAAAGACTTCAGTCTTTAAGAGGCTGGCACCAGCGGCGCCTCATCTAGACAGAGGGCAAGACAAAACCATCCCCATCACCGAACCAGTCCCAACTGCTCGACACGCTCGACGTCGCCACTGGCGCCAAGTAAGGAAGGCAGGGCAATTCCCCCTCTGGGCTAACTCCACCGGCTCCAATGGTGGAAATTAATTCTGCTGTTCCAACTGGGAATAGCTTTGAACCGCTAAGGAGGGTACGCAAGAACTCCCCTACTGCCACGCTGAAAAGATCTCCTCCGCCCGCGGAGAATGTTACAGAAGCAAAGCCGGAGCAGCCCCCTCAGCGGCTGTCCTCTAAAATTTACAAGGTTTGGCGGCGAGTTCAAGACTCAGTAATTGATCGAGATCACTCTCGTCGGCAGAAGAGGGTGAAAGTACAGGAAGAAAAGAACCGTCATGTCAAACAGCAAAGGACGACAACCACTTGGGTGCCCACTACAACGGCCCCCTCCACGTCGACTACTCAAAAGAGAAGAAGGCCGAAGAAAGTCCCCACGTCTGCGGCAAATGTAAAGGCAGTGAGCCCAAACGCCCTAAGTCCGAGGGTATTGTGGCACACACCGTCTACATGGCGTCCGGGAAAGAGGACAGCCGTACATCTATAGGTCATAGACCGCTTACACGGTCAATGACTAAAGCTCAGGAGCAGCAGCAGAAGTTCCAAGAAATGATGAATGCGATGGCCGCACTCACTGGGCCAAAAGAAATCCCCGAAGCGTCCTCGGATCAACGCCAGGAGCAAGAAACCGACGCCGAGTTCCTTCGGAGAATATTGGAGAAGAAGGACAAAGAGGCTGTGGAACAAGCAGCTAATATAAAACGAATGGCCCTTCTATTCCAGGATATGGTGGGTATGATGATCCAGCAGGATCCTCCTGCTGAAGATCCTCTGATCATCCTTGAAGATGATAGAAGAGAGACGTCGAATCCTCCACCGGCTCTGTCAACAGCCAAGGAGGAGACAATTTCCAAGGCTGACCTGGACGAATATATAGCTCAGCAGATATGGGTTCACCAGGCAACTGAGGCAGCCAGTCAAGTTGTCAAGACGGGGAGACCATATCCGAGCTGGTATGATCAGATCAAGTACCCGCCGGGCTATACAATACCGAAATTCCATATGTATAAGGGGACTGGTAATCCCCATCAACATGTTGCCCAGTTCAGGGCTCTTTGTGGCAATACCGGCGGTGATGATAAATTGTTGCTTCGCCAGTTCGTCGGTAGCTTATCGAAGACAGCATTCGAGTGGTACTCCGAGCTCCCAAACGACTCTATTAAGACCTTTGCGGAGATGGAGCTATTGTTTATACAAAGATTCGCAAGCGCCAGCGAACGCACCCCGATAACAGCATTGATTAATGCCAGGGTGAAGCCAGGCGAAACATGGGTTCAGTATGCGATACGGTGGCAGAACTTGTGGTCAAAATGCGAACAACGCATTGAAGAAGCGCCGGCAGTGGGCATGTTTATGGGAACCCTCGATCCACAGGCGACCATATCTCAATTTATGATGTTCTTCAAGCCAACCACGTTCCAAGCCTTGATCGATAAGTTAGCCCAGATGGATCAGATGGGTCACAGACCGTCTCCTCCAAAGCCGGACTCTTGAAATAAGAAGGGGAAAGGGAGCGATCGTCGCCGCCAATTCTCAACAACAGCCGAGCAACTTGAAGCTGGTTGTTCGTCAAAACAATATGCGTCCACACCTGTCCCTCGAGGAGAGGCTGGGACGCCCTTACTCGTTTCCTCAGAATAAAACGAGAAGACTGTTTGAACTAGCATTGCGTAACAGACTCATTAATCTACCGGAGTCAAGACGTCCGTCGCAGCCAAACGACGTCAATGATCCCAATTACTGTCCCTATCACCGAGTATTGGGTCATCCGATTGAAGATTGCTACGTCTTCAAAAACTGGATTGAAGATCAATATCAGCAAGGCAAGTTCGCGTTATCCAAAAGATGGAAGGTGAACCCGCCGCAACCTCATACTTCTAAAAAGGTGAATATACCGGGGGCAACGTGCTCCCTTGTTGAAGAAGCTCCATGGGAGGTTGTGTTATCAGCCAAAACCAAAAGGATGCTGAATGATCTCAAGACATGCCCGGCGGTTAGGTGGAAGAACCCGCTAGAACCCCAAATCATTGAAGGGATGTTGAAGCCGCGCCCAACTCCAAGGACCGGTGGTGATGGCCCAAGCATTCATACCCAGCCGTCGAAATCTTCAAAGAAGAAGAAGAAGAGATCCAAAAAGCCCGTGAAGCTTGGTGACAAGCGCACGGACTTACAGAAAAAAATTGACGCGCTGGAGGAATACAATCAAAAGGCACGGACTCCCGTCACACTCCAGGAGTTCCTCAACCATGTCTTTCAAGAGGAAGATGAGGGAGAGAGCTCGTCGGATGAATCCGAGGAATACGTGGCGAGTTGTCATGTGATCTCTCACTCGTTTACGGACGATGAGAGAACTCCTTGCACTGAGAAGCTGGGGGCAGATCCTGAACCAAAACTTCTGGGGCCATCATATGAAACCATTGATGCATTCCTCAATGAAGCTCTGTTGAAAAGTAAGGCTGATCATGAACGCGAGACGCTCCTATTTGAAAAGGCTAAGCGCCGACGATTAGACAAAAAGATTGAGACACTCCCGTCAAATCAAAGTACATCCATTGCGGACAAAATCAAATTCAAGACGAGGAAGAGGTTTGCTAAAGCCATGTCGATGGGGAAGAAGCTGCCACCCTCTGAAGGAAACATTGCCGGCAAAGCGGAAATGCACCCTTCCTATTGCTTATATCATCGGAAGGTCTCGCACCCCACCGAAGAGTGCAAAGCTTTCAATAAATGGTGGCAGGGATATGTCGCTTACCGGCAACATTTTAAGCGGGAAAAGCGCAAAACTCGTCGGGAGCGGAAAAGTACGATTGAAGAGCTTATAAGAACTACCGGCGACTGTCGCATGGTTAACGCCAGGGAAGCGCAAGTTCTCACATTCGGGAGCGACTCTGATGAGGAAATGGAGCTTAGCCCTCTCTTTAAAGAGTCCACCTCGGAAAAAGAGGAAGAGCCGAAGGCCTGCGAAAATATTCGGCTGCGTAATCGTACGCTACCCGAAAAGAATCTTGGACCTTCAAATAAAAAGGATAAGGGAAAAGAGAAGGTCTCTGAGGATATCGCCCTGGATGATCAAGTTGTGGAAGAGCTAATCGTCAAGGACCCGCCAAAGAGAAATAAGGTAGACTACAACGTTCTGGCACACTTGAGGAAGCTACCTTCGCAGCTCAGCATTCTTGATGCCCTTCTACTATCAAAAGAAGCAAGAGATTCATTGATTAAAGCGGTACAGGACCCAGATTAATTCCAAGCTTTTCTCGCCGAAGAAAAGATGAAGGACGAGCAGGAAGAAGTGCACACAGCCGATGTCACTTTCGGTGATGAAGACCTCCTTCTTGGGACGTGTGAACACAATCGCCCCCTCTATGTCTCAGGATATTGCCACGATATAAAGATAGGCAAAATCTTGGTTGACAATGGGTCTTCCGTCAATCTCCTCAATGTACGGGTATTGAAGGAAATCTGCATGAGCATCCAACACCTCGCTCGGGACAAGATCACCATCTCCGGGTTCGACTCTCAATCATCACGGACTCTCGGGTCTGTGATACTGACGTTGCGCTTTGGGTTGCTCGTCACGGACATTAAATTCCACGTCATAGACGCGAAGACATGCTATAATGCTTTGCTCGGCCGACCCTGGTTACACGAGTATAATATCATCCCTTCTACACAGCATCAGTGTATGAAATATTTTAAGGATGGTCTCAAGTATACTGTAATAGGAGAGCCGAACCCATTCTCCGTGGACGAAGTCCGCAAATATGAAGATGCAAAATACTTCTTACCGGATTTCGAAGACATGGAGAGGTGTCACAAGCCGGAGAACAAAGCTAACGCCACCATTCCGGTCTTCGGGAGCGATACCGAGGAGAACGAAGAGATAGTCTATTCCGGGCCACCCCAACACAACAAACTAGGACCGTCCACTCCTCTATTGATCTTTGGCAGCGATTCGGAAGATGAAGTCCATGCTGTCGGCCTTCAATACAAACTTTCGCTAATGAGGAGCAAAGTTTACAAGTCGCTATGGTTCCACTTAAACATTATAAAGAACTGGATGCGTTTGATACCTACAGTGTAGAGGAGATGCAGACATTCTATGTCCCTCCCAGGCGAGAAGACGAAAAGGCAATTCTATTCTACCGCTCTGAAGAAACCAAAGTGGAGAAAGAAGTCTCACGGTGCGGATCCAACGCTTGACAGGCTCCAGCCCATTCGTCTGCCTAGGTACTATACAGAAGGCTTGAAAAGGCTATTAAAGCGCCAAGGGATACCCTTCAAACAGACCACTCGAAAAGCTAAACTCTATGATAAGATTTGGAACGTTCCTGGAACTCAGCACAAGTTGCCCAATGGGAGAATGGAAGCAATCGGGCTTGGATATGTTCGGTCCAAGAAACGGGAGCTACTCCGTGACTGCTATGTTGTGCATAACTTTGATGAAGAAGGGGATGCTCAATGGGAAGATACTAATCCTGAGCCAGAAAAAGTCCCCGACGCAAAAATGCCCAGTCCGTCGTTCGAAGAACAAATGGACAAGCTTATAAGAAAAGCTGGTCAAAAAGTTCGAGACAACCACAACCGTGAAATGGCCATCTACGAGAAAGCCAGGACGCAACGCCTCCTTCAACAGGCTATGAAAGACAAAAATACCTCTCCCTGTCAACCTGTTGTAAAAAAGACGCGACACAGAAGCAGAAACAAGTCAAAAAGAGGAAAAGACGTTCAGCAACGATAAAGCGGAACCAAGAAGCCACGCAGTCGGGAATCGAGCGGTCCGGATTTGTCCCTTATGAAGAAAATAAGTCGAGCATACTCTTTTCCTCAAAACAAGACGAAGAAGATACTTGACCTAGTTATAAAGCACCAAATGCTTACGCTTCCGGAGTCCAAGCACCCCGAACAAGCAGGCAAAGTCTCACACCCGAACTATTGCTCTTGTCACAGGGCAATAGGGCACCCTCTCGAAGATTGCTTCACCTTCAAGAACTGAGTCGAAGATCAGTATCAGCTCGGCAAGTTCGCTCTATCTGACAGTTGCAGGGTAACACCGCCACAGAAACATGAGCCCAAGGCTATGAGAGTAGAACCAAATACACATTGTTCTTGGAAGTGAGCTCGTACTTGTCATATGATAACAATATCAAAGGAAGAGCCCGAAAATATGGAAGACCTTCCCTGGTGCTTTGAAAATAGCAATGACGAGGTGATCTCAGAATTCCCACCAGCGCCGAAAGAGCTGGAAGATGGAATACATACCACTGTGGATAACCTCAAGAAAATTGAGTTGGGGACGGCGAATGACCCGCGACCGACATTCGTTAGTGAACTGCTATCTAAAGAAAGGGTGGCTTCATTAAAAGACATGCTTATGCAGTATAGAGATTGCTTCGTGTGGAAATTTTCCGAAATGCCAGGACTAGATCCAGAAATTGCTGTCCATAAATTGGAAATATCCCCGGACGTTAAACCAATCAAACAAGCACCGAGAAGAATGCGGCTCGAGCTTGAGATGAGTATCAACGTCGAGGTCAAGAAGCTGATCGACTCTGGGTTTATCCAAGAAGTTCAGTATCCCGATTGGATCGCCAACATCGTCCCGGTGATGAAGAAAAATGGGACAGTGCGCATATGTGTAGATTTTCGGGATCTCAATAAAGCCTGCCCGAAGGACGATTTCCCAGTGCCAGTCACTGAGCTAATGATAAATAACACGTCCACTCACGAGGTTTTCTTCTTCATGGACAGCTCATCAGGATATAATCAGATAAAGATGCATCCCGAAGACCAGAAGCACACTGCTTTCCGGACCCCTTTGGGTATATTCTGCTACAAGGTGATGCCCTTCGGTCTAAAGAACATCGGTGCCACATATCAGAGGGCCATGACGAAGATCTTCGATGACCTTATACATGAAATCGTCGAATGCTATATTGACGACCTCGTGGTTAAAAGCAAATCATACGAGGAGCATTTAGAGCATCTGAAGACCGTGTTTCAACGCCTTCGGCAATACAACTTGAAGATGAACCCTCTCAAGTGCACATTCGGGGTCTCCTCGGGCAAATTCCTGGGATTCATCGTCCGACACCGAGATATCGAGATAGATCCGTCAAAAATCAAGGCGATCATGGGAATGCCTCCGCCAAGGACTCTCAAGCAATTGCGGCTCTCCAAGGGAAGCTCGCGTACATCCGGCAATTTATAGCCAATCTTTCAGGCAAGTGCCGCCCTTACAATCACCTGATGAAGAAGGGAACCCCTTTCATTTGGCATCACAAGTGCCAGGGCGCGCTGAACGAAATCAAGCAATACCTATGGAATCCGCCAGTATTGGCTGCTCCGGTCAAGGGAAAGCCTCTCATTCTTTATACAACCGCCCTCGAAGGTTCCTTAGGCGCATTATGGACACAAGAGAACGAACAAGGGAAAGAAAGAGCTCTTTATTACTTAAGTCAAGTTCTCTTAGGGGCAGAAAGCAACTACTCCCCCATCGAAAAACACTGCCTGGCGTTGATATTTGCAATAACAAAGCTCAGGCACTACGCGTTGGTGCATGAAGTCCGTCTCATTTCGAAGGTGGACCCCCTTAAATATTTAATGTCGAAGGCCATATTGTAAGGGAGACTCGCTAAATGGGCCTTGCTCTTAATGGAGTTTTTAATAACCTACCAGCCTCTCAAGGCAGTGAAAGGCCAGGCCATCGCCGACTTCCTCGCTGAGCACCCGATACCTGCCGATTCTCCTTTGAATTGCGAGCTGCCAGAAGAACATGTGTTTGATGCGATCGACGGTGGTGATACCCGATGGGAGCTCTAATTTGATGGAGCGTCCTCCATGAAGAAGCTCAAACAGAACACCCCTGTAATCAAATCAGGAGCAGGCCTCATCTTCGTAACCCCACAAGGAGGGATAATGCGCTTCGCCTTCTCCTTAACGGAGCCAAGGACGAACAACGAAGCCGAATATGAAGCTTTGATAGCAAGCTTAGAGATCGCCATCGACATGGGAATCGAAAACCTCCTCATATACGGAGATTCCCAACTGGTCGTTAGTCAAGTAAACAGCGACTATCAAACGTGCAAACCAGAACTGGTGAAGTACGGCGAGAGAGTACAGCAACTGCTGACTCAAATCCCCTCCTACATGTTGGAAAGCATACCACGTGCGGAAAATAGCAAAGCAGATACGCTAGCTAAGCTCGCTAAAGAACTGGTCGACGAGAACCTCGATGACGTAAGAATCATGGTACAAAGCCGTCGGGTGCTTGCCCCAGCAGAAATATCTCCGGAATCATCCGAAGAAAAGGGAGTGACTGAGCAAATGGCTATGCAAATAAAAGACCAGGAAAAGGTTGAGGATTGTAGAGAAGTCTTTATAGACTACTTCAAATCCCGTCGAACACCTGAAGATGCGTCCTCAAGACATCAACTTATGAAACGAGCTCTGTCTTTCACCTTCGTCAATGATACTCTGTACAAGAGGTCGTTTGATTCTCTGTGGTTGGGATGTCTGGGATCTGACGAAGCAAAAAGAGTCATTCAGGAAGTTCACGACGGACTCTGCGGTTCTCACCAAGCAGGCCCAAAGATGAAGTTGAAGATTAAACGGATGGGCTATTATTGGCCAACGATGATTCAGGACTGCCTCGAGTATGCGAAGCAATGCCACTCATGCCAAATTCATAAGGACTTCATCCATCAGCACCCAAATCCTCTACATCCAACAGTGGCTAGCTGGCCGTTCGAAATGTGGGGGACTGATGTAATCGGCCCCATCGAACCAGTATCGTCCAGGGGACATCGATTCATCTTGACGACGACTGACTACTTCTCCAAATAGGCAGAAGCAGTACCGCTAAGGGAAGTGAAGACGGAGAATATCCTCCATTTCTTCAAGACGCACGTCATTTATCGGTTTGGAACGTTTGGAACTCCGCGGCGGATCATCTCCGATAACGGGCCAGCCTACAGAAGCCACAAGATCAGCCGCTTTGCACAACAGCACAACATAGACTGGAGATATTCCTCAGTTTATAATCCCCGAGCTAACGGTCTAGCTGAGGCTTTCAATAAGACCTTGACGAAGATCGTGAAGAAGACGATGTCCCGAAATAAGAAGGACTGGCACGAGAGACTGCAAGAAGCTCTCTGGGCGTATCGAACTACGTTCAAGACAGCCACGAACACGACGCCGTATACGTTGGTCTTCGGTACAGAAGCAGTACTCTCCCTCGAAATAGAATTACCCACTCTACGAGTGGCAATCCACTACGAGCTGACGGACGAAGAAAATGCTCACCTTCGGCTTGAGGAGCTTGATGCCCTTGATGAAACCCGGCTCATAGCGCAACAAAATCTGGAGGGTTATAAAGCAAAGATGACGCGCTCATATGAAAGATTGACCGGGCCGAGGACATTCCGCCGAGGCGAACTCGTGCTAGTGGTCAAAAGACCTATGATCCCCAATCGCGCCAAGCGGGGAAAATTCGAGCCAAACTATGAAGGCCCGTACATCATAGACAAGGTCTACCAGGGTGGAGCCTATCTACTCATAAATATGCACGGTGAAAGGCTTTTCAGGCCAATAAACGGTCGCTTCCTAAAGAAATACTATGTTTAATGAGTCACAGCCTAGGTCAATAATAGATGACGACGACTATGTCCGCTCGCTATCTTCCTAAGCCCAAACTCTATAAGTAGTAACCGGCCTTCTTCAGCAACGGACCGAAACGTTTTTAAACTAACGATGGACCACTACGTCCTAAAACTAGCTGATGACCGAAACGTCTTTAAACTACTACCGCAGCATCCTCAGGCTGACGAGATATAAAAAATAAAAAATAAAAAATAATAATAATAAAAATAATAATAATAAATAATAATAATAATAAAATAATAAAAAATAAAAATAGTATGTCCATAAGCGAAATGGGCGCGGATGAAAACCCGAAAGGGCTCCGTGAGTAAAAACAGCAGGGTTACTGGCGAGTGTTTGTGAAAACCCGAAAGGGCGCAACCTCGTTAAAGGACACTTACAGGGTCCTCTTGACCTTGTAAGGAGAAACTACCCTTGTGAGATCCTTACGACTCACAAGGGAGCAACACACTTAGGGATCCTCATGATTCCTAAGAAGAAATTACACTTGCGAGATCCTCACGACTCGTAAGGAGAACTCTCTTATGGGACCCTCACGGCTCATAAGATTTGAATGTCTTAAGTTACAGAAACCTTAATCTGTTCTTAAGCAACCCCTACAACCTTCGATATGGCCCTACAAGCGGCTAAATATTGACCCTTGTATACAATCCACGGGCGCGAATAAACATTTCCCCAGCAAAGTCCCATCCGTGACTAGGGATATGTCCATATGGTGAACAACCCTTATAAGTCCTCTCGACTTATAAGGAGAAAACCCTTTAGCAAGATCCTTACAACTTACAGGGGAATATGCACTTAGGAATCCTCACGATTTCTAAGGAGAAAACACACCTACGAGATCCTCACGACTCGTAGGGAGAAATACCTTTATGAGACCCTTACAGCTCATGGAGTCAAAAGCCTTAGTCGACAGAATCCTAACCCTGTTTACTAAGCCACCTTTGTTCAACATCGACAGAGGCAAATGATGATTCGCTCCTGGAAATATCCCAGTTGTAGCGATGTTGATGCCTAAATCGGTATCAAATTCCAATTCCTTTCATAGCAAATGATGATTCGCTCCTGGCAATATTCCGGTTGGAGCGATGCTGATGCTGAGATTGGCACCAGATTCCAAGTTCTACACTCGTGATAAAAATCAGCGAGCTAAAAAATAAATGAAATAGCTGAAATGATTGGGCAACTCGCAATAAAAAGCAGCGGGTGAAAATAAAAGAAATAGCCGAAATAATTGGGCAACTCGCAATAAAAAACAGCGAGTGAAAATAAAAGAAATAGCCGAAATGATTGGGCACCGCGAAAAATAGCCGAAATGATTGGGCAATCGCGATCTTCGCGATATAAAAGCTAAAATGATAGAGCATCGCGGAAATAAAATAATAATAAAAAAATGAATGAAACTTTTGCCCTACAGGAGATATCATAGCAATCCCTGTATACAATCCAGGGGCAGAAACAAAGAAGGAAACATATCTTCCCTCCCCGTGCTCCATCGGAAAACGGAGCCAAGTCTTGACGGCAACTCATATAAAAGCCCGAAAGACAATTGGAGATCATCTCACCCCAGCGTGGAGTGATCACCTCTTCAGCGTTCGTCTCTACACAACAGACGAAATATCGCTACAGCGTCCCTCCTCCAACAGGATTCAGACACACCACAGCAAGTGAAGCGAATGCCAAATTCCTAGATTCAGGGTCTTGACGGTAACTCATATAAAACCTGAAAGACCACCAGAGATCATCTCAACCCCAGGGAAATCAGTGTCCTTGGCAAACACCTCAATTCAGGGAAACTAGCGTCCTTGATGAGAGCTTCTTGATTCGCGTCGGCCCGAAAAGAAACCAGTGTCTTTGCAGGAATACCCCGATTCGTTTCAACTCCGAGGAAATCAGTGTCCTTGGCAAATACTTCGACTCAGGAAAACTAGCGTCCTTGATGAGAACTTCTTGATTCGCGTCGGTCCGCAGAGAAACCAGTGTCTTTGCAGGAATACCCCGATTCATTTCAACTCCGAGGAAATCAGTGTCCTTGGAAAATACCTCGACTCAGGGAAACCAGTGTCCTTGACGAGAACATCTTGATTCGCGTCGACCCGCAGAGAAACTAGTGTCTTTGCAGGAATACTTCGATTCGTTTCAACTCCAGGGAAATCAGTGTCCTTGGCAACCTTCTCAACTCAGGGAAATCAGCGTCCTTGATGAGAGCTTCTTGATTCGTGTCGACCCGTAGAGAAACCAGTGTCTTTGCAGGAATACTTCAATTCGTTTCAATTCCAGGGAAATCAGTGTCTTTGGCAACCTTCTCAACTCAAGGAAATCAGCGTCCTTGATGGGAGCTTCTTGATTCGCGTCGGCCCGCAGAGAAACCAGTGTCTTTACAGGAATACCCCGATTCGTTTCAACTCCGAGGAAATCAGTGTCCTTGGCAAATACTTCGACTCAGGGAAACTAGCGTCCTTGATGAGAACTTCTTGATTCGCATCGGCCCGCAGAGAAACCAGTGTCTTTGCAGGAATACCCCGATTCGTTTCAACTCCGAGGAAATCAGTGTCCTTAGCAAATACCTCGACTCAGGGAAACCAGTGTCCTTGACGAGAACATCTTGATTCGCGTCGACCCGCAGAGAAACCAGTGTCTTTGCCAGAATACTCCGATTCGTTTCAACCTCGAGGAAACCAGTGTCCTCGGCAAAATACTTTGACTCAGGGAAATTAGTGTCCTTGACGAGAGCTGCTCGATTCGTCTCGACTCATGAAGAAATTAGTGTCTTCGCGAGGACTTCCCGATTCGTCTCGACTTGCAAGATAAAGCCTTAGGCAGCAGGGATTAAAAAACTTGTTTCCTAAGCACTGGGACCCTGCAAGTCGATCCAAAATGGTCTCTTGCATACTATCCACGGATCTCACTCTCTGAAGTCGAATCTCGACAAGGAGGGAAACAACCGCTTACGAGTCCTCTCGACTCGGAAGAGGGAAAATTCTCTTATAAGATCCTTACGACTTATAAGAGAAAACGCACTTAGAAATCCTCACGATTCCTAAGGAGAAAATACACCTACGAGATCCTCTCGATCCGTAGGGAGAAAAGTCTTCGTGAGACCCTCACGGCTCACAAAGTTGAAAAGTCTTAGGCAGCAAATCTGAACCTGCGGCCTAAGCCATCGCTACCTCTTGAAGAGACCGAGACAGGGTGTTCGCTCTATCACCTGTCAACTATGTTTACTAAGACAGCATACTGATAATAAAAGAAGGAAGAAAGAGCAGCAATGACACAAGACATTACAAAGAATGTATATCTTTTATTCATAAACTTGATTAAGTACAAGATACATTGTGTTAAAGAATAAAAAAAAATAATACATTTTTATTTACAAGTACAAATGATACAAAAAGTAGCTACTGAGAAGGAAGTGTCTTTAACAAATCCGCGAGCTGCTCTAGCACTTCCTTCAGCGCCTCCTCCTGAGTGGTTGCCGCGGCCACTTCCGCTTCCACCTGGGCTCGCTGCTGCAGGTAGGATGAAAGTTGCTCCTCAACTGCCTACTGGGCTGCCTCCTGATTAGGTGCATCCCGCTCGACGACGTCAAGCTGCTGCCTCAGTGTTAACCCTTCGGAGAGGCATCGCACAAGGCCTTCAAAGATAACCTTCAGCTGTGCAGCGTTTGCCTCCACTCGAGCATGCAGTTGGGCAGATTTCCTCGAAGTCTCGCCGTGCTCCTTACGCCTTGAAGTAACTTCTTGTTCGAGATGGCGGAAGTAAGGAGCACTCTGCTCGATCCATGCCGCCCGTTGAGCGCTCGCGGCCAAGATCTCGAGGGCAGGACGCGTCGACTCCAGTTGATGCAGGCGGGCCTCAATTTCCCTGTAGTGATTAACCCAAAACTCGACGACGCCTTCATTATGAAAATTTACAAGTGCCGCCAACATCGGGTTAACCTCAGCAGCGAAATCTGCAGCAGATGTGGGAGCGTCTGCGTCAAGCTCTTCGACGTATCCGCTCAGCATGCCTAAGCTCATCACGGCACCCTTTGAAGATGGACGTCTCAAGAAGGGGCCTGCCGGCATTATGATGCGAGACTCAAGAGGGACCGGAACAGGAACGATAGCTGCAAAACAAAACGCAATCAGATGACGGTTCAAGAAATATAGAAAAGTCATCAATGAGGGAGTTTACTATACCAGCTGCAGCAGGCGGTAAGGCCGGGAGGACCGGTGGCGCAACTGATCTTTCATCTCTCCCTTCGATCTGTAGCACTGCAGCCAAGGCAAGGAAAAATCAGAAATAATTCCATTACTGAAAAAAGGAAGGGTATTAATTGAAAACCATACTCACCGGCGCCACTGGAGGAAGCACGCTCCGACGGGAAGGAGAAGTGTGGGTGCAGCACCTGGTAAAGGTGATCAAAAAGCACTCCTGCAAAGATGCAGTAGTACAACATCAGTACATGAATTATGCAGCTTAAAAATGAAACTGATGGGTCGCGAATCCATACCTTCTAGCATCTGCGATGGTACGAGAGAAGGCTGAGAGGTGGCCATCGCCAAGGCAGTAGCTGACGGCGCTCCCTCGAGCAATGGAGCATCGGCACTGGCCGCACCTGCGTTAAAAACAAAGATAAACCTGTCAGGAAGGATTGCAAGATAAAAAAAAGGATGGTAACCCGAAATTTACCTGATGAGCCGCCAGCCGAAACGGAGGCATCTCCCTCCTCCATCGACATGAGTCCACCTCCCGTGGCCTCATCACCAGACTCTACGGGGGCCGTCGTCGTGCTCGCGGGGCCAGGAGACGGCGGAGGACCGTAGGCGGGGAGAGCAATGATCGGAGCATTGCCAGACTCTTGAGAAAGAGCGGCCGGCTCGTCCTCAGAAATCATGCCCGTCTCACCCGCTACTCCCTCGGGCTCAGCAGTCGCGGCCGTCTCGTCCACCGTTGTCTCGGGGTCATCGGTCTCAGGCGCTCCATCCGCTGCTGCCCCAGACCCGGCTATAGCAGCTGTCTCATCCGCCGCTACCTCGGGTTCGGCATCGGCCACCTTCTTAGGCATAGTGGATGTGACCGTTTCGTCAGCCACTGACTCGGGCCCGACAACCCCGGCTACGTCGCCCACCATCGGCTCGGGTTTAGCCAGTACCTCCTCCACTGTCCCCTTAGACTCGACGGTTTCCGCCTCCCCTTCGGTTGGGCTTGGCCATGCAGGAAAAGATGTATGAGAACCGATAGTTGTACAATTCTTATAACAAAGTCTCGAGAGACACATTACCTGAAGAGGATCGATCGTTGGTCTCCCGAACTGCACGCGCCGCCTGTCTGTAAGCGGTAGACAATGCGACCGGAGGCTCTTCGGAAGGAGAAGTAGCAGGAATAATGGTGCTTGGGCCCGCTCCCACGGCCAAAGCAGCTCTGCACTCCTTCGCCTCGTGCCTCAACCGCTTCCTCTCCTCCCGGGCCGTCACGACGGACCTCTTCGACGCTTCCTTCATCAGGGTGTCATCGTCCTCGTTTAGAGTTGACTCCAGAGCCTTCATGCAATCTCTCATCGGCTCCTCAAGTCGGGTCTCTAGCGGTAGCCCTGAAGAGGTCGGGACTTCAGTAGCTGGCTCGGGAAGAGCCCCCGCATCGGCGTGCACAGAAGATCCCGCGGTCCCTGCAATAAGACAAAGAAAAGGTTAGATTGACCGTCACAAAGGAGAATAAAGACTTAATGAATCGAAATGTACCGAGGCCTAAGAATGCTCTGAGTTGTTCCTCCTCTTGAAAAGTTTTGAGGGAAGCAGCGATAGCTTCTTCAGTGGTGATGCCTGTTTAAAGAGAAGAGGGGAAAAGCATTACTCAAAGACAGTAATAAAAGTACAATGCAGTAAAAAAAATGCAACTAGTGATTACCCGATTGCGCAAGCTTAGCTAGCCACGCGTCGCGCCTCGCCAATCGCTCTGAAGCTACGATGGCGGCCGCCAGATCAATGTCATCTGGCGGCATAACTAATCCTTTGTTGGTCCCGTACTCGCCCAAGCCCTCGCTATAGGGAGCATGAGGTTCCTGACCGAACGCAACGTCAGCTGAGAGGATCGACTTCTTCTTCCTCTTCTGCACGCGGACCCCAGTCACACCCAAAATTAACTTGCGCTTTGTGGGCACCTTAGGGCGGCGGGTCCCGATATCCGCGCCCACGCCGGACTCCGGCGAAACCACATTTACCGTCTCCACTGGAGTACGGGGCGCTGGTAGTACGTCTGCGGTAGCACGGGGTAATCCGCGCGGAGGGCTCAACACGCGCGGTGGTCCATCTCCAGCATCTTTCAGCCGAGGCACGATAGGGGTCCTTGGCTTCAGGGGAGCCTTGCGGTCGCCGCCGGGAGGCGCACCTTTACGGTCAACCAACATGCGCTTCTCCTCACAAATGACTGAACCCATTGCGTGCGCGTACCAAGCCACGTATGCGTGGAGGACTCGGGGGATGCAGCTCGTCTCGCTGATGAAGAAGTGGGAGCCCGTATTCAGCTGCATGAAATGGTGCATCGCGCTCCGTATTCCCTCCATACTGGCCGCGGGCTCTTCCAAAAATTCCTCCAGCGGGACCCCCTGGTTATAACTTGATTGCTGGGCGAACCGGTGGGGGTTGTGCCTCATGAAAAGCGTCATCTCGTTCTGCCTGAACACCAAGTAGCCCGGCCGAATGGAGTAGATGTGAAGAATCTCCCGGGCTTTCAGTATGGAGGCCCCTTCCTTGAATCCGTCACGCAGCGCCACCACAGCCTTGGAGTTTTCTGAGCTGATAGTTATGACTTTATCCATGAAAGAAATCTTTGCTCCGACCAGGTGTGGACGAAGGAGCAACCCCCTAGCCTCCCGTGGAGATGGATTCATGATCGAGGCGCCGATCAGCCGCATGACTCTTGGGAGTCTGCACCTCTCAAAAAATGAAGGGCTCTTATGGATGTCGAACACCCCGTGCACATGCATTTCCATCCACGAGATGAAGTAGTGCATCGGGAAATTGGCAGGCTGCACCCCAGGTTCATTAGCGTCCGCCGCCACCCTAAGTCCATTATATAGGTGAGCTAACCCGACGATTCCTATTGACAACTGCAGGCCAGCCACCATCCAATGCGCCGGGTAGAAAACGGACGGCCGCATGTAGCGCGGGTGCATGGAGAGTGCGAAGCTGCACAGCCACAATCCTAGGAACCCTAAAAAGAAGGTCTCATCATCAATGCCCGGGGCGGCGATTTCTAACAAGGGCATGATGGCGGCGTCGGGGAGATAGAAATCCTTTTTATCGTCTTCCGATATTGGTCGACGATCTAAGCCGAAGCCGAAAGGGTCATCGAGCTTGGCGAACTTTTCACTCCGCTCCGATAGAATCTCCGGTCGAAGGAAGCGGGCGATAAAATCTGCGAAACTGACTCCCGAACTCCTGATTCCAGATAGAGACCTTCGTATATGTTCAGCACCTTCACCAAGCCCGGAAACTGGTGCTGAATAGCATTCTCCGGCGTCAAATCAAATACCAGCGGCTTGGTGGTGAAGACGTACTCGTCAGGAGGAAGCAGCTCCTCGTAATGCTCCCCCCTCACCGGCAAGCCCGAGATCTCGACGAACTCTTCCAAGGAGATGGAGACTTCCCTGTCCGTCATAAGGAAGGTGTGGGTGGGGATGTTCCATTGTTCAATGAAAGCCTTGACCCACCACGTTGGAGGAGCGGGGTACTCAAACAGCGAGACGTAGATTGCGGAGTACAGACCGATCTTCATCAGATGCGTCCTCTTCGCTGATAGGATATATCTGGCCCACTGCAGATATCCGGCCGGTTGTCACGGGGTCAATCCAATATTGTAAGCCTGTCTCCAAGGGCGTGCTTCACCCTGACATATGCGCCGCCCCAAGATGTCCACGGCCGGCGGCGGCTGCACGGGAATGGAACCAATCGCAGGCTGGAGAAGATCCTCCGAATTCCAGTTCTTGACCTCCACGGTATACTTCACCGGGGGTTCATCCGCATAGGGGATTGACGAGATGGGCTCAGACGGCGTCGCGGAACCGAAGCTTCGGCGACCCTTGATGATGTCGTTATACCACCTACCCTACAGGTGAAGGTTCTTGTGCTCGGGGTCATGAGCCTTAATGAGAGCGAGCACCTCCCGGTCCACCGGCGCCTCGGGAAATCCTTCCTCCGAGCGAACGAATGGGAAAGACAAATCAGCAGACATGTTGCCTGCAAAAAGAAGGAGGACAAAAGTCAAACATCAGTGCTATAATCTTAATTTCTGACACTTGGAACTTTAAAATTTATACCACACTACAATACAGTGGATAGGGGACCAAAGGGGGACACATAAAATCTAGATGACAATTCATCAGTTAATAAGACAGCCCCATCATTGGATGGGACTGTCAATTAATGAGGAGATCCCCAAAAAAATATTCTCATTAATGAGAAATCCCTAGAGACAAGGAAAAAATCTCTTTTTTCAGAGCAAAGCTCTGTCACAGAGTGACACTTGTCAAACTCTGGTCTTAAGAGAATAAAGTTCCTTAAAAGAGCCTAGCTCTGTAATAGTGATGAGAAAATCCCTTAAAAAGAATTTAACTCCTAAAAATTAAAAAAAATTGGGATCTTAAAGATCTATGAAAACTCTTAAGAGTTCATCATTTTTAGATCAAAAAGATCTATATTTTGTCCATGAGCAAAGATCTGATTGATGGGTTAAAAACCCTTAAACAAGATTTCTTTAGATCTATGGATTCATGAGAGCAAAGCTCTGTTGGTAAAACCCCGAAGGGGTTTTCTTTAGATCAAAGATCTATAAGAGCAAGGCCCTGTCAATTAAAATTAAATTAATTTAATTTAATTTAGATTAAAAATTTTACCTAAAAAGTTTTAAGAGTTGAACTCTGAAGTTCTTAAAAGCAAGAGCAAGACTCTGAAGTTCTGAGAATCAAAGTTCTTGAAGATGATGATCATCTGTGAAGGGCCAAAAGTCCTATTTATAAGCGCTTGCGCTCCTTCAACTCCTCAGTTGATCCAACGGTCAGGATCTTGCCACCGCTGCACTCACGTGTGCGCCACGTGAGCGCAACGGGGGGGCATTTGTTTTCCCAATCAGAGCAAAACTCTGTTTGAATTTCAAAAATTCAAAAATTGAAGCAACGCTTCAGATTCCTTGCGCTGCGCGCAACGCACCACGTGTCAAAAGCTGACACGCCAGCGCAGCACACCCAATCAGAGCAAGGCTCTATTTAAAATGAAAATAAAGGAAGCAACGCTTCAGCTGGGTTGCGCTCTGCGCTGCACGACCAGTGGCGCTAGCGCAGTTGCACTGCGCTCTGCGCTGCGCGACACGTGTCAATCGCAGGTGCGCTTGCGCCAACTGTGCCAGCACTAAAACAGAATTAAAATTCTACAAAGATCTTTCTGATCTTGTTAAAACAAGAAGACTATCTTCTGTAAAACAGAAGCCCTTGGATCAAACATCCAACAGTGGGGAAAATCCCTAAATCACTCAGAGAAAGATCTCTTTAACTGATTTAACAAATCAAATGGCACTATAAAAAGCCCTCTAGACTCCAAGTCTGAAGGACATCAGCACACAGAGAATTCACAGAGCTCTTCTAAGAACTTTGAGAAGAATTCAGAAAGAAAGAAAGAAAAAGGTAAAAACCTTTAGAAAAAGAAGAATTTTCTTCTGAAAAGATCAATGATCTAAGAACAAGATCAAAGATCTTCAATAAAAAAATGATGATATTAATAAAAGAAGTAATTTACTTCTTCTTTAGATCTTTTTGATCTAAATAAAAGCATTGCCTTTTGATGAACCATTGGTTCTGGGATCTTAAAAGATTCACTTCTTTGATCCAAAATCGGATCAAGATATTGAACAGTGCCCTGCACTTGAAAAAAATTGCACTGTTGCGCTCTCAGGTTGGCGCAAGCCACCAGAGAGCGCCACGTGTCAGCCTCAGAGGAGACCGCGCTATGCGCTTCTAAAACAGAGCACTGCTCTCTTAAATTGGCACAAGTCACCAGAGCGCGCCACGTGTCAGCAGCGCAACAGCGCAGCGCACTGTCGCAGCGCACTGCGCTAGCAGACTTGCGCTCACCAGAGCGTGACACGTGTCACCTCCACATGGACTTGCGCCTTGCGCTCCTCAATTGGCGCAAAGCGCCTGACAAGCCACGTGGCGCTCTGTCAGACTAATTAATGCAGCGCATTATTAAAGGGCAGGGCCCAATTAAGAGGCCCAATGGACCAAAACAAATGCTCTGCATTATAAAAAAAAGGGAACAGAGCCCGATTTAAAAGGCCTAACAGGCCAGAATAAAATGCAATGCAGAGCCCAAACAAAGGTCTGTCAGACCAAAACAGATGCTGTGCATCATTTAAAAAAGGGCAGAGCCCAAATAAAGGTCTAATAGACCAAACAAAATGCCATGCATTATTAAACAAGGGCAGAGCCCAATCAAAGGCCTAACAGGCCAGACAAATAAAAAATTGTTGAACATTCTCAACTGGACTTAAACCAATCATGGCCATAAGTCCTTAAATTAAATTGAGCTGAGCACAACTGCTCTCTTAAAACAATTTACACCCGGTTCAAGGGTACATCTCCGAACTCCTCTGATATTTGTCGTTGTAATCCTTCAACGTCTTCAGAGAGGTGACGAGTCCCGACAACCACACGTCGATACGGACTGCGGGGTCCTTAAACTCGTGGACTGAAACGTCCTTAAACTAATATTTGTCCAAAAATGGGAACGTTGGATCGAGATGTCCTTAAACTACTAATGGACCGAAACGTCCTTAAAATAATATTCGTCCCAAAATGGGAACGTTGGACCGAAATGTCCTTAAACTAATGTTCGTCCCCAAATGGGAATGATGGACCACCATGTCCCTAAACTGGAAATCGATCGCAATGTCATTAAACTAAACAATAGAGCCAATTGCTCTCTTGTCGGATCCAAACGATCCCGTTAAGTTGATCTTAGTCTGGAGATTAGGCTAACGTATCCTTAACAAAAGTTTAAGTTGATCTTAGCCTTAAATAGGGCTAACGTATCTTTAAACCAAAACCCCAAACCCAAATCTAAGAAAATACGGGTTTGGACTAATCCACGTCCTATGGGCGACGACATAAATTAGTCTCCGTATACAATCCACGGGCAACCACAAACAAAACAAACACCCACGACACGAAGAGAAATTCTGAAGAAGGAGAAAGTTGTTACCGCGATGCGGTAGCGTAATTAACTGCAGGGGCTTGCGCCTGCAGGGATGAGCGTCCCCACAATCAAAAACCCCTCGAACGAGGAGGAATCTAACGAAGTCTGCTATATCGGCCGCATCCGTCTAAACCTCCGATATACGGTGCCAATAATCAACTTGGCATCTTCGGAGAGGTGGACGGATAAAACCAAATAGCATATACCCCGAATCTCAGGCAAGACGAACCTACGCGGTCGCGTCTCTGTGTTCGGAGGGGAACAGGATCGATCTATACCTTTTTAATTAAATCCCTATTTAGATGCCCCTACGGATTAGTCCGTAGGTCTTTGGTTTGCGGCTCCATAGGGGCAAATAACAATTTATGATTTAATATTTTTAAATTAATGCGTCAGGACCGTAGGGGCAACCTTGTGGCCCTACGGATTAATCCGTAGGGCCAAAAGAAGTCTGCCCCTATGGATTTCGTTATCCGTAGGGACAACCTCCTATTTTAGTAGTGGTAAAAGGGTCTGCAGTGTCCCTGTAGCGTGCACCCTACAACGAAGCTTGTGTGACATGTATTTATTGGGTTTTGGATGGTGTTTTTGCATTCAAGCGTAAGACCCAATGAAAATATGGAAGGACTGAAGTGCAAAAACATTATGCAAAGTCCAATGCAAGTATGCCACATATACTCCATTATAGGATGCACCCTACAGGGACACTCCAGGGCCTGTTACTTTATAAATATCTATATATTTATGTATATGATGTGGTGCTTATGTATGTATGTAATGTTATGCGCGCATTTTTATGCTCGTACAATGAGAACATAATGAGAACGTGTATGAAATGTTAGGTCAGAAATTTTCTTACTATAGGGTCAAAAGTCAACTGTCCTTTTTGGCTAAGTTGTATAAAAGATTAATCTTTTTTAAAATAAAAAAAGGACTGTTCAGGATGTTTGATATATGTTTATTTTATGTTTGAGGATTTCCAGCTTCTGTTGCCTTCCGTCTGTTCTCCGTTCTTGAACCTATCAGTTTGTTTGATCTCCTATCATGTTCCTGTTATTCTATAGGCATCCACCGCATTCCCATTATGCATGTGTGATATTATGTGAAAGAGTTTGTTTTCTAGATACATCCATTAGCTTAATAGTTTGCCCAAAAGGAAAAACACACACCAAATGAATCCACAATAATTTCAGGAGTTGAATAAGTACATCCATTCTAAACAACCCTTTCGTGTCAACAAAAGGCTCATCAGAATGAAAGAATCTCTTTATACAATTCTGTAGTATGCCTTGTGCGTTATTTGTAGATTTTGAGTTGTCAAAGGAAAACTATGAATAGACATGTGGGAAGTCTCTAAGAAGTTAGTAATAAACACCTCTGTTTAGAAACTCGGCGGAATCATAAAACTTGCTTCCTTGCTCTTACTGGGTAGTGAAAAGTAGGCTATTCAACATATTCAAATAACTTCATTTTCATTCTTTCGCAATTGCAACTATGAAATATATAATTCATGTCCCGCAAACTGTACTGAATTAATGGAGTTTAAACAGAAAAAAAATTTGCAAGAAAACCCTAACTAGAAGCCGAAGTAAATTATTTTGAAGTCTCAATTTCGACATAATTATCCTTCTTAAAGTTTGTACAACTTCACAAGATATATTTGTCCTAGAGGAGAATGAACAAAGTGTTTCCATTATGGTTTGGTTATGTAAAATTTTCATGTTCAGCCAAGACATTGATTTTCTTTCCCCTTTCTTTTTTTTGGACAATTTTTTAATTTAGACGTTTTTGAAAAAATATTTTTAAATTTAGGACGCTTTTGAAAATATTTACAAATTTAGAACATTTTTGGCCACATTAGCATCAGCTGCACAGTTTTTTTAAAAAAAATTTCTATGGAGCGCACTTGGCAAGTACGTACCATACAATCCATATTGAAAATGTATAATACACAATTGCCAAGTGTCGCCTATATAACAACCACCATCATCACCTTCTTCTTCTCCTTCTTCATTCCCCCACCCCACCCCTGTGTCCTCCTCCTCCGACCCTGATCGACCCCTTCTCCTTCCTCCGCTGGCACCACCTCCTTCGACTTCCCCCTCCTCTTCCCTCTACAGCCCCTATCATCACTGATGGAGGTCCTTTTCGGGTCTCCCATAGATGTTGTCTTCCGTCGATCTCCCGGTGGATTTGGAAGGTGATCTCCTATCGCGTGCAGGTCTCAATGGGTTCTGAGGAGATTGGTGATTTGAGGAGTTTAACGCCGAGTACCTGCAAAGAAGTCCCGGGGTGGTTTGGTACCACCGAGGACCCTCCAACGATCAAGTTAGTACGAGATCCGAGCAAAGTAACGGCTAAGTGGAATTAAAAATGGCTTACTTGACCCCTTTGTGATGGGGGTTTATATAGTGGCGGCAGCATACCGCAGCAGGCGCGAGAATCTCGTCGGCAGTTACGCTCCCGACGTCACGCCCGCGTAAAAGGCGGATCGCCCATTAATGGGGATCGTGGTGACGTGGAAAGCGGGATGTTGCTGGCGGTGAATCCGCGCATGGCGAGATTTGCGGAGCGACGGTTACGCCTGTGAGTGGTAGAGTTGGTCGGTCGGAGGACAGAGGAAGATGGCCTCGGCTGGGGGGCTCAAGAACGAGCGAGAGGGCCGAGGAGTCTTGGTCCTGGGGCAGCTTAGGGTGAGCTGAGAGGCCGAGGAGGCCAAATTTTTGGGGGCTCTGAGGTGAGCCAACTGGTGCTTGCAGGTCAGGTACAGGGGTGGTCTGGTCGGCCCATGCGGCCCTTTCTTCTGAGTTGAGGACACGTCATCGGCCACATGTCCAGATCTTGGAGACCGTCAATATTGAGCATCATCATTAGCCCCCCACTCTTGTCCCAACCAGCTAGCGGGTCGGGTTAGGATTGGACTGCCGGGCCGCCCGGGGTGAGCTCCCTCCTAAGCTTTCGTCGGGACGCGTCCCCGGAATGTCAGTTGTCTTTTCTGCCAGCGGATCAGAACGAGATCTATGCATTTAAGGAAGGTGTGCCGATTCATGCATCCTGCCACTGAAGCAATGGTCTACGTGTCGAGCGTCGGTTGGCCGACGTGACGTGTGCAGACCTGCGGCGTCTGACGGGGCGCGGTCTAGTGTGGGAGCGACAAGTGAAGCAATCGGAGCCGTTGGACGCGGGGAGGCATTTTGGCGGGAGATGAAGGGCGCCGTTGGATGAGGTCGCTTGCAGTGATAAATAGGGGTGGGGCCCGTTCTAGGGCCCCTACTCCTTCATATTTTCCCGTTCTAAGTCCTGGTTGCTCGGCGCTCGTCTTCTCTCTTCCGCTTTCGTTTCCCGAGGATCCCTCTTCTCAAGGTTATATGTCTTCCTTTGTAGAGTCAGTAAGTGTCATAGGAGTAGGTTCTAGGAACCCTTTAGTTGAGCCTGAGTCCTCTCGGGGAGTAAGGGTCGGATCCTCTCCCCGAGATCGTGCGGCGGGGGCAGCCCCCAGGGAGGAGGCGGTAGATGCTGCCCCCGGCGCCTCGTGCTGGGTGAGGCATGAGGACGAGCTCGCCAATGCTCGGGCTCGTTTCCACATCCCCTCACGTTATACGCTTCGTCTGTCCAAGGAGGGAGAGACGGCAGACCAAGTACGGGACAGGGAGATCGCCCTGTATTTGGAAGCTTTTTGGGGTGGAATGCACCTGCCTTTCTCTCCCGAGATTGTCGAAGCACTGAACTTTTTTGGTTTACCCCCTGGCCAGTTAGTGCCGAACTCGTGGAGGATTCTCCTTGGGTTCCTGATCCTCCTGAAGTTACAGGCGGTTCCCTTCAGTCTCTCCCTTTTTTATTCTTCCCTCGTCTTCAAAAATCACCCTGGTGGTCGAGCAGGCGACCCGAGGTGGGTCTACCTCTCTTTCAGAAATCGACAGGGGGCGCCGCCGGGACAGGGGTTGTGGCCCTGCCTTCTTCCATTCACGACTGGAAGAAGAAGTTCTTCTTCATTTTCCCTTCCGAGGGCGAGGACTGGCCTATGCCTACAAAGTGGTCGAGGGAGAAATGCTTGCCAGGGAACCAGTCCAATGACCCCGCCACGGTGAGAGTGGCGTCGTGGGAGCCCATCCCCCGATTCAACGTGCTGCTGTCTGAGAGGGTCCTGAGTTGGGCCGGGCTCAGCCCCGTTGAGTTCGTCGGTAAGTTAGGCTTGCTTTTGGCTTTTATATTGCTCGTGTCGCTGACTTCTTTGCATTTGGTTTGTGCAGGACCCATGGATATGGACGAGCTTCGAGATTCCATGCGCCAGCCGAGAAAGGTCACGAAGGCTGGGGGCGCCGGCTCTTCTCGTGCGAAGCCTGCCCCGGCTACCTCTCTTCCGGTGGCCGCGTCCCGTGAGCGTTCGGGGGCGGATCCTGTCCGGGGCCAAGCAAAGCGCCGGGCCGAAAGCGGGCCTGAATTCTGGAGGACCCGACCTCGGAGGAGGAAATCGGCTCCCCATCGGAGCCGCTTAAGAGGTCTTCCCGGAGGTCTTCCCGGGGCCCGTCCTCGCTAATCATGGTGGAGGGGGGGCTTCCAGTTCGCGGTGCCCTCGGGGATATCAGTCGCGGATAGCCTGCTGCACGACATAGAGAAGTCGGCAGGGGGTAGGATCCCCGGGGGAACCTTCAGGGCTCAGATGGCGTCAATCACCTAGGAGTCCGTGCAGGTTAATGCTTGGTTGTTTGTGAAATTTGGCGCCTCCTTCATTTTTCTGATCTCTTTCCTATCTCTCAGGTTCTCTAGCACGTTGTCCGCGCCCTATGCATGGAGGCCAAGGTGATAGCCCCGGTGATGAAGGCTGCGGGCCAGCTCGCCTTGCTGGAAGAGAGCTTCAAGCGAGAGCTGGAGGCGGTGATGGCGAGGGTTGCCGCCCTGGAGGCCGAGGTGGAGGCCGGGAAATAGGAGGTTTCCCGGTACCGCGAGGCCGCTGTGGATGCCGAGGCCAAGCTTGAGGACGCTCAGGTGCTTGCCGGCAACCTGAAGAAGACGGTGAAGACCCTCCGGAAGGAGCTAGGGGCAGCGGCCGAGTCGGCGAAGTTGGCCGACCTGAGAGCGGCGAAGTTGGCCGACCTCTCGGCGGCGAAGGTGGTGGAGGGCTACAAGAAGTCGAAGGACTTCTATGATGACCTGGCCGTGGCCACAACCCTTATCTGGCACGAGGCCCTCGACGCCGTTAAGGCCCGGATGCCGGAGTTCGCCGACGAAGAGCTCCGGGCCGAGTACCCCCTCGCGGACGCCGAAGAGCAGGGGAAAGAGATTCCTGATGAGGAAGTCGCCGAGGACCCTGCTCTTCCCATGGTGAATATCGAGGACCCCGAGGTCGTGCCCGGCCCCGAGGCCTAAAGCCCCCCTCTTCCTCCTTCTTTTATTTTGTTGCTTTCGCCATTTTTGTAAGCCTCCGGGCAGTTTGTAAGGCTGAGGAGCCCAAAGTACCCTTTATAAAGACTTTGCCTTCGGTAATAAAACTTTTTTCTTTCTTTGGTTTGCACTTTATCTTCTGCTCGTGAAAAATGCTCGCAAAATTTCTCTTCTTACACTGTTGGGCTTCCATGTCAGGTCGGCTATTTGTCTAGTGATCGTCCGTCGAGTTGATTTCGATTACTCGCCAAGCGTGCCAAGCACTACTGAGAAGGAAGTGCCTCCATGGCCCTTGAAGTCGGGGGGGATCGCCCGAGACTCGGATAGACCTGATGCCCTTTATTGGTGGCTCGGATCCTCTGCATGTGATGGGCTGAGGGCTTCTGGTTTCTGGCATTGTGAGCAACGACCACTAGCTGGGGATGGTCGAGCGAGGGTCGGGCTCGACTGCCTCTGGGAGGACTTTGGGTCCTTAGCGTTGGAGGGGCTGTAAGAAGCCCACTAAGGATGTCCGGGCAGAGAAGCTGCGCGGTTGCCTCTTGGAGAGCGCTTTGATCTCTGGCGTCGTGGGTAGGCAACTACCAGCCTGGGACGACCGAGCGGGGTAGCTGCTCGGATGCCTCTTTCGAGGGCTTCGATCCCTGGCGTCATGTGTAGGGAGCTACCAGCTGGAGTGGACAGAGCAGGGCAGCCGCTCGGTTGCCTCTTGTGAGGGCTTTGATCCTTAGCGTTGGAGGGGCTGTAAGAAGCCCACTAAGGATGACCGGGCAGTGAAGCTGCGCTGTTGCCTCTTGGCGAGGGCTTTGATCTCTGGCGTCGTGGGTAGGCAACTACCAGCCTGAGACAACCGAGCGGGGTAGCCGCTCGGATGCCTCTTGCGAGGGCTTTGATCCCTGGCGTCATGGGTATGGAGCTACCAGCCGGAGTTGACCGAGCAGGGTAGCCGCTCGGTTGCCTCTTGCGAGGGCTTTAATCCTTCAGGACGGGGACCGAGCAGGGTTACTGCCCAGTGCCTCTTGGAGAGGACTTTGATCCCTGTCGGTTGTGGTAGGAAGCTACCAGCCGGGGATAGCCGAGCAAGGACCCGACTGCCTTTGGGAGGACTTTGTTCCTTAGCGCGAGAGGAGCTGTAAGAAGCCTACCAAGGACCCTTGGCCGGGCGGGGTTACCGCCCGGTGCCTCTTGGTGAGGGCTTTTGTCCTAAAGGATAGCCGAGCGAGGGATCCTCGAGCTCGACTACCTCTGGGAGGGCTTTTGATCCCTGTCGGTCGTGGTAGGAAGCTACCAGCCGGGGATAGCCGAGCAGGGTAGCTGCTGAGCTGCCTCTAAAGAGGACTTTGATCCTCAGCGTTGGAGGGGCCGTATGAGGCCTGCTAAAGATAACCGGGCAGTGAAGTTGCACGGTTGCCTCTTGGCGAGGGCTTTCATCCCTGGCGTTGCGAGTAGGGAAGCGGCCAGGGATAGCCGAGCAGGGGAGCCGCTCGGCTGCCTCCACGGGGGATTTTGATCCTTAGCGTTGGAGGGGCCTTAGGAGGGCGGCTAAGGATAACCGGGCAGTGAAGCTGCGCGGTCGCCTCTTGGCGAGGGCTTCGATCCCTGGTGGGATGACCGAGCAGGGTAGCTGCTCGGCTGATTCCTCATGAGGTTTCGCCCGACCATCCAGTCACAGGTATGGGGAACAGGAACGGTCGCGGCGAACGCGCGCGCAACATGCGCATTGAATGTGGGGGAGGCGAAGCGCCAGGGTCGCGTCGTTTCAATTCCGCCAGGGAAGGCTCGTTGATCGCCGCGTGGCAGCGAATTTTTGGGCGAAGGCAGGCAACTGTTGAGTTCTGTTGGGGCGCAGTGGGCTATATAAGGCTGAAGGAGCACTGGTTCTTCCTTTCTTCGTAAACAGATCGTTGAGAATGCAAGACTTCCCCTTTACCATCGCCGAGATCATCCATTTCGAAGATGTATACCTCTATGACCAGAACTGTACCGAGGAAACGGTGCAGTTGGTCTACGGGAGCATCGAGGAACACTTCGGCCGGCTTCTCCCCCGACGCTCCTCCCTGCTGCAGCTGCTGATGTACTCTATCTGGAGGGCGTCGCCGGGGCTTTACAACCCCCTGTCCGAGCAGCTCTATGACGAGGCCGTAAGAAAGATGCGGTCTCTGAGGCACTTCGGCCTGATCTCCGCGAACCGGCTGGCTCGCTCAGAGGCGCTCGTCCGCGAGTGCTACGAGTTGAGGCTCGGGGTCAACGCGCGCGCGGGGGAACCGAGGGCAGAGGTTGGATCTCGCGAGGTCTCGACTGGCGGAGATCTTTACCGAGTATCATGAGCAGTGCTCTCTGCACCCCCTTCCCCCGCTGTTGTAATTTTCTTTTTCTTTTTGTATGTATAGCTGAGGAGCCCATAAAACCTTTTTTGAATAAATGAGATCTTTCTCTCTTTTTCGCAATGTTTCATTGATCTTTATTAAATTAACAACAGACCCTAGAAAGAGTTTACATTGCCCCCAAAAGAAAAGTGCATGCTAATAGATGACCTAATTAGCGTGGCCCGAGCTCCCCGGGGGCTTGTTGGTCTCCATGCTCGGCACCGGGTACGGGGCTCCCTGAGCGCCGGACTGGTTATCTGCCGAAACGAGCATGATCTGGCCGATGGTCAGCTCGGCGGGAGAGGGACGCTGCTCCTGCTCGCGGTCGGCCTGCCGTTTGTCCCTCAAGTAGGCGGCGAGGTGCTCCGATCGGATGAGCTCCACGATGTAGTCCCGGAGTTGCTTACAATCCTCCGTGGCGTGGCCCAGCGTCCAGTGGAAGGCGCAGTAAGAGCCCCGGGTTCGCTTCGAGGCCTGACACGGGATTGGAGGGAACTTGAAGAACCCCTCACCTTGGGCCTCCTCTAGTAACACTGCAAGGGAGACGTTGAGCGGGGTGTACTCCTGGAACTTCGGGTGATTGGGCTGCTGACGCTCTGGCCTCTCCTCCCGGGCCCTCTTCTTCTGGTCGAACCGTTCTTCCCGGGAGAGGTTCGCGTTCACCTCAGACTCCAGCTAAACCTCGCGCTCGGTCCATGCCTTGACCTCGGCCATGGTCTTAGGCTATGCCAACGCAAAGGAGAGCAGCCATTCCTTGTGCCTTAGACCAGATCTGAGCGCCATGATGACGGTCTCGTTCCGGTGCTCGGGGATCTCGAGGAGGGCGTTGTAGAAGCGGGTGATGTAAGCCTTGAACGTCTCTTTGTTCCCGATCTTAATTGTGAAGAGGTAGTCGACCGTGTGCTTCTGCCGACGGTTCCCAACAAAGTGGCCGAGGAACTGAGTAGCCAGCTCGTCGAAGGTCGAGATTGAGCGAGGCTCGAGTCCTCGGAACCAGTCCCGACAAGAGCGGATGAGGGTGGCTGGGAAGGCCCTGCACTGGGCGGCGTCGGAATGGTCCTGGAAGCTCATCCCTGCTGTGAAAGCATTCAAATGGTCTTTGGGGTCGGTTTTCCCGTCGAACAGTGAGACCTTCGGGGGCTTGTTGCGCGAGGAGACGTGGACAGCGAGCAGTCCCTCGGTAAACGGCTTGGTGAGCGAGTCGGCGACGTACTTAGCCCTGTCGCCCGAAAGGTTACCTTCCCGGCGCATGCCCTCGATCTTCTTTTCGAGGGCGTCGAGTCAGCCATGGTACCCTGAGGATTCGGCGCCTTGTGATCCCTGGCCTCTACTGTGGGAGACCTGGGTCTGGGAGTGACCCCGGTTCCTCTCGATGAGGTCCCTCAGATCCCCGGGTGAGGTGGCCCTCGAGCCGTCGTGGCGAACCCCTTCTGTACGACCCCATCGAGGGAAGGGGTGACGATCGTGCTTGTGGACAGGCGAGATGACCGACATCTCCTCAGGGGGTAAGGGTCACGAGGAGGCGCTCTGGCGGCGGATCTTGGTGTGGAGCCATGGGGCGCCCAGCTGGCCTCAGGGAGTATCGGCCCGTGAGATCTGTGGCCAGAGGTCATAGCCTGCCGATGGTCAGCCGTGCCGACGAGGGCAGAGCCTTCTGGAGGCGGAGGAGCGGCGATCCGGAGCCCTGGCCCAGCCGTCTGGACGCGGACGAGCACCTCCACGAGAGACTATAGCCGACCTATTCGGCTGGCGAGGGCGTTGATGATGGTCGCCGGGGGAGGTTCATCCGCGCCTCCGGTGAGGGGGAGGCGGCGGCTGGTACCTGGATCTTCAGGGTGGTCGCTCGCCATGTGGATGGAGATCGGAAGGCCAACTTAGTTTTTTGTGGATTTTTTCCCACAGATGGCGCCAACTGATGGAGGTCCTTTTCGGGTCTCCGTCAGATGTTGTCTTCCGTCGATCTCCCAGTGGATTTGGAAGGTGGTCTCCTGTTGCGTGCGGGTCTCAATGGGTTCTGAGGAGATTGGTGTTTTGAGGAGTTTAACGCCGAGTACCTGCAAAGAAGTCCCGGGGTGGTTTGGTACCACCGAGGACACTCCGACGATCAAGTTAGTACGAGATCCGAGCAGAATAACGGCTAAGTGAAATTAAAAATGGCTTACTTGACCCCTCTGTGATGGGGGTTTATATAGTGGCGGCAGCACGCAGCAGCAGGCGCGAGAATCTCGCCGGCAGTTACGCTCCCGACGTCACGCCCGCGTAAAGGGTAGATCGCCCATTAATGGGGATCGTGGTGGCGTAGAACGCGGGATGTTGCTGGCGGTGAATCTGTGCATGGCGAGATTTTTGGAGTGACGGTTATGCCTGTGGGTGGTGGAGTTGGTCGGTCGGAGGACCGAGGAAGATGGCCTCGGCTGGGGGGCCCGGGAACGAGCGAGAGGGCCGAGGAGTCTTGGTCCTGGGGCAGCTCGGGATGAGCTGAGAGGCCGAGGAGGCCAAATTTCAGGGGGCTCTGAGGTGAGCCAGCTTATGCTTGCAGGTCGGGTACAAGGGTGGTCTGGTCGGCCCATGCGGCCCTTTCTTCTGAGTTCAGGACACGTCATCTGCCACGTGTCCTGATCTTAGAGACCGCCAATATTGAGCTACCTCCGTTGGTGCCGCCCTTGTCTCCACCAGACGGCGCCCATCATCGTCGTCGTCATCATCTTCAATTTCTTCTTCTTCTTCATTCCCCCACCCCTATCCCCGCGGCCCCCCTCCTCCGCCAACGCCCCTGACTCCCCTTCGAAGACCCCCCCCCCCCCCGCCTTCCCCAATCTCGCCCATCATCGTCACCGTCATCGTCATCTTCTTCTTCTTCTTCCCTCTCCCATCCTGCCCCTCCCCCGACCCCTTCCCCCTCCTTCGAAGCTCCCTACCATTTTCGATGGGGCTCACTTTCCAAGTGTGTCCCATAGGAATTTTTTAAAAAAAATATAGCCGATGCTGATATGGTCCAAAATGGTCTAAATTTGTAAATATTTTCAAACGGGGTCTAAATTTAAAAATATTTTTTAAAAATGCCTAAATTAGAAAAATTGTCCTTTTTTTGGTACCAAACAGGCCACCAGAGGAGATTAACGAAGATTGTCAATTCACAAATATCAGCGTACTGTCATCAACTACTGGAGCAAGGTCATCAAGTAATATCAGCTTATATTCGAGGGATAAGTTTGTCTTCTGGAAAAGCCTCAAAGCCCCTGCGTATGAGCATACCATTATATTGTCCATTTCATGCTCAATTCATGTAGTTCTATTAGCAAGGAATTGTCAAGATACTGAAAAAACTGTACACCTTATTGTAAACAAATCCATACTTTGACTCTTAGTTTCACAACAATGCAATTTGGAATTTGTTATGTTGGCAAAAACTAATATATGGGCTAATCTAATGTCTATGTATGCATGGTATGTAATTTCTTTCCTTGTGCTAGGAATTATCCTTTATGTTGCAAACCTTGCATGAAATGCAATTTTGTTGCTCGACCGCTGGTTTTAAATGCTAAAAACTTACCTTGATCATGTCCTCTGGATATCGTATGGTATCAAAAGGTAGAATGAAAATAAATATACAAATGACGCCGAATGAGCGAGGAAAATCGCACATCCTCTGAGATGATTGATGACCGGAAAGGAGAAGAATTCATACAAAACTCTCTTATAGACATGGGCCCTGTAGAAAGGAACGGCTTAGGTTGTATTCGAAATGTATCCATATCGGCATCCAACATCTCTATGACTTTGATCATGGATGGACGCTCCAATGATCTCATCTAGATGCACCATGACCCCACTTTACATAACTTTCTTTCGATGCCATCAATCTCGGTAGGTTTGCAAATTTCAGGTCTTTTGGTTTTCATGAGCTAATCATAGATCCAAAAAGGGTCATAAATCAATTTTCTCCTATGATTGATATTCCTAACTAACACTTTTCCTACCAACTAGGTAAATTCTATGTAGACTACCGGATTAGTGATTGGGCACACATGTGAAATTGCTTTGGGACTTGAAATCCTACTCCACCTGTTTAGCCAATCATCAACCTCATAGATTATCTGGAATCCACCGGGCCAGTAGGTTAAGTATTTTTTTAAAAGCCGCTCCCCTAAATATCAGCAGTTTTAATATCAAAGGAAGCGTGGGCAAGCTATGTAGGAACCTAATCCATGTTTAAATAACTGCATGAGCTGACTATACACATAAGTTACTACCCTTAAAAAAGGATTGGGCTATAATCAGAGCTCATTTCATGAAGTTTATTGATGTAAAAGAGAGATTACACTGTACACACCACCACCATTAGCCAAAATAACTTTCAGCTATGTTGCAAATTTAAGTGGAGATTACTACTATGAATACAACAACACTCGAGGAAACAATTATAATGATCCCGACACCTTTATCATTTGTGCAGTGGCCGTTGGAAATGCATTAAAACTCCGTGTCTCCCAAATCTTTAGTTTTACAAGTGTACCTGTATCATACAGTTTTGTATAAATGTCAATGTAAATTCAATTGCAAAGATAGACCCGAAGGAAGAGTATCTAAATAAAAACAAATAGAGAACACAAAATAATCACAAAAAAATAAGGCTTATTTACTGAAAACTCCCAACAGGTTCGAGTCATTTTTAATAAAACTCTTATTATCTTTAAACTATTAAGAAACTATCAAACTTATCAGTGACACGTCAGCACCATTGTGCCGCGTCAGTCTCACGTCAACTAAGTTGTCACGTCAGCAATTTAAAAAAAAACCAAAAATACCTCTTATCTAACCCTAAACCAATTTTTTTTATTTTAAAAAATCTTAACCTCTTCCTCACCATCACCAGTGCCACAGCCGGCACCACCCTCTCCTCGCCCCTCCATCATCATCATCATCATCCTCTACCACCATCATCCATCCATCTTCATCTTTTTCTTCCCCCCATCCCTTTTTGCCGCCGACCCGACCCTTTCCCCCTCTTCCTTCGACCTCAACCCCTCTCTCGACCTAGCTCGCGTCCCTTCGATCACCACCATCCATCTTTTACTTTTTCTTCTTCTTTTTGTTTTTGGGATATCAGAGATGGACACGTGGGATGGTGGTTTGTGGGGGCTAGAGGGAGGGGACAAGGTCTACAGGGGAGGGGAGGGACTGGGGAGTGCAGCGGGAAGGAGAGGAAGGGGGATGGAGTGGGGAGGGGGAGGGGGAGGATGCTGGTGGGGAAGATGATGATGGCGGTGGTGTGAAGAAGATGAAGAGGAAGAGGATGGCGGCGGCGGCGGGTTGATGAAAAGTAGGAATGCAATGATGGTTGTGGTGGTAGTCACGAAGAAGAAAGTGTTGTTGTTGTTGACGATTGTGGTGGCGATGGCGGCGACAATGGAAAGAGGAGGAAGAAGGTAGTGGCAGCGTTGTTGATGATGATGGCCGCCATCGCCAACGGTGATAGCCGGGAAGGACCCTGACCCCTTCCTCCTTCTTCGACGACCCCTACCCCTTCCCCAACCTCACCTCTCTCCGACAACCATTGGCTTTCCTTTAAAAATTTATTAATTATGATGCTAATTATATTTAATAATTATTTATATGTAATTTATAATTAACTAATTAAATTATATTATGAGAAGGATAAAATGGTCATTTGGCAGGAACAGGAACGTTGATTGTCAACTTGATGGAGGTCCTTTACGGGTCTCCTTCAGATGTTGTCTTCCGTTGATCTCCCGGTGGACTTTGTTGATTATCTCATGTTGCGTGTGGGTCTCAATGAGTTTTGGTGGAAGAGGTGGTATGGGGAGTTTGGTGCCGAGTACCTGCAAAGAAGTCCCGGAGTGGTTCGGTACCACCAAGGACCCTCCGACGATCAAGTTAGTGACGAGATCCGAGCAGAGTAACGGCTTAGAAGAGTAAAGAATGGCTTACTTGACCCCTCTGTGATGGGGGGTTTTATAGTGGCGGCAGCACGCAGTAGAAGGCGCGAGAATCTCGCCGGCGGTTACGCTCCCGACATCACGCCCGTGTAAAGAGCGGATCGCCTATTAATGGGGATCGTGATGGCGTGGGACGTGGGACGTTGCTGGCGGAGAATATGCGCATGACGAGATTTGCGGAGCGGCGGTTACGCCTGTGAGTGGTGGAGTTGGTCGGTCGGAGGGACCGAGGAAGATGGTCTCGGCGGGAAAGCTCGGGAACGGGCGAGAGGGCCGAGGTATCTTGGTCCTGCTGTAGCTCGGAGGCGAGCTGAAAGGCTGAGGAGGCCAATTTGCAGGGGGCCCTGAGGTGAGCCAGCTTTGTGCTTGTAGATCGGGTACAGGGGTGGCCTGATCAGCCCCTGTGGGCCCTCTCTTCTGAGTTCTGGGACACGTCATCTGCCACGTGTCCTGATCTGAAAGGTCGCCAATATAGAGCATCATCATTAGCCCCCCACTCTTGTCCCGACCAGCTGGCGGGTCGGGCCAAGAGTGGACTGTCGGGCCGCCCGGGGAGAGCTCCCTCTTAAGGTTTCATCAGGACGTGTCCCCGGGCTGTCAGCTGTCTTTTCTGCCAGCGAATCAGGGCGAAATCTCTGCATTTAAGGAAGGTGCGCCGGTTTGTGCATCCTGTCACTGAAGCGACTGTCTGCGTGTCAAGCGTCGGTTGGCCGACGCGACGTGTGCAGACCTGCGGCGTCTGATGGGATGCAGCCCAGTACGGGAACGACAAGCTGAGCGATCGGTCGCCGAGTTGATTTCGATCACTTGCCAAGTGTGCCAAGCGCTGCTGAGAAGGAGGCATCTCCATGGCCCCGAAGTCGAGGGGGGATTACTCGAACTTGGATAGACTTGATATCTCTTGTTGGGTAGGAAGCTACCCGCTGGGGATGCACCGAGCAGGAAGAAACTCGGCGACCTCGCGATGAGGGCTTCAGATCCTCATCGTCTGATGGGCAGGAGGATGCCTGCTGGGGGTGCGCCGAGCAGGAAGGAACTTAGCGGCCTCGCGACAAGGGCTTGAGGTCCTCATCGTCTGATGGGCAGGAGGATGCCCGCTGGGGAGGCGCCGAGCAGGAAGGAACTCGGCGGCCTCGCGATGAGGGCTTGAGGTCCTCATCGTCTGACGGGCAGGAGGATGCCCGCTGGGGATGCGCCGAGCAGGAAAGGACTCGGCGGCCTCGCGATGAGGGCTTGATCCCTGGCGTTGTGGGGTAGGGAACCTACCAGCCAAGGATAGTCGAGCAGGGTAGCTGCAGGGCTGCCCCTTCGTGAGGGCTTTCATCCTTGGCATTGGAGGGGCCGTTTGAGGCCTGCAAAGGATGGCCGAGCAGGGTAGCTGCTCGGTGCCTCTTGGCGAGGGCTTTGATCCTTGACGCTGGAGGGGTCGTGAGAGGCCTGCGAAGGATGGCCGAGCAGGGTAGCTGCTCGGTGCCTCTTGGCGAGGGCTTTGATCTCTGGCATCGTGGGTAGGCAACTACCAGCCTGGGATGATCGAGCGGGGTAGCCGCTCGGATGCCTCTTGTGAGGGCTTTGATCCCTGCCGTCGTGGGTAGGGAGCCACCAGACGGAGATGACCGAGCAAGGGTCAGGCTCGGTTGCCGCTTGCGAGGGCTTTTGATCCTTCAGGACTGGAATCGAGCAGGGTTACTGCCCAGTGCCTCTTGGCGAGGACTTTGATCCCTATCGGTTGTGGTAGAAAGCTACCAGCCGGGGATAGCCGAGCAAGGACTCGACTGCCTCTGGGAGGACTTTGGTCTTTAGCGCAGGAGGGGCTGTAAGAAGCCTACCAAGGACCCTTGGCCGGGCAGGGTTACTGTCCGGTGCCTCTTGGCGAGGGCTTTTGTCCTGAAGGATAGCCAAGCGAGGGATCCTCGGGCTCGACTGCCTCTGGGAGGGCTTTCTGATCTCTGACGTTGCGGTAGGGAAGCTACCCGCCAGGGATAGCCGAGCGAGGGATCCTCGGGCTTGACTGCCCTTGGGAGGGCTTTCTGATCCCTGGCGTTACGGTAAGGAAGCTACCCGCCAGGGATAGCCGAGCGAGGGATCCTCGGGCTCGACTGCCTCTGGGAGGACTTTCTGATCCCTGGCGTTGCGGTTGGGAAGCTACCCGCCAGGGATAACCGAGTAGGGTAGCTGCTGGGCTTCTCTTAGTGAGGGCTTAGATCCTTAGCGGTGGAGAGGCCGTAGGAGGCCTGCTAAGGATAACCGGGCAGTGAAGCTGCGCGGTTGCCTCTTAGCGAGGGCTTTGATCCCTGGCGTTGCGAGTAGGGAAGCTACCGGCCAGGGATAGCCGAGCAGGGAAGCCGCTCGGCCTCCTCTAAGGAGGACTTTAATCCTTAGCGTTGGAAGGGCCGTAGGAGGCCTTCTAAGGATAACCGGACAGTGAAGCTGCGCGGTTGCCTCTTGGCGAGGGCTTTGATCCCCGGTGTTGCGAGTAGGGAAGCTACCGACCAGGGATAGTCGAGCAGGGAAGCCGCTCGGCCGCCTCTAAGGAGGACTTTGATCCTTAGCGTTGGAGGAGCCGTAGGAGGCCTGCTAAGGATAACCGGGCAGTGAAGCTGCGCGGTTGCCTCTTGGCTAGGGCTTTGATCCCCGGGCGAAATGGTCTTCGAGCCGCCGTGGCGAGCCCGGCGTGGAGTTGTAGAGTGCCCAGCGGGCCTCAAAGAGTATCGGCACGTGAGACCCGTAGACATGGGACGTAGCTTGCCGGTGGTCAACCGAGCCGACGAGGGCAAAGTCTCCTGGAGGAGGAGGAGTGGCGATCTGGGGCCCTGGCCCGTCCGTTTGGACGCGGACGAGTGCCTCCGCGATGGACTGTAGTCGGTCTATTCGGCTGGCGAGGGCGTTGATGACAGTCGCCGAAGGAGGTTCATCCGCGCCTCCGGTGAAGGGGAGGCGGAGGCTGGTATCTGGATCTTCAGGGTGATCGCATGCCATGTGGATGGAGATCGGAAGGTCAACTTTTGTTCTTGTGGAGTTTTAGTTTCCCACAAGCGGCGCCAACTGATGGAGGTCCTTTTCAGGTCTCCTTCAGATGTTGCCTTCCGTTGATCTCCCGGTGGACTTTATTGATTATCTCCTGTTGCGTGTGGGTCTCAATGGGTTTTGGTGGAAGAGGTGGTATGAGGAGTTTGGTGCCGAGTACCTGCAAAGAAGTCCCGGGATGGTTTGGTACCACCAAGGACCCTCCGACGATCAAGTTAGTGACGAGATCCGAGCAGAGTAACGGCTTAGAAGAGTAAAGAATGCTTACTTGACCCCTCTGTGATGGGTTTTTTTATAGTGGCGGCAGCACGCAGTAGAAGGCGCGAGAATCTCCTCGACGGTTACGCTCACGACGTCACGCCCGCGTAAAGAGCGGATCGCCCATTAATGGGGATCGTGATGGCGTGGAACGTGGGACGTTGCTGGTGGAGAATCTGCGCACGGCGAGATTTGCGGAGCGGCGGTTACGTCTGTGAGTGGTGGAGTTGGTCGGTCGGAGGGACCGAGGAAGATGGTCTCGGCGGGAAAGCTCAGGAACGAGCGAGAGGGCCGAGGTATCTTGGTCCCGCGGTAGCTCGGAGGCGAGTTGAGAGACCGAGGAGGCCAATTTGCAGGGGGCCCTGAGGTGAGCCAGCTTTGTGCTTGTAGGTCGGGTACAGGGGTGGCCTGATCGGCCCCTGTGGGCATTCTCTTCTGAGTTCTGGGACACGTTATCTGCCACGTGTCCTGATCTGGAAGGTCGCCAATATAGAGCATCATCACAAATCATGATAGTTTCTTGATAGTTTTTAAGAGAATGAAAGTTTTGTTAAAATGGTTCAAATCTGTTGCGAGTTTTCAGTAAATAAGCTAAAAAGCAAAGGTCAAAATAAGCAGATGAAAACAATGGAACAAAAAGAGATGGTGAATTACTCTCAATGAACCATGGATAATGATTTCTCGCTGGATAGTTCAGCTTTCTATTTTTCCATTTTTTTGTTTTTGATGAAAGGGGATTTTTCCTTTTTTTGGTTTTTGATGAAAGGGGGCCTGCAGTACGGATCCAAATCCTCTGCTCTTTTAAATGAAATAAGCAGGGATCTTCGAATCGAACCGCGACCAATATGTGTAAAATAGGGGGCCATGGTCGGTGGGGTCCACTTGAAGATCCAAGGGCTGACTGAAGCAAAGAGCATTCTATTCTTGATATTTCAAGAGCAGAGGTCCTGTGTGTGGGGGCCACACGCGTGTTCCCCCTTCCCAAGCGCTTTGTACAGGGGTTGCTTAGGATCCTTTACCTCTCTTATTTTTTTATTTTTTTTATTTTTTTCATACCCTTTGGACAAATGGAAAGTTTGGCATTAACTGCTGGACTACGTTGCTAGGCCTTGTTTCATGAAACAGCTTGGAGGGTAATGTAATAGAACAGAAAGAAGAATGGAGAAACATGTAATCTAAGAAAATTATAGTAGAACAGAAAGAAGAATATATATTTATTTTTATCTAATTAAAAAACGATATGAAAACGTATCCCGTATTATAGATATTATGAATCCGTGAATCCGTGAATCTGTATCGTGCCGTATGCCGCGCCCGTATCCAAACTCGAGCTACATGGTTGTTTCCAAGGTAAAAGTGACAATTGTCTATGTTCTAAGTAATTTTATTCAACATTTTAATATGGCTGGGGTTGGCCGTAGCTCACGGCCTAAGGGGGTAGACCCTGCCACTCAAACTCTACTGTTAGAGCTCATTTTAAGAGGGCTGCAACAGCTAATTAGCTGCGGTCGACCCCAGCTACATATTACTCTTTATTCAATATTCATATGACTATAACTCAAGATCTAAATAAAAACCGGTAATATGATCCAAGGAGGTAATCACATTCCAAGGGATTGACTATATTATGGCATGCTTTCAGCAAGCTAAACTAGGCAAAGGCGGAAGTACAAGGTTCTTATCACTTGAATTAAACATTCTGCGTTCTTTTAGATAGACACCATAAACTTTTCCCGTGATAAATAAATATTCTGAACTTAGTAAATTGCAAAATATATATCACCTTTGATGGAGCTCCTTTTCAGGCCTCCGTCAGATGTTGTCTTCCGTTGATCTCGCGGTGGACTTAGTTAATTATCCTCCGTTACGTGTGGGTCTCAATGGGTTTTTGGAGGAAGAGGTGAAGTGAGAGAGTTGGTGCCGAGTACCTGCAAAGAAGTCCCGGGGTGGTTTGGTACCACCGAGGACCCTCCGACGCTCAAGTTAGTGATGAGATCTGAGCAGAATAACGGCTTAAAGAGTAAAAAATGGCTTACTTGACCCCTCTGTGATGGGGGTTTATATAACGGTGGCGGCACGCAGCAGCAGGCGCGAGAATCTCGCCGGCAGTTACGCTCCCGACGTCACACCCGCGTAGAGAGCGGATCGCTCATTAATGGGGATCGTGATGGCGTGGAACGTGGGACGTTGCTGGCGTAAAATCCGCGAATGACGAGATTTGCGGAGCGGCGGTTACGCCTGTGGGTGGTAGAGTTGATCGGAGGGCCGAGGAAAACGGCCTCGGCGGGAGCTTGGAGACGAGCGAGGAGGCCGAGGAGTCTTGGTCCTGTGGCAGCTCGAGGCGAACTGAGAGGCCGAGGAGGCTAATTTGCAGGGAGCCCCGAGGAGAGCTAGCTCGTGCTTGCAGGTCGGGCGTAGGATGGCCTGGTCGGCCCCCGTGGGCCCTTTCTTCTAAGTCTTGGGACACGTCATCTGTCACGTGTCATGATCTTGGGGATCGCCAATATCGAGCACTATCATTAGCCCCCCACTCTTGTCCCGACCAGCTAGCGGGTCGGGTCAGGAGTGGGCTGCCGGCCCTCCCGAGGTGGGATCCCTTCTGGGGTTTCGTCGGGACGAGTACTCGGGCCGTCGGTTGTCTTTTCCGCTAGCGAATAAAGACGAGATCTCTACATTTAAAGAAGGTGCACCGGTTCGTGCACTCTACAATTGAAGCGGCGGTCCATGTGTCGGGCGTCGGTTGGCTGATGCGATGTCACACCCCGCTTCCCAGAGTACGCTAAAATGGGTACGTGACATAGCCAATCATGCTACCTGTTGGTAGGAAGTATCCATCCACAGTCACATTACGGCTGTAGAGATATCAAGAACAAAATAAAACTATCTAAAACATGTCCATAATCCAAGATAACATGAGTCAATAATAAATAAATGCGGAAGTAAAGATCCAATACAAGATAACTGGAATGTATGTCCCATAATGTGGGCTCACATCAGGAAATAAAATGCAGGAAATAAAGGACTAACTAACTACTGACACCTCACAGCTCAGCCTGCTGGCTGATGTACTCCTGCTCGGACTGCAACAGCGGTACGGAATCTGGGCCATGCAAAACCCAGACGTCAGCGCGTCATGTCATCAAGTAATATAATATGGACATGGTAACAGGCAATGCAATATAAACATGAATAAAGCAAGAGTAACAATAATATGAATCAGAGCAGTGCAGGGTAGTGTGCAGTGGGTAAGCTAAACTGTTCTATCAGGTTTTCTATTCTAATGTCTTTGAAACCAATTGATGAATCATCGATATAACTCAATAGTATCCCGTGCATGCCCGGGACCACGGTCTAAGACTCTCGGGCTGAAACCGAGACGTGCCGCTAGGCAGTTAAGGGTAGCAGGTATAGGCGAGTGATGTCAGCATCATCACTCCAGGGCTGGCCTAGCCCGTAAGACTGATCAGAACAGGTATCGAACTGTTGAGTTACAAGTCAGGTTTCACCTTTGATTTCCCCATACCCCCAAGTTATGTATGTCAAGTCAGGTATTTAGTAATCAAGAACTAATGCCAACACAGGATCAGGTAAAAGCAGATTTTTCTGGATAGACAACAGGAACGGTCCATGAGGACTACATGTCAGGTTTGTTGGCATTAGACACAAGATCAGGCAACGGGTCATGTCATGGTACATCAGGTCAAGTCAAGCAGTGTACGGTACCATGTCGGGTCAATCAATATGCGTGTAGCAAGTCAAGTCAAGATGTAAACAATGTCATAGGTGTGCTCACAATTAGTTATATAATCAAGCATGGTTATCATCAACATGATATAAGCAATAGGCAGATTTACTCAATTTGCAGTACAGCTATCAGTTGTGTCACAGAGATGATTTCAATGTTATGCGAATGCAGGATGACAATTATGGCCTTTTAATCATGTTAACAAGTTTAAGAACTTGAGAGGTGCAATGATTTGTATATACAGGTTCAATACAGCTATTACAGGTTAAAATGCATACGAGTGTCCGAATGGAACAAAACTACAGGGATAGATGTCATATGCTATGTCAATATTAAAAATGTGATTAAGCAGGTAAATGTGGTTATCTGGTTCAATTTCAAACTGTAAGTTCCAAGTTTAAAGATAAAATGACATATAACAATATTGTACATGCAAATGAGAAATGATCGTACCAAGTTAAATTTACAGGTTTAGGGTGTCATAATATATATATGTAAATATAGCATAGCATGTAGAAACGGGTACTTGCCTCGACGGGTCGCGAACCGGGAAAAACGGAACGTAAAATGTCGGCGGGGAAACTCGCGACGGGCGCACGGTTCACGGAATGAACCCAAACGACGAACAATGGAACCACGCGGGTCGGGGCACCTCGCTGGAACGTCGGATCACGTCGTCGGCATCGTCGGATTCCGGCCAAATTGTGAACAGTGAACGATCAATACAATGCAACAAGAAGATAAAGGAAAAACAGAGAAAAAGGAGGTAGGAACTGAGAAAGGGTGCTCACGATGATCCGTGGGACGGGTAGTGACGGTCGACCTCGTCGACGGAGCTCCGGCGGTTACCTACCCGACAACGATAAGAATTTTCCAGATCAAGAAAAAAAAATATTTACAGAAAAGAAAGAAGAAATGAACAGAGGAGGGAGCAATGCTCACAGAGGGTGCTTGCGAGGCCGGGGCTACAGAGGCGAGGTCGTCGGCGGCAACAGATCCGGCGGTCGAACACGTGCAGGGGATGTGCAGGTGGTTGTGGCCCTGGTCGGGATGTGCAGGCGCTCGGGAATCGATGAGAGAGAGGGTGAGGATGGTGAGGGAATGAAGAGGACGAGGAAGCCAGTGATGGTGTCGTCGGCGGTGGGCTGCAGCGGCGAGGGCAAGTGGTCGCGGTGAGGGTGCAGAGCGCACGGGAACGTGGGGGAAAGGAGGAAGAGGGGCTTGGCTGCGACGAGGGTGCGGAGACGACTAGCCCGGCGGTGCTGGTGCCGGCGATGGGGTTGCGGCGGCGACGGGGAACGAGGCGGCTGGGCTGGCGATGGGTTACGTTCTGGTTTTGAAAAAAGAGAGGAAGGAGGGAAATTAAATATAGAAAGAAGAGAGAAAAAAGTTAGAGAGAGAGAGATATGAGGGAGGGAGAGAGAGAGATTTGAGGGAGAGGAATAGAGGAGAGAGAAATAGAGATGGGGCCCACGGTGTTGAAGGAGGGGACGTGATTGGATGAGGGAAAACAATTGAGAAAGATTTAAGAATCTTAAAAACTTAAACAGTTAACAAAATATGAGATTGGTTGAAGAAATGAAATATATGAATGGTTTAAGATATATTAAAATTTGGGATTCTGGCGCAAAAATAAAACATTTCCAAATCGCGCCCGGATCGGGTCCAAAAATTTGAAATTGAAATAATAGGATTTTAAGCGGGATCCAAAATTTAAAATGAAGTGTTTTATGATTAAAAAGCATACCCCCAAAACGGATACACGTACGTGCACGTAGCCATCCAAACTCGCCCGTTTCACTGAACGGGACGAGAACACGACGCACGGATGCTACAACGGGGTTAGGGGTGTCAAGTAGGCCAAGATGAATATTTTTAATTTTATTTTAGATGCCAAAAATTGTTATATGCAGAAATGAATTTGCCGGATAAAATTTACAGTAAATAACAATCAAGCCAGATAAGTGAAAAGAGTACCACATTACGCTCAAACAGTAACTGAAATTAGTAGCATTGGGCTCGGGTGTTATATTATACCCAACTACAAAAGAATTTCGTCCTCAAAATTCCAAGAACAAGATAGGATAAACAAACAAGAAACTATAAGAAAAGGTGAGGAAACTTCTGCCGGATTTCATCTTCTCGTTCCCAGGTGGATTCTCCATGCGAGCGATTACCCCAAGAAACAAGCACAAGAGGGATCACCTTGTTCTTAAGAACCTTTTCCCTTCGATCGACAATTTCAATCGGTCGCTCCTCAAAAGTCAACTCTTCCCGTACCGTTAGCTCCGAATGATCCAATACATGTGTTTCATCTCGAACATACCTTCGTAGTTGAGATACGTGAAACACATCGTGCACACCGCCGAGAACTGCGGTAACGCCAAACGATACGCTAGCTCACCAACACGCTCCACGATCTCAAAGGGTCCAACGAATTGAGGACTAAGCTTTCCTCGACTCCCAAAACGAATCACCCCTCTAGTCGGTGATATCTTCAAGAATACCAAATCATCCACGGCGAACTCTAGAGGTCTTCTTGACGTATCTGCCCAACTCTTCTGTCGGTCTTGAGCTGCCTTCATATGATTTCTGATAGTGTTAACCTTCTCAACTGTCTGCACAACCAAATCTGGTCCCAACAATCTTCGTTCACCGACATCGTCCCAACAAACAGGTGAACGGCACTTACGACCATACAAAGCTTCAAACGGAGCCATATGGATAGTTGCCTGAAAACTCTTGTTGTAAGAAAACTCCACCAAATGTAGATGATCCTCCCAAGAACCCTTGAAGTCCAACATGCATGCTCTCAACATATCTTCAAGAGTTTGGATTGTTCTCTCCGACTGGCCATCAGTTTGAGGATGATAAGCTGTGCTAAACTTCAATCGAGTCTCCAAACTTTCCTGTAAACTCTTCCAGAAGTGTGATAAGAACCGAGCATCCCGATCGGACACAATGCTCACCGGTACTCTATGCAACCTTACAATCTCTTGCATGTATCGCTCAGCCAAAGTCTCTGTTGATTGACCAACCCGGAAAGGAATAAAGTGAGCTGCCTTGGTCAATCGATCAACAATTACCCATACTGCATTGTTGCCTTTTAGACTCCACGGTAAAGCCGTCACGAAATCCATGGTTATATGTTCCCACTTCCACTGAGGAATTGGAAGTGGTTGCAATAAACCAGCAACCCTTTGATATTCAGCCTTAACTTGCTGACACACCAAGCACTTTGCCACAAAGAGAGCAATCTCCCGCTTCATGCCTTCCCACCAGAAATGCTGTCGAATATCTCGGTACATCTTTGTGCCTCCTGGATGTACAGAATAAGCTGAACTGTGTGCCTCCTTCATAAGCTCTTCACGAATACCCCCCTTTGGCACACACAAACGGCTACCATACCTTAACGAACCATCTTCGTGGATCAGTAAATCTGTTCGTAGTCCGGCTTCAACCTGCTCTCGAAACTTTTGCAGTCTAGGATCCTGCGATTGTGCTGCTTTAATATTCTCGATAAATGATGAATGTACTTGCAGCTGCATCAACTGTCCCGTAGAACGCGGTAGCACAACCTCCAAGTCAAATCTTCGAAAATCTTCAACGAGCTCCTTCTGCGTAGTTAACACCTGAATTGCTGGTAACTGACTAAGCGCATCCGGCACGACGTTAACCTTCCCGGGATGGTACTTAAGATCAAGATCGTAGTCAGCCATCAGCTCCAACCATCTATGATGCCTCATATCAAGCTCCTTATGCGTGAACACATACTTCAAGCTCTTATGATCAGTAAAAACTTCGACCCTTTCGCCCAAAAGGTAGTGTCTCCAAATTTTCAAAGTGAAAATCACAGCCGCAAGTTTCAAGTCATGAGTTGGGTAATTCTTCTCATAGGTCTTCAATTGTCTTGATGCGTACGCTACAACCTTTCCATGCTGCATCAAAACACATCCTAATCCTTTCCCAGATGCGTTGCTGTGAATCACCAATCCTCCGGAATTGTCTGGCACAGTCAGAATAGGGGCGGTTATCAACTTCTGCTTCAACGTCTCAAAAGCTAACGCACATTTATCCGTCCATACAAAAGGTACCTCCTTGCGCGTAAGCTTGGTCAACGGCTCTGCCAGACGAGCAAAGTTCTCCACAAATCTCATGTAGTATCCGGCCAATCCAAGGAAACTTCTTATCTCCGTAACATTCTTTGGAATCGGCCAATCTCGAACTGCTGCAATCTTGTCTGGATCGACGGCAATTCCATTGCCAGACACAACATGCCCCAAAAACTTTACTTCTTCCAGCCAAAACTCGCACTTACTCATCTTCGCATAAAGCTTCTCCTGTCTCAACGTCTGCAGTGCGATCTTCAAATGCTCAGAATGCTCTTCAAAACTCTTCGAGTAAACCAGAATATCGTCAATGAACACCACAATAAACTAGTCCAAGAATGGTGAAAAGATTCGGTTCATCAAGTCCATGAATACTGCCGGCACATTCGTTACTCCGAAGGGCATCACTAAGTACTCGTAATGTCCATATCGAGTTCGGAACGCCGTCTTGCAAATATCTTCTGCTTTCACTCGAACCTGATGATATCCGGATCGCAAATCCAGCTTCGAGAATCCCCGTTCCCTTTCTACATGAAATCTCCTATTTTCCGAATTCTAGTGATTAACTTATTCTTGACTTCATATATTTTTAGTTGGTTGTTTAAACCCTATTTTTCTAGCTCTTTTGGAATTATAGTCCAAACCCTAAAAACTAAAACCAAAGCCAAAATTCTAACAACCAAAACCCTAACCCACACATTCAATTTATTAACCAATTCACAAATTTCCTTAGCCCAATCAAAAGAAAAATCCTTACTAAAATCCCCAGCCGTTTCATCTCAGCCCACATAAAATATTCCCAATAAATTTTTCCCTGGCCCGTTCTTTTTCCCTCAGCCCAAATATAAAAATTCCTTAATGAAATCCTTACAAACATGCCAGCCCGTTCCTTATCTCAGCCTACTCAGTTTTAAACTCTTTAATAAAAACTCTTAGCCCGCTGCCCACCAGCCCACATGCCATCTCTAAATAATTTCTTAACCAAATGTTGAGCCGGCCCGTCCCTCCTCTGCAGCCCACGAAGTTTTAAGAAATTATTTTCTTAATTTTCGCGGCCCACTCCCTGCGGCCCGTGTCCAATTCCCTCCATCAGACCCCTGTTCATCTTCCCCCTCGCAACGGTAACATTCCTTTAATCGCGCGCGACCCGCCTCCCCCGCCGTCGCCCACGCCCTCGCCCTACCGTTGCCCCCACGATTACAACCTCGTCGCCCTCATCTCTCTCTCTTACTCACCAACTCCATCACCGAAAATTCCTTACCCCTCTCACTACACCCACCGACCCCCAAACCTCGAACAGCCCATTGCAACCTCCACCTCCGACGACGACGACGACAATCCCTCGGCAACCTTCGATCACTCCTCTTCCACCAGCCTCCCCCTCCACGACTTCACCATTCTTCAAACCGAGCCCTCTCAATTATCCCCTGCACACAACCATTTCAGCCGAGCTCGAGTCATCACCTTATACCCTCGACGCCGGCGAACTCCCCACCACATCGCCGACCTTCCCACAACATCCACACCCTCAGCATCACCCTCACCTCTCCAGACCCGACCCCCACTGCTCCCCATCTCTCCAAATCTCAAAACCCATTTTTATTTTTCCCTCACTGTGAGCTGCTCTGTACTCGCTGCCGGAGCGACGCCGTCGACCGTCGGCAACTCCAATACACTCGCTGTGAATCATCAAACATCCATCAACGTCTAGTGGCTGTGCAAACGACTCCGGACAACCCCGACGCGAGATCCACATCTAAATCGAGGCTCGCGGGAATCCGATACGTGGCGTGTATCACGCGTTCGCGGCGACACTGTTGCCGTACGACCCCGAGGCATTCTCCAGGCAAGTGTTTACTTGCTTCATGCTATTATAGTCGTGTTACACACCTAGATCACATAGTTTACGAACTTAATGATTACCTATATATATATTGACCAAGGTGTTCGATGCTAGTCTTTCATGGATATAGCTGTTTAATTTGACGGAAACTGATACCTTCTGTTGGCCCATATAATGTTAAATATAGTGTATGAATCTCGCTGGAAAATTCGAATGTTTGTAACGAAAACTGATACCCCCAAATATGCCGTTAAAACTGGAATTTTCTCGTGCCTGAAAACGAATAAAATCACCATAAATCCTATGCATACAGGATTGAGACGTTCGAGGGCTTAAATCGAAGCCGACTCGATGAACTTTAACCCTATGGAAAATCCTAATGATTCCTGTTCTATAATCATGATGATAACTCGGTCGGAACACGACTCTGGACTGCAGTCCAGAGCGTTTCTGATTGGTGTGTTCTGTCTAAAGTCCTGCGTCCCCGCGTTTCCTGAAATCACATGGTACGGAACTTTACAGTAGTTATAAGATATACCTGTTAGTGAAAGAAAACAAGTGCTCTCTTTCCGATTCATCGCAGTTTGTTATTTTAAACTTATTTTAAAAAGGCAGAACGTAAAGCTGTTCAGAACAATTTCTGAAATGACATTTGAGATTGAACTGTGTATAACTTTCAACGTACAGATGCGATTGAGGATCCGTCTGTTGAATTGAATACTTTATCGAAAACCCTAAATTTCATTTAACTGTGACATCGCTAAATTCTGAGCCCAACTGGGTGCAATCCGTGTTGCGAAACGGACGTTCAGTTCTGAAATTGAAATTCCAGCCGCGAACACTTAAACGGAAACAGTTATATCTTGAAAACCGGAACTCCGATTGAACTGAAACAAATTTTTATGAATTCTTGACTGATCGTTCTATATATCTTACCTACATCATTTTTGCTGAGTTCGTAACATATTAATTTGTGTAATTCATTTTAGTTCATGACATGCATGTTAATTCATAATATACAGAGCTTATTGGTAGTATACAATACATATATCATACCCTTGTCATATACACAGTATTAGTGCGTGTGGACATTGCATTATCGTGCGTGATAGATGTTGGTTTAGGAGTGACGAGTATACCAATGGAAAGTGAACATTCGTGACAGAGATTGAAACAGTGGATAGTGATGAAACCGTGTCATTGGTATACTTGTACACAACTAGATCAATATCATAAATAATGTAACCTGGGGAAAAAGGGGAAATCAAAGTGGAAAGAGTATCGTATTTAGCGGGACCGTGTTTAGAGGATGATCATTCGAACCGTGATACTTATACGTGTAGGACAGGATCTAGCGATCCGGCTGACAGGGTTATGTCCCGGGCATGTGGGCCGTTGTCTCGGGTATGTACGAGACTCCTGTTAAACATGATCCTCCTTCCACTGTGTGATTTCAAACATGACCTAGAGACCGATAGGGACACATAACATATTCTGCATCATATTGTGATATAGTGATTACTTGCATTATTCTCATACCAGTATTACCTCAATTACCTGTTTCATCTGATTTTAATAATATTATTATTTATGTCGCTCTGACGACCTGAGTATGCATGCTCAGATTCCGCGCGAGGACCAGCACCGGAGACGGATCTATCCTTTGAGTTCACGGAGATATAGTTGGTGTACCTACTTCATTTATTTCTTTCCATAAAAGAGATTGTGAGATTGAACTTGGTTAGTTATCGTTTTTATTATCTGTAATCTGTGAACAATGAAATCTTAATGTAATAAAATTAGTGATGTGATTCCTTTAATACTGTACTTTATTACTGATTACCATGTAGTGCTAGAAGCCGAAGTGTGACTACGGCGGGACGATTCCTTGACCGTAGGAGCATGGCTGGCCTAGTCATACCTCGTATTCCGTATTTTGGGAAGCGGGGCGTGACAGATTCGGTTCATCAAGTCCATGAATACTGCCGGCGCATTCGTTACTCCGAAGGGCATCACTAAGTACTCGTAATGTCCATATCGAGTTCGGAACGCCGTCTTGCAAATATCTTCTGCTTTCACTCGAACCTGATGATATCCGGATCGCAAATCCAGCTTCGAGAATACCCTCGCGCCACTAAACTGCTCAAAAAGTTCTCCAATGCGAGGGATAGGGTACTTGTTTTTAATAGTCACCCGGTTTAATTCTCGATAGTCGATGCACATCCTTCTTGTGCCATCCTTCTTCTTTACTAGAAGAACTGGAGCTCCCCAAGGCGAGTTACTGCTCCGGATCCAACCCTTCTCAAGCAATTCAGCAACATGTTTCTTGACTTCTTCCAACTCTACTGGTGCCATTGGATAATACGCTTTGGACACTGGCGCTGCACCAAGAATAAGATCAATTGCGAACTCCACGTCTCGCTTCGGCGGTAAACCCGATATATCTTCAAACACGTCCATAAAATCACGAACAACAGCCGGCTCTTCACCTTCATCACTTCCATTGATGCAAGAATATCATTTGTCGGCCTAGCCCTAAACTCGACTGGCCCGACAGAACTGCTTCCTCCAGTGAAGGTAAACTCAGGATGTCCGGGAATCTGGAAAATTACTTTCTTTTCCCTACAATCAATGTGAGCGTGGAAAGTGCCAAGAAAATCCATTCCTAAGACGACTTCATAGCTGCCCGTATCAATCACCAAGAAATCTGCAAAAAGCTCCCATCCGTAAACAACAACTGTACAATCTTTGCACTCCCTACTAGATATGATTTTCCCATTCCCAGTGTGTATATCCCAGAAACTAGACAGGGTCGTGCAGGCAATTGAGTGTGTAGTTAAAAACTTGGATGACATAAAACAATGGGATGCACCAGAATCAAATAACGCTAATGCGGGAAAACCATGAATGAGTAGAGTACCTGAAACAACTTCTCCTGACGCCTTAGCTTCTTCTGCTGTCAAGGTAAAAGCTCGAGCCTGATTAGGTCCTTGAGTCAGCTGTTTCTGCCCCTGGAACAGTCTCTGCGGAAGCTTCTGAATATCATCCCTCGTATGAAGCTTCGACGGACAAGCACTAACGGCGTGATCTGCCGCTCCACAACCAAAACAGAGTCCCAGCCTCCTACGACAATCCTTTCGCACATGTCCGGGTACATGGCAGTAGTCACAAATCACGCTCCTTTTCCGATCACCCACAATTGTTTTCTTCATTGGTGCTACGCTGCGTCTGTTCACCGGAACACTTCTACGTACAGACGTTTGGTTCAGTGCAGACGCCGGTTTCAGCTCGGTCTGTCTCTTTAGATTCTCCAGCAATCCACTTATCACTCTACGCATGGCGGCTTTGCCCGCACGTCTTTGATACATCTTCAAATTCTTACCGGCCATATTCCTGGAAATCAAAATACCCAACATTAGCATGATGATAGATTCTGAGTATAGATCAAGGCTAGAACTCCAAGATACTTAAATAGAGTGCTGCATTGTAACTATGCCGCGGTATCATAGCCACAATTACATAACTCTACCCAAGTCGCCTAAGTCCTAAAGATAACAAGGAATCAGTTTTTCGAGTCGATATGCAAAAGAAGTTTGCACATCGTAAAAGATATAACCAGGAAGAATGTGATTCAAGAACGGTAAACGGCAAGGTGGCAGGACATGTTTCCTAAACACGGGTATTCTAATTCGTGTATTGGGTACAATACCCAACTACAAAAGAATCAACCCGACTAACCTATGGCTCTGATACCAAAAGAACCATGTCACGCCCCGCTTCCCAGAGTACGCTAAAATGGGTACGTAACATAGCCAACCATGCTACCTGTGGGTAGGAAGTATCCATCCACAGTCACATTACGGCTGTAGAGATATCAAGAACAAAATAAAACTATCTAAAACATGTCCATAATCCAAGATAACATGAGTCAATAATAAATAAATGCGGAAGCAAAGATCCAATACAAGATAACTGGAATGTATGTCCCATAATGTGGGCTCACATCAGGAAATAAAATGCAGGAAATAAAGGACTAACTAACTACTGACACCTTACAGCTCAGCCTGCTGGCTGATGTACTCCTGCTCGGACTGCAACAGCGGTACGGAATCTGGGCCATGCAAAACCCAGACGTCAGCACGTCATGTCATCAAGTAATATAATATGGACATGGTAACAGGCAATGCAATATAAACATGAATAAAGCAAGAGTAACAATAATATGAATCAGAGCAGTGCAGGGTAGTGTGCAGTGGGTAAACTAAACTATTCTATTAGGTTTTCTATTCTAAAGTCTTTGAAACCAATTGATGAATCATCGATATAACTCAATAGTATCCCGTGCATGCCCGGGACCACGGTCTAAGACTCTCGGGCTGAAACCGAGACATGCCGCTAGGCAGTAAAGTGTAGCAGGTATAGGCGAGTGATGTCAGCATCATCACTCCGGGGCTGGCCTAGCCCGTAAGACTGATCAGAACAGGTATCGAACTGTTGAGTTACAAGTCAGATTTCACCTTTGATTTCCCCATACCCCCAAGTTATGTATGTCAAGTCAGGTATTTAGTAATCAAGAACTAATGCCAACATGGGATCAGGTAAAAGCAGGTTTGTCTGGATAGACAACAGGAACGGTCCATGAGGACTACATGTCAGGTTTGTTGGCATTAGACACAAGATCAGGCAACGGGTCATGTCATGGTACATCAGGTCAAGTCAAGCAGTGTACGGTACCATGTCGGGTCAATCAATATGCGTGTAGCAAATCAAGTCAAGATGTAAACAATGTCATAGGTGTGCTCACAATTAGTTATATAATCAAGCATGGTTATCATCAACATGATATAAGCAATGAATTAAGCAATAGGCAGATTTACTCAATTTGCAGTACAGCTATCAGTTGTGTCACAGAGATGATTTCAATGTTATGCGAATGTAGGATGACAATTATGGCCTTTTAATCATGTTAACAAGTTTAAGAACTTGAGAGGTGCAATGATTTTATATACAGGTTCAATACAGCTATTACAGGTTAAAATGCATACGAGTGTCCGAATGGAACAAAAACTACAGGGATAGATGCCATATGCTATGTCAATATTAAAAATGTGATTAAGCAGGTAAATGTGGTTATCTGGTTCAATTTCAAACTGTAAGTTCCAAGTTTAAAGATAAAATGACATATAACAATATTGTACATGCAAATGAGAAATGATCGTACCAAGTTAAATTTACAGGTTTAGGGTGTCATAATATATATGTAAATATAACATAGCATGTAGCAAGGGGTACTTGCCTCGACGGGTCGCGAACCGGGAAAAACGGAACGTAAAATGTCTGCGGGGAAACTCGCGATGGGCGCACGGTTCACGGAATGAACCCAAACGACGAACAATGGAACCACGCGGGTCGGGGCACCTCGCTGGAACGTCGGATCACGTCGTCGGCATCGTCGGATTCCGGCCAAATTGTGAACAGTGAACGATCAATACAATGCAACAAGAAGATAAAGGAAAAACAGAGAAAAAGGAGGTAGGAACTGAGAAAGGGTGCTCACGATGATCCGTGGGACGGGTGGTGACGGTCGACCTCGTCGACGGAGCTCCGGCGGTGACCTACCCGACAACGATAAGAATTTTCCAGATCAAGAAAAAAAATTTACAGAGAAGAAAGAAGAAATGAACAGAGGAGGGAGCAATGCTCACAGAGGGTGCTTGCGAGGCCGGGGCTACAGAGGCGAGGTCGTCAGGGGAAACAGATCCGGCGGTCGAACACGTGCAGGGGATGCGCAGGTGGCTGTGGCGCTGGTCGGGGTGTGCAGGCGCTCGGGAATCGATGAGAGAGAGGGCGAGGATGGTGAGGGAATGAAGAGGACGAGGAAGCCAGTGATGGTGTCGTCGGCGGTGGGCTGCAGCGGCGAGGGAAAGTGGTCGCGGTGAGGGTGCAGAGCGCATGGGAACGTGGGGGAAAGGAGGAAGAGGGGCTTGGCTGCGACGAGGGTGCGGAGATGACTAGCCCGGCGTTGCTGGTGCCGGCGATGGGGTTGCGGCGACGACGGGGAACGAGGCGGCTGGGCTGGCGATGGGTTACGTTCTGGTTTTGAAAAAAGAGAGGAAGGAGGGAAATTAAATATAGAGAGAAGAGAGAAAAAAGTTAGAGAGAGAGAGAGATATGAGGGGGAGAGAGAGAGAGAGATGTGAGAAAGAGGATTAGAGGAGAGAGAAATAGAGATGGGGCCCACGGTGTTGAAGGAGGGGACGTGATTGGCTGAGGGAAAACAATTGAGAAAGATTTAAGAATCTTAAAAACTTAAACAGTTAACAAAATATGAGATTGGTTAAAGAAATGAAATATATGAATGGTTTAAGATATATTAAAATTTGGGATTCTGGTGCAAAAATAAAATATTTCCAAATCGCGCCCGGGTCGGGTCCAAAAATTTGAAATTGAAATAATAGGATTTTAAGCGGGATCCAAAATTTAAAATGAAGTGTTTTATGATTAAAAAGCATACCCCCAAAACGGACACACGTACGTACACGTAGCCGTCCAAACTCGCCCGTTTCACTGAACGGGATGAGAACACGACGCACGGATGCTACAACTGGGTTAGGGGTGTCAAGTAGGCCAAGATGAATATTTTTAATTTTATTTTAGATGCCAAAAATTGTTATATGTAGAAATGAATTTGCCGGATAAAATTTACAGTAAATAACAATCAAGCCAGATAAGTGAAAAGAGTACCACATTACGCTCAAACAGTAACTGAAATTAGTAGCATTGGGCTTGGGTGTTACATGCGATGTATGCAGGCCTGCGGCGTCTGATAGGATACGACTCTGCGCTGGACTGCCACGTGGAGCGATCAGAGCCGCTGGGCGCGAGGAGCCGTTTCGGCGGGAGACGATGGGCACCGTAAGATGAGGTCGTATGCAGTAATAAATATGGATGGGGTTCGCCCTAGGGCCCTTACTCCTTCATATTTCCCTCTCTCAAATTTCGGCTACTCGGTGCTCGTCTCCCTTCTCTTGTTTCCAGCCTTTGAAGAATTTCCTTTCCTAGGTTAGATGTCTTCCTCTGTAGAATCAGTAGACGTTGTAGGAGTAGATGCTATGGTTTCTTTAGCTGTGTCTGAGTTTCCTCAAGGAGCAGGGGCTGGACCCTCTCCCCGGAGTCATGAGGCGGGGGCCGCCTTTAGGGAGGAGGCAGCAGATGTGGCCCCCAGCACCCCATGCTGGATGAGGCACGAGGACAAGCTCGCCAACGCTCGGGCTCGCTTCCACATCCCCCCGCGCTACACGCTTCGCCTGGCCAAGGAGAGAGAGAGGGCAGATCAGGTACGGGACGGGAGATTGCCCTGTACTTGGAAGCTTTTTGGGGCGGAATGCGCCTGCCTTTCTCTCCTGAGGTCATCGCCGCTTTGAATTTCTTCGGTTTGGCCCCCGGCCAGTTAGTGCCGAACTCGTGGAGGATTCTCCTCGGGTTCTTAAGTTGCAGGCGGTTTCCCTTCAGCCTTTCCCTTCTCGATTCCTGCCTCGTCTTCAAAAGTCACCCCGGCGGTCGAGCGGGCGACCCGAGATGGGTTTATTTTACTTTTAGGAAGCGGCCGGGGGTCGCTGCCGGGACCGGGGTTGTGGTCTTGCCCTCCTCCATTCATGATTAGAAAAAGAAATTTTTCTTCGTTTCCCCTCCCGAGGGCGAGGACTGGCCGGTGCCCACCAAGTGGTTGAGGGAGAAGTGTCTGCCGGGGAACCTGTCCGATGACCCCGCCACGGTGAGAGTGACGTCATGGGAGCCCATCCCTCGACATGACGTGCTGCTGTCCGAGAGGGTTTTGAGGTGGGCCGGGCATAGCCCCGTCGAGTTCGTCGGTAAGTTACGCTTGCTTTTTGGGTTTGCATTTTACTCGTGTTGCTGATCTGTTGGGTGTTTGTTTCATGCAGGATCCATGGATTTCGTCTCTCTCCGAGATGCTATACGCCAGCCGAGGCAGCCTACTAGGGCCGGGGGCGCCATCTCTTCTCGGGCGCAGCCCGCCCCGGCTCCTACTGCCCTGGTGGCGGCGCCCCGAGGACGCTCGGTGGCGGATCCTGCCCCGGGCCCCAGCAAAGCATCGGGTCGGAAGCGGGCCCTGATTCTGGAGGACACGGCTTCGGAAGAGGAGATCGGCTCCCCCTCGGAGCCTCTCAAGAAGAGTTTCCGGAGACCCTCCCGGGGCCGGTCCTCGCCGACCGTAGTGGAGGAGGGGGCTCCGGTTCGCGGTGCCGTCGGGGCTGTCGATCGCGGATAGCCTCCTGCATGAAATAGAGATCTCGGTGGGGGGTCGAGTTCCTGGGGGGACCCTCAGGGCTCAGCTGGCGTCGATCGCCCAGGAGTCCGTGCAGGTAAGCCCCCAGTTCATTGTGAGATTCGGTGCCTCCTTCGTCTCTCTGATCTTTTTTGGGTCTTCCCAGGTTCTCCAGCACGTAGCCCTCGCCCTTCGCTTGGAGACCGAGGTGGTAGCCCCGGCGTTGGAGGCGGCGAGCCAGCTCGCTTCGCTGCAAGAGAGCTCCAGGCGAGAGCAGGAGGCGATGTCGGCGAGGATCGCCGCCTTGGAGGGCGAGGTGGATGCCGGGAAGAGGGAGGCCGCCCGGCATCGCGAGGCCGCCGTGATCGCCGAGGGCAAGCTCGAAGACTCCCAGGTGCTTGCCGACAACCTAAAAAGGATGGTGAAGGCCCTCTGAAAGGAGCTGGGGGCGGCGGCCGAGGCGTTTAAGTCGGCTGAATCGAGGGCCTTGGCGAGCTATAAGGGGTCGAAGGATTTTTATGGCGACCTGGCCATGGCCACGACCCACATTTGGCACGACGCCCTCGATGCCGTTAAGTCTCGGATGCCGGGGTTCGACGACGCGGATCTCCGGGCCGAGTTCCCCCTTGTGGGTGCCGACGAGCAAGGGGGAGATGTTCCCAGCGAGGAGGTGTTCGAGGACCCAGCGCCCCAAGTGGTGGAGGTCGAGGACCTCGAGGTCGCGCCCGGCCCCAAAGTGTAGAGCCCCCGTTCCCCTATCTTCATTTTGTTGTTCTTTTGAATTTTGTAAGGCTGGGGAGCCCAAAAAATACCCTTTGTAAAAAAACTTTTGTCTTTGGCAGTAGTAATAAAGTTTTTCTTCAGCTCCATAAAATTGCGTTCTGCCGTCTGCTTGTGAAGAATGCTCATGGAATATTTTTTGCCTGTACCATTGTGCTTTTATGTCAGGTTGGCCATCTATCTAGCGATCGTCCGTCGAGTTGTCTACAATCACTTGCCGACGAGCGCTTCTGAGGAGGTATCTCCCTGGGCCCCGGAGTTAAGGGAAGATCGTTTAGACTTGGACAGACCTGACGCCCCTCACTGGGGTCTCGGGTCCTCCACGGCCATGGAGCATCTCTGATTCCGAGCATTGGTCGCCATCCGGGGGTGACCGGGCAGGGTAGCTGCCCCGTCACCTCTTGCAAAGGCTTTGTGCTCCCTGGCGCGGTGGTAGGGGAGTTGCCCACTGAGGATGGCCGAGCAGGGCAGCCGCCCGGTTGCCTCTTGTGATTGCTTGGGTCTTTTAGCGTTTGAGGGGCTGTAAGAATCCCACTAAGTATGTCCGGGCAGCAGAGCTGCGCGGCGGCCTCCGGGCGAGGGCTTTGACCTCTGGCGTCGTGGGTAGGCAACTACCAGCCTGGGATGAACGAGCGGGCCAGCCGCTTCTATCCTGGCGTCGCGGGTAGGAAGCTACCAGCCGGAGTTTTTACCGAGCAGGGTAGCTGCTCGGTTGCCTCTTGCGAGGGCTTTGATCCTTCAGGACGGGGACCGGGCAGGCTTACTGCCCAGTACCTCTTGGCGAGGACTTTGATCCCTGTCGGTTGTGGCAGGAAGCTACCAGCCGGGGATAGCCGAGCGAGGACCTGACTTCCTCTGGGAGGACTTTGGTCCTTGGCGCGAGAAGAGCTATAAGGCTGTAAGAAGCTTACCAAGGACCCTTGGCCGGGAAGGGTTACTGCCCGGTGCCTCTTAGCGAGGACTTTTGTCCTGAAAGATAGCCGAGCGAGGGAACCTCGGGCTCGACTGCCTCTGAGAGGGCTTTTTGATCCCCGGCGTTGTGGCAGGGAAGCTGCCCGCCGGGGATAGCCGAGCGAGGGAACCTCGGGCTCGACTGCCTCTGAGAGGGCTTTTTGATCCCCGGCGTTGTGGCAGGGAAGCTGCCCGCTGGGGATAGCCGAGCGAGGGAACCTCGGGCTCGACTGCCTATGAGAGGGCTTTTTGATTCCCGGCGTTGTGGCAGGGAAGCTGCCCGCTGGGGATAGCCGAGCAAGGGAACCTCATGCTCGACTGCCTCTGGGAGGGCTTTTTGATCCCCGGCATCGCGGCAGGGAAGCTGCCCGCTGGGACGACCGAGCAGGGTAGCTGCTGGATTGAATCTTTGACGAGGTGCAGCCCGCCCGTCCAGTTGTAGGTGCGGGGAATGGGAACGGTCGAGGCGACGGCGCTCGTAGCCAGTGCATTGAACGCGGGGGGAGGCAAAGCGCTAAGGGCGCGCCGCTTCGACTCCACCGGAGAAGGTTCGATGGCTGCCGCGTGGCGGCGACCCCCTGGGTCAAAACGGGCGGCTGTTGGGCTGCACAGTGGGCTATATAAGGCTGAAGGAGTACTAGTCCTTCATCCTTCATAAACAGGTCGCCGAGAATGCAGGACTTTCCGTTTACCATTCCCGACATCGTCCACTTTGAAGACGTGTACCTTTACGACCCGTACTGCACCGAGGACACGGTGCAGCTGGTCTACGGGAGCATTGAGGACCATTTTGGCCGGCTGCTCCCCAGACGCTCCTCCCTGCTGCAGCTGCTGATGTACTCCATCTGGAGGGCATCGCCGGGGCTTTACAACCCCCTGTCTGAGCTGCTCTTTGATGAGGCCGTGGGCAAGCTGCGGTCTTTGAGGCGTTTCGGCTTAATCTCCACGAACCGGCTGGCCCGCTCGGAGGTACTCTTCCGCGAATGCTACGAGCTGAGGCTCGGGGTCGATACCCGCGGGGGGAACCGGGGACAGAGGCTAGAACTTGCGAGGCCCCGCTGGTGAAGATTTTTACCGAGTACCACGAGCAGTGCTCGCTGCACCCCCTTTCCCCACTATTGTAATTTTCTTTTCTTTTTGCATGTATAGCTGAGAAGCCCATAATACCCTTTGAATAAACAAAGCTTTTCTTTCTTTTTCGCAATGCTCCATTGATCTTTATTAAATTAACAATAGATCCTAGGAAGAGTTTACATTGCTTTAAAAGAAATGTACATGCTAGTAGATGACTTTATTGGCTTGGGTCGAGCTCCCTGAAAGGCTGTCGGCCCCCGCACTTGGCATAAGGCATGGGTCTCCCTGAGCTCCGGGCTGGCCGTCCGCTGAAACAAGTATGATCTGACCGATGGTCAGGTCGGCAGGTGGGCGATGCTGCTCCTGCTCGCGGTCGGTCTGCCGTTTGTCCCTCAGGTAGGCGGCGAGGTGCCTAGACCGGATGAGCTCTTCGATGTAGTCCCTCGGTTGTTTGCAGTCCTCCGTGGCGTGGCCCAGTACCCGATGGAAAGCGCAGTAGGGGCCCCGGGTTCGTTTTGCGGCCTGACGCGGGACCGGAGGGAACTCGAAGAACCCCTCGTTCTGGGCCTCCTCCAGCAACACCGCGAGGGAGATGTTGAGGGGGGTATACTCCTGGAATTTTGGGTGGTAGGGCTGCTAACGCTCCAGCCTCTCCTCCCGAGCCCTCTTCTTCTGGTCGAGCCGTTCTGTCCGGGGAAGGTTAGCATTCACCTCGGATTCCAGCTGGACCTCGTGCTCGGTCCACGCCTTGACCTCGGCCATGGTCCTAGGTTGCGCCAGCGCGAAGGAGCGTAACCATTCCTTGTGCCTCAGACCAGATCTGAGTGTCGTTATGACGGTTTCGTCTCGGTGCTCGGGTACCTCGAGAAGGGCGTTGTAGAAACGGGTAATGTAGGCCTTGAACATTTCCTTGTCCCCACTCTTAACCGTGAAGAGGTAGTCGACCGTGCGCTTCTGTCGACGGTTCCCCACGAAATGACCGAGGAACTGAGTAGCCAGCTCGTCAAAGGTCGAAATCGAGCGGGGCTCGAGCCCCCGGAACCAGTCCCGACCTGCGCGGATGAGGGTGGCCGAGAAGGCTCTACACTGGGCGGCGTCAGAGTGATCCTAGAAGCTCATCCCCGCGGTGAAAGCGTCCAAGTGGTCCTTCGGGTCGGTTTTCCCATCAAGCAGAGAGACCTTTGGGGGCTTGTTGCGCGAGGAGACATGAACGGCGAGCAGTTCCTCGGTGAACGGCTTCGTGAGCGAGTCGGAGGCGTACTTAGCTCCGCCGCTCGAGAGGTGAGCTTCTCGGCGCACGCCCTCGATCTTCTTCTCGAGGGCGTTGAGCCGACCGTGGTACCCCGAGGAATCGGCACCTCGGGATCCCTGGCCCCCGCTGCGGGTGACCTGCGTCTGGGAGCGGCCCCGGTTCTTCTCAATGAGGTTCCTCAGGACCCGGGGTGAGGTAGCTCTTGAGTCACCGGGGCGGGCCCCTTCTGTGCGACCCCGCCGATGGTGGTGGGGTCGACCACGCCCATGGATAGGCGAGGTGACTGACATCTCCTTAGGGGGATGAGGGTCACGAGGAGGCTTGAGGCGAGGCGTCATGGCGGCTGATCTCGGTGTGGAGCCCTAGGGCGCCCAACGAGTCTCAAGGAGCACCGGTTCGAGAGACCAGCGGCCAGGGGACGCAGCCTGTTAGTGGTCGGCCGTCCAGACAGGGACAGAGCCTTCTGGAGGCGGTGGAGCGGCAATTTGGGGCCCGGGCGTGGCCATTTGGACGCGGACGAGGGCCTCCACGAGGGATTGCAGGCGATCTATCTGGCCTACGAGGGCGTTGATGTCAGTCATGGGAAGGGGTTCATCCCCGCCTTCAGTGAGTGGAAGACGGCGACTGGTACCGGGATCCCCAGGATGGCTGTCTGTCATGAGGGTGGAGATAGGAAGGCCAACTTTTGTTTTCGTGGAGTTGTGTTCTCACAGATGGCGTCAACTGATGGAGCTCCTTTTCAGGCCTCCGTCAGATGTTGTCTTCTGTTGATCTCGCGGTAAACTTAGTTGATTATCCTCCGTTACGTGTGGGTCTCAATGGGTTTTTGGAGGAAGAGGTGAAGTGAGGGAGTTGGTGCCGAGTACCTGCAAAGAAGTCCCGGGGTGGTTTGGTACCACCGAGGACCCTCCGACGCTCAAGTTAGTGATGAGATCCGGGCAGAGTAACGGCTTAAAGAGTAAAAAATGGCTTACTTGACCCCTCTGTGATGGGGGTTTATATAACGGTGGCGGCATGCAGCAGCAGGCGCGAGAATCTCGCCGGCAGTTACGCTCCGGACGTCACGCCCGCGTAGAGAGCGGATCGCCCATTAATGGTGATCGTGATAGCGTGGAACGTGAGACGTTGCTGGCGTAAAATCCGCGCATGGCGAGATTCGTGGAGCGGCGGTTACGCCTGTGAGTGGTGGAGTTGGTCGGAGGACCGAGGAAGACAGCCTCGGCGGGAGCTCGGAGACGAGCGAGGAGGCCGAGGAGTTTTGGTCCTGTGGCAGCTCGAGGCGGGCTGAGGGGCCGAGGAGGCTAATTTGCAGGGAGCCCCGAGGAGGGCTAGCTCGTGCTTGCAGGTTGGGTGTAGGGTGGTCCGGTCGGCCCCCGTAGGTCCTTTCTTCTAAGTCTTGGGACACGTCATCTGCCATGTGTCATGATCTTGGGGATCGCCAATATCGAACACTATCAACCTTGAAGTTTCAATTTAATACTTTGAGCCATTTTTCGCTAAAGGCATTTACATTTATACATCACTATATATGTTATTTCACCAGAAACAGCGTTAAGGTAATATACATTGAAGGCTTGAGGTATATATTGTGATGAGAGAATAGGAGTAGAAGTTTGTTGGTCGGGGGCTTTATTGTGATGAGAGGTCAAACGCTCAAGGCACTCTACCAACATGTTAAAGAGTACTTTCCTTGTTGTTCATTCAAGAAAGAAAATAACAAAAAAAAAACAATAGGATGTCACCTCATTATGATCGTGAAGTAATATTGGGGTGTTGGCCATTGGTGAAAACCCAAGAGTAGGAATGCCCATCGATCTGTCTCATGAACCGGGCATCAGTTGTCTAACCTAAAATCTCAGGCTTTTGATGTTAATTTTACACCAGAAGATATGACGGCTTCTTTGAAAACAGACCACCATGGCGGGTTAGAGTCATCGGTTGCAGTGGCTAGAGGACGCCCTTGATTATCCCTTATGGGTCCCTTCTGTATCAACTGCCAAAAAAGTTTTAACAACACTGAGATTTAGCCAAAAATCCTGCAGTTCAATATAAGTATAATATTCACAATACTAGTTTACTAACTAAAGAGCTAGACGCAACATCATAGTGACGTTCATGCATGAGATATATAGCATAAGGAATTGTTAGTTTTAATCTGGTGTGCATGCACTATCTTATAGTCACAAAAGAGGAAACAGGATGCTTGAACACAGGAAAAGAATAAAAAGAGATAGAGGAGGAAGAAGCCTTAGCTTTTCTTCTTTTCCATGGCTTTTTTTTATATATTATTTCATATATAATATTTGTTACAGCCAGAGCAATCTATCAGATATTCTGTTACAATTAAATCTCACAATCCAATCTCTTAAAATCTTTAAACAAATATCCTCAAAATCTTTCCAAACTATTCGGGTCGCGCAGGGTCAGACGTCTGCCCCGCACAAGTGCGGACGTATAGTTGCGCTCTGTTAGAGCGCAAGCCAAATCCAGACGTCTGTCCCTTATAGGTGTAGACGTCTGGCTGTGCTCTGTCGCCACACTCGCGGGGGCGAGTGATGGTGACAGAGTTCGATTCCAAGAAAATAATGAGCGGCATCAAGATCACGAATGGAGAATTCCCGTTGAAGAGAGGAAATAAGACCAGTAAGATTCCCTTGATCGGAACCAGTGATTAGAATATCGTCAACATAAATAAAGACATAAATTCGTGAGCGTCGGTACCAACGAAAAACGGCGAAGTATCGGTCTTGGAACCAAGGAAGCAGAGCTGAAGAAGCCGAGTACGCATACGTTTGAACCAAACATGAGAAGGCTGACAAAGTCTATAAAGAGAGCGATGCAGACAGCTGATTGGAAAATTGAGGGTGAGTAAAACCCGGTGGATGTTCCATATAGACCACTTTCTCAAGATGACCATGTAAAAATGCATTTGATATATCCAACTGCCGCACTGGCCAATCCGAGCTGATCGCAATTGCAAGAATCAAGCGAACCGTGGTGATCTTGATAACTGGACTGAAAGTGTCGAAATAGTCGACACCGGGTTGTTGCAAAAACCCCTTGGCCATGAGCCTCACCTTGTGACGCTCAATCGAACCATCAGCGCGATATTTCAGTTTAAACATCCATTTGCACAAGACGATATTGAAATGAGATCGGCGAGAGACAAGTGACCATATTTCTTTGCAAAGTAGGGTATCAAATTCAGAGGACATAGCCGCACGCCACGACGGGTCCTTGAATGCCTGGGTAAAGCAGATGGGCTCAACAGAAGCAGTGGCAGGAAGTGCCGAAGGTAATGCGTGACTGCTAGTGAGCGCACGAGATGGTGGAGAATCAACGACCGGGTCAGTGGAGGCATAGATATCGGCAAGAGAGCACATGGGAAAAATAGGGGACTCATCGGAAGTGCTCAGCAAGGTGATGAAAGGGGAGTCCAGGAGCAGGGAGAAATGTGCTGATAGTTGGGGACTGAGTTCAGCTGCAGGAGGCGACCAAGAAGCACGAGTGTGAGTGGGACTGGGAGTTCATGGTGGGGAGCTCGCTGGAGAAGGAGCGACCGTAGACGAGCGGTTGGGTAGAGCAAATTGCAGCAACTGGCATGGGGGAGGTCCAAGAATGCCAGCCACATGAGAGGAGGTGGTGGCCAACACTGGTGGTAAAGCTGGGAGCGGAACAGGGCCAAAGCCAAGGATGCCTGCTTCTGGAAGGGGCTCAGTGTTCTGCGGCAAACCCATGGGAGAATTTGAACCTGAAAATGTGAAGCAACTTTCATAAAAAATAACATGCACAGACACATACATTCAACCGGATTGTACGTAAAGACAACGGTAACTATGGTGTTGAGTACTATATCCCATGAACATACAACGATTGGACCGAGTAGCAAGTTTATATGGGACGTAGGGACGAAACCAAGGATAATACGCACATACAAATGTGCGGAGGAAGGTATAATTAGGATGGTGACCAAGTAATTTATGGAGAGGATTGTCGTTGCGAATGACCTGTCGGGACCCGGTTCTTGCATACAGAACAAAGTGCCACGCCAAGTGTCATGCCAAGGAGGCGGGGGCCACCTCTTGAATCCGTGGGACCCACTGTAGAACGATGGGGAATAATACATTCTGAAAGAGGGAAGATCCGGAACTATAAATGAAATGATGTCACTCTTCAATACAGAGGCGCCTTTTAAGTGAACCGACACTACAGGAGATTGAAAACTTCGTAGTTAAGCGTGCTCGAGCCAGGGAAGTTCTGGGATGGGTGACCTTCTGGGAAGTGGCCCCTGGACTGGTCCGGTTCGTCCCGAAGGACAAAACCGTGCGATTTCGACCAGAGCGGACAATACTCTCTGTATTGGGGGTGGGGCATGACAGAATGGTATCAGAGCCGGTCTCTCAATAGTAGGTCTGTGGTTCGAGGACGAACAATTGTTCAAAGGTGGGGAGAATGTCGGGACCCGGTTCTTGCACACGGAACAAAGTGCCACGCCAAGTGTCATGCCAAGGGGGCGGGGGCCACGTCTTGAATCCGTGGGACCCACTGAATAATACATTCCGAAAGAGGGCAGATCCGGAACTATAAATGAAATTATACCACTCTTCAATACAGAGAGGTGTTTTTTAAGTGAACCGGCACTAAAGGAGATTGAGAACTTCGTAGTTAAGCGTGCTCGAGCCAGAGAAGTTCTAGGATGGGTGACCTCCTGGGAAGTGGCCCCTGGTCGGGTCAGGTTCGCTCCGAAGGACAAAACCGTGCGGTTTCGGCCAAAGCGGACAATACTCTCTGTATCGTGGTGGGGCGTGACATGACCGGTGTAGGGAGACGATGCATTAGGGTTAAGAATTGGTGTTGGAACGAGGAACGGAGTTGATTAGACGGAGAATTGATGTTGGTTAGTTGTCATTATAGTAGTAGAAGTATAGAGAGAATTTTTTTTAATGGCATTAGCCTTTATTATTCTGATACCATAAAAGAATTGCAAGAGATAAAGGAAGAAGAAGATATTGAAGGAAGAAGAAACCTTAGAGATTCTTCGTTCTTGTGGTTTTCCTTTATATAATATTTGTTACAACCAAAGCAATCTCTCAAATATTCTGTTATAATTAAATCTCATAATCTAAACTCTCAAAATCTCTAAACAAATATTCTCAAAATCTTTCCAAACTATTTTGGTAGCGCATGGCCAGACGTCTGCTCCGCACAGGTGCAGACGTTTGGCTGTGCTCTGTTAGAACGCAAGCCAAATCCAGACGTCTGTCCCATACAGGTGTAGACGTATGGCCGCGCTCAGTTAGCGCGCAAGCCAATTCTAGACGTCTGATCTGGAAGGGCCAGACGTCTGTCAGTCTGATGGCGTTGATTCGTTATTAAACAGAACTTATTAACAATAGCAAAGAAGAAGAAAAGGACAAGGGAAAACTAGCATAAAGATCATTTACATAAAAGGGTAATTTCACTAAGCACCATCGAACTTCCATAGTTTTTGAGACAGCACCATCGAACTTTGAAAAAGCCATAAACCCCGTTGGAGGGTATTTTTGTCAGGGTATTTTCATCGAAAATGCCATTTTCAATTAATATTGGGGTTATTCAGTCCACGTACAAGGTCATTTTGGGATGATTCAATCCACTTGTGTCTTAAACGAGTTGCCGAAACTAACATTTCATACAGCATTGCCAATTTATAGGGGTCATTCATAGCATTTTTTAAGTTTCACGGTGTTACCTCAAAAACAATAGAAGTTCGAGAGTGTTTTATAAAATTACCTTATGAGAAACTAGATTTGAACCAAGCCAATGACAAAGATTATAATGTTCACAATGAGTTATCCTATCAACAACGTACAAAGACACATATCATGTTCAAATCTTTTTTCTTTTTTCACTCGTTTTCTTTTTTGAATAACATTCACTACTATAAATGTGGGCAACAATAATGAGGAATTGGTAGCGGTTGAAACCGTACCAATTTCTCGCAACGGTTGACATGGATTTGCTAACGGTTGGAACCGTTACTAATGCCAATATATGGCGGACCCCACAACCTTGGAGCAATAAAACACCAAATCCTCCAAAATATCCTTCCGAACCTTCGTTTTTCCCAAAAAAAATCCCTCCATACCAATTTTCTCCCGTTTCCTCTCCTTGCTTCCTCCGTCTCCGTCGAAGCCCTCCATGGTCGAGGCCACGCCGCCTCGCCTTTGTAGTCGAACCCCCGTCGATGCCCTCGCCACCTCACCTCCATGGTCGAGCCCGGCCCCGTCGATCGAAACCCTCATGATTGACGCCCTAGCCCCCAATTGAGCTCGTCGAAACTCTCCGCCGCCACTCGAGCTATCTCTGCTCCATGGTTGTCAAGAGGTAAGTATAAACCAAATTTAATTTTAATTTTTTTGCTCCCAAAATTAAATTTTGGTGTTGTTGTTGCTGCTGCTGCTGTTACTGCTATTGTAATTGTTGTTATTGTTGTTGTAGGGGCCAGATATGGGTTAGGGTTAAGGTTTGAGTTGGGGGTTAGGGCCGGGTTAGCTAGGGTTAGGGTTAGGGTTAAGGTTCGGGTAATTTAGCGAATTTTTGTAGGTAGTTTAGTGAAAAGCAACAATAGTTAAGGGTATTTTAGTGAAATTGCAACAATAGTTAAGGGTATTTTAGTGTAAAAAAGTAAAATTGAGCAAAAGGGGTTTTTCAGTAAAATTTTTAATGATAGTTTAGTGAAAAAACAACAATAGTTAAGGCTATTTTAGTGAAATTTTTAGTAATTTAGTTGATTTAAAAAGATGAATTGTTTTTTTTAAATTTGTTAAGGTAGTTTAGTGAAAAACCAATGATAGTTAAGAGTATTTTAGTGTAATTTAGTAAAATTGAAGAAATAGGCTGCTTAGAAAAAATTTTAAGGTAGTTTAGTGAAAAAACAACAATAACTAAGGGTAGTTTAGTGAAATTTTTTAATGTATTTTATAGTAATTTAGTAAGAGTGTGTGTGTGTGAGAGATAATGACGATGATCTCGCATATCAAACAATGCCAAACCTTCATCATCATTCTCCTCTACATTGAACTTTTGTCAAATTCCGCCCTAACCCCAACCCTAAATATTCATCTCCTGTTTCATTCCTTTATTTTTCAGGGTTTATAGGTAAGGGGTGTTGTTATTAGCAAATTTGTTGAAAAACCTAAGAATTTTTTAAAACCCAAACCTAACATCGAACCCAAATCCAAAATCATAAATTTGATTAAGAAAACCCTTAACTTTAAAAAAATTTATCCTGAACTAAAAACTTCAAAATCTTGAAATTGAAAAGTAAACGTAAAACTAATTCAAATTAAATCTTAAACTAAGTGTATGATACTCGATGATAATATGAAATTTTCATATTCTCATCGATAATCATATGTGAAAATCAAAACGCACCTTAGCCCCCGTCTATCAGTTAACTTATATTCGATATTCATCGTGACATAAAACTACACGAAGGTTGTTAAATATCGGATGGTATCGTTCGGTTCTAATAACCATCGTGTAGTCTATGTGACGAGAAAATTCAATCGTATGATAATCGATAGATTTGTCTAGTATAGACAAATTAGGAATGTATAAAACGAACACCTGCATTTACTTGTGTTTTCATTCATTTCAAGATATTTCGTCGGTACATTTCTGCTGGTTCTCCGTGTACAAAGATATATTAGATATATGTTTCAATATTGTCAAATAAAATTGAAATGATCATCTTTTCTATTACGGTGTACTCAGAGAATAGCGGGGAGGTGCTGCCGAAATTTTCTCGAAATGGATGAAAGCGCAATTGAATGGGTGTATACTCTATAGATTCTTAATGGGATAGAAACCTTACACCCGACAGCCGTTATCCTCGACATCCAATATAGATCCGTTAATATCATCACCATCTTTCTTGGAAGAAGAATCCAATTCTCTAACTATGAACATTTGCTCTCGGTCTCTGATAATCTTTATAGCTAAATTGTCAATTGAAACTAAACTTAACCAAGTCGTCAATTAAACCTAATACTAATGCTTCTTAGTATCCGTCTATCACGTATTTGTCAAAAAATCTTAATTCCACGACTCTTATTTGTAGGAACCTTATTTCATCCGAACTGTTCCAATATGGAACTTCTGTACCTCCACAACAAGAGTTGGATATACGTCGATGATCCTTCGAGAGTCAATGACTTTTTCCATAAGGGTGTTTATTTTTTCACCGATTTTGCCTACACACGTCTTGGGTTACCGAATGAGTACGAAATCTATTGTCCTTTCTCTAAATGTATGAACAAGCGATTGCTCAAGAAGACAGAAGTTGAGTTACACATCATGAGAGACGGTTTCATTAGAAATTGCACTATGTGGGAACTTCACAGAGAAGAAGAAGTCGTTGTAACGGAAGATTTTGAGAATCCACCTAACGAATTTTCAGCTAATGTACCGAAGAAACGTGTTAGGTAATGAAATAGAAATAAATGTTTTAAATTGTATAATAATTATAAGTAATGAAATAATATTTGGATATATATATAGGGTCTGATGGCAGATGCAGGCTCAGGCTCTAAACGTCATAATAAGAAAAAACGTTTAGACGAACTTGGCCAGAGCTCCAAGCCTACCGATGAGACTACCACAGGAGCCTCAGCAGCCGCAACAACCCCGCCTATCCCTACCAGCGTCCCCTACTAGCGCGACAACAGCCTCAGCTGCAATGCCTACCCCTATTAGCGTGGTAGCAGATCTTACTATCCTAGTCACTCCTGCACATGGTATATAGTTTACTCATTTAAAATTTAATATATCATTAAAATGTAGTTATCTATTAAATTTTTAGTTATCTATTAAATTCTATTCAATAATCTAATAGTTTATTATTTACATATTCGCATTCTATCGGCGCGGGATGGCGTCTGGCGTCGGTTCTAGCACCACGCCAGGGACAGCAGGTATAATCGTTATTGTTTAAAGATTTTAAATAACGATTGTAATTTAAATTTGTCAAATGATATATACATACTCTGAATATTATAATGAGATTAATGGAGGAAAGAGGCCATAGGAGGAGATTTCCTCCTATGGCGTCGAAAAAACACCCCCTCCCTAGTTTTTTCCGACGATCGGCACCCACCATCTTCATCGTCATCATCTAAGATGTGGGTATACCAAATTTCATGTGATTCTACAACTTTTTCACCGTTGATTTAGTGGGTTCAAAATTAACGGTTTACCGACAATAGAACTTTTTACATTGCTAAATCAACGGTGAAAAAGTTGTAGAATCACATGAAATTTGGTGTATCCACATCTTAGATGATGACGATGAAGATGGTGGGTGCCGATCGTCGAAAAAAACTAGGGAGAGGGTATTTTTTCGATGCCATAGGAGGGAATTCCCTCCCATGGCATCTTTTCTCCATTATTCTCTATTATAATATTGTGTCTGTATATATATCTTTATGCAGGTTCCAGCACCGGTAGGACGAGGGGTCGTACTGGGCCTTCCTGCTCCAGGCCAACCACCTGTGTCAAACCATGGATGCTGATGTGGAACAAGAATGGTGTGCCTATTGGTTCTAACTTGACCAAGTGGATGGATTACATGGGAATAGAGATCCGTACTTACTCTAAGTATTCGCTCCATCTTAAATGGGACATGCACCAGACCGGCAGTGTTTAGAAACTTTTTGCGTCGACCACAGTGTCACATATCCTTTTATACATTTAAATTTCAGTCGACGATATATATATATATATATATATATATATATATATTTGTAATTTCAAACCATGGGACATTACAGATTCATCGGCGTCACCGGTGAGGATGGCGTAGCTGTGTCGTTCGATGCACATTGCACCCTTGCCTGGGTCATAGGGGTGTTAAGAGAAGACGCCGAAATGAAGTAAAAGAGGATCATTACATTTTCTGGGTCGCGGCAACTAAGGAGGAGCGGAGGGCGATAATGGATATCATAGCGTTGGATATCCCGAGATATGATTGGCCGCTGCTAGTCGAGTATTATGAGTACGAGGATGTTCGGATATAAATTTAATTTTTAAGACTATAACAATATAACATGAAATCATATTCTGAAATATAATATAATCTTTTTTATATTTGCAAGTTGGCGTTGGTTCGCAACAAGCAGAACTGTCATGCCCCGCTTCCCAATAGACGGAAATGGTGACGTGACAAGCCCGCAACATATTTATCCAAAAAAGGTCATTCTCTAAATAAATATACTAAGTGTATTGAAAACAATAATACACAGTGTAAGAATAAATTGAGACTGTAAATTTTTTCAACAAATATCTTTCTTTATATTCAACTTTCAATATTTACAAATATAAGAGTTTATGCTGGAAAGTAAATACAATAAGGAAAATGCCTAAACAAGTGGTATACATAAACTAAAGAAAAATGAAACTGAGCTAGCCCTAAGTAGTGATCTGGTTATATTCCTCCTCTGTCGTTTCAACCTCCTCCGTCTCGACCGTATCTGACTAACATTCCAAGAGAAGAAAAATGGATGGAATGCCCATCAGCGAATTAGCGCTCGGTATGTCCCAAAGACAGGTAAGAGTAAATAAAAATAACAAGTGTAGAATATATATGACGAGTAAGAGTATATGATCATGGGTAAATATATGTACTATAAGTCTCTATAGTCACTATATTAACGTTAAGTTCTAAGTATGAATGTCAACGCAGCCGTAGAAGTATTCACGAGCTTAAGAGTGGGGCCCCAGGAGCAAGAAAACACAGGCCCATTTCATGTGTTAGTATCGGGGCTTTAGGCTGTAGATAAGTCAACCCGACTGATATTCGAGTAAAATAAAAAAAAAGAGATTAATACGGGACTCCTGAAATTCCGTTGGATTCACACAAGAAACTATCCCAAACACCCCAAGTATAATATATATAATTGGTTAATATACTTAATAAACTTGATTGATTGATTTATATGTCTTGATCGAAACCATATATTGTAAAAGGTGTAGAATGTATTCGAGTGAGTCGAGTAATATGCGAGTCATGTCAATTGCAATCTTGGTTCGAGTCAAGTTGGTTCGAGTAGTTTGAGTTCGAGTTTTGATTCGAGTTCAAGTTCAACTTTAGATTCGAGTTTCGAGTTTGGGATTTGATTTCGAGTTTAGATTTGAGTTTGGATTTCGAGTTCATGTCTTTTTCATAGGAATTGATTTAAACTGTTAAAAGTCTTATGTTCGGGAGAAATCGGCAGCTGCTGCACATGGACGGCAGGATTTGTGTCTTTTTTCAAAGCAATTGCCATTTGATAACTCCATTAAGTTATCTAACATGAATAGGCAAGCACTTACTTTCTCCGTCTCCCTGAGGCTCAAGAGAATTGATCCCGCTTAAACCTATATTAATCTAGAGTCCTTAAAATATTGTTTGCATATCTCGATGGGGTTTTATGAAAAATATATATTAATATTGTTTAAAAATAAAGCTTGATGGTGATTTATAATATTTAGGGTTTTCATGAACATGTATGTTAATTGTTGTGGTATTTTGGTAATAAAACCTAGCTTTTTGAAAGTTTGTGGTATTTTTGTGAAAACCACAACTTTTGGAAACTTGGTGGTATTTTATTAAAAAAATTAATCTTTCATTATAAAAATATAGTTTCGTAATTTGTTTTTATTGAAAATACGGATTTATGATTTTTATATAATTTTTCAAAAATTAGTTTTGTTTAGAAAATTCGCGTTTCTTAAAACCGTATTTTTACTTTCTTTCGAGACCGAATATGCCGTAAGGAGTTCTGCATCTCGCTCTACCGTTCTAAAGATGTGCGATAATCCGCACCATCCATTAGCGGATCCCCTAACGAGAGTTGTAGAGGCGTAATTGCCAAGGATTTCGAAATACCGATCAAAAGAACCCTGTTTTCTAAAGGCGTGGTATTTTAATGAAAAAGTTATTCTTTAAATTAACTATAGCTCTAGAATACCGTGCTATAGAACCATAGTGTGCGTGTGGGGTAGGTCGTTACCCCGTGAAGTTTTCCTAAAGGTATTTAAACTAATTATCGATAAGAGGGTGATACTAAAGTTCATGGTATTTTACTGAAAAATTTCATTATATGTTCGTTTCATATGAAAATTTTGTCAAATTAAAAACTAAATGATGTGAAATTATGTTAAGATTAAGATATCATGTTAGTTTGTTTTAATTTGCTTAACACATGCCTTACAAATGTAAAAAGAATATGATATCGGAGATAACTACTCTTTTGTCGAGTTGTTTTAAAATATGAATTGGGATGAAGGAAATGGAGAGAAGAGGGACTTACGGTTTTTAGAAGGTTAAAAAGAGATTGAAGAAGTTCTCGGGGTCGTGGTTTCGTCGGAGATACTCCGGTCGTCGAGTTTGGCTCGCTACTCCACTTGAGTAACTTAACTCCACTTGGCACTTAAAGAGTTTTGAAAGAAAATTTGCTAAAATTTCAGAATGGGGGAGAGCTATGGCATGGGGTGGTATTTATAGTGAAGAATTAGCGTTTGGGAATTAAAATTTTGAATTTAAATGCATTAAAAAGATATTAAATGGTGAATTGAAGAGTCTCGGTTTGATTGCAGGAAAATCAAACAGTGCAGGAGAATTAAGGGGAGTCGAAGGGACAAATGTACAAAGCACGGAGTAATTTGGAGCACTTTGGACCGTCGGCGCCGGCCAAATCAAGGAAACGGACGGTCGGATTTTATCGATCTGTCTCGAGATTTGTGCCACGTGTCAAATTGGGTGTGTACACCTCATTGCGCATGTTTGATTTTTCTGAAATTTTTCATTTCTCCATGAATTGCACATGCAACTCTTGGACTTCTGAAAAATTAAAAAGAAAAATCTGAAAGATTTAATTGTGTCTGATGAGATTCGAACACACAGGCTATGTTACAGTAGTATAGAGGTTTTACCAATAAGCTACAAGTTGTTTCTTGTTTTTATTAAACAAATGTAACTTATAACTCTTACACATACTGTAATACTCTTTTCTGTATAATAATAAGAATATTATGTATAGTGATTTTAGAGTCGTTACAAGAACCGGAACGACGGTGTCAGAGGCCGCGCTGTCCCGGTCTATGGGAAGCGCATGTAGGCTAGCGCTCAGTACCTCCTCATGAGTACTTCGACGTTTAAGAATATATATTTTCTTTGTCGCAAATTACTTATTAAATTAAATCGTAATTTTATTACAGAAACAGAAAGACCCCGCTAACTACACTACTGCCAAGGGATGGTCATTACACAAGGGCACCGGAGAGTACATGGTAAGTTTCATATAATCAAGTCGATTCTGTATTTTAAGTTAACATGTCTATATATATATATATATATATATATATATATATATATATATATACAGAGCCAGTTCCACGAGAGGACGGACACCTTAGGTTTTGACCCCACCAATCCGATTACCGCAATTGTCCCTGTCCTGGATTCACTATCTGGCGGGCATCACGGTCGGTACGAGCGCGGGGTTAGTTCTGGGGCCTATCGACTCTGTCAGGCGTGCTGCCGTACATGAGTACACAGTGATACAGACACGGGCTGATGCGGCAGCTGTGTCAGCAGAGAAAATTCGTCAACTCCGCAAGCAGATGGCGCAACAACAGGTTCATCAACAGATGCTGGCGCGGCACGGGTCCAGGAGCTGACGCACACGAATGAGGAGACCATCCGGTGGGAGTATGTTCATGTCATAGGATAATGGAGTTGAATCGTCCCAACGACCATAGATACAGACATTTGATTTGTTATTTTATTAATTAATTATATATATATATATATTGTTTATAATCACATGTGATTTATTGATTATATTATTTTTTCATTATTATAATTGCGTGCAATTGAATCGTATTATTTGTTGATTATTATAATTGTGTGTGATTTGGTAATATTATTATTCTCTATTGCTGGTTGTAAATGAAAGCAGCACGTGTGGGACGCGGAGTTTTCTGATTTTTTAAAAAATACATGTTTAAATTGGTAACGGTTTTTATCGTTACCAAAACCTTATTGGTAACGGTTAGAACCGTTACTATATCATTTGGTAACAGTTATCTGGGCGTTGATATGTGAAACATATCAGATATCGGCTACATTATATAACGACAACATCTATGGTAACGGTTTAAACCGTTACCAAATGATGTCTGCAGTAACGGTTCCAACGATTATCATCTCTATGGTAACAGTAGGAACCGTTACCATATAGATGTCTTCACTCTGATCTGCTTCAGTTATCTAAACCAATATTGGTAACGGTGACCTATATGGTAACGGTTCCAACCGTTACCATATTGGGTTTATCGTAACGGTTCCAACAATTACCAGGTTTCTGGTGACTGGGTCTATCGTAATGGTTCTGTAACGGTTGGAACCGTTACCATATTGGGTTTTGGTAACGGTTCCAACCTTTACCAAATGCATACTCTGTAATAGTGATTCACTAACTATAGAAGACATTGCATTATGCTCGTCGATATACTGTACACAGTGGGTATATGTATACCTTTCAAGGTTACAGAGAAAAATCTGTTCGAAAATAGAGCTCTTTTATCGCGGAATTAGACCTGCAATCAACGTTGGCTTATTTGTCAGTGAGAAATCAAGATTTTGTGATATATTAATGAGATTGTTATTGTTTGATTTCATGGGCAAATTATTACATAATCAATTATATATTATTAATTGGTTTATCTTCACCGGTAAACCTACCATACGGGTTGATATGATGATGTGTGTCTATATATATAGAGAGAGACACACACACACACATATATACACACACACACAGAGAGAGAATAATGGAGAAAAGAGGCCATAGGAGGGGATTTCCTTCTTTGGCGTCGAAAAAATATAAGCTCTACCATTTTTTCCGATGACCGGCATCCATCATAATCATCGTTATCATCTAAGATGTGCATACACTAAATTTCATGTGATTCCACCACTTTTTCACCGTTGAATTAGCAATATAAAAAGTTCTATTGTCGGTAAACCATTAATTTTGCACCAACTAAATCAACGGTGAAAAAATGGTATAATCACATGAAATTTGGTGCATCCACATCTTAGATGATAAAGATGTAGGTGGTGTATGCTGATCGTCGAAAAAAATCAGGATACATTTTTCCGACGCCATAGGAGGAAATCCCCTCCTATGGCAACTTTCCTCCATTAACCTCTCACACACACACACATATATATTTATTTATTTAATAGATTTATAATTACACCTAATTTAACATCGTTAGTATCAATATTAAGGTAATTTACTGGACAAGTGTAAGCCTCTGGTGCTTTTTGACCAATATCCAAAACATCGATTTGAACCGATCATTTCCACAGGTAAGAAATATGTAATTACTAGTATAAATAATTTAACTGTTTATTAACTTTAGATAATAAACATTAAAAATAAAATATTGATATTGGTCAATTAACTATCTATGCCAATCATACCAACCTATATTTTCAATTTCCACTTAATACCACTAGTTTATCATAGCTTTATTAATCTATTTATCATTGGTGTGAATCTCAATATACTGTGCACCAATTTTTGTATTGTGCACTATTCTATATAGTATAGTTTTGTTTCGTATCAAAAAACTACTATATCGTATCTTATCGTAGTATATAAATTGTATATGATATTGACAATTGTGTTGCGATGACCAAATGATCAGCTTCATCTCCGTTAACCAACTCTATTACAACATTTTATAAGAATATGCATAGTGTTCAATATCCCTCCAATATCCTGGTTATTCTAATCAAGTCTTCTTCTCTGAAAAAGTTACATATCTGAAAACCATTTCAACTCCTAAAAGTTTATTATACTATTGCGGCAGACCTCTTCCACAAAATAAATACTATAATGCACCATTTCAATTAGATTTTTTGTCCTTTACAATTGTATGAATCCGACATGCACAAATACATGACCCCAACGTTAATTTTTAAGTGAAAAGCTGGTTTATTATGAAAGATATATATTTAAAATAAATAGTAATAACAATATAGATATCAGGTTTTGAAAACGATATAATATTATCATCAAAACACCAACAACAACAAAAAAAAAATCCTGGCCCTAAATGTTTTAACGTTAGAAAATCAAATTGAAACTTCTGAGACTTACTCCACCATTTAGTTAAAATAATAAAGATAAATAACATTTGAATTGCCAATAAAGATCATGAATTTTAAATTTGCCATAAACTACCACAAAATTTTGTGGCTTTCAATTTGAAGATATTATTGTTGGTGCAATTTAACCATCATATGACACTTAAATGTAGAACTATTTGCAGTTTACTATGTCTGCAGCTGAAAATCCATGGTATTTAATTGAAATTTACACCAAACAAAATCCTTGAAAATTTTCACTTTTCAAGGAGTTATAATTATATTGGTAAATTGCTTAATAATACCTCAATGTTTCAGCACTTTTGCACTTTAATACCATATAGTTTTTCTCAGCACTTTAATACCCTAATGTATTTCATGGTTAACACTTTGCAAGCTTTTGCCTTTTCCGCCGTGTCTGTAGGGTGTTTTTTCGTCATCCCATTGAGATGGGAATACGCGCGCGCTTGTCAGGCGTACTACAGATTCCCCCTGCCTCGGGTAGACCGGGGTTTATTAATTGTGGGGATCCGAATCTCCGGCAGCCGCGGACTAAGCTGCCATTAATTAGCTCTCGCCTTTGAAGCGAGAGAACTTTCGATTGATGGGTCAAACTGGACATGCGAACTCAATGCGATGCGTTGGTGTGCGTGTGTTTTTGTTTTGTTCCATTTATTAAAAAAAAGGATATATATTTTTCTATATAAAAAACAAAAATAAGTAAATAAATATTTAGAGAAACGTTATTTTTATTTTTATTTTAAAATATTATTTATAATTTATTTTTATTTATTTAATATTTATTTATTTATAAATAAAAATATATTAAAATAAAGAAAAGAAGAAAGAAGGAAGGAAAAAAATGTGGGGGGAGGGGAACCTGGGCTCCTATTTAATGGGAGCCTCCCCTCACGTGCTAGGGGGGCCAAAGGGCTCCCATTTAACGGGAGCCCTCCCCCTCACAAGCTAGCACGTGAGGAGGGTCAAAAGGGCTCCCATTAAATGGAGGGCCTCCACCTCACGTGCTAACACGTGAGGGGGCCAAAGGGTTCCAAAAAAATGATGATTTTTTTATATTTTTTTTAACATGAAGTTCAACTCAAAAAAAAATAAATTTGTGGAGTTAAACTTCGAAGGAATTTTAAATACGGAGTTCAACTCCAAAAAAATTTTAAATGGAGTTTTAACACCAAAAAAAATTTTATTATGAAGTTAAACTCCACTAGATGGGGAGCCTTCCCCTCACGTGAGAGGAAGCAGGAGCTCCAAAAAGAAAAATTTTACTGTGATCGAGTTAAACTCCAAAAAAAGAATTTATTTGGAGTTAAAACTCTCAAGACAATTTTATTCGGAGTTAAACTCCAAAAAAAAAGTTTTTATTATAAAGGCAAACTCCAAAATAATTTTATTTGTGGAGTTAAACTCCAAAATATTTTCTCCTTTCTCTTTTGAGAAGAAACCCAAAATGAGTTCTCTTGAAACTCCAAGATCTAAATCTTGGATGATAAAAAAAGAGAGCATTTTTCTTTTCTTGATGGAGTCTTGAGAGCTGGGTTTATCGTAAAACTTTATTTAGTTTTAAAAAAAAGAGCTAAGCTCTTGATTTATTTGGAAAATGAAAAGGAAGAACTTGAAAAAGAAAGAGTGGAGGCACAAACCCTAGTTTTTGGGGAGAATGAAATTGTTATGCTTTATTTCATTATCATGTTGCCTTATATAGACTTACACACTTACATATAGCCCCTTGGATTTTACAAAATGGCATTTTGCCCTTCTTATACCACATGTGCTCTTTTCTTTTGCACATGAGCCATGAGTTTTTAAAAAATTTGACTTTATGCCCATTTTGCTTACATTCATGCATAAAAAAAAATACATCAAAATTATTTATTACATGATTTTTTATTTCGGCATGGGAGAGACCGGCCGCGGGGCTCGACTTGGGCATGGACCCACTTGCTTTGGCTTGGGCTCGCTTATGTTAGTTATATGTATGCCCTAGAGGCCATTACTGTACATATGATGTATATTGTAGTGGATGCTAGGACGTATATAGGGAGGACTTTCTTGCTCGACATGATAGTATGCTATCTGGTTGAACTTTACCTTAACGTGTATACTGATTGTCTCTCTGTTACATGTTGGTAAAGCCCTTAGGATGTGTGCTTGACTACCTGGACTATGATGCGGATCATACTAGTGGGGACATGATAGTCCATAAGTACATCCTTCAAAGTCCCTAGTCGTGGGTGTATCGAGACGGGGCATCGATATACCAGAGTAGACTAGCGTGTACCTTCTCGACCCATACAGATGGGCGATGGATGATCCCATATCCATTGGTGTTTGACATCAGAGATGATATACGGGTGCTCAGTAGAGACTGGGTACACTGGACGGACTCGCCGAGAACTCCCAGATGGTATTATACCTCACGTCAGATGGCAGTTCTCTGGTGACACTGGTACAGAGTAGTCTGTTGACCCGAGATCGTCATAGAGTCTTGTGTGGTTCCCACTGTGCTTTGATTTCCATCTTACCACGTCCAAGAGGGCGTGCAAAACGGTGGTTTTTGGGTACAGTCCCGAGTCACATGGAGGCAATGAGCGATAGGAGGGGATTCGTCTCTCCCGGTATAGGGAGTTGATGTTGCGCTGTGTTCGATTGGCTATAACAGGAAATCCCTGGCCAGGGTTGCTGAGATTTACTGGTAAGTGTTACCAGTAGTTTCTCGAATTGTTATAGACCTCATATCGACACGACTTATTGAGCTATTGGGGTCTGACGTTTACCACCCCTAGGCGAGATATGCGACATATCAGACGATCAGACCGGACTGTACGGTAGTGTTACTGGTCGGATTCACTGGAGTGTGAGCGGGCTTGCTCGTCGATCTTCAGATCGTTCAATACCCGGGTGGCCATTACATTTAGCAGACCGCTTGCGGCTTGTGGGTGCTTGATATGATCATCATCTGCTGCCGGCGTATTGACGAGTCTTTAGAGTCCTACACAGAGGTTTCCTGGCTCAAGCGAAATGAAATAGGAGCGCATATGAGATATGTGCGGGACCGAGAATGATTCGTGTATGTGATACCGTATTTCATTCTCGCGATGAATGTGTCGTATGGTTATATGCGATATAACCTAGTTATCGAATCGAGGGTTGATTCGATAAGCCGATACATTGTATACTAGTCGGTTATATGCGATATGACCGGATCGTTAAATCAAGTGTTGATTTAATGATTTAATGCATAATTATATATTTGATATATTACTTTGCGTTAACTAGTATTGGTTCACTTTAAATGGATTTTCTCACTCGGATTGTACACATTGTATATGTGATATACTTTTGTGCACTTGATTGTATCATGTTTGATGATACATGTTATGCTAGGGTTTTTGTGTAAAGATCAAACCATGGTTACATGATTATGGTTAGGGTTTTGTTTTATTCACTTATTTATTTATTTATTGATTTTTGGAAAATAAAAGGCAAGAGAAAAGAATGGTGGCTATTTTTGTTTTATGTTGAAGCTTCTTGAAGCTTTGATCAAGTCAACCATTCTTATCTCATCCTTAACCCTAACCATTCCCACTAACCCTAGTTCAATCTCTACACTTTACCATGGTTACCTTTATGATAAGAATTATTATTCTTTTCTTTTATATTTATTCTTATCATATCATATTCTTAATCTTCTTCTTCTTCCTTCAACTCAAGAAGAAAAACCTAGACTACATCAATGGTGGATTGATGATATGAGTGAGAAATCCAAATCTAAAGTCTACCCACTTCCTATTTCTTCATCCTCTACCTCTTGCCAAGTAGTAGAGTGTGTTTCCTTCACAAGTTTCTTGACTTGGTAAAGTGAGAGCTTGATCTTGCGATGCTTCGACGTAGATCATCTTCGGCATGGACATCGACGACCTAGCTCGCTTTTTCTCCGACGAAGCCGACTCTAGAGCCCGGATTCCTTTTGGACAGTGGAGACGACTTCGTTGCGGAGCTATAGAGGTGGAGCACCGGATCTACAAAGGTTGTATATCCGTATTCTCATAGTTAAGTGTTAACTAGTTAGCTTTTTCGCCTGGTTTTCTAGCAAACGATCCGTAGTCGGGTCTCTCGGCACCCATAATTTTTTATATTGGCATGTTCGATGCTTTGTGAGACCTCACTAGTGTGCCTAGGGACCCTACAGTGGTATCAGAGCCTAGCTAGAGCCTTAGGCGAAGTCTAGACGGAATTAGAACTCCGATCGACCCGAAACCCCGACATGAAAATGCTCTCTGGACATTTCTGTAAAACGTGGTTTTTTGTCAATTAAAAATGCTTAAAAAATTCAGCAATGAAATACAAGAATTACTGTGCAAAACGTTTCCCATGAACAGTGCAAACGGCGGCGGAACCGCGGCAGAAGCCTGGCTTCTGCGGCTGTTCCGCGGTAAGTTGGTGACGTCAGCCCTTGGTTTTTCAACAGTAATTCCTGATAAATTCTTCTGAGTTTTCTGAGAATTTTAAATTGATTCCAGAGTTTTATTTTCTGGGTTGGATTGGGGACTCGATGAATCAATCGGATTTTTAACTTTGTCTATTTGGCTTTCCGGATAAATTTTAAAATATGTTAAAAAGTTCGACCGGATATAAATACCCAATTTTTCCCCTGTCAGGAAATTTCCAAGTGTTGGATTTTTCCGTAGTTTAACGACGTTCTAAGTAGTGCAAGTAACGCGATGGACCCTCTAGAAGACAACAAACCTTAACTCGATTATGTGACCGTCTTGAACTGCCCTTTGAACCTTTGGGTTTGGGGCAGTACGGCGTGCCACATGTGAGGCGTTGGCTTGACCCTTCTACGGCTGGACCGTTGGTACTGAGGCACGAACGGAATGTTGTTATACTTGTTTCATGTGTTGATCAGTTTCGGGAAAACTTGGGTGTTCGATTGTTCGATCGGAAAGTTTGACATTTTCTATTTATCCGGAATGGGATACAATAATTGGAATTCACAAATTGTTATGAGATAACGGAATGAATATTATAAACGTAGCAGTTTAGTCTCACTTGATCGGTTGCCACGGAATTTTGATGTGATCAAAAGTCCGTCGCAATCACGTAGCGTACGCGGATACTCGCCGATAAACTTAATAGACAGCCTCACTCCAAAGCCCCGACCAAGTGACTGTAGGAGAACCCCGTCGCCGAAAGCATCCGTTCGGGTGCTCGCGGTAGCGGTGTTCCTCCTTGGTGCACTTCGTCGACGGTACGGGGGTGCGGCCGTCTACTAAAGTTTGCGACGAGCATTCGATCAAACTATCGGGAATCTTGTTGAATTGCCCGACTCGATATTGAAAAGTGTTTTCGATAATGAGACTAAAATGCGGGGTTTATAATTGTTAGGCATGCGATGTCTAAGGAATTCATTTGGTCAGGCATGCGATGTCTGAGATGGTTGCGGATTCCAACTGTTGTAGTTTTACACTTTCTTTTCTGTGACCGTAAGTGTAATATGTGATATAAAAAGTTTTGTTGCTATATGTCAACGACAATTGGGATACGCATGTTTACTTACGTTGATGACATGTGATGTTATGTGTTGCTGGATATGTTATATTGGATCGTCGTGTTTGAATAGCCGGGGGTTTTTTATGTGAGATGAGTGTTTTTCTTTTTCATTCATGTAAAAACTTGTATGTAATATTCTTTTATTGGGGCGCTTCCAGGTTGCGGAAGTTGTCACCGTTGATGTATATTATTTACTTTTCCGCACTAGGATAGACCCAAGGAGGAGGGCACAAGTAACCGGGTTCTGGAGTCCAGTGGGAGACCAACTCGAGGAGTCGAGTCCGGGTCTCCTAACTCTAGAATTGGTAGGGTTGCTTGCCGCTCTCGTAGGGGTCTTAGGGTGTGGGATTGGCTATTCATCACGACCGTGGAATCCGTGTTTTATACTGGCTCGTATTGAAAACACGGACGTCCTAGTATATCCAATATTTCATATGTTTCTTCTGCTGTGCTTTATCTGTGATGCGATCATATGATGTTCTGTGACAGGTATTATATATAGTATATATGATATATTATATAGACGTTACTTATGTTTTACACCCGTGCTAGCCCTGCCCTGCTCTGCCGTTAGTTACCTAACCTAACGGTGCACGAGGGGACATCGAGGCGAATGCGGATGGCATAAGTGTACGTCGTATTTATCTGTGATGTTTAGGTATTTTAAATGATGGGACTTCATTAATATGATTAATGAAATAAAAGAAACCTAAGATGTTGTAGAATCGAATTTCAAAAATAAAAAAGGTAGCTACAGTTCTTGCTTTGCACAGCGGTATATGTGATATATCTTGCACCTTATTCGATGAGGAAAGGACCGAGATCCCTTCACCGGGAGTGACTCCTTTAGCAATAACTGGCAGATGCTACACACTCGGTTTGTTTTTTGATTGCTTTTAAGTATTTTTGCTTTGCACAGCGGTATATGTGATATATCCCGCACCTCATTCGACGAGGAAAGGACCGACGATCCCTTCACCGGGAGTGACTCCTTTAGCAAAACTAGAAAAGCCTCAAAAACACTCCATTTTAAAAATCATTTGATTCTACAACGATATCAAGTTCATTACGCAATAGGTTTTCAGAAAAACCTGTCGTAGCCCTCCGTCATTTCAGATAAGTTGTATATAGTATTCGTGCTGCATTTGTTGGCTTTCGTCAAGGTGCAGTGTGCGGTAGCTATATGCTGCTTATCTGCCAGCATACGATGCGATTGGATTAGGGTAGTCGTGCGGTTTTGTTGGCTTTCGTCAAGGGTCGTGCGGGTGGGTTTAATTCGATCAAGAAATGTACGGGTTGAACTTGACTAGCGGGCTATGGTTTGTTGGCTTTTGTCAAGGTCATAGCACGTTAGGGGCAAAATATTATCGGGAATTTCAAGTGTTGAAATTTGCAATGAGATTGCATACCTTCTATGAGATAGTTGGATCCCGATACCCGCTGCGAGTAAGTGTTACTCCTGGGAGAGTTTTATACATTACAATTAGCCGATCAAGTAGGTGTCTAGAAAGGTGTCAACGGGGTTACGCCTCTGGGAAAACGAGGTTTACATTAATTAGGTTCGTGCGAAAGCACGGGGGACCTCCCTCAAAGTACCGACACTGGCCTGGCTGAAAGATTGGCGAACTTGTAGTGTGTAATTAATCCCGGCCAGTCTTTCCTTTTAGGGTTTGAAGGAAGATTTGATAAAAAGCAGTGGGAGCCATCCTGATTAGATAAAATAATAACCAATCTATTCTTGACAGAGCGCACGCTGAGTGTTTTCTTCTCTCTCTCTCCTGGTAGCGACCATATCACGCCTTAATCAAGATAACAATACGGATTATTGACCGAACCCGCTTGTTATACTGAGCTGGGGAACGTTGGTCCCGCTCCAACTTATAATTGTTATAAGACAGAGCAGGAAATAGGGGATTACCAGAATTCCCGTGCCGTCCAAACGAAGAGAGTGCATGCTGATGCATCATCTTCGGGTGTGTTCATTATACAGAACTGTTTCTCAGTATCCTTTACGTCCTGGGTATGTGATACCAGATCAGGATCCCAGATATGTAATCTGTTACATAGAGCTACAGATAGGTAGAGAACTGAGAACGGGTGATAAGTTTCATGAGGCAGAAAACGGGGCAAAAGTTGCAGCCAAGTCTATCGGTCACTGTCACCCTGTATTACCAATACATTGATTCTGAACGAATGTTATTAGATACCGAACCTGATATACAAAATCATATCACTCTCTTTATTAGTAAAGAAATGATAAAATTTTGTATTGTTGGATAATGTTTTGAACATTTCCTATATCAAAAGTTGATCGGTTCAGGCACTTTATCTAAAAGCATTGATGTTCTAAATCAAACTACAGTTCTTAGTATACGGATCACACACAAGAGGAAGAGTTCAGAAATGAACGAATCCTTCTTAAGGCATTGTAGACTAGCTCATATCAATGCGACCCGACTGGCTGAGTTACATTTAGATGCATATTTAAATCAGTTTGAATTTACATCTTGTGAAACTCGCCAGTCATGTCACAAAAATAAGATGACCACAGCTCTGTTTACTGGAAGCAGAGAAAGAGTTAGTGAACTCTTGGGATAATACATGTTGATGTATGTAGGTCCCCTGTCTACACATGCCAGGAATGGTTCTTTATACTTCATTACGTTCTCTGATGATCTTTCGAGTTTCAGACCTATGTTCCTGTTGAAACACATGTCCGAACCTTTTGAGATATTCACAGAATATAAGTTAGAAGTAGAGAACCAAAATACGGGTATAAGTATTATGTCCTTTGATGTGATCAAGGAGGAGAATACTTGAGCACGGAAATCCTGGACTATTCTAAAGGAGAATGAGATTCTCTCTCGGCATTACTCCTCCGAATACACCATAGCACGATGGTATATCGGGGCGGAGCAATCACACCCTATATGATAAGGTGTGCTCTATGATGAGTACTACTGAGTTACCTTTTTCCTTTTGGGAGTTATGCACTTGAGAAGCTGCATACCTATTGAATTAGGTTCGAATCAAATCAGTTGCCTACCACTTCATATGTGATATGGTATGGGAAGAGCCCATGTCTTAAGCCAGTTTAGATTTGGGGTTGTCCGGCCTATGTCTAAAACCATAATCCGGACAAGTTCGAGGCAAGGTCTGTAATGTAGAACTGGAAAGGTTCCGGCTATACAAGATGCAGCCGATGATTTGATAGAACCAAAAGATTCAGTAGATTCCAACGAACCTCAGCCTCTCCGCCGATCTAGTAGGGTTCCTCACCCACCTGAGAGATACTTCGGTTTCTCTATGACAGTGGGAGCGAGGATTGCATCATGAGATGATGACCCAACTAGTTTCGAGCTGGCCATCGAGAGTGAGACTCTGTAAGAATGGCTGGATGTTTAGCGATCTGAGATGGAATCCTTATACACCAACAAAGTATGGACTTTGGTTGCTATATCTGAAGGGTTAAATCCCCATCAGGAGCAAGTATATCTTGAGAAGATTACTTGGTGTACATGGAAAGGTTGAGATTTTCAAAGCTAGACTTGTTAAAGGTTTGCATCATTGACCATGTGTGGATCATGATGAAACTTTTTCTAAGTAGCTATGCTTAAGTCCATCCAGATCCTACTTGCCACGGCTACATACCATGACTACGATATCTGGTGGTTGGGTGCCATGACTGCTTTTCTAAATGATGATTTAGAAGAGTGCGTCTGTAAGTACACAGCCAGAGGGCTTCGTAAATAGTGGGAGCAGCGGAAACGTGTGCAAGATGTTTTATCTGATGAAGCAGGCATCGCGGAGTTAGAACGTCTGTTTTGATGTGTTAGTCAAAGAGTTTGGCATCATCAAAATGGTAGATGAACCTTGTATAAACAAAAAGGTAGTAGGGAGTATGGTGGTGATCCTCGTAGAGTACGTGGATAACGTACTCTTGATAAGAAAGGAGTTTCCTATGCTACGCTCGGTCAATCTCCGTTTATCACATGGATTCTCCACAGAAGGATCAAAGTGATACCCACTAAATCCTGGATTTTGGATCTATGAGATAGATCTAAATGGATGTTAGGATTCTCACTAGTTGTAGTGAGACGGTATCAATCGATCCTGGGGAGAATCACTGGAAGGGTTCCAGGGTGATAAAGACGACTGAATGTCAGTCACAGGCATTGTCTTTACCCTCAGTGAAGGGACGGTATGTTGGAAGAGTTCCAAGCTAGATACCGTGACATACTAGACGATAAAGGCTGGATACATCGCTACTTAAGATGCTACCAAAGAGGCTGTTTGGGTGTATATTGGTTCATGAGATGAACTATGTTCCTCCCATTGTGTGACAATGGAGTTGTGGCTTATGCCAAGGAACGCCGGTCCCATCAGTGATCCAGACAGATTCTAAGGCAGTATCACCTGATCATGGAGATGTTTGATCTCCAAGGGATCGAGGTTAGGAGAGTAGACTCAGAGGACAAACACAGCGAATCCACTCACGAAAGGCCTTTTCCCAGAGAGAGACTTTTATGGGATGGTTGAGTATGAGATACTTCAAACCACTGCTACAGATGGCCCTAGTGCAAGTGGGAGATTGTTAGTTATATGTATGCCCTAGAGGCCATTACTGTACATATGATGTATATTGTAGTGGATGCTAGGACGTATATAGGGAGGACTTTCTTGCTCGACATGATAGTATGCTATCTGGTTGAACTTTACCTTAACGTGTATACTGATTGTCTCTCTGTTACATATTGGTAAAGCCCTTAGGATGTGTGCTTGACTACCTGGACTATGATGCGGATCATACTAGTGGGGACATGGTAGTCCATAAGTACATCCTTCAAAGTCCCTAGTCGTGGGTGTATCGAGACGGGGCATCGATATACCAGAGTAGACTAGCGTGTACCTTCTCGACCCATACAGATGGGCGATGGATGATCCCATATCCATTGGTGTTTGACATCAGAGATGATATACGGGTGCTCAGTAGAGACTGGGTACACTGGACGGACTCGCCGAGAACTCCCAGATGGTATTATATCTCACGTCAGATGGCAGTTCTCTGGTGACACTGGTACAGAGTAGTCTGTTGACCCGAGATCGTCATAGAGTCTTGTGTGGTTCCCACTGTGCTTTGATTTCCATCTTACCACGTCCAAGAGGGCGTGCAAAACGGTGGTTTTTGGGTACAGTCCCGAGTCACATGGAGGCAATGAGCGATAGGAGGGGATTCGTCTCTCCCGGTATAGGGAGTTGATGTTGCGCTGTGTTCGATTGGCTATAACAGGAAATCCCTGGCCAGGGTTGCTGAGATTTACTGGTAAGTGTTACCAGTAGTTTCTCGAATTGTTATAGACCTCATATCGACACAACTTATTGAGCTATTGGGGTCTGACGTTTACCACCCCTAGGCGAGATATGCGACATATCAGACGATCAGACCGGACTGTACGGTAGTGTTACTGGTCGGATTCACTGGAGTGTGAGCGGGCTTGCTCGTCGATCTTCAGATCGCTCAATACCCGGGTGGCCGTTACGTTTAGCAGACCGCTTGCGGCTTGTGGGTGCTTGATATGATCATCATCTGCTGCCGGCGTATTGACGAGTCTTTAGAGTCCTACACAGAGGTTTCCTGGCTCAAGCGAAACGAAATAGGAGCGCATATGAGATATGTGCGGGACCGAGAATGATTCGTGTATGTGATACCGTATTTCATTCTCGCGATGAATGTGTCGTATGGTTATATGCGATATAACCTAGTTATCGAATCGAGGGTTGATTCGATAAGCCGATACATTGTACACTAGTCGGTTATATGCGATATGACCGGATCGTTAAATCAAGTGTTGATTTAATGATTTAATGCATAATTATATATTTGATATATTACTTTGCGTTAACTAGTATTGGTTCACTTTAAATGGATTTTCTCACTCGGATTGTACACATTGTATATGTGATATACTTTTGTGCACTTGATTGTATCATGTTTGATGATACATGTTATGCTAGGGTTTTTGTGTAAAGATCAAACCATGGTTACATGATTATGGTTAGGGTTTTGTTTTATTCACTTATTTATTTATTTATTGATTTTTGGAAAATAAAAGGCAAGAGAAAAGAATGGTGGCTATTTTTGTTTTATGTTGAAGCTTCTTGAAGCTTTGATCAAGTCAACCATTCTTATCTCATCCTTAACCCTAACCATTCCCACTAACCCTAGTTTAATCTCTACACTTTACCATGGTTACCTTTATGATAAGAATTATTATTCTTTTCTTTTATATTTATTCTTATCATATCATATTCTTAATCTTCTTCTTCTTCCTTCAACTCAAGAAGAAAAACCTAGACTACATCAATGGTGGATTGATGATATGAGTGAGAAATCCAAATCTAAAGTCTACCCACTTCCTATTTCTTCATCCTCTACCTCTTGCCAAGTAGTAGAGTGTGTTTCCTTCACAAGTTTCTTGACTTGGTGAAGTGAGAGCTTGATCTTGCGATGCTTCGACGTAGATCATCTTCGGCATGGACATCGACGACCTAGCTCGCTTTTTCTCCGACGAAGCCGACTCTAGAGCCCGGATTCCTTTTGGACAGCGGAGACGACTTCGTTGCGGAGCTATGGAGGTGGAGCACCGGATCTACAAAGGTTGTATATCCGTATTCTCATAGTTAAGTGTTAACTAGTTAGCTTTTTCGCCTGGTTTTCTAGCAAACGATCCGTAGTCGGGTCACTCGGCACCCATAATTTTTTATATTGGCATGTTCGATGCTTTGTGAGACCTCACTAGTGTGCCTAGGGACCCTACAGCTTACTTGGGGTTGACCTTGACTTTGACTTGGTCAACTAGGGTGCAAATTTTAACCCCAACAAAGTGCCCCCATCAATAAATGCACACCGCGTATATGAGTTGTATGCATGAAATTGATGGATCTTAAAGCTGGACTTCGAGGTGGAACATCATTTCGAGGGCGGAGCATCCCTCAGAGAGCATGATTCCGGGGATCGGAGCATCATTCCGATTTGCGGAGCATAATTCCAGGGTCGGAGTATCATTCCGAAGAGTCAGAGCATAATTCCGAGGATCGGAGAATAATTCCGAAGAGTAGAGGCATGATTCCAGGGATCAGAGCATCATTCCGATGAGCGGAGCATGATTCCAACGGGCGGTCGGAGCATAATTCCGACGGGCGGCAGACATTCTGACCGAAGCATAATTTCGATGCAGAGATTGATTCCCAGACGAAATATAATTCCGACAGGGAAAGCAGATACTCCGAGGCGAAGCATGATTTCAACACGGGGTACATTCTGAGATGAAGCATGATTTCAACGTAGAGCTTGTTAGTCGACTTGATTCCGAGGCGGAGCTTAATTTCGACGGGGAGGTCGTTGGTTGACTTGATTCCGAGACGGAGCATAATTCCGACAAGGAGGTCGCTTGTTGACTTGATTCCGAGACGGAGCATAATTCCGACGAGGAGGTCGCTTGTTGACTTGATTCCAAGGAGAAGCATAATTCCGACGAGAAGGTCGCTGGTTGAGTTGATTCCGAGTCGAAGCATAATTCCGACAGGGAGGTCGCTGGTTGACTTGATTCCGAGTCGAAGTATAATTCCGACGGGGAGATCGCTGGTTGACTTGATTCCAGGGCGGAACATAATTCCGACGAGGAGGTCGCTTATTGACTTGATTCCGAGTCGAAGCATAATTCCGACAGGGAGGTCGCTGGTTGACTTGTCCCCGGCGCAGAGTGTTGCTGGATGTTCGACTTGTCCCCGGTACGGAGTGTCGTTGGTCGACTTGTCCCCGGCGCGGAGTGTCGCTGGTTGACGTTTCCCCGGCACGGAGTGTCGTTGGTCAACTTGTCCCCGGCACAGAGTGTCGCTGGTCGACTTGTCCCCGGCGCGGAGTGTCGCTGGCTGTTCGACTTATCCCCGGCACGGAGTGTCGCTGGCTGTTCGACTTGTCCCCGGCACGGAGTGTCGCTGGTTGATTCCGAGTCGAAGCATAATTCGACAGGGAAGGCAAATACACCGAGGCGAAGTATGATTTCGACACGGGGTACATTCTGGAACGAAGCATGATTTCGCCGCAGAGGTTGTTGGTTTGATTTGGGTTGGCATTAGCATCGCTACACTGGAATATGGTACCAGAAGCGAACCATCATTCGCCATGAGAGGATTTGGGAATTTTGGTTTTGGTTTGGCATCAGCATCGCTACACTGGAATATGGTACCAGGAGCGAATCATCATATGCCTTTCCTTGTTGAGAAGCGATGGCTTAGGAGACAGGTTTAGATCCCTATCACCTAAGGCTTTTCAATTTTATGGGCCGTAAGGGTCCCATAAAAACATTTTCTCCCTACGAGTCGTAAGGATCCCGTAGGTGCATTTTCTCCTTAGGAGTCGTGAGGACCCCCAAGTGTGTTTTTCCTTTATGAATCGTAAGAATCCCACGAAGGCGTTTTCTTACGAGTCGTAAGGATCTCGCAGGTTTTGTTCTCCTCATGCATCATGAGTGTTGGATATAGTGCCCTCAGAGTCAATTATTGGATCACAGGCACGTGATTGCAATGATTAAGGGAGGACCTATGCCGGTAGGACAGTCTTACTCAAGATGATAGTATGCTATCTGGTTTATCTTTATCATCGTGTACTGCTTTAGGTGACCTTACAGGTTGCTATTACACGTTGATAGAGCCCTTAGGATTCTTGCTTGACTGCCAGCAGTATGATGGCGATCATATACGTGGAAGCTGGGGTCTATAAGCACATCCTTAAAAAGTCCCTAGTCGAGAGAGTTTCGAGACAGGGCATCGATACTCCAGAGTAGACTAGTGTATACAGTCGAGACCCCGACGAGGGGCGGTGGCTGGTCTCACAAGCCATTGGTGTCAGTTGGTTCGCCTAAGATGTATACAGGTGCTCATTGGGTTATGAGTACACCGGACAGGACTCGCCGAGAACATGCTAGTTGGTATTATACCTGACGTCAGATAGCAGTTCCCTAGTGACATGTGTACATGTTAGTTCATCGACCTGAGATCGTCATTTGTCTCGTGTGAGTTCCCACTGTACTTTGATTACTACCCTACCACGGCTCAAAGGAGTCGTGCAAACAGGTTTTAGTTGGGTACAGTCCCGAGCCACATGGAGGCAGTGAGCGGATCGGCAGGGGTTTCGTCTCTCCCGGTATTGGGGGTGAGATTGCGTTGTGTCTAGGAGAGCCATTACACGAAGTCCTTGGCCAAGGAAGGAGATTTACTGGTAGGTATTCCAGTAGTATCTCAGGGTGTTCTGGGCTACACTCCGACACGACTTGTACCGCTTTTGGGGGTCTGACTTTTACCAACCCCCTAGGCCCGCCATGCGATGCTCATAGACGAACGGACCGGACTGTACGGATATTGCCACTGACAGGCTCAGTAGGGTGTCAGGATGAGTTCGCTCATCGACCTCCCTTTTGGTCAATACCTGGTAGCCCGTTACGTACGGCTAGTACCTCTGACGTGCTAGTGGTTAAATCCACAGTCAAAATATTGACGAGTCTTTAGAGTCCCCCACAGACGGTTTTTCAAGTTTCGGGCGAAACTTTGTAGAGGCCGTATGATATATGACAGGGTTCGATCATATGCGTGCAGTAGTGCACGGATCATGATCGAACGGATCATACTAGTGGGCTTTGGTTTAAGCCGGATCCTAGTATTAGATTTGTTGGATTACTTTAGTCTCATCGCATTCGCATTCGGTCGGAATGCGGATGCAGGTATGTATATACAGGTGAGGGGTATCTTTGTGATCCGTCACGAATTTACTTTAGATGTTGCCGTATCTTTTTATTGTTGTAAACATTTGGGTTAATGTTTACAAATGGAAATTGTGAGCTAGAAATCATCATGAGGTGCATTTAATGTGACACATGCAACCTAGTGACTCATGGTCTCTTTTATTGTGCATATGCCGCATTGTGTGATGGATGTGTGGGTTGAAATGAGAGGAGGAAAGAGAAGGGCAGCCATGTATGAGAGCTAGCTCTTGTGTTTTTGATACCCACTCTCTCATTTTATCACACATACAACAAAAGAAAAAGAAAGCTTCTTCTTCTTCCTCCTCTAGCTCAAAATCTCCATTAATGGCATCATCTCTAACCTCCATCTATGCAATGGATGCAAGAGACAAAGTTGTCACAAACATTCTCTACTTCACCTTGGACACGTCGGCTAGCGAATTTCGTGCCCGAGTTGCTTCGGATGAAGCGGGAGTCCGTAAAAAGACTCGAAGATGTGGTGCCTTTTCCGACGAGGAGATCAAGACCGGAGATGCCGTGAGGAGCTTGGGATGGTGGCCAAAGACCGAGGGACACGGATCGATCGATATAGCTTTCCAACACTTTCTCTAGTTGCTAGTCGTAGGTTAATGGTTCGATCCGGGATTCAAGCATACGATAGCGCCGGTTTCTAATTTGAAAAAGTTTTCGTTTCCGCATTTTGGCCTCGGACAGACGGCCGGGGCACTACCGTAGACCTACAATGAGGACACATGAGTGGATTTCCCTCGTTCCCAGTTTAATGACTCAGGGGTCATCTGTTTCCAGTTTAACTACTTAGAAGTCATATGTTCCCGGTTTAAAGACTTAGGAGTCTATTGTGCCCAGTTTAATGACTTAGAGGTCATCTGTTTCCAATTTAACGACTTAGAGATCATCTGTTCCCAGTTTAAAGACCTAGGGGTCTATTGGATCGGAAGTTTGGAATTTTAGGATAGGGGTCGGCATCAGCGTTGCTAACACTGAAGCACATATGTCAGGAGCAATTCATCATTTGCCTTTCCCTGTTGGGGAGCGATATCTTAGGAGACAGGTTTAGGTCCCTATCACCTAAGACTTTTCAATTTTATGAGCCGTAAGGATCCCATAAAAGCATTTTCTCCCTACGAGTCGAAAGGATCTCGTAGGTGTACTTTCTCCTTAGGAGTCGTGGGGACTCCCAAGTGTGTTTTTCCTTCGTAAGTCATAAGGATTTCACGAAAGTGTTTTCTTACGAGTCGAGAGGATCTCGTAAGGTTGTTCTCCTCATGTATCGTGAGGACACATGAGTGGGTCTTCCCAAATTGAGCATAATTCCAAGGGCGGAGACCGGCCGCGTGACTGGTGGTTTTGGTGGGGTATGGGTATGATGAGAATTATTTGAACCCGTGGATTGTATACGATCGTCAATTTGAGGACCACCAGTAGGGCTGGGAGAATTTTAGGAAATTGGATTTTGGTTGGCGTCTGCATCGCTGCACTGGAATATGGTGCCAGGAGCGACTCATCATTCGTCAGTTGGGGATTTTTTTTTACTGCGATTGCTCTATCATTTTAGATTTTCTTATCGCGAAGATCGCGATTGCCCTATCATTTCGGCTATTTATTCGCGGTTACCCTATCATTTCGTCTTTATTTTTCATATTTATTTTACTCGCTGATTTTTATTGCGAGATGCCCCATCAGTTCGGCTTTTCTCTTTTTTCTTATTTTTTTTTATTTACACATTTTTTTACATTCCCAGTTTAACGACTTAGAGTTCGACTATTCCTAGTTTAATGACATGGTGGTCAGCGGTTCCCAGTTTAAAGACTTAGGGGTCTACTATTTCCAGTTTAACGACTTAGAGCTCATCTATTTCCAGTTTAACGACTTAGATGTCATCTGTTTCCAGTTTAACGACGTGATGGTCATCTGTTTCCAGTTTAACGATGTGGTGGTCAGTCTGTTTCCAGTTTAACGACGTAGAGGCCATATGTTCCCAGTTTAACGACGTAGAGGCCATCTGACGGCGAGCTTAGAAAAGATACCCGATTGAGCAGCTGTCAGGGGCATCGTTGGAGCTTGCCCAAGATGCCTTATTACTTTGTCGGTGTTGATGTCCTTGCCCCCAACTGGGGGCCAAGGAAAGTCGTTCAAATACCGACTTGCGTTCGAAGATGGCAATTGAAAATTGTTAACCTGCATAAAGAAGCATGATTTCAGTACAGGCAATCAATGTATATTTGATTGAGTTCGCATAAACGTTTAACCCGAAATATGGGAGGAAAGATCGGTCCCACCGGGCGTGCCAGAATCTGTAGGGTGTTTTTTCGTCACCCTATTGAGATGGGAATACGCGCGCGCTTGTCAGGCGTACTACAGATTCCTCCTGTGTAGGGTAGGCCGGAGTATATTAATTGTGGAGATCCGAATCTCCGGCAGCCGCGGACTAAGTGTCGTTAATTACCCCTCGCCTTTGAAGCCAGGGAACCTCCGATTGACGGGTCAAACTGGTCATGCGAACTCAATGTGATGCGTTGGTGTGTGCGTGTGTGTGTGTTTTTTTGTTTTGTTCCATTTGTTAAAACAAAAGATATATATATTTTTCTATATAAAAAAACAAAAATAAATAAGTAAATAAATATTTAGAGAAACGTTTTTTTATTTTAATTTTAAAATATTATTTATAATTTATTTTTATTTATTTATTTATTTATTTATTTATTTATTTAAATAAAAAAAGATTAAAATAAAGAAAAAAAGAAAGAAAGAAGAAAAAGGAGGGGCCTGGGCTCCCATTTAATGGGAGCCTCCCCTCACGTGCTAGGGGTAAATGGGAGCCTCCCCTCACGTGCTAGGGGAGCCAAAGGGCTCTCACTTAATGGGAGTCGTCCCCCTTACATGTTAGGAGGCCAAATGGCTCCAAAAAAATGATGATGTTTTTATTTTTTAACATGGAGTTCAACTCCAAATTTTTTTTTTGTGGAGTTAAACTCCAAAGGAATTTTAAATATGGAGTTCAACTCCAAAAAGATTTTAAATGGAGTTTAACTCCAATTTTTTTTTTTATTATGGAGTTAAACTCCAAAAAGAGTTTTAAATGGAGTTCAACTTCAAAAAAGGAATTTTAAATGGAGTAAAACTCCTAAAGAATTTTAAATGGAGTTTAACTCCAAAAATTTTTTTATTGCGGATCCAAAAGAATTTTAAATGGAGTTCAACTCCAAAAAGATTTAATGTGGAGTTAAACTTCCCAAAAAGAATTTTATTGTGGAGTTCGACTCTAAAAAGAGTTTTAAATGGAGTTCAACTCCAAAAAGATTTTTATTATGGAGTTAAACTCCAAAAGAATTTTATTTGTGGAGTTAAATTCCAAAAGAATTTAAATGGAGTTAAACTCTGAAAGAATTTTTATTGTGGAGTTGAGCTCTGAAAGAATTTTAAATATGGAGTTAAACTCCAAAAGAATTTTAAATGGAGTTAAACTCCTAAAATGATTTAATATGGTGTGGAGTTAAACTCCACTAAATGGGGAGCCTTCCTCTCACGTAAGAAGGAGAGAAAGCTCCCATTTAGTAGGAGCTCCCCTCACTCTCACGTAAGAGGAAGCAGGAGCTCCAAAAAGAAATTTTTTTTCTATGATGGAGTTAAACTCTAAAAAAGGAATTTATTTAGAGTTAAACTCTCAAGACAATTTTATTCGGAGTTAAACTCCAAAAAAAAGTTTTTATTACAGAGTCAAACTCCAAAATAATTTTATTTGTGGAGTTAAACTCCAAGAAACCCAAAATGGGTTCTCTTGAAACTCCAAGATTTAGATCTTGGATGATTAAAAAAGAGACCATTTTTCTTCTCTTGATGGAGTCTTGGAAGGTGGGTTTATGGTAAAACTTTATTTAGTTTTAAAAAAAGAGAGCCAAGCTTTTGATTTATTTGAAAAATAAAAAGGAAGAGGAAGAATTTGAAAAAAAGATAGTGGATGCACAAATCCTAGTTTTTGAGGAGAATGAAATTGTTATGCTTTATTTCATTATCATGTTGTCTTATATAGGCTTACACATTTACATATAGCCTCTTGGGTTTTACAAAATGGCATTTTGCCGATCTCATGCTTCATGTGCTCTTTTCTTTTACACATGAGCCATGAGTTTTACAAAATTTTGGTTTTATGTCCATTTTGCTTACATTCATGCATAAAAAAATATATCAAAATTATTTATTACATGATTTTTTATTTCGGCATGGGAAAGGCCTGCCGCAGGGCTCGACTTGGGCATGGGCCCACTTGTTTGGGCTTTGACCCGCTTACTTGGGGTTGACCTTGATTATGACTTGATCAACTGGGGTGCAAATTTTAACCCCAACCGTGTCTATTTTGCGTCTTTTCCCCCTAGAATCATGTAGACAAAATTATAAAAATGGTTTTAATGAATAAACCAATGGAAAACAGACACGGCGTTAAAAACAGAAGGAAGCAAAATGCTAATGACGAAATATATTAGGGTATTAAAGTGTTGAAGAAGAAAAAAATATGTTAATAAAATGCAAAAGTGATAAAACATTGAGGTATTATGAAGCAATTTACCCTAATTATATTTGCTTAACAAAAACCAAAGCAATACCAACATTATATCCTGTAGCAACAGCCTGTAACCGATCAAACAACTCACCAAAAAGACAGAAATCATGTAAAACGGCAACAAGAAAAATAGCAATTCAAGAAAAACAAGTTTTAATTGAACACCAATCATTTGTCATCAATTTTAACAACTGAATTCAGGAATCCTGTATCTCCAGCACCCATTCATCTTCCATATTAGCTTTTTGTCTGAAGAAAAACACAACATAATGACGACTCCTTCGATCTAATAAATTAACCAACAATATAACAGGCGTAGCCAATAAGCATATCTTTCATATTTTCTTCAGCCTCTCCTTCAATCTATCAACTGCTGCCCTAAGAGTTCCCTCATCCTTGCAAAAAGTAAATCTCACTAGCTTCTTTCCTTCCTCAGGATTAAGATAGAACACACTCGTAGGAATCGCGACCACGCCAACTTCTTTGATCAAATACTCACAAAACGCCACATCGTTCTCGAATCCAAAAGGCGTGTGATCAACAATTACAAAATAAGTCCCTCTCGATGGATAAACCACAAAACCCGCTTCCTTAAGCCCATCAACCAATATTTTCTTCTTCGCTACATAATCTCTCTTTAGCTCTTCATAATAACTCTCTGGAGCCCGTAGAGCAGTCGCAGCTGCAGACTGCATAGGAGTCGATGTCGCAAAAGTAAGAAATGCATGTGCTTGCCTCACGCCCCATGTTAGATGTACGGGCGCGATAGCCCACCCGATTTTCCACCCAGTCAACGAAAATGTCTTACCTAGAGAATTCATAGTCACGGTCCTTTCATACATTCCTTTGATTGAAGCTATGGAGATATGCTCCGCTTCAAACGCTAACTTGTCATAAACCTCATCGGTGAAAACCAACACGTTGTTTTCTATGCACAGAGCCGCGATTTCTTCAAGCTCCTCTATAGTAAACATCTTTCCGGTGGGATTATGTGGAGTATTTAAGAGGATCGCACGGGTGTCTTTTGAAATTGTGTTCCTGAGCTCATTGATAGGAACAGAAAAATCAGGAGGACGGAGAGTAATAGACTTGATTTTGGCTCCGGCCATTGAAAGGGTAGCTTCATACGAATCGTAAAAAGGAGCAAAGAGAATAACTTCATCTCCAGGATTGATTAAGCCGAGAATAGTGGCGGCTATCGCTTCGGTGCAGCCTGAAGTCACGGTAATTTCTTTTTCAGGGTCAACTTCTAGATTTGTGTCTTTTTTGAACCGGGCAGCGATGGCAGAGTTGAGGTCGGGGACACCGTAGCCTCTTGCGTATTGGTTTTTACCATCTCTTATAGCTTGAATTGCAGCTTCTTTGACGAACTCTGGTCCGTCAAAGTTTGGAAAGCCTTGGCCGAGGTTTATGGCTCCGTGTTTGATGGCTAGCATGCTCATTTGGGTGAAGATGGTTGTTTTGAACTTCTCCAGACGTCTTGCGATCTATGCAAGAAAAACAAATACGAAATCAGTTTCAATATTTGTAGGTTTTCATGCAAAACATGAATATTGAGAAAGAACTCCTGATTAGTCCATGTGACAAACTAATAGTGGCAAGGGAAACCAGGCAAGGTATCAATGGTCAACATCTGCTAAAGTGCCAAGTCAACCAAGTTCTATTAATTCAAACAGTATTGCAGCATACCTATTCATAATGCTTGTTCTGTGAAAAAATTAATTCAAGATTGGAGATCAGTTTGACCTGCACCTAATAAAATTACCAATTAAAATGTTTGCCCTCCAAACCAAGAGTACAAACCAAGATTATACAATGATTTGAGAAGAGATTTCTTTTTCTCCACTAGTTTCCAGAGCAAATTTTCACATATTATACTTACGAATAAGGTGGACAACTCCCACCTCTACTATAGGAGTGAAATTTATTCTAAGCATGCCAGTAGTTAGATAGCTGCTGGCATGTTTAGAATAAATTAGTGCTTCTTCAGAGCCGTCAAAGATAAACAACATATTTGATTATATGATCCCTTCAAGCCAAAGGATGCGCAATTACCCATGCACCTGGAGCCAACTCTCTTGCACAATTTGCTTTAAAATCTGTTTATGACTGTCCCTGTTACCTCTTCTCTGATTCCAACCAATGCTTGCTCATTGCTCTAGGCAATGCTTACTACTTTCCATTTCACATTTCTCACTATCCGTTTGGTCCCTCCATTTATCTACGATTCCAGTGGACCCTATTTGCTTTCATATTCTTATGCTTCCCATTCCCATGAACTCTATTGGTTTTTCCAATTCATGCACATCCACTATGCATAATTAGTGTTTCCAAAGGGTGTGACAATATTATATACTAGTGTTAACTTTATAAGGCGTTGTCACATTGTCTTTTGTTTTCTCCAGCTTTATTTCTCTTCTACTCATTATTCCTTATTTACTTATTAGTCTTCATTTCTCACTTATATGGGGGAAGTCATAAATTAAGAAATTGAATACCAGCTAAAAAAACTAAAGAAATTATCACTAAAATCTTCGATGACAACGATTAACAGCGATCTTAAAAAAAGATGCCTTCTAAATCTTGAATCAGAGGTGAAGTGGCAGTAGGCAAGCTTGAAGCAGGTTGTTTACAACAATGTGGACAATGCATTGTACAAAGCTAATTGTATTCTCAATCATTAACCATAAATGTAAAAATGTTGCATCCTAACTATGTGATAGCTTTCGAACTGTATGCCATGATTCTTTGATCTAGAAAACCATTAAGCCCTGAATAGAGATCTACTATTGTTTTAGAGAAATAATGTAATATATGAGTCTTTATTCGATTCAGTGTGCTAGTGAACTAATAGAAATAGGTTAAATTACTACTGGATGTGAAGCATGATTTCGCAGTTTGTTTTGTCTAAAAGCATGAAACCTGATTGGAGCGTAGGTTAGTTACCCGCAAGAACACAACCTGAGCTATAAGTCCGACTATATAGAATCTCGACAATCTTGTACGGTCTGGATTGGTGATGTGAATGGCAAGATCTTAACATTCACTGGTTATTAGGAACATACACTTATAAATACTTGTCATGAAATCTGATCAGCATAAAAAACGAGTAAAATATGGAATGTTCTTAAGTTGATCAAACAAAAATATTTGCCACATTTTAATAATCATCTTTCAAATCGAAAATAATCCTCAATTAGTTTTATTCTTAATGACTAACCTGGATGCTTAATACAAGAAAGCAAACATCTACAAGGCTGTGAAAGATGGTTTCTAGAGGCCACTGGCAACATGGTGCACCTACCTTTCCAGTCACCAAATCATATTTACAAACAAAACAGAAAGGAAGGGAAGAAGGAAGGGGGGGCTTGTAGGCAGGAAATGAGCCGGAAGAAGAGAGGGGGCGGAAGAGTGGGGGGAGGGAGAGTTCTCGACGGAGGAAATAATCAGGAAGAGGTTTTTTTTTTGTGTGGGGGGGGGGGCATCATACTGAAAAGAAGAGGAAGAGAAGAAGAGCAATAATGGAAATAGAAGCAATAGAAAGGAGAAAAGGAAGAATTACAAGGAACATGATAAAATACACTTAGAGAAAGTAAAATAGGTCCTATAGATACAGAGCATTTTCATGGCTTGAATATGTCCAACAAATATCCAAAGTTTCAGAAAGATCATATCCAAATAATTTGCTTAAGCAAGCAGATTTTAGCCAAGTCACCTTAGGGCCAATTTGGCTAATTGACTCCCAAAAAGGTTAGAAGTCAAGAGAGGTGGTGTCTTCTTAACTCTTAAATCTTGTGTCTGTGAGTATCGTCCCCTCGACTTAGGAAACCTCTTAATTTCTTGATAGTTTTGCATTTGAGTAGAAATTAGGAGTTGGATTTAATAATCCTAGGTGAGCATTCCCTCTCCCAACATTCCTTAAATAAAAAAAATAAATTGTGTTAATAATAAGTTCTAAAAAAGAAGTAGAAGATGGTAACTATCTCTCTTTGCTATGTAAAGAATTAAAAATGTTGATGTGATATAAGTCAAGCCCAAAGTTAGGACTTTAGACCTGATTTAACTCCCTGACATTTTCTGATATGTGCTGATGCCATGACACGCTTAATCCCCCTTCACATCCAAGCAAACAAACACCAATTTCATGGTCAAGGGGACAAAAAATGCAGCAAGACTGTCCCCCAAATTTCCCAAGTCAAGCATACGGTTGGTGAAACAAACGGGAACTTACCAATCTTGGGCAGGCTTTCTAGACTTGACCTCGGACTTGGACACCAATCGTTGTTCCCTAGGCAATAAGCTCCTAGCTTGTCAATATATCATTAGACCAATCTTATAAGGCTAGGGCAGTGGATAATTTCATTGGAAAGATATGGTTCAAGCTCATAAAATCTATCTAAGACTTAATATATACGGAAACCTTTTGCATATATCAGCGTTTCAGTACTTGACAAACAATCGCATGCCAATGTTATCAAAATTATTGATGATGCTTTACAGCCTTTGACAATTGACATTAACACCTCACTTCATGTATAATAAACAGTATAAAATAGGCCATGGAAACAATCTACTTGCTTATACCTTTGTTTGTAAAAGCCGAGTGTCTAGAATTATACGATTTTATCTGGACAAATGAATCATATGTAAATTTCCATTGAGTACACTTTGTACAACATAATGTTGGGAAAAAACAATCTATTTATGTCAGTCCTCATAGATTTTGGCCACCCAAAGGAATAAATCCAAAAATCAATGTCCGCTTTTTTCAGTGCTTCACCGCAAAATGAAGCACGAAGCCACCGAAAAGATAGAAAAAATAAAGATATGGAGAGAGGATGAATCAAAGCGGTAGAGTATCAGAATCAAATGATGGAAGAAAATAAGATACTGCTCGTGCAAGTTTAATCAGCACCAGAAGACGAGTCAACAGTTTAGGAGCAAATAATGTAAATAAGAATAACCACAAAGTGGTGGAGTGTGAATCAATAGTTTGTAGACATGGGTTTATCTATGTTGCGACAAACAGGATCCCCATATACGATAGACGGCTTACAAAATAGAGTGCTAACAAGTGGAAGAGGATAACACACACGATTTAACGTGGTTCGACCATACTCAACCTGTGTCCACCAATAAAGACAACAATCGGATTTCACTATATCAAAAAGGAGAATACTTAAGAGTACACTCTTCTCTCACTCACCCAAACCTCATAACAAAGAGAACACCTAAACAAAGAGCAGCTCAAAGAAAAGAAGAGAAGACATCATAACATTACTTACTCCATACAAAACTCTTCAACTCTCTCTGTATTTCTCTCACACAAAAGTTCTATGGAGAATAAAGCTCTAACGCTTCACTTCTCTGATTCTCCAGAGCACTTTCTTAAATACGCAGACCTAAGTATAATTTGGCAAGGTTACTATGCTAGCCTTTTAGCCTTTTGTGCAACACCTTCCTTAGACTTCTAATGCCACATGAAGGGCCCATTTGTTTTATTGAGATCGGGCTTAACATGGGTAGACTTGAGGGGACAAATTCATATAGCACCCCCCCCCCCAAGTGTGGAGTAGGTGTTTGTTTACCTGGCTTTATAGGAGGGTTGAGTGGGTTTTGTAGTTAAGCCTACAAGTCCCATGTTTCGACTAGACTTGGGCCACATCAGCATATTTAAATTCTTTTACGATAAAAGAGATATGATTATCGTCTCCGACTCATATCTCTTTTATTATTTGTTAATACGAATATTTTTGTACTCAAGGGATGTTGAAGGGTATGCTCACATAGGGTAATTGAATCTAACTCCTAATTTCTACTCAAAAGAAAAACAAACAAGGAATTAAGAGGCTCTCTAAGTCAACGGGACAATACTCTAGCAAACAAACACAAGCTTTAGAAATCAAGGAGACAACACCCCTCCTAATTTCTGACATTTTTGGGACTCAATTAACCAAACGGACTCTAAACAGCAAAATATGGATTGTTGTTAGGGTAGGTAAGTGCCTCTTCACAATATTTTCAAGTTGCTAATATGTAACTGATAGATAAAGCCGCTCGCATGTGAGTATCTCAAGCATGATTGCTATAATATTGTTAGGGTTTTCAAGTTTATCCTACTTAGATTATTCATCAACCTTAAATAGAAAACACACACCAAGTAGTGGATAGATATTCGGAAACCGAAAAGAACATGCAATGAACATGTGATGCATTGCTGAGAACATGGGACAATGGGGAGTGGGTTGTAGTCATGAAATGAGCAAGGGTCTCATGCACACATCAGTCACATTTTCTACCATCTACATATTCCATATCGACAACTATTCACATCCCTGATATGAAATAAACATGGAAACTCGTGTGTGGCAAATAAAGAGACAAAGAAAAATAGGAAAGAAAGCAGGGCATTATGAGAACTTCAATTGTTTCTTATTGATTGATTGCTTCAATCTACCAATTCTCTCATTTGGTAAAAGATCGCTTCTTTACCATTACAAAATGATTTGAAACTCGATATTCACAAAAGTTGAGATTTTGCATAATCCAACAAGTGAAAAAGATCGTAAATTAGATTTAATCAACAAGCAGTATCGATTCCTCCCTAAAAACTAACAAAAAACAGAAACGTGACTTCGAAGATGAGAAGAAACCCCATACCTGCAACGGCTGCTGAGCTTGCTGCTGCTGCTGCTGCTTCTGCTGTTGATAAGTGGAGGCTGTCGAGATCGAAGATGCCATGAGAGGAGCAGCAACACGAATCGAAGAGGAAGGAGGAGGAATTAGGGTTTTAGAGAGAGAGAGGGTTTGGGGAAAATAAGAACAGAGCAGCGATTTAGATCGAATGATGCTGAGATTGGGCCTCAACAACATCTCATTCTGTTGGATCATCGCATTGAAATATCGAGCAAATTCGCTTTTTATTTTGATATTTAAAAAAAGAAAGAAAATTTTTAAATCGCCGCCGCCACCAACAAAAGAGAGTGACAGGAACCCTAGGTTTCTTGTCACGTGTGTCCCACGTGCATGTGTTCAGAATTAGTTTACGATTTTTGGGATTTTTTTTAGATAACCCAGTTAACTTTTAAAATGCCATGAAGAACCCTCCCGAATTAATGATATTATCTGAAATCGTTGGTTCGTTGACTTGTTGAAAGCATAGGAAGATCGAATAACCCCTTAAATGAATTGGGTGTGGAAATTTCTTTCATAAGAATATCCTACTTATTTTTTATGGAAATACCTTTTGAGGGTTTTAATGGATTTGGGTTTATTGGTGTATGATGTGTGCGTGTGTGTGGTGTATGTTGTGTGCTTAAGTTAAGACTTACGGGGCAGCGCCAAAAAAAGAAAACAATCTCTCCAAAGGACAAATGGATTATTCAATCATCACACTGTTATAGCCAACATATTATTCGAGTTTGTGAATGACATGATACAATACAAAGAAAGAAACTTTGCCATGCATACACAATTATTCATCATATATATCCTCTGGCGAGATTGTTAGTAACCAAGTTTAGTAGAAATCTCTTCCTGGACAATATAGATCGATTGTCCTGCCATTAGTTTTCTGGATAGGTCTGGCGTTCATCTCAAAACCCTGCATGATAGCAAGGGGAAAGTAAGATATCCATGACCAAATCTATATAAACTCCAAGTCTAATTTTCATCAAAGTACCTTTAACTTTCAGGGATTTTTCTTTTTTTTTTTTTGGGGGTTGGGGGGGGGGGGGGTTTGGGGGTAGTAAGCTTTTCAGGTGTTTTTAGGTCAATCTGAAGTTATTTCTTATTTTTCTTCGCTAATCAAAATAACATAAACTTGCAGTAACTAATAAATGACATACGTTTTCAACTTATTAGTAAATATCTTAAAGCATCATCAAACTTTCAGTGTTTTTAAGATGATACCATTGAACGTTTTAACATGTTATAAACCTTATTTATTTTTTTAAGGATATTTTCCCAGAAAAATGCCATATTCAGTGCATTTTGGACTGTTCGAGATACCCTAAACGGGTTAAAGAAAATAACATTTTCATATTACATCGCTCGTAAGTTCATGGCATTTCATATAATGTTGCTCGAAATATCCACTCAAGAAATTCATATGAGTTAAATTAGCTTCTCACGGTGGAGACCTTTCCACATCTAGCTTTATTGTTAAATGTTGAATCGGCATGACATGCATTATTGGTATAGAATACGTCATATTAATAAAATCAGAGGCACTTACATCATGAACAACATCTCTCAACAGCCACACCTGGTTTCTTGAAACGGTCCTAACCTGCAAAACAACAATATAAAAAGACTTGCAAAATTCAACAATATTGTATAATTTGCAAAAAACGATCAAGTCCCACTTTAATTTACACAAATTACCTTTCTCATAACCGTCCACACTACACCTTCAGTGCATGGAGGCGTAGTGAGAGATCCCATATATCTGTAATATTCTTCGCCACCTCGGTCATTTACATGATCTGGGTCTACTATTCCCACTTCCTCTTCACCATCCAAATGTCGTAGTTCATTTATATATTTCTCTAGCTGAAATTTTGATTTCAAATATTAGCATAATAGGATATGAGAAAACAAGATATCGGCTCCTAGCCGATAAAGAACCATCGGGCTAGCAGCAGGTGGAGATGTTCAATCGGACTGATAAGAAGTTGATGACCTGCTCGGTCCATTTTGATATTATATACCAAGAGATCTTTGTATGGAATTTTGGAAAAATTGATCAATCATATGTAGCTAATTAGGCATGTTTGCAAAATGCATGGATTTTATGCCGCATAAAAATGTTACACAATAGGAAAACTTGATGAACTTTTGGCAAAAACACTCTTAAAAGGGTTCAAATCATCCAAAATTTAGTATGCATAAACCTTTGACATATAGAATAAGGTGACGGTGCAGATCTTGTACTTGATGGTTAGATTGAGCCATCTCAACCGCTAGCTAGTTGATGGTTCTTTTATTGACTATTAGCTAATATCCGGTTAATCAATAGGATACGAGGAAATGAGAAATCAGGTAGGAACAAATATAAAACCGTAAGCTGGTTTATTGGAGATGGCTCATTCGGACCGTGATGTTGATGATCAGCTTTGTGTATCTTTATGTACATATCAAGCGATAACATTTCTCAATAAGATGAATTTTTTGTTAATTGAGTTTACTGTACCTTGGCGAGAAACGGGTCACGCCTTCCATATGCGTAGAGAATGCCCACAACAGCGATCTTATTGTCGGCACTCATGTGAACCATGTGTGCCTCTAGAGCATAGCTACATTAAGAGAAGAAATTAAGGAAAACGAAGTATTTCAAGAAATAATTTTAAAAATAAATACACTTCTAATTAAGATAGTTGCAGTTATCTAAATTATAATGATGTTATTTTTCTCTTCATGCGCATCAAAATTAATAATTTAGAGACTCAAACTTTAGAGTTTAGTTTGAACATGTTTGGCTTCAAATCCAAGTTTGCAAAACATATCCATCATTAATATAATATAAAGTAGGGCTGGTAAAAAGAATTTTTGGTGGTAAAAACACTATTTTTATGATTTCCACTTTTGCCCTTGAATTATTCATGTTTCCTTAACTTCCGTCGGATCCTATAGCTATAATAATTGGTATGAATTTGGAATTAAAAAAAAAGAATGAAGAATATTTGTATCTATTTAACAAAACTAACAAAGAAAATCATATATTTTTCTTCAAAGATATGAAATCAAGAATGTTTCAAATAATAGTAGTTGCTTTACATTTGTTATAGAAACTATGTTTACTTTAAATTTATGCTACAATTTTATGCATGTTTCAAATAGGTAATGTTATTTAAAAATTTACAAATTCATGGCTTCATAGACAAAGAATTTCTTTTACCCAAAGACATTGTATTTATATAGCTATCATGATTATTCTCTGTATCTATTTACAAATCACAAAAAATATGATATTTATGTTTTAAAAATATCTTTCTTCTTGAAAATGTAGTTAACAATGTCTGGTAATCTCTTTCTATTTAAAACAATGGTTGCTGAACCATATTTATTTGGAAAAATCTTTCTGCTTGTTCAACAGCAAATTCTAGAATAGTTTTCTTACTATTAATGTATAAATACGATTTTACTGCATCAAAGAAGCACTTTTTACCTTGCAATGAAAAATAAAAATATTCATTTATTTCTTATGTGTTGGCGTGTCGGTTTGGATTGAGATTGGATTGTTAACTACCTTCTACATACCGTGTGAATTATCTCGAGACTGGTCTGCGGTTGCTTTTGCAGTATATATATGATGCAAACATCGTCTTAAGAAAAAAGATAATCATAATTTCTCGACTTAAGCAGTAAATTAGTCCAACGGCTGGAAACCATGATTACAAGACCCTCTGAAATCCAACAAGTCCATATCATAGGACACAAATGCAAACAAAGGGTGTTGTCCTTGTTGTCGATGATGATGATTATTGAGATTGATTAAAATCAAACCTTTTGCCATTGATTCTGTGCTCAGCAGGCGAATGCCAATGCACCTGCTTGAGGTTATACGTGGTTCCATTTATCCACATGAACCCTGCATCCTCTTTCCACTCCAGCTGAAAAAACATCCCCCAAAAAAATTATATATATATATATATACATTGAAAAAGTTAAATTAAGAGTTTATATATAAGGAATTAGGGTAAATTGTCAAAAAGCCCCCGGTCCACTTCAAACTTGTGTTAAAACCCTTGGGTCTTTTGCCCTTCTTAAAACCCCTTTATACTAGTTGCTTGTAATATCTAAGCAGTTGCATGTAATAAAAGCTTAAATGAAATGCAACCCAAGGATTTTTCATAAAGAATTTGAACAATAGGCCTTTCTGGAGAATGCCGAAAGTATCAGGCATTTTGACAATTTACCCAGAAATTATGATAGGTTGTCTTGATCTTCTTAGAAGGTCCAAACTTTATTAAATTACAACTGACTGTCAGCACTTTTGTTATTAAAGAAACCATAAATTTTATAAATTGCAAATAGATAGCATAACTATCTGAATTTTTCAGTAGTTTTCAACTCATCCTTCGGTTCAATACCATACTATCTAAATCGAAGAACAATGTATGACTAACATCACATATTAAAAATGCTGAAAATTAATGGTATTTATTTATACCGTATTAAATTCATGATGTTTATTTTCCATTAACGCGAAGCTTGTGGCATTTATGAGGCACACACAATAATAGTACCAAATTACATTAATGGGCTGTGAATGTTCACGGCGGCTGACTTAGCTGTGAACGGTTGCTTGGCAAATGGGTAAAACTCGAAGGTCTGGAGGACCCATTTTCGAGCCCGTGTCATAAATTTAGAGCTGAAATAGCTGTGGCGTTCGCTGACCATACAAACTAAGATGGCACTTGATAAAGAAAGAGCCTAATTTAACAACATCTCACCATAATGTCATGACCGCGATTCAGGAGGACAGCACGTGCAGGCCGATAGAATTGTTGGAGGGGGCCCAACTCAGGGAGCAGGCTCACCTGACGATAGGAAAGATCAATAGGGGACTGCATCTTGCCATAGCCACAAATGGCCCAATCCTCATGGATATTTCCCCAGTTTTCAGGCCCAATAACACCCCCCTCTTCATAGTTGAACTCTCTCTCATCCCGCACCTCGCCTTGTGATGAGACTACCACCATTGAGTTGAGGAGAGAGAAAGTAACAATAAAGGAAACAATTGCAAGTTTCATTAGCTTCATTTTTTTGATTGATTGATTGATGAGTCTGAAAGTTTTAAAGGGGTGGTATAAATAGGGGATTAGAGAAGGAGAGAGTCGTTAGTTAATGCATCACTTTCAAATGATGTGACAAAATGTCAATACTGTGTGTTGCACGTTCTGTTTTGTAATTTGAAAATTTATGGATCCAACGCTAGAAACCAGGGTTGCAATGTGACAAAATGTCAATATTATAGCTTAATTAGGTTGCACATGTAAAACGATGGATAGTGTGTGAAGCTTATCGGCCACTTGGACTTGATCGAAATGTTTTGTTTGCACGTGTAAAATCCGTGTAATTGATCGAAATGTTTTCTTACAAACATATAAAAAGTCACATCACCAATCCATTTTAAAATTAAATGACTCATTTCCTTTTACCGTATGATAAAGAACGTGTGTTTGTCAAGTTGTTTATCAATAGAAAAATCCCGCTGAAAAAATCGCACAACGTATTTAGCATTTCCTTCGACAGTGACTTGACTTGCCTGCTCATATTAGATAAGCAAATTAACTCGTTCTAAGCAAATTAACTCGTTCTGAGCGGCTTGATTGCTTCGATTTCCTTAGTAGAATTTGATGAGCTAACATAGAAATCTTCTGCACCAAGCACCTTACCATTAGGGTCTCTTGCAATCAAACCAATAGCACCTCTACTTCCCTCCTTGATAAATGCTCTGTCAAAATTTATTTGACAACTCCTTGAGAGGGTGGACTCCATGGACAATTGTTTGCATCATACAAACATCTTCCTTATACTAGGCCCCGGCAACTCAATTTCCATTTGTTTTTATGCATGCATACGGAGAGGGGGCGATGGGTTATCAACTTGAGCTGACCGAAACGAAGAAACCGTCGGCACCCGTCTAAAATGGCCCAATTGGATTGCCGAATTGACGATCCGTTCCATCCATATTACACATGAAATGATCTTTGTATATCCAACCCAATTAATATCTCTACTACTATAAGGTGAACACAAAAAGGCACCTGACACTTACAATTTCAATTTAAGAAGAAAAATGCAAAAATAAAAAGAGGTTGAGGGGCCTACAGTGGCTAATCGAGACCATTACGGGCTCCATGTTTTTTTCCCGCAATTAAAACCCTAGGGTCCGCACCGACCGACAGCAACGTTTGCAGGCGTAACCGCCATCCCGCGAATCTCGCCATGCGCGAGATCTCCGCCGGCCACATCCCACGTTTCACGCCACCACGATCCCCCATTAACGAGCCTGTCTCGCCATTAATGGGAGGTCCCGCTCATCACGCGGGCGTGACATCGGGAACGTAACGGCCGGCGTGATTCTCGCGCCTGCTGCACCTGCTGCCACCACTACTTAAACCCCTCTTTCAGACGGTCACGGTAAGCCATTTTTTTACTTCACTAAGCCGTTACTCTGCTTGGATCTCTAGTCTAACTTGATCGTCGGAGGGTCCTCGGTGGTACAACCACCCCGGGACTTCCTTGCAGGTAACTCGGCAACCACAATCTCAACCCATTGAGATCCACACGCTTCAGGAGCGACAGCCTCCAGATCCAATCCCAGCCATCCATCGTCGCCATCAGCAGATCAACGGGAAGCAACATCTGAAGGAGATTTGAGACTCCATCAGCTGGCGCCATCTGTGGGAATATAGATTCCATAAAAATAAAAGTTCGCCTTCCGATCTCATTCCAATGGCCAGCGATCATCACGACGATCCAAGCACCAACCGCCGCTTCCCTCTCAACGGAGGCGCGGACGAGCCTCCTCTGCCGAATGCCATCAACGCCTTCGCCGGCCGGATAGACCGACTCGCATCCTTCGTGGAGGCGCTCGTCAGCGTCCAAACGGCGGGGCAAAATTCCCAGGTCGCCGCTCCCCCGCCTCGGGACCGGGACCGCTACAGGGGGAGAGAAGACTCAGCCCGCGTCGGCACGGCCTACCACCGCCTCGCTGCCTCCCACGGCCGCGGATCCCCCGGGCCAGTACGTTCTGCGACCCGCTAGGCATCCAACAGCTCGACACCGAGGTCCGTCGCTAGAGCACCCCGCCCCGAGGTCTTTCGTGCACCTGTCCCCCCTGAGGAAATGTCGGTCAGCTCGCCTGTCACCAGGCATAACCGACACACCCTCCCCCGATGGGGCCGCGCAGACGGGGCTCGTCAAGGCAGCTCAAGGGCCACCTCACCCGGTGATTTGAGGAACCTCATTCAGAGAAACCGCGGCCGAGGCCAGACGCAGGCCTCCAACAGCAGATGCCTGGGATCAGAATGCGCCGAGTCGTCGGGGTACCATGGCCGACTCGACGCCCTCGAGAAGAAGATCGAGAGTCTGCATCGGGAAGGCCACCGTTCGAGCGACGGGGCTAAGTATGCCGCCGACTCGCTCACAAAATCGTTCACCGAGAACCCTCCGACGCTTCGCCTTCACATCGCCTTCGCGACACGTGTCCTCTGTTAGTTATATGTATGCCCTAGAGGCCATTACTGTACATTGGATGTATATTTTAGTGGATGCTGGGACATATATAGGTAGGACTTTCTTGCTCGACATGATAGTACGCTATCTGGTTGCTCTTTATCTTAACATGTATACTTTCTGTCTCTCTGTTACATGTTGATAAAGCCCTTAGGATGTGTACTCGACTTCCAGGACTATGATGCAGATCATACTAGTGGGGCCTGGGTAGTCCATGAGTACATCCTTCAATGTTCCTAGTCGTGGGAATATCGAGACGGGGCATCGATATTCCAGAGTAGACTAGCGTATATTTTCTCGACCCATGTGATAGGCGATGGATGATCCCATATCCATTGGTGTTTGACATAAGAGATAGTATACGGGTGCTCAGTGGAGACTGGGTACACTGAACGGACTCGCCGAGAACTCCCAGATGGTATTATACCTCACGTCAGATGGCAGTTCTCTGGTGACACTGGTACAGCTTAGTCTGTTGACCCGAGTTCGTCATAGAGTCTTGTGTGTCTCCCACTGTGCTTTGATTTCCACCCTACCACGGCTCTACTGAGTCGTGCAAACATGTGGTTTTTGGGTACAGTCCCGATTCACATGGAGGCAATGAGCGATAGGAGGGGATTCGTCTCTCCCGGTATTGGGGGTTGATGTTGCGCTATGCTCGACTGGCCATAACAGGAAATCCCTGGCCAGGGTTGCAGTGATCTACTGGTAAGTGTTATCAGTAGTTTCACACTTGTTATGGACCTCACGTCAGCATGACTTATTGAGCTATTGGGGTCTGACGTTTACCACCCCTAGGCGAGATATGCGACATATCAGACGAACAGACCGGACTGTATGGTAAGTGTTACTGGTTGGATTCACAGGAGTGTGAGCGGGCTTGCTCGTCGATCTTCTAATCGCTCAATACCCGGGTGGCCGTTACGTTTAGCAGACCGCTTGCGGCTTGTGGGTGTTTGATATGATCATCACCTGTTGCCGGCGTATTGACGAGTCTTTAGAGTCCTACACAGAGGTTTCCCGGCTCAAGCGAAACGAAATAGGAGCGCATATGAGATATGTGCGGGACCGAGAATAATGCGTGTATGTGATACCGTATTCCATTCTCGCGATGAATGTATCGATTGGTTGTATGCGATATAACCTAGTTATCGAATCGAGGATTGATTCGATAAGCCGATACATTGGATATTAGTCGGTTATATGCGATATGACCGGATCGTTAAATCAAGTGTTGATTTAATGATTTAATGTATAATTATATATTTGATATATTACTTTGCATTAACTAGTATTTGTTCACTTTAAATGGATTTTCTCACTTGATGTACACAAGTTGTATATGTGATATACTTTTGTGCACAAGATTGTATCATGTTTGATGATACATGCTAACTTGGTTAAGTGTATGATTAAACCATGGTTATGTAATGGTTAGGGTTTTGATTTTATTGACTATTTATTTATTTATTCATCATTTGGAAAGGAAAATGAAATGGTGGCTTGCTTTGTCTTTTCTTTGAAACTTCATGAAGGTTTGAAAGCTTGACTATTTTTTTTCTTTCCTTTAACCCTAACCATTCAACTAACCCTAGTTCATTCTCTACACTTAACCAAGGTTGGATTATGATAAGAATGAGTTGGATTTTCCTTTTTGAAAATAATCCTTTATATACTTATCATATTCTTTCTTCATCTTCTTCATCTTCAACAATGAAGAAACCTTGCCACCATCAATGGCAACTTGAGAAAAAGAGTGAGAAATCCAATTCTAAAATGAACCCACTTCCTATTTCTTCATCCTCTACCACTTGCCAAGTAGTATAGGGTGTTTTCTTCATAAGTTTCATGACTTGGTGAAGTTGGAGTTTGATCTTGAGTTGCCTCGACGTAGATCATCTTCGGCATCGAAGTCGACGACCTAGCCCGCCCATTTCTCCGATGAAGCCGATGCTAGAGTCCGGGATTCGATATGGACAGCGGAGGGACGTCATCGCGGAGCCTAGGAAGTGGAGGACCGGATCTACAAAGGTTGTAGTCACTTTCCTTTAGCTATAAATTCGTTTACTTGCTTGCATCGCCTATACATCTAGTTAACGATCCATATTAGGGTTTGTAGGCACATGAAAAAATTTGAATTGGGCATGTTTGATCACTTGTGAGACCTCATTAGTGTGCCTAGGAACCCTACATCCTCACGACTGTCCCACTCCTCGGTGCTCACCTTAGGAAGGTCGGACAGAGCCTCGCCAAGAGGCAACCAAGCAGCTTCACTGCTCGGTCTTTCCTCATGGAGCTAAGCCATCGACAAGAGAAAGCCCTGCAGCTACCCTGCTCGGCTATCATTGGCTGGTAGCTTCCCAACCCCACAACGACAAGGATCAAAGCCCTCACAACGAGGCAGACCTGCAGCAACCCTGCTCGGCTACCCCTGGCGGGTAGCTTCCCTACCCCACGACGCCAGGGATCAAAGCCCTCACGAAGAGGCAGCCTTGTAGCTACCCTGCTCAGCTATCCCTGGCTGGTAGCTTCCCTATCCCACAACGCCGGGGATCAAAGCCCTCACAACGAGGCAGCCCTGCAGCAACCCTGCTCGGCTACCCCTGGCGGGTAGCTTCCCTACCCCATGATACCAGGGATCAAAGCCCTCATGAAGAGGCAGCCCTGTAGATACCCTGCTCGGCTATCCCTGGCTGGTAGCTTCCTTACCCCACAACGCCAGGGATCAAAGCCCTCACAAAGAGGCATCCCTGCAGCTACCCTGCTCGGCTATCCCTGGTTGGTAGCTTCCCTACCCTACGACGCCAGGGATCAAAACCCTCGCCAAGAGGCACCGGGCAACAACTCTGTTCGGCCATCCTTAAAGACCCAAAAGCCCTCGCAAGAAGCAACCGCTTAGTACGACCCGTGCTCGGTTATCCCTGGCAACACACCAGGGATCAAAGCCCTCGCCAAGAGGCACCAGGCGGCAACCCCGCTCGAACATCCTTAGTAGGCCTTCTACGGCCCCTCCCACGCTAAGAATGAAAAGCCCTCGCAATTGGCAACCGCTTAGCACGACCCGTGCTCGGTTATCCCTGGCAACACACCAGGGATCAAAGCCCTCGCCAAGAGGCACCGGGCGGCAATCCCACTCGGGCGTCCTTAAGGATCAAAGCCCTCGCCAAGAGGCACCGAGCAGCTACCTTGCTCGGCCATCCTTAGTAGGCCAATCACGGCCCTTCCCGTGCTAAGGATCAAAGCCCTCACCAAGAGGCACCGAGCAACTACCCTGCTCGGCCATCCTTAGTAGGCCAATCACGGCCCCTCCCACGCTAAGGATCAAAGCCCTCGCCAAGAGGCACCGAGCAGCTACCCTGCTCGGCCATCCTTAGTTGGCCAATTACGGCCCCTCCAACAACTAAGGATCAAAGCCCTCGCCAAGAGGAACCGAGCAGCTACCCTGCTCGGCCACCCTTAGTAGGCCTCACTCGGCCCCTCCCGTGCTAAGGGTCAAAGCCCTCGCCAAGAGGCACCGAGCAGCTACCCTGCTCGGCCACCTTAGTAGGACTCTCTCGGCCCCTATCGCGCAAGGGATCAAAGCCCTCACCAAGAGGCATCGAGCGGCTACCCTGCTCAGCCCTCGCTATTGAAGCCCCAACAAGAGGCATCCGTTCTATCAACGTCTTAGCGATCTCCACTTCAACTTCCGGGCCACGGAGATACCGTCTTCCCGCCAGTCCTCGCACACTCGGCAAATGATCAGAGTCAAGTCGACGAGTAATCGCTAGACGAGGAACATGCCGACCATAAAAGCAGTACTGTGCATATACAAGTGTCTACCAACAAAAGGAAGTACAAGCACAAACACTACTGCAAAAACAAAAATCTTTATTCAAAAAGTCAAAGCTTTTACAAAGGTCCTGTGGGCTCCCCAGCCTTACAAAAATGCCCGAAGGCCTACAAAATACCCGACGCGACAAAAGAAAAGACAAAGAGAAGACGAGTAGCTTCAGGCCTCAGGGCCGGGCGCAATGTCGACGAGCTCGACGTCCACTGCGACTGGGGATGCGTCCGTCGCAGGAGCCTCGGCGTCGCCCTCTCCGAGATTCCCTTCCCCGGAAGTGCTCCCGGGGGCACCCCCCTGCTCGTCATCCCCGCGGGGATATTCTGTGTGCAGCTCTTCATCAGCAAACTCTGGCACCCGGGCCTTGACAGCGTCGAAAGCCTCATGCCAGATGAGGGTAGTGGCCGAGGCTAGGACGGTGTAGAACTGCTCCGACTTCTGGAAGTTCTCCACCGCCTGTGCCGCCCTGAGGTCGGCTCTCTTCGCCGCCTCTACCGCAGCCCCGAACTCCTTTCGGAGGGTGCTCACTGACTTCTTCATGGTGCCGACGAGCACCTCGGAGCCCTGAAGCTTGGCCTCGGCGGCCTGGGCGGGCTCGCGGAGCCTGGCCACCTCTTGCTTCGAGGATGCCACCTCCTGCTTCGCTGCCGCCGCCTCCTGCCACGCTGCCGCCGCCTCCTGCTTCCCGGCGGCCACCTCGCCCTCAAGGGCAGCGACCCTCGCCATCACCGCCTCCAGCTCCCGCTTCGAGCTCTCCCCCAGCGAGGAGAACTCGCTCGCGGCTCGCATCGCTGGGGCTATCTCCTCCTCCTCCATCCGGGCGACGATGCCGACGTGTTGGAGGACCTGAAGAAATCGGAAGGGGTCAAAAAGAAAAAGGGGCACCAAATCACATAAACAATGAGACGATGTACAAGCGCTAACCTGTAGGGCCTCTTGGGCGATGGACACCAGTTGTCCCTTCAGCGTCCCCCTAGTGACCCGGCCGGTTCAGCGTCCCCCTAGTGACCCGGCCACCGGCCGACCTCTCCATGTTGTGCAGCAAGCTGTCAGCGACGGAAATCCCCGAGGGCACCTCAAAGCGGAGCTCCCCCTCGTCCACCAAGATCGGAGAGGCCGGGGTCCGTGGAACGGTTTGGGGGAACCTCTTGAGAGACGATGGCGGAGAGCTCGTCTCCACCTCCGAAGCTCGGGCGTCCTCTCCCCGAGCCCTTTTTCTGCCCGGCGCCTGGCTGGGCTCCGGGATGCGATCCGCACTTGAGCACTGGGGCGGGCGGCTGCTGGGGAAGCCGGGACCGGCGTCTGACGGGATGAGCTGGCCCCTCCAACCTTCGACCCCTTCTTCGACTTGCGCATAACTGCTCGGATAAGGTCCGTGTCCATGGTTTCTGCACAAGACAAGATATAGTGGAATCAACGACACAAAAAGAGTAAAAACAAATACAAGCTCCTAACTTACCGACGAACTGGACGGGGCTGAGTCCGGCCCAACTGAGGGTCCGCTCAAAAAGCAGCACGTCAACCCGAGGAATAGGCTCCCACGCCGCCACTCTCGCCGCGTCGGGGTCATTGGACGGATTTCCCTGCCAACACATATCCCTAGACCACTGGACGGGTACGGGCCAGTCCTTACCCTCTGGCGGCCCGACGAAGAAAAACTTCTTCTTCCAATCATGGATAAAAGAAGGCAGGATGACAACTCCTGACCCGGCTGCACTCCCCCGCTGCTTCCTAAAGGAGAGGTAAACCCACATTGGGTCGCTTGCGCGAGTTCTAGGGTGACTTTTGTAAATAAGGGAGGAGGCAAGGATGGACAAACTAAAGGGGATCGCCTGCAACTTCAACCAGACCAGGAACCCAAAGAGAATCCTCCAGGAGTTCGGCACTAGCTAGCCCGGGGCTAACCTGAAGTAATTTAACGCAGCTACAACCTCGGGAGAGAAAGGCAGGCGCATTCCGGGCCAAAGGGTTTCCAGATACAAGACGATCTCTCTACCTCTCACCTGATCTGCCCTCTTTCCTTCCTCAGCCAATCGTAGCGTGTAGCCGGAGGGAATATGGAAGCAAGCCCAAGCGGTAGCAAGCTTGTCCTCATATCTTACCGAGGACGACGCACCAGGGGCGTCCGCTGCCACCGCTCTTGGAACCGCCCCAGACGTGCGACCCCGGGAAGAGAATCTGACCCCAACTTCCTGAAGGGGCTCCAACCCGGGGGAAGAATCCCTAGGATCTACCCCTACGACGTCTATAAACTCCTCAAAACAAGACATATAACCTGATGGGAGGAAATCCTCGAAAAGGGAAAACGCAAGATCCAACCTAAAAGGAGAGCGCCGAGCAAATAAGACTCCGAATGAGGAAATTGGGAAGAGGGAGAGACCCCGAATCAGGCCTCCCCTCGATTTATGCAGGCGGCGTCCTCATCCAATGGCGACGGTCGACTCCCGCCAAAACGTTGCAGAGCGCTCGACGACCACGATCGCTCCACCTGTCGCGAGCATATTAGCCGCATCCTATCAGACGCCAGAAGCCTGCAGCACGTCACATCAGCCAACCAGCACCCGACACGTGGCCTGTCGCTTCACCAAAGTGCACACGATCCAGCGCACCCTCTTTAATGCAGAAGATCTCGCCCTGATTCGCTGGCATCATTCAGAAAATACAACGGATGGCCCGGGGACACGCCCAACGATATCTTCGAAAATGGGGCTCACCTCGGGTGACCCGACGAGAGTGGGGGGCTAATGATGATGCTCGATATCGGTGATCTCCCAGATCATGACACGTGACAGATGACTTGTTCCAGAGCATGCAAGAAAGGGCCTACAACGGCCGACCAGACCACACCTATGCTCGTCCTACCGAGCAAACGCTAGCTCATCTACGAGCCCCCCTGCATAACCGGCCTCCTCGGCCTCACAGCTCGTCTCCAAGCTACCACAGAACCAAGATACCTCGACTCTCCTGCTCGTCCGCGAGCTCTCCCGCCGAGGTCATCTTTCTCGGTCTCATCGACCGACCAACAACACCGCTTGCAGGCGTAACCGCCATCCCGCGAATCTCACCATGCGCGAGATCTCCGCCGGCCATATCCCACGTTCCACGCCACTACGATCCCCCATTAATGAGCCTGTCTCTCCATTAATGGGAGGTCCCGCTCATCACACGGGCGTGACGTCGGGAACGTAACGGCCGGCGTGATTCTCACGCCTTCTGCACCTGCTGCCACCACTACTTAAACCCCTCTTTCAGACGGTCAAGGTAAGCCATTTTTTTACTCTACTAAGCCGTTACTCTGCTCGGATCTCTAGTCTAACTTGATCGTCGGAGGGTCCTCGGTGGTACAACCACCCCAGGACTTCCTTGCAGGTAACTCGGCAACCACAATCTCAACCCATTGAGATCCACACGCTTCAGGAGCGACGGCCTCCAGATCCAATCCCAACCATCCATCGCTGCCATCAGCAGATCAACGGGAAGCAACATCTGAAGGAGATTTGAGACTCCATCTCTCTCTCTCTCTCTCTCTCTCTCTCTTCCTTCTCCATTGTATAATTAAAAAATGTGAATATCTCATGCCATGTTATTTCTTTCACCAAAACACTTGCTCCTCTTCCTACATGTGCATCACACATACTGTTTAGAATCTAAGGTCATAAAATAAATGATTAATTACGTATTACATGATGACAGAAATTGAAGAGTAATGGACAGGATTTGATGAAAGTGTCCAAATTTAGTGATGAATACAAAGCCGGCGTCGAAGAGTTTATGGAATTTGTATTGAGGGACCGATCTCCTGAAGAAACGATCTCGTGTCCGTGTAAACAACGCGATAACGACTACCACCGCCATCGAGATATAGTGTACGACCACCCACTGAAGAATAAGATTTTGCTAGGGTATAAAAAATGGACATATCATGGAGAAGCGACACCGATAGTCGATATGTCTACGAGTTGTCTGATTAAACCAAATGATCACCGTCCTACAAATTTTAGGGACACGGGTTTGAATAGTATGTTGGACGAGCTCCGAACTGGCATGCATCCCGATCCCGACATTATTCCCGAGCCTAACGTCGGAGACGAAGATATTCGCAGTCTCCCTGATGCAGAATCGGTGAAATATATAAAGTATATGGATGATTCGAATGTACCCCTTTTTGAAGGCGCTAACATCTCTAATTTGGGATGGATTGTCAAAATGTTTCATCTCAAATACTAGAATAATTGGACTAACAAGTGTTTTGATTAGCTTCTAGAGGTGCAAAGGGAGGCTTACCCTAAAGCGTTATTGCCGGAAAATTTCACAGAGATGAAGAAGATCTTGAAGGATATGGGTTTCAGTTATGAGAAAATCGACTCGTGTTCGAACGATTGCATTTTATACTGGACAGAGGAGGATAAGAAGTTAGATAATTGTAAAATTTGCAACATATCTAGGTGGATCGTTCTTTGAAGGGATAATGATGAACATGAATCTACACTCGATACTTCTAGACGGATTTCGGCAAAGGTTTTGTGATACTTCTCAATCAAGCAAAAACTTCGTCGATTATTTCTGTCATCAAAAACTGCTGAAAGCATGTCATAGCACGGCATGGAAATGGTCGCACTAAGGACGGAATCCTGCAGCATCCAGCCGATGGTGAAAAGTAGAAACGCTTTGATGCCCTGTACAAAGATTTTGCTGCGGATGCCCGTAATGTGAGGCTTGGTTTATCTGCAGATGGCATGGAGCCGTTCAGCCATGGTGGAAATCACAATATATGGTCGGTTACTCTTGTTGTTTATAATCTACCTCCATGGATGAGTATGAAGCCTTTCTATTGATGATGCTCAATATTGGTGATCCCCAGGATCACGACACGTGGCAGACGACGTGTCCAAGAACTCAGAAGAAAGGGCCTGCACGGAGCCGACCAGGCCACCCCTGTACCCGAACTGCAAGCCCTAGCCGGCTCTCCTCAGAGCCCCTTTTAAATTGGCTTTCTTGGCCTCTCAGCTCGTCCCGAGCCGCCACAAGACCAACACTCCTCGGCCTTTTCACTCGTCCTGAGCCCTCCAGCCGAGGCCGTCTTCCTCGGTTTTCTGACCAACTCCACCACTCGCAGGCGTAACCGCCGCTCCGCGAATCTAGCCATGCGCAGATTCTCCGCCAGCAACATCCCGCGTTCCACGCCATCCCGATCCCCATTAATGGGCGATCCGCTCTTCACGCGGGCGTGACGTCGGGGGGCGTAACTGCCGACGAGATCTTCGGGCCTGCTGCTGGTTGCTACCGCCACTATATAAACCCCCATAACAGAGGGGTCAAGTAAGCCATTTTGATTCCACTTAGCCGTTATTCTGCTCGGATCTAGTGCTAACTTGATCGTCGGAGGGTCCTCGGTAGTACCAAACCACCCCGGGACTTCTTTGCAGGTACTCGGCGCTAAACTTCTCAAATCACCAATCTCCTCAAACCCATTGAGACCTACACGCAACAGGAGATCACCTCCAAAATCCACTAGGAGATCGACGGAAGACAACATCTGACGGAGACCCGAAAAGGACCTCCATCAGTTGGCGCCGTCTGTGGGAATAGAAACTCCACAAAAAAACAAAGTTGGCCTTTCGATCTCCATCCACATGGCAAGCGATCACCCTGAAGATCCCGATACCATCCACCGCCTCCAGGAAACTCTGCCCTCATCGGCGCGGCTGACCACCGGCAAGCTGCGTCCCATGGCCCCGGGTCTCACGGGCCGATACTCTCTGAGGCCCGATGGGTGCCCCACAGCTCCACGCCAAGACCCTCCGCTAGGGCGCCTCGCCTCGAGCCTCCTCACGACCCTCACCCCCTGAGGAGATGTCGGTCACCTCGCCTGTCCCCAGGCATGACCGACACCCCTCCCTTCACGGGGTCGCACAGAAGGGGCTCGCCATGGCTGCTCGAGGGCCACCTCACCCAAGGATCTAAGCACTCACTGAAAGACAGCCCAGCAGCTACCCTGCTCGGCTATCCCTGGCGAGTAGCTTCCCTACCGCAACGCCAGGGAACAGAAAGTCCTCCCAGAGGCAGTCGAGCCCGAGAATCCCTAGCTTGGCTATCCCTAGCGTGTAGCTTCCCTACCGCAACGCCAGGGATGAGAAAGGCCTCCCAGAGGCAGTCGAGCCTGAGGATCCCTCGCTCGGCTATCCCTGGCGGGTAGCTTCCCTACCGCAACGCCAGAGATCAGAAAGTCCTCTCAGAGGCAGTCGAGCCCGAGGATCCCTCACTCGGCTATCCCTGGCGGGTAGCTTCCCTACCGCAACGCCAGGTATCAGAAAGCCCTTCCAGAGGCAGTCGAGCCCGAGGATCCCTCACTCGGCTGTCCCTGTCGGGTAGCTTCCCTACCACAATGCCGGGGATCAGAATGCCCTCCCAGAGGCAATCGAGCCTGAGGATCCCTCGCTCGGCTATCCTTCAGGACAAAAGCCCTCGCTAAGAGGCACCGGGCAGCAACCCTGTCCGGCCAAGGGTCTTTGGTAGGCTTCTTACAGCCTTATAGCTCTTCCCGCGCCAAGGACCAAAGTCCTCTCGGAGGCAGTCGGGCCCTCGCTCGGCTATCCCCGGCTGGTAGCTTCCTACCACAACCGACAGGGATCAAAGTCCTCGCCAAGAGGCACAGGGCAGTAACCCTGCTCGGTCCCTATCCTGAAGGATCAGAAAGCCCTCCAAGAGGCAGTCGAGCCCGAGGATCCCTCGCTCGGCTATCCCTGGCGGGTAGCTTCCTTACCGCAACGCCAGGGATCAGAAAGCCCTCCCAGAGGCAGTCGAGCCCGAGGATCCCTCGCTCGGCTATCCCTGGCGGGTAGCTTCCTTACCGCAACGCCAGGGATCAGAAAGCCCTCCTAGAAGCAGTCGAGCCCGAGGATCCCTCGCTCGGCTATCCCTGATGGGTAGCTTTCCTACCGCAACGCCAGGGGATCAGAAAGTCCTCCCAGAGGTAGTCGAGTGTAGAGTGTTTTTTCACCCCATTGAGATGGGAATGTGCGTGCTTTTCAGACGTATTACAGATTCCCCATACCTAGGGTAGGCCAGGATTTATTGATTTTAGGATCTGAATCTCTGGCAGCCGCGGACTAAGCAGCCGTTAATTACCCTTTTGCCTTTGGAGCGAGGGAATCTCTGATTGATGGGTAAAACTGGTCATGCGAACTTAATGTGCAGTGTGCGTATGTGTGTATCTTGAGGGGTTTTAGGTATTGCAGGGACCTCACAAATTCTAACGGGGGATGTGTTTTAAGTGTGGAGCGTATGGAAAAGGAGGGGTGAGGAGCGTCCTAAGTACGCGTGTGTGGCGCGTGGCCGCTAGGTGCCAGCGGGCCATGTGCGTGGCGCATGGGTGCTGGACACTTACGGGTCACACATCCTGCACGCGGGCACTGGGTGCCAGTGGTTCACACGCTCTGCATGTGGGCGCTGGGCGCCAGCGGTTTCGCGTGCTTGGCACGTGGGCGCCGGGCGCCAGTGGGTCACACGCCCTGCACGCGGGTGCTGGGCGCCGGAGGGTCACGCGCCCTGCACGCGGGCGCTGGGCGCCAGAGGGTCATGCGCCTGGCATGCGGGTGCTGGACGCCAGCGGTTCACGTGCATGGTGCGTGGGCGCCAGCGGATCATGCGCTCTGCACGTGGGCACTAGGCGTCCGCGGAAAAATGGGCCTAGACCTTGGACTGGGAGTTGAACTCCCGAGTGACTTTTGGAGTTAAAATCCTAAAAAATGATCTTTTGTGGAGTTAAACTCCTAAAAGATCTGGATTTTTGGGGTTCAACTCCTTCAAAAATTTGAATCTTAGAGTTGAGCTTCTCAAAAATTGGTTTGGAGTTAAACTCCTAACGAAGGGATTCTTGTTCGGAGTTAAACTCCCAAGAGATTTTTGGAGATGATAAAAGGGGTCCCCTTTCTTCTCTCTTGAGCCCTGGATCTTCTCTTGAGCCTCGGATCTTCTCAAAGCGGGATTTTTGGGGATAAGTCTCCTCCTTCCTCCTCTATGTTGACTGGATCTTGAAGAAAAGGAGGGTAAGACTTAAAAATCTCTCCTTTTAGAGATTTAATGGAAGATCTGAGCTTCCCTTCAATGGTTTTATGGTGAAAAACTTTTTTTTTTGGGGAAAAGGAAGAGTTAAACTCTTGATTTAATTCAAAAAAAGAAAAGGGTTTAAAACCTTGAGGAAGGAGAAAGAGGCATAGAACCCTAGAATTTTTAAGAGAATGAAAGTTGTTTTATTTCATCATAATATTGCCTTATATAGGCTTACAAGTTTACTTGGGCTTTACAAAATGGCATTTTACCCATCACATGCCTCATGTGCTTTACAAAAATTTGGCTTTTTGCCTATTTATTTAAATATTACATTTATTTGTTGTACTTTCTTGGCATAGGACCGGTCTGGGCTTGGGCCCACCTGTTTGGACTTGGATTCATGCGTGGGCCCGGCTTAATTCAACAGTAAGGTCCGTTTGCTTTGGTTTGGACCTACTTGTCCGCGGTTTGACCTTGACTTTGACCTTTAACCAATGGGGTGTAAATTTTAACCCCAATAGCCAGAACCTTAGCCCCTAGACCCCTATGAGCATGACAAGTAGTCCCGCCAATTCGAGAATTAGGTGATCTGATCTCGACACCTAGAGATGGAAACCCATTAGATTCTAGAACCCGGCCACTTGAGCACTCCTCTTAGGTCTATCCTGGGTACATGAAATGAGAAATAATATTATACATAGGCGATAAAACCTCAATCCGGATGTGCCGTTCAAAAGAATATTACAAACGCAGAAACGATGGCCACAATATTGGGTGCTCGCCCCAAAATATGAAGATAGATTAAATATAAAACTCTCATCTCACAAAACCCCTGGCTATTCACCATGAAGACCGCAACTATTTCAATCCAAATATCACACAACATCAATATGAGTATCAATTTTGTAACCCCGTCTAATTGATACCTATAGCAATTAGACGACGTTTTACCAAACGCTATAATACTCACAGTCACAGAACAAGCACACAAGTAATATTTAAAATCCATAAACTGCTAAGCATATAAACCGGGTTATCAATTAATCCCAAACGAACATGCCCGGCAACCAAAATTCCACAAAAATCCCATTTAAAGAGTCAAAACGGAAACCGATTTGCCATGAAAAAACTCCGAGATATAAAGAATGATAACCCGGACATCCCCGGAGGTCCGATAGGGGGTGAGGGGGTGCCCCTCCCCAAGGCCACCAAAGTGGTGGCTTCGGGGAGGCAACACAAACCGAGAGCACCCATATTTAGTGCTCTCGGTTTGGGGGCCACCCCTTGGCCACCACTTGGTGACCGAGGGGTAGGGACCTCCCCCAAACCCCCTCGGGAGCCCTCGAGGTACCAAAACTCCGCGAGTGGAGTTTTGGTTCGGACCAAAACCCTACGGAGCACGGATTAGCATGCATAAAAGTGAGATTTTCATGGAATTTGCTAACTAGTTTTCTAAAACTAATTAACCATGGATTCTAAAATTACAAACACTGGTTTAATTCTTTAGTTTGACTCTGATACCATGTTAGTAGTTCTAAGGCTCTCTACTAATATTTTGCACAAGAAAAATGGGTTTTAATAAAATTCAAGAGAGCTCAAGGAACTACAAGTAAGGATCTATGCTAAAGAATCAAACACAGCAAGCAAGTAAAGAAATTACAACCTTTGTAGTATTTTCATATGCTACAATTTGTGTTGGAATCTAGCTAGGCTCCATAGATGAGTGAACAAGTTTGGTGAAAGCCTCCCTTTTTCATAGATGATCCACTTGAAAAAACCCTTCTCTAGTTTCATCTCCGTCTCAAGCTAGAAGCAATTTGTGAAGAAACAAAAAATCCAAGCTTGCTAGTTTTGGAGTTTTAGGAATGTAGTGATCACTATAATTTTAGTCTCACCATTTCCATTCCTTTTCCATTCTTTTTTATCATATTTTGGAGGAGGAAGAAGAAGAGCATGAGGAAGAAGATAAGAAAGAAAAACCAAAATGAATAATATCCATTTTCATTTCTAAATAGTTGTTAATTTTTAACCTAACTTGAGAAGAATCACAACCATTAGATTCTCATCAAAAATCCACATGTCCACCATATTCTCTTCCCTCCACGTGTCCACCAAATGAGAGTGGCTTGGCATATGCTAAACCCATGGAACAAGATAAGTACAAGAGAATATATATATATATATATATATATATATATATATATATTTATTTATTTATTTATTTATTTATTTATTTATGTAATTTCTTAATGTATTAAAAATACATCAATGAGATATAAATAAATAGTGATTATATACTAGCAAATACATATATATAATACATGTATTATAAAATCAACACTTTATTTAATATCCGTATTTCCAAAAGACCGGCTAGTATATCCAAAAGTCCGATTACCGTCAGTATACCAAATACATTAGTTTTAACCGAACCCCGGTACACATCCAATATGTATATCTACATCATATCGATAGAGTCGGAAAAACCTCTATGTGGGACTCTAAATACTCGACAATACGCTGGCAGTGGGTTTAACCACAAGTGCATTAGCGGCATTAGCTGTACGTAACTGCTACCCAGGTATTGAGCGAAAAGAAGATCGATAAGAAAGCTCGTTCAAACGCCTACTAAGCCTATAAGTGACAGTCTCCGTACAATCCGGTTTGTTCATCAAAGAGTATCGCATACCGGGTCTAAGGGTGGAAAACGTCAGACTCCTAATAACCCGATAAGTCGTGTCAGTGTCAAGCTCCCACCGAGAAATTATTGATCTACAATCAGTAAATCTCATCCGCTTTGGCCAGAGACTTATGGTGATAGCTAACCGAACACAGCGCGACATCTACCCCCAATAACGAGAGAGACGAATCGATAACGATTCGCCCACTGCCTCCATATGGCTCAGGACTGTACCCAACTAAAACCTATTTGCACGACTCAGTAGAGCCGTTGTAGGGTAGTAATCAAAGTACAATAGGAATTCACACGAGACAAATGACGATCTCAAGTCAACAGACTACCATGTACTCATGTAACCAGAGATCTGCTATCTGACGATAGGTATAATACCATCTATCATATTCCCGGCAAGTCCGTTCAGTGTAACTCATAACCTAATGAGCACCTGTATACAATATTTGGTGACTGACTAACACCAATGGTTGTGAGACCGGCCATCGCCCCTCGTCGGGGTCAAGAAACGTATACACTAGTCTAATCTGGAATATATATGCCCAGTCTCGATACTCCCACGACTAGGGACATTTAAGGATGTGCTTATGGACTACTCAGACCTCACTAGTATGATCACCATCATAACCCTAGTAGTCAAGCATGAATCCTATGAGCTCTATCAACATGTAATAGCGATACGTAATACCACACAAGACATGTACATGATGATAATGTCAGACCAGATAGCATATTATCATATCAAGTAAGACTATTCTACCCGTATAGGTCCTCCCTCAATTATCATAATCGTCTGCCTACAATTATAATAATTGCCTTAAGGGCACTATAGCCAACAAACCCAAACCTACAGACGCCTCCGCCGCCGCCGCCACTACCTCCTCCGCCCCATCACCACTTCAGCTTCCATCTTGCACCATAGCCACCACCGCTCCAACCCATGGCCACCATCAACCTCCATCCACCTCCATCGCCGCCACCTCCGCCCCTTTTGCCACCGCCCCCTCCCCATCACTATTATGGCACTACCTCCTCCATTGCCGCTACTGCCCCGCTCAATTGCCACCATCAACATCCATCTCGTCTCTATGGACACTATCGTCACCAACTCCTCCACTCTAACCCCCTAACTTCATCACCTCCATCCTATCGCTCTCATGGTCACCCCTCCTCCACCTCCACCCTAAGGTATCATCGCCACCTCATTCCACCTTCGCCACTATCACCTCCACCTCCTCCATGGCTACATAGCCATGACCACTCCGCCCCGTAGTCACCACCAACCTTTACCTCTGAACCCCTCCCCCGATCGTCACCACCTCTGCCCTCTTTACCATCGTCTCCTTCCCATCACTCCCATGGCCGCCACCTCCTCCACCTCCAACCTAATTTCCACCACCACTTTGCTCCAATTGCAACCATCAACCTCTACCTTTGCCTTCACCACCTCCTCCACCTTCGCAATCACCTCCTCCCCATCACTCCCATGGCCATCTCCTCCACCTCCGCCGCCATCGCCATCACCGTTCCGCCCCATGGCCACCATCAACTTTTACCTCATCTCCATGGCCACCATTTCCACCACCACTTCCCCATCACTCCCATGGCCGCCGCCACCTCTACCTTCTTCCCATCGTATCGCTACCATCTCCTCCACCTCCACCCATCCTATCACCAAATCAAATTTTGTAGTTATTTTATCACTATGAAGTTTAATTCTATGATACTTTCTTTTATGATGATGAGTAGCTGATTATTTTTCTAGGGTTAGAATTATTCTTTCTAACATGGTTGTGATATTTTAATATCTCTATTTCTTTTCTTTGTTTTTCATGATGAATTTCGCTTGATCTAAAGTCTTCTCTTTTTGTATATCATCTAATAAACTAAACTATATGATGATAGTTGACGCTTCGAATAGGTTTAAGGAAAGGTGATAACACCGAAGAACTAGTTAAATTAATGGTAGCGTGACGAACTAAAAATATAATTAAGGAAGGTAAGAGATGATTTTTAATCAAGTAGATTCAACCTAATTAAACTAGGATAATTTTGAGTATCTGATAATACAATCTAATTCATAAATTGCTTGTAGGTTTGTTTGTAGAAGGGTAAAACTAGATTATTATTATGGTAGTTAGAATATTATGTTTTGATTCCTTTGCGAAATGATGTGGTGTGATTGATATGGTAGATATCTAAACGTATGATTTATGCTTTCATTGATTGATATTTCATTGCGAAACTAAATTACTCTATACTTTTATATAATTGATGGTAATGAATTTAAACATGCGAATCAGAAAAGAATAGAATTATATAAACTAACCATGATAGTAAAGCTAATTCGACACCCTAAACTTGCTTTATTATTTAAACCCACTTTTATAATTCCTTGCACTTTAATTTTTAGTTTAACATCAATTATTTTGTTACTTGTTTTAGAATTAATTAAGATTCAACACCTCCTTATGGATCGATCCTCAAGTATTACAATTGCACGACTATATACTTGGGGTTAAAATTTGGAGACTAATAAAATCTCCATCAAGTTTTTGACGCCGTTGCCGAGCGTCGAACCCTGGTCACCCGCATAACAGGCGGGAATACTAACCAATATACTCACCACTATATTGTGGATCGTCGTTCCACCAGTGGCTACACTATCTTCTTGGGTCGCAATCTCATTTCTTGGAGCTCCAAGAAACAAGCAACGGTCATTCGCTCAAGCACGGAGACTGAATACAAGGCGCTCGCAAATGCCACAGCCAAGCTGATTTGGCATCAATTCTTACTTCATGAGATAGGATTCAATCATTTTCCACCCGTGTTGTGGTGTGATAACATTGGCGCTACTTACCTTGCTGCTAATTCAGTTTTCCACGCTCGCATTAAACACGTTGAAATTGACTTTCATTTTGTTCGCAAACGTGCCGCTGACAATCAACTTATTATGCGCTACATCTCCATGTGTGATCAACGTGTTGACGCTCTCACTAAGCCACTCTCGAAACAATACTTTGTCGAACTGCATTTCAAGCTCAACGTCATCCAGCCGTTGTTCAGTTTAAAAGGGAATAATAACGAATCAAAACCATCAAGCCAACATACGTCTGACCCTTCAAGTCAGACGTCTGACTAAGACGACAGACGTCTGGCCCTTCTAGGTCAAACATCTGGAATTTATTAGTGCGCCAACAGAGCGCAGCCAAATGTCTGCACCTGTAATGGACAGACTTCTGGATTTGGCTTGCGCTCTAACAGAGCACATCCAGACGTCTGCACTTGTGCAGGGCAGACGTCAAGCCCTGCGCAACCAGAATAGTTTGGAAAGATTTCTGAATATTGCTGGGTTACGGCAGCGTCCCGGCCATCAAACCGTGGCCAAATGCGGAACAAAAATTTACTAAATTGGCGCTACTATTACCCGATGCCCGGATCTACCTTAAACCCTAAACTAACAAGCAATATAAAGAAGTTAGAATGGTTATACCTATTTGATCCGTGTCCTTCGGTCTTCAACCATCATCCCCAAGCTCCTAGAAGCTCCTTGATCTAGCTTGGTTGTCGGTCTCCCTCCATCGATGATGATCCACCCGAGATATGTAGTTGAGGCTCTAGCTTCACATAAGGAATACAAGTGAACCAACTAAGGTTTCTAGAATGCTACTCTAGAAAGCCTAGGATGTAGTGAGTGTAATCAAAGTGTTAACTATCTCAAAACCATGAAGGTGAAAGCAACCATGGAAAACTAGAAAGGAATGAAGAACAAATGGTGAGGAGAGAGCTCAAAGCTCAAGTGTAGAAAAACAAGCATGCACAAAAATAAAATGAGCTCCCTCATGAAAGAGAAAATAGCATGCTTGGTTTTGTAAATCTTTTTTTCATTTTAAAAATCCTCTCATGCCTGAATAGTGAACACAAATGAAGTGCACTATGCAAGCATGGTTCTCACCATACCCCATCATTCTAATATCCACCTCAATTACCATTTTCTATAAATGGTCAGATCCAAAAATGAGGTGGCCACCTTCTAAAATATTTTCCGATAAAAAATACGGATTATATTCTACTGTATATATATCTGCATTCGTGCCGAAATACGAATACCCAAAGAGATAGAAAAACACAAAGAGCATAATACTAGAATATACGTATCGAAATAAATATACGTAAATTATTAAATCAATACCTGATTTAATAATCCGGCTCAAACCCGAGCTGGCTAGTATTATCAACTGTCCGATCGAAAGTCCGGGTACAAAGTACATCAATCGACCGGAACCCTGCATGTATCCAATACGGCTACTACATCATTTCGCCAGAACCAGGGAAACCCTCTGTGTGGAACTCTAAATACTCGTCAATACGCTAGTAATGGGTTTAACCACAAGCACGTCAGCGGCACTAGCTATACGTAACGGCTACCCAGGTATTAAGCGAAAGGGAGGCCAACGAGCAAACTCATCCTGAACCCCTACTGAGCCTGACAGTGACAATATCCGTACAGTCCGGTCTGTTCGTCTAAGAGTATCGCATATCGAGTCTAGGGGGTGGATAAAGTCAGACCCCTAACAACGCGACATTTAGTGTCGGCATGAAACCCATCACCTCCTGAGAAACTATCGATCCTGGATTGATAATTCTCGTCCACCATGGCCATGGATTTATGGTGATGGTCACCCGTACACAACGTGACATCAACCCCCAATACCGGGAGAGACGAATCCCCGACGATCCGATCACTGCCTCCATGTGGCTCGGGACTATACCCAACTAAAACCTGTTTGCACGACTCCTTAGAGCCGTGGTAGGGTAGTAATCAAAGCACAGTGGGAACTCACACGAGACAAATGACGATCTCAGGTCGACAGACTAACCTGTACATATGTCACCTGGAAACTGCTATCTGACAATATGTATAATACCAACTAGTAGGTTCCCGGCGAGTCCGTCCAGTGTACTCATAACCCAATGAGCACCTGTATACTATCTTAGGTGAACAAACTAACACCAATGGCTTGTGAGACCTATCCACCGCCCCTCGTCGGGGTCTCGATCAATATACACTAGTCTATACTGGAGTATCGATGCCCAGTCTCGATACTCCCACGACTAGAGACATTTAAGGATGTGCTTATAGACCCCCAGCTCCCACGTATATGATCGTCATCATAATGCTGGTAGTCAAGAAAGAATTCTATGGGCTCTATCAACATGTACATGATGATAAAGACAAACCAGATAGCATACTATCATCTCGAATAATACTGTTCTACCGGTATAGGTCTTCCTTTCAATTATCATAATCACCTGCCTGCGATTACGATAATTACCTTGAGGGCACTATAGCCAACAATCTCCCATTTGCACTTAAGGCCAATTATTGCGGTGTCGTATACTCACAGCTCGTGTGATACCGAACACCCAACTTCTCTACTAATCAGTTTCACAAAGCCCGTTTGTGAAACTATTGCGTTCGAGAAATAGCCTCATTGAGTGGATCCGCTCCAATATTTCTTTTTGTATCTCTCTATATCTCAACTTCGCGGAGAAAGCTATCTCCCGAAATGAGCAATACTTGTCTTAGAATTTGTCTGGATATCTGATGGAACCCAGTTCACAAATGAACTCCAAATCCAGCAAATTTCTTAGACTGTATCATCCACTGAATTTAATCAGTATCCTGCGCCACGCCTTCCTCAGTATCCGGTTGGACCACCTGTCCAACATACTGTCATTCAAAAGAGGGAGAACTATAACTCTGACAGTCACTCTGTCATCCAGGTCACCTTGGAAGCCTGAAATGATAACCGTCTCCTGAAGGAGGCTGCCATTACCATATCCTTAGAATATCCATTTATGTTCATAAACTGCTTCCCAACGTTTCTCCAGGATTGGATTAATATATCTGCTTATTGCAGCTAGTGCAAAAACAATATCTAGTGTGGTACTTAATATTTCATGATTAACTCAATTGCCTAAGCAAGTGATATGCTAATCATGTAGATCCCTCTCCCCTTTAGTATGTAAGACACCTTTAGAGAGGGTGACTCCATCACCTGCAGGTACACCACCATGTCAGGAGCCGTCCATTCTAAAAAACCTTTAGAATAATGTCAAAGTACCCAGATTATGATACTTCCCAAATCTAGATCTAAAACCATAGATCTAGTAACCAGAAATCCTGATATTATATCCATATCCTATGTGGAGAAATAACTTTATGACAACCACAGTATAACCGATCATAGTATAGGAATATTTCTTCTTATCAAGTGCATGTCCTCACAATACCTGTACATCACTCCCTACTACTTTCTTACCAGATCCATCTTCTATTCTGAAGAGGTCAAAGCCTATGACTGTCACATCAAAAAATAGATGATCTATTTCCGTTATACCTACTTTAGTCTATAAATAGACATAAGCCACTTGCCCACTATGCTTCCACTGCTCCCACTGACTACAACAACCCTCTGACAGAGTCATATACACGTGCACTTCCAAAGCTAGTTTAGAACGACGCTATACCCATCCTCCTGCCGAGTCTTATAGTCTAGAACAGCAGCAATGGCAAGTCAGGGTAAACAAGAACCTCCTTGTCACCATCTTTGAGAAGACCAAAGTACTTCTCGGGTGCCTGAGGTTACCCAACAAAACTGCGGAGTGGCTAATGGAATGTCAAAAATAATTGAATCCTTAGGTTCTATTAAATTTTCAATGATCGTTACTGGTTCTGGAATCACTTCCAGTTCTACCATACTCCCACTTCTGTTTTTCTGAAAAAATCATTTTACTAAAACTGTGGCGAGTCAAGAACAATATAAATATTGATCTTCCTGATGATAGAAAATTATCCCTTGTCAAAACCCGAGATAACCCACAAACTGCCATTACTGAAACGTACCTTGAGTTTATCCGAATTCTGGTTTTAAGCATCAGCCGGAAAACTCCATATACCTTAACATCGTTAAGATATAAATTGATTCTATATATATCTAATATAAAAACAAAAGCACTAATTTAATTGGAACCAGATTCAAAATCATGCAACTGTCTCTAGTGCATATCAACCAAATGGAAAGAGGACAATCAGCATTACTCACCTAGGAGTGCATCTATATATGAGTGAACTGAAAGAGAAGCAAGTTCTCAAAACCATTACTATCAACGGAATACCAAACACAAGTATCTACATCTTCGACTTCCTCGAAAAATCCTGATACTTCCAACAAATGGTTCTCTACTTTATTCTTATACATATAACTTCTCAAAATCTGAACCTTGTATTTCAACGAAATACTTGTCTAGAACTAGAGAAGTTATGAGTAAACAGAATACAGTACGAGCACCAACCTTATTGTCCTAATGGACACTGGACAACATACAATACTTTGTATAAGTCCCCTGAGTTCAATAACTCAAACCTTATGCGTCGTAAGTTGAAAAACTGTACTATGGTTAAAAAGAATTACACCGCTGTTGAATGCATCTTACCTAATCACCAACTGATATAGGTAAATATCATAGAAATAATTTTAAAAAATTATATCTCACTTTATAAAATAAACGTACAGATATATCAGTTTGAAATTGGTGCATAACAACGGATATTCAAAACCAAATATTTGCCGTCCGGCAAAAACCCAGATGATTTCCTCAAATATCACCAATTATAACGAATTCCGAAATAATGAGGATCTAATCACCAAATTCCCAATATCTTACTCCCACTCACCATCCGTAATAACATACAGGTGTGAGAAACTGATCTGATAAATGCATACCCTGGAGTTAGATTCCAATTGGGAAAATAGTATTCAATTAATATTGCACAGTGAAACTGAAACATGAAAATGTTTCAAAAGGGGTAACCTGATATTCCTAGTAATGCCTCATCCATTATCCTGATTCATGACAGTAACTATATACTTATCTGCCCTCACTACAATCCCTTTATTATGTCTTTATTTATTACCTTCTGTACACAATCTTTAGGCTAATTGGTTTTCTTCCTTCACTACCTTTCGGCACCAGCCTAAGGTTTGGAAGAAGACTATCCAATAAGCGGAATATGTGTACTCTCCTAATCCTAAGAGCCCTCGCAACCTGAGAGAAGGTAATGGGAAAAGACATCTGAATAATCCTATTATATTTCTCCTGAACCGAAAACCATTCTCGAATCTGGAACGAATTCCTTCAAGTTCGTATGTAACTATACGATGGCATATCCAATGGAAGTGGATATCCGTAGTGATACAGAGTGTTCTGGAGAAATCCAAAGCGGATGTGGGGGTGGCAGGGGTATACACGGTTTTGTCGTGAAAGATAGCAGTCACAATTTTCTTTGCCGTTATTCCAATCCCTTTATTTGTCTTTACTTATTATCTTCTGTACATCACACTTAGGCTTAATTGTTTTTCTTCCTTTCCTACTTTTCAGCACCTGCCTATGGTTTGGAAGAAGGCTATCCAATAAGCTTAATAGGTGTACCCTCTCCTAATCCTAGGAGCCCTCACAACCTGAGAGAATGTAAAGGGAAAAGACAACCGAATAATCTGATTCAATCTCTCCAGAACCAGAATCCATCCTCGAATCTGGAAAAAGTTCCTTCGAGTTCGTATGTAACTATACGATGGATTTATCCAATGGAAGTGGATGTTCGTAGTAATACGGGGTGTTTTGGAGAAATGCAAAGGTGATATAGAAGTGGCAATGATATATGCGACACCGTGATATTCCAAAAGCCAAAGCGTTTTATGAAGGTTCGGTTAATTGGGTTCATGAGTTTTAGTCAAGGGTCGGGCTATGGTCGCTGTCAAAGAGAGAGAGAGAAAAAGCACTCAGCGTGCACTCTAACCTAAATTAGAATGATTATTTATTTATCTAATCAGGATGGCTCCCACTGTTTCCTCGAATTCTCCTCCAAACCCAAAAGAAGAATTAGTCGAAATTATCCGAGGAGTAATCCTACTCATCGGTGGGAATCGGGATCTAACTATCATCGCATGATAACCTGATGGAAGTCACTCAAGTCACCACACTCCAGAAGGTATGCGCATTCCTGGCAAGTTTCATGTATGTTTGAAACTCCCGATGTGTGTTTTTACCCCAAGCGGCTTATGACCTTGACTAGGTCAACATATCATAAGTCGCAAGTCAAGTTCAACCCGTCATTATCCTGAATTGATCTAAACCCACCTGCACAAGCCCTTGATAGAGACCAACATGACTATACGGCTGTCCTAGATAATCGCATATCCATGCTACAGACATGTATCCAGCAGCTACCATACATTATGCCTTGATAGAGACCAACGTACATAGCACGAATACTATGAGATACCTATCTGAAATGACGGAGGGCTACGGCTGGTTTTTTGGCGAAAAACCTTTAACGGAATGAACTTGATATCGTTGAAGGAATCGAAGTGGTTTTACAAATGTATAGTGGAGAAAACTTTTGCTAAATAGGTCACTCCCGATGAAGGGATCTCGGCTCTTTCCTCGTCGAATGAGGTGCAGAATATTCCAAACTGAATACCACGATGCAAAGCAAAAGAATCGACTATAGTAAAGTTATTACGTTGACGCAAACTTCTGCCCAAGGGGTCACTCCCGATGAAGGGATCTCGGCCTTTGCCTCGTCGAATGAGGTGCTGGATATTCCAAACTGAATACCACTGTGCAAAGCAAAAGAGAACGTCTGTAATGTCAATTTTTTAAAAAACTTGGTTCCAACAATATCGTATAGGTTTGTTTTATCCTTGCATTGATAAGAATCAACGTCGTCCCATCAATTAATCACACCAGAAAAGAACGAAAATAAAATGTACGTATATGCCATCCGCATTCGCCACTGGGTCCCATCATCGCCCGTTAGCTTACTTAACTAACGACAGAGTGGGGACTGGGCTAGCGCGGATGCAAAACACATACAATATCTACTAGTATATATAAATATATATAGCAATCGTCCCAGGCATGATATAAAGAAATATCACAGAAGCAACACAGAATGGTGGATAATCTTGGAGCCCCGGGTTTCACTTGAGCCGCAAATGAGGCCGACGTTTCCTGTCATGTGGATAGCCTGTGTAATGAAACCCTAGACCCCTACGAGTGCGCCAAGTTACTCGCCAAAACCAGAAGCGGGGCAACCCCCTTCAACAACATGAATGGGACACCCAGCACTTCACGGAATCTGGTAACTTGAGCGCCCCTCCTTGGGTCAACCTATACCCCCTACGAGTGCGGCGAATAGCCCGCCAATTCTATAGTAAGGTCCCCTCCGTCTCAACGCCATGAGATGCGAACCCGTTGCCCTCTAGAACCCGGCTATTCGTGCACTCCACCGCGGGGTAATTCTAGTACAGAAAAGAAAATAATATACAAGGGTGACATCGACCTTAACCCGGTCATGCCCCAAAAGAATAATATACAAACAGGCAGTGACGGCAGTCCACATGTCGGACGCTCGTCCCGCAATATCAAATGTACAAATAAAACTAAACTGTACTAACATTTCACTCAAGCTATCCACCACGACGATCCAACCAACATCACAGCACAACACAGAACATCAACGTGAATGTCACGTTCGCAAACCCGTCTAAAAGAACATATAGCAGTTAGACGGGTTTACCGATCAAATGACATTCACGGTCGAAAATAGTAATGCATGTACTGTTAAACGCACACTTAAAATATCGATCGACTAAATTTCCTAAATTGGCCCCAAATGCAAATCCAGCACTCAAACAGAAAACTGGGCCTAAACTATATATGTAAAAAATCACAATTCCATATAACTGAGCTACAGAAAAAATTTGGTGCTCCATTGCTACTAAATGACCGCGGAACCGCCGCAAATCGCGGTCAAAGATTTGCTCCGAACTTTGACTTTCGAATTAGGAGTGAAATTAGCACCCGAATCAGTTAAGATTTGATAGGAAGTATCGGGAATCAATTTGGGACGCAATCAAATAATTAGTTTTTCATTCTAACAACTTTTTATTTTGAGTAATTTTCTAATTTTAGCAGTTTTTCTTTTGATCTATTCCGCCCGACTTGTCATTTCTGTCCTATTTCTATCTGATAACGTCCCTATTTTTCTACAGTTTTTTTGGAAATGGTAACGTCTTTCTCTTTTTTCATGACTACTGTCTTTTTCGGTTTAATAATTCTTACTTATGCTTGTTAAGAATTATGATCATAAACCTGTTGTTCCAACTAAAGAAGTACCCATTAAAACCAATTGGCAATCTCATTATTTTTTCATTTGAGTTTTTTCTACACTTGCATGCTGGCATCTTCTCAATTTTTTTCTCCTTTTCCGTCATTTATCAAATTTAATTGCAAAAACACGACCGAGATAGAAAATTAAATGATTTATACCATATATCCATAAAATGTATCATTTGATCATCGTATTAACCATATTAAACCAATTGAAAATATTAGAAAACACAATCAGAACTTGTTAACATTGTTCACTTCTTCGAATTTTACATGTCAAAATAACAGAAACAACAGACGATCAATCAATAAAGAAAAACTAACAGTGACATCTTAAGTTATTTGGCGTGGCTTCTCATATCGACATAGTGAGCATGGGTTTTTCTTGAACAATCAAGAAACAATACATTTCATATGGAATGTATGATCACAACACAACTGCACTCGTTCGACTAAATCACCGTTGTTATCCATCTCAATTTCTTCAAAACACATAGCACAAATATTGCCATTCTCGTCCTTTGTCACACCCCGCTTCCCAGAGTACGCTAAGATAAGCACGTGATATAGCCAACCATGCTACCTGTGGATAGGAAAATCCTTCCACAATCACATTACGGCTGTAGAGATATCAAGAACAGGAAAGTAAACTAAACTATCTAGTACATGTCCATGAGCCAGAATAAATGAGTCAAGAAATGATAATATGCGGAAGCAAAAGATCCAATAAATAAAACACCTGGAAAGTAAAACTGCCTACCAACAGGATCCTCACCGCTCGGTCTAACAGCGGCACTGCTCGTGATTAGTCTACAACAAAAGTAGAGGATCTGGGCCATGCAAAACCCAGACGTCAGCGCGTCATAACATCAAGCAATACTATATAAACAGGGTAGCAAGACATGCAAATATGATCATAAAGGTAAAGCAGGTGTAACAGCAATATAAATCAAGGCAGTGATAGGTAGTGTGCAGTGAGTAATCTAAACTGGTCTATTAGGTTAACTACTCTCAAGTCTTTGAAATCAATTTGATGAATCATCGATGTAACTCGGTAGTATCCCGTGCGTGCCCGGGATCACGGTCTATGACTCTTGGGCTGAACTCGAGACGTGCCGCAAGGCAGTAAAGGATGGTAGGTAATGACGAGTGATGTCCGTAGCATCACTCCGGGGCTGGCCTAGCCCGTAAGACCGATCAGAACAGGTATAGAACTGTCGAGTTACAAGTCAGGTTTCATCATTGATTTCCCCATACCCCCAAGTCAAAAGTGTTCAAGTCAGGTATTAAGTGATCTAGAGCTAATGCCAACACAGGATCAGGCAGATACAGGTTTGTCTGGATAGACAACAGGAAACGTCCGTAAGGACACAGGTCAGGTTTGTTGGCATTAGTCACACGATCGGGTAACAGGTAAAGCCATGGTACATCAGGTCAAGCCAGGTAGTAAATAGGTATCATGTCATGTCGAGAGGTGCACGGTACCATGTCATGTCAAGAAATAGGTGTAACAAGTCATGTCAGGGGTGCACAGAGTGTTATGTGGGTGCTCATAATAAACTAACGTAAGCATGGGTATATATATAAACAAGCATGGGTACTAATGAAGCAATAAAAATGAATCATGGTGATGATATATGCAAGGTACAGATTAAAGCATGGGGATGCACAGTTATAGATTAGAGTTAGGGTTGTGGTTCCAACATTAACTAAAATACACTTAAATCAGTATGGAATTGTTAAATCTCGTTATTATGGGTTAAATGGTCTAGGGATGCAATGATATATAAAATATGTTCAATAGATGCAACCGGGTATTCGGGGTAGAAACTATTTAAAAGTGCTATGGGTTATGCAGATAATTATTAGGTAATTTAAACACGGATGTGGGTACACGATATTGTACTCTAACATGCAACAAGTTATAATTCAAGATCCTAATCTAATATGATATACGGAACATCGAAAAGGAACAAATGAAACATGTGGCGCTATAAGTAATCTATAGTTTTACTAAGCAGTTTAATAGGTATAAAATATTATAGATAGCATGTAGCAAGTTTTCACTTGCCTCGGGGATCCACAGATGCACGGCACACAGCAAGAATGCGATAAGACAACGGAAAATCTTCATTGGGGCATTTCGTCGAACACTTTGCGCACACAAAAATATAGAACAGAACCAGGCAATGCAAGAACGCAACCGCGCAGGTAGGGAACATCCACAGGGTTGCTAGGATCGTCGGCAGCGACACGGCTCCGTCGATCACCGGAAAACGTGAATCAAGAGAAGAAAAGAGAAAGAGAAAAGAAGAAGAAGAGGAAAGAGAAGAAGGTTGGGTTCTCCGGGTTCTCTGGGCATAGAAAAAGGCGAAGGGGTATCGTCGTCGGCAGGTGCAAGCGGGGTTTTCCAATGATGGTCGGAAAACAAGAAAGAAAGGGAAGAAGAAGTGAAAGAAAGGGAAGAAGAAGTATAATGAAGAAGGAGAATGAAGGGGCTGCACTGTGGGTTGGTTTACAGGGTTCTCTGGTGTATGGGGACAGAGACGGGGCGAAAGGAAACGTCGACGACGAGTCTCCGGCGAGGTTTTCGGCGAGGCCAGTAGCTGTTAGGGTTTCACGAGAGGGAGAAGCTCGGGTTGAGGGTTTTCTTGGTGCAGGGTCGAAAATGGGTAAGAGGGGTGGTTGCTGAGGAGGTTCAGGTGAGGGTGACAGGGTGGTAACGGCGAGGCGGTCGCCGGCGGTGGGTGCAGGCGCTCGCGTGGGTTAGGTTTGCAGGAGGCGGCGGGGCAGGAAAGAAGACGTAGATGAGAGAGAGAGGAACATGGAGAGGAGGTCGAGGAGATAGGATGCCGACGAGGGTGGAGGCGGCGTCGGCGGGCGAAGGCAGGGGGCGTGGGTTCAACGGCAGCGAGAAAAAGAAAAGAAAAAGAAGACGGAGAGAGAGAGAGAGAGAGACGTGCTCAGTTATTTAGGGAAAAAGAAAATATAAAGAAGAATATTTAGAGGGAGAGAGGGCGTCAGGAGAGAGAGAGAGAGAGAGATCATAACTGATTGATCTGCTTTGTTTTTAAAAAAATAAATAATATATATATAAAGTTCTTACTGGTAATATAAATATATAAGGATAAAAATATATTTTAGTTAAAATATATTAATAGTTTATAAATATATAAAGAATATAATATTAGTCCGTTTTGAGTTTTTGGCAAATACAAATTTACTCCAAAACACGCCCGGGTCGGGTCCAAAAATTCGGATTTAAAATATGAAAAATATATGCGACTTCCAAATTTCAAAATGAATGCTCAGGTAACAAAAATGCATACCCCCAAGAACGGATGCACGTACGTGCGCGTGGCCATCCAAACACGTCCGTTTCACTGAACGGGACGAGAACAAGATGCGCGGATGCTACCACAGGGTTAGGGGTACCAAGCAGGTCATGTTATGAAATTTTAAAATATTTTACATTACCTAAAATGTTATATGGTAAAACATGCGGTGCTAGATGAAATACCAGTATGTACTAATCATGAGATGCACGTGTCCATGCAACAAGTCGAGGTAATTTATAAATAAGAATCAAACAGGTTCAAGCAAGCGGGTCGGGTCGAATGCAATATAAAGTGTAAAATACCACTCGCACTCATAATACATTAAATCAAGAATATCACGAAAAAGGAAATACGAGAACTGGAATTGGTATAAATGAACTCGGGTGTTAAATTATACCCAACTACAAAAGAATTTCGTCCTCGAAATTCTAAGAACAAGAAATGATAAACCATCAAGAAACTACAAGAATGGACGTGGAAACTTCTGCCGGATTTCATCTTCTCGTTCCAAAGTTGATTCTCCATGTGAGCGATTACCCCAAGAAACAAGTACAAGAGGAATAACCTCGTTCTTAAGAACCTTTTCCCTTCGATCCACCATCAACATCGGTCGTTCCTCAAAAGTCAAAATCTTTACGGACAGTCAGCTCCGAATGATCCAACCCGTGTATTTCATCTCGTACATACTTACGGAGTTGAGATACATGAAACACGTCATGAACATTCGCCAAAGATTGCAGTAAAGACAATCGATACGCCACTTCTCCAATACGTTCCAAAATCTCAAAAGGTCCAACGAATCGAGGACTAAGCTTTCCTCGACTTCCGAAACAAATCACTCCTCTAGTCGGTGATATTTTCAAGAATACCGAATCACCAACAGCAAACTCTCGATGTCTTCTCGATGTATCTGCCCAACTCTTTTGTTGGTCTTGTGCTGCTTTCATATGGTTCCGGATAGTGTTAACTTTCTCAACTGTTTGCACGATCAAATCCGGTCCCACAATCTTCGTTCTTCAACATCGTCCCAACAAACAGGTGAGCGACTCTTGCGACCATATAAAGTTTTGAATGGAGTCATCTGAATAGTCGCCTGAAAACTGTTGTTATAAGAAAACTTCACCAAGTGTAGATGATCCTCCCATGAACCTTTGAAGTCTAACATGCAAGCTCTCCACATGTCTTCAAGAGTTTGGATCGTTCTCTCCGACTGGCCATCAGTCTGAGGATGATAGGTTGTGCTAAACTCCAATCGCGTCCCCAACTTTCCTGTAAGCTCTCCCAAAAGTGTGATAAGAAACGGTGTCACGGTCAGACACGATGCTCACCGGCACTCCATGCAATCTTACAATCTCCTGCATGTACCGTTCTATCAAAGCTTCTGTTGATTGACCAACTCGAAACGGTATGAAATGAGCTGCCATGGTCAATCGATCAACCATCACCCAAACTGCATTGCTGCCTTTCGGACTCCTCGGTAGAGCCGTCATGAAACCCATGGTTATATGTTCCCACTTCCATTGAGGAATCGGAAGTGGTTGCAACAAACCAACAATCTTTTGATGTTCAGCCTTAACTTGCTGACACATCAAGCACTTTGCTACAAAACGGGCAATCTTCCGTTTCATGCCTTCCCACCAGTAATGTTATCGTAAATCTCGGTACATCTCCATGCCTCTGGATGTACGGAATATGCCGAACTGTGTGCCTCCTTCATAAGTTCTTCGCGAATGTCTCCTTTTGGCACGTATAAACGGCTACCATATCGCAACAAACCATTTTCATGAATCAGTAAGTCTGTGCGAAGTCCAGCTTCAACCTGTTCTCGAAACTTCCTCAATCTAGGGTCCTGCGATTGCGCTGCTTTAATATTCTCGATCAACGACGAATGTACCTGCAGCTGCATCAAAACACATCCCAAATCTTTCCCAGATGCGTCGCTGTGAGTCACCAATCCTCCGGAATTGTCTGGCACGGTCAGAATAGGAGCGGTTATCAACTTCTGTTTCAACGCCTCAAAAGCTGACGCACACTTATCCGCCCACACAAAAATGGTACTTCTTTGCGCGTAGGCTTGGTCAAAGGCTCCGCCAGACAAGCAAAGTTCTCCACGAACCTTCTGTAATACCCGGCAAGTCCAAGAAAGCTTCCGATCTCTGCAACATTCTTCAGAATCGGCCAATCTCGAACTGCTGTAATCTTTCGGGATCACCGGCGGTTCCATCTCCAGCTACACCGTGCCCCAAAACTTCACTCCTTCAAGCCAAAACTCGCACTTGCTCATCTTTGCATACAATCTTTCTTGCCTCAATGTCTGCAGTGTGATCTTCAAGTGTTCTACATGCTCTTCCTTGCTCCGTGAGTAGACCAGAATATCATCAATGAACACCACTATAAACTGTTCCAAGAACGGTGAAAGATTCGGTTCATCAAGTCCATAAATATCGCCGGTGCATTTGTTATTCCGAAGGGCATCACTAAATACTCGCAATGTCCATACCGAGTTTGGAACGCAGTCTTGCAAATATCTTCTGATTTAACTCGGACCTGATGATATCCGGACCGCAAATCCAGCTTCGAGAATACCCTCGCGCCACTAAGCTGCTCGAACAATTCGCCAATGCGAGGGATCGGGTACTTGTTCTTAATAGTCACCCGGTTTAATTCTCGATAATCGATGCACATCCTCCTGGTGACATCATCTTCTTTACTAGAAGAACTGGAGCTCCCCAAGGTGAGTTACTGCTGCGAATCCAACCCTTCTCAAGTAATTCGGTAACCTGCTTCTTGACTTCTTCCAACTCCACTGGTGCCATTGGGTAGTACGCCTTTGAGATTGGCGCTGCACCAGGAACAAGATCAATCACGAACTCCATATCTCGTTTTGCGGTAAACCCGAGATGTCCTCGAACACGTCCATGAACTCTCGAAATATAGCCAGCGCTTCTTCCTTATCATCGACGAAAGAACATTATTTGTCGGCCTAGCCCTAAACTCGACTGGCCCGACAGAACCGCTTCCTCCCGCAAAGATAAACTCTGGATGTCCGGGAATCTGGAAAATCACTTTCTTTGCCCTACATACAATGTGAGCGTGAAAAGTGCCGAGAAAATCCATTCCCAAGACAACAACAAACAAAGGGATGCACAAGAATTGAATAATTCTAATGCGGGGAAAACATGAACAAGTAAGATACCGAGATGACTTCATCCGAAGTCAAGATACTAAAGAGGATTAAGCACGGTAAACATGATTCAAGCTGGCGATAAAACAATAACTGGTAAGCAATGAAACCGAGAGAAGCAAGGTAATATAATGACCATGAAACAAAGAAGTGAATCAAGACCAGGACTCCAAGTTACTTGAATAGAGTACCGCATTGTAATCATGTTGCAGTTCATGGGTACAATTACATAACTCCACTCAAGTCGCCCAAATCCTAGTATCAGAATCAAGAAACAGGGAGAAGCAATAGGGGACCAAAAGGTTTCGAGTCGAGATGCAAAGTGGTTTGCATATCGTCAAGGCAAAGGATAAGAGTAAGATATGATTCAAGAATCGTGATAACAATGTGGTAGGACATGTTCCTAATCACGAGTATTCTGATTCATGTATTGGGTCCAATACCCAACTGTAAAAAGAATCAAACTCGATTAACCTATATCCTATAGCTCTGATACCAAAAGAACCATGTCACGCCCCTCTTCCCAGAGTACGCTAAGATAGGCACGTGACATAGCCAACCATGCTGCCTGTGGATAGGAAAATCCTTCCACAGTCACATTACGGCTGTAGAGATATCAAGAACAGGAAAGTAAACTAAACTATCTAGTACATGTCCATGAGCCAGAATAAATGAGTCAAGAAATGATAATATGCGGAAGCAAAAGATCCAATAAATAAAACACCTGGAAAGTAAAACTGCCTACCAACAGGATCCTCACCGCTCGGTCTAACAGCGGCAATGCTCCTGATCAGTCTGCAACAAAGGTAGAGGATCTGGGCCATGCAAAACCCAGACGTCAGCACGTCATAACATCAAGCAATACTATATAAACAGGGTAGCAAGACATGCAAGTATGATCATAAAGGTAAAGCAGGTGTAACAGCAATATAAATCAGGGCAGTGAAAGGTAGTGTGCAGTGAGTAATCTAAACTGGTCTATTAGGTTAACTACTCTCAAGTCTTTGAAATCAATTTGATGAATTATCGATGTAACTCAATAGTATCCCGTGCGTGCCTGGGATCACGGTCTATGACTCTCGGGCTGAACCCGAGACGTGCCGCAAGGCAGTAAAGGATGGTAGGTAATGACGAGTGATGTCCGTAGCATCACTCCGGGGCTGGCCTAGCCTGTAAGACCGATCAGAACAGATATAGAACTATCGAGTTACAAATCAGGTTTCATCATTGATTTCCCCATACCCCCAAGTCAAAAGTGTTCAAGTCAGGTATTAAGTGATCTAAAGCTAATGCCAACACAGGATTAGGCAGGTACAGGTTTGTCTGGATAGACAACAGGAAACGTCCGTAAGGATACAGGTCAGGTTTGTTGGCATTAGTCACACGATCAGGTAACAGGTAAAGCCATGGTACATCAGGTCAAGCCAGGTAGTAAATAGGTATCATGTCATGTCGAGAGGTGCACGGTACCATGTCATGTCAAGAAATAGGTGTAACAAGTCATGTCAGGGATGCACAGAGTGTCATGTGGGTGCTCATAATCAACTAACGTAAGCATGTGTATATATATAAACAAGCATGGGTACTAATGAAGCAATAAAAATGAATCATGGTGATGATATATGCAAGGTACAGATTAAAGCATGGGGATGCACAGTTATAGATTAGAGTTAGGATTGTGGTTCCAACATTAACTAAAATACACTTAAATCAGTATGGAATTATTAAATCTCGTTATTGTGGGTTAAATGGTCTAGGGATGTAATGATATATAAAATATGTTCAATAGATGCAACCGGGTATTCGGGGTAGAAACTATTTAAAAGTGCTATGAGTTATGCAGATAATTATTAGGTAATTTAAACACGGATGTGGGTACACGATATTGTACTCTAACATACAACAAGTTATAATTCAAGATCCTAATCTAATATGATATACGGAACATCGAAAAGGAAAAAAATGAAACATGTGGCGCTATAAGTAATCTATAGTTTTACTATGCAGTTTAATAGGTATAAAATATTATAGATAGCATGTAGCAAGTTTTCACTTGCCTCGGGGATCCACAGATGCACGGCACACAGCAAGAATGCGAAAAGACAACGGAAAATCTTCATTGGGGCATTTCGTCGAACACTTTGCGCACACAAAAATATAGAACAGAACCAGGCAATGTAAGAACGTAACCGCGCAGGTAGGGAACATCCACAGGGTTGCTAGGATCGTCGGCAGCGACACGGCTCCGTCGATCACCGGAAAACATGAATCAAGAGAAGAAAAGAGAAAGAGAAAAGAAGAAGAAGAGGAAAGAGAAGAAGGTTGGGTTCTCCGGGTTCTCTGGGCATAGAAAAAGGCGAGGGGGTATCGTCGACGATGAGCCGTCGACGGCAGGTGCAGGCGGGGTTTTCCGATGATGGTCGGAAAACAAAAAAGAAAGGGAAGAAGAAATGAAAGAAAGGGAAGAAGAAGTAGAATGAAGAAGGAGAATGAAGGGGCTGCACTGTAGGTTGGTTTACAGGGTTCTCTGGTGTACGGGGACAGAGACGGGGCGAAAGGAAACGTCGACGACGAGTCTCCGACGAGGTTTTCGGCGAGGCCAGCGGCTGTTAAGATTTCACGAGAGGGAGAAGCTCGGGTTGAGGGTTTTCTTGGTGCAGGGTCGAAGATGGGTAAGAGGGGTGGTTGCCGAGGAGGTTCAGGTGAGGGTGACAGGGTGGTAACGGCGAGGCGGTCGCCGGCGGTGGGTGCAGGCGCTCGCACGGGTTAGGTTTGCAGGAGGCGGCGAGGCAGGAAAGAAGACGTAGATGAGAGAGAGAGGAACGTGGAGAGGAGGTCGAGGAGATAGGATGCCGACGAGGGTGGAGGCGGCGTCGGCGGGCGAAGGCAGGGGGCGTGGGTTTAACGGCAGCGAGAAAAAGAAAAGAAGAAGAAGACGGAGAGAGAGAGAGACGTCTTAGTTATTTAGGGAAAAAGAAAATATGAAGAAGAATATTTAGAGAGAGAGAGGGCGTCAGGAGAGAGAAAGAGAGCGAGAGAGAGAGAAACGGAGAGAGAGAGAGATATCAAACATACCTCATTGATCTGCTTAGTTTTTTAAAAAATAAATAATATATATATAAAGTTCTTACTGGTAGTATAAATATATAAGGATAAAATATATTAGTTTTAAAAAAAATAAATAATATATATATAAAGTTATTACTGGTAGTATAAATATATAAGGATAAAAATATATTTTAGTTAAAATATATTAATAGTTTATAAATATATAAAGAATATAATATTAGACCGTTTTGAGTTCTTGGCAAATACAAATTTACTCCAAAACAAGCCCGGGTCAGGTCCAAAAATTCAGATTTTAAATATGAAAAATATATGCGAATTCTAAATTTCAAAAGGAATGCTCACATAACAAAAATGCATACCCCCAAGAACGAATGCACGTGCATGCGCCTGGCCATCCAAACATGTCCGTTTCACTGAACGGGACGAGAACAAGATGCGCGGATGCTACCACGGGGTTAGGGGTATCAAGCAGGCCATGCTATGAAATTTTAAAATATTTTACATGACCTAAAATGTTATATGGTAAAACATGCGGTGCTAGATGAAATGCCAGTATGTACTAATCATGAGATGCACGTGTCCATGCGACAAGTCAAGGTAATATATAAATAAGAATCAAACAGGTTCAAGCAAGCGGGTCAGGTCGAATGCAATGAAAGTGTAAAATACCACTCGCACCCACAATATATTAAATCAAGAATATCACGAATAAGGAAATACGAGAACTGGAATTGGTATAAATGAACTCGGGTGTTACATCCTTCAATCCTGAATGCAAAATAGGAAAAGAAGATCGGTAGAGTTTTAAAGGTCTTTCTCGATCCACCCTCTCAACTTTTTTTTATTTTTGTTTTTTCTCTTTTGAGTAGAGAATGAGAATGAAATGCTCCATCTTAAATAGAGCAGAATGGCACGGGCGCCAATAGGAGATGGGACATGTGGCAATAGGAAGTGGAAATACCAAAATTTGTGAGGGTAAAATTGGCATTTTGAAAAGGAGATGGGACAGGCGGCAGTAGAAAGCGGAAATACCAAAATTTATGAGGGCAAAATTGGCATTTTGAAAATTCTGCCAACTCTCTACACCTTTACATTATATATATAAGATGTACCGGTTTTTCTTTAATCTGTCACGGTTAATTTTATCTATGTTTAAACCTTTTATGCCTATATATGTTGAATTATTTTGTTACCTATATAAATATACATCGATTTAAACTTTTACATATACATGTTTAATTATTTGTATATTAATTATTGTATCGAAGTGAATTCAACAATAAATGTTAGTATAGAGTTGGTGACCGGCACGTTCCAGTTATAGGTCGGTTGGGTGGTACTTGTGGGTGTGGTTTTTAAATTTTAACCTTATTTTTGAAATTTATTACCCATTTTAGAGGGTAACAGGCTAATACCTCAAAGATTACCGAATTTCTTATCCATGTAAGGGCTGTGATCAAAGGACTAGATCATCCAAGCATGCAAAATTAGACCAGGAACCCCCAACTCCCAAACAATAAAATTGCAAATTTAGGAGTCAACACTCGCAAATTCCATGAAAGCAAACAACAAATTTGCGGTTCATGAGAGTCAACAGTTCAATATATTTTATGCATTTCTATTCCTTATTTCTAAACTCGACAAACCAAACAGGCCGTAATGTGATTAAGGATGAAGACTTTCAAACAGTGATCCTTTGAAAAAACCTTTCGGTTTTCACAGCGGCGAAAATACTGAAAGATCCATACAAGATACAACCACAGAGAGAGAACCATTGTTCACTTTAGCCCCGTGCTTTAAATATAAACATGAGCAGCACAACAGAAACAATATCGCTTAACATGATCACCAACTGATTCAGCGGCTACTACCATGCATCACAACTATAATCATACACATTAAGCACTTCGCAGGGTATATAAAATGGTGGGTTATAAAATACAACCTCGGTCTGTTACAATGTTATACCTTAGAGTCAAAGTCCTGGGGTATCTATTAAGAAAGATGATACCAGGTCAACTATGTTCTTGATACGCCCCACTACATTTTGCTGCCTGAACCGATTCATTCAACGCGCTCCTTTGTTGTATGCATACTTGATAGCTTTTGCGGTCGCCACAGCAGAGTCGCCTCGCTTCAGAATGTTCTCAAGCACTTCCACCTTCTCCAGCAGCGCTTTAATATTTGAATCAGCACAGGTAATCAATTTATTCGTCGTCTTTAAAGCAGAACATAACTAGAACATGAAACAATTGATTGTCAATCACTTAAGATAACATGCTCTCTGTAGACTTGAGGAGATCAGAAATGATATTCAAACCTCCAAAGTTAAAGCTGTCCACGAGTGATCATTCCCTTCCAATGATTCAATCAATTTGTTGTAGTTATCCTAGTACATGTAGGAAATGAAGGTTATATTTTCTATTTTGGCACAACATTTTAAATGGAAAAGAAAATAACAGATATTGTCGGAATGTACAAGAAAGCAAAGCAAAATTGCACTCAAAGTGAGTACAGACATAGTGTGCATATGTAATGTAGATGCCCCATCACCTAATTCCATACAATAATTAAATCCCTCTCACTTAAGAAATAATAAAGAATTTCTTTTATTAATTCAATTTCAATGATTAGTTATTGCACAGTAGGCTTACAATAACAACCAACCAAATTCTTAGCTTTTATGATACACACACACATACATATACATACACATATACATACATACATATACATAAACATACACATACACATACACGTGAGTGTATGGAAATACATTATAACCAACCAACCAAACTATTGATGCAAGTCCAGCAAACTGCATGGGGTTGGAAGAAATGCATTGCAAGCACATTCGCAGTTGAGTGGCACGCAGTTAGCAATGGATTGCAATGGATTGCAACTCTAACCACAATGAAACAAACACACCCTACAATGAGAAGAATATAAGCATGCATATGAGCATTCTCAAATAAATTCTAGGGCTCATTATATGGACTAAAATGCAGCCAACATGAATGCCTGACCACCACCACCCCCACCCCCCACCCCCAAACCAAAAAAGAAAGAAAGAAAGAAAGAAAATGTACCCTGACTAGCATATTCAAAACATAATGTATTTTGTCAATGAAAACTTCTTGTTCACACACTGGCACAGTTCCCTTGCTACTCCTAGACCAAAATCAAGTCATTTTCCATCTGTTGCATTTCACATCAGCCTAAAATCAAGTAATATCATTCAAATAACCTTATTCCTGTGCATCTTTGACTTACTGCCTGTAATTTAAAACTTGACTCCAAATTGCGTAAGAATTAATTTAAGATTCATTCTAATGGCTAAGGATTGAATATAACCTTATGAAACTGGTACATCTAACTTGTTACCTTGTTCTGAATCGAAGTCAAAACTCAGGAATGAACTGTTAAAAGCGTGTCAAAATTTGACTTTGAAGCTTGAGGTGTAATTCTTATGTTCTCGAGATTGATGATACTAAAGAGGCTGGATTAGGCATTGCAACATTCCTTTTCCCTGTACTGTTCTGAATAGATTGATGATTCTAAACAAGAAAATTACCCAAGAAGCTGCCAGTTCTGCTCACTGCTCAAAGGACTCATACAAGAGATTGCTAGATTTCTATTCTCTGCAAACACAACATGTAGCAGAAATCTTCTACCGAAAAATATGTGGGCTAAGTTAGGGACAAAGTATGGCTGGATGCATGCTATATTATAAATAGGGCGCCATCAAGCACTTAATGTTTGAGTAGACTCCTGCCACTAGTATACTTTATACTTAACTACAAAGCAATTCAGAATGCCTCAAAAGTATTAGGAAATGCTACCCTAGTAAGGTCCACTGTTGGCTTAGCCTTTTTGTCAAGTTTACACAAGTGAGCATAGGTTTTGCACGTCTGAGCATGTTTTACAATAGCGTTCCTACGAACAAGTACTTCAATCATCTCCACTGTTGCTTCACAAATCATAACATACTGAAAGAAGAAAGATAATGAGAAGACCTCTTAACAAACTCTCAAAGATATTAGTTTCCATGAGCAACCACAGCTTATAGAAAATTAAACTTACCCAAGAATTCTTTATACTAGAATATAAGGGAAAAGAAAGAAGCTTGGAATTCTCCCACTCAACAAGTGTACTTTCTTTCTTGGATCCTTATCTTTTTTCTCTCTCTTTTTTTGTCGTTAAAAAATCTGCTGCAGATTATTTTAGAGCGACAGTCTGATTTAGAACAGGCACATGTAAACAATTGAAAACCTAACAAAACCACTAAACATATAAAATAGGGTTTCCCTCCATTATAATTACAAATCAAGTATTGAAGTTCGGTCGATCCCAAAAACATTCCTCGCTCCTTGAGGTGATTGCAGGAAGAGACAAAAATTACAATTTCCACAACCAAGAAACAGCAAATATCACTTCAAATTGAATTTCATATCATGACATATTAGGAAACTAATCAAATAAGTGGTATCAAGGCATCAACTATATGATGATAGAAATAGGCGTTTTGGATCATGCTTTTGAGAAAGAAGCAATAATGGATATTTCTGGGGCTGCAATAGCAGATCATACTAACATGAAGTTGAAAGGACCAAAAACAAGTAAACTAGTTGTGGAGAAAAGTACCTTTTCAGTGTTACACTCATCAGACATCAGGCATCCTCAAGATAATATGTGTATTTCAACTGCCTATTTTCCCCTTATCTTAAGAAGTGGATGGTTTACTTTCACCCTCTGTTTATTCTTCCTCTGTTTCTAGAACAACAATAACTACAAGCAAGTGTCAAGCTCCGAGAGTTGCCATGAAAAAGGTGTAACATATACCTTTATCATACTGTGCCGTTAACTTATCAGCATCCTAGGATGTTACGCATGGGAAAAATTTATATCACTATTACATCGAACCTACCTATCAATTGAGTTTGCATTACTGTTTACCACAGAACTCACCCAAGGGTCCAAAATCAAAAGAAGCATGTGTATATAAGTATTAGCAGACTATAACATACATATAAGTACTAACAAAGTAGTAATTCATGTAGCCTATGCCAACTTTTTTATAAATCTAACTGTTGTAGGTAGATTTTGCCATTTTGGTCCCTGCAACCCATAATAAATTGTAGCCGATATGCTTTGAAAGCTCTTTGGTATCTTTTCCTCTTACTGCTGGTATTTTTTCCTACCCGTACATGTTTTAAAACAAATAAAAGTGATTTTTCCGTGAACATTAAATTTGGGTTGCCTGCATATCAAGTAGCCACTTGACTATACATTAACTATTTCAAATGAAACCTAGGAATGCATTTCTATAGAAGGGCTGTGAATAACTTGACTAGGAAAGCCCCTGCATGCCTAGGTGCCTCGGCTGCTTCCTTTGACAACATCTGTGCATCCAAACATAACAAATTAGATAATGAGAATCAATGGTGTAATCAGCTCATAGCAACTTCACCAAAATAATTGTTCGAAGATGGAATCTTTAATTTCTCATTTTTCTTTAATAACCTTCAGTCATGATTCCAAAAAAAGAAGAAGAAAAGAATACTAGACACTTCAGGTCTACAGCTAAATCAAATTTCCTTAGAGCTATCCCCCAAAAACCAAAGATCAATTGTCCACCTTCCAAGTTTTAAGCCCCATTAAAATCAAGCTTGCATATCCTTGAAACTACTCCATACGAGTATTTGGATGGTTTTGTTTTTATTTAGAAAGTTAGGTTGGAGGATTGGCATATTTGCCTCAACCCCAACCCCCCCCCCACCCACACAAAAAAGACCACCCCCCCCCAAAAAAAAAAGAAAAGAAAAGAAAAGAAAAGCTCCAGCATGTTATTGTGGAAATTTCTTGTTCTCAGTGATGCTGATATGGGGTGGTGGGAATGGCTACCAGTGGCTCCTGCAATGGTAGCTTGCAAAGACGGAAGTGTTTTAATATGCACGAATATGATACCTGATATAGACATGATCGAAGGATTTGTTCTTGGTGTTGCCATGGCGAATGGCATAACCGGTCATGGTAGGATAGGCCTCGCGATGAAAGTAGGATGTAGGTGCATATAGCGCCAACTATTTTCCATTTTTAATCGATATGAAATTATATTTCCTATCTACATTACACCCACATCTTTATATATCAATCGATATGAAAACAAGCATTTATTCAATCTAGCTCCATATATCACAGTTTAATCAATATGAAAGAGTTCGTAGTTCATAAGCATGCCATTTGTTTAGTTATGATCATATAAAGATAGACTGAGTAGGAAATAATTAGTAGGCAAGAAGATAGGTATTGGTTTTTTTCTGTTTTTTTAAACTGGCCCGTGAGTTGTATTGGGTATAATTAATCGAGGAGAAAGACGATTGCCTGCTGTTGTTACTTTTTACTTTTTCAACTGCCGTAATAGATTCCTCACCATATTATTCTCTATCATATCAAGACGGCCAAGGCACATATGCAAGGAATTTAAAGGGTTGAAAATTTCAGGTAAATTTTGACTCTGGAAATCGTTGTACAGTATAAATGTATAACTGACAACTATTGGGAAGAAAAAATTAGTTTAACATTGTATATGGGGTTACACTGACAGATATTGGGAAGAAGAAAGAAACAATGAATTGGACTGGGAACTATCAAAAGTATAGTGAAAAGAGTAGCCACAACATGAATGGGGAGCTCCTAATAGGCTAATAGTGCCTTTGGCTAGTGTACATGAAGATCAGCCTTAAACCTGTATCTCAATGCATTGATCACGCAAAAAGTTAGAATGACATGAGGACAGACAGCCTAATTAGCATTGACAAAACCATAACTGATGAAAAAGGATCAGAGCAAATCATAGATAGGATCTAGATGATTAAGAAAACTGTAACATTTCTAGACAAGGATTACACCAGGACACAAGGTGTACAAATATCAGAGGAAACAAAAGGCTAGGCAAACCTAATTTACATTGGAATGTTCCATTTCAAATATATCTTCTTTCCCCCTTCTTTTAGACTTCGCCATGGTATATGGAATTTGGAGGATCCCGACTGGTCATCTAGGACTTTGACAAACCCTCTCTTGTCATAGTTTTATGAACCACGAATTTGGAGAGGATTGACGTCAGGTCGACAGCCGTTCATAAAACTATGTTGGATCTTAATGGAACTTTGCTTCATAGCCGACCCCATTTTGATGGGGAAAGGCTTAGATGATGATGATGATGATGATGATGACAACGACAAAAGGATGATGCCCACAGACCCCAAACTAAACTGAAGAATAGAGATGTGTCTTCCTAAGGGAATTTTTTAAGTACTACAAGTAAACATGAAAAATATAGTTTAAAAAAAAAAGAAACATAGTGTATTAAAACAAATGCACAGACATTTCGTATGTATTCATTCAACACAAAGTCAAAGCATAGACGTTTCATATGCCAGATGTGGGTGAACAAGTTGTGTAGTTGTATAAGCACATATTTTTACAGCTACTGGTGTATGAGTGTATGAAGCTAGAAGACTATATGTTATCCGATACGTTGATATCCTACCAACTTGGGTGTATGGGTGTATGAAGCTGATACTGGTTTTGGTCGAGGTGCTACTGGTGGATGTTAAACATCCAAATGATGATGCAAATTAGAAATTTTGATGATGAAGTGCTTCACAGACAAGAATGGTTGAAATGGGTATAAAAGAGAAGAAGTAATTAAAGTTTCTCTATTACCATGCTTGTATCATATTGGACCATAAAGTTATAGTTATATATATTTCCAAATTCAAGTATAGAATGAACTTGCAGTCTAAGAAAGAGCTGCTAATGGTTATTAGCCACTACTTGAGCGGCATTTATTTATATTCCTTTCTTGCATTATACCAAATAAAATTGAGATGTACATCAAGGCTATAATGAAATTTTCTCCAGTTGTAACATTTATGTATCACATTCTATTGGTTGTTTATAGCAGCATGCTAAATAATTTAAGATATAGTCCTTTCCTTTCTTGCTGTGTGACAAAATCTAGTAATGTCACTCTTTCATTTTACTCGGTATATGTATATTTTTTTAGTCGGTTCATTATCGACTACTCATCATGGTATATATTCTATTTTCAGTTATCAATATAACTTAATGGAGGACCTTGACATTGAATAATGCTAACCCACTACACCTTCATTGAATTATAAAATTCATCACATAAATGGTGTGCATTTGTCTCGGCAGCTATCAGAATCTGTCCCACCTTTGACATATCTTGACCACTAAATAGACAAAAATCACAAACATCGTCAACATCACAAGAAGGTAAATCTCTAACATGTAGGAGTTTGTTGGTGTTGTAAGCGTAGGACTTTGGTATTGTTGATTTGCACCATGAAAAGCCTAAGTCGAGAAACATTCTTTCCTTAAGACAATATTTGCCCCTGTACTGCTAAGCTTTCCAGCAATATTTGCCTCCTAAGGAAAAACAGACGCAGAGAAATTCTAAATAAGAGTTTCGAAAATTGCAACACAAACCTCAACCCGAGTCTGTAATATTGCAAGAAGGAGACAGAAGAATATTTTGGAATGATTTGTGGAATGGTTTGGGTACTGCTTTATACAGTTTCAAAATCATTTAAAGGCAAGACATTTCCTTTCATCAAAGGACACCACCTTCGACAAAAGCTGAATCCGTTCAAATATTCAATCAATTTTCTTCGGACCATGCTCATTGAATCTGCAGATTCAATTGCATTCCGGTCCAGTTGCATTTTGCTTTCAATAAAGGATCAATCTTTGAATGGTGAGTTCAAACACTCGACAACATCAACTGAAAATCATCTAAAATCATCAATCGCTCAAATCATGATGATAAATAAAATCATCTAAAATTCTCAAACAGTGCAGAATTGAATGATCGGTGCTGCTTATAGAATTAGGGCAGAAATGAATTGAATTTTTTTTTAAAAAAAACCTCGAATAATTGATGGAGAGTTGAGGGATCGCGAGACACAGCGATGGGGTCTAAGTGTCGTTGCTGTTGTTGATGAGCCTCCTCTTCTTCTTCGGTGGTGTCGTGGCGGTCGTCGCCGACGTCGCTCAAGAGATCGCCGATGCACAGCAACGGACCTCCCACTCCTCGCATCTTTTGCTCCTTAGTCCTTGTCGTTTTACACAATAACGCCCTGAATTTTCGCAGAATGACCCTCTACGCTTTGGCTTTCTTTTATACCGAATTCTTCCTTCAAGTCTTGTAAAGAATAATGTCTAGCTGCAATAAAGCATCCCGTGTCAACAAAACCGGCGGCACCCACCAGCGTTTCGGAATCAGCCATAAAATCAGCTCACATATTTCCTTTCCGAAAGATATGAGTGGCTCGAAATTCAAGTGTATTCTATTTATTATTTTGTTTTCGGATTACTTTTCATTTTTAGCTTGTTATAATGACTTATTTCAGTCAAACCGTCCTTTAGTCAAGCATATCATCCACTAATTATCTAAATAGTCAAGCATATCATCCACTAATTATCTAAATTACGGCAGCGGCCAATAAACTAATGAAAAATTAATTTCCATAGGTTAAACCCTTCTGTTATTAGATTTCACTTTAATGACCTAACTATGCTTCTTCTTTTCTAGATTAAACCTCAACCATCCCAAATAAAAAATCCAACCCTCAAAATTCGGCCAGGGATTTCGTTGGCCTTCTTTCTCCATCTCTTTTCTCACAAATATCCATGGGAATTAGAGGAAAACGTGATGGGAGATTTGGGTTTGAGAAAAAAAATACCTGGGTTTGGTTAGCACCAAAAGCGTTATAGGAGATTTGAGCATGAGTAAAATGGATCTGCATCGGCTTAGTAACAAAACAACGACATGAGATCTGGGTTATTCACCTGAGCACTTATAAGCTAAACTAGCATCTAGAGGAGTAGGTGTAACAGGATTGAAGTGCATGATACTAACTGGTCTAAGGCTGATTCGGAAGGATAGTGAACAACATGCTTTACTCCATGGGTTTTTGGTGTGATTATAGAGTGTTTTTCGTCACTCTATTGAGATATGAATGTGTGTCGTTTGTTACGCATATTACAGATTTTCCCTGTCTATAGACTGGGCTTTAAAGATCGTGGAGATCCGAATCTCCGGCAGCCGCGGACTAAGCTGCCGTTAATTATCCCTCGCTTTTGGAGCGAGAGAACCTCCGATTAACGAATCAAACAGATCATGCGAACTCAATATGCAATATGTGCGTGTTGTGTTTAGGAACAAATTTGAGAGTGCTTCGGACATATCGGGTGCCTCGCAGAGTTTTTACGAGAGGGTCCCGCTACTCAAATAGCTTGCTGGGGGTCAAGGGGACTAACAGCCTCCTTACGGATGCGCAACAGCGTCCCGTTAGAAAATTTTTTTCTAACAGAAAAGCTGATGAGTATATATATCAAGTACGCACGTGGTAAGATGCGCACCTACTAAGGGGCGTACCTACCGAGACGCACATCTAGCAAGGTGCGCTTGACAAGGTGCGAGAGAGAGAAGGGGGCCAAAGGGTCCCGAATGGACCAAAAGATCCAGTAAAATGTGCACTTAGGAAAGTGCGCACTTAGCGAGGTACGAACCTAGACCAGTACATACTTGGCTCGATATGCACCCAACGGGGTATGCATCTAACCAAATGGGTACCTAGCACAATAAAAGTAGGGTCGAAAGCCAACGAAGCAACAGTACAGAAACACCAATATTTTGACTTTTGAAGATCAAAAGGTATTCCTTTTCCCTTTTTTGAGGTCTCCTCACATGCAAGCTTTGGAAAAAAGAAAGAGCGAAGAGAGAAAGGCCGGCGCAATAAAAAATGACTCAAAACTGAAGATTTTTTTTAGAGAATTAAGATTAAGATTTTTTATTCTAGACTTCTAATCACTATGGGGGCTTTATAGACTTGCAACTTTTACATTTAGACTCATGGCTTGTATAAAAATATGCCTATTGCCTGATAAAAATAAAAAATTACATTTAGTTTTTCTTTTCTTTTCTTTTCTTGGGCCGGCCCCCTCTTCAAGCTTGGGCTTGACTTGGGCTCGGGTTTGGGTTTGGACCCGTTTGGTTTTTGATTTTAATTTAGGCTCTGATTTTGAGCTTGATTTTGATTTTTGTATTTGGCGTATGTAAATTTTTACCCCAACATTTATAAGCCCATCTTAATTTGATTATATTTTTCTGCTATAGATGGTTGTGAACCATCATGTTACAGTAATCTATGTTATTTAAATCCTAAAAGAGGTATTTTTAATTAAATATTTAAATAAGAACAATTTGGAATAGATTAAAATTAACGAGGACAAAATTCATGCTACGGAAGTTGGGGGCATTTCCTGCTGATTGGTGCAAAGGTCTAGTGTATTTCTTACAATTTATGGACAATTTCCCAAGATAAATAAAAAAAATCTACGACTAATTGCTATATAATATCCTAATGTTTCACCTGGTTTGCACTTATTTACCTTATTGATTTTTCCACTGTATTTATATAGAGGATTTTTTTTCGAAATAGAATGATTATATATTAAAATTAGTGAAATAATATAATTTAAATTATAATTATAAGAATATGGCGGTTTGGGATTGGTACGGCTAGAAGGCGGGTTCCACAAACCCGCTAAAAATATTTTAAAAAGTGTAGAACGGGTTATGAGAACCCGCCCTGTCCCAACACCCTCCCACCCCATCCCACCATGGAGGGCGGGTTCTAAAGAACCCAACCTCCCTTCTCTATAGAGGGCGGGTTAACCCGCCCTCTATAGAGGGGGGTGGGGGACGGGTTTAAGGAACCCGCCCTCTCCGTTAAATAGGAGGAGGTAGGTTTTTAGAACCAGCCCTAAAAATAAGATTTAAAAAATAAAAAAATATAATTTTAAAATAAAATATTTATTAAATTTAAAAAATAATTTATTAAATCGGATTCCAAAAACCGGCCATGCCGGATAGAGCGGGTTCCAAAAACCCTTCCTGGCATAAATATTGGATAAGATTATTGTTGTTGTTACTGACGTGGAGATAAGTGTTATTACTATTCATATAGAAGGAAATCAATATTTATATCATACTATAAATCTGAATCTTGTATACACTTCAGTAACAAAATGAATCTATTAAAAGAATTGGACATATTTGACACCCAAATTAAAAGTATACAATTAACGCTTTCCCTTTCCCTTTCCCAACCCGAGAAGGCTTGACATAAGTCTATGTCTCTTGGGGTGACTGGACGACCCTCCTGTGTCTTGGGTATGCGGCGGTGGCGTCTGCTCTTCTGTTTCGTCTTCAGTATCGTCTTGGACGGGCTGTTGTTCTGCAAATCCTGAATGTGGGACATATGTCGGATGTGTGCTGCCTCCCAACAACTGTATGTAGGACGAAAAATCCGTCTCCCAACTGGGTTGTTGTTGCAAAGAACCTGTCCCGGTTTCATACTGCTGCTGTTATACAAAACCTGGCCCCCAAGGCTGCGCAAAACCTGGTCCCCAAGACTTCTGTTGTTGCGCAAAACCCGACCCCCAAGAATGCTGTTGTTGCGCAAAACCTGTCCTCCAAGACTGTCATTGCTCCGGTTGTTGCGCTTGTTCAATATGTCAGGGTTGCTGCTGACCGTATGGTGCTCCGAACCACTGATCTCGTAGCTCTGGTTCCGACTCATGTTGCGTTCTGGTTCCGGCTCATACTGTGGCTCTAGCGATGGTGATAAATGTGAAAACATATGATATGAACTGAATATACCACCAATATATGAGTCTACGGCAGAAAATAAAGCCTGACTATCTAGACCAGCATCAGTCGGATATGGATCTTGTATCAATGATTGTATATGATGCAACCCACGAACCTTTCATTACATAAAAAATAAGATATAGTTATTGATTCATACCGCCGGATGAAAACTAATCGAATTAAAAAAATTTAACTTACCATTTCTCGTTCCACGTGGCCTCTAGGCTCGTACTGCTGGACGTTTGGAAAGTCGTTAGGGGGAGCAGAAAGATATCTTACAGTGACACGCTTATACCATTGTAGATATGTTTCTGTAGCGCCGGTGGGTGTTTGGTCACCTATTTGCTGTAAGGCAATATTACGCAGCTTATCTTCCCATCTCAACAAATACTGATGATGATGCTCCCTCCAATCACGCTCCGGCTTTCCTCCTCGCATGTCTACCTCTATTATCATAAGCGCAGGCGGCGGACCAGAAATATGTTGTGATCTACTAAACTATCGCAACACCAGGTCCGCTAGGTGCATGACCACGATATTAATGCATAGTAGTTGTCACGCCCCACTTCCCGGTGTACGGGTAAGGAGACACGACTGACCCGCTACGTATTTACTCAGAAGTAAACACGCTAAGCGTTAATAAGCAATATAATAAAATACACAAGAAAAAATGACAAGACATGTAATTGAACAGTAACTTTTATTAATTAAACATTCTTTACAATACAACTGAAAAGTAAAATATAATACTGGAAAGCAATGCCTAAACAATGGCATGAACTGAAAGAAAAGTAAGTATAAGTAAAGCCTAAAGGTCGTGCTGCTCAGTGGTCTGCTCCAAGTGCTCCTGGCTAGTCTCGAACTCCTCAGAGTCGGGTCCTCCTGACAACATTCCAAATAAAGAAGAGAAATAGGAATGTCGCCAGCGAACAATTGCCCGGTAAGTCCCAAAGAAAAATAGGAATAGAATAGACAGATGAATAGACAGATATGAGAATATAACTAGTGTATTGTGAGTTTGTTATGTTAACGCAGTTGATTGTAGCTTGTTACAAAATATGCCAGTGTATACGAGAGGAGTCCAACTTACACCGTGGACTATGGTAACCTGTAGTACAAGGCTCCGTTAATAAAATCACGGAACAACGGCAATGGATGTATAGTTACGTCTTTTAATGACCATCTCGTACTACTTTTAACACATTCTGTACCAGTCTACCCCTTTAAAACCCCGTAATGTATTTTGTATTGATTTGTATTGTTTTGTTTAATAGATGTAAGACTTGCCAAAACCATGATATCATGTAAACGGAATGGATATAAATGGATAGACATGTAATCAGAGTATACCCATGGTTCTGTTAGTTCAAGGCAAGTTGATATAGATTGAATTCTGGTATAAATGGATTCATGTTGTATTGAAATTACCTTTGAATTGTATTTGAGTATAGATTGTTTTCAGTTTTGACTGAGACTCAGACTGAGTTAGACGTTTTAGACAAAATTGAAGTCCTGAATTAGTTTTGGTATTATCGGTAACCGCTGCACATGGACGGCAAGATTTGTGTCTTTTTCCAAAACAATTACCGTGTTGATAACACCGTTTTTAGTTTGTCTAGCTTAAATAGGCAAGCACCCATATTCTCCGACTCCCTGAGGCTCAAGAGAACTGGTCCTGCTTAAACCTATATTTACTAGGATCTTTATTGTAAATTAATATGACTTAAGAGAGTTTTATGAAAAATAGTTTTGATATCTTTTCAAAATAAACCTCAAGTATCTATTTATCGTCTTTAGGGTTTTCATAGTTGTAATTTTTATAAAATGAAATATTCTAGTGGATATAAATCTAACTTGAATAGTATATGGTATTTTCTTGTAATTTGACTTGTATTAAATATGATGGTATTTTCATGATCTTTTGCGATTCTTTTCTTTTGATTAGAAAACATGGAATATATATTATATTTAAAATAGATATTTTGATAATATTTATATATATATATATAATTATAAAAATAGAATTTATTTATTAAATAGAAATCACGTTTTTTTAAAAATTGTAATAATAATTCCATCGAGGTCAAATGCTCCGTGAGGAGGTCTGCATCTCGCTCTACTAGTCCCGAGGACGTGCGATAACCCGCACCATTCCGATCGCGTTCCCCAAAATGGGTTGTAGAGGCTTATTTGTAAGGAATTAATTAAAACAATTTAAAAAATACGGGTTTTGATAGTATAAGGTATTTTAATGTAAATTGTGTTTTGTCCCACAAAAATTGTTACAAAAGCCATCGTGCTATGTCAAGATGAGTGTTGTGATAAGTTAGGTCATTACCTCGTGAATTTTGAGCAAAACTATAAAGTAATGTCGTATGTAAACTAGATGATATTTTACCGTAAAAGTTAAATAAAAGTTGTTTAACATTATATTTTGAATTGAAACTTATTCCAAATGTTATTTAATGGTTAATAAACAATATGTTGGCTATAATGCACTCAAGTCAATTATTGGATCGCAGACACGTGATTGCGATGATTAAGGAAGGACCTATACGGATAGAACAGTCTTACTCGAGACGATAGTATGCTATCTGGTTTGTCTTTATCATCATGTACATGTTTTAGGTGGTATTACAGATCACTATTATATATTGATAGAGCCCATATGATTCTTGCTTGACTACCAGTATTATGATGACGATCATATACGTGAGAGCTAGGTGGTCTATAAACACATCCTTAAATGTCCCTAGTCGTGGGAGTTTCGAGACTGGGGATCAATACTCCAGAGTAGACTAGTGTATACTGATCGAGACTCCGACGAGGGGCGGTGGCCGGTCTCACAAGCCATTAGTATCAGTTTGTTCACCTAAGATAGTATACAGGTGCTCATTGGGTTATGAGTACACCGGACGGACTCACCGGGAGCATGCTAGTTGGTATTATACCTATTGTCAGATAGCAGTTCCCAGGTGACATGTGTACAGGTTAGTCTGTCGACCTGAGATCGTCATTTGTCTCGTGTGAGTTCCCACTGTGCTTTGATTACTACCCTACCACGGCTCAAAGGAGTCGTGCAAACAGGTTTTAGTTGGGTACAGTCCCGAGCCATATAGAGACAGTGAGCGGATCATCGGGGATTCGTCTCTCCCGGTATTGGGGGTTGATGTCGCGTTGTGCACGGATGGCCATCACCAGAAATCCTTGGCCAAGGTAGTCGAGAATTACTAATCCAGGATCGGTAGTTTCTCAGGTGGTAATGGGTTTCATACCGACACTAAATGTCACGTTATTAGGGGTCTGACTTTATCCACCCCGCTAGACTCGATATGCGATATTCATAGACGAACGGACCGGACTGTACGGATATTGTCACCGTCAGGCTAACTAGGGTTTCAGGATGAGTTTGCTCATTGGCCTCCCTTTCGCTCAATACCTGGGTAGCCGTTACGTACAGCTAGTGCCGCTACATGCTTATAGTTAAACCCGCTGCCAGCGTATTGACGAGTCTTTAGAGTCCCACACAGAGGGTTTCCCTGCTTCGGGCGAAACGATGTAGAGGCCTTATGATTTTACGGTAAGGTTCGATCATATACGTGCACTTGTGCACGTATCATGATTTGGACGGATAATACTAGTGGGCTTTGGTTTAAACCGGATCCTACTATTATATTGTTGGATTATTTTTGTCTCTTTGTATTCGTATTCTTCGGGATATGGATGCGGGTATGTATATACGGATGGGGGTATTCTTGTAATTTATTACAAGTTGCTTCTAGAAGAGCCACCTCATTATGTTTAATAACCATTTGCTTAAATGGTTATTTGAGGTGGAGGATGAGATCTTTTTGGCATTAAATTGATAGCATGCTTTGAGGTGACTCATGGTTTGAATCACATAGTGACTCATGGTGCACTATTTTTGGATGCTTGATATTTTGTGAGGGTTGTGAGATATTTGGGTGACATGGAGATATTTTCTAGTGTTGAGATTTTTCTTTAGTTGCTTGTATGCTCACTTATTATATCTCACAACACTTAGCCATTTTCCTCACTTGAGTTTTCTTTGTTTCACACTCTCATCCTCTCATGGCTTCTTCTTCTACCTCCACCCTTCAAATCTCATGTGTTGAGAAACCTAGGGTGTCTTGAGACAAATTTATCCTTCATCACTCTCTACTTCTTCTAGACTATCTAGTGTAGCGATCTAGGTACCCTAGTTAGCTCGACTATGAGGTTGGAGCTCGATTCATAGACTCTCAGGTGGATCATCTTCGATGGAGGGAGACCGAAGATCAAGCTTGATCAAGGATGCCTCTAGGAGCTTGGGATAAAGGTTAAAAACCGAAGGACTTGAATCATTCGGTATAACTTTCCTAACTCTTAGTTTTAGTTTGCTAGTCTGAGGTTAATGGTCGATTCGTAGGATAGGGTTCCATTAGCGCCAGTTTATAAAAAAAATTGTTCCGCAATCGGCCACGGTTTGATGGCCAGGACGCTGGCGTAACCTAACATGGTATCAGAGTCAACCCCATAAACTCTACTAGCTAGTTTGCACAAGGTTAAAATCTCGATTGACCAATTTTTCCGGATCACGGTTCCATGTTCATGTGCTTGTTGTCGCATTTCAAAGTTGTTCAAATTTTTTTTTGGGTATCTTAAAAATATGTGCAAGCAAAACTAGAGCTATGAAAAAAATTGGGCACCTAACTCCAAAATTCCGCCGCGGAAACGGAGCAAAATGTCACATTTTGCGGCGGAACCACCACGCTTTTTGGGCTACAGTGCGCCAAATTTTTTCTGGGGCTCTAGTTTATGGAAATATGATTTTTGTGATATATAGTTTTGGCCCAGATTTGTTTGAGTGCTGGATTTGCATTTGGGGCCAATTTGGAAAAGTTTAGTCGATCGAAATTTTAAATGTGTGGTTTTCAGTACATACATTATTATCTGCGACCATAAATATCATTAGAGCGGTACAACTCGTTTAATTGCTATATGTCTTTTAGACGGGTTTGTGAACATGACATTCACGTTGATGTTCTGTGATTGGGCTGATACTGTGGTTGGATTGTCGTGGTGGATAGCCAGTGGTGCAATGATAGTTAGTACAGTTCAGATTCATTTGTATATTCAGTATTGCGGGGCGAGCGTCCGACATGTGGACTGCTATCTTTACCAGTTTGTATATTATTTGTTTGGGGCACGACCGGGTTGAGGTCGATGTCACCCTTGTATATATTATTTTCTTTTCTGTACTAGGGTTACCCCGCGGTGGAGTGCACGAATAGCCGGGTTCTAGAGGGCAATGGATCCTCATCTCATAGAGTTGAGACGGAGGGGACCTTACTCTAGAATTGACGGGCTATTCGCCGCACTCGTAGGGGGTATAGGATGACCCACGAAGGGGTGCACAAGTTACCAGATTCCGTGAAGTGCTGGGTGACCCATTCACTTTGTTGATTAGGGTTGCCTCACTCCTGGATTGGTCGGTAACTTGCCGCACTCGTAGGGGTCCAGGGTTTTCATTGCATAGGATATCCACACGACAGGGAACGTCGGGTCTCATTTGCGGCTCAAATGAAACTCGAGGCCCCAGGATTATCCACCACTCTATATTGCTTGGCTGAGATTCTGAGATGTTGCTTTATATCATGCCTGGGACGATTATTATATATATTTATATATACTAGTAGATGCTGTTTATGTTTTGCACCCGTGCTAGTCTAGACCCCGCTCTGTCGTTAGTTAAGTAATCTAACGGGTGATGACAGGGCCCAGTGGCGAATGCGGATGGCATATACGTACATTTTATTTTCGTTCCTTTCTGTGGTATGATATGTTTAATTGATGGGATTGCGTTGATTCTGATCAATGCAAAGATAAAACAAACCTATTGGATATTGTTGGAACCAAGTTTTTTGAAAACAGACATTATAGACGTTTTCTTTTGCTTTGCACAGTGGTATTCGGTTATGAATATCCTGCACCTCATTCGACGAGGAAAGAGCCGAGATCCCTTCACCGGGAGTGAGCTCTTTAGCAAAATTTTGCGTCAGGGTAATAACTTCACTATAGTCGATTCTTTGGCTTTGCATCGTGGTATTCAATTTGGGATATCCTGCACCTCATTCAATAAGGAAAAAGTCGAGATCCCTTCACCAGGAGTGACCTCTTTAGCAAAAGTTTTTGCCACTATATATTTGTAAAACCACTTGGATTCCTTCAACGATATCAAGTTCATTACGTTAAAGGTTTTTCGCCAAAAACCAGCCGTAGCCCTCCGTCATGTCAGACGGGTAGCGCCTAGTATTCATGCTATGTTAGTTGGCTTTCGTCAAGGCATAGTGTATGGTAGCTATGTATTACTTTTCTGTTACATGGATTTGCATTAATCTAGGACAGTCGTACAGCCTTGTTGGCCTTCGTCAAGGGCAAGTATGGGTGGGTTTAGATTAATCTGGACAATGACGGATAGAACTTGACTTGCGACTTATGATTTGTTGGCCTTCGTCAAGATCATAAGACGCTTGGGGTAAAAATCACATCGGGAGTTTCAAACATACAAGAAACTTGCCAGGCATGCGCATACCTTCTGGAGTGTGATAACTTGAGTGGATTCCATCAAGTTATCATGTGATGATAGTTGGATCCCAATTCCCACTGATGAGTAGGTTTACTCCTCGGGTGATTTTAGATGATCCCGACTAATTCTCCTTTGGGTTTGGAGGAGGATTCGAGGAAACAGTGGGAGACATCCTAATTAGATAAAATGATTAACCATTCTGATTTCGGTTAGAGTGCACGCTGAGTGTTTCTTTTCTCTCTCTCTCTCTGGCAGCGACCATGGCCCGACCCTAAACTAAAACTCATGAACCAAGTTAACTGAACCTTCTTAAAACACATTGGATTTTTGATTGTCATAGTTGCACATATCATTGCCACTCCTATTTTTACCCTTTGAATTTCTTCGGAACATTCCATATCACTATGAAGATCCACATTTATTGGATATGACCACCGTATAGTTACATACGAACTCGAAGAAATTTGTTTCAGATTCGAGGATGGTTTCCGGTTCTGGAGAAATTGAATAGGACTATTCAGCTGTCTTTTCCCTTTACCTTCTCTCAGGTTGCGAGAGCTCCTGGTATTAGAAGAGTACACTTATTACGCTTATTGAATAGTTTTCTTCCAAACCATAGGATGGTGCCGAAGGATAGGGAAGGAAGAAATCTGTAGGGTGTTTTTCGTCACCCCATTGAGATGGGAATACGCGCGTGCTTGTTGACGTACTATAGATTCCCCTGCCTAGGGTAGGCGGGGGTTTATTGATTGTGGGGAACCGAATCTCTGGCAGCTGCGGACTAAGCTGGCGTAAATTACCCCTCGCATTTGGAACGAGAGAACCTCCGATTAACGGTTAAACTGGTCATGCGAACTCAATATACAGTGTTGTGTTTTGGAGGGGTTTTGGATATATCGGGAAGCCCGCAGAGTTTTATGGGGGTCCCGCTGTAGGGTTGCTAGGCACTCTAATAAGGGTCTACGAGGCATCAACCATGCCCGATTAAAATTTTAGCCGTGCCGAACAACCCGAAGCCGGATCTTTAAACTAGGGTTTAGGCGAAAACTAACATGTTAAACTGTTTAACACTAAGTGAGAGGGATTACAACCTTTGTAGATCCGGTCCTTTACTTCAATAGCTCCGTGTAGATGTCCCCTTCGTTACGATCGTGAACTCCGGACTCTAGATAAGCTCCGCAAGAAGAACGAACGTGCTTGCTACGATGACTTCGAGGCCGAAGATGATCTACGTCGGGGAGACACTAACTCAAGCTATTCCTTCACTAGGTCATGAACTTTGTGAAGAGAACACACTCTACTACATGGCAAGTGGTAGAGGATGAAGAAATAGGAAGTGGGCTCACTTTAGAATTGATTTTCTCACACTTTTTCTCATGGCACCATTAGAGCTAGCAAGCTTTTCATGGAGCTTGATGAAGAAGAAGAAGAAGTGAATAATTCATCCAAATGAAAACTTATCCAATGAATTATTGCACCATGGTTGAGTTAAGCCCTCATGCTTAACTCATGTAGAGAATTAACCAAAGTATTAGGTTAAGGGTTGGGTTAACTAATATCCTAAGGAATGACAAAAGAGTTGACTTTGTCAATGTTGCATACAAGCTTCTACAAGCTTGATAACATTGACTAAAGTCTCCTCTCTTTTGTTATTCTTAAGGAAATAAGGAAACCCTAATTTAACCTAAACTTGATATAAGTCTCATACACCTATCTTGTATGTATCATCAAGCATGATACAAACATGTACACTTGCATATATCACATATAAACAATGTGCACAATCTAGTGAGAAAATAAATCATAAGTGAGCTAATACTAGTTAATGCAATGTAATATATCAAATATATAATTATGTATTAAATTATTAAATCAACTCTTGATTTAATAACCCGGCTATAACCGACTAATATCATGTGTAACAACTTATCGAATTAACACTTAATCCGATAACCCGGCTATATCGCATACAACCGATCAATGTCACGAATCGCGAGAATAGAATACGGTATCTCATATCGTATTAATCTCGGTCCCGCACATATCACATATGTGCTCCTACTCCGTTTCGCTTGAGCCAGGAAACCCCTGTGTAGGACTCTAAAGACTCGTCAATACGCCGGCAGTAGGTGATGATCATATCAAACACCCACAAGCCGCAAGCGGTCTGCTAAACGTAACGGCCACCCGGGTATTGAGCGATCAGAAGATCAACAAGCAAGCCCGCTAGTACTCTTGTGAATCCAATCAGTAACACTCCCGTACAGTCCGGTCTCGTCGTCTGATATGTCGCATATCTCGCCTAGGGGTGGTAAACGTCAGACCCCAGTAGCTTGATAAGTCGTGTCGATATGAGGTCTATAACAGTTCGACAAACTACTGATAACACTTACCAGTAAATCTCAGCAACCCTGGCCAGGGATTTCCAGTTATAGCCAATCGAGCACAGCACAACATCAATTCCCTATACCGGGAGAGACGAATCCCCTCCTATCGCTCATTGCCTCCATGTGATTCGAGACTGTACCCAAAAGCCATCTTTTTGCACGCCCTCTTGGACGTTGTATGATGGAAATCAAAGCACAGTGGGAATCACACAAGACTCTATGACGATCTCGGGTCAACAGACTACTCTGTACCAGTGTCACCGGAGAACTGCCATCTGACGTAAGGTATAATACCATCTGGGAGTTCTCTGCGAGTCCGTCTAGTGTACCCAGTCTCCACTGATCACCCGTACACCATCCTTGATGTCAAACACCGATGGATATGGGATCATCCATCACCCATTATATGGGTCAAGATGCGTATACGCTAGTCTACTCTGGTGCATCGACGCCCTGTCTCGATACATCCACGACTAGGGATCTTGAAGGATGTACTTATGGACTACCATGTCCCCACTAGTATGATCCGCATCATAGTCCAGGTAGTCAAGTACTCATCCTAAGGGCTTTACCAACATGTAGCAGAGAAACAATCAGTATACACGTTAAGGTAAAGAGTAACCAGATAGTATACTATCATGTCGAGCAAGAAAGTCCTCCCTATATATGTCCAAGCATCCACTAAAATATACATCACATGTATAGTAATGGCCTCTAGGGCATACATATAACTAACAATCTCCCACTTGCACTAGGGCGATCTGATAACAGTGGTTGAAGTATCTCATACTCAACCATCCCATAAAATTCTCTACTGGGAAAAAGGCCTTTGTGAGTGGATCCGCGCTGTTGTCCTCTGTGTTTACTCTCCTAACCTCGATCTTCCTGGAGATCAACCATCTCCATGATCAGGTGATACTGCCTAAGAATTATATCTGGATTTCTGATGGGACGGTAGTTCCTTGGCTAAAGCCACAACTCCATTGTCACACAATGGTAGGAACGAAGTTCATCTCATGAACTTATATTTATCCAGACTGCCTCTTTGGTAGCATCCTTGGTAACGATGTATCTTGCCTTTAATCGTCTAGTTTGTCACGGTATCTAGCTTGGAACTCTTCCAACATACCGTCCCTCCACTGAGGGTATAGACAATGCCTGCGACTGACATTCAGTCGTCCTTATCACCCTGAAACATTTCCAGTGATTCTCCCCAGGATCGATTGATACCATCTCATTACAACTAGTGAGAATCCTAACATCCAATTAGATCTATCTCATAGATCCAAATCCCAGGATTTAGGTGGTATCATTTTGATCCTATATGGAGAATCCTTGTGATAAGCGGAGATTGACCGAGCGTAGCATAGGAAACTCCTTCCCTATCAAAAGAATGTCATCCACGTACTCTACGAGGATCACCACCATACTCCCTACTACCTTTTTGTATATACTTGGTTTATCTACCATTTTGATGAAATCAAACTCTTTGACTATCACATCAAAACAGATGTTCCAACTCCGCGATGCCTGTTTTATCACATAAAACATCTTGCACACGTTTCCGCTGCTCCCACTGTCTACGAAGCCCTCTGGCTGTGTTCTTATAGACGCTCTCTTCCAAATCATCATTTAGAAAAGCAGTCATGACACCCAACCGCCAGATATCGTAGTCATGGTATGTAGCCGTGGCAAGTAGGATCTGGATGAACTTAAGTATAGCTTTGAAAGTCTCAACTTTTCCATGTACACCAAGTAATCTTCTCAAGATATACTGCTCCTGATGGAGATTTAACCCTTCAGATAAAGCAACCAAAGTCCATACTTTGTTGGTGTATAAGGATTCCATCTCAAATCGCTAAGCATCCAGCCATTCTTACAGAGTCCCACTCCTGATGGCCAGCTCGAAACTAGTTGGGTCATCATCTCATGATGCAATCCTCGCTCCCACTGTCATAGAGAAAACCGAAGTATCTCTCAGGTGGGTGAGGAACCTTACTAGATCGGCGGAGAGGCTGAGGTTCGTTAGTTTCTATTGAATTCTTTAGTTCAACCAAATCATCTGCTGTAGTTTGTATAGCTGGAACTCCTTCCAGTTCTACCTCATGACCACTAATTTTTCCATAAGAAATTCCCTTTCACAAAGGTGGCATGTTGAGAAACAAAACATTTTTGGTCCTCGGTTAGGTAGAAGATATTCCCTTGCGTATGCTTGGGATATCCAACAAACTTCCACAGATCTTAATTTGCCTCGAGCTTGTCCGGATTTTGCTTTTAGACGTAGGCTGGACAACCCCAAATCTTAACAAACTTAAGATATGGGCTCTTTCCATTCCATATCATATATGAAGTGGTAGGTAACTGATTTGATTTTAACCCTATTCAATAGGTATGCAGCTTCTCAAGTGCATAACTCCCAAAAGGAAATAGGAAACTCAGTGGTACTCATCATAGAGCACACCATATCACATAGGGTGCTATTGCTCCGCCCCGATATACCATCTGCTATGGTATATACGGAGGAGTAATGCCGAGAGAGAATCTCATTCTCCTTTAGAATAGTTCAGGAATCCCGTGCTTAAGTATTCTCCTCCTTGATCTCATCAAAGGACATAATACTTATACCCGTATTTGGTTCTCTACTTTTAACTTATATTCTGTGAATATCTCAAAAGCTTCGGACTTATGTTTCAACAGGAACACATGTCTGAATCTTGAGAGATTATCAGAGAATGTAATGAAGTACAAAGAACCGGTCTTGGCATGTATAGACTGGGGACTTTCATACATCAGCATGTATCAATCCCAAGAGTTCACTAACTCTTTCTCTGTTTCCAATAAACAGAGCTGTGGTCATCTTATCTCTGTGACATGACCGGCAAGTTTCACAAGATGTAAATTCAAACATATTTAAATATGCATCTAAATGTAATTTAGCTAGTCGTGTCGCATTGATATGACCTAGTCTACAATGCCTCAAGAAGGATTCATTCATTTCTGAACTCTTCCTCTTGTGTGTGTTCTGTATACTAAGAACTGTAGTTTGATTTAGAACGTCAATGCTTTTAGATAACGTGCCTGAACCGATCAACACTTGATATAGGAAATGTTCAAAACATTATCCAACAATACAAAATTATATCCTTTCTTTACTAATAAAGAGACTGATATGATGTTGTATATCAAGTTCGGTATCTAATAACATTTGTTCAGAATCAATGTATTCTGGTAATACAGGGTGACAGTGACCAACAGACTTCTGCAACACTTGCACCGTTTTCTATCTCATGAAACTTATCACCCGTTCCCAGTTCTCTACCTATCTGTAGCCCATGTAACATATTACATATGCGGGATCCTGATCCGTTATCTCATACCCAAGACGTAAAGGATACTGAGAAACAGTTCTCTGTAATGAACACACCCGAAGATGATGCATGAGCATGCACTTTCTTCGTTTGGGCGGCACGGAAAATCTGGTATTCCCCAATTTTCTGCTCTGTCTTATAACAATTATAAGTTGGAGCGGGACCAACGTTCCCCAGCTCAGTATAACAAGCGGGGTCGGTCAATATATCCGTTTTATTATCTTGATTAAGGTGTGATATGGTCGCTACCTGGAGAGAGAGAGAAGAAAACACTCAGCGTATGATCTTGCAAGATTAGATTGGTTATCTAATATATCTAATCAGGATGTTTCCCACTGTTTTAATCAAATCTTCTTTCAAACCCTAAAAGGAAAAACTAGCCGGGATTAATTACACACTACAAGTTCGCCAATCTTTCAGCCAGGCCAGTGTCGGTACTTTGAGGGAGGTTCCCCGTGCTTTCGCACGGACCTAATTAAAGTAAACCTCGTTTTCCCAGATGCGTAACCCCGTTAACACCTTTCTAGACACCTACTTGATCGGCTAATTGTAATGTGTAAAACTCTCCTAGGAGTAACTCTTACTCGCAGCGGGTATCGGGATCCAACTATCTCATAGAAGGTATGCAATCTCATTGCAAATTTCAACACTTGAAATTCCCGATAATATTTTGCCCCTAGCGTCCCATGATCTTGACGCGGGCCAACAAACCACAGTGCGCTAGTCAAGTTCAACCCGTCATTTCTTGATTGAATTAAACCCACCCGCACGACCCTTGACGCAGGCCAACAAAGTCGCACGATTACCCTAATCCAATTTGCATCATATGCATAAACAGATAAATACTAGTCAGCTACCACACACTACGCCTTGACGCAGGCCAACAAACGCAGCACGAATACTAAGTAGGACTTATCTGAAATGACGGAGGGCTACGACAGGTTTTTAAGAAAACCCTTTGCGTAATGAACTTGATATCGTTGTAGAATCGAGTGATTTTTAAATGGAGTGTTTTTGAGGCTTTTCTAGTTTTGCTAAAGGGGTCACTCCCGGTGAAGGGATCGTCGGCCGTTTCCTCATCGAATAAGGTGTAGGATATTTCACAAATATCGCTGTGCAAAGCAAGCACTATAGAAGCAATCAAAAGACAAACCGAGTTTGTAGCATATGCTAGTTTCACTAAAGAGGTCACTCCCGGTGAAGGGATCTCGGCTCTTTCCTTATCGAATAAGGTGCTGGATGTTCTACAAGGAACACCGCTATGCAAAGCAAAAACTAGAGCTACCAGTTTTTAAACAAGTTTCTACAAAATCTTTAGGTTTCTTTTATTTCATTAATCTTATTAATGAAGTCCCATCATTTAAGTCACCTAAATATCACAGATAAATACGACGTACACTTATGCCATCCGCATTCGCCTCGATGTCCCCTCGTGCACCGTTAGGTTAGGTAACTAACGACAGAGCGAGGCAGGGCTAGAGCGGGTGTAAAACATAAGTAACGTCTATATAATATATCATATATACTATATACAGTATCTATCACAACATATCAAATGATCACATCACAGATATCGCAGCAGAAGAAACATATGAAATATTGGATATACTAGGACGTCCGTGTTTTCAATACGAGCCTGTATAAAACACGGATTCCACGGTCGCGATGAATAGCCAAACCCACATCCCTAGACCCCTACGAGAGCGGCAAGCAACACTGCCAATTCTATGGTTAGGAGACCCGGTCTCGACTCCTCGAGATGGTCTCCCACTGGACCCTAGAACCCGGTTACTTGTGCTCCCCACCTTGGGTCTATCCTAATGCGGAAAAGTAAATAATATACAAGGGTGACATCATCCTCAGCCCGGAAGTGCCCCAATAAAAGAATATTACATACAAATGAATTTTACATGAATGAAAAGGGAAAACTCTCATCTCACATAAAACCCCGGCTATTCAAATGCGACGATCCAATACAACATATCACAGCAACACATAATATCTCATATCATCAACGTAAGCAAGTATGCGTATCCCGATTGTCGTTGATGTATAGCAACGAAGCCGGCGATACACCACATACTACGCTTACGGTCACAGAAAAGAAAGTGTAAAACTACAACAATTGGAATCCGCAACCTCCTTAGACATCGCATGCCTAACCAAATGAATTCCTTAGACATCGCATGCCTAACAGTTATAAACCCCGCATTTTAGTCTTATTATCGAAAACACTTTTCAATATCAAGTCGGGCAATTCAACAAGATTCCCGACAACCTGATCGAATGCTCGTCGCAAACTTTAGTAGACGGCCGCACCCCCGGATGCTGTCGATGAAGTGCACTAAGGCGGAACACCGCAGCCGCGAGCACCCGAACGGATGCTTTTGGCGACGGGGTTCTCCTTCAGTCACTTGGTCGGGGCTATGGGGCGTGGCTGTCTATTAAGTTTACCCGGCGAGTATCCGCGTACGTTACGTGATTGCGACGGACTTTTGATCACATCAAAATTCCGTGGCAACCGATCATCTGAGACTAAACTGCTATGTTTATAACATTCAAATTAGTTATCTCATAACTTTTTGTGGATTCCAAATATTGTATCACATTCCAGATAAATAGATAATGTTAAACTTTCCGATCGAATAATCAAACACCCAAGTTTTCCCAATAGCTCAACACTTGAGCGGAGTTCAAAAATATCCATCACATGCCACAGTACCAATGGTCCAGCCGTAGAAGGGTCAAGCCAACGCCTCACATGTGGCATGCCGTACTGCCCCAAACCCTAAGGTTCAAAAGGCAGTTCAAGACGGTCACATAATCGAGTTAAGGTTTGTTGTCTTCTAGAGGGTCCACCGCGTTACTTGCACGACTTAGAAAGTTTCAAACTCGAGAAAAATCCAACTTTTGAAAAAATTTCCGACTGGGGACAAAGTGGGTTATTGATATCCGTCTGAACTTTTTAACATGTTCTAAATATTACCCGGAAAAACTAAACGAAGTTAACTTATCCGATCGAATCAATGAGTCCCCAATACAACCCAGAAAACTCAACACTTGAGTAATGATAAAAAATACCCAGAAGAATCAGGAAGTACAGACGGACATTTCTGTGCAAACCACGTGCCTCAATTCACCTTCTTGGCCACGGAACAGCCACGCAAGCCAGGTACGGTCGCGGTTCCGCGGCGCTTTGGTCAAATTGGGGGCACGTGCTGCACAGTAATTCCTATAAAACCCTGCTGAATTTTTTGAGCATTTTTAATTAGGAAAAATCCCAGTTTTGAAAAAATTCACAGAGAAGGGTATAAATTAGGGTTTCGGGGTTCGATCGGATTTCTAACTTCGTCAACACTTCACCTAAAGCTCTAGTCTGACTCTGATACCACTGTAGGGTTGCTAGGCACTCTAATAAGGGTCTACGAGGCATCAACCATGCCCGATTAAAATTTTAGCCGTGCCGAACAACCCGAAGCCGGATCTTTAAACTAGGGTTTAGGCAAAAACTAACATGTTAAATTGTTTAACACTAAGTGAGAGGGATTACAACCTTTGTAGATCCGGTCCTTCACTTCAATAGCTCCGTGTAGATGTCTCCTTCGCTGCGATCGTGAACTCCGGACTCTAGATAAGCTCCGCAAGAAGAACGAACGTGCTTGCTACGATGACTTCGAGGCCGAAAATGATCTACGTCGGGGAGACACTAACTCAAGCTATTCCTTCACTAGGTCATGAACTTTGTGAAGAGAACACACTCTACTACATGGCAAGTGGTAGAGGATGAAGAAATAGGAAGTGGGCTCACTTTAGAATTGATTTTCTCACACTTTTTCTCATGGCACCATTAGAGCTAGCAAGCTTTTCATGGAGCTTGATGAAGAAGAAGAAGAAGTGAATAATTCATCCAAATGAAAACTTATCCAATGAATTATTGCACCATGGTTGAGTTAAGCCCTCATGCTTAACTCATGTAGAGAATTAACCAAAGTATTAGGTTAAGGGTTGGGTTAACTAATATCTTAAGGAATGACAAAAGAGTTGACTTTGTCAATGTTGCATACAAGCTTCTACAAGCTTGATAACATTGACTAAAGTCTCCTCCCTTTTGTTATTCTTAAGGAAATAAGGAAACCCTAATTTAACCTAAACTTGATATAAGTCTCATACACCCATCTTGTATGTATCATCAAGCATGATACAAACATGTACACTTGCATATATCACATCTAAATAATGTGCACAATCTAGTGAGAAAATAAATCATAAGTGAGCTAATACTAGTTAATGCAATGTAATATATCAAATATATAATTATGCATTAAATTATTAAATCAACTCTTGATTTAATAACCCGGCTATAACTGACTAATATCATGTGTAACAACTTATCGAATCAACACTTGATCCGATAACCCGGCTATATCGCATACAACCGATCAATGTCACGAATCGCGAGAATAGAATACGGTATCTCATATCGTATTAATCTCGGTCCCGCACATATCACATATGTGCTCCTACTCCGTTTCGCTTGAGCCAGGAAACCCCTGTGTAGGACTCTAAAGACTCGTCAATACGCCGGCAGTAGGTGATGATCATATCAAACACCCACAAGCCACAAGCGGTCTGCTAAACGTAACGGCCACCCGGGTATTGAGCGATCAGAAGATCAACAAGCAAGCCCGCTAGTACTCCTGTGAATCCAATCAGTAACACTCCCGTACAGTCCGGTCTCGTCGTCTGATATGTCGCATATCTCGCCTAGGGGTGGTAAACGTCAGACCCCAGTAGCTTAATAAGTCGTGTCGATATGAGGTCTATAACAGTTCGACAAACTACTGATAACACTTACCAGTAAATCTCAGCAACCCTGGCCAGGGATTTCCAGTTATAGCCAATCGAGCACAGCACAACATCAATTCCCTATACCGGGAGAGACGAATCCCCTCCTATCGCTCATTGCCTCCATGTGATTCGGGACTGTACCCAAAAGCCATCTTTTTGCACGCCCTCTTGGACGTTGTATGATGGAAATCAAAGCACAGTGGGAATCACACAAGACTCTATGACGATCTCGGGTCAACAGACTACTCTGTACCAGTGTCACCGGAGAACTGCCATCTGACGTAAGGTATAATACCATCTGGGAGTTCTCTGCGAGTCCGTCTAGTGTACCCAGTCTCCACTGAGCACCCGTACACCATCCTTGATGTCAAACACCGATGGATATGGGATTATCCATCGCCCATCATATGGGTCAAGATGCGTATACGCTAGTCTACTCTGGTGCATCGACGCCCTGTCTCGATACATCCACGACTAGGGACCTTGAAGGATGTACTTATGGACTACCATGTCCCCACTAGTATGATCCGCATCATAGTCCAGGTAGTCAAGTACTCATCCTAAGGGCTTTACCAACATGTAGCAGAGAGACAATCAGTATACACGTTAAGGTAAAGAGTAACCAGATAGCATACTATCATATCGAGCAAGAAAGTCCTCCCTATATATGTCCAAGCATCCACTACAATATACATCATATGTATAGTAATGGCATCTAGGGCATACATATAACTAACACCCGCTACCCGGATAGCGGGCTGGGGGTCAAGAGGGCTAGCAGCCCCCTTTGCGGGGTGCGGGGCAGCGTCCCGTTAGAAATTTTTTTCTAACAAGGACAGTGTCATGGAGTATGTGTGTGTGTGTATGTATGTGTGTGTGTGTGTGTGTGTGTGTGTAAAAGGGAAAGGGCATCCAAAGGATGCGTGGGAAAAAGCGCCAGCGCCTTGGACGCTAGCGCTTTGGGCGCTGGCGCCTCACGTGCTAGGCACGTGTGCGCTGGGGTGCTAGCGCTTTGGGCGCTAGCGCCTTACGTGCTAGGTACGTGTCCGCTCGGGCGCTAGCACTTTGGACGCTAGCGCTCTGAGTGTTTGGGCGCTAGCGCCTCACGTGTCAGGTACGTGGGCGCTCGGGCGCTAGCACTTTGGGCGCTAGCGCCTCACGTGGCAAAAGGGACTTGGTCCCTGCAATGGGGGTTGTACTCCCAGAAAGGAACACTTATTATTTTGTGTGTATATATATATATGAGGAGTTAAACTCCTAGGATATTTTGAAGCTGATGAAGGGGCTTCTCCCCTTGAGCCCTGGATCTTCCCCAAAGTGGGGTTTCTGGAGATAGGTCTCCTTCTTCTTCCTGTCGTTTCGCCGGATCCTAGAGAAAGGGGGTGAGATTTAAAAATATCCCCTTTTTGAGATCTAATGGAAGATCCAAGCTCCCTTTTGTGGTTTTTGTGGTGAAAAACTATTTAGTTTTGGAAAAGGAAGAGTAAAACTCTTGATTTAATTCAAAAGAAAGAAGAAGGTTTTAGAACCTTGAGGAAGAAGAAGATCACAGATCTTGATGCTTTTTTTTTTGAGAGAGAAAAAGTTCTTGAGATATTTTCATTATCTTTGCTTTTATAGGCTACACACTTTACATATAGCCCCTTGGGCTTCACAAAATGGTATTTTGCCTATCCCATGGCTCATGTGCCATTTATTTTTGCACATAACCCATGGGCTTTACAAAAATTTGGCTTTATGCCCATTCATGCATACGAAATTACATAAAAATTATTTATTACATGATTTCATCTTGGCATGGAGGGGGGGCCGCTTCATGTTCGGACTCGATCTGGGCATGGGCCCACTTGATCTGGGCTTGGGCCCACTTGGCTTGGGGTTGACCTTGACTTTGACTTGGTCAACCGATATGCAATTTTCGACTCCAACAAATTGCACCCCATCAATAAATGCACACCACATATGTGAGTCGTGTGCACGAAATTGATGGATCTTCTTTGGCGTAGAGGCGACTTGCTTTGGTTCCCAGTTTTGGGATGCGCTGCCCTTTTAACGACATGGACGGTCGACGCTTGACGCGTCTCCGAGATGGAGTGGCTGTGGTAGACGTTTCTCTGGCCCGGAGTGATTTGGTAGACGTGCCCCCGGCACGGAGTGGCGCTGGTCGACGTTTCCCCGAGCCGGAGTGTCTGCTTGACGTTTCCCCGTTACGGAGTGTCTGTTGTTAGACGTTTTTCCTGTACATAGTGTCAGCTGGTTGACGTGTCCCCGGCACAGAGTGTCTGCTTGACGTTTCCCCGTTACAGAGTGTCTGTTGTTGAACGTTTCCCCGGTACGGAGTGTCGCTGGTCGACGTTTCCCCGGCACGGAGTGTCTGCTTGACGTTTCCCCGTTACGGAGTGTCTGTTGTTGGACGTTTCTCCGGTACGGAGTGTCGGCTAGTTGACGTGTCCCCAGCATGGAGTGTCTGCTTGACGTTTCCCCGTTATGGAGTGTCTGTTGTTGGACGTTTCCCCGGTACGGAGTGTCGCTGGTCGACGTTTCCCCGGCAAGGAGTGTCTGCTTGACGTTTCCCTGTTACGGAGTGTCTATTGTTGGACGTTTCCCCGGTACGGAGTGTCGGCTGGTTGACGTGTCCCCGGCATGGAGTGTCTGCTTGACGTTTCCCCATTACGGAGTGTCTGTTGTTGGACGTTTCCCTGGTACGGAGTGTCGCTGGTTGACGTTTCCCCGGCACGGAGTGTCTGCTTGACGTTTCCCCGTTACGGAGTGTCTGTTGTTGGACGTTTCCCCGGTACGGAGTGTCGCTGGTCGACGTTTCCCCGGCACGGAGTGTCTGCTTGACATTTCCCCGTTACGGAGTGTCTGTTGTTGGACGTTTCCCCGGTACGGAGTGTCGCTGGTCGACGTTTCCCCGGCACGGAGTGTCTGCTTGACGTTTCCCCGTTACGGAGTGTCTTTTGTTGGACGTTTCCCCGGTACAGAGTGTCACTAGTCGACGTTTCCCCGAGACGGAGTGTCTGTTGTCGACATGCCCCCGGCACGGAGTGTCTGCTTGACGTTTCCCGGTTACGGGTTGTCGCTGTTGGAATTGGTTGGTTTGATTTGATTTGGGTTGACATCAGCATCGCTATACTGGAATATGGTACCATGGGCGAATCATCATTTGCCATGAGTGGATTTGAGGATTTCGGTTTTTGTTTGGCATCTGCATTGCTGCACTGGAATAATGCCAGGAGCAACTCATCATTTTCCCCTAAAGGATTTGGGAATTGATAGCTTAAGAGGCAGGTTTAGATCCCTATCACCTTAGGCTTTTCAATTTTATGGGCCGTAAGGGTCCCATAAAAGTATTTTCTCCCTACGAGTCGAAAGGATCTCGTAGGTGTATTTTCTCCTTAGGAGTCGTGGGGACTCCTAAGTGTGTTGCTCCTTTGTGAGTCGTAAGGATCTCACGCGGAAATTTTCTCCTCACAAAGTCGAGAGGACTTTGCGAGTGCATTTCATCTCTTTTTTACGAGTTTGCGTCCTTTCGGGTTTTCACAAATTCGCCGGTAGTCCTGCTGTTTTTACTCACGGAGCCCTTTCGGGTTTTCATCCGTGCCCACTTTGCTTGTGGACATACCATTTATTTTTATTTTTATTTTTGGTGGGACTTTGAATGTGGCCTCACCGGTAAGAGTTGGGAGAGATTGGGATTGTTTTACGCCCGTGGATTGTATACGGTTTTGCAGGATGTATGATTCAGACCGTAGGGCCGGAAAAATTTCGGGACTTTGTTGGCGTCTGCATCGCTGCACTGGAATATGGTACCAGGAGCGACTCATCATTCGTCGTTGGGGTATGGGATTTGGAATTTGGTTGGCATCTACATCGCTACACTGGAATATGGTACCAGGAGCGATTCATCATTTGCCGTTGGGACATTCAGAGTTTGGTTGGCGTCTATATCGTTGCACTGGAATATGGTACCAGGAGCGACTCATCATTCGCCGTGAGGGGATCTCCCTCGTTTCCAGTTTAACGACGTAGGGGTCATCTGTTCCCAGTTTAACGACTTAGAAATCATCTGTTCCCGGTTTAAAGACTTAGGGGTCTATGGATCGGAAGCTTGGAATTTTAGGGTAGGGGCCGGCATCAGCGTTGCTAACACTGAAGCACAGGTGCCAGAAGCAATTCATCATTTGTCTTTCCCTGTTGGGGAGCGATGTCTTAGAAGACAGGTTTAGGTCCCTATCACTTAAGACTTTTCAATTTTATGAGCCGTAAGGGTCCCATAAAAGCATTTCTCCCTACGAGTCGAAAGGATCCCGCAGGTGTACTTTCTCCTTAGGAGTCGTGGGGACTCCTAAGTGTGTTTTTCCTTTATGAGTCGTAAGGATCCCACGAAGGTTTGTTCTCCTCATGTATCGTGAGGACACATGAGTGGGTCTTTCCTGATGGAGCATAATTCCACGAGCGGAGACTGGCCACATGACTAGTGATTGCGGTGGGACATGAGTGTGATGAGAATTATTTGAGCCCGTGGATTGTATACGGTAGTCAATTTGGGGACTAACCGTAGGGCCGGAAGAATTTTGGGAAACTGGATTTTGGTTGGCGTCTGCATCGCTGCACTGGAATATGGTACCAGGAGTGACTCATCATTCACCACTTGGGTATGGGGTTTGAAATTTGATTGGCGTCTGCATCGCTGCACTGGAATGTGGTACCAGGAGCGACTCATCATTCGCCATTGGGAATTTGAGTTTTGGACGGCGTCTGCATCGTTGCACTGGAATATGGTACCAGGAGCGACTCATCATTCGCCGTCTTTTTTTTACCGTGATTGCTCTATCATTTCAGCTTTTCTTATCGCGAAGGTCACGATTGCCCTATCATTTCGGCTTTATTTTCATTTTTATTTTTACTCGCTTATTTTTATTGCGAGTTGCCCCATCATTTCGGCATTTCTTTTATTTCTTTTATTTACACATTTTTTTGGTTTATTTACATATTCTTACATTCCCAGTTTAACGACTTAGAGGTCGATTGTTCCAAGTTTAACGACGTGGTGATCGTATGCTCCTAGTTTAATGACATAGTGGTCAGTTGTTTGCTTGTCCCAGCTCCTCAAACTTCTATCTTGGTAGAGCTGTGTTGATGACCGTAGCTCTGTGGCTTGTCGGTACATCTGACGACTGTGAGGCTTTCCCAAGTTTGTATTGGTTCTCCACCCAATCTTTAAAAACATAGCAGTCTTCAATGGTATGACTCACCATTCTATGATATGGGCAGTATATGGGATTGCCGGTCATGTTCATCTCATGTGGCCTCTTTGGAATAGGCAGTTGAAGACCGTTGTTCAAGGCGTCCACGAATATTTCGCTGACTTTATCCCTCCTGAAGGAGTATACTTTCTTATTTCTCTCCACTAGAGTAGGTGCCCTTACTGATGCTAGATCCTGAGGACGATCAGTCTTTGGTTCGCCTTCTGTCCGCTTACCATGTTCAGTGTACGTATCAGAGGGACGGGAGGCTGACCGTGGCCGTTATTTGCAAAGGTGTTCCGCTTTTGGGCCGGAGGGAGTATCGGTTGGCTGCTTCCGGATATCAATCCCCAGCTCACGAACTAAAATTTGATTTTGCTGTAATTGCAATCGGGTGACTTGGGTCGTGAGATCCGCCACGACATTTGCCAGCTCATCGACTTTGGAATGAACCTTGGCCATCTTCTTATCCCTGTTCTGAAGTTGCCTTTGAAGCCATTGGAATAATGTTTGTTCTATAGTTTCGGGTATGACAACGGGGTCATCCTTACCGCCTGAACTTGATTCAGCATGAACCATGGGTTCCTTTAGCTTAATGGCCTGAGCGAGCTCTTCATCATTTGGATCGGGCCGATGTTGGATGGCAACAACCGCGTCATTGTCATGGTTATAAGGCGTAGGAGGACTTGTTCCTCTGAGCTCCATCATATAGACCATATGGGTTGTGTACCCGTCTATTGCTTCTTCATTGGCAATGTTGCTCGCTTGGCTCTTAGCTTGTTGCCTTGGTCCGCTTTTTTTAGAGAAAGGCAGATGTCTGAGAGAGTCAGGTCCCTGAAGGATTTCGGTCTCCGTCTGTATGAAATTGGCGGTCGCAGCTTGATTGTTTGTTAACACGCCAGGGGACAATAATATTTCTCCCGTCTTGTATTGTTTCTCGACCCAATCCTTGAAGATGCAACAGTCTTCAATAGTGTGTCCCAGCACTCGGTGGTATAGGCAAAAGTTGGGATGATCAGTCCTATTTGCTTCACTTAGCCTTTTTGGTTCTGATAGCCGCAGGCCATTCTTCAGAGCATCTTTAAAAATTTTGTGGACCATGTCCCTTCGGAAAGAATAGACCTTATTTCTTCTTTCCTCTAAAATTAGCTCTCGAGATTTGTTAGTCTTTGCTCCGCCCGCTCTCTGCTTATCCAGAGAATCGGTGTTGTTGGAACTTTCACTTTTCCGGTTGTCGTCCCTCCGATGTCTCGGTCTGTTTGTGAATTGGAGATTCTGAGTGGACTCGGGCTTTGAGAGTTCCAACATTTGAACTTTCTTGGTCAGCTCTTGGAATGTTTTGAGGCCTGCGGGGCACAGAATAGGTTTCATCCAGTCGTTCAGATTTTCTATAAGAAGACTGACGGATTGGTTTTGCTCCAACGGCGGTTCACATTTGATAGAGAGATTGCGCCATCGGACTATAAAATCCATGTTGTTTTCGCTGTTCTTTGGCTCGGTCCTTACGAGGTCGGCAATGGTGATTTTATCGCTGGCACTCATGAACCTTTGCTTGAACATGGATTTTATTTAAGCGAACGTCGTGATCGAGTCATCCGGTATGCTTGCATACCAGTCGAAAGCAACATCAGTCAAGCTATTGACAAACTGGCAGAGAAGGAGCGCATCGTTGCCCCCAGTATTCGCGCATAATGCTTTAAATTTTGCAATGTTTCGGTTCGCATTTCCCGTCCCATCGAACCTTTCAAATTTGGGGACGACATAGCCAGTAGGAAACTCCACAAGATCGTACTGAGCAGGATATAGTCTCCCTCTACTGCTGACATCTTTTTGCTCTCCGGCTTCGGCTACCAATGTTTTGACTTTGTTGGCAACCAAATCCATGATTTGATCTTGAGTTAGCGAGTTGCTGTCATCGATAGCCAAGACATTTCCCGAGATAGGATGTGACTGCTTTCATGCGGTCCACCCACCTTTGGATTTGAGGGAATAGGCATCGGCTTCCTCGGGACACCGTTCCCCGGTCCATGAGTAGAACCATGCACTTGATTGGGCGGCTAAGAGGTAAGTTGGGCCGTGGGCTGTAAGATGACGTTTGTCAAGTTGTCAATTTTTTAGTAGAGCTTGGCCATCTCCTTGTCTTTGCTTCTGAGCTGCTTTCGGAGCTCCTGAAGAAGTTGCTGCTCTGCGGTCTTGGGATGTAAAGTTGGCTCATCTTCGCTTTCCGAGCCCGACTCCTCATGAACTGAGGGATCTCTCTGCTTATCAGCTTCACTTGGAGCATTTTCATTACCTTCAGGAGTATGCTGGTCTTGGGAAGTGACTGCCGTATTCAAACCAGATTGGATTTGAGATGTGGTGGCCCCATCCTTGCTGCGACGGTTGTCGCTGGGACGCACGCCTACCATGTAGACTGTGTGGATAACACATTCAGCCATCCTTTCATCACTGGCAGCTGGTTTCGCGGAGTGATCCGGGCTTTGGAAATTAATAAATTTTAACATGGCCGGAGCCCTAGTGTCACGACCCGGAAATGGCACGTGACTGGCACTTGAATCATATGAAGTCTATAGGGCTCCATCTAATTCAAGTAAGCCAAAATCCCATAAATCTAAACTATTTTTAAAGAAAGTATTTTGATAAAATAAGCCGAATATGCGTTTTTAAAATATCAAGTCTTTTCTAAAAATTTCGGCAGAGTTTCCTTTGTAAATACTGGCCCCAAAAGTGGTACAACATGCATAATATATAAAAAGGCATCCCCAAACGGGAGCTAGCTCTTCGTCAATCGACGGCCACAACCATGCAAGCAATATAATATACAACGCCAAAAGACGAGAATCAAACTCAAAAAGGAAACTCAAATCATCATGAAAACCATAATAATATAACGCGCGACTCTAAGATTGAAATAATAATACAACTGGTCTCTAAGTCTGAAATAATATACATGTCTGGTTTATGGAGTTACTATATACAACTGAAAGTAAATAAAATACAATGGTGGTCACGATACAAGTGAACCCACCTACCAAAACAAATCACCCGGAAAGTAAGCAATGTGCCAGCAAAGCCGTAACGAAACCTGTACGGCAAAACCTGCAAGAAACTGTGGCACAACGGGGGTGAGCTGCCAACTCATGAGTAGAAAATATCACCGACCAGAAATCGTATGTATGACTCAATCCTAGGTCAATACGATCAAAATATATAACCTCAAAATGATAAAGTCTGAAGCATGAAAAGGTGGCAGGGTAAACAGCTATACATAAGTGTAATCCCATGTGCTCGTGTCAGTGCCTCAGGTGGCAATATATCATGTGTATGAGGTATGAATGTAATGTAATGAAATGAAAATAGTATACATGTAAATGAAGAAACTGTTTTCTTGTTTTAGTGAATTTCCCATTTATATAAAACGAGGTATCATCAATGAAATCAACATAAATCAGTGTCTAGCATCGACACAAAATATAAATCCCAATATCTCAATATCTCGGGCTCCGGCTATCCGGACTGGCCCATATCATAATATCTCAATACCTCAATATCAATATCTGGGGCTCCGGCTATCCGGACTGGCCCCTGGGCTCCGGCTATCCGGATTGGCCCGACTCCGATCGGTATCCTCTGGATATCCGTCGAGTCCCAATACAATCACTGGTCAGTAATGCTCCCCTGTCACGGGCTCAACGCCGATCAACTGCGATCTTCTTGCCCCGGGGTACCGCACCGGGTCCACCATACACCCACAGACGGTTCCTGGTCCTCCTCGAATTGGGTGTATGATATCGCTCAAGAGCCGAGAAAGCTCATGGTGGACAAATCTCAAATCATACCATGAGAAAACCGCAACTTTCATTTTAAATTGATAATCAGTTTTTATAAAATCTTGCGGTTTCTCCAAATCCATAAATCTCATGGAAAACCCAAATCTCGAGAATAGATAAACAATGAATTTAAAAGTATTGGGCTCCGGCAATCCGGACTGGCCCTTAATTAAAAATGCATGACAATGAATAATAAATATGCATGAAGTGCAGCAGTAATGAATGTGATATCTAAACTAGCACAGTAATAATATGTCGAAACTACCAGCTAATAGCGATGTCAAATGAGCAATATTCTCTAAGTATACGTGACATAGAAATTACCGATAATGATGTGTGTGAGCCGGCAAGTAAGTGTATGTGAGACATACGCATCATCAGTAATGGTGCTAGTGTCCTGATAGCATGATTTCAATACCAGCATATGAAAACACGATATAAGCATGCAATGTGATACGAACAACAATAATATGCGGAAGCTGAATAATAAACACAACAATAATGAATATGCAATAAATAATATGAGTCATATAAACTACAGGTCTAAATTAACAGTCTAATTAAAAGGTAAGGGAACCACCTAAATCTGAGCCGATACATATATATATAATAGTCGGTGATCTCGCCTCAATAGTATCCCATACGATACCCTATATAATATGGCATTCTCGAGTCAAGAGTGCGGATCTATCATCAATATAGCTCGTACGGTAAATCCATCATACGGCATCCCAAATCTGGGTACGGGTCAATATCGCATTTATCTCTTTATGAATCTGGTATCCTTTTCATCATATATCATGATCTGGGATACTGATCTAAGTCTAATATTATACTGATACCATCTACAATATTTGAATGCATGTGTATGAAAACACCACGCCTAAAGACCCGCTAAACACCGTGTCATATCTCATAATACGAACCACGTCACATCACCGATCTCATGGCATCCAGCCCAATCTCATCGACTCCTCTCCAATATCATCTACTATCCTCAAAATCCGTGTATATATACGTATATATACGTATATATATATATATATATATATATATATATATATACATAGTTCTATACCCATGTGTGTGTATATATATATACACATATCCTCATATACGCACAGGTAAATAAATGAATGCAAGTGTGTGCGCGCGTGTGGGTGTAACAACTATTCTAGGGTTTCGCGATTAACACTAAACTAGCAATAACTTTTAAATACGCTAAACTAGCCTATGATCTTCTATGATCCTACTTGCTAAACTATCCAAGTTTCATATAACACATAAGCATATATATATATATATATATATATATATATATATATATATCATATATATCATATATATCGTAATTTATACTTCGAACTGTAGGGGTTGTAGGGTTGCTAGGCACGCGCACAAGGGTCTACAAGGCATCAACCATGCCCGATTAAAAATTTAGCCGTGCCGAACAACCCGAATACGGAACTTTAAACTAGAGATTAGGCGAAAACTAACATGCTAAACATTTTAACACTAAGTGAGAGGGATTACAACCTTTGTAGATCCGGTCATTCACTTCATATGCTCCGTGTTGTGGTCCCTTCGCTGCGATCATCGGGTTCCGGACTCTCGAGAGGTTCCACGAAGAGAAAGACGCAACCTTTGCTTCCGATCTTCGATACTAAGATGATCTACCTTGAAGTTTCTTTAACACAAGCTAACACTCATGAAATGATGTGAACACCCTCATCTAAATGGCAAGGGAAGATGAGGATGATGAAGTAGGATTTTTTGCTCTCTTTATTTATCTTTTTCTCATATTTATTCATCACCTTTTGAAAAACTAGTAAGCTTTTCATGAAAGAATGAAGGAGGAAGAAGATGAATAATGAATTTGTGATGAATAGAAAGAATGTTATCATAATCATTTATGCAACCATGGTTGTAGTAACCATTATAGAGAGTTTACTAGGGTTAGGGTTTGGGTTAGGTCAAAGGGTGAGTCAAAAGAAATATCTATCATAATATCTTAACAAAGACAAAGTAAAGCTTCTAGAATCAACTAGAAGGTTTAACCCTAATCCAAACCCTAATCATGTTTAAACTCCTCTAAACATGTTGCATTAATAATTATAATATGTTACAATATTATATATCACATATATAATATTTATTGTAACAAAATAAAATAATACATTTAACATATATCGCATATATATCAATGTATTACCCGAGTGAGAAAAAGAATCTTTTAGTGAGCAAATATTAGTTAATACAATTTAATATATCATATATATTATTATACATTAAATTATCGAATCAACACTTGATCCGACAATCCGGCTATATCGCATATAACCGACTAATATTTATCCGTACCGATTCATCGAATCAACACTTGATCCGATGACCCGGCTGATATCAAATATCGCGAGAATATAATACGGTATCACATATCGCATTATCCTCGGTCCCGCACATATCACATATGTGCTCCTACTCCGTTTTGCCTGAGTCAAGAAACCTCTGTGTATGACTCTAAAGAATCGTCAATACGCCGGCAGTAGGTGATGATCATATCAAACACCCACAAGCTGCAAGCGGTCAGCTAAACGTAACAGCTACCCAGGTATTGAGCGCTCAGAAGATCAACAAGCAAGCCTGTACATTCTCCTGCGAATCCAAACAGTAACACTCCCGTACAGTCCGGTCTCGTCGTCTGATATGTTGCATATCTTGCCTAGGGGTGGTAAACGTCAGACCCCAGTAGCTCGATAAGTCGTGTCGATATGAGGTCTATAACAGTTTGAGAAACTACTGATAACACTTACCAGTAAATCTCAGCAACCTTGGCCAGGGATTTCCGGTTATAGCCAATCGAACACAGCACAACATCAACTCCCTATACCGGGAGAGACGAATCCCCTCCTATCGCTCATTGCCTCCATGTGATTCGGGACTGTACCCAAAAGCCACCTTTTTGCACGCCCCCTTGGACGTGGTATGATGGAAATCAAAGAACAGTGGGAATCACACAAGACTCTATGACGATCTCGGGTCAACAGACTACTCTGTACCAGTGTCACCGGAGAACTACTATCTGACGTGAGGTATAATACCATCTGGGAGTTCTCGGCGAGTCCGTCCAGTGTACCCAGTCTCCACTGAGCACCCGTACACCATCCTTGATGTCAAACACCGATGGATATGGGATCATCCATCACCCAACATATGGGTCAAGATGCGTATACGCTAGTCTACTCTGGTGTATCGATGCCCTGTCTCGATACACCGTCGACTAGGAACAGTTATAGGATGTACTCATCGACTACAGTGGCCCCACTAGTATGATCTCATCATATTCCCTGTAGTCGAGTACATATCCTAAGGGCTTTATCAACAAGTAACATAGAGACAATCTGAGTACATGTTAAGATAAAGTACAACCAGATAGCATACTATCATGTCGAGCAAGAAAGTCCTCCCTATATATGTCCTAGCATCCACTACAATATACATCGTATGTACAGTAATGGCCTCTAGGGCATACATATAACTAACAATCTCCCACTTGCACTAGGGCCATCTGTTGTGGTATCACATACCCAACAATTAGCTGCGGTTGAAGTATCTCATACTCAACCATCCCATAAAAGTCTCTACTGGGAAAATGGCCTTTGTGAATGGATCCGCGCTGTCGTCCTCTGTGTCTGCTCTCCTAACCTCGATCTCCCTGGAGATCAACCATCTCCATGATCAGGTGATACTGCCTAAGAATTATATCTGGATTTCTGATGGGACGGTAGTTCCTTGGCTAAAGCCACAACTCTATTGTCACACAATGGTAGGAACGAAGTTCATCTCATGAACTTATATGTATCTAGACTGTCTCTTTGGTAGCATCCTTGGTAACGATGTATCTTGCCTTTAATCGTCTAGTATGTCACGGTATCTAGCTTGGAACTCTTCTAACATACCGTCCCTCCACTGAGGGTGTAGACAATGCCTGCGACTGACATTCAGTCGTCCTTATCACTCTGGAACCTTTCCAGTGATTCTCCTCAGGATTGATTGATACCAACTCACTACAACTAGAGAGTATCCTAACATCCAATTAGATCTATCTCATAGATCCAAAACCCCGGATTTAGGAGGTATCTCTTTGATCCTATATGGAGAATCCTTGTGATAAGCGGAGATTGACCGAGCGTAGCATAGGAAACTCCTTCCCTATCAAGAGTATGTCATCCACGTACTCTACGAGGATCACCACCATACTCCCTACTACCTTTTTGTATATACAAGGTTCATCTACCATTTTGATGAAGTCAAACTCTTTGACTACCACATCAAAACAGATGTTCCAACTCCGCGATGCCTGTTTTATCATATAAAACATCTTGCACACGTTTCCGCTGCTCCCACTGTCTACGAAGCCCTCTGGCTGTGTACTTATAGACGCTCTTTTCTAAAACATCATTTAGAAAAGCAGTCATGACACCCAACCACCAGATATCGTAGTCATGGTATGTAGCCGTGGCAAGTAGGATCTGGATGGACTTAAGCACAGCTTTGAAAGTCTCAACTTTTCCATGTATACTAAGTAATCTTCTCAAGATATACTTACTCCTGATGGGGATTTAACCCTTCAGATAAAGCAACCAAAGTCCATACTTTGTTGGTGTATAAGGATTCCATCTCAGATCGATAAGCATCCAGCCATTCTTACAGAGTCCCACTCCTGATGGCCAGCTCGAAACTAGTTGGGTCATCATCTCATGATGCAATCCTCGCTCCCACTGTCATAGAGAAACCGAAGTATCTCTCAGGTGGGTGAGGAACCCTACTAGATCGGCGGAGAGGCTGAGGTTCGTTGGAAACTATAGAATCCTTTGGTTCTACCAAATCATCAGCTGCATTTTGTATAGCTGGAACCTTTCCAGTTCTACATAACAGACCTTGCCTCGAGCTTGTCCGGATTTTGCTTTTAGACATAGGCCGGACAACCCCAAATCTTAACCAACTTAAGATATGGGCTCTTCCCTTTCCATATCACATATGAAGTGGTAGGCAACTAATTTGATTTGAACCCAATTCAATTGGTATGCAGCTTCTCAAGTGCATAACTCCCAAAAGGAAATAGGAAACACAGTAGTACTCATCATAGAGCACACCATATCACATAGGGTGCTATTGCTCCGCCCCGATATACCATCGTGCTATGGTGTATACGGAGGAGTAATGCTGAGAGAGAATCTCATTCTCCTTTAGAATAATCCAGGATTTCCGTGCTCAAGTATTCTCCTCCTCGATCTCATCAAAGGTCATAATACTTATACCCGTGTTTTGGTTCTCTACTTCTAATTTATATTCTGTGAATATCTCAAAAGGTTCGGACCTGTGTTTCAACAGAAACATATGTTTGAATCTTGAGAGATTATCAGAGAATGTAATGAAGTAGAAAGAACCGATCTTGGCATGTGTAGACAGGGGACCTTGCATACATCAACATGTATCAATCCCAAGAGTTCACTAACTCTTTCTCTGTTTCCAATAAACAGAGCTATGGTCATCTCATCTTTGTGACATGACAGGCAAGTTTCACAAGATGTAAATTCAAACTAATTTAAATATGCATCTATATGTAACTTCAGCCAGTCGGGTCGCACTGATATGACCTAGTCTACAATACCTCAAGAAGGATTCATTCATATCTGAACTCTTCCTCTTGTGTATGTTCTTTATACTAAGAACTGTAGTTTGATTTAGAACGTCAATGCTTTTAGATAACGTGCCTGAACCGATCAACTCTTGATATAGGAAATGTTCAAAACATTATCCAACAATACAAAATTATATCCTTTCTTTACTAATAAAGAGACTGATATGATTTTGTATATCAGGTTCGGTATCTAATAACATTCGTTCAGAATCAATGTATTCTGGTAATACAGGGTGACAGTGACCAACAGACTTGGCTGCAACACTTGCAACGTTTTCTGTCTCATGAAACTTATCACCCGTTCTCAGTTCTCTACCTATCTGTAGCCCATGTAACAGATTACATATACGGGATCCTGATCCGGTATCACATACCCAGGACGTAAAGGATACTGAGAAACAGTTCTGTGTAATGAACACACCCGAAGATGATGCATCAACATGCACTTTCTTCGTTTGGGCGGCACGGGAATTCTGGTAATCCCCAATTTCCTGCTCTGTTTATAACAATTATAAGTTGGAGCGGGACCAACGTTCCCCAGCTCAGTATAACAAGCGGGTTCGGTCAATATATCCGTTTTATTATCTTGATTAAGGCGTGACATGGTCGCTACCAGGAGAGAGAGAAGAAAACACTCAGCGTATGCTCTTGCAAGATTAGATTGGTTATCTAATATATCTAATCAGGATGTCTCCCACTGTTTTAATCAAATCTTCCTTCAAACCCTAAAAGGAAAGACTAGCCGGGATTAATTACACGCTACAAGTTCGCCAATCTTTCAGCCAGGCCAGTGTCGGTACTTTGAGGGAGGTCCCCCGTGCTTTCGCACGAACCTAATTAAGTAAACCTCGTTTTCCCAGAGGCGTAACCCCGTTAACACCTTTCTAGACACCTACTTGATCGGCTAATTGTAATGTGTAAAACTCTCCCAGGAGTAACTCTTACTCGCAGCGGGTATCGGGATCCAACTATCTCATAGAAGGTATGCAATCTCATTGCAAATTTCAACACTTGAAATTCCCAATTATATTTTGCCCCTAGCGTCCTATGACCTTGACGAATGCCAAACCACCCATAGTCCGCTAGCCAAGTTCAACCCGTACATTTCTTGATTGAATTAAACCCACCCGCACGACCCTTGACGAATGCCAAACAACGCCGTACGAATACCCTAATCCAATCGCATCGTATGCTAGCAGATAAGCACTAGTTAGCTACCGTACACTACACCTTGACGAATGCCAAACTACCGCAGCACGAATACTAAGTAGTACTTATCTGAAATGACGGAGGGCTACGACGGGTTTTTAAGAAAACCCTTTGCGTAATGAGCTTGATATCGTTGTAGAATCGAGTGATTTTTAAATGGAGTGTTTTTGAGGCTTTTGTAGTTTTGCTAAAGGGGTCACTCCCGGTGAAGGGAACGTCGGCCCTTTCCTCATCGAATAAGGTGCAGGATATTTCACAAATACCACTATGTAAAGCAGAAACTATAGAAGCAATCAAAAAACAAACCGAGAGTTGTAGCATCTGCCAGTTATTGCTAAAGGAGTCACTCCCGGTGAAGGGATCTCGGTCCTTTCCTTATCGAATAAGGTGCTGGATGTTCTACAAGGAACACCGCTATGTAAAGCAACAACTAGAGCTACCAGTTTTTATAAACAAGTTTCTACAACATCTTAGGTTTCTTTTATTTCATTAATCTCATTAATGAAGTCCCATTTTATTATGCTTCACAAGCATCTCTTTTTGAAACGAAATCTGCAATATAACATATATCTCATATATATATATAATATAAACATTCGTCTCAGGCAGTAATATGATCTCATCACAGAACATTGCAGCAGAAGAAATATATGAAATATTGGATATACTAGGACGTCCGTGTTTTTAATACGAGCCTGTATAAAACACGGATTCCACGGTCGCGATGAATAGCCAAACCCACATCCCTAGACCCCTACGAGAGCGGCAAGTAACACTGCCAATTCTAGGGTTAAGAGACCCGGTCCCGACTCCTCGAGATGGTCTCCCACTGGACCCTAGAACCCGGTTACTTGTGCTCCCCGTCTTGGGTCTACCTAATGCGGAAAAGTAAATAATATACACGGTGACATCTTCCGCTACCTGGAAGTGCCCCAATAAAAGAATATTACATACAAATGAATTTTACATGAATGAAAAAGAAAAAAGAACTCTCATCTCACATAAAACCCCCGGCTATTCAAACGCGACGATCCAATACAACATATCACAGCAACACATAATATCTCATATCATCAACGTAAACAAGTATGCGTATCCCGATTGTCGTTGATGTATAGCAACGAAGCCGGCGATACACCACATACTACGCTTACGGTCACAGAAAAGAAAGTGTAAAAGTACAACAGTTGGAATCCGCAACTTCCCTAGACATCGCATGCCTAACCAAATGAATTCCTTATAAACCCCGCATTTTAATCTCATTATCCAAAACTCTTTTCAATATCAAGTTGGGCAATTCAACAAGATTCCCGACGTCCTGATCGAATGCTCGTCGCAAACTTTAGTAGACGGCCGCACCCCCGATACCGTCGACGAAGTGCACCAAGGCGGAAGACCGCTACCGGGAGCACCCGAACTGATGCTTTCGGCGACGGGGTTCTCCTACAGTCACTTGGTCGGGGGTATGGGGCGTGGCTGTCTATTAAGTTTACCCGGCGAGTATCCACGTACACTACGTGATTGCAACGGACTTTTGATCACATCAAAATTCTGTGGCAACCGATCATCTGAGACTAAAGTGCTTTGTTTATAATATTCAAATCAGTTATCTCATAACTACCTGTGGATTCCAAATATTGTATCACAATCCAGATAAATAGAAAAAGTTAAACTTTCCGATCGAATCATCAAGCACCCAAGATTTCCCCAATATATCTCAACACTTGAAATCAGTTTAAAAACATTCATTACATGCCACAGTACCATTGGTCCAGCCGTAGAAGGGTCAAGCCAACGCCTCACATGTGGCATGCCGTACTGCCCCAAACCCTAAGGTTCAAAGGGCAGTTCAAGACGGTCACATAATCGAGTTAAGGTTTGTTGTCTTCTAGAGGGTCCACCGAGTTACTTGCACGACTTAGAACATTCTTAAACACGAGAAAAAATCCAACTTTTGAAAAATTTTCCGACAGGGGAAAAAGTGAGTTATTGATATCCGTTCGAACTTTTTAACAGTTTCTAAAAATTTATCCGGACAAAACACATAGACAAAATTAGTCAATCCGATCGAATAATTGAATCCCCAAAACAACCCCAGAAAAACTCAACTGTTGAGTAAAAATAAAAATTTCCAGAAGACTCAGCACTTCAAGACAAGAATTACTGTGTAAGCCACGTGGTGTAACTCAGCCAAATGGCCGCGGAACCGCCGCGAATACCAGGGATAGGCCGCGGTTCCGCGCCTCACTTGTCGAGTTAAAACCACGTACTTCACAGTATCTCATAGAATTCCCTGCTGAATTTTTTGGCAATTTTTAATTCGCAAAAATCCAAACTTTCAGAAAATTACCAGAGAAGGGGTTTGTTCGGGTTTTCCGGGTTCGATCGGACTTCAAACTTCGTCTAGACTTTGTCTAAAGCTCTAGCTTGGCTCTGATACCACTGTAGGGTTGCTAGGCACGCGCACAAGGGTCTACAAGGCATCAACCATGCCCGATTAAAAATTTAGCCGTGCCGAACAACCCGAATACGGAACTTTAAACTAGAGATTAGGCGAAAACTAACATGCTAAACATTTTAACACTAAGTGAGAGGGATTACAACCTTTGTAGATCCGGCCCTTCACTTCATATGCTCTGTGTTGTGGTCCCTTCGCTGCGATCATCGGGTTCCGGACTCTCGAGAGGTTCCACGAAGAGAAAGACGCAACCTTTGCTTCCGATCTTCGATACTAAGATGATCTACCTTGAAGTTTCTTTAACACAAGCTAACACTCATGAAATGATGTGAACACCCTCATCTAAATGGCAAGGGAATATGAGGATGATGAAGTAGGATTTTTTGCTCTCTTTATTTATCTTTTTCTCATATTTATTCATCACCTTTTGAAAAACTAGTAAGCTTTTCATGAAAGAATGAAGGAGGAAGAAGATGAATAATGAATTTGTGATGAATAGAAAGAATGTTATCATAATCATTTATGCAACCATGGTTGTAGTAACCATTGTAGAGAGTTTACTAGGGTTAGGGTTTGGGTTAGGTCAAAGGGTGAGTCAAAAGAAATATCTATCATAATATCTTAACAAAGACAAAGTAAAGCTTCTAGAATCAACTAGAAGGTTTAACCCTAATCCAAACCCTAATTATGTTTAAACTCCTCTAAACATGTTGCATTAATAATTATAATATGTTACAATATTATATATCACATATACAATATTTATTGTAACAAAATAAAATAATACATTTAACATATATCGCATATATATCAATGTATTACCCGAGTGAGAAAAAGAATCTTTTAGTGAGCAAATATTAGTTAATGCAATTTAATATATCATATATATTATTATACATTAAATTATCGAATCAACACTTGATCCGACAATCCGGCTATATCGCATATAACCGACTAATATTTATCCGTACCGATTCATCGAATCAACACTTGATCCGATGACCCGGCTGATATCAAATATCGCGAGAATATAATACGGTATCACATATCGCATTATCCTCGGTCCCGCACATATCACATATGTGCTCCTACTCCGTTTTGCCTGAGTCAAGAAACCTCTGTGTAGGACTCTAAAGAATCGTCAATACGCCGGCAGTAGGTGATGATCATATCAAACACCCACAAGCTGCAAGCGGTCAGCTAAACATAACAGCTACCCAGGTATTGAGCGCTCAGAAGATCAACAAGCAAGCCTGTACATTCTCCTGCGAATCCAAACAGTAACACTCCCGTACAGTCCGGTCTCGTCGTCTGATATGTTGCATATCTCGCCTAGGGGTGGTAAACGTCAGACCCCAGTAGCTCGATAAGTCGTGTCGATATGAGGTCTATAACAGTTTGAGAAACTACTGATAACACTTACCAGTAAATCTCAGCAACCCTGGCCAGGGATTTCCGGTTATAGCCAATCGAACACAGCACAACATCAATTCCCTATACCGGGAGAGACGAATCCCCTCCTATCGCTCATTGCCTCCATGTGATTCGGGACTGTACCCAAAAGCCACCTTTTTGCACGCCCTCTTGGACGTGGTATGATGGAAATCAAAGCACAGTGGGAATCACACAAGACTCTATGACGATCTCGGGTCAACAGACTACTCTGTACCAGTGTCACCGGAGAACTGCCATCTGACATGAGGTATAATACCATCTGGGAGTTCTCGGCGAGTCCGTCCAGTGTACCCAGTCTCCACTGAGCACCCGTACACCATCCTTGATGTCAAACACCGATGGATATGGGATCATCCATCGCCCATCATATGGGTCAAGATGCGTATACGCTAGTCTACTCTGGTGTATCGATGCCCTGTCTCGATACACCGTCGACTAGGAACAGTTATAGGATGTACTCATCGACTACCGTGGCCCCACTAGTATGATCTCATCATAGTCCCAGTAGTCGAGTACATATCCTAAGGGCTTTATCAACAAGTAACATAGAGACAATCTGAGTACATGTTAAGATAAAGTACAACCAGATAGCATACTATCATATCGAGCAAGAAAGTCCTCCCTATATATGTCCTAGCATCCACTACAATATACATCGTATGTACAGTAATGGCCTCTAGGGCATACATATAACTAACTGGGGTGCTATACGCCATCCACCCGACTTACCCCGTTGATATATATCTACTCATCTGATCTTCACTTGCCGGAGTCGATGTCGCCACACCTATCCTTGTTGCTCCGAGTCCACTCGAGGGTACCTACATGTGTATCACATGACATTGTAAATAGAAATCGCGCACGAAAACCAAATCGGCACACGTAACGTTCATAGGTCAAAACCTATAGTCTCGCATGCAAAACACAACCAATAACCTTAGTCGTTGGCGTTCAAACGCCACACGACAGAATACAATATCAAATACCAAAATCAAGTTAAAACGAAATCACAAAACAAAGCAGCAACTCAAGAAAATGGTTCCAGATTTTACCCTAGGTGAAATTAGCTAATTTTGCATATATGGAGGGTCTAATTTAAAGATACTGGAGCCACAGGACAAACACAAACCAGTTCCAACCTACCCAGGCCGCAAATTGCGGCCAAAGGGAATAAAATTGCGGCCAAGAAATGTCCAGGGGGTCTCAGGTTTCAGTGGTAGCTCCTAGGGTGCCTGCATGACTCACTATGTTTGCTAAATAATTTTCCAGGTCCCCGAGTCACTCCAGATTCCAAAATACCATCAAAATTCACACAATTATCCAATGTCAGGGTTTCTAAGTTCGTATTCTGGGGTTTAAGTCTCAGGTCTTAGTCTAATAAGCAATAATTACAGGGGTTTAAGGTCACTATAAGCCTCAATTTCATCTTTGGAATCAATTCAAACCCTAATCCCTAACTTGGAATTTTCAAAGTTCACTAAACTACACAATATCGATTCTAAACTTGTATGGATACTTAAGGAATTGAAACACTAACCTAATGGTGCAGAAATTACCTCATTTGGCAACTCAAGAAATTTCTTGAGTTTCCCCAAGTCTCCAAAATCCTTGCTTTCTTGGTCCAAAGTGTTGCTAAAGGGCTTGTGCACATTTTTATTGAAATGGAGATGGACTTTTGGGTTTGTTTTGGGGGTGTTTTGAGGCTTGAAGTGGAGCATGGGAATGGGGCAGCAGCCATGGAGGGAAAAGGGGAGTAGAAAGATGAAAAGAAATGGAGAGGGAAGAGAATGGCCATGGTCAATTGACCCCCTCAGCTTTCTCTCTCATGCACATGCCTAAATTCTTTAATATATACTTTTTCTTTTCTTTTATTTCTCTTTTAAATTAAAACTAAACCCAAATGACAAATAAAGAGAAACCATGATGGAAAAATGCAACAAATGTGAAAAATGACACGGTGCGTGTCATGTGCACAAATCCGGCTTAAAGCACGATTAGTGATATTTAATCGCGATTAGCATTAAAATAGTATATAATAAATCATAAAATTTCATAATTTGCTTAAATCACATAAAACACCCTCATTTCAGTAATTTCTATAATTTTCCAAATTTTTCCCAATTTATCGGTATTTAATTATATCGAAATATTAAAATATTCATTATATTTATTATTTAATTATAAAAATTCCCAAAAATAATATTTTATTTTTTCTGAAATTTTACACCTAGCCTTTTTGTTGGCTCTGTATCTGAGCCGCTTCTGCCTCAGCATCTCTGCCTTGAGTCTTGGCAGGCTTCTGCTCTTCGGGAAGCCGCCATAGGCCGAGTGATGGGGAGCTTAGAGAAATACCCAACCGAGCAGTTGTCAGGGACGCCGCTGGAGCTTGCCCGATATGCCTTGTTGCTTTGTTGGTGTTGATGGCCTTGCCCCCAGCTGGGGCCAAGAGAAGTCGTTCAAACACCGACTTGCGTTTGGGTTGGGGCGCCCTCGCGACCATGACATTCGGCCTTTTCCCCTTTAAGGCTGGTTTATCCATCACTGGGGCTTGAAGAGCAGGGACGGCGTTAGCTGGCACGAACAGAATAGAGCGAAGCTGTAGCAGCGGCTCCACCCACTGTCGCCCAAGACTGGCCGGGAGGACCGTCCTGAAGTCCATCTTCATCGTGTAAGAGATGGGAGTTCAATTCATCTTTGGAGATATTGTTGAAAATTGGTTGCTTGGAAACCTGCATGAAAGAGCATTATTTTAATATAAATATAGGTATGTATATTGATTGAGTTCACATGAACGTTTAACCCGAAATATGGGAGGAGAGATTGTCCCACCGGGCGTGCCAGAATCTGTAGGATGTTTTTCGTCACCCCATTGAGATGGAAATACGCGCGCGCTTGTCAGGCATACTACAGATTCTCCCTGCCTAGGGTAGGCGGGGGTTTATTGATTGTGGGGATCCGAATCTCCGGCAGCCGCGTACTAAGCCGTCGTTAATTACCCCTCGCATTTGGAGCGAGAGAACCTCCGATTAACGGGTTAAACTGGTCATGCGAACTCAATGTGCAGTGTTGTGTTTTGGAGGGGTTTTGGATATATTGGAGGCCCCGCAGAGTTTTACGGGGGTCCCGCTACCCGGATAGCGGGCTAGGGGTCAAGGGGGCTAGCAGCCCCCTTTGCGGGGTGCGGGGCAGACAGTGTCGTGGAGTGTGTGTGTGTGTGTGCGCGCGCGCACGTATATAGTGTCTTTCTCTCTCTCTCTCTCTCTCTCTCTATATATATATATATATAAAGGGGAAAGGGCATCCAAAGGATGCGTGGGAAAAAACACCAGCGCCTTGAACGCTAGCGCTTTGGGCGCTAGCGCCTCACGTGCCAGGCCCGTATGCACTCGGGCCCTAGCGCTTTAGGCGCTAGCGCTTTGAGCACTAGGGTGCTAGCGGTTTGGGTGCTAGCGGTTTGGGCGCTAGCGCCTCACGTGCCAGGCACATGGACGTTCGGGCGCTAGCGTTTTGGACGCTAGCGCTCTGAGCGCAAGGGCGCTCGGGCGCTAGCGCTCTGAACGCAAGGGCGCTAGCGCCTCACGTGGTAAAAGGGACTTGGTCCCTACAATGGGAGTTGTACTCGCAGAAAGGAACACTTATTATTTTGTGTGTGTGTGTGTATGAAGAGTTAAACTCTTAGGATATTTTGAAGCTGATGAAGGGGCTTCTCCCCTTGAGCCCTGGATCTTCCCCAAAGTGGGGTTTCTGAAGATGGGTTTCCTTCTTCTTCCTGTCGTTTGGCCGGATCTTGGAGAAAGGGGGTGAGATTTAAAAATCTTCCCTTTTTGAGATCTAATGGAAGATCCAAGCTCCCCTTTGTGGGTTTTGTGGTGAAAAACTATTTAGCTTTGGAAAAGAAAGAGTAAAACTCTTGATTTAATTCAAAAGAAAGAAGAAGATTTTAGAACCTTGAGGAAGGAGAAGATCACAGATCTTAATACTTTTTTTGAGAGAGAGAAAAAGTTCTTGAGATATTTTCATTATCTTTGCCTTTATAGGCTACACACTTTACGTATAGCCCCTTGGGCTTCACAAAATGGCATTTTGCCTATCCCATGGCTCATGTGCCATTTCTTTTTGCACATAAGCCATGAGCTTTACAAAAATTTGGCTTTATGCCTATTCATGCTTAAAAAATTACATAAAAATTATTTATTACATGATTTCATCTTGGCATGGAGGGGGCCGACCGCTTCATGTTCGGACTCGACCTGGGCATGGGCCCACTTAATCTGGGCTTGGGCCCACTTGGCTTGGGGTTGACCTTGACTTTGACTTGGTCAACCAGGGTGCAATTTTCGACTCCAACAAAAACCAATTAGCCTAAGTGCGGTGTACAGAAGGTAATAAGTAAAGACAAATGAAGGGATTAGAAAGAGGGCAAAGTAAATTTCGACTGCTATCATTCACGACGAAGCCGGGTATATCATCGCCACTCCTACTTCACTTTTGAATTTCTCTATAACACCCCGTATCACTACGAAGATCCACATTTATTGGATAATCCATCATATAGTTACATACGAACTCGAAGGAACTTATTCCAGTTCGAGGATGGATTCTGGTTCAGGAGAAATAGAATAAAAATTATTCAGTTGTCTTTTCTTTTTAACTTCTCTCAGGTTGCGAGGCCTCCTGGTATTTAGGAGAGTACACCTATTACGCTTATAGGATAGTCTTCTTCCAAACCATAGGCTAGTGCCGAAAGGCAGGAAAGGAAGAAAATCAATTAGCCTAAGTGTGGTATACAGAAGGTAATGAATAAAGACAAATAAAGGGATTGGAGAGTGATCAGTCGAAAATATTGCATTTTTAACACATCAATTTCCCTACTCTTTGCAATCATCTAAAAGTGTTTGGTATAAATATAGCACATATTAGCAATTCGTCTGCAAAATATCAAATAACATGTGTTATACATTATAACCGGCATTATGAGGGAAATTGTGTGTTTATTACTACACGCATGATCTTTGTATATCAAACACTTGTCTCGAGATTGTGTGCATGAAATTCTCCAGGTAAAAGAGCCGTAACTGCTAAAAGTGCGGATAAAACGTATCAAGTCAAAGACTTGAAATCTGGCAGTAAACAAGACAATATAAAAATATTCCAGATATCAGGAAAGTGCCACCGAGCCAACATGAAACAACACCAGAAAAATCATGCACTGACTCCACAAAACGGCCGCGGATCCGCGGCCGGGTCAGGCAGATCCGCCGCGGATCCGCGGCCATTCTGACTCATCGGCGGCAGAAAGTTTCAGACAAAGCTTCTTCTTAACTACAAAACTTCTTCAAGACGCTTCAGTTCCTTGAATTCCCCAGAAGTTTCCCTTCTAACAGCCAAGCTTCTTGTGCAAGTTTCATAACTACCAAGCTTCTCATGCAAGCTAGCTAACTACCTTAATCTAGAAACTTCTCTACAACTACCTAGCTTTCTATGCAAGCTTCATAACAACCAAGCTTCCAAGGGAAGCTAGATCTAGCTTCTAGGGGAAGCTTGAAGGGAAACTATAAAAAGGCACTTATGGCTTCATTACAAAGGTTGTTGAATATTGAGCCAAAATTCCGCAAGTTGAGTGACACAACTTGCAACTCAAAACCCTAGACCAAATTCAATTCCAAAGCCAAATCAAGATTCATCGAGTACCAAATCAAGCAAGCATTCAACGAGCCTTTGAAGCAACGCCGATTTTCATCCGAGCAAGAGATCCATGACGATCCGCGACTCACGACGATCGAGCCACGCAAAGATCGACGCCAAATTCCTTCTCAATTGAGTGAGCTAGAGCTAGTCTTGTAATCTTGAGAGAAAGTTGTAATTTAAAGAAGATCTAAATAAAGGTGAAAATCTCTATTCTTGCTTTCTATTCATTCTCGCATTATGATATTCTTAGTTCTTGATTGCTTTATAATGATGCGTGAGTAAATTCTCCGCTTGTAGTGGAATCGAGAAAATAGGTAAATGATGATAATTAAATTCTTGAACGATTCTTAAATCTTATGAGTTTTGTAAACTTTAGGAAATTAAATCATCGAAAACCTAATTTGAGCGAGATCGCTTTCTTGAATGTTTTCGCTCCAAATTAGAAATCAACGATCGGTGATTTAATTTGCTAGAGGCTAGAATTTGAATGATAATCAATGAAAGGACAAGGGATGATGATGAAGAAACCCTAGTTTCTTCAATAGATCCCTAAATCTCGTTGATCGTCATCGATCTAGCAACAAATCTTCAATAGATAAGAATTTGTAACCATTAATAATTAGCATCACTATCAATTGGATCGATTCCGACAAGCCTCTTTACAAATCTTGATAATTCAAACGATTTGGATATTTTCTTGATCTCTATCATTTCTTGATTTTAGATCTATTTCTTGATGATTCTTTAAACTAAATTTCTTAAATCTTGAATCAATTTTCTTTTATCTTTTAATTTTCAACTCAACTAAAACGATAACGAACAAATCACACTTTCTCAGTGGACGATCCGCATTCACCGATGAAACTACAATAGACACCGTCAATTGATTGCGGTATAAATTTCTTTGGTTGTGATCTTTTACACTTTTCTAAACACGACACGGAAACGATTCAATCAAATGGCGCCATTGCCGGGGATAGTGTGCTAATTTGTTCGTTTTTGTAATTTGAGTTGGAAAATTTATTATTCCATCAGAATTTTTAGATCAAAATTCGCACAAGCGCTTAACGATTTGTTGTGATTTGTTGCAAGGAGAACTGGAATCTGTGGAGCGAGAGGAAAAATTTTCAGGACATCTCAGAGAGTTCAGTGAGTGAACAGGAACATCTGCACGAATTTTTGTGCAGAGATCTCATCTTCATACCGTGCATCCGCGGCCAAAGGAGCATCTCGCGGTGGTTCCGCGGTGATTCAGAAGCTTTACCGCTTCAAACTTCTCTGGTATATTCTGTACTTTCTTATCTTCTCCCTGCTCTGTCCATTAACCAATTTCTACAGGATTCTTTGCAAAAATTCGCAGCGCCGCAAAAAGAAAAATTGTTGAGTGTTTGATCTTGGTTATTTGCATATTTTAATACGGAAATTAAGGGGCAAAGACCAAATTCAGATTAGGTGGGGAGTTCATTACCCTTCCTAAGCCCCAAAAATCACAAACTTACATCCGCATCACCCTCATTAACTAAAAAATATCTAGACATGACTCTAAAGACCGTCGCACTCACTTAGGATAGAAGGAGGTCGTGGGTAATCTATTGCTTATCCCCGTTTCTTTTGTGGTGTCTAAGGCAAGTGTGTCTAAGGCAAGTGTGTCTAAGGCAAGTGGTTACTTAATTAGGCCCACTACTTACGTAGTGGAGAACCTCCCACTTACCTGGCCACAGAAGGGGCAAAGAGGCAGTAAAGGATCTATCTTGCGACTTGTCTTCTGGAAGTCTAGGAGCGGTCTAGAGACTTGACCTAGGTGACCACTAGATTTAGGGTTGCTTGTGCATTGTTTATGTGAATCTTTCAAAAGTCCGTATTTTTTTCAAAACAAACACCAATCCAAACTTTTCCCCTAATTATCACAACGCTGCCACTTGTGCTAAACCATTTAGTGCATGCTCGGCTGGACACGGGATTCTAGTGCCCGTCTTGTCCGCGTTCCTTCTATCGACTCCGAAGTCGGTATTTCTACGTCTAGTTGTTCTTTACCTACCACCACACCCATTTCTATGGACGGTTCTCCATCGAATTTCTTTAACACTACTCTGCCACCGCCCGCAGGTGCGCAGAATCCGCCCTGTGTCTCTCTCCAAGAGAGATGTTACCCTATGCGAGGTCCTCTTTCGACTTGTCTAACCATTCCACCAGCCAATGGGGACAATTTTGAAATCAAACCAAAATACATCAATCTTCTACCCAAATATCACGATCTCGATTCTGAAGACGCATACGTCTTTATTACCAAATTTGAAAACGTTTGCGCTATGATGGGTACTTCACAGCTTTCTGTGGATGCTATGAGATTACGTCTTCTCCCAATCACTTTGTGCGATATAGCCGAGAAGTGGCTTTATAACACAGCAGCACATTCTATTTTGAACTGGGGAAAATTCGTCACAGCTTTCCTAAAGAAATTCTACCCTAATCATAAAACAGCTCGAGTCCGTAGCGAAATAAATCAATTTACCCAGCTTCCAAACGAACCATTCTCGAAGTGTTTTGAATGCTTCAAGGATCTTTTAGTTCAATGTCCTCATCACGGAATTCCTAGATGGGATCTGTGCAGAATCATTTATGAGGACATTAACCCTACATCAAAACAGACCCTTGAATCCATGTGTCAAGACACCTTCATGAATAAAGATGATGGTGAAGCCTGGAGATTTTTAGAATATTTCGCTGAAAGAACTTTACAGTGGGAGAGTGTAAACCAGTTATCGTCTAGGGGTGGCATTCATAAACTTGATATTTCCATAGGAGTTAGAGCTGAAATGGCAGCAATGCAAAAGAAACTCGAAGCTATGGAACATAAATTTTTAGCACCCTCTCTAAATCAGATGTCACTCCCCAAAACTGTCTGTGGATGCTGTTCTGATCCATCTCATCTTACGGAAGAATGTCCTTTAAATTCTCCGTTTCAAGGTCATGAGCATACCAATGCTGCTTTCCAACAAAGACCTAGAAACGATCCGTATTCTTCCACTTATAATCAGGGTTGGAGGAATCGCCCTAACTTTGCTTGGAACCAATCACAAACTCAAAACACAGTTCCAAATCAAAACAATTTCCAAAGGGTTCCTCCACCACAACAGCAACCACTACAACTGACTCAGCACCCCTGACAATCACAAAACTTTCAAAATCCGGTTAACACACCTGCACCGTATAATCCTTTGCAGTTGACCGGTACTGATGAATCCTCTTCACTCGCACAAACCATGAATTTGATTCTGAAAAATTTCAGGCAACTTTCGGCTGAAATAAAGACTTCTGTCGATAAAATCCAGAAAAACTCTGACTCCCATGATGAGAGTATTAAATCGATGGAAGCACAAATTGCACAATTAAAAGCCGAAATGAATGCTAGAGAGAAAGGGAAACTTCTGTCTCAACCCTACCGAATCCTAGACATTCACAACACTACAATGTGAATGCCATTACAACATTGAGATCTGGAAGAGTGTTGAATAATCAAGTTGGGGAAGAGATTGATAATCATGAAGAATTAATCAATAAAACCCCGGCTGAGACTTTTCCTTCCACATCTATTTCTACTTTCGATCCTTGTTCTTCTACCCCACCACTTTCTTACGAGTCTATTCTTCGTTTTCTTCAAGGCTCGAACCTTCAGCATACCTCTTCTAGTCCACCAAAGACGATCCCCACTCCTATTCTGGGATCAGTTCCACACACACCACCTTCTCCAATTTTGGACCCAGCTCTTATTGCTAAAGCTCCTTATCCGAATCGGTTAAGGGGAAACAAATCGAGTCCACATATGGAGAAGATTATGGAAATGTTCAAACATGTTAACATCAACATCCTTCTCCTAGATGCTATTCAACAAGTCCCCGCTTATGCGAAAATTCTTAAAGACTTGTGCACTAAGAAGAGGAAGACTCAAGTTCCCAAAAAGGTTTTCATGACAAACAATGTTAGCACTGCTTTTACCCCACAGTTACCAAAGAAACGTACGGACTCAGGATGTCCTACGATATCGATTTCTATTGGGGGTAAAAACATTAACCGTGCTTTACTTAACCTTGGCGCAAGTGTTAACCTGCTTCCATATTCTGTTTACGAGCAGTTAGGGATTGGAGAGTTAAAACCAGCTCATTGTACTCTCCAAATGGCAGACCGTTCAATCACCAAATCTAGGGGTAAACTGGAGAATGTGTTGATAAAAGTTGGGGAATTCATATTCCCTGTGGACTTTATTGTTCTCGATACACAACCTGTAGCAAACCCACGGAACCAAATTCCGGTGATTTTGAGTCGACCATTCCTTGCCACTTCCAATGCTGCCATTAACTGTCGAAACGGTTCTATGAACCTATCTTTTAGAAAAATGACAATTGAACTGAACATCTACAAAATTGGAAGTCAGCCGTCTGAACCCTCTGCTCACATACTTGATGTCTGTTCTGTCCATGAGATTGCTCCCGAAAGTTGTGAAGTTGATGAACTTTGCTTTGATGATCTCGAAGACACTAGCACGTCAATGTTTGATCTTGCACATCTTAGTGAGGACACTCTTCCCACTCCTGAGTCTGACACTCTTGACTCATCACTTTCCGAGTCTGTATCCTATGCAGGCTACGAGCTTCATTGTGACTCTGAATATCATTCGATGACCCCACCTTCTATAGTTTCTCCGCCAACATTAGATCTCAAACTTTTACCTTCTCATCTTAAATATGCATATTTAGGTGAGAATGAGTCTTTACCTGTTATCATATCAGCTTCTCTAGCCTCAGAGCAAGAGAATGCGCTTTTAACGGTATTGAGATCTAATAGGCAGGCGTTTGGTTGGACTATGGCTGACATCAAAGGGATTAGTCCCTTAATTGTAGAACATCATATACATTTGATGGATGAAGCCAAGCCAACCCGAGAACCACAGAGACGGTTAAACCCCGTCATGAAGGATGCGGTGAAGAAAGAAATTGTCAAATGCCTTGACAGTGGTATCATTTACCCAATCTTCGATAGCCAATGGGTAAGTCCAATTCATGTCGTCCCTAAGAAATCTGGCATCACGGTCATAACAAATGAGACAAATGAGTTAATCCAGACACGCACTCAAACTGGGTAGCGTGTATGTATTGATTATAGAAAACTCAATGCCGCAACGAGGAAAGACCACTTTCCTCTACCTTTTATTGACCAGATGTTAGAACGCTTAGCTGGACGTGAATATTACTGCTTCATGGATGGATACTCTGGCTATAACCAGGTCCTTATTGCCAAAAAGGATCAAGACAAAACCATATTTACTTGTCCTTTTGGTACCTTTGCTTATAGACGCATGCCCTTTGGGTTATGCAATACTCCTGCTACATTTCAGCGGTGTATGATGGGGATATTCTCGGATATGGTCGAGAATTTTCTGGAGATTTTCATGGACGATTTCTCGATATTCGGAGATTCTTTTGCTAACTGCCTATCTCATCTTGACACGGTTCTTACTCGTTGTAAAGAGAAGAACTTAACCTTGAATTAGGAAAAATGCCATTTCATGGTCCAAGAGGGAATTGTGCTTGGACATGTGATTTCACGGAAAGGCATTGAGGTTGACAAAACTAAAATAGATGTCATTCAAAACCTTCCTCATCCCAAATGCGTCAAGGATATACGATCTTTTCTTGGCCATGCAGGCTTTTATCGGAGATTCATTAACGATTTTAGCAAAATTGCTAGACCTTTAACTCTTCTCTTGGCCAAGGACACAATCTTTCACTTTGACTCGGATTGTGAGGTAGCATTTGACTCGATCAAACACTCTCTCACCACAGCCCCCTAACTATCTTCTCTAGATTGGAACCACCCTTTTGAGCTTATGTGTGATGTATCAGATTTTGCAGTTGGTGCAGTTTTAGGACAACACATTGAAAAGATGCCACACGTGATCTATTATGCAAGTAAGACCCTGAATGATACTCAAATTAATTATACAACTACCGAAAAAGAACTTTTGGCAGTTGTATTCGCATTAGAAAAATTCAGGCCTTACTTGATTGGCTCACCGATTGTTGTGTACACTGACCACTCCACCTTGAAACATCTTTTGGCGAAGAAGGATGCTAAAGGTAGGATAATACGTTGGATCCTTCTATTACAAGAATTTGATCTTGTTATTAACGATAAGAAAGGATGTGAAAACATTGTAGCTGACCATCTTTCGCGCATCTCTTCTTCACCTATGACCCTGCCAATCAATGATTTTTTTCCAGACGAACAACTCTTGAATGTATCCGACGAACCTTGGTTCAGGGATATTGTGAATTATCTTGCTACGGGACTTATTCCCCGCGAATGGTCAAAATAGAACAAACATCGATTTCTATCCCAAGTAAAACACTTTTACTGGGATGAACCCTATCTGTTTAAGTATTGTCCTGACCAGATCATTCGCAGATGTGTCCCTAATGATGAATTCAAGAGTGTTCTATCTTTTTGTCATGATCAGGCATGTGGGGTCATTTCGGTCCTCGAAAAACGACGGAGAAGGTTTTCTAATGTGGTTTTTACTGGCCGACTTTGTTCAAAGATTCATTTGATCATTGCAAAATCTGTGCACGGTGTCAACACACGGGTAGGATTTCCCGGAGAAATGAGATGCCACTTCAACCCATCTTGGTGGTTGAAATTTTTGACGTTTGGAGTATTGACTTTATGGGTCCTTTTCCCAACTCTTTTGGGAATTTATACATATTGCTTGCGATTGATTACGTCTCGAAATGGGTGGAAGCTATTCCGTGTCGCACTAATGACAAAAAGGTTGTCATTAAGTTCTTAAAAGAAAACATTTTTTCGCGATTTGGACACCCACGCGCTATCATTAGCGATAACGGGACGCATTTCTGTAATCGGTCTTTCGAGACTTTGATGCAGAAATATACAATCAACCACAAACTTTCCACACCCTATCATCCCCAAATGAGCGGGCAAGCTGAGCTTTCAAACAGACAAATCAAACAAATTTTGGAGAAAACAGTTTCTAAAAATTGAAAAGATTAGTCAACCAAATTGACGGATGCTCTTTGGGCGTTTCGAACTGCTTATAAAACCGATCTAGGTATGTCTCCTTACAGACTAGTGTTTGGTAAGGCTTGTCACCTTCCGGTTGAGATTGAGCACAAGGCAATATGGGCCATTAAAGAACTTAACTTTGACTTAAGTCAAACCTGCAACTTTCGGAAACTGTAATTAAACGAGCTAAGCGAACTCCGCGATGAAGCTTACGATAATGCTATGATTGTAAAGAATCGGACTAAGGTATTTCACGATAAAAACATTTTAAGAAAAACTTTTACACATGGTCAACAAGTCCTTCTTTATGATTCACGACTCCATCTTCATGCGGGTAAGCTACGATCTCGGTGGAAAAGACCTTTTGTTGTGCGGTATGTATACCCGCACGGGGCAGTTGAGGTTGAAAATGTTGAAAACGGTACATTTTTCAAAATAAATGGACATAGATTAAAACCGTATTTTTCTACTGACCCCATGGAGGAGCTCCTGTTTTTACAGGAGCCACTTTATCTTGATTAAAATTCCTCCGTCTCACCTCCATGTCTTGAAAAATACTGTATCATCTTTCGAATGGAGGTGAGTGAAAAGAATAAGTTTGGGGGAGAGTTTCACGATTGTATTTAGTACCCCCGTTAATAAATTTCCTCCCAAGTTTACAGGTTTTTGTGATCCAACAGACAGCAACAGTGAGAACACTGTTATAAACAAGTTTGGGGGAGGTTTGTGCTTATTTATGTATCACTTTGCATCATACTTTGCATAAGCATAGTGGACAAGTAGCTTGTTAAAGGAAAACTGATTTTCCGATTAGATACTTACTCCAGGGTATGTATTTAGCAGGTATGATTCTCACATCTGTATGGTTTTACAGATGATGAGTGGGAGTAAGTTATTGGGAATTAGGTGATCATCCTCATTATATCGGAATTCGTTGTAATTGGTGATATTTGAGGAAATCGTCTGGGTACAGTTTTCAACCTACAACGCACATGTTTTGAGTTATTCAACTCAGCGGATTTATACAGAGTAATGTATGTTGTCCAGTGTCCATCAGGACAAAGGGGTTGGTCCTCGTACTATGTTCTGTTTACTTATGACTTCTCTAGTTTTTAGACAAGTGTTTCGTAGAAATACAAGGTCTAAGTTTTGAGAAGTTGTGGGTATAAGAATAAAGTAGAGAATCAGGTATCGCAAGTATCGGGATTCTTCAATGAGATCGAAGATGTAGATTCTTGTGATTGGTATTCAGTTGATAGTAATGGTTTTGAGAAACTTGTTTCTCTTTCAGGTTACTCATAATTGGATGTATTTCTAAGTTGAGTAATGCTGATTAGCCTCTCTCCAATAAGTTGATATGCACTGGAGACAGCTGCATGATTAGAATCTGGTTCCAATTAAATAAAGTGCCAAAGTTTCTATATTGGATATATAATGGTTCATATCTTAACGATGTTAAGGTACGGGGAGTTGTCCGGCTTATACTTAAAACCAGACTCTGGACAACTCACGGCACATTTCTGTAATGGCTGTTTGCGGGTTGACCCAGGCTACGTCGAGGGTTGATTTTCTACCATCTGCAAGATCAATAGTGATATTGTTCTTGACTCGCCACAGTTTTAGTAAAATATTTTCAGAAAACAGTAGTGGGAGTATGGTAGAACTGGAAGTGATTCCAGAACCACAAACGATTACAGAAAAATTTAATAGGACCTAAAGATTCAGTCAGGTTTGACATTCCATTAGCCACTCTGCAAATATGGTGGGTAACCTAAGACACCCGAGAGGTACTCCGGTAGCCTCAAGGACGGTGAGAGGGAGATTCTTGTTTATCCAGACTTGACACTACTGTTGTTCCAGGATATGAGACCCGGTAGGAGGTTAAGTATAGCATCGTTCTAAACTAGCTTTAGAAGTGCACGCATATATTATTCTGCCAAAGGGTTGTTGTGGTCAGTGGGAGCAGCGGAAGCATAGTGGGCAAGTAGCTTATGTCTATTTATAGACTTGAGCAGATATAGCGGAAAAAGATCGTCTAATTTTGATGTGACAGTCATGGGTTTGACTTCATCAGAATAGGTGATGGATCTGTTAAGAAGGTAGTAGAATGTGATGTCCTGGTATTTGGATGACATACACAGAGTAGGAAGTAAAATTCCTATACTACGATCGGTTGTATTGTGGTTGTCACACAGTTGTTTCTCCAGACAGGATATGGATATAATATAAGACATTCTGGTTTCTAGATCTATGGTTTTAGATCTAGATTTGGGTAGTTTCCCATTGTGGGTACTTTGACAGTATTCTAATAGTTTTTAGAATAGATGATTCCTGGCATGGTGGTGTACCTGCAGGTGATGGAGTCATCCTTTCTAAAGGTGTCTTACAGACTAAGAGGAGAGGGATATGCATGATTGGCAGATCACTTGCTTAGGCAATTGAGTCAATCATGAGATGTCAAGTATCACATCAGATGTTGTTTTTGCACTAGATGCGATAAGTTTATATTAATCCAATTCTGGAGAAACATAAGGAAGCGGTTTTAGAACATAAGTGCATGTTCTACGGATTTGATGACGACAGCCTCCTTCGGGAGACGGTTATCATTCCAGGCTTCAAAGGTGACATGGATGACAGAGTGATTGTCAGAGTTAAAGTTTTCCCTTTGACGAGGGACAGTATTATGGACAGGTGGTCCAAGAGGATACTGTGGGAGGCATGGTGCTGGATACTGATTAGGTTCAATTATCGATACAGTCTAAGAAGTTTGGATTTGGAGTTCATTTATGAACTAGGTCCTATCATATATCCAGACATATTCTAAGACAGGTATTACTCAATTCGGGAGATGGCTTTCTCCGCGAACTTGAGATTAAGAGAGACATAGAAAGAAACATCAGGGCGGATCCACTCATTGAGGCTATTTCTCGAACACAATAGTTTTACGAACGAGCTTTGTGAAACTGATTAGTAGAGGAGTTGGATGTTCGGTATCACACGGGCTGTGAGTATGCGACATCGCAATAATTAGCCTTGAGTGCAAGTGGGAGATTGTTGGATATAGTGCCCTCAAAGTCAATTATTGGATCGCAGGCACGTGATTGCAATGATTGAGGAGGACCTATACTGGTAAAACAGTCTTACTCGAGATGATAGTATGCTATCTGGTTTGCCTTTATCAGTCGTATACAGGTTCAGGTGACTGATCACTGTTACACTTTGATAGAGCCCTTAGGATCTTGCTTGACTACCAACAGTATGATGGCGATGATATACGTGAGAGTTGGGTAGTCTATAAGCACATCCTTAATTGTGGTCCCTAGTCGTGGGAGTTTCGAGACAGGGCATCGATACTCCGGAGTAGACTAGTGTATACAGTCGAGACCCCGACGAGGGGCGGTGGCCGGTCTCACAAGCCACTGGTGTCAGTTGGATCACCTAAGATGTATACAGGTGCTCATTGGGTTATGAGTACACCGGACAGGACTCGCCGGGAACCTGCTAGTTGGTATTATACCTAGCGTCAGATAGCAGTTCCCTGGTGACATGTGTACAGGTTAGTTCATCGACCTGAGGTCGTCATTTGTCTCGTGTGAGTTCCCACTGTGCTTTGATTTCTACCCTACCACGGCTCAAAGGAGTCGTGCAAACAGGTCTTTTTTGGGTACAGTCCCGAGCCACATGGAGGCAAGTGAGCGGATCGGCAGGGGATTCGTCTCTTCCGGTATTGGGGGTGAGATCGCGCTGTGTCTAGGAGAGCCATTACACAAACCCTTGGCCGAGATACGAGATTTACTGGTAGGTACTCCAGTAGTATCTCAGGGTGTTCTGGGCTACACTCTGACACGACTTATACCGCTATTGGGGGTCTGACGTTACCAGCCCCCTAGGCCCGATATGCGATACTCATAGACGCACGGACCGGACTGTATATACATTGTCACTGTTAGGCTCAGTAGGGTTCCAGGATGAGTTCGCTCATCGGCTTCCCTTGAGGTCAGTGCATGGGCAGCCGTTACGTACAGTTAGTGCCGCTGACGGCTTGTGGTTAAACCCACTGCCATGTTACTGACGAGTCATTAGAGTCCCCCACAGATAGTTTCCCAAGTTCGGGCGAAACGTTGTAGAGGCCGTATGGTTTTATGGCAGGGTTCGGAAAATGCACGTGCGTTTACGCACGTGTCATATTTCGGGCTGATAATACCGGTGGGCTTTAGTTTAAGCCGGATCCATGTATTATATTTGTAGATATAATATCTTTGTCTCAGTTGCATTTGTATTCGGTCGTAATACAAATGCGGGTATGTTTATACTGTTACTGGGTTATCCTAAGATTCGTTTCAGGATCGCTTTTGGAAGTTGTCAGTTTCCAGTTTTCTATCACCCGTCTTAAACATTCGGTTTAATGCGGATTTATCTTTTCTTGAGGTGAGTCATGAGTGTGTGGAAGGTTCTAGAAGCTTCTAGATGGTGATTAGGCTTCATGACTCATTAGTGCATTAATTGTTCATTTAATGTTTTTGATGACTAGGTTAGATGATTCATTATTGCATTAATGTCAATGCAAGGTGGATAATGACTCATTCTCTTCATTTATCATTATAGTTACCTCTCCCTTGTTCCTACACTCACCCCCCTCTTGATAAGTGGCCGGCCCCCCCTTGAAAATGATAAGGAATTTTTGATTAAAAAGATTATGGTTTTGGGTTCATGGAAATTAGATTGCTCATTTCTCATTTCATTCAATCCAAAAGGCAACTTCATTAACCGTTCATCCATGGTTTTGGATGTAACGAGATAAAGTGTTCTACTCGTTCTCTACTTCATCTTGGTCATCTCTTTTAGCAGACTTGATGACCGAGTTGCCTCGGTTCAGAGGCGGGAGCCCGTTTAAAGATCCGTAGATGTGGTGCCACCTCGACGAGGAGCCAGGAGATCGGGGCAGCCGCAACGGAGCGTGGGATGATGGTTAAAGAACGAAGGACTCGGATCGTTCGGTATAACCTTTCTACCCACTTTGTAGTTTTTTAGTTTAGCGTTAATGGCAGATCCGGGTTATAGTATGCGATAGCGCCAGTTAAAAGGTTTTTGTTCCGCGTTTGGCGTCAGTTTGACGGCCGGAGCGCTACCGTAGACTTACAGGAGTCACCCTCACTAAAGGATGTCTTACAGACTAAAGGGGAGAGGGATTTGCATGATTGGTATATCACTTGCTTAGGCGATTGAGTCAATTATGAGATGTCAAGTACCACACCAGATATTTTTTTTGCACTAGCTGCAATAAGTTTATATATTGATCTAATCCTGGAGAAACGTTGAAAAGCAGTTTATGAACATAAGTGGATATTCTAGGGATATGGTAACGGCAGCCTCCTTCGGGAGACGGTTATCATTTCAGGCTTCCAAGGTGACCTGAATGACAGAGCGGCTGTCAGAGTTATAGTTTTCCCTCTTCTGAGGGGCAGTATGTTGGACAGTGGTCCAAGCGGATACTGAGAAAGGCATGGCGTAGAATATTAATTAAATTCAGTGGATGATACAGTCTAAGAAGTTTGCTGGATTTGGAGTTCATCTATGAATTGGGTCCCATCAGATATCCAGACAAATTCTAAGACAGGTATTGCTCATTTCGGGAGATAGCTTTCTCCGCGAAGTTGACATATAGAGAGATATAGAAAGAAACATTGGAGTGGATCCACTCACTGAGGCTATTTCTCGAACGCAATAGTTTCATAAACGAGCTTTGCGAAACTGATTAGTAGAGAAGTTGGGTGTTTGGTATCACACGGGCTGTTAGTATGCGACACCGCAATAATTAGTCTTAAGTGCAAGCGGGAGATTGTTGGCCCCTCAAGTCAATTATTAGATCGCTGACACGCGATTGCGATGATTGAGGGAGGACCTATACGGATAGAACAGTCTTACTCGAGATGATAGTATCCTATCTGTTTTGTCTTTATCATCATGTACATACTTTAGGTGGTATTACAGATCACTATTACATGTTGATAGAGCCCATATGATTCATGCTTGACTACCAGTATTATGATGGCGATCATATACGTGAGAGCTGGGTGGTCTATAAGCACATCCTTAAATGTCCCTGGTCGTGGGGGTTTCGAGACTGGGCATCGATACTCCAGAGTAGACTAGTGTATACTGATCGAGACCCCGACGAGGGGTGGTGGCCGGTCTCACAAGCCATTGGTGTCAGTTTGTTCACCTAAGATAGTATACATGTGCTCATTGGGTTATGAGTACACCGAACGGACTCGCTGGGAACATGCTAGTTGGATTATACCTATTGTCAGATAGCAGTTTCCAGGTGACATGTGTACAGGTTAGTCTGTAGACCTGAGATCGTCATTTGTTTCGTGTGAGTTCCCACTGTGCTTTGATTACTACCCTACCACAGCTCAAAGGAGTCGTGCAAACAGGTTTTAGTTGGGTACAGTCCTGAGCCACATGGAGACAGTGAGCAGATCGCTGAGGATTCGTCTCTCCCGGTATTGGGGGTTGATGTTGCGTTGTGCACGGATGGCCATCACCAGAAATCCTTGGCCAAGGTAGTCGAGAATTACCGATCCAGGATCGGTAGTTTCTCAGGTGGTGATAGGTTTCATACTGACACTAAATGCCGCGTTATTAGGGGTCTGAATTTATCCACCCCTAGACTCGATATGCGATATTCATAGACGAACGGACTGGAATATACGGATATTGTCACTGTCAGGCTCAGTAGGGTTTCAGGATGAGTTTGCTCGTCGGCCTCCCTTTCGCTCAATACCTGGGTAGCCGTTACGTACAGCTAGTGCCGCTAACATGCTTGTGGTTAAACCCACTATCAACGTATTGACGAGTCTTTAGAGTCCCACACAGAGGGTTTTCCTACTTCGGGCGAAACGATGTAGAGCTCGTATGGTTTTACGGCGGGGTTCGATCATATACGTGCATTTGTGCACGTATCATGATTCAGACGGATAATACTAGTGGGCTTTAGTTTAAACCGGATCCTAGTATTATATTGTTGGATTATTTTCGTCTCTTTGTATTCGTATTCTTCGGGATACGGATGTGGGTGTGTATATACGGATGAGGAGTATTCTTATAATTTATTACAAGTTGCTTCTAGAAGAACCACCTCATTATGTTTAATAACCATTTGCTTAAATGGTTATTTGAGGTGGAGGATGAGATCTTTTTGGCATTAAATTGATAGCATGCTTTGAGGTGACTCATGGTATGACCCACATAGTGACTCATGGTGCACTATTCTTAGATGCTTGATATTTTGTAATGGTTGTGAGATATTTGTGTGACATGGAGATATTTTCTAGTGTTGAGATTTTTCTTTAGTTTCTTGTATGCTCACTTATTATATCTCACAACACTTAGCCAATTTCCTCACTTGAGTTTTCTTTGCTTCACACTCTCATCCTCTCATGGTTTCTTCTTCTACCTCCACCCTTAAAGTCTCATGTGTTTAGAAACCTAGGGTGTCTTGAGACAAATTAATCCTTCATCACTCTCTACTTCTTCTAGGCTATCTAGTGTAGCGATCTAGGTACCCTAGTTACCTCGGCTATGAGGTTGGAGCTCGATTCATAGACTCTCAGATGGATCATCTTCGATTGAGGGAGACCAGAGATCAAGCTTGATCAAGGACGTTTCTAGGAGCTTGGGATAAAGATTAAAGACCGAAGGACACGAATCATTCGGTATAACTTTCCTAACTCTTAGTTTTAGTTTGCTAGTCTAGGGTTAATGGTCGATCCATAGGATAGGGTTCCGTTAGCGCCAGTTTATAAAAATTTTGTTCCGCAATCGGCCACGGTTTGATGGCCAGGGCGCTGGCGTAATCCAACACAATATATAAAAAGATGGTAAATTTGTTATTAAGAAAAATTGTGTTTTTAATGAAAATTAGAATCGAAAGTCGGATTAACTCCGCTTCCAACGAGTTTTAATAGATTATTGTTTTAGACTAGAAAGAGGTGAGAAGTGATGGGACTTACTGATTGAAAGAAGAGGGGAGAGATAGAGAGAACTTTCAAAAGCGTCGTGGAGTCGTTTCGTCGTCGGAACTTTGACTTGAGCTAACTCCACTTGTACAACTTCTTGGAATTAGAAATTTTAAAGAGTTTTGGTAATGGATTTCTGAATGAGGAGGTCCAAAGTGTAGGGTTATATTTAAAGGAGAAATTATGGTTTTGAGGATTGAAGAATGAATTAAAAATATGCATTAAAATGGATTAAAGAGGGGATTTATCATTCTCTGGATAAATGCAGAGAAATCAAACAAAATAAGAGTAGTGGGGGGAGTCCAAGGGTTGTAGGGTTAAAATTTGATGGCATTTGGAACGAGGGGGCCGGCGGCACCGGCCCCATGGCGTATCTCGCCGGCCACGTGGGGGTGGTTTGGGTCTAGATTTGTGCCACGTGTCATGGTCTGTATAAATAACATATTTCACATATTTGTTTTCGGTGTGACTTTTCATTTTACGTGTAGTGCACGTGCAAACTTTTGGGCTTCTGAAAGTTTAAAAGAAAAATCAACAAAAATATATGTGGCTGATGGGATTCGAATACAGGGGCTATGTCACAGTAGTGCAATGCTTTACCAATGAGCTACAAGTGCTTTCTTACTGTTCTAAAGCAATTTCAATTTATAACTTGTGCTCAGGCTTAGGTGCTCATTTCTGTATTTTTGAAAAAAAAATCTGTACAGAAAGTTTAGGGTTGTTACAGTAGTGGGCATCGAGCCCGCCAAACCGGCTCTCCTTCGATATAGATGCCTGGTAATCCTTGCAGACGATCTACTGTATAAGATGTCCACGTGAACTGCGCAAATAACATAGTACAAAATTGTAATGAAGCTAAATTAAATTTTTTAAATAAGTTAATTACCTAATGTATGGTTACCTGAGTCGCCTCTATTCGATCCAACTCATCTCTATAATACTTACGTACTCGATGAGGAGCCTTATAAGATTTCTTGACACTCCACCAACAGCCGAGAGGCTTTCCAGGAGTATCCTCTGCAGAAATACGAATACGATCTGGTCTTCCCATATTCATGTGCTCCCATGACCAAATCTATATATATAGTGTCATAATATTAGAAAAAACCAATATTATAATTTTAAAAATGCCTGGCTATTCAAAAATATTATGTACCCGAAGTAATGTAATGCAGCCACAAATTTTATTCTTCGTAAGAGCACATACCTTATCAAGTTCCATGTAAAGATTTGCCAGGACTCCTGCTCCCCAAGCATACTGGCCACACACATCGAAGTCCGTAAGGAACCCAATGTATAAAGGATGGACATGCATTGCCGATTGGTCCGGCATCAACCAAGAACCGATCATGTACAGAATGTAGGCACGTGCATGTCTATCCAAGACATCATCGGTGGCTTCATCAGGGATATTAGTAAATGTATGTTTGATCCAGCTTAAACTGATCTTATACCCCTTTGTATACCCTCCTGGTACCTGAATTTTACAATTAATCGTTAATTAATATCACTGTAATATACTTCAACTTTTTGATTTAAAAAATTACGAATTATACATGTCCGAGAGCAAACTCAATATATGTATCCCAATATGGGTGCTCGGTTTCTAGACCCACAATTGTACCTCCAACAAATCCAAGTCCATTCACCCGTAAACCAAGCAAAATGCCAATATCCTGGAGTGTGATAGTGGCATCACCCCATCTAAGATGAAAAGTGTGAGTTTCTCTTCTTCAACGCTCAACAAGAGAAGTAACAAGACTATGGTCGAGTTGGATATGACGCAGTAATGCTGCTTCATAAAATCCGGCTCTTCGAATCTGCTTGATAATACGATAATCAGTAACTTGCCATTTGTCAGAACTATGACTGACGACTGCAATATTATCTCCACCCTGCAAGATTTATTCATATTATTTTCAACTATTTTGAATTAAAAGAAATTGGCCATTGAAACAAATTTAATAAGTTTGGAATCTTTCCTCCCCGTGTAATATACTGAATGATCTATACTCGTTTTGATTTACGAGCAGTGATTTGTCGAATGGTTGATTCTCCATTGAATTTTTTTTTCAAACTCAATTACTTGAAAGATTGGGAAAGTCAGTGGGTACAGAATGAAGTTCGGACAGAAAAGAGATAGTGAAGAGCAGAGGGAAGAAGCGGGTTTTTAAAGAGGAAAAAGTTTATGGAGGACGTGTTCCAAGAACACTCCCTCACCTTTATAGAATGGAATCTCCTTTAATAATGACAGGCCCACAAATTTCTTGATTTAAATCGACCTCTCCTTTAATAATGAGAGGGAATCTCATTTAAAAAAAGGAGATGGGCTCTTGATTTGACAATACACACTTTTCTTTTTTAAAAAAGATTCCTTCTGGGATTTGTTAGAACTATGATAGCGGGTTCCAAGAACTCGCCCTCTCATTTCAAAAGGAGAGGGCGGGTTCTTGGAACACGCCCTCCTCACTAATTTCAACAATTTTTTGCCGACCTCTTTTACTTAACCCAAACGAGCCCGTGACCCCTTTATATCAAAACAATGCAAACCCATGACCCCTTTGAATTGTCAAATCAACTTTATCAAATGGGGATAGCAGGTTCCAAGATCCCACCCTCTCATTTCAAAAGGAGAGGGCGGGTTCCAAGATCCCGCCCTCTCATTTCAAAAGGAGAGGGCGGGTTCTTGGAACACGCCCTCCTCACTAATTTAAATAATTTTCTGCCGACCTCTTTTACTTAACACAAACAAGCCTGTGACCCCTTTATATCAAAACAATGGAAACACGTGACCCCTTTGTATTATCAAATCAACTTTATCAAAAGGGGATAGCGGGTTCCAAGAACCCGCCCTCTCATTTCAAAAGGAGAGGGCGGGTTCTTGGAACACACCCTCCTCACTAATTTCAATAATTTTCTGCCATACCTTGAGCTCTTTTACTTGACCCAAGACAAGGCCGTGACCCTTTTATCTCAAAACAATGCAAACCCGTGACCCCCTTTATTGTCAAATCACCCATCTCTCCCCGCAGGGATTTTTCAAAAGGGGATAGCGGGTTCCAAGAACCCGTGACCCCTTTACCACCAAATACCTACAAAAACCTACCCTCCCTCCTCCCATTTGCTCTCCATTCTGCTCCGATTTGCATCTGCACCTCCTACAAAATCTAAAACTCTCATCCTCACTAATTTCAACGGAACTCGATCTTTCTATCCCTATAGATCTATCTATCGAAATTCAAATGTATGTAAATTTTATTTACCGTTTATTTAACTTTCAGTGAATATAATCATTACTTCAGTTGTTAACGTTTTTTTATTTATTGTTGGGTTGATATTGTTTGATACAGATAATGTTAAGTTCAAGTTTATTTGTTATATGTAAATACGATAGCCAGATTGTGACAAGTGCACAAGGTCCGGAGTATATGGGCGGGTGTGCAAGAATTATGCGATTAGGATTATCAACAACTTATAATGAACTCGAGAATAAAGTGTTTAAAATTACGAAATACGATCCCCGTGAAATTAAGCTTAAGTTAAGTTGTATGCTACAACAACATCTTCGATGATAGAGTTCGGTTTGGCAAACACCCAGCATTCTTTTGAACTTTTAGTTCAGAAGGAGCAATTGGAAGTATCAGATGTCGCTCCAACGGGTTATTTTGATGGTAATGCTGGAGGTAGTTCTTGGGGATACGGTCTCATGGTTAACGATGATACATTTAGTCTCAGTGGATACGACTATACACATGATTATTCACATCTTCAAACTCAAGGGTAAACATTTTATAAATCCTTTTTTTGTAATACCAACATACTAATACGTTTTATATATTAAATACAGATTTTCCCAAGCGACTGCTGCAGTTGCATCCACACCTGAAGAACAACAAGGATTACCATATACAACCTTCCAAAGGTAAATCAATCTGAAACAAGTGGTGATTATGTTTATTTTCTTTGTAATACGAAAATATTAACAAAATTTTAAATACTAAACACAGATTTTCCCATACTTTCGCATCATTCCAACACGATCCAAGTAGCGCATTCCAAGTATATCCGTCCACATCATTCCGGTCTTTTCAACCCGAACCATCAACATTATACCAACCCCAACCATCGTATATTGCATCCGAGCCTTATGTTGCTATGGGTGACATTGATATGGGTGACAGTGATAATGATGAAACTGGTGAAGATCATCAAGGGGAGGATAACGTGGATTATGCCGCTGGATTGAATGAAATGGCATTGATTGATGACATGTCTGTGGATAATGATTTTGTCGAACTAGAAGATCCCGGCCTCGATCCACTGGAAGATGAGAGTTGGGTAGACTTAGCCGTGGCAGAAGTAAATGCTGAACCTTATTTAGAAGCGAGTGTAGCAAGCGAAGATTGTGTCACCGTTGAATATATGTTTCCGGAAAAAGGAGATCTTATTTGTAAACTGAAGGCGTGGGCTATTCAAAAAAATGTTACATTTAAAACTGAAGATTCAAATAAGACATACTATACCCTGATATATACGAAAGCTCCTGACTATAAGTGAAGATTGCATGCATGTTGTTCCAAAAGAGCCAAAACTTGGAAAGTCACGAAATACAACCGAGAACACACTTGTATCAATTCTATTATGTTAAAAGATCACAGGAATTGCTCTTCATCATACATTTTCTCACTTATCATGCCAATTATCCGTACAGATGTGGCGATGACCCCCGAGAGATACGGCTCTACGTAAGTGGAGAGCACAAAATTCAGATTTCATATGTGAAGGCATGGGATGCTTGTAGAAAGGCATTATGCAAGATATTTGTGAAAGTCGACCCTAGCACCACCATGAGGTTTTAGTAGCATCAAGTATGCCAAATTTTAATTTTTATTAGGAGCTAAGTTAGACTATACAAGATCTTTGCTAGAATATTAGGGTTATGGTTTGATATCAACTAAACCATAGAAGTGAAAGATGGTTATACCCTCGTAGATCGAGTCCTTCACTTCACATGCTCCGTATAGTAGTCTCGCGATTCCACTAGGCTCCACTTAAGGCTTTGGACGAGTTTCCTCCGATGACCTTCGTGCCGAAGATGATCCACGCGAAGTCCCTCCAACTCAAGCTACCTCTACACTAAACTCGTTAGCGTAGGAAATATGCTACACTTGATCGCTAGTCAAGTGTAGGATGGTGAAGTAGGAGATGTTTAAAGCTCACAAGTTTGTGTTCAAGCTTCATGGTTCATATCACATGTGAGGGTTGAGGCTTGAACCATGACATTGAGGAGGAAGAAGAAGCTAGATAGCAACCATGGGAGCAACTCAAGAAAAAATGGCTAAGTGTTGAGAATGAGCAAAGAATGAATGGCAACTCTTGACCCCCCACTCATTCAAGCATGGAAATTTGCAATATAAAATTGCAACCATGGTTGAATAGTGAGTCAAGATGAATAAACAAATATAAAACCCATGCTTGCAACCATGCTCTCATTTTCCACCTCATTTCTATTTTTCTCAAAAATAGAAATTCAAGCCATGCTTCATTATTATATATATATATATATATATATCATATATCATATATATTAATATATATATTATGAAGAATAATTAGTGAGCTAATGATATTAGTTAAGATATAATTATATCACATATGATATATATCACATTATTAAATCAACACTTGATTTAATAATCCGGTTATATCACATGCAACCGACTAATATCATTTATCTGTGTATCACATTATCAAACCAACACTTGATTCGATAATCTGGTTACATCACATATAACCTAACTCGATAACAGATAACTGCCAGATTACTACGGTATCACATACACGTATTTAATCAGGCCCACACACATATCATATATGTGTCCTACTTCGTTTCACTTGAACCAGGAAACTTCTGTATGGGACTCTAAAGACTCGTCAATACGCCAGCAGTAGGTGATGATCACATCAGTCACCTACAAGCCGTCAGCTGTACTAACTGGACGTAACGGCTACCCGGGTATTGAGCGATATGAAGATCAACAAGTAAGCTCGTCCATAGTCTCCATGAAGCATATCGGTAACAGTACCGCTCAGTCCGGTCTTTTCGTCTGATATGTCGCATATCATGTCTAGCGGTGGTAAACGTCAGACCACAGTAACATGATAAGTCATGCCGATGTCTGGCCTATAACGGTTCGAGAAACTACTGATAACTCTTATCAGTAAATCTCGGCAGCAGCCCTGGCCAGGGACTTCCAGTTATAGCCAATAGAGTATAGCGCAACATCAACCCACAATACCGGGAGAGACGAAACCTCTCCTATCGCTTATTGCCTCCATGCGACTCGGGACTGTACCCAAAATCCACCTGTTTGCACAACTCCTCTTGAGCGTGGTAGGGAGGAAATCAAAGCACAGTGGGAGCCACACAAGACTCTATGACAATCTCGGGTCTACAGACTAACCTGTACCAGTGTCACCAGAGGACTGCTATCCGACGATAGGTATACTACCACATAGAAGTCCTCGGCGAGTCCTGTTCGGTGTATCCATTCTCCAATGAGCACCTGTGTACAATCTTTGATATCACACACCAATGGTTGTGGGATCAACCATCGCCCTCTAAGGGACAAGAAACGTACACACTAGTCTACTCTGGAATATCGATGCCCTAGTCTCGATATTCCCATGACTAGGAACTGATTAAAGGATGTACTTTTAGACCACTCTGGCCCCACTAGTATGATCTCATTATAATCCTGGTAGTCAAGTACATATCCTAAGGGGTTTATCAACATGTAAGAGACAAACAGTATAAATATCAGTCTACATGTTAAGATAAAGGTAACCTGATAGCATACTATCATGTCGAGCAAGAAAGTCCTCTATATATATGTCCAAGCATCCACTATATCATCAATAATGGCCTCTAGGGCATACATATTCCTAACAATTTGGGGATTGGGAAAGCTCATACAACTCACTAGTCCTTTTTATGGGAGCCATGAAAGCATCAAATCCGGGATCCGTATACCAATTAAAAACCATAAAAATAGATGTTGATGGCTGTGTCATGTTTCAAAAATATTTCTGGTGCTTTGCTCCTTGTGCGGCTGGTTTCACACACTGTCGGCTGGTATTGTGCGTGGATGGGGCGTATCTATATGGTAAGTACAGAGCTTGCATGTTAATTGCTACATGTGTTGATGCTAATAACAGTATATTTTCGTTGGGATTTTCAATTGTCGAGGGTGAAAATACATCATCCTGGTCATGGTTTTTTCATCAACTTAAAAATATCCCATCTGTTATTGATAAAACAGATTTATGCATTATATTTTATAGACATCTTGGAATACTAGCTGCAATGAGATCTGTATTTTCGACGATACCACATAGGTTTTACCTGCGGCACTTCAGATAGAATTTTGATAGAAAATTTAAAAATTCAGATCTACATAAGCTTATTACAAAGCCGGTGAAGCGTCTAACCCTAATATTCATGACAAAAATTGGAGAGATGAGTCAAGAAGCAAAAGCGTGGTTAGATGAGTATCCAACACGCATGTGGACACACGCATATGATAATGGATGCATGTATCTACTAATAACCACTAATATGTCTGAAAGCTTCAATGGGGTCCTTAAGGGTGTTAGAGGCTTACCGATACAGGGGTTGATTGTTCGAACCTTTTTCAAAGTGAATACTTAGTTTGTGCAAAGAAGGAAAAAGTTTTTAGCGATAGAAACTCCACTCACCGCGTATTACGAAGATGTATTCCGGAAAAGAGAGCGCAGATTACAATACTACAGATCTGAAAGGTTTGACACAGTGGAGTTTCAAGTTACGGGGAGTAATGGGAATCAATATACCGTAAATTTTAGAGATGAAGGTGTTCCCCTCCGAATGGCGGCGCGCAGGACTGCGGTGTCTTGGCGCTGAGATTCGGGGCAGATGCTAATTGGTGTTATCCGTCCACCTCTCCGAAGATGCCAAGTTGATTTATGGCACCGTGTATCGAAGGTTTAGACGGATGCGTCCGATGTAGCAGACTTCGTCAGATTCCCCCTCGTTTGAGGGGTTTTTGATTGTGGGGACGCTCTTCCCTGCAGGCGCAAGCCCCTGCAGTTAATTACGCTACCGCATTGCGGTAACAACTTTCTCCTTCTCCAGATGGTCACTTCGTGTCGTGGGTGTTTGTTTTGTTTTGTTGCCCGTGGATTGTTTACGGAGACCGGGTTATGTCGTCGCCCGTAGGGCGCGGACTAGTCCAAATCCGTATTATCTTAGATTTGGGTTTGGGGGTTTGGTTTGAGGATACGTCAGCCATACTTGAGGCTAAGATCAACTCAAACGTTTGTTAAGGATACGTTAGTCCAGTTTGAGACTAAGATCAACTTAACGGGATCGTTTAGATCCGACAAAAGAGCATTTGGGCTCCATTGTTCCAGTTTAGGGACATAGTGGTCCATTAAATGTATGGCCGTCGGGACCCGTCACCTCTCTGACGACGTTGAAGGATTACAACGACAGATGTCAGAGGAGCTCAGAGATGTACCCTCGAGCCAGAGTTAATTGGGGGGATTTATAGTCCACTCTGTTTGAAGGTTTTAAGGATACGTTAGCCATCTTTGAGGCTAAGATCAACTTAAACGGGATCGTTTAGATCCGACAAAAGAGCATACGGGGCTCTATTGTTCTAGTTTAAGGACATTGCGGTCCATGGGTAGTTTAAGGACATTGCGGTCCATTGTTAGTTTTAAGACATCTCGGTCAAGGTTAAGGACGTCGTAGTCCATGGGTTTAAGGACCCCACAGTCCATTGTTAGTTTTAAGACATCTCGGTCAAGGTTAAGGACGTCGTAGTCCATGGGTTTAAGGACCCCACAGTTCATTGTTAGTTTTAAGACATCTCGGTCAAGGTTAAGGACGTCGTAGTCCATGGGTTTAAGGACCCCACAGTCCGGTATGTGCTCTGGATGCTTCACACGGGTTCACTGCCGTGCTTGGCGAGGACCAGGCTCCGCTCTGGACGTTTTCCACGGGGTCAAAGAGTGACATTATCCGCGTTCCACATAACCAGGAATTTTGCGTTAGACGCGGGTTTAAGGACCCCGCAGTCCATATCAATGTGTGGTCGTCGGGACCCGTCACCTCTTTGAAGACATTGAGGGATTACAATGCCAAGTATCAAAGGAGTGAAGAGATGTACCCTAGAACCGGAGTGGATTAAATAGTCCTTGGCCCAATTTGGGATCAAGACGAATTAATTATGTTATGAGCCCATTGGCCCAGTTAATCACAAATTGAGGACTTATGGCCATCTTGGGCTAAGTCCAATCAGGAGAGGCTTTGCCTCCATCCATTTAGCCAATTGGGCCAATGTCTAGTGTTAAACACTACAGAGCAATCAGTGTTGAACACTGGGAATGAGGTTGACAAGTTAGTGTTTAACACTAAAAGATAATTGGTGTTAAACACCAGCAACAAGGCTTTCAAATTAGTGTTAAACACTAAAACAGATCAGTGTTGAACACTGCAAATAAAGTTTTTTAATTAGTGTTGAACACTAAGGCCCAACAGTGTTTTAACACTGGGTTCGAGAGTTTCAATTTAGTGTTAAACACTAAGGCAAGAGGGGTCACGTGGCAGCACGTGAGAGCGCCCTCCCTTTATTTATTCTGCTGAGATTACTGCGTCTTTCAGAGCGTCACGTGCCATCACGTGATAGGCATTCAAACGCTTATATGTTAAAGCTTCTGCCGGGGGTCACGTGGGTCACGTGGGGGACTGCCTCAAAGGGGCTTTCTGTAGATCTTTTAGGGGGGTCACGTGGTGGCACGTGACCCTGCCTTCATGTATTTTGTTTAGAGGCTCTGTTAATCTTTTTTCAGGAATTAAATTCCTCGAGCTTTAAATTTCAGAGGAATTAAATTCCTACTTCCTTTTGAAGACTTATATTCTGGAGTAGAGTTGAACTCTGAATCTTCCGTAGGAATTAAATTCCTCGTATATGTGAAGAACTGAATAGGGTTAAACCCTAATAAAAGCTTTTAAGGAATTGAATTCCCATTCCCTGTTAAATGATGATTAAGGGAATTAAATTCCCGTTGTTTCAACAGAACTAAGTTCTTAATTAGGGTTAAACCCTGTTTCTCTCTGTTCTGAAGGAATTAAATTCCCATGACACAGGGTCAAGCCCTAATTTTATTTCAAAGGAATTAAATTCCTATAGTTCTGTGAGAATTAAATTCTCGCGTTTCCATTCCCTCTCTATGTTTTGGATCTGCATGGCAGGATCTCAACCCATTGAGAATTAAATTCTCAACCTAAAGGGGAGATGTGCACTTTGCAAATCCTCTATCAAAGAGAGAAGAAATATGTTCTTCTGTTTTTATATTATCAGAGTTAAACTCTGTCGAGAATTAAATTCTCCTTCTTTCAAAAAGCCTTCCCTTTCTTACCTAGGGTTTTCTTTTGCAGAAGATCCAAGTTCCTCGAAGTATCAAGGCTCTCTCCCTTTTTTTTTCTCTGCGTATATATGTCTTTTTGTGTCTCTTGGCTCCTATTTATAGGAGAAGCAGCCGAGTCAATTAGTTTTTGACGAATCTTCATTGAGAGATTTGATTTGCATCCATCATTCGTTTTGGACCTTTGGATTATTAGGTGAATTTTATTCACCATTGGATTTCAAGTCCCGGGATTCTCCTTTGTTGTTTCGGTTAGATTTAAAGGGGAAATCTTTCCAAACTCGAGATTTTTCCATAGATAGATGATATTTCATCACCTCTGAATCTTTAATTCGATTGGTTCCAGATAGTCGCTTTCCTTTGGAAAGATTTGAATCTCTTTCAGAATTTAATTCTGTTGACAAAATGGGCTTTGAAAGCCGGTCACGTGTGACCACGTGACCCATGGTCACGTGTGGGCACGTGACCCCCTTTGGAATGAGCCTTCTTCTTTCTTTTTGCGCTGTCTTCTGGTTGTTGCTTAACTGTCACGTGCCACCACGTGACCCCTGGTCACGTGTGAGCACGTGACCCTTGTCTGGACTCTTTTTCTTGATTTAACTGGAGAACAATTCTGATGTTTTGAGCGTCACGTGCCAACACGTGACCCTGGTCACGTGGGAGCACGTGACCTCTTCTGAAGCCTTTTTCTTAATTTGCTCAGGGAGCTGTTGGGTTTTGAAGCCGCTTTTTGATTGTCACGTGCCAACACGTGACCCAGGTCACGTGGGAGCACGTGACCCTTTCTGAAGCCCTTATCTTTGATGTATTCGGGAAGCTGAACTTGTCTTGCTGATGCTTTTAGGTGTCACGTGCCCACACGTGACTGCTGGTCACGTGTAAGCACGTGACCCTCTCCTGAAGCTTTTCCCATAAGCTTTTCTGATTTTAAATCAGGAAACAGAAGGGCTCTCTTCATGCACATGTGGTGTTTTCCAGCAACAACATTTACCGTGTGCCTACGCAGTTGCTGCTGCGAGAAGCATGCATAACTTACATTACAATTTTGCTTCACGTTACTATACGGTTTCCAATTACTAAGGCGCATATGATCCAAAATTTTATCCTATACCAGACAGTCGCTATTGGCACTATTATACTGGGAACAGACAAATACCGGCTGTATTACCACCGAACAAAAATATAGGACGTGGAAGACCTAAGGTGCGTCGAGATCGAATGACAATGGATGCTGATCCTCAGCAAAGGCACGACAGATGTAGCCTATGCAAACAATCAGGTCATTATAGGACCAGATGTCCAGGACAGTCAACAGGGGCGGGACCTTCGAGATCATGAAGAAGAAGCAACGGAAGGAAAATCAATTAGCGCTTGTAGGGAAACTTGTACAATTTAAATTTTAGTATAATCTTTTTGTATTATTCGTTTGAGGCTAAGTTACTGTAAACTAGCGTTAAAATTGCAAGATTTAAATTGAGTATCGAATAATAACACTTGAATTTACTCGTTTTCAATTGAAATAGCTTCTGCGGCATACTGATTTTCTACTACAGTGATACAAATTTGTGCTACGACACATACATCAATTAAATGTTATACAATAATATTAAAGAAATAGATGCTACACGGTCCGTGATGTTGGATTGAATGCAGTTCTGATAGGGCTAAACGATCGTATCCCTACATGGGCCCGTTTCCTCCCTCGAGCTTCCACGGCATAGTATATTACCCTCTCCAACGAGTGTCATGGGTTTAGATTGGCAATGGGGCTGTCACACCCCGCTTCCCGGTATATGGGCAGAGGACGCTACGTATTTACTCTGAAGTAAATACGCTAAGCGTATCTAAGCAATATAAATATAAATGCACAAGAGACAAGATATAATAAAACAACAACTTTATTTATTCACATTCTTTTTGTACAATGCATGGAAAAGTAAATACATCTGAATGAAAACAATGCCTAAACAATGGCATAACAGAAATGAAAAGTACTGAAATAAAAATGTGTACAATGAAGCTAGAGCTCTGGGTCGTAGGCAAGCTGATCCAAGTCCTCACTAGTAGGCTCGATCTCCTGAGTGTCCAGATCACCTGATAACATTCCAAAGAAGAAAGAGAAGGAATGTCGTCAGCGAACAATCGCTCGGTAAGTCCCAAAGATAAGGCAGAAATAGAATAGACAGAGAGTAAGAGAGAGTGTAGCTTTTATAGTTGTATTATATTATTATATTATTGTATTTAGTATTAACGTTGTTGTTTGTAGCTTGGTACAGAAGAATGTCAGTGTATACGAGAGGAGTCTCACTTGCCCCAGAGACTAAGGTATCAGGAACTCAAGGAACCATTATGCCACGGTACAACAACGGAATATGGGTTAGGTGTCTTATGCTTGCAGTCTCGTGCCGCTTCTAATACCTTCCGTACCAATCTACCCCTTAAACCCCGCGGTGTCTTGATTGTATTGTTTGTGTTGTATTGTAAATTGTATTGTCTTGTAATATAAATTGTATATTTGGATGACATTCCGAAACCATGATATCAGTAAATGGATGTAACTGTAGAATCATGGATGTAACTGGAGAATCATGTAAATGGAAGTATATCCATGGTTCGGTTCGGTTAATACAAATTGAATAGATTGAATATATGTATTCATGGACTCATGTTGGATTGTAATATTATATATAGTACTTGAATCGTATTCAAGTCAGATTATTTAATATGAGACACAGTCTGAGTCAGAACAATTAGAAAAGAAATTGAAGTCCTGATTGTTTTGATGTTATCAGTAACCGCTGCATATGGGCGGTAGGATTTGTGTCTTTTTCAAAGGCGATTACCGTGTTGATAACACTGTTGTTAAGTTGTCTATCTTAGATAGGCAAGCACCCATATCTCCAGCTCCTTGAGACTCAAGAGACTGGTCCCGCTTAAACTTATATTTACTAGGGTCCTTAGGGTAATTTATAGAACTTGAGAGGGTTTTATGTAAAGATAATTTTGTATAATTTTCAAAATATACCTCAAGTATTTATTTATCGTCTTTAGAATTTTCATAGTTGTAGATTTTATATTTGCGACATTTCTAGTGAATAAACATATTTTTCATAATACATGGTATTTAATTGTAGCATTGAACTTATATGGAATTCATGGTATTTTAATGTAAAGTGATTGTTGTGATTTTAGAAAAAATCGGAATATTGATATTATAAAAAAAATAGATATTTTGGTAATACATATATATTTATAAAAATAATTTTAATTTATTATTTTCTAGAAATCTCATTTTCTTATGATATTCGTATTTTAAATCTTCGAGACCGAATGCTCCTTGCGAAGGTCTGAATCTCGCACTACTAAGCCCAGGGATGTGTGATAATCCGCACCATCCCAGTCGGGTTCCCCAAAGTGGGTTGTAGCGGCGCGTTGCAAAGATTTATAAAAAAATACGAATTCTTATAGAAACGGTTTTAATAGTTAGGGGTATTTATATGTAAAGTTTCGTTTTTCCGTATTCTATATTCCCGAAAGGTATTGTGCTATGTTGCATATGAGTGTGTGAGGAGGTGGGTCATTACCTCGTGATCTACTTACAGTTATAGCAAGATTGTGATGTTTTAAATGTCGAAATTAAACTGTATGGTATTTTAGTGAAAAAAATACGATGACAATTGAAATAAAAATCCTTTTGATATGGAACTTCTGCAATATGACTTGTTAATATTTAATAGTCAACATGTAAGGGTTTAGTATGATTGTATTTAAGAAAAGGTGAGATTTTTAGGAAGAACCGAATCAGACATCGGATTAACTCCGATTCCGTCGGGTTTTATTAAAAGATATTTTAAGACTAGAGAATAGAAGAGGGAGGTAGGACTTACTGGCTTAGAGGTTAGAGATGAGGAAGAGGAGGAAGTAGGATTTCTCGGTGCGTCGTTTCGTCACCAGAAGCTCCTCGTATCGTCGTCGGAATTTCGCCGTAGCTTTCGCCTTTTGCTAATTTCCGCCTTTTGCTAACTTCAATTGCACACTAAACTTCTAGAAATTTTCTTGAGAGTTTTGATCAGAATTTTAGAGTGAGGGGGTGTGTCTAGGGGTTATATTTATAGGGTAAGTCTAGGGTTTAGGGTAGGTGAAAGGGTGTAAAGAAAAATGTATTAAAATGGAGTAAATAGGGCTTTAAAGGGGCTCTGTTACTGATCCAAAAAAATTAAGTGTGCAAACTGGGAAGATGAAGAGATGCAACTCTTCAGTTGACGACTCGGGGGTCCGGCCGAGTCCGGCCGGCGGCAGCGGCCCGAGTCGGCCAAGTCGCCGGCCGATTCGGCTGAGTCTGGCCGAGTTAGGCATGCAATGGGTGCCTCGTCGTCTCATCTACCCCCTAGGCCATTTAGTTTAACATGTGTAGTGGGGTTTTATCGGTTTAGCACGTGTAGACTATTGGAATTCTAAATTATTAAAATAAAACAATATTAAAAATAATGTGGGGGATGGGATTTGAACTCTGGTAGCTTGGTTCAGCAGTGCAAGGTCTTACCAATGAGCTACAAGCTCCTTTGTGCTATTAAAAAGCAAAACAAAGTTATGACTTGTGCTCAGGCAAAAATACTCCTTTCTGTATTTTTTGAATAATTTGTACAGAAAGTTGTACAGGAAATTTAGGGTTGTTACATTCTACTCTCCTTATAAAAATTTCGTCCTCGAAATTTGTAAAAGGAAAGTGTAACATATTTAAGGAAAGGTTGGTGACAGAAGTACCGATAGTGTATGAAAAATAACAAAGTGGTGCAAGGGTTTGAGAATGTGAAAGTGAATTACTAGTGTTATCTTGGTCAGCTGTCTCGGCTTCTACGGCTGCTAAGGTGGAGGCTTGGCGTCTCGGCACATTTTTCTGTGTATGCTGGTACATCGATGCCTGACTGGTTAGAGGTGGTCCAGGCGGAGATAGTGCTGGGAGTGCAAGACGAGGTGCAAAAGCCTGGATAGCTGGCCGTTGTGGGTAGTGCGCGGATGTGTGAGCTGAGTTGCGTCTATAGGGACAGTTTCTAATTCTATGATCGGATGCGCCACAAACTAGGCACAGGCCTTTTGCGCGCTTACAATCCTTTATCAAATGTCCATTTCTCTTGCAATGGAAACAGAAATCTGGTCTTGGCTGGTTATTGAGTTCTTCAGTTCTCCTGGGTTCGAACGATGGCCTGGAAGAGGCTCCTCCTGCCATTTGAGTGGCATGGCGTTTCAAACCGGCAGATTGAGGTCTGCCCTTCCTCTTTACTACTGCCTCATATCTTCGGGCAGCCTTCAAAGCCAAATCATGGGTTGGGAAATCCCCTGTAGCTAGAGCAGCTTGGATTTCCGGATCCAATCCTTGCTGAAATTTTCTAGCTCTGATCTCAGCAGTCGGTATGAGATGGGCCGCAAACATGTTACGGTCTTGTGTTAGCTGTGTAGTATGTGATATAAAATCGAACACTGAGACATATCTTACCTGCTGAGCATGGTAAACTCAGCATCATACTCATCTACTGATTTGGTCCATATTGAACCTTGTTCCAGATGGATGAACTGCTGTTCTATGTCAAACCTGGCAGTCTCAGGGAAGTACATTGTTAGTTATATATGCCCTAGAGGCCATTATTGTACATATGATGTATATTATAGTGGATGCTTGGATATATATAGAGAGGACTTTCTTGCTCGATATGATAGTATGCTATCTGGTTACACTTTGTCTTAACATGTTGACTTGTATTGGTTTACTGTCTTACTCTCACATGTTGATAAAGCCCTGAGGATATGTACTTGACTACTAGGACTATGATGAGATCATACTAGTGGGGCCAGGGTAGTCAACGAGTATATCCTATAACTGTTCCTAGTCGAGGGTGTATCGAGATAGGGCATCGATACACCAGAGTAGACTAGCGTATACGCATCTTGACCCATATGATGGGCGATGGATGATCACATATCCATCGGTGTTTGACATCAAAGATAGTGTACGGGTGCTCAGTGGAGACTGGGTACACTGAACGGACTCGCCGAGAACTCCTAGATGGATTTATACTTATCGTCAGATAGCAGTTCTCCGATGACACCGGTACAGGTTAGTCTGTAGACCCGAGATCGTCATAGAGTCTTGTGTGATTCCCACTGTGCTTTGATTTCCACCTTACCATGTCCAAGAGGGCATGCAAAACGGTTTCTTTTGGGTACAGTCCCGAATCACATGGAGGCAACGAGCGATAGGAGGGGTTTCGTCTCTCCCGGTATGGGGAGTTGATGTTGTGCTGTGTTCGATTGGCTATAACTGGAAGTCCTTGACCAGGGCTGATATGGAGTGCTACTGGTAAGAGTTATCAGTAGTTTCTCGACCTGCTATGAGCCTCACATCGACACGACTTATCGGTTACTGGGGTCTGACGTTTACGACCCATAGACTTAATATGCAGCATATCAGACGAAGAGATCGGACTGTATGGTAGTGTTACCGATTGGATTCACAGAAGAATATACAGGCTTGCTTGTTGATCTTCTGATCGCTCAATATCTGGGTGGCTGTAATGTTTAGCTGACCGCTTGCAACTTGTGGGTGTTTGATATGATCATCACCTACTGCCGGCGCATTGACGATTCTTTAGAGTCCTACACAGAGGTTTCCTGGCTCAGGCAAAACGGAGTAGGAGCACGTATGCGATATGTGCGGGATCGAGACTAATACGATATGAGATACCGTATTCTATTCTCGCGATATGTGATATCGGCCAGGTATATGTGATATAGCCGGGTTATCGGATCAAGTGTTGATTCGATAAAATAGTACTTGTTATATTAGTCGGTTGTATGTTAATATAGCCGGGTTATCGGATCACGTGTTGATTCGATAATTTAATGTATAATTATATATGTGATATATTAAGTTACATTAACTAATATAAGCTCGCTTTATTGATTCTTTTTCTCACTTGGATAATACATTGATGTATATGCGATATATGTTAATTGTATTATTTTTTTTGTTACATTATATATTATATATGTGATATATAATATTGTAATATGTTAGGGTTAAACCATGCTAGGGTTTCAATTAGGGTTAACATTCATTTTAGGTTAATTCTAAATGGTGGATTTAAAATGAGATATTTTGGAAGTGTTGACGTAGTCACCCTTTAGATAATATCTAGATATTTGTTAACCTAACCATTGAACTCTAACCTATAGTTTATTCTCTACATGGGTTAAGCTTCTCATTCTTAACCTTGGTTGCATTTCTAACCTCACATAACAATTCATTATTCATCACAAAAGGATTTCTTCTTCTTCTTCCTCTTGAAAAAGCTTTCTAGCTTTTTGTTTGTGGTGATTTAAAAGTGAGATCAAGAAAACAAAAGAGAGCAAAATTCCTACTTCATCATCCTCATCTATTCTAGCCACTTAGATTAGGGTGTTCACTTCACTAAAACTTCATTAGAGAAGTGAGAGCTTGGGTTTGAGATTCTCCAAGGTAGATCATCTTCGAAAAGGAAAACTTCAAGCAAGATGCCTCATTCACCTCATGGAGCCTCTCTAGAGTATGGGTTCATGATGATCGCAGCGAAAGGACCTCAACACAGAGCTTATGAAGTGAAGGAACGGACTACAAAGGTTGTAATCCTCAACTCATATAAGTAAAGTTGTTTACTTTGATGTTTGGTTTGATTCTCTAGTTATAGATCTTGTGTTTGGGTTATCTAGAATGGCAAAAATTTAAACTTGGCATGTGTGTTGCCTCCCGAAACCTTGCTGCCATTGTAGGTATCCCAACAGTGGTATCAGAGCCTAGCTAGAGTTTCAAACAGATAAGTCTAGGATTACGAAACCGAAACAACTCTGAAACACCCGACGAAAAACCCTAGTTTCTGTCGAATTTTTAAGGTGTCAAAAAATTATTTTAACAGTTGCAGAATGGTGTATGAGATATATTATGAACACAACACAAAACCCACCCACCCTGCTCGGACTTTGGCCGGCGACGAGAGCAATTTTTCCAGCGACGTCGGATTTTTGAGGGAGTTAGAATTTGGGTTTTGTGGTGTGGTCCAGGTTCTGGGGTTCGGACTTTCTGGTGTTGTTTATTTTTGCAAAAATTACATGTGATGTTAATTTACTACATTAAAAATTCAGAGTGTTTCGTATTCGAAATTCTAGTTTCTGTTTCGGTTATTTTGACATTATTAAAAAGTTCGATCGGATATCAAATACCGACTTTTTCCCTTGCTGAAATTTTTCAAGAGTTGGATCTTTTCACAGTTATAGAACATTCAAATATCATGCAAGTGATGCGGTGAACCCTCTAGAAGAACAAAACCTTAACTCGATTTTGTGACCATTAAAACCGTCACTGAACCCTAGGGTTTGTGGTGGTTTAGCGGTGCCACAAGTGAGGCGTTGGTTGACCCTTCTACGGCTGATTCACTACTACTGTGTCATGTGATGGATACTTCTAAATTACGCTCAAGTGTTGAGCATTTGGGAAACTCTGGGTGTTTGTTGATTCGATCGGAATGTTTAACATCGTCTAGCTTTTTCTATAATTTGATACAATATATGGAATTCATATAGTTAAGCATGAAATCCGTAATATGTGATATTTCGGGTTTACGATGTCTAAGGAGATTGTGGATTCCAAATGTTATAGTTTTACATTTTCTATTTTGCGACCGTAAGTGTAATATATGGTGTATCGCCGGTTTCATTGCTATACATTAACGACAATTAGGATACGCATATTTACTTACGTTGATGACATGTGATGTTATGTGTTGCAGTGATATGTTATATTTGATCGTCGTGTTCTGAATAGCCGGAGGTTTTATGTGAGATGAGAGTTTTTATTTTCATTCATGTAAAATTCATTGTATGTAATATTCTTTAATTAGGGCACTTCCGGGTTGAGGATGATGTCACCATTGTATATTATTTACTTTTCCGCATTAGGATAGACCCAAGGAGGAGAGCACAAGCAGCCGGGTTTTAGGGTCCAGTGGGAGGCCATCTCGAGGAGTCGAGACCGGGTCTCCTAACCCTAGAATTGGTAGGGTTGCTTGCCGCTCTCGTAGGGGTCTAGGGTGTAGGGTTACAAGGCACTCTTACAAGGGTCTATAAGGCATCAACCATACCGAATTTAAAATTTAGACGCCGAACAACCCAAAGCGAGAATCTTTGCTAGATAATTAGGGTTAAACATGCAAGTAAACACCTTTACAACTAAGAGTGAGGGATTACAACCTTTGTAGTCCGCTCCTTCGGTTCATAAGCTCCGAGCAGTAGTCCCTTCGCCGCGATCCATGATCTCCCGGACTCAAGAGAAGCTCCACAACCCGAATGATCCATGCTTGCTTGAAGTCTTCCTTCTCGAAGATGATCTACCTTGAAGTTTCTTTAACTCAAGCTCTCACTCACTAAACAAGTATTAATGAAGTGAACACCCTAATCTAATTGGCTAGATTAGATGAGGATGATGAAATAGGATTTATGCTCTTTTTTGTTTTCATAATCTCACACTAATCCATCACAAAAGAAAAACCCAGAAAGCTTTTCAAGAGCTCAAGGAAGAAGAAGAAGAATGATCAATCCTTTTGTGATGAATAATGAAAATGTTATTATCATTACAATTGCAACCATGGTTAAGTCAAGAAAGACTTAATCATTGTAGAGATTTAACTAGGGTAAAGGGTGTGGGTTGGGTTAGGAAAATATCAAGCAAAATATCAATACAAAATATTTTTGCAAGAAACAAAATAAAAGCTTCTAGAAAAGATTAACCCAAATCAAATCCTAACCATATTTAATCTCCACTAATTATGTTGCATTTGCAATCATAACATGTTACAATATTATATATCACATATATAATATATTTTTGTAACAAAAGAAAATAATACAATTAACATATAGCGCATATATATCAATGTATTATCCGGTGAGAAAATGAATCAATAAAGCGAGCCAATATTAGATAATATAATGTAATATATCACATATATAATTATACATTAAATTATCGAATCAACACTTGATCCGACAATCCGGCTATATCGCATATAACCGACTAATATATCATGTACCGACTCATCGAATCAACACTTGATCCGATGACCCGGCTGGTATCTCATATCGTATTATTCTCGGTCCCGCACATATCACATATGTGCTCCTACTCCGTTTTGCCGGAGTCAAGAAACCTCTGTGCAGGACTCTAAAGAATCGTCAATACGCCGGTAGCAGGCGATGATCATATCAAACACCCACAAGCTGCAAGCGGTCAGCTAAACGTAACAACCACCCAGGTATTGAGCGATCAGAAGATTAACAAGCAAGCTTGTATATTCTCCTGTGAATCCAATCAGTAACACTCCCGTACAGTCCGATCTCTTCGTCTGATATGTTGCATATCTAGTCTAGGGGTGGTATACGTCAGACCCCAGTAACCGATAAGTCGTATCGATGTGAGGCTCATAACAGGTCGAGAACCTACTGATAACACTTACCAGTAGTACTCTATATCAGCCCTGGCCAGGGACTTCCAGTTATAGCCAATCGAACACAGCACAACATCAACTCCCTATACCGGGAGAGACGAATCCCCTCCTATCGCTAATTGCCTCCATGTGATTCGGGACTGTACCCAAAAGCCACCGTTTTGCACGCCCTCTTAGACGTGGTAAGATGGAAATCAAAGCACAGTGGGAATCACACAAGACTCTATGACGATCTCGGGTCTACAGACTAACCTGTACCAGTGTCATCGGAGAACTTCCATCTGACGTGAGGTATAATACCATCTGGGAGTTCTCGGCGAGTCCGTCCAGTGTACCCAATCTCCACTGAGCACTCGTACACCATCCTTGATGTCAAACATCGATGGATATGGGATCATCCATCGCCCATCATATGGGTCAAGATGCGTATACGCTAGTCTACTCTGGTGTATCGATGCCCTGTCTCGATACACCCTCGACTAGGAACAGTTATAGGATGTACTCATCGACTACCGTGGCCCCACTAGTATGATCTCATCATAGTCCCAGTAGTCGAGTACATATCCTAAGGGCTTTATCAACATGTGAGATTAAGACAGTAAACTAATATAAGTCAACATGTTAAGATAAAGATAAAGCAAATAGCATACTATCATGACGAGCAAGAAAGTCCTCTCTATATATATCCAAGCATCCATTATAATATACATCATATGTAAAACAATGGCCTCTAGGGAATATATATAACTAACATAGGGATGTGGGTTTGGCTATTCATCGCGATCGTGGAATCCGTATTTTATAAAGGCTCAAAATAAAACACGGACCTTCTAGTATATCCAATATTTCATATGTTTCTTCTGCTGCAATGTTCTGTGATGAGATCGTATTACTGCCTGAGACGAATGCTTATACTATATATATGTGTTGATATATAAATATTACTGCTTTCGTTTCTTCCGTGATGCTTAGGAAGCATAAATGATGGGATTCATTAATGTGATTAATAAAAAGAAAAGAAACCTAAAAGTTGTTGTAGAATCAAATTTACAAAAAAGGGGAGCTCTAGTTTTGCTTTGCATAGCGGTATTCCTTGTAGAATATCCAGCACCTTATTCGATAAGGAAAGAGCCGAGATCCCTTCACCGGGAGTGACCTCTTTAGCGAAACTAGCAGATGCTACAAACTCACGGTTTAGTTTTTGATTGCTTCTATAGTTCTTGCTTTGCACAGTGGTATTTATGAAATATCCTGCACCTTATTCGATGAGGAAAGAACCGAGATCCCTTCACCGGGAGTGACCTCTTTAGCGAAACTAGAAAAGCCTCAAAAACATTTCTTTTCAAAATCACTTGTTTCTATAACGATATCAAGTTCATTACGCTCATAGTTTTCTGAAAAACCTGCGTAGCCCTCCGTCATTTCAGATAGATACTACTTAGTATTCGTGCTACGTTTGTTGGCCTGCGTCAAGGCGTAGTGTGCGGTGGATAACTAGTGCTTATCCGTAACATGAGATGTGATTGGATTAGGGTAGTCGTACGACTTTGTTGGCCTGCGTCAAGGGTCGTGCGGGTGGGTTTAATTCAGTCAAGAAATGTACGGGTTGAACTTGATTAGCGGACTGTGGTTTGTTAGCCTGCGTCAAGGTCACAACACGCTAGGGGTAAAAGCATTATCGGGAATTTCAAGTATTAAAATTTGCAATGAGATTGCATACCTCCTATGAGATAGTTGGATCCTGATACCCACTGCGAGTAGGAGTTACTCCTGGGAGAGTTTTACACAGGACAATTAGCCGATCAAGTAGGTGACTAGAAAGGTGTTAACGGGGTTATGCCTCTGGAAAAACGAGATTTATTCTAATTAGGTCCGTGCGAAAGCATGGGGAACCTCCATCAAAGTACCAATACTGGCCTGGCAGAAAAATTGGCGAACTTGTAAGGTGTAATTAATCCTGGCTAATCTTACCTTTTATGGTTTTAAGGAAGATTTGATAAAAAGCAGTGGGAGCCATCCTGATTAGATAAGATAATAACCAATCTAATCTTGCAAGAGCATACGCTAAAGTGTTTTTCTTCTCTCTCTCTCCAGGTAGTGACCATGTCAGGCCTTAATCAAGATAATAATATGGATGTATTGACTGAACCCGCTTATTATACTGAGCAGGGGAACGTTGGTCCCGCTCCCACTTATAATTGTTATATGTCCGAGCAGGGAATAGGAGAATATCCGGATTCTTACGCCGCCCAAGCGAAGAATAAGCATGTTGATGCATCTTCTTCAGGTGTGTTAGTTATCGAGAACTGTTTCTCAGTTCACTCTACGTCCTGGGTATTAGATACCGGATCAGGATCCTACATATGTAATATGTTACATGGGCTACGTAAAGGTAGGGAACTGGGAGAGGGTGATCATTCCGTAAGAGTAGGGAATGGTGCAGATATTGCAGCCAAAGCAGTTGGCGAATATCATCTTGTATTACCAAATGGTAATACATTGATTCTGAACGAATGCTATTACATTCCAACCCTGATATGCAATCTTATATCAGTTTCTTTATTAAGTAAAGAGGGATACAGTTTTGTAGTACAGGATTATGTTATGAACATCTTCCTAGATCAAAAGTTGATTGGATCAGGCTCGTTAAATAATATCATATATGTTCTAAATCAAACTACAGTTCTTAATGTACAAAACACACACAAGAAGAAGAGTTCAGAAATGAACGAATTCTACTTGTGGCATTGTAGACTAGCTCACATCAATGCGACACGACTGAATAAGTTACATAAGGATGGATATTTGAATCCATTCGAATTTTCATCGTATGACACTTGCCAGTCATGTCTCAAAGGCAAAATGACCAAAACTCCGTTTAGTGGACACGGAGAAAGAGTTAAGGAACTCTTAGGACTGGTACATAGTGATATATGTGGTCCCATGTCTACACATGCCAGGAATAGTTCCTCGTACTTTATTACATTCACTGACGATCTCTCAAGATACGGACATGTGTTCCTGTTGAAACACAAGTCTGAAGCTTTTGAGAAATTCAAAGAATATAAGAACGAAGTAGAGAACCAAACGGGAAAAAGTATTAAGATCCTTCGATCTGATCGAGGAGGAGAATACTTGAGCAATGAGTTCCTGGATTATCTAAAAGAGAATGGGATTCTCTCTCAGCTTACTCCTCCCTATACACCACAGCACAATGGTGTATCGGAGCTGAGGAATCGCACCCTATTAGATATGGTGCGCTCAATGATGAGCACTGCTGAGTTGCCTATTTCCTTTTGAGGATATGCACTGGAGACAGCTGCAGACCTATTGAATATGGTTCCCACTAAATCCGTGCCATCCACTCCATATGAGATATGGAAAGGAAAGAGACCGTACATTAATTATGTTAAGATATGGGGTTGTCTGGCATATGTGAAAACAAAGAATCCGGACAAGCTCGGCGTAAGGTCTTTTCTGTGTAAGTTTATTGGATATCCTAAACATTCGCGCGGGTATATCTTCTACCACACCGAGGAATAAAAGGTGTTTGTTTCTCGGCATGCCACCTTTTTAGAAAAGGAATTTCTTGAAAAAGAAATTAGTGGCAAGGAGGTAGAATTGGAAGAGGTTCCAGCTATACAAACTACGATAGAAGATTTGGTTGAACCAGAGGATTCAGTAGTTCCCGACGAACCTCAGCCGCTCCACCGATCTAGTAGGGTTCCTCATCCACCAGAGAGATACTACGGTTTTCTCATCGATGGTGGGAGCGATGATTGCATCATGGAAGATGATGACTCGACTAGCTTCGAGTAGGCCATCACGAGTGGGGACTCTGTGAAATGGTTGGATGCAATGCGATCTGAGATGGAATCCATGTACACCAACAAAGTATGGTCTTTGGAAGTTGCTCCTGAAGGGGTAAAACTCATTGGGAGCAAATGGATCTTTAAGAAGAAACTTGGTGTAGATGGAAAAGTTGAGACTTTCAAAGCTAGACTTGTTGCAAAGGGTTTTCGTCAACGACCAGGTGTGGATTATGACGAAACCTTTTCTCCAGTGGCTATGCTTAAGTCCATCCGGATCCTGCTTGCCATTGCTGCATACCATGACTACGAAATCTGGCAGATGGATGTTAAGACCGCCTTTCTAAATGGTGATTTAGAGGAGTGCGTGTACATGACTCAGCCAGAGGGCTTCGTAGATAGTGGGAGCAGCGGAAAGGGGTGCAAGCTGCTTAAATCCATCTATGGGTTAAAGCAAGTATCGCGGAGTTGGAACATCTGTTTTGATGTTCTAGTCAAAGAGTTTGACTTCATCAAAAACGTAGATGAACCTTGTATCTACAAGAAGGTTGTAGAGAGTAAGGTTGTCTTCCTTGTATTCTACGTGGATGACATACTCTTGATAGGAAATGATGTTCCTATGCTGCACTCAGTCAAGCTCTTCTTATCACATAGATTCTCAATAAAAGATCTTGGTGATGCCTCCTGCATTTTGGGACTTAAGATCTATAGAGATAGATCTAAAAGGATACTGGGATTGTCCCAATCCAGGTACATTGACACCATACTAAAGAGGTTTAGTATGGAAGAATCCAAGCGTGGCTATTTACCCACGATCTCTGGACTCATTCTCTCCAAAGAGATGTCTCCTAAGACTGATTTGGAGAGAGCTCGCATGCAAGGGATACCCTATGCTTTGGCAGTAGGCTCTATCATGTACGCGATGCTATATACCAGACCCGATGTAGCATACTCACTAAGTGTGGTGAGTAGGTATCAAGCAGATCCTGGAGAGAGTCACTGGACAGCTGTGAAGAACATTCTCAAGTACTTGAGAAGGACTAAAGAGATGTTCTTGGTGTATGGTAACGGAGAACTCCAAGTAGAGTCCTTTACCGATTCGAGCTTCCAGAGTGATAAGGACGACTCTAAGTCGCACTCGGGATTTGTTTTTACCCTCAATGGAGGGGTGGTGTGTTGGAAGAGTTCCAAACGGGAAACCGTTGCAGACTCGACGATGGAGGCTGAATACATCACTGCCAACGATGCTGCCAAAGAGGCTGTCTGGATAAAGAAGTTCATCACTGAACTTGGTGTGGTTCCATCCACTGAGCATCCAATACCTTTGTATTGTGATAACAATGGAGCTGTGGCTTTGGCCAAGGAACCCAGGTCCCATCAGAAGTCCAGACATATTCTGGGGCGGTATCACCTGATCCGGGAGATAGTTGATCGCCGCGAGATCGAGGTTAGGAGAGTTGACACGAAAGACAATACTGCGGATCCACTCACGAAGGCCATCCCCAGATACAATTTGAGAGACTCTTCTGGATGTTGGGTATGAGATACTACAACAGCTAGCCTTAGTGCAAGTAGGAGATTGTTAGTTATGTATATGCCGTAGAGGCCATTATTGTACATATGATGTATATTATAGTGGATGCTTGTATATATAGAGAGAGGAATTTCTTGCTCGATATGATAGTATGCTATCTGGCTGCACTTTGTCTTAACATGTTGACTTGTATTGGTTTACTGTCTTACTCTCACATGTTGATAAAACCTTTGGGATATGTACTTGACTACTAGGACTATGATGAGATCATACTAGTAGGGCCAGTATAGTCAACGAGTACATCCTATAACTGTTCCTAGTCGAGGGTGTATCGAGACAGGGCATCGATACACCAGAGTAGACTAGCGTGTACACTGGACGGACTCACCGAGAACTCCTAGATGGATTTATACCTATCGTCAGATAGCAGTTCTCCGGTGACACTGGTACAGGTTAGTCTGTAGACCCGAGATCGTCATAGAGTCTTGTGTGATTCCTATTGTGCTTTGATTTCCACATTACCACGTCCAAGAGGGCATGCAAAACGGTTGCTTTTGGGTACAGTCCCGAATAACATGGAGGCGATGGGCAATAGGAGGGGTTTCGTCTCTCCCGGTATGGGGAGTTGATGTTTTACTGTGTTCGATTGGCTATAACTGGAAGTCCCTGGACAGGGCTGATATGGAGTGCTACTGGTAAGAGTTATCAGTAGTTTCTCAACCTGTTATGAGCCTCACATCGACACGACTTATCGGTTACTGGGGTCTGACGTTTACCACCCCTAGACTTGATATGCAGCATATCTGACGAAGAGATCGGACTGTACGGTAGTGTTACCGATTGGATTCACAGGAGAATGTACAGGCTTGCTTGTTGATCTTCTGATCGCTCAATACCTGGATGGCTGTTACGTTTAGCTGACTGCTATCAGCTTGTGGGTGTTTGATATGATTATCACCTACTGCCGGCGTATTGACGATTCTTTAGAGTCCTACACAGAGGTTTCCTGGCTCAGGCAAAACGGAGTAGGAGCGCATATGTGATATGTGCGGGACCGAGACTAATACGATATGAGATACCGTATTCTATTCTTGCGATATGTGATATCGGCCGGGTATATGTGATATAGCCGGGTTATCGGATCAAGTGTTGATTCGATAAAATGGTACTTGTTATATTAGTCGGTTGTATGTTAATATAGCTGGATTATCGGATCAAGTGTTGGTTCGATAATTTAATGTATAATTATATATGTGCTATATTAAGTTACATTAACTAATATAAGCTCGCTTTATTGATTCTTTTTCTCACTTGGATAATACATTGATATTTATGCGATATATGTTAATTGTATTATTTTCTTTTGTTACATTATATATTATATATGTGATATATAATATTGTAACATGTTAGGGTTAAACCATGCTAGGGTTTCAATTAGGGTTAACATTCATTTTAGGTTAATTCTAAATGGTGGATTTAAAATGAGATATTTTGGAAGTGTTGACTTAGTCCATCCTTTAGATAATATCTAGATATTTGTTAACCTAACCATTGAATTCAAACCTATGGTTTATTCTCTACATGGGTTAAGCTTCTCATTCTTAACCTTGGTTGCATTTCTAAGCTCACATAACAATTCATTATTCATCACAAAAGGATTTCTTCTTCTTCCTCCTCTTGAAAAAGCTTTCTAGCTTTTTGTTTGTGGTGATTTAAAAATGAGATCAAGAAAACAAAATGTAACATTTCAAAAAAATAAAATATTATTTTTGGGAATTTTTATAATTTAATATTAATTTTAAATGAATATTTTAATATTTCGGTATAATTAAATGCCGATAAATTGGAAAATTTTAGAAATTATTAAAAGAGGGCATTTTATGGAATTATGCAATTTTTAAGTTTTTATGATTAATTATATGCTAAATTAGTGCTAATCGCGATTAAAAATCGCTAATCGCGTTTTAAGCTCGTTTTGTGCAAACATGCACCATATCATTTTATACTTATTACATAATTTTTCCATGGCTTTACTACATGTTTTAGCATGGTTGTTGATTGTTGGAAAATAGAAAATAAAGAGGGGAAAAAGAATAAAGAATGGAATAGTGTGAGGTATGGGTGAGGGAGAGAAAGTGGGGGTTTACTTTTGACCCAAGTCTTGAGCCATCCTCCTTCATTGTTTTCACTCATTTCTCTCTCTCTCTCCCTCATATTGCTGCTGCTGCTGCTGCCCCTCTCTCCCTCTTTACAAAATCCCCCAAAACACCATGGAAATCAACTCAAAACCCAAACCCTATTTCACATATAAGATGCACAAGCTCAAGAGAAGCACATTGGACCAAGCAAGAGAAGATTTTGAGGGCTTTGAGCAACTCAAGAAAATTCTTGAGTTGCCAAAGGAGATAATTTCTGCACCATTAGTGTAGTATTTTAATTCCTTATGCATCCATACATGTTTCATATCGATATTGAGTGGTTTTGTGGACTTAGAAGAATTCTAGTTAGGGTTTGAGGGAACTTTGGGTTGTGATGGGTAATTAAGCTCAGTAGAGGCCATACAAACCCCCTAGTGCTAGAATACAGGCCTAAACCAGAGACTAGAACCCCGGGATACGGATTTAGAAAAGCCGATATCGGAAATTTGTGGATTCTGTGAGGGTTATTTGAAATCTGCTATCATTTGAAGACTCTGAAAATTATTTTGTGAACACAGAGAGATGTGCAGGCACCAAGGAAGCTAACCCCAAAACCCCAGCCCCTGACTCCACACTACGGCCGTAGATTTAATCCCTCTGGCCACAAATTGCGGCCAAACCTGGCCCATTTTGGTTCGTGTTTCTTCCATGGCCCCATCTCCAGTAAAATAGACCCTTGGTATATGCAAAATTGTCCAATTTGATCTAGGGTAGAATCTGGAACCTTTTTCCTGGGTTGCTGTTTTAATTCGTGTTTTCGTTTTGCGTATTTTAAATTCTGGATTTGTATAATTTCGTTTTACCTCGATTACTTGGCGTTTATACGACGATATCGAGGATAGTTTGATGGTTTTGAAAGCGTAGTCCATAGGTTCTAACCTATAGGCCTTAGCGCGTCGTTTAGTTTTCTCGATATGATTTTAAGGTTTATTTGCGATTGTGTTATCTTATAGGTACCTTCTCGAGGGCTTCATACGATGAAGAAGATGAAGGCGATATCGACACCGACACGCAGGATACAAGGTGAGTAGATTATATCTACGGGAGAAGTCGGTTGGATGGCGTATAGCACCCGCGCAGTTCGATACTTAGTATACTAGTTATATACTATATATATATATGTATGATAGCGTTATGTGTGACTTGGATATTCAGATGTGAGTAGGTGTACTATGGATAGAATAGGGTTTAGATGTAAATTAGTATAGTTTCCTAGATACGAACCCTAGAATAGGTTTACACTCACACGCACGCACATGCTTATTGCTATACATATACCTAGATGATGAGGATAGTGGATGATATTTGGAGATGAGTCGATAAGATTGGGCATAGTGCCATGAGATTGGTGATATGATGTGATTCGTATTTGGGATACGACATGTGATTTTAGCGGGCCTTTGGACGTATGTTCCACACACGCAATTATATTTATATAGATGGTATCGATTTGTACTAGACTTAGATCAGTACCCCAGATCATGAGATATGATGATAAGGATACCTGATAATTGATGAGAGGAATGTGATATTGACCCGTACCCAGCTTTTGGGATGCCGTACGATAATTTATCGTACGAGCTTCATATTGATGATAGATCCGCACTCATGACTCGAGAATGTCATATGATACTGTATCGTACGCGGTACCTTTGAGGCGGAATCACCGACTATTATACTTATATATATATATATATATCGACTCAAATTTAGGTGGTTTTCATACCCCTCCTGATTGACTTGCTAGTTAGAGCTGTAGTTTGGCTAGTAAAGGTTAGGCTAGGCCGATGTCATACATATTTCAAAACTGACGAATCGGGAGTATTTCAAAGATAGGCATAGGGATACTACGGATATTTTCAAAAGACGCATCTTTTCTTAAAAACACCGTAGCCCTTATTTTACTAAAAATCCCGATTCGTCTTATTTCAAAAGGCAAATTGTATGACATTTTTATATTGATGCAGATGTGTCACTATTGCGTTTATTAGTCGATTCCTGCATATTCTTGTTATTCGCATCGCATTGCATGTGCAAATGGTTATTGTTATATTAAACTCATGCTGTTAGGACACTAGCACCATTATCGATGATGCATATGTTCCACGTACACGTGCTTGCCGGCTCACACACTTCATCATCTATTGCCATGTCACTACACTGTAGTACTGTTGCATTCAGGATATGATCCCTTGCATGGCATACTTGTGTACATACCTATTGTATACACATACGTGCATACATACGTATTCACACATACATAGATGATTCTCGCTGGATTTGAAGATTTGGGAACTGCAAGATACTCTTTAAAACTGATTCATCTTAAAATGCGGTTTCCCTCAATATGTGCATATTACTATTCCATATTGCATGATATACTGATATGCTTACATTTCTTTTACATGTCGCATACATCATGCTTTCGATTATACGCATTGAGATATGTTGTTTCCATGATATTTATGGATTTGGGAACCATGGATATTTCAAAAGAGAGTATGTAATTGTTTTAAAAACCCGGTTAGCCTTGATATGATATTTCAGTGCGTCTACTATGTGTTTTCTCGGTGCTGAGAGCGACATGTGAAACCCGATTCGAGGAGGCTGATGAGGCCGATTGCGGGTACATGGTGGGCCCAGTATGGTACCCGGGGCAAGAAAGGGATGCTGTGTATACAGACGGTGAGCCTGGCAGAGGGACTACTACCTACTGGTGATAGTATTTGGGCTCGGCGGATATCCGGAGGATACCGACCGGAGTCGAGAGATGATATGGACTGATCCGCACTGACGGAGCCCGATATATGAGTATTTACGTGCCGATGCTAGGCACGGGTTTCATGATGTTTTCGAGTGTCGATGCTAGACACTCAGGTTCCATGATTTTGATATGTCGCGAGCGACATATGTTGATTTATATCCTCATACTTCTATGCATATGCTTTATGATATTTACATGCATGATGTTTATTGTCATTGGGTGACACGTGGACGGTATCCACATATATATAGTTGACATTGATGACATTAATCACATAGTTAGACGAGATCCACGTACATGATGACATTGATTACATAGTTGGATGATATCCACATCCTTATAGACTTCAGGATATAGTCGACATTGATCATACCTCATACTTATGATATGTTATTACCTGAGGCACTGGCACGAGCACTCGGCACTACACTCATGTATAGATGTTACATTGCCACCTTATCATGCTTCAGACTTATTCATTTGAGATTTATATATATATATATATTGATCGTATTGACCTAGGATTGTGTCATACATACGATTTCTGCTCTGTGATGTTTTCTATTCACGAGTTGGCAACTCACCCCCGTTGTGCCACAGTTCTAGCAGGTTTTGCCGTACAGGTTCCATTGCGGTTTCTGGCACACTGCTTCCCTCACGGGTGATTTGCTTTGGTAAGTGGATTCTTTTGCATCAGAACCACCATTGTACATGTATTATTCAGTTGTATCTAGTAATTCCATCAACCAAACTTGTATATTGTTTCAGACTTAGAAAACCAGTTGTGTATTATTTCGACCTTAAAGGCGCGCGTTGTAGTATTATGGTTTTCAAGCTGATTTGAGTTTTCTCTTGAGTTTTGATCCTCGCCCTTTGGCGTTGTATATTATATTGCTTGTGTGGTTGTGACCGTCGATTGACGAAGAGCTAGCTCCCGCTTGGGGATGCCTTTTTTTGTGTATATATATTATTCATATTGTACCCCGTTTGGGGCCAGTATTTACAAAGGAAACTCTGCCGAAATTTTTAGAAAAGACTATAGATTTTTTAAAATGCATATTCGGCTTACTTATTTAAAAACCTTGCTTTTAAAACATATTTTCCTTACTTCTTAAAAATTATTTTTCCTTATTTACTCCTTGAAAATGGTTTTAGATTTCTGGGCTTTTTAGCTTACTTGAATTAGATGGGGTCCTATAGACTTCATGTGATTCAAGACCAGTCACGTGCTATTTCGGGTCGTGACAAAGTTGGTATCAGAGCGCTAGGTTAACCTTTGTTCTAGTCTAAGTTTGACTATGTGGAGCCTAGAGCGTTTATATATATACGGAACTTAGACTTAGACGAGGGGGTATTATACCCGAACTTTCGTCGCGTAGAATGACCCTTGGTTGATGGAGTAGGTAGCTTGAGTAGAGTGATATACTGTACGTATGTTCCGCGGCATACTTACGATACGCTACTCCGCTTAAGAAACCTTAAGATGTACATTTCCTTGCATAGTATTATATTCATTCCTATGATCTATCCTCATCGATACTGGTTATGATTTTGCTGCCACGATTACACGGGCAGAGAGAGCTACGGCTAGAGTTGCGTCAGCATGAGTTCGTCACGGACGAGGACTGACCAGGGCATGATTCCAGAGACGTAAGATTGCTTAGAGGCTTCGTTTTATTGTGTTTTCGCGCCATGAGCGTTTGACAGATCGCTTCTACGAGATTTCTCGGACGTGCATATCAACACCAGAGGATCAGGCTACTGCTAGAGGCCAGCCAGGATGTGATGACCATTGATATATCGCATATTCATGATGATTGAGGCGCTATTCAGCGTAGAGACGAATGAGCCAGTTGCTGCTGCAAATGACGAGATATCGCCCAGAGGTTGGAGCTGCTGCAGCATGAGCATATACTTAGAGATGTGATGGAAGGTCGCTAGTCACCCGAGGATGGCTGACTAGGACATGTGGTTCATTCGCTTACCCCGATGCGAAGTCATCAGATAGATTGATTCCAGCTATAGATGATTTCACGTAGATTCGTTGAGAGTCGATAGAGACGATCGAATGTCAGGAACCCGATTCCAAGTTTAAAGTATTCGGAAGACAATGCAAATAATGCTATGGACCCTCTAGAAGAATGAAATCCTAACTCGACGTAATGACCATGGAACGCCTTCGAACCTTAGGGTTTGCGGCAGTTTAGCGGTGCCATTTGTGAGGCTTGGGTTTGCCCTTCTACGGTTGGTCCACAGGTGCTGTGGTATGTTTTGGAATACTATTAAACTGTACTCAAGATGTTGATCTCTTGGGGGATTATGAGGTTCTGACGAGTCGATCGGATGGTTCGACATCATTCGGATATCATGTGATGGGATACATTGCTTGGGAGACTCCAGATACGAGTATAGCCGTTGGAGCGCAGTCCATGCAGCCATGAGAAGACGAGTCCGAATCAGTCGACATTGGAACAAGTGGAGTAAAGAGTTCGCACGAGATTTCGACGACATGACGTTCCACTCCGCTGACATCAGAGATGCGATACGCATGCAGAGGCGTTGTATATGGATATACCTTCCAGAAGGAGTCGTGATGAGCATACAGCCGTACCGGAATGAGAAACGGATATAGTAAAGATGGTAACTTCCGGGCAATTCGGCAGAAACGAGATTTGAGAGAGACCTTGACAGGACCTTCCTGGAATACTATACGAGAAGACTTGGACCCAGGAGCGGTCATATTGCACACACCCAGCAGGCCAGAGTTCAGCATCGTCGACTAGATATTTGGCCAGAGATCTGTAGAGGATGTACCAGAGTGGGACTGTTTCCGTTAGCGTTTCCATATGGGGCCGATGAGCCGACGGATTGCGAGATTGGTAATCCACAGAGAAGATAAGGGCCCAGAGACAGAGGACGCCAGACCGTGAGCGGGAGGCAAGTAGATATTTTGCGCTGCTAGCATTAGATGCAACGACACCTTCTCGACTGCGAAGGAGGATATATCGACGACGGTATTTATGATTTGTGATTTTGTGATTCGATTATCACGTATCCGTCATCTTGGATTTCCGTATTTTGGGAGATCTGTTCGCATGATTTGGTCTTGATGGCTGAGTTCCATAATTTCTGTTTTCGTGCACCATGGTTGCACCTACTGGGCATTTATATTTTGCGCATAGTTATTACGCTTGAGGTATTGATTGTGATTTCATGTTTATTTTATGCCGGTGATTTGATTTACGCTTCCAGCATAGTTTTCATGCACTTTTAGTGTTTTGATTTGATTTGTGCACGCTGATGCACATGTTTGTGAGCTTATACACCGCGGTATACCTGATTTGGATTGAGCCGTATTGTATACCGTCGATTTTGATTCTGATATTGATGTTGATTTCTTGCACTCCGTGCATTTGATTTGGATTTTCGCGCGTGTTGAGCACATGTTTTGAGATACGATTTTGGTGCACACCCGATACACTAAATCGGGATTCTTCGTGCATGTCAGATACACCTGATTTTGTTGTCAGGCACACATGTTGCCTATGACAGATGTTTCGTGCACACCCGTTGCACCTAGATGTTGTTTCTGTGCACATGTATGGCGCATATATGGATTTTGATTTCCGTGCGCACCAGACGCACAGGGTATTCTTATATACATTTTGGGATTTATTCTTTATGGACCAGTACGTTTTTATGATATTTGCTATTTGTTTTCGTACTGAATAGGACTAGTCAGAGGACAGTACCTGGGAAATATTTTGGCATGCATGTCTTTTAGATATTTACATATATAGATTTGAGGTCTGCATGCATAGTTCTGATTTATATCATTTTAGTTTTGTTTCGGATTTGACATTTGTGTCTTTACCATAACTCCGATGATTGCGGGATACTTGACAGAGTTTTGATTTTGAGTTATCTACTCATTACTCATGCGCATGCATTGCGCTATGATGCGTTTTATGTATTGATGATTTCGGAGCCCCGACGACTTGGACTTTTTATTGAAATATTTTAGAAGTTGGGGGTTTTAAATTAAATTCGGGGACCGAATTTCTTTAAGGGGGAAGATTGTAACATTTCAAAAAAATAAAATATTATTTTTGAGAATTTTTATAATTTAATATTAATTTTAAATGAATATTTTAATATTTCGGTATAATTAAATGCCGATAAATTGGAAAAAAATTTGGAAAATTATAGAAATTACTAAAAGAGGGTATTTTATGGAATTATGCAATTTTTTAGTTTTTATGATTAATTATATGCTAAATTAGTGCTAATCGCGATTAAAAATCGCTAATCGCGTTTTAAGCTCGTTTTGTGCAAACATGCACCATATCATTTTACACTTGTTACGTAATTTTTCCATGGCTTTCCTAAATGTTTTAGCATGGTTGTTGATTTTTGGAAAATAGAAAAGAAAGAGGGGAAAAAGAATAAAGAATGGAATAGTGTGAGGTATGGGTGAGAGAGAGAAAGTGAGGGTTTACTTTTGACCCAAGTCTTGAGCCATCCTCCTTCATTGTTTTCACTCATTTCTCTCCCTCTCCCTCATATTGCTGCTGCTGCTGCTGCCCCTCTCTCCCCTTTTACAAAATCCCCCAAAACACCATGGAAATCAACTCAAAACCCAAACCCTATTTCACAAATAAGATGCACAAGCTCAAGAGAATCACATTGGACCAAGAAAGAGAAGATTTTTAGGACTTTGAGCAACTCAAGAAAATTCTTGAGTTGCCAAAGGAGATAATTTCTGCACCATTAGTGTAGTGTTTTAATTCCTTATGCATCCATACATGTTTCATGTCGATATTGAGTGGTTTTGTGCACTTAGAAGAATTCTAGTTAGGGTTTGAAGGAACTTTGGGTTGTGATGGGTAATTAAGCTCAGTAGAGGCCATACAAACTTCCTAGTGCTAAAATACAGGCCTAAACCAGAGACTAGAACCCCGGGATATGGATTTAGAAAAGCCGATATCGGAAATTTGTGTATTCTGTGAGGGTTATTTGAATCTGCTATCATTAGAAGACTCTGAAAATTATTTTGTGAACACAGAGAGATGTGCAGGCACCCAGGAAGCTAACCCCAAAACCCCAGCCCCTGACTCCACACTACGGCCGCAGATTTAATCCTTCTGGCCGCAAATTGCGGCCAAACCTGGCCCATTTTGGTTCGTGTTTCTTCCATGGCCCCATCTCCAGTAAAATAGACCCTTGGTATATGCAAAATTGTCCAATTTGACCTAGGGTAGAATATGGAGCCTTTTTCCTGAGTTGCTGTTTTAATTCGTGTTTTCGTTTTACGTATTTTAAATTCTGAATTTGTATAATTGCGTTTTACCTCGATTACTTAGCGTTTATACGACGATATCGAGGATAGTTTGATGGTTTTGAAAGCGTAGTCCATAGGTTCTAACCTATAGGCCTTAGCGCGTCATTTGGTTTTCTCGATGTGATTTTAAGGTTTATTTACGATTGTGTTATCTTGTAGGTAACTTCTCGAGGGCTTCATACGATGAAGAAGATGAAGGTGACATCGACACCGACACGCAGGATACAAGATGAGTAGATTATATCTACGGAGGAAGTCGGGTGGATGGCGCATAGCACCCCCGCAGTTCGATACTTAGTATACTAGTTATATACTATATATATATGTATGATAGTGTTATGTGTGACTTGGATATTCAGATGTGAGTAGGTGTATTAGGGATAGAATAGGGTTTAGATGTAAACTAGTATAGTTTCCTAGATACGAACCCTAGAATAGGTTTACACTCACACGCACACATATGCTTATTGCTATACATATACCTAGATGATGATGATAGTGGATGATATTTGGAGATGAGTCGATGAGATTGGGCATAGTGTCATGAGATCGGTGATATGATATGATTCGTTTTTGGGACACGACATGTGATTTTAGCGGGCCTTTGGACGTGTGTTCCACACACGCAATTATATTTATATAAATGGTATCGATTTGTACTAGACTTAGATCAGTACCCCAGATCATAAGATATGATGATAAGGATACCTGATAATTGATGAGAGGAATGTGATATTGACCCGTACCCAGCTTTTCGGATGTCGTACGATGATTTATCGTACGAGCTTCATATTGATGATAGATCCGCACTCATGACTCGAGGATGTCATATGATACTGTATCGTACGCGGTACTTTTGAGGCGGAATCACCGACTATTATACTTATATATATATATATATATATATATATATATATATCGACTCAGATCTAGGTGGTTTTCATACCCCTCCTGATTGACTTGCTAGTTAGAGCTGTAGTTTGGCTAGTAAAGGTTAGGCTAGGCCGATGTCATACCTATTTCAAAACTAACGAATCGGGAGTATTTCAAAGATAGGCACAGATACTACGGATATTTTCAAAAAAAACACCGTAGCCCTTATTTTACTAAAAACCCCGATTCGTCTTATTTCAAAAAGCAAACTGTATGACATTTTTATATTGATGCAGATACATCACTATTGCGTTTATTAGTCGATTCCTGCATATTCTTGTTATTCGCATCGCATCGCATGTGCAAATGGTTATTGTTATATTAAACTCATGTTGTTAGGACACCAGCACCATTATCGATGATGCATATGTTCCACGTACACCTGCTTGCCGGCTCACACACTTCATCATCGATAATTGCCATGTCACTACATTGTAATACTGTTGCATTCAGGATATGATCCCTTGCATGGCATACTTGTGTACATACCTATTGTACACCCATACGTGCATACATACATATTCGCACATACATAGATGATTCTCGCTGCATTTGGAGATTTGGGAACTGCAAGATACTCTTTAAAACTGATTCATCTTAAAAGAGCGGTTTCCCTCAATATGTGCATATTACTATTCCATATTGCATGATATACTGATATGCTTACATTTCTTTTACATGTCGCATACATCATGCTTTCGATTATACGCACTGAGATATGTTGTTTCCGTGATATTTCTGAATTTGGGAACCGTGGATATTTCAAAAGAAAGTATGTAATTGTTTTAAAAACCTGGTTACCCTTGATATGATATTTCAGTGCGTCCACCATGTGTTTTCTCGGTACTGAGAGCGACATGTGAAACCCGATTCGAGGAGGCGGATGAAGCCGATTGCGGGTACATGGTGGGCCCGATATGATACCCTGGGACAAGAAAGGGATGCTGTGTATACAGACGGTGAGCCTAGCAGAGGACTGCTACCTACCGGTGATAGTATTTGGGCTCGGCGGATATCCAGAGGATACCGACCGGAGTCGAGAGATGATGTGGGCCGATCCACACTGACGGAGCCCGATATATGAGGATTTACGTGCCGATGTTAGGCACAGGTTTCATGATGTTTTCGAGTGTCGATGCTAGACACTAAGCTTCCATAATTTTGATATGTCGCCAGCGACATATATTGATTTATATCCTCATACTTCCATGCATATGCTTTATGATATTTACATGCATGATGTTTATTGTCATTGGGTGACACGTGGACGGTATCCACATACATATAGTTGACATTGATGACATTGATCACATAGTTGGACGAGATCCACATACATGATGACATTGATTACATAGTTGGATGATATCCACATCCTTATAGATTTCATGATATAGTCGACATTGATCATACCTCATACTTATGATATGTTATTATCTGAGGCACTGGCACGAGCACTTGGCACTATACTCATGTATAGATGTTGCATTGCCACCTTATCATGCTTCAGACTTATTCATTTGAGGTTTATATATATATTGATCGTATTGACCTAGGATTGTGTCATACATACGATTTCTGCTCTATGATATTTTCTATTCACGAGTTGGCAACTCACCCCCGTTGTGCCACAGTTCTTGCAGGTTCTGCCGTACAGGTTTCATTGCGGTTTCTGGCACACTGCTTCCCTCACGGGTGATTTGCTTTGGTAGGTGGATTCTTTTGCATCAGAACCACCATTGTACATGTATTATTCAGTTGTATCTAGTAATTCCATCAACCAAACTTGTATATTGTTTCAGACTTAGAAAACCAGTTGTGTATTATTTCGACCTTAAAGTCGCGCGTTGTAGTATTATGGTTTTCAAGCAGATTTGAGTTTTCCCTTGAGTTTTGATCCTCGCCCTTTGGCGTTGTATATTATATTGCTTGCGTGGTTATGACCGTCGATTGACGAAGAGTTAGCTCCCGCTTGGGGATGCCTTTTTATTGTGTATATATATTATTCATATTGTACCCCGTTTAGAGCCAGTATTTACAAAGGAAACTCTGCCGAAATTTTTAGAAAAGACTATAGATTTTAAAAAATGCATATTCGGCTTACTTATTTTAAAACCTTGCTTTTAAAACATGTTTTCCTTACTTCTTAAAAATTAGTTTTCCTTATTTACTCTTTGAAAATGGTTTTAGATTTCTGGGCTTTTTGGCTTACTTGAATTAGATGGGGTCCTATAGACTTCATATGATTCAAGGCCAGTCACGTGCTATTTCGGGTCGTGACACAAAAGAGAGCAAAATTCCTACTTCATCATCCTCATCTATTCTAGCCACTTAGATTAGGGTGTTCACTTCACTAATACTGTAATGACTCTAAAATTCATATATCTTCGTATTAACAAAATATTGTATTTGTATATTTTTATGTTATTAGTTATATTTAATCCCTTCATCTATTTTTCGCATCTAAGTATTTTCTAAAACTCATTTCTTTTTACCCAAACTTATTCTTTAAGCCCAATTCCATTCTTTTCATTCCCAATCTCTTAAGCCCAAAAATCCCACTTTCTTTTCAAACAACCGCATATATTTAATTCTAATTAAATATGTGCATGGGCAACCTTGTAGCTCATTGGTAAGACCTTTCACTGCTGAACTAAGCCATCAGAGTTCAAATCTCATACCCCACATTATTTTTAATATTGATTTTTTTAAAACCTTCAGAATACCAAGAGTTTACACGTGCATATCTTACAAAAAACCCCACTACACCCAAAAATGTAACATTGCCAGAGGATAGATGAACCGTCGGGGAGGATTCAGGCCGCCTGACTCGGCCGGAAATCGGCCAACTCGGCCTCGACTCGGCCGACTCAGGCCTCCGACCGAGTCACGGCCGAGTCGGCCGATTCCGACGACGACCCGAACATGAAAAATGTATCTTTTCATCTCCCCTGTATACCTGCAAAATTTTGATCCTCAGACCATTTCCAGAGACCTCTTAATACCTCAATTACTCCACTTTTATTACATTTTAATATATTTTTAATATATATTTTCAATTAAACTCTTCATCTACCCTAATTCTAGCCTAACCCTATAAATACCATCCCTAAACACTACCCCTTCACCCTAAAATTATGAGCCAACTCTCAAGAAATCCTTAGAAACCCTAGTGTACTTTGGAAGAAGCGAGAGGCGGAGCTCCGGCAAATTTCCAGCGACAACCCTAGGAGATCCCGGTGACGAAACGACGCACCGGCGCCTTCTCCCAACTCCTATTCCTCTCCTCTAAGTCCTAAGCCAGTAAGTACCACTTTCCCCCTTCTCTACTCTTTCTGAAAATATGAAATTCTAAAACCCGACGGAATCGGAGCAAATCCGATTTCCGATTCGGTTTTTCCTAAAATCTCACTTTTCCTTTAATACAATCTTGTTAAACTATTACATGTTGACTATTAAACACTAACTAATCATATTGAACAAGTTCCATATCAAAAGAAATTGCTATTTCCATTTTACCGTACTTTTTCATTAAAATACCATATAGTTTCATTTTCGATATTTAAACCATTAAACTTGCTATACCTTTAAGTAGATCGCGAGGTAATGATCTACCTCCTCACACACTCATATGCAATATAGCACAATATCCTCAGAAACATAGAATACGGGAAAACGACACCTTTTCAAATAAATACCATTACTAATAAAACCATTTCCCTTAATGATTAGTATTTGACAAAAATCTTTGCAAAGCGCCGCTACAACCCATTTAGGGAACCCGTTCGGAATGGTGCGGATTATCGCACTTTCTCGGGCTTAGTAGTGCGAGATGCAGACCTCCGCAAGGAGCATTCGGTCTCGAAAGATTTAAAATACGACATCTTAAGAAAATGAGATTTTTAGAAATAATAAATATATATTAAAATTATTTTTATATAAATATATATATATAAGTAACATTAAAATATCTATTTTGCAAATAATATAAATATTCCAACTCTTTTCAAAAATCACAAGAATCACTTTATATTAAAATACCATGAATTTCATGCAAGATCAATATTACAAGTTAATACCATATATTATGGAAACTAGGTCATTCTTACTAGAAATGTCACATGTATAAAATCTACATTCATAATAACTTCAAAGACGATAACTAAGTACTTAGGGAGTATTTTTAAAAGTATATTAAAGTATTTTTACATAAAACACCCTCAAGTTCTATAAATTACCCTAAGGACCCTAGTAAACATAGTTTTAAGCGGGACCAATCTCTTGAGCCTCAGGGAGCCGGAAAAGTTGGTGCTTGCCTATTTAAGGTAGACAACTTAACAACGGTATTATCAACACGGTAATCGTTTTTGAAAAAGACACAAATCTTACCGCCCATGTGCAGCGGTTACCGATAACATCAAAACAATCAGGACTTCAATTTCTTTTTGTCTGACTCGGACTGAGTCTCATTAATAATCTGACTTGAATATAATTCAAGTACAATCTACAATCTACAATCTACAATCTACAATATTACAATTCAACTTGAATCCATGAATCCATTATTCCATATATTCAATCTATTAATCTATACAACTTGACTGAACCGAACCATGGATATACATTCCATTTACATGATCATCCAGTTTACATGATTCTCCAGTTACATACATGATTCTCCAGTTACATACATGATTCTACAGTTACATCTGTTTACTGATATTATGGTTTCGGCTAGTCATCCAATTATACAATTCAATTTACAAGACATTACAATGCAATATAATACTATCAATACAATAACTACATGAGGTATTGGGATAGTTCATTCGTGAATCCAACAGAAGCTCAAGAATCCCCTTAGATTATGAATCCATGTCTACTAATACAAGCAAGCAATCATGAGGGCCCGTGTTTCCATACTCCTGGACTGTGGCCTGTTGAGTTTGGAATACTTCGGCGACGATCGAAGTCCCGCTACTAACATATCATTCGGGCCCGTGGTTCCCTACCCCTGGAATGTGGCATGTTGGGTTTGTGAACACTCTTGAGATTAGTTGGCATTCACCTTTGAACTTACGATAATAACAGCATTAACATTATAACAATATAATACAACTCTAAAAGCCACACTCTCTCTTTCTTCTTTTCTACTTCTCCCTTATCTTTGGGATTTACCGAGCGATTTGTTCGCTGACGACATTTTCTTTCTTTCTTCTTTGAATGTCGTCAGGTGTTTCGGACCTTCTGGAGACAGAGCCCAGAATCAAGGACTTGGACCAGATTATTGAAGACCCAGAGCTCTAGTTTCATTGTATACATTTCATTCCAGTACTTTTCTTTTTATGTTATGCCATTGTTTAGGCATTGTTTTCATTAGATGTATTTACATTTCCATGCATTGTACAGAAAGAACGTGAATAAATAAAGTTGTTGTTTTATTATATCCTGTCTCTTGTGCTTTTACTTTTATATTGTTTAGATACGCTTAGCGTATTTACTTCACAGTAAATACGTCACGGACTAGTCACGTCCTCCGCCCGTATACCGGGAAGCGGGGCGTGACAAATACTTCATTAGAGAAGTGAGAGCTTGGGTTTGAGATTCTTCAAGGTAGATCATCTTCGAAAAGGAAGACTTCAAGCAAGATGCCTCATTCACCTCATGGAGCCTCTCTAGAGTCCGGGTTCATGATGATCGCAGCGAAGGGACCTCAATACGGAGCTTATGAAGCGAAGGAACGGACTACAAAGGTTGTAATCCTCAACTCATAGAAGTAAAGTTGTTTACTTTGATGTTTGGTTTAATTCTCTAGTTAAAGATCTTGTGTTTGGGTTATCTAGAATGGCAAAAATTTAAACTTGGCATGTGTGATGCCTCCCGAAACCTTACTGCCGTTGTAGGTATCCCAACATACTTTGCGTCGAACATGTCTCGGAAAGTCTTCCATTCGATGAGTTGATCAAGACGGTTTTCTTCCGCCTTCCACCAAACCCGTGCATTGTCCGTAAGCTGCAGCTTTGCAACTCGGACCCAAGCTATCTCTGGCACTTGTGCTGCTACCAGATCATCTTCGATGCTCTGAGTCCATTCCTCGGCTTCTAGAGGGCTCCCCTTTCCTGAGAACTGTTTGGGATGCAAAGCTCTGAAATGCTTCACCCCAGATGCTTCCTCCTCTGGATGGTTCATTAAAAGAGCAGTCTGCTGCTGCTGTCCCTCTAGGAGGTTGTGGATCGTCTCAAGCAGAACCGTCTGCTCATTGAGCGGAGCAGGGACGACAGGTGTGAGTGATAGTGGTGGAGGTGTGTTGTTGACATTGGTGCTGGTGTTGTTCGGCGAATCCATAACCTTGAATGAAAAATTTAGGTTAGGACAGATTCAAAGAATATGAAATGATAAGATTCAAGGAGTATGGATTGTAAAGAATGTTTTAGTTGCTGGTTCTTGTGTCATATTGCTTAGGTTGTTCTAAGATTTTTCTTGAGATTTTTGATCAGAATTTTGAAGTGAGGGGGTGTGTTTAGGGGTTGTATTTATAGGGTAAGGCTAGGGTTGAGGGTAGATGAAAGGGTGTAAAGAAAAATGTATTAAAATAGAGTAAATAGGGTTTTAAAGGGGCTCTGTTACTGATCCAAGAAAATTAAGTGTGCAGGGGTACTGGGGAGATGAAGAGACGCAACTCTTCAGTTGACGACTCGGCGGTCCAGCCGAGTCCGGCCGACAGCGGCGGCCCGAGTCGGCCGAGTCAGGCGTGCAATGGGTGCCTCGTTGTCTTATCTACCCCCTGGGCCATTTAGTTTAACATGTGTAGTGGGGTTTTACGGGTTTAGCACGTGTATACTATCGGAATTCTAAAATATTAAAATAAAACAATATTAAAAATAATGTGAGGGATGGGATTTGAACTCCAGTGACTTGGTTCAGCAGTGCAAGGTCTTACCAATGAGCTACAAGCTCTTTTGTGCTATTAAAAAGCAAAACAAACTTATAACTTGTGCTCAGGCAAAAATACCCCTTTCTGTATTTTTTGAAAAATTTGTACAGAAAGTTGTACAGGAAATTTAGGATTGTTACAGGGACGGACTTCAAGTATTAAGAAATTATGTTAGTAACCGCTTAGAAACTTCAAATCATTTTACCCCCATATCTTTCACCCTTTAGTAACCACTTAGAAACTCCATATCAACTGCAGTTGTGTTCTTCGTTTCTTCTCTAATTCTTCCATGGAGACAGAACTTGACACTAAATTTTGAGACAAAACTTGAAACTAATTTTGCTGAGCTTTGCTTTTGGTTATTGAAGTGTTGCTTATTCTCATATTCATAGTATGATCCATACACAAGGGCGGGTTCTTGGAACCCGATCTACTATTATTCGTGACAGAGATGAAATTATTTTTTAAAGCATTTTTTTAATTTAATAATTGTTTTATTTTGATTTTTTTAAATTTTTAATTTTTAATGTTTTTTAAGGCGGGTTCCCAGAACCCGCCCCCACCCCCTCTAAAGAATCCCGCCCTCTCCTTTTTAAAGGAGAGGGTGGATTCCCGGAACCCGACCTCTATGGAGGGGGGCTTGGGGTGGGTTGGATGCGTGGGGTAGGGTGAGGTGAGGTTGAGGCTGAGGCTGGGGTACGGGGTCAGCAGAGCGGGTTCTCAGAACCCGCCTTCACTTTTTAAATAATGGAGTTGGGTTTCTGGAACTCGCCTTCTAACCGTACCAATCCCATACCACCCTATTTTCATGATTATAATTTAAATCATATTATTTTACTAATTTTAATAAATAACCACCCTATTTCCAAAAAAAACCTATTTATATATCTCAAACATTAATACTTTTTAGCTTTTTTGCTTGATTCAGTTGAACATCAAATCCTCGTTCCTTAGGATATTTATTGCATTGAAAAAATCAAGCAAAGCTGGTGAAAATAAGGTATTATTTAGCAATTAACCCAAAATCTAGCTCGGCTTTACCAGGCTATTTTTCGGTTGAAATGGGCGGAACCCGTTAATTTAACTTATTAAACCCGCTCCCCCTCTCTCGAAACCCTCAGAGAATCACCGAACCTGACGCTCATCTCTCTCCACCAACGGCGATGATAACCTTCGAGCAGCGGGGAGTTAGTTGATTAGGGCTTCAGTCTGCTCCTTCCTCAAGGTATTTGTTCAAACTCAGTTCTTTGAATCTTTAAAAGTTTTGTTCTTTCTTTAGTTTCTCGTTGTTTCCAACAGTAATTTTATTTAATGGAATTGTTTATCTAGCAACCAAAGTGAGAAATTCGATGCTTGACTGTTATAAAAATTGCTCTTGTTAAGCCGCTGCTAGATCCATTTTTACCCATTAATCTTTGCAATTGCTGATATAAGAATTATTTTTAGATTACAATGGAAAAGATGCGATGCCAAAACCACGAAGGTTTAGTCTTGTATAGAAATTCTAGCACTATAGGAGTCAATAACATATAGAGCTTAGAAAAAGAAGAAGAAAAAGACCAAGATATTTTGGCTAACAAATATTGCATTTTGCAAAAATTGCAAATTGGTCAGTAGCTATAGCCGCAACAAGATCTATTACATGCTTAACTCGGAAGGTAGATCTTTGAAAACTCATGTTATGTTGTTGTTCATGAGCTGACCTGTAGCAGTCAATTCATAGAATTTTGAATTAACATCTTCGTCGTAGAATTTCTAGGCTTCATCCTCTCATTTTTCTCCACATAAAGGGTCATGTCTGGAAGCTGTAGTATAACATCATTAGGAGTGAAAACTAACTAGTTTGGGCAATGGTCAAATAGACTATTGAAAAATATGCACATGTATAAGTGTTTTGATTCTAATACTCACAATCTACCAAATTCCTTAAATAAATTTAATAATTTTTTAAAATGATCACCGCTCTTTGATCATAATTAAGGCATTTAAGATTACAGAACAATGGTCATCGTTTCTACATCGTCGCTAAAATCTAAATGAAATAATATCAGTATCTTCCTTGTGCTATCTTTGATTAAAAGCAGAACAAATGGAATTCACTAATTCCTTGTATTTTTTTTTACTCGTACTAATATTTTGTAGTTTAACTCTTTGTCTATATATAAAAAATCAACTTCAGATGACCATTTTTTTTATAACCATCTATACACACACTGATGTGAACTATTGTTGGGTCTTTAGTTGGCTATTGGTTTATGTGCTTTGATTTTGAATATTTTGCAAATACAAAAGTGTAAATAACTAAGCAAACTGCTATACGACTATAAACTACGTAAAAAATGCTCATGTTAGGTATGGATTTATAGTCCATCTGAAGGACGATCTAGCCAGGACTTTTATTTTATACCTATCAATGTGGTGTGTGGATGGGCTATGGAGGATATTAAGAGTAGAAATATGTTGGAGGTGTACCTGTCAGAGAGCAGTTGCACTTACACGTGGAGCCTTAGTCCACATTAGAGATGCATGGATTACCTCTGCAGCCTTCGAATCATATCCAAACGCGAATCGGAGCCTGATTCACTCCGATTCACGACCCTAAGTCGCCGCAAATCCATTAATATGAATTAAAATAAAAAATAAAAAAACATTCGGTTCGGCCCTATTCGTGAATCAGCGGATCTGGCCTACTACTAAAATTAAGTTTGCAATTGAAACCAGGTCAGGGTTTTAAAGCCATATAACTTCAATTACCCGTTACCCGCATCCATATGATAAAAACCTAATGAAAAATCCTCTTCTCTCGGTCCCAATACCAGGGCTTGGCTATCGATTCTCTCTCCTCGCCTCACCTCCCTCGCAGAGATAATCCTTCTTTCTGTCTTAGGTTAAAACTCCTTTAATTTCACTCGATTAGGTTAAATACCTTGAATTTCAACCCCAATTTCAACATCATATTTCAGTCCCAATTTCAACATTTTATGTCAGCCCAATTTCAACATCATATTTCAGCCCTAATTTCAACATTTTATGTCAGCCCAATTTCAGCAGATACTACTGATTGATGTTGTGTGTGTATCTGTTTTGATAGTTCAATTTACTTGTTGATATTATGTGTGAATTAAACATTTAACATACCGATTCCTTATATATGCCAAATATAGTTTGCTACTGTCCCTAATTTAGGACTGCTTTATTGTTTTGATTGTTTAAATGTTAGTTAGGCTTGTTTTACAATTTTGCTTCTCGTTTTTACTATTGATAATAGCAAACATTGCCTTGTTGAAATTAGGTCGATACTGTAGTTATTGCATTAGAATGGTGTCAAGTAGCGGTTTATTTTGTTAATATTAATATTTATTTAGTTAATAACAATTCGATAAAAGAAAGTATCTCGTATCCTAGGTTTTAAAAAATTGCGGATCCGTGTATCCGAACCCATGCTACATAGTAGAGCTATGCGCTCCTAAATCTCAACCCAAGGCACAGTTGCTCTGAAGAATTTATGTAGATCCATCCAATATGAATCTAAGAACTGAATGTAGATTCAAGTCCTAGAGCAGGGCTTAAATCCTCGGGGGATTTACTCATATGAAGACAGCTGTCTGGTTGTGACTATGGACGTTATGTTAACCTTATTCTGATGAGCTGAGCGTAACCAATTCTTATACATTGTGCGCCTCAGCATAGCCGGGCATACTTTTTATTTCTGTTAAATTTTTATGCACTTATTGTCTAAGAGGGTATGCTTTGATTGTCAGCTGGTTTTTATGCTGGGTACACCCTCAAATGGCACCATATTTATCCTATGCAAAGGCTAGCCGAGAGAAGCAAAACATATTGCAACATTCAATGCCAAACTCTTTCTCTGCTCTTCTTTGATTCTTCTCTGTATACCTTTTCGACCAATTTACCGTTTGAGGTCTCATTCCTTACGGAGTTGTGTCATACTGAGGGTGCCAATAGATTTTGGATGATTGTGATGTACAACATTTATTCTTTTCTGTTCGAGTTTTGCTTGTTAATAGCAATGAACGGTATGGAGGATGCATGACACATGTATATATGGAAATGCTAGGATGTTTGGAGTTCATTTTTTTTCTTATCATACACATTGAAGAAGAATCAAACTAGGAATTTGCATGTAATGTTCTCGAATGTGCTTCCCACTTCCCACTGATTGCTGGTGAACTTATAATTTGCTTGATCATAGAATCTAGGTTTATTTCAATGGCTGGTTGTATCAATCACTTCCGACATTGATAGCAATTGAAGCTTTTTACTGTTTTTGTACTAGCAGAACAGGTAGAAGCATGGGGAGGAAAGCTGGGGGCATCTACATAAACCCTAAAAAGTTTGGCGCTGCTGGAAAACCTTGCATGAAGGAGATGGTAACATTCCTCGGCTGCTTGTCCCTTAGTAAGAACAACGATGAAAAATGCATCAGACAAAAGGATGTTTTGCTTGCTTGTGTTGAATCTCAGGTTTACATTTTTTTTTTTCTGTTTTGAACTCTTTCTTGTCTAATTACATTGCCATGTTTTAAACAATAGTTTTTGGGAGGAAAATTGGTGTAAACTACTTTGCATTTGTGTCATTAACAATTTGTTTATCATTCTAATTGCAGAAAGGGAAGCCCCACAATCCAGCAAAGACCCTTAATTACCATTTGATGCGCCTCGGAAAAGCTAAATTCTTCTAGTTACTTTAAATATTGCTGATTCAGTTGATGTGAAATCATTACAACATTTTGGTCATGTCGTGGCTATCTGCAAATTAATTCCAGATGTCGATTCCGAACTCGTGTCGATGGTTTTGTAGTCTGTATTAACATAAGATTTATACATGGACTGCAGTTGTCGCAATGGAAATGTTTAGGACGATGATATGAATAATGTTGCCCTGTTTGAACTCAAGATTTGTAATGGTATTGTCTCTTTTGAAATAATTGTTGTTTCTTAAGATGATGATGCTGTATTTGTATATCTATTAATTATGTGTCTGATTAAATACTTCGCGGAGGCTAATTCCCAGGCTCCCTTTGCATGAACTCTGCGCCTGCTTAAGATGGCCGTCATGATTCTTTCTTTGCATGTATTTGAACCTGAGGTTAGCAGGAAGAGAATTTTACTACAGTGTGGGATAAATGTTGAGGATTTAAAGAGGAATATAGTTTATCTAAATTGTGTTTAAGTAGAGTGTGCAGCTCTCAGATACTACTCTAGCCTCTTGCTGTGTTTACTCCAATTAATTCTGTGTATAGGAAAAAGAGTTTGAAGCCACATCATATACACAAGGTGTGGTAACAAAGAAATCTTCGGTGGGAAAAAAAATTTAAAGTATTCCAAAATATTAGCCAAAAAATTAATAATCTGTAAGCGGAACATGTGCAGTTCAATTAATCCCTATATTAATATGTTTCTAAGCAAACGCTCAATTTTAAGGCAAGACAATTATAGAATCGGAAAGTTTTAATACGATGTCTTCATACATTGCAGCTAATCTTCCAAACATGGTTTCTACTAGAACTTTTTATATCTGATTAATAGCATCACCATTAAACCCACTCATGATCTTGTAAAGCATTTAAATTTCCATATGATCATTTTCAATTAATGCTAGTTGATATATATTTCAAACAATACATGTTAAGATATCTGAACAATAAAAAAAAACACAAGAACCGTGATTTGTTAACGTTTAAGGCTTTTTCCAACGTTAGATAATTCATTGATATAGAATTTTTTTGGTATGTAAAAGCTATCTCAATTTGAGCTTGTGAATATTCGTGCCAAATGATTTGTTTGGCTCCGCTCTCACATGAATGCTTATTTTAGCTCAATGAGCTCAAAACTAAGGCAGCTCGGTATATTTATATCGAACTGTGTCGGATCCAAATGTCATTTTGCCATATATCATGTGTTACTGTCACGGAAACATTCCATGTAAAATCATATGAGAAAAGAAGCAGAATATTTGGTAAAATTGCTATAGAACCATTTATCATCCCAAAATTTAATGAATACCATTTCCCAACAACCAGCCAATACGGTGCAAGAAAATATCGAGAAATAATACGCATCTTTCCAAAAAGCGAATGCATGAATAAGATACATAAGCATTACAAAGTAAAGGTTCAACCAACTCCGCCGATTGCAGCTACAATAGGCTTTAGTGGGTTTTCAACGTAGCGGCATACAAACATTGGTATTTTAGTACATTTTATCCATTTGGTATTTTTTGCCTTTTCGATAAATGGATATACAAATTTTGCAAATTGGTGTTGGCAAAAACATACCTACACTTATAATGAATTTTATTGGTTATGTTAATCCCACAAGCTAAGGCGTCTCATTTCTGGATATCTAACTATAAAAGCTTGGTCGCCTTGACTCTTTTATCTCCCTTTCTCGTCATTTTCCAACTTCGACGCGCAGAAACATGCTCGAAACCCTAATTCCAGTCGAAATTTCTTAAAATTGTCCCCTTTTCCTCTCTCCGTTCCATTCGCCCATTGATTTGGGTGCGATACTAGGGTTTCGACCGATTGCGGATCAGCTTGGCGAACCGGCGATGCGAAATTCGTGTTCGCAACAGCAGAAGAAGGATCTCTCCGTCTACGACTTCAGCGCTGAGGATTTGGCTGTTGAATCAGCGTCGGCGAGATACAAGCGGAACTCAAAATCAAGCGCCGAGGAGGAGAAACATGAGGCTGACAAGTACATGTTCCTAAAATCTTGTAAGCACTTGCCGTTTTCTGGTGCTAAACCCTAGTTATATACCTTTTCTGTTAATGAATTTAAACCATGGAAATGATAAAAGTTATGGGCGTTTAGTTGAAAGCGATTCATACACGTTCCGCATTGCTTTTTATTGCTGCGAAGAGGAAAAATTGGGGTCAACATTTGAAGATGGTAAATTGTCCATTCGATATTTACTGATGTATGAGAGTAATTGTGAGCATGAAAGAGCAAGGTATGCTACATGAATTTGGAATTTAGGTACTGAATATGTTATAAAATATATTTCTTTTAGCATACTGCATTAGAAGAGTTGGCAGAGGCAATTATAAAGCCTTGGCTAACAACGTTAAAAAAAGTTGCAAGTGAAAATTGAATTTACTGAAGATAATCAAGGAAGGAAAAGTTGTGCTTTTGGACAACATAATGAAGGAACAACATGAGGGAAGAAAAAGAATTACCGTTTAATGGTAATGAGACCATGAGCTGCATTTTTGGGAAGATGAAAAGGTAGAAGTTTGGTCATTTATAAGGAGAAGTGTGAGATTTTAGCACTAAGGTTTAAGTTTGCATATTAATTCTAATAATCAATTAGTCGGGACCATGGTTTGAAACCTCAGCCGATCACGATCTGAGATGGCCGATTTTGACCCAAAATTTGACCGTCCTAGTTCCGATACCGTTATCGTCTAGTCCTGACTAATATTAGGTTTAGCATTTGACTTGTGGGGTTCTTGTCTTAAATTTATTAATAGGTAGTGGGTTTTTTAATTGGTTATTGGGTTACCGTTTATTTGGCATCATTAATTACTGATAATATATTATAAAGATTATAGTTATTTTATGATGTCTAAAAGGGGCCACTTTAGCTATCATTAATTCTTGAAGAATTTGCCAAATTGTTTAAAGTAACTTTTAATATTTATTTTAAAAAAAACCGATTCTTTCTTTTTGTTCGTTGGTATAAAATCCAAATTTCCGATTTGAGACGGCTGATGCGGCGAGATGGTCGATTCCAATTCCAAAAGTGGCTGTTTGATACCGGTACCGTGCTTTTAAACCTTGGGTTAGCCTTTGTTAACCACACTTTGGGAATCATTATAGTGACAACTTGTACACCTATGTATAATTTTATGGTTCTATAAAATTCCATATTGATTAATTGGAATCATGACATGAATTATGAGGGAATTATCACAATTAGGTTAATTAGCTTTGCCACGGGCTCATTAAAGTAAGGAAGTGTCAATTGAATAAAGAAGTATCAAATGATTACATTATATGGTGCAAAAAAAGAGAGCAATGATCAGGTTTATTTTATTGATGAACTACACAATGAAGGCATTCGATTTGGCATGAAAAAAAATTAAGAAAAATGCGAACAATACTAAACAACTAATTTTACCTTACAATTTTGGAATAGAGGATTGTCCCCATTTTTCGTTCTTTTTCCTTTTATGGGGCTATGGAGTTGTGTAGGTGGGTGGATGGGATTGAAACTGGAGGTGGTAACTTTAATGGCTAACATTTATGCATGGCTTAAGAAGCCAACTCCTTGTGAGTAATGTTTTATTGGCAATGGTTAGGTTTAACTTTATCAGTAACATTATTAAAATATTAGTAACATTATCAAAATCATTTTAGACTCTTACATTACTATAGATCACTCGATATTTAAAAGATCCAAAGGAAGATTAGCAATTTCTTAGGACTTGATATATATCATGCAATTGTTGTCAAAACCTTTTAAGTTTCTGCTTTGTATTACCTAGAAAACTATGTTGATGAGGGTTTTTTCCCGTGCAACTTATTAACCTATATCGTGGACAGTGGGTAGGAAAACCTACTCATGTAAGCAAGGAGCAAAATTCCAAAATCTTCTCTAGTATGAACTAGGAAACAGTCTAAAAACAATGGGAAGGTAATAAATTGTATCCTTGTTAGTGTAGAAATAACCCAACCTTCCGTCTCTCCATGCTTTAATTTAGGTTATACACAATAATCCAAGATCTGGATTAGGTCCATAATTCAAGCTTTTGGGGCTTCCATAATTCAAGATTTCGGGTTTTGCATCCTTCCATTTAAGGGGATGCATTTACTAGTAGAGGAGGATGTGCGCACCATGCCACAAAACAAGAAAGGAGATAAATATAGTGGGCGGGCGGGCGCCATTTTTGGGTTCATTATTTTTGACTTTTCTTTTCCGTCCTTTTGACTTTCATCTCGGCGCAGTGCCTGTATCAATTACTACTTCATTGTTGAGGAAGACATAATTAAAGCTCGTATTCCTATCTGTAAACGTGGACGAAAAGCCATTTGGAAGGCTATTTTGCATTGTAGACTGGACTGCATATTTTGTCTTACTGTAAACCCTTATCTTCTTTAGAATGCCAAACATACCTAAGGTCTCATAACGACATTGAATAGATAACTCTGTCTTGAGAACTGAGACAACTAAAGACATAATCACATAGCTTGATGGTCTTGCCCGCATTCAGTGCATGAAGCTTGAGGCTTACTGTTTATTAATTGATCTTCAGGAAGTTTAAACAAAAAATTTCATTGGAGAGGCATCAATAATATGTTATTATTAATTGTTTGCTAGTTTATGTCTCATCAACACAAACGATACACAATAATACGTGTCAGAGTGGGGCCCGCTATTTTTTTTAATGAATTGAGAGTGCCTTTCTTTTTGGAGCATGCTATGTTTTACCTCGCATGATTGTTTCCATAAATGAGGTGGTTATTTTTAGAAAAATTAATATGGAGTAGTCTTTTTATTTCTTTATTTACGGTTATTTGTTCTGGTATAACACTTGCTATTAATTACTCTTTTATTTTTACAATGATTTATGCTTATTTTGCCTTTGTCGCAGTTACTTCAGGCTTGAATTGTGAGCAGACGAATGTAAAGGCCGTGTTATGTATTGACTTGCATGAAAATTCTAGTCCTGAGGATTCAAATGCTATAGATTCTCCAAAAAGAAATCTTGCTAATACCGAAGAAAATTCTGAGTTGGATGAAAATATGGCGTCATCAACTGGTGATGAAGAGCATGGCAATGCATGCCTTGGTGAAGTTGACCCTGAAACTCTTGTGAGAGAGGGCTCCCTAATGACTGGAGCATCTGGCCATGTAGTGCCTTCAGTTGGCACTGATCAAGTCTCAAATCTGCAGTCTGATGTATACATTTTCTCTTATTGACTCCATAAGGCCCTTATTTTGCATGCTAAGTATTAAAATTCTACATGTTCTGACTTTGGAGCTCTGTCAGGGAACAGCAGTTGATGTGATTTCTGATGCTGAAGAAAGTTGTACACCATGTTCCGTATCTCCATCAAGTAGTGCCTCTGATATCGGTGAGGACGAAGGTGAATTTTTACTTGTAGTTCTAACTTCTGAGGTTTACACCACTATAGCTGAATGCAGCGTAATTTTTGTTTTCAGATTACATGGAGCATCCCTTTTCAGAAACTTGTTATGCTGCTGCTGGAGAAAAGGTATTCTGTTATGGACGTGCAGATCTAATAGCGAAGCGAAATTTCGTACCGTCTTTTTTATACTCTTAGTTTGCAACATTTATTTTCAGTTTCATAGGATTGCCAAAGCAAGAAGGCTGGATTAGATATCTTCAACTAAGGAATGTTTATATTATTTGAGGTTGATGGATATAAGAGGGAATTTTTTGCCTATCATGGCCAAAAGGCAACAAGTTACCACTTTTTTTGGACGATCTGTCTTTTTTTTTATGATATATATATATATATATATATATATATATATATATAGAAATCTTCTAATCTCTCTGTCGTTGTTAATGCATCTAATGCTTGCAAAATATCAATTTTTCTCACACACACACACACACACACATATATGAGAATGCTCCATTGGAAACCGGTCACGTGCACGTTTGTGTGTGTGTGTGGGGGGGATGCTCCATATATATATATATATGAGAATGCTCCATTGGAAACCGGTCGCGCGCACGTTTGTGTGTGTGTGGGGGGGGGGATGCTCCATTGCACACCTGTTCGCATATTTTGATAACCGGGAACTTTTGTTGCACAACATATTTGAACGGTCCAAATCGTTCAAGTTGATCACTCTACGTCCAATTCTATTTGTATGAAAAATCGAAGAATTTGAAGACCTCTAACCAATGTGCATCAAACGGGTGCAAAAATGAATGTCTTTCGATAATACAACATAAACATGATCTAATATATGTATTAGAGACCTTCAAATCTTTTGATTTTACATACACATAGGTTTGGGGTTCGGATCGTTCAAATATGTCGTGAATCAAAAGTTCCTATTTTAAAAGAATGTGGACCGGTTTGCAATGGAGCGTTTTTCTGTAACTTATAATTGTACAATGCTTCTTTGCGTTTATTATTCCAAACTTTAATTTTTTTAATAATGTCTTTTATTACTGGAGTTTTGCAACACATTGAGGTTAATTCCCCGGCTCGCAGGATAACGATGACTTGGAGGTTGTTGTCTTACCTGATTATGTCATATATGAAAACATTTTGCATACAGAGGCACAGCTATTGTTCTTATCAGATTCCATCATAGTTAAATGTTCTGAAGCAAGTGAAAATAACGATAACATTGTTCTGGAATGGGCAATATCTGATATAATTCGTATTGAATGCCGGTGGAGTGAAAGTGTTAGTCTTCTTGCTCCCATATCTAAAAAGTATTGTTTTACTATGTTTTACGATATGACGTCTTTTTGATTGTGATTCATTTCCTTGTCACAGGTTGGGGCTACTCTGATTAAGTTTCAACTAAGAGCAACTACAGTAAATAGAAATGAAAAAATTCATGATACACATGGTAGGTTTCTGTTCCACTATTTCGTGCCTGATTTATATCACTAAATGGCTTGCTGGTTATTTTAACAACGCCGTTGTATATGCTATCTGTTTTTCTGTATGAGAATTCTTGCTTAAAGCTGGTTTGTGTACAATTTGCTGATTATAAGCATGTACTGTAAATTGAAATTGTGATTATCATTGAGTCTCAAAATGCAGGCAGCTGTATCCTTGGTTAATATTAAAAGTAATCCAGCTTATATACATTTCGATTATATGTATCCCTGATTCCTCTGATTAGTGAAAGGATAACAAGGGAAAAGTCAATATTTTCTGTCTCTGTGTATTTATCTATACTTCTACCTAAGGATGCTTGTGGGTTCAGCTATGGGCTTCCAAGGTTTTGTTGTATGCATAATAGTGTATTATACTATTTTCTTTGTTAGATGCCCAACAGTCTGTTGATCGTCTTAATTGTGCTTATCACCAATTCAATACACAATTTACAACCTACACTGTTAGCGATAAGTTTTTGTTAACCTTTTTATTAGTTGATTAGCCAATGCGATTAGTCTTGTTAATATGTAGACGCCGTGGAATTAATATTTGCTCTCACAATATTTCTTGTTAATACGTAGATCCTGTGGAATTAACATTTGCTGTTACTGATATGCACTGGTTGGAGAAAGAGCTGAATATCAAGAGGCTGTCTGAAAGATATAAAGGCATATGGAATGTTCCTCAATAGTAAGTTCTTGGTTCACTGTATATTTTCTTTCCTTCTGGACTTAAAAATGAAGGATATAGTTACTTTCAGTAAGTTATGCTTACCCATGAGAACGCAGTCTATTAACAGTATATAACATCTGTGCTGTGCATGTTGTTGTAAAGGTCATGCTAGGTTTAAGTCTGTGTCACGTCCCGCTTCCCAAAATACGGAATACGGAGAGCAACAAAGGCCGGCCGTGCTACCTACGGTAAGGAAAGATCCTTCCATAGTTACATAAGGCTGTCTAGTTTAACCTGTCAAAAATAAAATCCAATACCCAAAGGGATAATACTGATAATCATGCTGCAACGAAACCACAAGGAATCCTAAAAAAATGGGTCCACTAGATAATTGATGCAAATAAATACCCAATACAATAGGTTCGAAAAGAAAACAAAATCTGAAAAGATACAAAAGTCCTAATGTCCCACAAGGGTGCACATGCTAAATGAAAGGAAATAAATCTACGGGTTACTGATTTTCGGCCAAGTCCTGATAGCCGCTGCGATCTTGCTCGGCCTGAAAATCTGTCTCTAAACCTAAGATGACAAATTTCAGGGATGTCAGAACATCCCATCAAGTACTCAACGTATAAGGTGTGTGTATGGTATGATCATGAATATATGAATGTAGTGAAGCCCGTGTGCGTAAGTAAAAACATACACACACATTAATACTATGAAACAAACATGTAAAGAGGTCAAGTTATAACCCAACTGGTCACAAAAGGTAAACTATCCTATCGTAAGTTCGAGTGTGTGCAACCTCTGCAGGAGTATTCCTAACCCAAGGGTAGGGCTCCAGGGGTTGGGAAACACGGGCCCAACTGTGGGACGGGACTCCTGAGATTCTGTTGCACGAACGCACACTCAAACTATCCTAAAATCCCGCGTATTCATATCTAATATGGTAATAACTAAATCACTAATTAAGAATGCTGAATAGACTGGAACTTATAATATCATGTTAATTGTATAAAAAAGAAACTAGTAAACAGTATAGATTGTGTCATGGCATGTAATTCAGCATTCTAATTTGAGATCTCTTTTTAATATGCGCAGTCTGGAACAATGAGTAGTCATGGCATGTCCAGTACAATAGTTATAACATGATAGTGTCCATAAACAAGAATAGCATGTTAAAGTTTCTCAAGCATGTCGACAATAATAGTCTCAAGTAAAATGTTAAATATAGATGATATGATGTGATAAAGTAAAAAATGTAAACAAGATTCAACATAAATATGCAAGCATCTGTATTTAACATCCGGATTTATTTAGTGGAAAGAATAATAAACTGAAATATGGTTTTATAGGGTTAATATGATTAAATAGGAATGACAAATTACAAATGCATAAAGCGGATAGTGGTAATAGTATAATTACGAGATAATAGTAAGTAAGATAAAATAAATGACAGATTGACTAGTCATCATGTAAGTGCTAATAATAAGTTTTATAATTATGTGATAACAGAAAATATTAATACAAATTATAGTATCAAAATAATTTATATGACTAGGGCATATAAAGTGCAGTGATATTATAAGGAGTGGTAGTGTAGAAAATTCAATTTATATATATTAAATATTAAGCCCAAAGCGTTTATTGATTAACAGTAATAATAGTATATATTTATGTTTTAGATTATGATATAAGTGTTGATATTTTGCATGCCAGTGTATACCAATATTGTTGCAACAGAAACATATAATTACTTATAAACTTTTTTATTTATTAAACCACATTTACATGTTAATAATCATTTTATTGCGCTTCCCTTTTTACAGTTGTTCACTTGATGAAAGGATTAATGGGTATTCTAGATCTTAGGGTTTTCATCATATGTACAAGTATTATAACATATATTAATAAAGTGGCAAAATATTACAATTTTATTTAAACATTGTAAGTTAATAATTTATTTAGAGAATTGTTGATATTGCATCGACTAAAAAATAAAGGAGTAAGAGTACTTGTCTCGGAGACGGATAAACACGACGACACGAAGCGCAACTCCAAGGTTTGATTGCTCGGCTAATTTTGAAGAAGAAGAAAATATTGTGATGGGAAAGAGAGAAGGTTGATTTATATGAGAAGTAAAGAGATGATAATTAGGTTGTTTTTTTTATAGGGAAGAGAGAGATGCTGTTAAAGATTGAAGAGAGATTATTATAATTGGAGAGAGAAATATTCTGATGAGATGAGATTTGTGTTTGAATTTATAAAAGAGAGATACGATAGGTTGTTAAATACTTCTATAAGATATTAAAAAAGTTGTATATATACATATTAGTTTGTATATAGTTAGGATAATACAAAAGTATATGTATATAAATATATTAGTATATAGTAAAAATATATGTAGATATGTATATGGTTATGGATTCGTTAAAATAAATATAATTAGTTGTTATATTTAGGATTTTAAGATATAAAACAACTTTAATATATCTTCAGTTAAACTATCCTAATAAAATATCTTCAATTATATATATATATATATATGTTTGTAGAAAAATAATTAAAGAGTAGATTTGAGAGAGAATCTGCTGAGAGAGATTAGATTGGAGAGAGAGAGATTTTGTTAGGGAATATATATATATAGAGAAAGCGGGGGTTTGATGAAGTATAGTTAGTGATATAGAAAAATATATGTAGATAGAATAGAATATGAGGAGAGAAATCTATTGGAAAAGATATTTATTTGGAGAGAGAAAATAGTATTTGTTTTAAAAGGAGAGAGAGCTATCAGGTGAGAGATATATGATGATTGGAGAGAAAATTGAGTTGTTAGTTTAGGAAAAATATTTATATGGTTAAAAGATTTAAGAGGGACTCTCATGACCTGTCAAAACTAAATATTTTAAATAAATATTACTAAACAAAATATCTTATAAATAAAATTTAAAAATGGGTAAAATTTTGTATATATATATTATTTAAAGAAATACCAAACAAAATATCTTTTGTTTAAACTATAATACTAAAATATAAATATGGTTACAAAATAGTGTTAGACAAATAAATATTTAAATACTAATAGTATGCCTATTTAACAAACTTGAAAAACCATAATTATATGTATATATCTTAATTAAAAGTATTAAACTCCAAGTTATAATAATAATAAAGCAAAACCCAATATATCAAAAAGAAAAAGAAACGTACGATCGGACTAGGGTGTTACACTTTGTGAAATCAGAAAAGTTATAGTGTGATTTTATATCATAGCACTATGCTGGTTTTGCACATCTTTCTAATTAAATTCGAACATTGAACTTCGTACTTCTGTTTTTGGAATGATTATTATTATAGCTTATTTCCGTATGTCCAAATATACACAACAAAAAAGAATTGACTCTGAAAATGAGCTGCTATACTGGTTGTAGATATTTATTATAGTTTGAACACTATGATATGGAGTCTAAATGTCCTCAAAGTTGTGAGTTTAGCAACATGTATGCTTCATATATTGTCTCGCTCATGTGTGAAAACATTATGATACACAAATGTTCAAAGAGAATAATGGAGGAAAGAGGCCATAGGAGGGAATTTCTTCCCATGGCGTCGAAAAATTACATCCTCCCTCATTTTTTCCGACGATCGGCACACATCATCTTCATCGTTATCATCTAAGATATGGGTACACCAAATTTCATGTGATTCTACAACTTTTTTACCGTTGATTTAGCAAAACAAAAAGTTATGAAGTCGGTAAACCGTTAATCTTGAATCCACTAAATCAACGGTGAAAAAATTATAGAATCACATGAAATTTGGTGTACCCACATCTTAGATGATAACGATGAAGATGATAGGTGCCGATCATCGGAAAAAACGTGGGAGGGTGTATTTTTTTGACGCCATAGGAGGAAATTCCCTCCTATGGCATCTTTCCTCCATTATTCTCATGTTCAAATATGCTGAATTCATATTTGTCTCAGAATGTCAGATAAACCCTAAATGTGACGAAGAGTTTCAACATTTTTTCTTGTGTACGCTAGCCTGTAGGTTATTCCTGAACTTGTAGCTTTGATGTTGTTGTCATTTTCATGAGCAGGTTACGATGATACTTCTTTGGCCCCAAAAAAAGATAGGATGATACTTGAGTGATGGTGGTTTCATGATAGTTTGAGGATCTGTTTATCATGCTTTATCATTATATTGTTTTGATGAAAAAGTTGGGTTATGAAACAACACGAGTCATTTGTGCTTGACCATTATTTTTAATAATTAATTACGACGTTCGAGTAATTATTAATGCTTAGGATGATACTTGAGTGATGGTGGTTTCATGATAGTTGGAGGATCCGTGTTTCATGCTTTATCATTATACCGTTTTGATGAAAAATAGGGCTATTAAACAGCACTGGTCATTTGTACCTGACCATTATTTTTAATAATTAATTATGATGTTCGAGTGATTATTAATGCATGCAAGTTAAACCTTGGATAAAAAGTTATGAAACATATGATTTGAAGGAGGCCAATATGGGATAGACTGGATGCAAACAGAAATATGTGGTTTTGTAAACATATTAGTTTGTATACCAGTACTCATTATCTATTTAGCCAGAAAATTAGGAGAAACCTAATTTTGAAGAATAGAAAGTTTGCTGGAAAATCAAGAAAAATTAGATAATCATATATAGTTCATCTTTCCTCCGTACAATTTATGCTGTTGATGTCCATTATGTTTTATATTCATAACTTTGGCAGGGAAAAAACCCAATTGTATGGTATAAAGGCAATATCTTACATTCTTACTTTCTGTTACCCATTTTGTTGAACTTGATAGTACAATTGGTGCTTCTTCATATTCTGTTTAAATTAAAATTTAGGCTTAATTCGAAAAAACTACCAAATTCCTTGCCTCAGTTATGAGAAAGTACCAAATTCTCTCAAAATTACGAGAAACTACCATGCTTAGAAAGTTTTATGGTAATTTCTTGCAATTATTGCTGACATGGCACCTTATTTATGGTAGTTTTTCCGTAGTTTTTGAAACTTTTGTGGTAAATTCATGTAGTTTTTGAAAGTTTTGTCGTAGTTGCTTGTGTCTTCAACAAGAATTTGGTTTCTCGTAATTAGGCCAAAGTATATTGTAGTTGTTTGGAATTAAGCCTAAAATTTATACTCATAGCTGAAGTTTCCATTTTATCCAATTTATGTGCTGCAGTATTGTGACACCTAGATTAATGATTTAGACCCATTATGAGCTAAAGATCTATGCCTTATATTTGATTTTTTCTCTCGTCAGGACAGTTTAAAGATAATATGGAATTTTGTTTATTGCTAGCAATTTGAATCTTGATATTTTCTATGCTTAGGACAATTTAAATATTATGGATTTTTGTTTATTACTAACAATTCAAATCCAAATGTATTGCTGTCCCAGTGACCATTCCACATTGGAAGAGGACATGGAGCATAATATGTTCTTCCCTAGACATTATTTCACCAAGTGAGTTCATTTAACACTATTCTTTTTCTAAATCTTTTAGCTTGGATAAAGCTTTTTTTTTGTTTATATATTTTGCTCACTAGTGGTTACTGCAATCAGAATTCCAGACTCTTTTGAGGACGTTATCTACCCTAAGGGTGATCCTGATGCTGTTTCTATAAGTAAAAGGGACATCGAGCTCTTGCAGCCAGATACCTTTATCAATGATACAATTATTGACTTCTACATAAAGTAAGTCTGATGCTATTACATGGTTTTTCGGTAACATAAATTATAAGTGGGTACCGAAAAGCAATTCTTTCAATTTTTTACATATATTTCAGTTAATACATTACTGATAGATAGATTAATGAACTCCAGAAACATTAATATTGCACGGTAGCTTGAGACATAGAAGCATTTATGAAGCGTCAAAGCTACTTTGTGGATAAAAATCGCAGATGACAGTTTATACTAATGGACACTGTAGCAGAGATGTAGTGACTTGATCTTTCTGATATGTTTTGATAAGAATATCTAATAAATTAAGGCTTCAGGCTTCATCTGGCATAGAGTTCTTGGCCTTTTAGTTATTAATTGCTCAAGGAACTGCTCCTCTGACTATATGATGCGCTGGATGCTATTTTGGCTGCTTTCTTATTTTTTTTAATTTTTTTTGGAAGACAACTCTCATAAAAAAGTTTGTCTAAATTGTCTTTGCTATCTGATCCGAGTGTTTTTACCTTTGGGAACAGTATATGCCACACTAAATGATAAACACAGCGATTTCTGTCATCTTCCAATAATGCTGTAAATGCCTTTAGGGTAGGACATGTACGTACTGTTACAAGATTATGCAGCTTTCTGATCTATGTATTTTTGGTATGTTCCTTTATCACTTTGACCTAAGAACATTGGAACTTTGCAGTCATTAATCAGTTTTATTGCATATTTTCTTGTAAAAATCAAGCTTTTCCTTTTCTCCTTTTCCTATTATCGGTCATCCTTTGTTTTACTTATATTCTTTACTTATTGCTTATACATTGAAACTTATCCTTTATTTATATTTTGTGGGTTACTCAGATATTTGAAGACTAAGATTCCGGCGCATCTGAGGCATAGATTCCACTTCTTCAACAGCTTCTTCTTCCGCAAGTTAGCAGATTTAGACAAGGATCCAGGAAGTGCTTCGGAAGGCAGAGCTGCATTCTTGCGCGTCCGTAAGTGGACGCGCAAAGTGAACATATTTGAAAAGGATTACATTTTTATACCAGTTAACTTCAAGTGAGAACTCTCTTATCTTTCTTTCCTTTTATTTTACTTTATTCTTTATGATAGGGAAAAGTTTGGTTTTTCACATGGCGCTGTTTATTTACGACCCTTGAACTGCAGTCTTCACTGGAGTTTGCTTGTTATATGTCATCCAGGGCAAGTGGCTGTTTTGAAAGGCAAGATTTTTTTAGTAAGATGTGAATGTGTACTTTCTTCTGCTTCATATTTGTGTTCAATAGTTGTCACTTTTGCTCTTCCACAGAAGGCGACGGTAGGCGATATCCTCAAGTCCCCTGTATATTGCATATGGATTCCATTAAGGGAAGTCATAGCGGTCTAAAGAATCTTGTTCAAAGGTATGCTGCTATATTTCGAGGGCTCTTTGTGTGAAGTTTTTTTTTATTATCCTAAGTAATCACCTCGTAGTCTTTCTTTTGATTTCATAGCCCGGGTGCGCTCTTCATATGAAGTTCATAGCCTAAAAATCTCCCAGTTTTCTTCTTTTCTTTTCCTTTTTCGAGTTCATAGCCAACGTGTAGTTAGTTTCTACTCTGTCTATAAAATTTTAAATTTCAGTATAAACTTTTTGTTTAGAAGGAGGTACTTGTTATATGTATGGATTCAAATCATTTCAAATCATAGCATCAAGATTCTTTGCACACACTTGCATTGACCACTAATGATATGAAGTTTGATGGGCTCATGTGTTTCTTGATCAAAAACCCTGTCCTAGGACTAAATGCTAATATGTTACCAGCATTTGTTTTTATCCTTTCAGGCTTACCAGTTACCATTTCCTGTATGTATTCTCCACATTACAATTGGTTTGGTTCAATTTGTTTTCTACTTTAATTTCTGTTGTATACATTTCCATAAGTCAGCTGCCAAACCATACTTTGTGTATATTTAGCATCAAGTTACATGGCAGAAGTCTGTGCAATATTTATAGTATTGGCTTCAGAAGGGCCTTTATGCCTAACCAGAGATTTAGTAATTGAAATATTACATCCAGCAGAAAGGCCTTAGTAAATGTCTTGGGATGGTTGACTACTGCCCTACAGTCTCTTGAGTTCATTCTAAGTACTGCATCATATTAAATTTGGTTTCTTTCCATTAAGATAATTCAATATAACTCCAGTTGTTTAATGGCTATTAGTTACAACTGTTAACGTTTCTTCTTTGGACCACGACAGTTATCTATTGGAGGAGTGGAAAGAAAGACATCCAGATTCAGCTGAAGATTATGTGTCAATGTTCTCAAATTTGAGATTTGTCCCTCTCGAGGTTAGCCTTGAATGCTTATTGACAGCTTGTTTTCTGACAGAAGTGATGCTTTGTTATGTTGGCTAAATATTTCTGTGACAACAAGCAGACACACGTGTTGTTTTTTACATGAATTCGTTAATGATGCAGGGTAGTTATAAAAAACCGGCACACCTATTTTTGTGTTTATTTTGCTTCTGCGGCGTTTAGCACATTTAATATATTTGCACATTGGGTAACATAATTTCATTTTTTATTTAGGAGTTAGACTAGGATCCTATCATAGGATGTGACAACCTACCCGCTTTTTAACCAATAGGTTTGCTTTGAGATTTTTGCTTCCAGTCATGTGAATAATTAGAAGAATGAAAAGTTCTCTTCAGAATTGTTATCACACATCTTAAAGCAAATCTAAAGGTTAATAAATAGGTAGGATCCTAGTCTAACTTTTTAAAAGATTTTTTTTGGCTAATTTAGTAGGCTTTTCTTATTTAAAGGAGTGGTGTTCCTGAAAAAGGAATAGTTGATTGAGTTAGATGAGTTCTCTGTCTCGACGTGAAATGGTATTATAAAATAAGACTTCAGGAGTGGAGCAAGTCCGAGTTCCTTGGAGAGCTGTTCTTCATCGTTATCTTTCTAAAGAATCTAAACTATGCTTTTCCTTTCATTCCAAAACCCCAATTCCAGATTTTAACATCCACAAAGTTATCTCAACCCTCCTATCCTATGAAGCACGGATACTTGTAAGTGCCTCACGAATCGTCCCCGACCGAGAATCGGAGTCTGAAACTCTCAAAAACTTATGGATTCTTTCGGATTCGCACAGACTTATAAATGTCTCACCAACCTCTCTCGAATCGACGTCTCTCCTCTTTTTCTCGAAAATTAAGGTTCTCGAAAATTTGAAAGTGCATTGAATATCTAACATAATAGCATTATTGATTTATATTGTTATTATTATTTATATGTATATCTTAATATATATTCATATTTATTTAAATAAAAATTGATATTAAAAAGGTATCCTATATCCTAGGTTTTTGAAAAATTTTGAATCCTCGAATCCGTATCGTATGGTATCCCATATCCGTAGCCGAACCCGTGCTACATAGCTCCTATGTCACTAACAACATATCTTAGCAAGGTTGTAAAAAGTGATTAGGCGGTTGAGATGTTGCCTAGAGCCTAGGCGCTCAAGTGCTTAAGCGGTTTTGATATTTTTATTTAAATATGTTTAGGGATGGAGAGATGAGGTTTTCTAGTGAGGAAATTGATACTTTTGGATATATAATTGGGTTTGGTATTATTTAGCAGGTTCGGCCTCTTAAGCACCCGGTCAGGCGCCCGCCTAGGTCCCGCTTAAATGGAGGCGGTGTAGCCTGCTTAAGCGCAAAGTTCGCTTAATCGAACACTTAGTGAAAAGCCATGCGGTTTTGTGCTGCCTTTGCTTAATTGGCCGCCTAGACCGCTTTTTACAGTACTGGATCTTTGTTATTCATTATATGAACCCAAGTTTGAAATTATTATAAGATCACTACTACAATTCTTGAAGCTGCCAAGATATTAAAAAAAAAGGATTCATGGTCCTGTTTTTGTCTTCGATCATATTTGATGTTGCTTCTGCCTCTGCCATTAACCACATCCTGGCTACATCATCCTTCTTGCGCCGGCTATTTCACATCGCCTCTTTCATTGGTGACTTCTCACTGTTTTGCCACCAAACTCAAGGTTCTAACACGTAATAAAATGGGAAAAGGTGAAGGAATGACCTGCCCATTGGAGAGATAGCTTAATAAAAATGTGTTTTTTGTTTGGGCATAATTATTGACAGAACTTTGATATCCACATCTAGAGTTATTTGAGTACTAATTTTCTGAAATTATAGAATTTGAGTGTCACAAGTGGATTCCGACAGATCTTTAAATTATAAGTTTAATTGCGACTGTTTTGCTTGATATTTTTTATATCATTTATCGACTCACAAATACTTATGTTTAGATCTCTGGTGTGCGTGCCTCATATACATTCTTTTTGCATTATTTAGGTTTTTTCATAGAGGTGCCTGTTTCATTTTCCTGCTTTCTTAGTTATTTGCATCCACATGCATGTATTTGATTAGCCTTTCTATTCCCATCACACGCCACTTCATACATTCTTTATCTTGTTATATGTGCTATCATGTATTATTCTGGTCTTACGATTTATATCTGCACATTAGCATACATTTATTTATTTCAAGTTGATTTAGCAGATCGTAAAACCTTAATTGGATAACCTGTAACATGGTTATATGTATTGGAATGGCGTGGTGTGTGGCGAGTTGAGATTTTTACCTTGAGATGGCCAAATTAGTCTGTCAAATCGATGATCGTCTCTGTTCATCTATTCTGCATATCGCAATTTGACATTTGGATGATTTGGAGTGTTCCAGTTCATGGACAGCATATGCCGTGTATATGACTTTCATGGTCCTTACGCCATCAATTTTGTGGACGCTTGGTATGGATGTAAATGGACCCGTATAATCCGATCCTTATCCGTTTTCGAATCCGAATACTTGCTGATATGGATATTAAAAATCCATATCGTACGGGTATTTTAGTATCCGGATTCGAATCCGGATCCGACTTGGATACACATTTCCTATCCGAATCCAGATCCGGATATCCAAAATAATGATACCCGCTATTAAATTACTAATTACTATTAGTTAAAGCTAGACTTATATGACTTGTAGACTTGATGTTATATGAAAAACTCTAATTTGAAACTATTAAGACTTGTGGACTTGATGTGATTGTTTGAATCTAAAAATATTGGTTAACCCATTTAAATATTTTAATAGTTGCAGTAATGAATCATGACTTTTTATCTTTATCCGAATAATATCCGTATCTGATTTTAGCGGATATGGTTTCTACAATATCTGATCCGTATTCGATTTGTAGTGGATACGGATAATAAATTTTTGTTTCCGACAACTATCCGTATCCGCATTTGCATCCGTAAATAGGTGATGGATACGGATATGGTAATGCCTATATCCGATCCGTATCCCATCCGTTTACATCCCTAACGCTTGGTTCATCATTGAAAGGCTCCAAATCGTTCTTTTTTCTACACAAGTGTTTGAAAAAAATGAACGATCTGTCTTATAAAAAGTGTTCTGAAGGCGATTTCGTAGGCAACTACCTAAGAGTCACCTTAAAATCACACCCATTGTTTTAAATTGTTTGTTAAGCATTAAGTTTGAAAAATTCTTTTTTGTTCTTTTTCACATTCAAATGAATTGTCGATCATTTTCCAAGGTGAAAGTAAATATACCAATGCGATTGAAGTGTACACATTTAACAAGGCTTCATAACAAATATATATTTTATTAGGAACATGTGGTAATAAAATTACTACTACTACGGTCATATACTAAGTAATCTCATTAACTATCAACGAGTAAATTTGCATGAATATTGGAGTGATAATAGTAGGCTGCTTAATTGCCAAAAAACAGAGCGCTCGGCCGCTTCAGACTGCCTAAGCAATTACTTTTAAAACACCGACCATACTGTATACCATCTCAATGAATGATACACATTGTTTATGATATAGACCTTAGACACCTCGTCATAAAATTCTCTACTTCGAACCAAGACTCTTCTTCAGACTTAGGTTCTGTGTTTAAGAAACCATGTGATTTGAATTCATTTTGACCATCAATCAGATGGGTTTATTTGTTGTTAAATTATTCAAAAATGTTTTCATCTACTTAATTCATGTATTAAATACAAAATATTAAGGCATGGCTCCCATAGAGGATAGGATGATAGAGAACCGATCGAGATGGTTTGGACCGATCTGAAACAACCCCATAAATCCCGGTTTCAACCGATACCATCCCAAACCCTTAGTTCCAAGGAAAAATCTCAAGAAATGTTAAAGAGAAAACTTCGATTTGTCAAAGAAAAATTGAAACTTGCATCAGAACTACCTTAAATCTATGAAAAAGATGATCTGAAGGAGATATAGAGCAAATCTACGAGGAAATAGCTTGTAAATTTGACTTGGGAGGCGATAACGAGCGGATCTTGAGCATACTATATCATTTCGAGTAAAATGCGGCGACGGCGACGGCGGATGGAACTGGAACAAGGGCTTTTTCTCAAAGGGATCATAATAACATGTACTGAGTTGTGTGAGGTGTTAATAATAGGCTTTTCTTTCACATTTATTTGTAGTTGGGCCTTTAGGCTTATCTTGCATAGAAATTGGGTTGGGCTATATATAAAATATTTTGGGTGTTGGGGTTTTATATAGTGTGTATGGGTATTGATATATATCATGCCTAATATATGTATATGTATACATATAATACATGTGTGTATACCGATACCGATATCCAAACCGAAACTAACTGAAACCCACCGAAACTTGTCAATATTCGAAGGACCGAAACCGATACCAAAACTGAGTTCTCGAGCATTGGTTTGGACATGTGCAACAGAGACCGGTAAATGCCCTAGTTAGAAGAAGAAACTAAATTGTAGTTAATTGCGCAACTAGGGGTATTGATAGACCTAGACAAACATGGATAAAGGCAATTCAAAATGATACTTTAATCCTTAATTTAACTAAGGAGACAACCCTTAGCGTAGCAAAATGGAAGAAATGTATTCATATAGCCGATCACAAAATTTTGGGATAAAGGCTTGTTGTAAGGCATGGAGATCATAACCAACATTGTGAATCATTCATGGTAGTATTCCACCATGTATTTTAGGCCGATTCCTCATGTTACTACCTAAGAAGTCAACTTAGGGCCACACCCTATATGTATGTATGCATGTATGCTCATTGAAACCGAAACCGAAACTAGTGAAACTAATTAAAAGTCAACAATATTGATCCAATTTGAAGGGACCAAAACCGAAACAGGTTTCCCAAACTATGCTTTGTATATATAAATGCAGCTTAATCAAATTTGTCAATTTGCCTGTAAGGAACCTTTACGAACACATTGGGTTGAGCTCACACACACACGAGCACTACTTGGGTAAATACACATGCACAAGGGGCACCCATAAAAGTGTATACTTTCTTTGGATATTGTGTAACAGACCATCAAATAACAGTTTCGGTATTGAAAGATGACCTAAACTGCGCAAACTATATATAATTAGTATTATTCTTCACAAGGAACACAATGCCTAACAGGCCGTTTGTTGCAACAATAGGAAGTGCAAAATTTGTTCCGAGTAAAAAATCTCAAATCCATTGTTTTAGTTGTTTCAAATTGTGTTGTTGGATTTCCACGTTCAACCTGTTTTGTGTTTGGTTGAACAGTAAACAAGTAAAAATGCGGCATTTGTTGCTAACTTGCTTATGTGGCTTATGATAAGACTGCAACAACCCTTGTAACTTTCGTATTTACATTTTCTAAAGTTGCGACAACTATTGCAACCAAAGTGGTCGCGATAATGTTGCAAGAATTCATCACGTTTTATATCTTCATTTTCAATTAAATGCTTCAAGTGCTGCTACTACAACGTATGTGTTTTTGGCCAAACCGTAAATTTTGCAACTCCACGTGTGCATTTATGAATGCGTGTCATACACATCCTTGATCTTTCACTTATTCAAATTCTTTTAGCTCTTTATTTTTTGATGGCAACAAAAAAAATTATGAATTATCAATGAGTCATGATTAGAATTTTATCTTTAAAGCTAAATGGGACCTATGAAGCATGGATACTTGTAAATGCCTCACGAATCGTCCCCGTTCGCGTACCGGAGACCGAAACCCTCACATTCTTTCGGATTTGCATGGACTTGTAAATGTCTCACCAATTTCTCTCGAATCAACACCTCTCCTCTTTCTCTCAAAAATTAAGACTCGAGAAAATTTGAAAGTGCATTAAATATCTGACAGAATTTTATTATCTATTTATATAGTTATATATTTATATGTATATCTTCATATATTTTTATATTTATTTAGTTAAAAATTGTTATAAAAATGTATCGCATTAAATATCTGACAGAATTTTATTATCTATTTATATAGTTATATATTTATATGTATATCTTCATATATTTTTATATTTATTTAGTTAAAAATTGTTATAAAAATGTATCGCGTATCCTAGGTTTTTGGGAAATTATGAATCTGCGAATCCGTATCCGTATTCGAACCCGTGCTACATAGAATGGGACTGGGGTCGACTGCTCTCGCCTATGTAGCATGAATTTCTTGTCGGGGTGATGTATTCATATTGGTTTCCTATCGGATACATATCCATGTTGGTTTCTTTTGGATTCATGTAGAATGCTTGTGGAACTCTTATTGGCTCATTCTAGAACATTTATAGTTATATTATGTACTAGATGCAGCGAACATGGATAACTGTTTACAACATCAACCATCTACTAACCAAAATTATTAAATATTTGTACTTTTAGTTTAGATTTGCAAATTTATATTATTTGTTAATATGTACATATATTTTATTCAATCAAAATTTAGTGTATCCTAATGAATCATATTCTTAATGTTTGAAAAACTGCAAATCAAATCCGTCTTTTATCGTGTCCCGTATCCGTATTCGAATCCGTGCTACATAGACGCTCACATGACCCAGCCCCTTGGACCTTCCCAACCTAAACCCAGGGTGTGGCGCCCACCCCTTTTTTTTATTGGGAATGGCAGCGATAGGGTTGGCTTAAGCGCTTCCCCATATAACTCGTCTTTAAATGTTCTTTATTATGTATTCTGTTATTCTTTTTCTTTTTTAAATTTTAAATCAAATGATTCTTTCTTAAGGTTCTCAATTGTTCCTTGACTAGCACATTTTGATATTTTGTACCTAGGTTTATCGTTGTTTCATCTAAACACATTGTTTGATATTTTGGGGTAGAATGTTTTGTACCTATATTATGTACTATTATAAATGCTTATATTGATAAAGTTAAATGATCTCTCTCACCTTTTCATTTGTTTTTATAGGTGCCACAACAGGAGAACTCATTTGATTGTGGCCTTTTCTTGCTCCACTTTGTGGAGTTGTTTTTGGAAGAAGCTCCCGTCAATTTCAATCCATTCAGGATGGGCAAATTTTCCAGCTTCGTGAGTATCTCTTAACATTGCCAAAATCTATTTGCTTCAACTTATGTGATCTCTTAAATACAAATACTACGTAGAGCAGGTTTTACATCGACAGTTCTGTACTAGATGAGAAAACTACCCCTGTTTTTAGGGTTTTCCGTAATATTTAGCATCCCTTCTATTGTAGGGTCTGTACTAGATGAAAAACTTACCTTGTTTTTAGGATTTTCCATAATATTTAGCATCCCTTTTATTATAGGGTCTGATTATACTATTACTAATTAACACTGAAGTTTAGTGTTTTCCAACTCTTAGGGATTTTAGTATAATTTCTAACTCAAATGACCGTCATTTTGGTATCATTCTTTTCAATTCAGCAAGTCGGGGACGCTTGAGGGAAATGTATGTCAAATTAAATATAATGGAGGAAAACATGTGCAGCTTATAACAAAACACTCTAGTCAAAAGAAATGCAAATTAACAAATGAAATTCCTAATCTACAAGATCAATGCACATAAGAGATCCAACATTTAGCAATTGAGAGAATAAAAAAATAGAAACTTTTAAGCATGATAATCACAGTTGATGTTGAGATTATATTGCAATTTATCTGATGTTGATAAATTATAAGCCTGGGAGTGCAAATAGCCTAAGAAACCGATGTATAGACATTATATTTCAGATTATCAGATTTAAATAAACCTAGACATTGATACTAAACAAGCGACGAAAAATTTAGACTCATGTTTCCAACTCCATAACCAATTAATGACAGCCATATCAAACTGAAGAATCTCTTTACCTCTTTCACCTTTAGCGAAATTTGTTGTTTGAACTAGATAGTAATTAATCACTGCGAATTAATTGGTTAATGCTTGCGTAGAAGCAGAGCAGAGCAACGTGTGTTGGAGCTTTGATCAACGGATCAGAAGGTGGTCTGTATTGATGTTGTAGAGTAAAAGAATTGCTTCTATTGATGGGTTTCTTATGCCCTCATATCTGAAGTTGATTAGGTTGTCATTATATTTTGCTCCTTGCTGATTTGCTAATCAGGCCATGGACAAGAAAGATTAAGGATGTCCCGGCTTGATAGGTATTTATATAGCTTTTTAGCTTAGAAGAATCCTTAAATATTCAGTCAGCTCTGGATCTGTTTATTGTTCGAGCGTGATGGCGAAGGATTTGAAGAGTAACGATCACACGCGTTTGTGAAAATATGTAGAAAGTTACCGCAATAACCAAAGATCAAAGATCGATCACATCTAGTTTGGATTCAACCACAGCAGAAGAAGGTCAACTACAACCGACAAGAGAAAGCTTCATAGAGTACACACGCCAGTCTTACAGAACAGACAAGTTTTCATAAGCACATTTTAGTCTAATTTATTCTCATAAAGTTCTAGCGTTATATAGTATAGAGTCATTTACACGCTTTACTACACGGCCTCGGATTCAAATTATTATACATAACTCTCACGCTCTTTCCATTTCTAGTTTCCATTTAAAGAAAGGTGGCTTATTGGCTTCATAACTAATAAATTCTTGGATCAAACACTTTAATAGATGATCCCCTGTAAGACCGCTATTTGATATCAAATTCTTTATAAAATTGGAAATCTATATGGATGGGAACATACAATGTTGGCGAGGTAATGGGGTCGATGATGATAAGAAAGACTGCAAGGGTTGTTGATCGTTACGGAGGTAATGATCAGCAGCGAATGTCACATGAGAACAGAGAGGGTCGATGATTGGTGGCGGCAAGGCTTAACATGTTGGAAGCGATAATCGTGTTGATGGAGCAATGACTTTCCAAGGAGGCAGTGAGGCTCGTCGGCATCAACATGATCAACAATGATCAATGGTGGCGGCGGGAATGGCTCATTGACTGTGGCAGCGACGATCAACGACATTGGATTTAACGTCTATTCATGTTGTAGCTACAATCAATGACAATGACGATCAATGGCGCAATGTAGCCACACTGTGGGTTTTAGTTTGAATAAACTTATCAAAGAAAAGAAAAACGTATTCATGTTATAATATATAAGTTTGCTATTAGCTCTAACTTCACTCATTAAAATCTGATTCGTGTGGCCGTAAAATGGAGAAAATATAAGATCGCATTAGTGATTGATGTGGGATTGCTATTAGCAAGGTATAAACTAAATATAGCAATGTTAACATATTGATTTGATAAAAATAATAAATGTATATTATAATTTTCTAAAATTACAAGAAAAATATCGTGTCAAACAACATTAAGAATATATTGAGACTAATCTTGCCCTTAAATTTAAATATATCTTATAAATTTATTATATATAATAATAACAATAATAATAATGGAGGATAAATGACATAGGAGAGAATTTCCTCTTGCGGCGTCTAGAAAAATACACCTTCCATGAATTTTTCTGGTCGGCACCCATCATCATCTTTACACCAAATTTAATATGATTCTACTACTTATTCACCGTTGATTTAGTGGGTGCAAAATTAATGGTTTGCCGACAATATAACTTTTTACATTGCAAATTCAACGATGAAAAAGTGGTAAAATGGTGTATCCACTTCTTAGATGATAAAGATGATAGGTGCCGATCATCAGAAAAATTCAAGGAGTGTATTTTTCCGACGTCGTAGCAGGAAATTCCCTCCTATGACCTCTTTTCCTCATATATATATATATATATATAAAATCAATGCTAGAAAACAATTAGCACTAAAATATATTTTAGTCACTTTACTATAATTACTAGGGAATAAAATAAAATAAACATACAAAAATTAGTGCCTAACGTCGCTAGTGTTCAAAGTCGGTTCGAAACTTATGTTCGAATCTTTCCTTGTGAATTTGTAACTTGATCTTTAAATCCTCTTAAGAGATATTTCATTGTAGTAGTTTGCCTCCAATTTTCATTAAATGTTCCATATTATATAAATATGCAAAAGATTAGTATACAAAACAATTTGTTTGACAATAATTAGAATCTAATTGGGGTGAGATCAACAAAGTTCTCCATTATAGTTAAGTAAAATAAAGGAAAATTTATTCGAGAGCCAACAACAATATGTAATAGTTTTGCTTGAATATTATGACATGTGATCATTTCTAGGGAAGAATCATATGATAGTTTTTTAATTAGCTTAAATTTACACTCCAGTATAAGGGTGAATTAAGTTTGGTTTGATCTGACAGGTTTCTCGTTAATTTTATATTCGACATGAAATTTATACTCTGAATCCAAATCCCTCCAAACTCATCTGGTTTACAATGCTATGTATCCAAAACTATATTTTACGACTGCAGACGAGTTTCTAGCAAACTTGGGTTTCAATGGACGCACCGGTTTATCGGGCTTAACTAGTCTATAAATAGAACAATAAAAATATAAATAATACTACCATTCATAAAAAGTTAAATTACTTAATAATCCTTTAGAGGTCTTAGCCCGAGTCATTCGAAAATACAATTTCGGAATTTGAAAATTCGTGTTTGTCCCAAGTTATTTAAAATTGGAATTTGCTTATAGTGTTGGTCGAAACCGATATTTTAAAATGCAGAATTTGGATTTTCTAACTCATCATTCAACTTATAATACAAAAATGAGAAAAACCAATCAATTTCAAAATCACAATGTCCTTGGTTTTCTAAAATGCCTAGTACATAAAATAAATCAAAATTTAGATCAACCATCCTACTGGGCACCGCCACTACTGACTGCCGCAACCATTAACCGGCGGCAGCTACCGCCGCCACCGCGGCCGACCACCCATCCCTGCCGACCAACCGTCGTCATCGGCCGACGATTGCCTTTAACATCACCGGTCATCCGTTGCCGTCGAACCTCCGTCGGTTGAGTACCGGCTAATGCCAATTTTCTAAATTAAGTGTCCTTATTTGTTAATGTCAATTTTTCTAAGTTAAGTATCCTTATTGCCTTAAATTATATTCTAGCGGTAAACCCCGCGCGATGCCGGCGGGTTTTGGAATAATATGTGAAAATGACATTTATCCGAAAGACGGTGGAAGTTCATGGTATTTATTTATGAAAAACAAAATCCATGGTATTTATCCGGAAAACGTTGAATTTATTTAAGAACGTTGAAATTTAATGTTATTTATTTGTAAAGAACAAAGACATGGTATTTATCTAAGAAACATCGAAATTTATTGATATTTTTTGTAATAGACAGTCCATGATATTTATTTGAAAAATGTTGAAAGTTTATGGTATTTTTTGTAACAGATTGTTCATGATATTTGTTTGAAAAAGAGAAAGTTTATCGTATTTTAATGAATATCTAGTTCTATTAACTAATAAAAAACTGAAAGTTTATATTACTTATTTGTAAACAGAGCAAATCCATGGTATTTATCTAAAAATGGTGAAAGTTAATGTTAGTTATTTGTAACGGAAAATGTCCATGATATTTATCTGAAAAATGTTGAAAGTTAACAATATTTATTTTTAATGGACAAAACCCATGGTATTTATCTGAAAAACATTGGATATTTATGGTATTTTTTATGGATAAAATTCATGGTATTTATTCGAAAATAGCGTAAGTTCATTGTATTTTTCTATAAAACATTGAAAGGTCATGATATTTTAGGGAAAACCTATTGGGATTTTGAATTGATACCATACTTGTAATTATTGAAATTTTTTGAATTGATGACACATTGTAAATAGTGAGAAGTTGAGGTAATGGAAGTGATGTAAATTAACCAAAAATACCCTCACCGAAACATTAGAATTTACAAAAAAACCCAGATTTTTTGCAAACAAACCTAAAGGAATATTCTATTATTAGGAGCATTTTGGGTATATCACCAAATTTCCACTTCTCATATAGCTTTTTATTAGTATAACGATGGATTTTGAAATTAAATGACAAGCATTTTGAATAGACTTGAATTTTGTCAAAATGAGTCATTTCATTTACAAATTTAAGATTCTAAAATTGCTTGGGACTAACACTGCCTTAATGTTTCACCGCCTTATATTTTTTCTCAACACTTTAATACTGTATTGTATTTCTTCCATTAGCACTGTGATGCTTTATGTTCTTAGCCCTTTGTTTATTTTGCATCAGTTTATTCATTGTGCTACGTTTCTACAATTTCTTGTCTACATGATGCTAGAAATAAACCGACATGAAATTGACACAGCAGTAAAAACAAAAAGTAATAAAGTGGTAACAACGAAATACATTAATACATTAAAGTATTGAGACAAAACTATAAGGTATTGAAGTGAACAAGTGATGAAACATCAAGGAATTTTAAGCGATTTACCCTTCATATAGTGAATTAGAAAGGATTCCACCGGTGTTTGAAAGTGACTAAGTTATCAATCTCTAAAAATTTTAGAGTGAATTTGATTGGTTTTCAAGATTTAGAGATTTTCTTTGGAGTTGAATAGAAAATGACTTAGAGAATAAGTAAAAATGTACGATTTGCTTGCTTTAAATTTAGATTAAATAATGAGACTAAGTCAATAATATGAGCATTAAGGGTGAGCATAACCCGAGCCGAACCGAACCAAATCGATTTTAGTTCAATTGGCGGCGTTTACTTGAATTCGGTTTGGTTTTGAAAATAGAAAACCAGTTAAACTTAGACGATTGATTTTAACATGCAACGGTAGGTGAAAGTTAAAAGGGTGCAAAAAATGGGTGTGATTTAAAGAGGGTGCATGCAAATTATATGGAGGGCCTTATATAATTAAAAACCTCAATCCACCCTTTCTCGTTTATGGTAGTGCAACTTCTTTCTCGGCCGTGATCGACTGCACTTCTTTCTCTTTTGGTATTGTTTTCTTTATTCACATGACCGATTCTCTCGCTGATGGCGGGGCCTATCACCATAGTTTTTAAATCTTTCTTGTCTACTTTAATTTGAAAATTCCGTGTTTATATTTCAGTTCTTTTATTTGATCTATGTACATATTTTATTTTTTTGTATCATTAATTTTTAATTTTCTTATAAATTGTAAGCGGGTTGTATGATTTTGAAAGTACTAGATATTATGAGTTTCCTAAATGAATTTACTGTTTTAAGTAGGTTTTTGAATTAAATCGGATGCTAACAATTTTATTAAGAGGAAATTTTATTGTACTCATGATTTTTTTAATTTAAAAGAAAACCTAACAAAATAACCAAACCGATGCATTGCGGTTCGGTTGATTCGGTTTTAAAATCCAGTTTGGTTTGGTTGGAGTTTTTTGAACAAAAACCGAACCAAACTGTATTATGCTCATCCCTAAATAACCTATTCGTGTAGTTGAAATTGGTGGGTTATGAATTGCATAGGTTATGTTTAGCACAGAGGTTCAAATCGGGGCAGGTTGTGTATGGTTAGGTTTAAGTACGGGCTTGGGCTGGCGGGTTATAACTGTCACTCAAAAACCGACTTGAGAATTGATCGATAAAATGTGAACCCGTCCAGTCAGGTTTGGGCGAGTATATGTGAAAGTTACTAGTGCCCTCGCCGCGACAATTGCGGCCAGGAAGGAATCGAAAAACAAAAATTTACAAGAGCACTAGAAACAAAATCCATAGCGATCGTTTTAAACACTAAATCAGAATACAAACATGCAAGGTTTAGGGACTACAACTTATCATACATGTTCACCTAATCGTGGAAGACCTCTCCAAACTTCTCGTAGGCCGTCGGGAACCAGCTTGAGAGACGACCACCCTTATCGAAGATGATCCATCCGAGAGAACCTATTCAAGCTCCAGCTTCACATAGTGAAGCAACCGACGCTCAAAACTCGTTAGGAATGGAAGGTGGGGATGTAGGAATTTTTCACCCATTTTCTCTCAAACACTCAAGCTCAAGAGAGCAATCAAGGAGGTGAAGTAGCCATAAAACATAATGCGTTAAGGGTTGTATGGAGGAGAGAATGTCTTCATCTTAATTTTCAACCACAAAAGAAAATATCATAATCATTTTTCAATAAACAAATGAAGCTCATCCCTCTTTATATTCCTCAACCATGCTCACCCACATCATTACCATGAATATTCATAAATGAATATTCACAAATGAGGTGTCCTCCTTTTAGAACATATTCCGTATAAATACGGTATACAACCCGGTATGTGTATCAAAATGCATATACACGTATCCGTATAAAAATACAGATAGTTAAGAGAATGAATAGTGAACAATAATACTAATATATATATATATATTAAAAATATACATATAAATTATTAAATCAAAACTTGATTTAATAATCCGGCTTAATCCTTAGCCGGCTAGTATAATCAACCGTCCGATTAAAGTCCGTGTAACTTGTACACATTTAATCGGACACCTGTATGTGCCAACATACGTCACCAACATACGTCATCTATATCATATCGCCTGAACCGGGAAAACGCTCTGTGTGAGACTCTAAAGACTCGATAATACGCTGGCAGTGAGTTACTGAATAGATCCATAACCACAAGCACGTCAGCAGTACTAGCTGTACGTAACGGCTACCCATGGATATACCGAAAGGGAGGTTGACAATCAAGTCCGTCCGTACCCTACTGAGCCTTAATCCCTATTGAGCCTGAATGTGACAATCTCCGTACAATCCGGTTTCTTCGTCTAAAAGTATCGCATACCGGGTTTAGGGTGTGGATAACGTCAGATCCTTAATAACCCGATAAGTTGTGTCGGAGTCAAGCCCATCACCAATTGAGAAACTACTGAACTCCTGTCAGTAAATCTCATCCACTGTGGCCATGGATTTAGGGTGATTGCTAACCGAATACAGTGTGGCATCAACTCTTAATACCAGGAGAGACGAATTCCTAACAATCGCTCATTGCCTCCATGTGGTTCGGGGCTGTACCCTCCTTTGAGCCGTGGTAAGATGGTAATTTAAGTACAGTGGGAACTCACACGAGACAAATGGCGATCTCAGGTCAAAAGACTAAACTATACTTATGCTGCTAGAGAATTTCTATCTGACGATAGATATAATACCATGTAGAAGTTCTCGGCGAGCCGTTCGGTATACGCACCTCCAGCGAGCACCTGTATATTATCTTAGGTGACACCACCAATGGTTTGTGAGACCGGCCACCGTCCCTCGTCAGGGTTTAAAAACGTATATACTAGTCTACTCCGGAATATCGACGTCTAGTCTCGATACTTCGATTATGGACATCTAAGGACGTGCTTATGGACTACCCAGCTCACGTATATTTATAATGCTGGTTGTCAAACAAAAATCCTATAGGCTTCATCATTATATATTAGCGATACGTAATAACAAGTAAAATGTATACACATCAATAATAAAGGAAAACCAGATAACATGCTATCATTTCGACTAAGACTGTTCTGTATAGGCACTCTCTCAATTATCATAGTCTATATGCAATTACAATAATTGCCTTGAGGGCATTATATCCACTAATATGAAGCCAAAAGATCCTGGAAAATTGGGTATGCATTGTGTCAAACCGCTTGACTTGCACTCCTAGGTATATATACTTATGTATTTGTGTTTTGGCGTACACAGTAAATATTTATGTAGACCTTTGATCCATATATATGACGCAATTTTTATTAAGGGATTAATATAGTATGATCTTTACTGCTCTTAAATGAACCTCCTGCATGTAATAATTTTAGATCCCGTCCTTCCTGGGACGAACCTACATACAACCGAGGGGGGCACATGCATTGCTCAAATCCCACAGTCGATATATTAATATAATAGCAATATGGAGTGTGTGTGTGTGTATATATAATAAGTTCTTAAATATGATATAAAGTTGGCATTACTCAAATGGTTGTGATACCTTTCGACACAGAAGGTTGTGGGTTTGATTCCCCTAAGCGACATTTTTTTATTAGAATTAAATTGAGTCTAAATCCTTTTGTGTATTTATTGTAAATAAATTTTTTTGGTCTCAATTGGAAAATAAAAAGAGAATCATATTTTCTAGTAAAATGTTTGTGGGTTCAATCAATTCTCACAACTGATAGTATTATTTTTACTTTTTATTAAATTGAGTGTAAATTCTAATGGGTACTTGGTATAAACAAAAAAGTTTAGTCTCAATTGGAAAATGAGATCTAAATCATGTAATAACATATTTTAAATAAAATTTTGTTTTATAGATTATCACTCTTATCTCAACGGAAACCCACTTATCCTTGGGTTTATTTTTGCAAGATAAAATAAGATGAGAAAACTTTATATTAAGCCTTTAGTGCTCAACATCAAGAACATGGTATTCTCTCTAATATGTATATGTATATATATATAGAGAGAGAATGATGGAGGAAAGAGGCCGTAGTCTTTTTCGTTAGGTGGCGTTAAAAAAACTAAACTCCATTTTATTCAATGATCGGCATCGTCCACTCTGATATTCATCCTCTAATATGTCGATATACCAAATTTTATGTGATTCTTACACATTTTCAACGTTGATTTAGCAATGTAAAAATTTCTATTGTCAGTAAACGGTTAATTTTGCACCTACTAGATCAACGGTGAAAAGCGTTAGAATCACATGAAATTTGGTATATGAACGTTAGACGATGAAGATTAAGATGGACGGTGCAGATCATTGAATAAAATGGTAGATGGTGTAGTTTTTGACGCCATCTAACGAAAAAGCCTCCTAGGGCCTCTTTCCTCCATTATTCCCTCAAACACACTCTATTTATCATTGACTACTTTCAATAAATAAACATGTGTATCACTTGTGTAATGAAACTAATTTGTTTTAGTTTCACCTAAAGCATGATTTGTATTAACAAGTCCGCTTGCAAAATTGTTATCATAAATTTTCATTAATGATTAAATCAATTAAAAATTATATTATATACGTAGGAATCAACATCAATTTTATCAACGAGGCACTTAGAATTTTCAGTGGAAGGTTGCTGCATGTGGTGCCCCCTCTAACTAAAATTCGTGAGTCGGCCAATGCACCATGCTATGATGATTTGCAGTGTGTACATATATGACATGTAATGTTACAGAGTGTTTTTGGGATCAAGATGAAAAAGACTTGAACTTAGTGTGCATTATTTGATGTTCAAGATAGCACTGACCGTTGCAACATGTCATGAATTGATATATCCTTTGGCAAAAGCAGCTTTTGTGTGTTCCCGTGTTTCTACGTTCTTAGGCTTTACCTATTATTGAACGGTACAGTATGGTACCGGACTGCTAGTCTTTAGTAGTTAAGCCATGAATTACCTTGTTTGCATGTTCTAAGTAATGTGTACAGGTGTTTTCATGAAACGATGTCTGAGTTTTATCTCAGCTATTTATGGTAAAGCAGCAGCCCCTACAGACAACGTTATATCGAAATCCCATCAATCATTTCCCATTCAATGATGGGATTAATGTATCTTATACGCTTTGAAGACCTTGAGGCAATGAGGCTCATTAACCCTTTTTATTGAATTCTCAAATGCTAACCCATATTAAATTTGTATGTTTTATATATTCATCAAAACCATGTATTTTTTCCGGCTTATCGAAAACCATTTTAGAGTAAATTCCATTATCAAAATCTGCCGATGTTCCCTCCATTAGACGTCGGTGTTTACTAGTCATGGATTCTCAAACAGCCTGGTGTTACTAGTCATGGATTCTCAAACAGCCGACATATATAGGAAGAGAACAATCTGGGGATATATTTTAAAACTGCAGGCCATGAGGTGTTGCATAGAATTAAGAAAATGACTTCATGGTTATTGATGGGTTGCATCTCTATGGGTTTTTGTGCAGATTAGGCGGACAACCGAGTGGTTTTGACGAAAATTTTGTTTTAGTATGTTTCTTACGCTATGTTTTTAAAATTTTGAATTTATCTTGTTTTTATACACTAAGATCATTTGAAAACACCATGCATGCCACCATGCGACACAACAATATTCCCTTTTTATGGCAATGGACAACTGCTTCGATCGGAGAAACTAAACCTCAGGGGTGCTTAGGTGACCCGAAACCCGTGTGCCAAATTAAAATTAAGATCTGTAAAATAACAGCAGATTCAATCTAAATTTCTGTATATACAATGAAATTCATTAATTTTCCACACAGACGGGATACTCTATTTTAAATAACCGAACAATAGCGGTGTTGATTTCATAAATTCACATAGTTTTGATATTTTTTTTAAAAAAACAACAAACTCTTTAAATTTCTACAAAATATTATCTTTAACTATATTATCTTTAACTAATTTATTAAAGATTCTTCTCAAACTTTTGCGTATTATTTCAAAAAATACGAAGGTGCAATCAACCTGCTAAATATTAGTAATAAAGCTTAAAAATTGCAAGAAGGCACAACGATACAAGATGCCTTGGTCAATTGAGATTGGATTTTGGCACATTAGGCATAATGATAAAGTTAATGAAGCACATTAATTACCATGAAGCAATGTATATTGTTACTAGCAAGGGGTCACGTGCAAATGTGCGTTTGTGAAAAAACCATGTAAGTAAAAACGTTATCTTAATACACTGTGCTTGACAAAAAAATAATATAAATTATAATTTTTATAAAATATTATTGCATCTATCAAAATTATCAAAATGATTAAAGACAATAATGGATTTCACCTAAAGCTCGACAAAATCATCGAATATTGGAAATCAAGCATCAAAGTTTTACCATAATATTTCGGAAAATTACAAAGCATGAAAAGACAAACGTCTTTATTAGTTTGTCTTTATTTTCTAAATGACATACAAAATAAAGACAGAACATCTTTAAACAGGCTAAACCTAGCAAACCATAACAAAGCAAAGTATGAAAGGTTCCTAATTCAAAAATTATCAAAAGTAGAAAGAAAGGTAAACTAACAAAATCTGTCAAATTTGTACATTCAACCTCATAGCCTTTATACATTCTTTGAACGGTCTTACACTATGGCCGAACCTGATATAATCATGATGCGTAATTGGAAAGTGGCACAATTGTAAAACTATCAATGTCAGTTCTGAGAAAGTATAATATTGGTCCTTTGAACGCCCTCATAAAAAGTCATGGGTCGTGAAAGTTGATTATAAAATGTTTGTGCACATGAATTAGTTCACATGAAATTTCATTGTTACATCTCAATAGACTTTTTCACTCCTAAATCTCATTAGAAATTATGATGTTAGAATAGAAATTATTTTTAAAGAAAGATTAAATATTTTAGTATTAGTTTTATCGGGCAATTGATTATTTCAAAAGATTTAATTAGCTGCTTATATTCTAATGTTCTATGCATGTGATTGTTATTAGTGAGGGGCTGAATGGAAGATTTCAAGAAAAGGAAGATTTAACAGAAATTGTCACACATGTATTGGCAAAGCTACTCGTATGATATGTTTTATTTGAGTGAGTGTTCTAAATGGAATTGTTTAATGAAGTAGGGGTTAATAAAAACTTTCACACATATACAGCTATGCTGCCAAAACAATTCTGCACGGACTAATGGCAGGGGCAAAATCAGCATAAAAAAGCTTGATTTCCAGCTTTCAAGCTTTTGGTACAGCTTTATAATATATATAACAATAACAATAACAACAATTGCCTGCTTCTTTGTCATGTTTGTGTTAAGCTTTTGTTGTGAAAATGCAGTCAAGTGCTAGTCCAATGCTCTTGAAGCCATTTATTTAGATGTAAACAATAAATACCGTCATATTCTTTTTACGATGTCAATGGATTTTATCGAAGTTTGTCTGATTGTAGTAAATTGAACGAGTGGGAAGTTAAATAGTGATTCATGCCTATGGCTATGGGTGGCTAAATGTAGTGCATATAAACTGGATGAGCTGGTGGTTGATTTTTCATGTTTAAAGCAGGAGGAAAAGACACCATACTGAGTGTTTATTGAGCTACATACCAAGTGGCATGAAGTAAGAATCTCGCAGTTAGTATTGTAAACTAGATAATATAAACTATACAAACATAGGTTCATACCTTTGTAATTCGAATAATTCTGATAGTAAGAAAGGCGACGAATGATGGGATAAATTTGTCATGCTTATGTTCATTTGCTCCGTTGTTTCCAAGGGAAATAATTGACATTTCTTTAGCGTGATCAGCATGACTCAGAGCAACAGCTTCTGTTCTCAACATTAATGCGATGCAGGAGATTGTACCCAAGATAAAGTATGGAAGTATGGATAATTAAACATGATCTCATTTATATGAGTCTAGTATTCCTGGATATTTTTATGCATATAGCTTGTATTGTTTTGATTTTCTAGGCATACATTTAAAGATTTACTCAAAGAAATGTTCTTCATTAAAATTGGTGAATGACAGGATATGCATTTGGTGCATCTACAAGATGTTAGGTGGGTAGAACATGGGATAATGATTCAGACTGTCGTCCATTCAGTTTTCCCCTCAGATTAACAGCTACCAAACCATTTAAAGTAACTGTTGAAACCATGCAACTTTAGGCCATCCTAGCCTATCTTCCTTGTTCCAACTGTGATCCTTCCTCTCCTAAATCTTGGATTAGGGATAAGGCTTTATCCTTGTCTTTTATATTAAATTCAAACAGTCAGCTTGCATTTATACTTGTTGATTGTGTATTTTTATTTGCTAATTTCAAGCTATCCAGTCATTCTGTATCTCTTTTGTATCTTACTTTCTGTAGTTCTTTTCAGCTTACAGCGGATTGGTTTATTCCTTCCGAGGCTTCTTTTAAACGTTCTCTCATTAGGAAGCTAATATATGAGCTTCTGAATGATCCCTCTCAAAATGTTGCTTCTACTTCCTGCAACAACGGCCATTTTTCCTCAGCTTACTATGACCGCATTATTGAGCAAAGACCTCCTGTGGAGTATCTTAATCAGCAATGCAGTCCATCCAAGCCTGCTCTGGATAATCCAACATGTTCAATTACGGTTAGGGGAATTGAAATGAATCTTGAAACTACATCTCCACCTACTGTTGTGGAGTGCAACAAGCACGAACAGTTGGTTATGCATGAATTTCTTGAACCAGGGGAAAATTCACCGTCTCTATTTCAGGATGCATCTTTTCAGATACCCAAAAGTGCAACTTACCCAACAGAGGTACCCTTTTTTGTCTAAGATATCCCAGCCTTGGGTATGATAAGCTTTTGAGCTCTACATTATTTTTGCATCTCTCACCAACTACCTAAACTTGCCAAGTATTCATATTCTAGCAACAAGGTAATTATTTTGATTGCATATTAGTTAGAAGTGTTTCTACAGCATTATGTGATTATATATTACATATAAATTTGAAGGGAAATTTTTTAAAGGGTGTCTGAAAGACCTACTTTACTTCGTGGACATCGTGCAATTAAGAAACATGTCAAACAAAAGTGTAGTTGAAATTAACGTGTAAATTTGGATGAGTGGAAATCTGTCAAGATATTAAATAAGAAATGAGTACAGTCGTGAAGTGACCATGGAGGATAAAATGAGGGTGAAGTGATGAAGGATGAAAATGTGCCAAGTGGGAATAGCTAAATATTTATAAAAGAATATTTAAAAACATAGAATTACATATGCTTCATTATAGTGGGAATTAACCAATGTGTAAACCATGAATGGATTGAACATTTTCTTGGATGGCACATTCAATTTATGCTCTGAATATAATCTAACTATGCAAAAAAAAGTTTATATACATATATATGCAGAAAATTCCTTTAAAATATAAGAAAATTAAGGAAGATGTGAAAACGGACACAATTTGTGCAAATTATAATAGCATTTTATGCAAATAATAAATATTCAATACCAAGATAAATGTGATAAAACGGACACAATTTGAAAGCAAAGTTTCATTTTTTAATAGTGGGCCGATATATACTCCATCCATAATTGGCACAAAATTTGAACCTTCTGTTGTCCTTCAGTTTCTCCTTCCCAAGGTATTCACCCATGTAGAATGCATGGGTGTTAAATATTACTTCCGGCAGCATTTAATGATGTAAACTACATGACTAAGGCTTGCGAAGTTTGCTAGGGAAACAGGTTTTTGTATCCATATAAAGATGCCAATAGGGATAGGGTCGGGATTTCAGGGCGGTCAACAGTCAACCAGCCTAAAAGTAATGAACAACATAATAATTTTTCGAAGAAACTAAACGAAAATATAAGCTACAAATTTATTTATCCTCGCAACAGCTTTATTATCTTTAGTTTATTCTAAGTTTACATATAAAAGCAACAAGGTGAAATCCATAATTGCTTGTTATGCTTTAATAATTAACTCTAATATATATATATATATATATATATATATATATATATATATATATATATATATGAGAATAATGGAGGAAAGGGGCCCTAGGAGGCTTTTTCGTCAGGTGGCGTCAAAAACTATACCCTCCGTCATTTTATTGGATGATCGGCACCGTCCATCTTGATCTTCATCGTCAAATATGTCGATACACCAAATTTCATGTGATTCTAACATCTTTTCACCATTGATTTAGCGATGTAAAAAGTTCTATTGTGGGTAAACCGTTAATTTTGCACCCATTAAATCAACGGTGAAAATATGTTAGAATTAAGGTTCGAGGTTTCGGCCGAAACCACTAATATGTCGTGGTTTCGGTGGAGACAAATACGAAACCAACCATACAATATCATTTCGGCCAAAACATTTAAAAACCTATTTTTATATCATTTTTATTGTCATTGTGATCATTGTAGGCCGTTGTTAGAAAACAGCAAAAACGTGAACCCAAACCCTATATTAATACTTATCTAAATACACTTTTCAATATATTTTAGATTGTGGCTGGATTTTTAAATACTAAGACCATTGTCTTGTAATGTAGAAGCACAAATTTAAGTATTTAATATATCTACACTTATATATGTTGTATTATCGTAGAAACCGAAACCCGAACCGAGATTAGCGAAACTAGCCAAAACCCAGTGAAACCAATAAAATTATGAGAGACCGAAACCGAGTTCTCGAATCTTGGTTAGAATCAAATGAAATTTGGTGTATCGACATATTTGACGATGAAGATCAAGATGGACGGTGCCGATCGTCGAATAAAATGAAGGGTATAGTTTTTGACACCACTTGATGAAAAAGCCTCATAGGGCCTCTCTCTCTCTATATATATATATACAAGAGAATAATAGAGGATAGGTGCCATAGTAGGGAATTCTCCAATGGCATTTGTAGGGTGTTTTTTGTCGCCCCATTGAGATGGGAATACGTATCGCTTGTCAGGCGCATTACATATTCCCCCTGCTTAGGGCAGGCTGAGGTTTATTGATTGTGGGGATCCGAATCTCCGGCAGCCGCGGACTAAACTGCCGTTAATTACTCTTAATCTTTGGAGTGAGGGAACCTCCGATTGACGGGTCAAACAGGTTATATGAACTCAATGTGCAGTTTTGTGTTTTGAAGGGGTTTTGGATATATCGGGGGCCCCACAGAGTTTTACGGGGCTTCTGCTACCTGGATAGCGGGCTGGGGGTCAAGGGGGCTAGCAGGCCCCTTGCGGGGTGCGGGGTAGCGTTCCGTTAGAAATTTTTTCTAACGGGAAACTTGTTTTGAGTGTGGAGTGCATAAAAAAAGTGGGGTGAGGAGCGTCCTAAGAACGCGTGAGTGACGCGTGGGCGCTGGGCGCCAGTAGGCCACATCCATGGCGCGTGGATGCTGGCGCCTCACGTGCCCGGCACGTGGGCGCTGGGCACCCGCGGGCCACATGAGAGGCGTGTGGCGCCAGCGCCTCACGCGCCTGGCAAGTAGGCGCCAGCGCCGACGGGCTAGGTGAGAGGCGCCATCGCTGTGGTCAGAAGTTGAAACTCCTGCAGAAAAAGGGGTTTAGCCCCCGGATTAAGAGTTAAACTCTTGAAGGGATCTTGAGGGGAGTTAAACTCCCAAAACAGTTTGATTTGTGGAGTTAAACTTCAAAAGATTTTAAATATAGTTAAACTCTTAAAAGAATTTTATTTATGAAGTTGAACTCTCAGAAATCTTTGAAGATGATCAAAGGGGACCCATTTCTTCTCCCTTAAGCCCTGAATCCTCTCCTTAGCCTCGGATCTTCTCCAAAGTTGGATCTTTGGAGATGAGTCTCTTTCTTCCTCCTCTCTGTTGGCTGGATCTTGGAGAAAAAGGGGTGAAATTTAAAAAACTTCCTTTCTGAAGATTTGATGAAAGATCCGCGTTCTCTTTCAAGGGTTTTGTGGTGAAAAACTATTTCTTTTTGGAAAAGAAAGAGTGAAACTCTTGATTTAATTCAAAAAAAGGAGAAGGTTTAGAACCTTGATGAAGGAGAGGTAGACGAAAAATCCTAACTTTCATTTCATCATCATGTTGTCTTTTATAGGCTTACAAATTTACATATAGCCCCTTGGGTTTTACAAAATGGCATTTTGCTCATCCAATATCTCATGTGCTCATTTCTTTTGTACATGAGCCATGGGCTTTACAAAAATTTGGCTTTATGCCCATTTTTCTTACATTCATGTATGAAAATTACATCAAAATTATTTATTGCATACTTTTCATTTTGGCATGGGGGAGGCTGGCCGTGGGGCTTGACTTGGGCATGGCCACTTGGCTTGGGCTTGGGCCCACCTGCCTTGGGGTTGACTTTGACTTTGACTTGGTCAACCGGGTGTAATTTTTGACCCTAACAAAGTGCCTCCCATCAATAAATGCACACCACATATGTGGGCCGTGTGCATGAAATTGATGAATCTTCTTTCACGTTGGGGCGACTTGATTTTGTTCTCGCTTCTTGGGAAGCTGGCATTGCCTTTTTTACGACATGGACGGTCGATGCTTGACGTGTCTTCGAGACGGAGTGTCGGTGGTTGACGTGTCCCCGAGGCAGAATGTCTGTTTGACGTGTCCTCGGTACGGAGTGTCGTTGGTCGATGTTTCCCCGGCATGGAATGTCTGGTTGACTTGATTCCAAGGCGGAGTATAATTCTGACGAGGTCGTTGCTGCCCTTTTTGCGACTTGGACGGTCGATGCTGTCCTTCTAGCGACGTGGATGGTCGGTGCTTTGATTTGACTTGCTCCGCTTTCTGTGGTGTCGTGATTTGATTTGTTTCCGAGGTGGAGCTTGATTCCGCCAGGGAGGTTGGTTGTCTTGCTGACTTGATATGATTTGGGTTGACATCAGCATTGCTACACTGGAATATGGTATCAGGAGCGAATCATCTGCCACGAGAAGATTTTGGGATTTTGGTTTTGGTTTGGCATCAACATCGCTACATTGGAATATGATACTAGAAGCGAATCATCATTTGCCATCAGGAGATTTCCCTCGTTCCCAGTTTAATGGCTTAGGGGTCATCTGTTCCCAGTTTAACGATTTAGGGGTCATCTGTTCCCAGTTTAAAGGCTTGGGGGTCTATTGGATTGGAAGTTTGGAATTTTGGGATAGGGGTCGGCATCAGCGTTGCTAACACTGAAGCACGGGTGCCAGGAGCAATTCATCATTTGCTTTTTCCTATTGGAGAGCGATGGCTTAGGAGACAGGTTTAGGTCCCTACCACCCAAGGCTTTTTCAATTTTATGAGCCGTAAGGGTCCCATAAAAGCATTTTCTCCCTACGAGTTGAAAGGATCTCGTAGGTGTACTTTCTCCTTAGGTGTCGTGGGGACTCCCAAGTGTGTTTTTCCTTAGTGAGTCGTAAGGATCCCACGAAGGTGTTTTCTTACGAGTCGAGAAGATCTCGTAAGTTTGTTTTCCTCATATATCGTGAGGATACATGAGTGGGTCTTCCCAAATGGAGCATATTTCTGAGGGCGGAGATCGGCCGCGTGATCGGTGATTGTGGTGAGGATTATTTGAGCCCGTGGATTGTATACGGTAGTCCATTTGGGAATTGGTCGTAGGGCATGGAGAATTTTGGGAATTTGAATTTCGGTTGGCGTCTACATCGCTGCACTGGAATATGATACCAGGAGCGACTCATCATTCGCCATTTGGGGATTTGGATTTTGGTCGGCGTCTGCATCGCTGCACTGGAATATGGTATCAGAAGGGACACATCATTCGCCGTTGGGGCATTCAAGGATTTGGAATTTTCGTTGGCTTCTGCATCGCTGCACTGGAATATGGTACCAGGATCGACTCATTATTCGCCATTGGAGGTTTTTTTTACTGCGATTGCTCTTTCATTTCAGCTTTCTTATCGCGAAGGTCACGATTGCCCTATCATTTGGCTATTTAGTCGCGGTTGTCCCATCATTTCGGCTTTATTTTTCATCTTTATTTTACTCGTTGATTTTTATTGCGAGTTGTCCCATCATTTCGGCTCCTTTTTTACACCTTTTTTATTTACACAATTTTTTACATTCCCAGTTTAACGACTTAGAGGTCGATTGTTCCTACTTTAATGACGTGGCGGTCATTTGTTTTGAATGAAATTGGCGGTCGCAGCTTGACTGTTTGCTAACACGTCTTTAGACAGTTCTATCTCTCCCGCCTTGTATTGCTTTTTGACCCAATCTTTGAAGACGAAACAGTCCTCAATGGCATGACTTATCACTCTGTGATGGGGGCAATATTTGGGGTCGTCGGTCATATTCGCTTCTTGCGGTCTTTTTGATTCTGGCAATTGTAGACCGTTTCTTAGGGCGTCTTTGAATATTTTACGGACTTTGTCTTTTATGAAGGAATAAACCTTATCCAGCCTCTCTTTCAGTAGAGATTCTCCTCCCTCTCCGAACACTGGCTTCCGAGGCTGGTTGGCATTAGGCCCGCTCATCCCTCGCTTATTTCAGTTAGCTGAAGTGTTAAAAGATTCAGCATCGTCGGAACTTCCGCCTTTGCGATTATCGTCCTTTCGGTTTCTCCAGGACCTATTGTTATTTTGGGAATCAGACGAGGACTCCTGTTTTGAGTGTTCCAACATATGAACTTCCTGGTTAGCTATTGGAATGTTTTGAGACCCGCCGTGCATAGAAAAGGGGCCATCCAATTGTTGAGATTTCCGACGAGGAGGCTGACAGATTGGTCCTGCTCTATCGGCGGTTCACATTTAACGGAGAGATTGCGCCATCGAGTTATAAAATCCGTGTTGCTTTCGTTGTTTTTTTGGTTTGGTCCTTACGAGGTCGGCAATGGTGATCTTATCGCCGACACTTATGAACCTTTGTCGGAATAGAGATTCCATTTGGACGAAAGTAGTAACGGAGCCATCTGGTATGCTCGCTTACCAGTCGAAAGCGACATCGGTTAAGCTATTAACGAATTGGCGGAGGAGAAGCGCATCATTGCTCCAGTATTCCTGCATAAGGCTTTAAATTGGGTGATGTGCTGATTCGCATTTCCCGTCCCATCAAATCTTCCGAATTTGGGGATGACAAAGCCGCTAAGAAATTCTACCAGATCATACTGAGTAGGATATGGTCTCCCGCTACTGCTAATATCTTTTTGCGCTTCGGTTTCGACTACCAATATTTTGACTTTGTTGGCAACCAAATCCATGATTTGATCTTGAGTTAGCGGTCTGCTGTCATCAGTAGCCAAGACATTTCTCGATATAGGGTGCGACTGACTTTCATACGGTCCGCCCACCTTTGGATTTGAGGGGAATATGCGTCGGCTGCCTCGGGACACCGTTTCCCGGTTCATAAGCAGAACCCTGCACTTGATTGGATGGCTGAGAGGCAACTTGGCCATGAGCTGCATCACGACATTCGTCAAGTCATCAATTTTGGAGTAAAGTTTGGCCATCTCCTTGTCTTTACTTCTGAGCTGTTTTCAGAGTTCTTGAAGAAGTTGCTGCGCCGCGTTCTTGGGGCGGAAGATTGGCCCCTCTTCGCTTTCCGAGCTCGACTCCTCATGAACCGAGAGATCTCTCTGCTTATCAGCCTCACTGGAAGGGTTTTCATTACCTCCCAGAGGATGTTGGTCGTGGAAAGTGGCAGCTACATTCATGCCAGATTGGATTTGAGATGTGGTGGCCCCGTCCTTGTTCTTGCTGCGCGTGCCCACCATGTAGACAGTGTGGACCACACATCCAGCCATCTCCTCATCTTTGGAGGGGTAACCCTGTTTTTTGAACCTCATGAAGTTTAGCCTAGCAGGAGCCCTAGCTCTTTTGTTGGCTCTGTATCCGAGCCTTTTCTGTCTTAGCTTCTTGATTTTGAGGGCTCGGCGGGCATCCGTTATCCAGGAAGCCATTGTGAGTCGATTAACGGGGAGCTTAGAGAAGATACCCGATTGAGCAGTTGTCAGGGGTACCGCCGGAGCTTGCTCGAGACGCCTTGTTGCTTTGTTGGTGTTGATGGCCTTGCCCCCAGCTGGGGCCAAGGAAAGTCGTTCATACACCGACTTGCGTTTTGGTAGTGGTGCTCTCGAGATCACCACATTTGGTCTCCTGTCTTTCGAGACCGGTCTGTCTGTTACTGGAGCTTGAGAAGCCGGGATGGCGCTAGTTGGCACCAACAGAATACAGCCAAATGGTAGCAGCGGCTCCTTCCATTGTCGCTCGAGATTGGCCGGGAGGACCGTCCTGGAATCCATCTTCATCATGTAGAAGATGGGAGCTGTGTCGAGAGCTGAGTTTGTCCTTAGAGACATTTTGCTGCGTTCGAAGATTGCAATTTGTAACCGTTTACCTGCACAAAGAAGCATGATTTCCGCACAGGCAATCAATGTATATGTTGATTGAGTTCACATGAACGTTTAACCCGAAATATGGGAGGAGAGAAGGTCCCACCGGGCGTGCCAGAATCTGTAAGGTGTTTTTCGTCACCCCATTGAGATGGGAATACGCGTCGCTTGTCAGGCGCATTATAGATCCCCTGCCTAGGGCAGGCTGAGGTTTATTCATTATGGGGATCCGAATTTCCGGCAGCCGCGGACTAAGCTGCCGTTAATTACCTCCCGCCTTTCGAGCGAGGGAACCTTCGATTGATAGGTCAAACAGGTCATGCGAACTCAATGTGCAGTGTTTTGTTTTGAAGGGGTTTTGGATATATCGGGGGCCCCGCAGAGTTTTACGGGGGTTCTGCTACCCGAATAGCGGGTTGGGGGTCAAGGGGGCTAGCAGCCCCCTTGCGGGGTGCGGGGCAGCATCCCGTTAGAAATTTTTTCTAACGTGGAACTTGTTTTGAGTGTGGAGTGTATAAAAAAAGTGCGGTGATGAGCGTCCTAAGGACGTGTGAGTGGCGTGTGGGCGCCAGCGGGCCACGTGAGAGGCGCGTAGGTGCCCGCGGGCTACATGAGGCGCGCCACGTGAGAGGCGCGTAGGTGCCCGCGGGCTACATGAGAGGCGCGTTGGCGCTGGGCGCCAGCGCCTCACGCGCCCGGCACGTGATCAGGAGTTAAACTCCTGTAGAAAAATGGGCTTAGCCCCGGGATTAAGACTAACTCTTGAAAGGATCTTGAGGGGAGTTAAACTCCCAAAAGAGTTTGATTTGTGGAGTTAAACTCCAAAAGATTTTAAATGGAGTTAAAACTTCTAAAAGAATTTTGTTTATGGAGTTAAACTCCCAGAGGTTTTGAGAAATGTAGTTGAACTCCCAGAAATCTTTGAAGATGATCAAAGGGGACCCTTTTCTTTTTCCCTGAGCCCTGAATCCTCCCCTGAGCCCTGAATCCTCTCCTAAGCCTCGGATCTTTCCCAAAGTGGGATTTTTGGAGATGGGTCTCCTTCTTTCTTCTCTCTGTTGGCTGGATCTTGGAGAAAAGGGGGTGGGATTTAAAAATCTCCTATTCTGGAGATTTGATGGAAGATTCGTGTTCCCCTTCAAGGGTTTTATGGTGAAAAACTATTTTTTTTTGGAAAAGAAAGAAACTCTTGATTTAATTCAAAAAAAAAGGAGAAGGTTTAAATTCTTGAGGAAGGAGAAGGAGCCACAAAAACCCTAACTTTTTGAGAATGAATTCCTCTTTCATTTCATCATCATATTGCCTTTTATAGGCTTACAAATTTACATATAGCCTATTGGGCTTTACAAAATGGCATTTTGCCTATCCCACGTCTTATGTGCTCATTTCTTTTGCACATGAGCCATGGGCTTTACAAAATTTTGGCTTTATGCCCATTTTTCTTACATTCATGTATGAAAATTACATCAAAATCATTTATTACATAATTTTCATTTTGTCATGGGGGAGGCTGGCCGCGGGGCTCGACTTGGGCATGGCCCTACTTGGCCTGGGTTTGGGCCTACCTGGCTTGGGGTTGACTTTGACTTTGACTTGGTAAACCATATGTAATTTTTGACCCCAACAGCGTCGAAAAATATACACCCTCCATGATTTTTTCCGACGACCGGCATCCACCGTCATCATCTTTATCATCTAAGATGATACATCAAATTTTATATGATTCTACGACGTATTCACCATTGATTTAGTGGATACAAAATTAACGGTTTACCGACAATAGAACTTTTTACATTACCAATTCAACGGTGAAAAAGTAGTAGAATCATATGAAATTTGGTGTATCCACATCTTAGTTGACAGAGATGATGAATACCGATCGTCGTAAAAATTCATGGAGGGTGTATTTTTTCGACGCCATAGGAGGAAATTCCCTCCTATCTTTCATTCATTATTCTCCCCCCTCTCTATATATGTGTGTGTATGTGGGAGTACCCTATTGCAAACCGGTCCGTACTCTTTAAAATCGTGAACTCTTGGTCTTTGACATATTTGAACGATCCGATCCGTTCAAGCTGATTATCCTTCTTTCAAATGTATGTGTATGAAAAATCAAAAGATTTGAATATCTCTAACCAATGCATCAGATGGATTAAAAATAAACCTTTTTCGATAATGCAACAATGAACGTCTTTCGATAATGCAACATAAACTTCATTCGATGTATTGGTTAGAGGTCTACAAATCCTTTGATTTTTCATACATACATTTAAGGGTAAGTGATCAATTTGAATGGATCAGATCGTTCAAATATGTCTTAGATCGAGAGTTCCCGTTTTTTTTGCAATAGGTCACCCCCTTATATATAATGGAGGAAAGATGCCTTTTTCGTCAGGTGGCATCAAGAAGTATACCCTCTATCATTTTATTCGACGATCGGCACCTTCCATCTTGATCTTCATCGTTTAATATGTCGATATATCAAATTTCATTTGATTCTAACATCTTTTCATCGTTGATTTAGCAATGTAAAATGTTCTATTGTCGGTAAATCATTAATTTTGCATCCATAATCAACGGTGAAAGTGTTAGAATAACATGAAATTTGGTATATCGACATATTAGACGATGAAGATCAAGATGGACAATGCCGATCGTCGAATAAAATGGAGGATGTAATTTTGACGTCATCTAACGAAAAAGCCTTCTAGAGCCACTCTTCTCCATTATTATTATTATATACATACGCGCGCGCATCCAACCGTTAAATCACAAATTTTGATACAATAAAACTATGAGAGTAATCGGACATAGATTAAGAAATAAAATGCCCATATCTGAAAATCAATTTGGTTTTATGCCAAGATGTCTACTATGGATACGATTCATATATTAAGACGACTGATAGAGAAATATAGAGAGAAATATCTGCACATGGTTTTTATTGAATTAAAAATTGACTAATGATATGATCTAAAAAGATAAATATGGTGGGTTTTACAAAAGAAACTAATGTCTCATAAGTGCATTGATCCGATTAAAGATATGTATGATGGAGCAATTACTGTAACGAGGATGATTGGAGAAACAGAGCCATTTCCAATCACCATAGATTTACACCAATTATCAGCATTAAGTTCTTATCTCTTTGTATTAATTATGAATAAATTTACTCGACATATTAAGAATTATGTGCAATGGTGTGTGTTTGTTGATAATATTATTTTAGCCGACGATCTAAAGAAAAGATAATTTCTAAAGTAGAAATATATAGATGTCTTATAATCTATCTAAAGGAATTATAATTACGAATCAACAGAACAAAATCTTAATATATGGAATGTACTTTAGAATAATAATGTGAAGAAATGGGTGTACTTCGCAATTGATGGCCATGAAATATCTAGAACAACCATTTTCGTTACGCGGGATCGATAATTAATTATGAAGAGAAGATTAAAAAGGATGTAGTTCATAAAATCAAAGCGAGATGGTTAAAATGAAGAAGAGCTTGAGAAGTGCTATGTGATAGTAAGATACCTTTAAAATTTGAAAGAATTTTTTTGTAAGACGGTGATAAGTCCAACATTTCTTTATGGCTCAAAATATCAGTCAACTAAGAAACAACATGTCCAAAAAATGAGCTGAAATGAGAATGTTAAGATGGATATGTTGTACTACACTAAAAGATAAGGATAAGAAGTCAGTGCATTTATGACAAGTTAGAGGTAGCACCTATAGAGGATAATATGAAAGAGAACTGATTGAGATGGTTTAGACATGTGTAACGGAAACCAATGAGTGTCCCGGTTGAAAGAAGTGATAGTTAATGGCACATCTAGAGATAGAGGTAGACCTAAACAATAGTTAGAGACAATTAAGAACGATATATCAATTGTTAATTTCACCGAGGAGACGGTTCTTTGCCATGCTGAATGGAAAATAAATATTCATATAGCTGACCCCAAAATTTTGGGATGAAGGCTTGTCGTTACTGCCGCTGCTGCTTTTGACTCAAAATAATTCTACGTTCATATGAACTTTTGCAAATTGCACGTTTAATTACTTTATCTGATGCACCTGTATTCGTCTCGAGACCATAGTGCCCCTCACTCCATTTCATTCACCAATCACCAACTGAGTTGGATGAAAAAAATGTACTTAAATTATAAAATTTTCTTTATAAAAAGAGCAGTCTCATTCAGCATTGAAGATAAAATTTATTTTTTATTATCCTCTTATATATAACTTCTCCTTATCCTTGTGGTTGCCGCACAGGAATTTGCAGATAAAAATGAGCAGCTTTGTACCTCAAGACTCGACAAAGACGATTGTCAGCCAGTTGGTGAGAACTCACTTACTAAGACATGTTCAGCCTCAAATGGCCTCAATGATGTTGAAGAAGATGAGACAGCACAGAGGTCTATGCAAGAGAAGCAAGATATTGGCTTAAAATTGTCGCCTAAAAATAGCAACCATGTGATCTCGAATGAGAACAATGAAACGGGAAAAGAAGCATCTGTCTCAATTGAGGACTGTGGCTGTGTCCCAGATAGTCAAACTTCGTCTTCTGGTGAGAATCAGGAAAATTCTTCCCATGAACCTCAAGAAGTCGATACCTGCTGCGAAAACTCTCAGGGAATTGAAGTCGCAAGTGAAAAGGATGGTCACGAGCATGTAAAATGTGAGCAAACTAATACAGCCGAGGATGAACCTAAAATTGCAATATCTGTGGATCATGAAATTAATACTTGCAAGGCAGAAGCCAAGACTAGTGAAGATAGGCTGGTAGCTGATACAATTACTGTCAATGTCATAGATGATGAGAAGGATAAAGATTTTCAAGAGTCTGTCCCTGTTGAGGATCCAGAAGATACAATAATCGTTATTGATGAGACCTCATCAGTTAAAGATGGCTCACGGCTGAAGAGAGGCGAACCAAGCACAAGAGCCGGACTGTTATATCAGAAACGGAGGAAGGTTTCACAACCTGATGGAGAGCGGAGGCGTACTCGAAGCTTTGCTAAGGACTGCCCCTAAAGCTTAGTTCGCTTTCCTCCTACCGGAAAAAGAGATGAAATTATGTTGGGGTTTCTCATTACATGAGTTCATGTAAATACTGATGGTGCTTCTAGTCTACTACCTAGTTGCCATGGTAGTTTTAAATATGTAACCCCCTGATCGGTTTTTCACTCGGTTAATTATGTTTTAGCTAGTAGCACATGGAATTTGTTTGCATTCTTACAAAATGTGGCTTGCTATTGATTTCGGAATGACCAAAATGCTGAGTTGCTGGTCTTTTAAGGTAAAATTATTTATATATATCTTCAGTTAATGTGAATTCTGAATAACTAGATAGCGTTTTTCTTGGAAGATTTACTCTCCTGTAGAACATTTACCCAATTCTGGAGGCTTAAGCATAGGGTTTACTTTTTGATAATGCTTTTCCCCCCTCCTTATGCTTTTTTCAAACTTAAAATGGGCCGAATTATTTTGTATCACTTCTAGAGCTACGAAAATTTTGGATACAAGGGGAAATTATGGTACATAAGAGCTGCTTTATGCTTAAAAAATAAGAAGACCATGGGGAGAAAGGAGGCCATCCTTTTCTTCACGTGGAAGTGGGTAAAAACACAGTTTCAAAAGGCCTAAGAGAAAAATGGAGAAAAATTTATGGTATTTTAGTGTAAATTCTCTAGTTTGAGGCATCCTTGTAATTAAGAAAAGCAGAAGCTTCAGGGTGTTTTATTATAATTTAGCTTTGTTGATCATATCAAAATCCAAATTTACTCCCTTTATCACATGCATCTCTATGTCTGCTGTTATAACTAAAAAAATCTTAGGAAACACATCATAAACAAATGGGAAAATTTGTTTATTTTAAGTGTCCTCATCAATTTAAATTTTGAGAAAAAGATATTTCACAAAACCATAGCTAACGATTCAAATTATATCAAAATTTATGAAATTCTACTACAATTCTTTATAAACTTCACTGCATATTCTTTATCCTGACTAAAATCCAATGCTGATCTAGTAATTTAAATTGTTAGTTCAAGGAACCTGAGTGGATTATCACCCCAACCCTGAGAAAGAAAGAAAAATTATATACAAGGCTATGGGTTTTAATAATAAAATATGGAATTTTCATTTATTTATTTCTTTTTTTTAATTGAAAGTTGATTAATATGTTCTAAAATCAATGTACATAAAAGAAATCTTATTATTTACATTATTTGTTAGCTATTCGATGATGACAAAATTAATAGTTGTCCTACAATTGAAAATCCTATGTACACTTCTTGACCCAGGTATCAAGAGCTTGAAAATCACAAAGAATTTTTGTATACAAAAGCTTTGAACCATGAAGATCAACATGCCTGTTGTCGTCGAAGAAAAATTGTTAACTTAATGTAAAGTTGACTTCTTTGGCCCTCAAGATGGAATAGTAGTGATGGTTAGATTTGGCGGGTTAAAATGCAGGTTTTAGAAAGATGAGAGTATTTCTAATATCGGAAGCGAACGAATTTTCTTCAATTTAGCAAATGGAAGAAAAAAAACCCGAAAGAAAAGAAAGAAAAGAAAATGAATGTGAATTATAACAGACATTGCAACATTTCATAAAAAATAAAATCCCAAGAACATATTGGTGCGCATGTGGTAATGTCACTTGAAATTTAATATATCAAGAACCCTGCCTGCATAATGCCTTCACCATATGCATTATCAATTTCTTTTTGTGAGATTCAAACCTCAAAGTTTTGCAAATTAGTCATTTTCTTAAATATTCTTCCCAATTATTGGATGTACCATATATAATGCAAACTATTAAAATCTCGCTTGATTCATGGTAATCTAAAAGAAAATTCTAGATTCTCACAAAACATTATAGAAAACCTAATTTGCTTTTGCATGTAATTAATATAACACCGTACAACCTCTCTTACTTTTGAAAATTTGGACTGCAAGAATTCCTTGTAATCTTCCATTCCATGTACCAAGCGCAACCTTAGTAGAAGTCGTTTAATATAACACCATACAACCTCTCTTACTTTTACATTTTCTTGGGAGGCCGGGGGTGGTGTGTGTGTGTGGGGGTGGGGGGGGGAGGGGGGGGGGGCGGAGAAAAGAAGAATAATGTGAGTAAATCTTTCCCTAATTGTTGACTATGGAGCAATTGGCTCGGTCTGAAGTAGCAATTCCCTATTCAAGGTCATTGCCACTTGGATAGAAATTAAATAATAATAAGAAGAGTTGCATTACGATTCATGAACCCATAATTTATAATTAACAAACATGAAATGCGAACACAAGTCACTTTATTACCAAATTTAATGGTTACACTATCAGTCGTATGGCAGATTTTTAGGGATATGTTTGCAAGAAAATGTAACTTAAAGGATAGTTGACATATTTTCTTCAAACAATCAAAATAAAAGAAATTGTATTAGCTAGAAAAGTAAGGGATTATAGGTAGAATTTGAAATATACTATCATAATCAAGTCAAGTATGTAGGTTTTAATTGGGAAAATTGTCAAAAAAAAAAAAAAAAAAACCCAGACAAACTTTTCCACTGTCAAAAACCCTGGCCCAAAGAATATTGTCAAAAATCCAGACTAACTTTCCCGTTTTCAAACCCCTTGGCTGCAATATCTGTATAGTTTCCTGCAATATCTAATTAGCCGCATGCATATATGTATATTTTCCTGTAATATGTACGAAACTAACTTATAAATGCGTAGAGTTTCCTACAATATGTATGCAACTAACTAGATATTATAGGAAACCATACAGATATGGCAGCCAGAAAAGTTTGTCATGGGTTTTTTGACAAGATTTTTTGGGCCAGGGGTATTTTTGGCGAAAAACTTTGTCAGTTTTTTTTTTGTCAGTTTCCCCTTTTTAATTTAAAGTAGAGCTACTCTTTAAATTTTTATATACAAATTATAATTAAAAAAAATGAGTTAATGTTTGAATCCCAGGATTATGCCCTCTCAATATTTCTAAAATCTCTTAAGTTCACATTTTAAAATGAACATAAAAACAACCATGACAATTGTTTCTATAAATTTGCAAATTAAGTTATAGCTACCGGATAAAATATCCTAAAATCATTGGCGAGCGGTTTATTGAAATTTAGGCTAATCCCCATTTGACTGAACAATTTAAAAATGAAGATAAAAACAACCATGCATGACAATTATTTCTATAAATTTGCAAACTAAGTTATAACTACTTGATAAAATATCCCAAAATCATTGGTGGTTTATTGAAATATATTTAGGCTAATCCCCATTTGACTAAACTATGCAAACAACCATGAACATGTTACGTACATGCATGATTCTTTGAGTATAAGGCAATGTAAAGTGAAGTCAATTACAAAGTAAATAATTCAATGAAAGCCCACAATGATGAAGCCAAAACAAAGTTGACATTCCTTTAATTTGTGCATCTCTTGGAAAGAGTGGTCGCATTAAAAGGATCCCTATATAAACTTTGTATATATGTATATAAAGGCCATGATTTTGCCATAACTAATATATATGAGATCAATGGCTTCTCTTTCTAATCTTCTCTTCTGCTGTTATGCCTTGTTTCTGCTTCCACTGAATTCTCTATTGTGCTCTCAAGTTTCTGGAGTTGAGGTTGCAAGAACCCATCATGTTGTTAGTGTTGCTTCTCTGGTGACGAAAGATATTTGTCCCCCATTCAAAGGTTTGATGCATTCAAAAGTATTGTAATGTTTGAGTAATTATATAGCCCATGGTCAACCATCGCTAATTTGCTGTGGTCGCTGCAATGCCAAAAAAGGAATGTCAGGAGGATGTGAGTCTCTAGGAATATATATAATACCATAATGGGTTATAGTCGACCATAGCCTCATTAAATTCATGATTTTCTTATGGCTTTAGAGTTATAAAGTTGGATCTGCGTAAATCCTGCTATCTCTTAGTTATATATATATAAGATCGGCATTCCTATTTTTTTTCTATATTTATTGGTTTAATTAGTTTTTTTAACCTTGTGAACTTTTAGTATATTATACTTCTTTAAGATGTGATGGATTAGATTAGATATGTAGAATATAAGATCCTTTTAGTACTTATTTGATTATATCTTGTTCATTTCAAATGTAAGCGGCATCAAATATTCTACACTGCTTTTTATGTCTTCATCAAAATTCATCTTACCTTGTAAGTTGTAAATATATACATTAAGCTATAAATATATAAAATTGGCTATGAAAAAGTCAAAATAATAAAAAATATAATACCGCTTTCTGAAAAATTATAAAGAATTGTTATTCCTCGAACACAATAAATAAGTAATGAAAGTAATAATACTTATTTGTTTTAGTATTGGATAAATTATACAAAACAGCACCATTGAACTTTCCTTTTCCTCACACAGTACTAGTGAATGCATAAAGCATTTACAAAAGTTCAATAAGGCTTTATGCCATTCACCCTTATTTTCGACGGTATGTTTATTGAATTCATGGTGAAGTTTCTCACTCATTTCAGTTAAACGCTATTTTTTCAACCCGCAGAGTCTGATTCTACTAGAATGCAAATAGCCGTGTATTCACGCCTATGCTATGGTATCAAGAACGCCTCAAAACCTACACATGAGCAAATACTCCACGATGACCTGCTGAGAGTCGACTGGCTACACTATAGAGCCAAGACTTTCAACTCCAAGAACAAAGCCCAACTGTCCAACACGATACTAGCATCGACAGACATCCCGACCCGCCAAGGAGTCCAGCTCGGCAGCAGCAACTACGTGATCAACGTCGGTTTTGGCACTCCGAAGGTCATGCAATCTGTCATCTTCGATACTGGTAGCGACGTCACCTGGATCCAATGCCAACCGTGTGCCTCGTCCTGCTACAAGCAGGATGATCCACTCTTTGACCCCACCAAATCCAGATCTTACATGAATATTTCCTGCAGCTCTTCGTATTGCTCTTATATCGACAATTCTGACTGTTTAGGATCTACTTGCCTCTATCAGGTGATAACTTGAACTTAGACACCAAGCATAACCTAATTAATTTGATTTGATCTACAAGAAATCCATATTATTATTATTATTATTTATGATGATCAACATGGACAAATGAATACAAGATAATGCGTAGTTAATTTGGCGCTAAGCATTACCTAAGTTGACTTGGTCAAGAAGAAACCCTAACTAATATAACCAACAACCATTTCAAACTAATAGGAATGGGTGGAGCTATGTCGTGGCATGGTCGGAAATTTCCTACCATGACGTCTCTAAAAGCCAACTATCCGTCGATACTTTCGGCGAAATTGGCTCCGGTTATGTTGATTTCCATGTACTTAAATATATGTCTATCAATTTTTATACCATTTGGATACCATTCGTCCTTGCATCACATATTTGCAAAATTAACGTTTACCGACAAAAGAACATTTCGAAACACTATATGAATGGTAAAAAAAATCCAAATGACATGAAAATTGACAGACATATATTTAAGGACATAGAGATCAACATGGTCGGAACCGATCGACGAAAATATCGACGGATAGTTGACATCTAGAGATGCAATAGTAGAAAGTTTCCTACCATACCACGGCATACTCTGTTTCCTCTCTCTCACACACACATATGAGAATAATGGAGGAAATGTGTCATAAGAGAGATTTTCCTCCTATGTGGTCGAAAAAATCACCCTCAACGATTTTTTTGACTATCGGCATTTATCATTTTCATCTTTATCATCTAAGATGTGGATACACAAAATTTTATATGATTCTACCCCTTTTTCATCATAAAGGACAGACACTTCCTAACCAAAAGCGCACGTCAATTTAGTGGATGCAAAATTAACGGTTTACTGATGATAATTTTTTTACATTGCTAATTCAATGGTTAAATAGTGGTAAATCAAATGAAATTTTGGTGTATCCATATCTTAGATGATAAAGAAGAAGATGATGGGTGCCGAACGTCGCAAAATCATAGAGGGTGTATTTTTCGACGTCATAGGAGGAAATTTCCTTCTTTGCCACGATTTCCTCTATATATATGTGTGTGTCTTTACGATTAATATATAATTCATAAATTAATATACTTTATTAATTCAAGGAGAAGTTATAGTGCATCGGTAGAATTGTATTTTGAGTCATAAGGCCATGAGTTTTAGCCTAGATAGTTTCATTTCCTTTCATTTCATTTTAGTTTTTACTTGGAAGTATATTATTGGGCTCTTGCTCACTGTACTTCCTATATCCTCCCTGCTCATAGGTTCAATACGGCGACAACTCCAAGACCGTAGGATTCTTCGCTAAGGACACTCTCACTCTGACTGCCACTGACGTGATAACCAATTTCCGATTCGGATGTGGTGAACAAAACAGTGGAATATTCGGCAGGATCGCCGGGCTTATCGGGCTCGGGCGAAACCAAGTCTCCCTTGTGTCACAGTCATATGGAATGTATGGCGGGGTCTTCTCCTACTGTCTCCCTTCAACATCGAGTCAAACTGGATTTCTATCATTTGGTAACTCAAATTTTTCGAATGTGAGGTACACACCGATGCTGACTTACTCCGATTTGCCGTCTTTCTACTTTGTAGAGCTTATCTCTATCAGTGTCGCTGGGAAAAAACTCGCGATAGATCCTACAATATTTTCAAACGCAGGCACATTTCTTGATTCCGGCACGGTTATTACTAGGCTGCCTCCAACGGCGTATACGGTTTTAAGTTCAGCGTTCAAAAATGGGATGTCACAATATCCAAGAGTGGCTGCAGCTGGAATATTGGACACCTGCTACAATTTTAGCAGCTATACGACTGTAAGCATACCTTCGGTTGCATTGAATTTTCGAGGAGTTAGCATAAACTTGGATTTCTTTGGTATAATCTATGTGATCAGCAACACACAAGCCTGTTTAGCATTTGCTCCTAACGGTGATGACACAGATTTGGTAATTATTGGGAATACACAACAAAAGACTTACAAGCTTGTGCATGATCTTACAAGGGGATTAATTGGGTTTGGGCCTGGTGGGTGTTAATTAATTGGTGAAAGGATTAGCCATTGACTTCTGAAAGAAGTGAAATTAATTAATAATTGATGTTTGATTAGCTTTAAGTCTCATTTAACTTTTCGTTTATTTGCTTTTCATTTTTGATGTCGAGGCCAGCTTCCTTCATTGGTTTATAAATTTTGTTCCATGCAACCCAATGATGCCCTCTTTGTTGATAATTTTTCTCCCAAAAGAAATTACCCATAATAGATGTAATTCTTTTCAAAACAGCAGCCGGAGGAGTTGATGCGCGCAGATAAAATGTGTAGAGGCATAAATGAGAGCTTTATCAAAACCAGTCTTCTAGCCTGTGATCATAGTTTGTTTTGCCAACCTTGTAACTTGTTTTTGACTTTTTCAACAAAGCTTTCAAATAAAATACTCTTGCTTCTTCCTGAATAAATGGGGGCACCCAGATATGCAAGTGGCCAATGACCCTTTGAGACGTTGGTAGCTTTGTTTATATTGGAGCTTATAGTTGAAGGGCAATCTTTTGAAGTATAGTTTGCACTCTTGCTCTGGTTTATCTTTTGCCCAGAATATGTTTCGTAATCATGCAGGAAATCAAAAAGCGCTTTTTATGTTTTTCTTACCTGGGTTAACAAAATAATGGTGCCATCAGCATATAAGAGATGAGTGATTTTTGGACATCCATCTCTGGTTTTATAAGTTGTAAGTTTGTCATATTTGCTGCAAGGTAAGATGTGGCTCTGCTTAAGAATTCTGAAGCAATGATGAAGAGGGTAGTGCTGATATGTCATTTCGACCAAATCGGGTTAGCTTTGGATACTACATATATAGCACGTAAAAATAGTTTAAAATACCAACAAATTGTGCCTAGAACTTAAAAGTAATTTTACAAGATTTTTTCAAAAAAATTAAGACACATGGCTCACATGTAGACTTATCCTGTCCTCATAGACGACATAAAAAGTATATTGAGCTATATTTATGAACTATTTCATTCATTTCATACGTATCCAAAATTGGAATTTTTGGGATTTGGAAAAATTAACTTTCCGGACTTTGCATGTAATTTTAAATGGTTTTCGAAACTTCCAGAAGCGGTTTTTATCAAAATCCGGCCTGGAACATAAATATTTCTTAAAGATTTCAAACGATTTTTCAAAATTCAATTCGGGTGCGCACATGCGGACGCAAGCGTGCCCCGAAGCCCATTTTTCGACTTTACTTGTTTTCCAATGCAGATAAGCTGGTAATTTTCCATCGACTGTAGCACACGCATCCGCATGCGTGTCACAGCTGACTTTTAAAAGTTTTTTTCTTATCAAAATGGTGCAAAGTTGCCAAAATTGAAGACTTTGGCACACATGCGGATAGGGGTCGTCCGCATGCGTGTCAGATTCGAAGATTTTTCCAAATCTTAAAGATTTCTCCAAAAATTCGATGAGATGACTATATAAGCATCCCCTTTCTTTTGAATTCTTCATCCCAAAATTTTTTCTCCATCTAAAGTGTCTTAGAACTCTCAAGAAGCTCCAAAGGCTTTCGTAGGCAGCGACACAAGACGCGATCGGACTCTTTCTAACCTTCTCTTAGTCTCATCATCTTTCTATTGCATTCATAAAAAAATCATAAAAGCAAATAAAAATCATCTTTTGAAAAAAATTAAAAATCAAACCTTTTTAAAAACTAAACGGGTAGGGATAGATTTTCTCCGGCCGCAAGGTTGGCGAGTTCTCTCTTTTTCTCTTTCTCTTTTTATGTTATCTTTCACGCACGTCTCTAAAAGAAAGAATATTACTGTTTCAGAAGAATCAAGACCGAAGAAAGTATTGTGGTTGGCTTGGCGTCAACTCACAAGAACAGGGGGATCACAACAATCTCTTCGGCAAACGAAGATCAAATCAAAGGGTGGCTAGCGGCCCAATTTTGGAATGTAGTGGCGATCACAAAATTGACTGAAACCAGCAGGGGCAGGTGATTGGTGCATTTTAATGCATATTATATATCCATATTTATCTTTATTATGCTGCACTTAATGTTTCGCAAAGGTATTTTTGTGATATTTGCAGGTAATAGGGGTTTAATTGCAAAAGGAGAAGAAAAGAGACCGACACGTGCGGTTTACATCAACAAAATGAGTTAAAAAGAGAACATAAATGTATGGAAAGATTTATAGAGAAATAAAAGGATTAAAACGATCAATTCAGATCAATGAAGCCATAGACCAAAGTAGGGCTCACTTTGCCAAAATTGGCCGGTTTTTAGCTGACCCAAGCTGGTTTTTACCCGACCCCATTTGGCAAAATATTCTCAATTTTCCTCTGAAGATTTATTATTTTCTTGTGATTCTGTTGGTACCATGTATTCGATTAAAAGGCCATTTAAAGATATCGAACACATAGGGCTAAAATCATCCTCTCTCAGGGGGGTCTCTCTTCTTCTCTTGTTATTTTGGTGGCTAGGGTTTTGAAAACAAGATCAATTTTAGGGTTGTAAGATATTCTTTTACTTTTTTTATTATGTCTTCTTTTAATTCTTACTTTTATTTTAATTTCATGCGTAGCTAAATTCTTGTATACCTAGGTTGATGAACCAAGGTTAATCATGTTTCAATCTTGTGGTTATGTGTTTCTCTATGCACTAATACAAATCTAGGTATGTGTTTTATTCTTGAATAAAGTCCTTGCTTATAAACTAGATTAGATTTAATGCTTGGCAACCATAGATTTAATTTAGAAAAAGTAGAGAATGAGATGATTCATATATATTTGGTTTGATCTATTTAAGATCCAGGGTTAATACTTGTTGATCAATAAACCAAGATAGGTAGATCTATTTAGGTGAGATTTAGACTTGGTTAATACCAGATTAAATAGAACTACATTCTAGAATAATAAATAGAAATTAATATGTTCGATAGAAATTAATTCGACGTTTGTATAATTTATGCTTCCTAAGGATTGATAGGTTATTGTATTGAACGAATATTTTATGCTTACATCATTATTTAGATGGAGAAAGATTAGAGAACACATGTTAGTTGGTTAATTCATGATTAGACTTAGGGGATTCAATACCTAGGTATATTTTATTTATCTTAATTTACTTAAAGTTCTATATTTTGCTTGTTTTAATTTCTGTATTTAAATATTTAGTAATAAATAATTTCTTTCAAAACCTATCTTTTAATTCGTTAGATTTCAATTAAAGTTGCCATTTTCTCTGTGGATCGACCCACAAGTGCTACAATTAACAACCATGCACTTGTGATATAAATTTAAGATTAAAAAATATCCCAACAAGTTTTTGGCGCCGTAGCCGGGAAGGACGGTAGCAATTTTAGTTAGTTCTTTGCCGAATTATTTTTCATAATTTTTATTTTTATTTTACTCTGCCATTTCTAATTTTTATTTCAGAAAATTTGGCGCTGCAACTAACAATTTAGAGCGAGGCAGAGCATAAGAAAAATCCCAACAAGTTTGTGACGCTGTTGTCAGGGCGGAGGGTTTAAAATTTTAGTTAAATTTTTTTGAATTAAATTTTTCCTTTTGCTTTTTTTTAATAGTTTAATTTTTTTTAAAATTAAAAATTAAAAATTTCAGATTTAAAGTAAATTAAATTTTAAAAATATATTTAAAAAATTAAATTTCAAATTTAAAGTAATTTAAATTAAAAAAATTAATTTCAAATTTCAAATAGTTTAAATTTTAATTTTTTTTTATTACGAACATGCAAAACCAAGCTTATATAATTTATGTTATTTGGTTAATCATTATTTGACTGTTGCATTAGAACAAATAAATATAGAAACGGTTTTAATTCACTTGACATATCCATAGACGTCAATGATGTTGGGTTAAATGCAATCTTAGATGCTCTTATGCATAGGATAAAGGCTTTTAAGAATAAAAATTGGGTTCCTAGTAACCCACATTTTCATTCGTCTTTTTGCACTAATTGTCAAGACCCTTTTCATTCTTATTAGGAGTGTCAATTCGTTGATTGGAGAAACGAATAAAATTATTGTTGGAATCAAGGTATGTATTCTGAATTTTCTAACTACAATTTAGGCCACAATTCCAACCAAACCTTTGCAACTCCTCCGGTACGACATGTACCGTCAAAGCAGATCTACACCGACAGCGCATTCCAGAGCACAGTACAACCGACGCAACATGTACCGACCATGCGTGAAATAACCAGTTTCCATATGCGTTATTTCCATATTTTAATAAATTAGTTTCCTAAATTCTATTTCAACATAAAACCCATTTCCTTTTATTTAAACCAACCGTTTTTTATTTTATTTAATGATGATTAATTTGATATTGATTGTTATTAAATTATATTAACTAGTATTTATAACTGTGTTTTCATGGTTATTAATTTCTTATTAAATATCTTTAACCTTAATTCAATTGTGTTGTTTTTCTAAACAAATTACTAAATCCTATCTCTCCGCTCCTCTCTTCTTTTATCTTTTTCTAAACCCATACCTGATTCCTTTATTGCATTTGTATTCTAAATAAGAGGTTAATAGAGAAAAGAGGCCATAGGAGGGATTTTCCTTCTATGGCGTCGAAAAAATACACCCTCCCTCATTTTTTCCGACGATCGGCACCCACCATCTTCATCATTATCATCTAAAATGTGGGTACACCAAATTTCATGTGATTCTACAACTTTTTCACCGTTGATTTAGTGGGTTTAAAATTAACGGTTTACCGACAATAGAACTTTTTACATTGCTAAATCAACGGTGAAATGGTTGTAGAATCACATGAAATTTGGTGTACCCACATTTTAGATGATAACGATGAAGATGGTGGGTGCCGATCGGCGGAAAAAATAAAGGAGGGTGTATTTTTTTGACGCCATAGGAGGAAATTCCCTCATATGACATCTTTCCTCCATTATTCTCTTTAAATAAATATTTTCCTAATTAAACCCTATTTCATTTTCCAATATTTTAATCTAATTTCTAAACTCCTGAATTCTATTTCTAAACCCTAACCCTAGCAGCTTCAGCCCATCCTTTCCCCTCTTATTTTTCCCTTCTCCCTAGCCCAAACCTTCAGCCCAACAAACCGAAACCAGAGCCTTAATCCCAGCCCTCTTTTTCCTCTCCCCCCTCAATGCAACGGCTCCTTCCCTAAGTCCCTCTCCCCTTCACCCGCGCTTCCTCCCACGACTAAGCCCCTAACTGTCACCCTTGATCCATGCTCGCCTCCACGATCTCCGCGCCCGCTCCTCCTCATCTCAACATCTCTCTCTTCCCCTCGTTTTCAAACTCCCACCGACGACCAACAACATCGACCCATCGCTCCCCCCATCAACCGCCGGCATATCCACCTTCAACCCCATCACCGTTGCCCCCACCATCTCCCTCACAAACAACTGAACCCAAACCCAATCCTCAGCAAACCGATCCACTACTAAAATAGGGGTTGCCCCTACGGATAATGAAATCCGTAGGGGCAGATTTATTTTGGCCCTACGGATTAGTCCGTAGGGCCATACGGTTGCCCCTACGGTCCCCGACGTATTAATTTAAAAATATTAAATCGTAAATTGTTGTTTGCCCATACGGAGCCGCAAACCAAAGACCTACGGACTAATCCGTAGGGGCATCTAAATAGGGATTTAATTAAAAAGGCACAGAAATGCCCTACGCTTATTATCTCTCTCGATCTCTCACGCGCGAACCCAAAATGTAACAACCGAATTCAGTTATACCAATTTCTATTGCCGTAATTGTTGTTTGTGGTGTTTTATCCATTTATCGTGTTTGGATGCGAATGGTAGTTTACTTTACATTCGACCTGCTTGCTTGAACTGGTTGATTCATATTCCTAAACTACTCTGTCCTGTTAATTAGACACGTGCATCTCATGTATACTGCATTTTAACATTTCACCTAGCATCGCGTATTTTACATGTAACATTTTTAGATCACGTAAAATAAATTAAAATTGCATTTCATAGCCTGCATAATACCCCTAACCTCGTGGTAGCATCCGCGTATCGTGTTCTCGTCCCGTTCAGTGAAACGGACGTGTTTGGATGGCTACGTACACGTACGTGCGTCCGTTCTTGGGGGTATGCTTTTTCGTTACATAATCTTTCATTTTAAATTTTGGAACTTGCATAAAATTTTCGTAGTTTAAATCCAAAATTTTGGACCCGACCCGGGCGCATTTCTGAAATATTTTGTATCCCGCCAAATTCTAATTATTTTTAAATTTCTTTAAATTCAACAGCCTAAGATTTATTTTACAGATAAAGAAAATATTTTTTAACAACCAAAATCCTTTTCCCTTTCTTTCCCAGCCAATCAAACTCTTTTCCTTTAAATTATCGCCGGCCCCACTCTCGATTCTCTTTCTCTTCTCTCTTTCTCTCTCCGCAGAAAAAACCAAATTTCTCTCTCGTCACTGTTCCTCTCTCTCTCACTCCTCTCGATCTCCCCTCTTTCTCCTCTCGATTCTCTCTCTCTCTTCTGTATCTCTCTCTCTCCCCCTTTATATCATACTCCTTTCTTATTTTTTTTTTACCCACGAACCCTAGCCGCCTGCCTTCGCCGCCGTCGTCCCCTCGCCTACCTCGTCGCCGCCGTCGCCACCATAACCTACTTCGTCGCCGTCTCCCCATCCTCATCGCATCCACCTCCATCTCTTTTCTCTCCAAGCCTGCACACCTCCAGACCCAGGCCCGAGCACCCTGCACACCATTGCACCGCCGGGGTTGATCGCCGCCGGTGATTCTCGTCCTCGTTCTCCCGGCTCCGTGCACCCCAGTAAGCCCCAACCTCTTCTTCCTTCTTCTTTCTTTCTTCTTCCTTTCTTTTCTTTTCTTCTCTGTTTTCTTTATGTGCACTGTCCTTTTGCAGACCGTTCACCGGAGTTCCGTCGACGCCGTCGATCCCCTCACGACCCTCTTCGCCAACCACAGTGAGCTTCCTTCTCCTCCTTCCTCCTTCCCTCCTTCTCTTCTTCATTCCATTATGCATTTCTTTCTTGATGTTATTCACTGTTGTTTTTGCTTGCCGGAATCCGGCCGTGCCATCGACGACCCCGACGACCCAGCGAGGATATCTGGCCCGCGTGATCCCATTGTACGTTGTGTGGATTCGTTCCGTGTACCGTGCGCGTGTTTCCCCAATCAGAGCAAAGCTCTGTTTGAATTTCAAAATTCAAAAGGTGAAGCAACGCTTCAGATCCCTTGCGCTGCGCGCAGAGCGCTACGTGTCAAAAGCAGACATGTCAGCGCAAGGAGCGCTGCGCCCAAGGTAGCGCACCCCCAATCAGAGCAAGGCTCTGTTTTAAAATTCAAATTTTAAATAAAGGAAGCAACGCTTCAGATAACTTGCGCTCTGCGCTCTGCGCTGCGCGCCACGTGTCAAACAGTGGTGCGCTAGCGCAGTTGCGCCGCGCTCTACGCTGCGTGACACGTGTCAAGTGCAGGTGCGCTGGCGCCAATTGCGCCAGCACTGGAATTTAAATAATAAATTATTTAATTAATCAGAATTAAAATTCTAGAAAGATCTTTCCAATCTTATTAAAATAAGAAGATTGTCTTCTGTAAAACAGAGGCCTTAGAATCAAAGATCCAACGGTGGGGAAATATCCCCAGATCAATCAGAGAAAGATCTCTGTAACTAACTCAACAAACCAATTGGCCCTATATAAAGGCCCCTAGACTCCAAGTCTCAAGGATACAGAGATAGAAAAAAGGGAGAACTCTAAAAAATTTGAAAGGTAAGCCTTTGAAGAAAGAAGATCATCTTCTTCAAGGTAAAAAATAAAATTCTTAGAAGAACAGAGATGAAAACACCTCACAAAAAGAAGAATTTCTTCTAAAAAGATCTAAGATCTAAGAACAAGATCAAGATCTTCAATAAAAAGAAAAAGATCATAAAGATCTAATCACAAAAACAATAAAGAAGTAATTTACTTCACCCCTAGATCTTTTGATCTATATAAAGGCACAGCCTTTTGATGAACCATTGGTTCTTGAATCTTGAGGTAGAACCTCTTTGGAACAAGAAGAACTTGTTCTCTGATCTGAATTTGATCAAGATGCGCTCTGCGCTATTGAACAGTGCCTTGCATTCTTGATTTGCGCCTCTGCGCTCCTTGGACTGGCGCAACTCACCAGAGAGCGCCACGTGTCAACCACAGAATGATCTGCGCCTTGCGCTCCTAAAAATAGCGCACTGCGCTCTTGGACTGGCGCAAATCACTAGAACGCGCCACGTGTCAGCAGCGCACTAGCGCAGCGCACTGGCGCATCACACTGCGCTAACAGACTTGCGCTCAGCAGAGCGCGACACGTGTCACCTCCACATGCGCCAGCGCCTTGCGCTCTTTAATTAGAGCAAAGTGCCTGACAAGCCACGTAGCGCATTGTCAGACCACTAAATGCTGTGCATTATTAAGAAAGGGCAGAGCCCAATTAAAATGCCTAACAGGCCAAATATAAATGATGTGCATTTAATTAAAAAACCCAATGTTGTGCATTGTTTAAAAAGGGCAGAGCCTAAGCAAAGGCCTAACAGGCCAAGGATAAATGAAATGTTATATATTTTCAAATGGACTTAGCCCAATTCTGGCCATAAGTTCTCAATTTAAATTGAACAGAGCACAACTGCTCTCCCAATCAATTTACACCCGGTTCAAGAGTATATCTCTAAACTCCTCTGATATTTGTCGTTGTAATCCTTCAACGTCGTCAGAGAGGTGACGGGTCCCGACAGCCATACATTCCACGGACTACGATGGACCACCATGTCCTTAAACTGGCAATCGACCGCAATGTCTCTAAACTAAACAATAGAGTCCAAATGCTCTCTTGTTGGATCTAAACGATCCCATTAAGTCGATCTTAGTCTCAAATTAGACTAACGTGTCCTTAACAAACGTTTAAGTTGATCTTAGCCTCAAACAAGGCTAACGTATTGTTCCCCTTCGAACGGCGGCCGAGACACGGACGTCTCGCCTGAGGTTTGGGGCAGATGCTAATTGGTGCTATCCGTCCACCTCTCCGAAGATGCCAAGTTGATTTATGGCACCGTATATCGAAGGTTTAAACGGATGCGTCCGATGTAGCAGACTTCGTCAGATTCCCCCTCACACGAGGGGTTTTTGATTGTGGGGACGCTCTTCCCTGCAGGCGCAAGCCCCTGCAGTTAATTACGCTACCGCTTCGCGGCAACAACTTTCTCTTTCTCCAGAATTTCACTTCGTGTCGTGGATGTTTGTTTTATTTGTGATTGCCCGTGGATTGTATACGGAGACTGAGTTATGTCGTCGCCCGTAGGGCGTGGACTAGTCCAAATCCGTATTATCTTAGATTTAGGTTTGGGGGTTTGGGTTTAAGGATACGTTAGCCTCATTCGAGACTAAGATCAACTTAAACATTCGTTAAGGATACGTTAGTCCGATTTGAGACTAAGATCAACTTAACGGGATCGTTTAGATCCGACAAAAGAGCATTTGGACTCCGTTGTTCCAGTTTAGGGACATAGTGGTCCATTTAATGTATGGCCGTCGAGACCCGTCACCTCTCTGACGACGTTGAAGGATTACAACGACAAATGTCAGAGGAGTTCAGAGATGTACCCTTAAGCCAGAGTTAATTGGGGGGATCTATAGTCTAGTTTGAGACTAAAGTCTGTTTGAAAGGTTTAAGGATACCTTAGCCATATTTAAGGCTAAGATCAACTTAAACGGGATCGTTTAGATCCAACAAAAGAGCGATTGGCTCTATTGTTCCAGTTTAGGGACATAGTGGTCCATCGCTAGTTTAAGGACATTGCGGTCCATGGGTAGTTTAAGGACATTGCGGTCCATTGTTAGTTTTAAGACATCTCGGTCAAGGTTAAGGACGTCGTAGTCCATGGGTTTAAGGACCCCACAGTCCATTGTTAGTTTTAAGACATCTCGGTCAAGGTTAAGGACGTCGTAGTCCATGGGTTTAAGGACCCCACAGTCCATTGTTAGTTTTAAGACATCTCGGTCAAGGTTAAGGACGTCGTAGTCCATGGGTTTAAGGACCCCACAGTCCGTATCTTGATTTAAGGACGCATTAGTCCATGAGTTTAAGGACCCCACAGTCCGTATTAATGTGTGGTTGTCGGGACCCGTCACCTCTCTGACGACGTTGAAGGATTACAACGACAGATGTCAGAGGAGTTCAGAGATGTACCCTTGAACCAATGAGTTTGTTGAAAGAGCAAGTGTGCTCAGTTTAAGATGATTTGAGGACTTATGGCCAATTTGGGCTAAGTCCAATTATGTTTGAAACATTGACCCTCTGCTGGTCCATTGAAGGAGATGCTTTGCCTCTGAAACTTAGCCAATTGGGCTAAAGCTAGTGTTAAACACTAGAAACCAACAGTGTTGAACACTGGGTATTAAGATTAACAAGTTAGTGTTAAGCACTAAAAGATAATCAGTGTTAAACACTGGGAGCAGAGTTTTCGCATTAGTGTTAAACACTAAGCAAATCAGTGTTAAACACTGCAAATAGAGTTTTCCAAATTAGTGTTAAACACTAAGAAAATCAGTGTTAAACACTGAGGACAAAGTCTTCAGATTAGTGTTAAACACTAAGGAGAGAGGGGTCACATGTGGACACGTGAGAGCGCCCTGATTCCCCTTATTTTATTCTGCAGGTAAGTGTTTAACACTTTAGTTCTGGTGGCCATCACATGCGAGCACGTGATGAAAGCCCATGCTCTGTGCGTTATAATGCTCACTAGGGGTCACGTGGTGACACGTGAGGGCGCCCTAGAGCTCTTTTCTATTCCTTATGCTTCAGAGGTCACGTGGGTCACGTGAGGCACTGCCTCAAAGGGCTTTCTGTAGATCTTTGGGGGGGGTCGCGTGGTGACACGTGACCCTGCTTTTCTGTAGTTGTTTAGAAGATCTGTTAATCCCTTTCAGGAATTAAATTCCTCGTAGGGTTGAACCCTGACAATAATTTCAGAGGAATTAAATTCCTAGTTCCTTTTGAAGAGTTGAACTCTGAATCTTCTATAGGAATTAAATTCCTCATATATGTGAAGAACTGAATAGGGTTAAACCTTAATAAAAACTTTAAGGAATTAAACCCACACTCTCTGTTAGAGAATTATTCTGGGGAATAAGATTAAGGGAATTAAATTCTTGTTGTTTTAACAGAACTAAGTTCTTAACTAGGGTTAAACCCTGATTCTTTTCGTTCTGAAGGAATTAAATTCCCATAACACAGGGTCAAACCCTAATTTTATTTTGAAGGAATTAAATTCCTATAGTTCTGTGAGAATTAAATTCTCGTGCTTCCATTCCTTCTCTATGTTTTGGATCTGCATGGCAGGATCTCAACCCATTGAGAATTAAATTCTTAACTCAAGGGGAGATGTGCACTTTACAGATCCTCCACCAAAGAGAGAAGAAATATGTCCTTCTGTTTTACATCAGAGTTAAACTCTGTTGAGAATTAAATTCTCTTTCTTTCAATGAAACCTTCCCTTTCTTACCTAGGGTTTTCTTTTGCAGAAGATCCAAATTCCTCTCAAGTATCAAGGCTCTCTCTCTTTTCTTCCCTCTGCGTATCTCTTTTTTGCGTGTCTCTTGGCTCCTATTTATAGGAGAAGCAACCGAATCAATTGGTTTTTGGTGAATCTTTCATTGAGAGATTTGATTTGCATCCATCATTCATCTGGACCTTTGGATTATTAGGTGAATTTTATCCACCGTTGGATTTTAAACCCAGAGATCCTCCTTTGTTATTTCGGTTGGATTTAAAGGGGAAATCTTTCCAAGTTTAGGATTTTCCCATAGGTAGATGATATTCAATCATCTTTAAATCTTTAATATGGTTGGTTCCAGATAATCGCTTTCCTTTGGAAAGATTTGAATCTCTTTCAGAATTTAATTCTGTTAATAAAATGGGCTTTGAAAGCCGGTCACGTGTGACCACGTGACCCATGGTCACGTGTGGGCACATGACCCTCTTTGGAATGAGCCCTCTTCTTTCTTTTGCGCTTTACCTTTGCCGCTGCTTGGTCATCACGTGCCAACACGTGACCACTGGTCACGTGTGAGCACGTGACCCTTGTCTGAAGCCTCTTTCCTTGATTTCACTGGAGAACAAGTCTGCTGCTTTTGAGTATCACGTGCCAACACATGACCCTGGTCACATGGGAGCACGTGACCTCTTTTGGAGCCCTTTTCCTTGATGTACGGGAAGCTGAATCTGCTTTGCCGATACTTTTAAATGTCACGTGCCAACACGTGACTGCTGGTCACGTGGGAGCACGCGACCCTTCTTCGTAACCTTTCCTGATTTTAAATCAGGAAACAAATGCCCCCACAGCGTTGTTCTCACGTGTTTGCACGTGAGTGTAACGCTGTCACTCTTTGTGACCGTTGGATTCTTCTAGGGATTCAGGGAGATGAAGCGTTTCCATCACATCCTATAAATATAGGGGTCATCTCAGGGACGCCTCCACTTTGCTTGTCTTCCTCCTTGCAAACTTTCTCTGAGAATTTAATTCTCTTCTTTCAGAGCTTAGTTCTCTGCCTTGAAACAATTTTCAGAGTTTAACTCTGTTTGAAAGGACTTCTTTCCCTCAGGTAATGTTCTTGGGCAAACGATGGACTTTCACATTCTTCTGGATTTTAAATTCAAAACAAGAGTTTTACTCTTTTAATATGAACCCATTTTCTTCAAATTCATCAACAGGAACAGAAAGCCATTTAATCTTCAAACTGTAGCTCTCTTAGGGCTTAAGCGGTCTTTAGGGAAATGATGATGACAATCTATGGATTTTAATTCCTTCCCAAAAATGTCTTATGGGAATTTAATTCCCTTTTCTAAAAGGAATTTAATTCCTGTGAAGAACTCAGTTTCTTCACATGGAGCCTTCTTGGGGACTCTTGGCCCGAGGTTGTCCTTCTGCAATTGATGGAACATGAGTTTTGTAATGATATCTTCTGTGGGAATTTAATTCCTTTGATCCTGTTGGATCTGTTGTGGGGCCCGAGACAGATTTGTCTTCTAGGGGGGATGTGTAGGGTCACCTGAATCTCAGTCTTTATTTAATGAGGATATTCCCTTTGTTTTATTATAGCTATTTGGTCTCATTATTAATGAGCCGTCATCCGGATTCTATGGGGCCCATGTGTTTTGTAGCCAATAGTCCCAGAAAACTCTGCTGTTGCTTTCTTTAACTAGTCTTCATGTTCATGCATGGATATATATCGCTGACTTTGCTTTTAACGGTCTCCTTTTATTGGATTTCAGGTGCGATGGCTTCTGTTCCCTGCTTTCCCTTTTCTCGCTCGGAGGCTGCTTTTCCTCAGTTGCCATCTGATGAGGAAGCGATGGCGATGATCCGGGCCCATGACCCGAACTGTACCAACCTTCTTCAATGGGGATCTTGGTATAGTCAGATTATTCAGGGTCGCCGGAGTTTTCTTTGCGCGGTACCGACGGAGCCCACTTTCCCATTCTTACCGATGGATCCTCCGAGGACGGATTTTGCTGTGGAAATGCCTAACTGGACTCCAACGGGGAGGCTCGAGCCTTCGACGACCGGTATTCCGAACCATCCGATCCCAGCCATAGACATCTTGGGGCGGCGTATCTGCCAGGGTGAGGCCTACTCGTGGGGGCAGATCTATAAGATAGGGCTCACTCCCCGACACCCTACGGGCTATCTTCTCTGGGCTCGCTACATCCTTGCCACCCATCGTGCGCGGCTGCAGAAGGTCGGGCTTTATCAGGCAATATACGCGTCACTCTTCCATTATAAGTCCCCGCATGTCTGGTGGGTTAAGGCGTTTTTGAACCAATGGAATCTTCCCACCAACACTTTCATTCTAGGAGATCGCGAGGTCTCGATCTCTCTTGCAGAATTTTATGAAATCTCAGAATTGCCAATCAGGGGTGCACTGTATGAGGAGTTGTTGCCTCCTGACGAGTATGTCTTTGAGCCCGAGTCTGCACCGGCTGACGGCTTGTCTGTTGAGAACGCTGTTCGCCACAAGCGCCCCAGCTTGATCAAGGCGCTGGGTATTTTTGATCGATTGTTCACTGAGTCTGAGGAGCAGAGTGTTACTTTTAAAAGCTTCATTTCCCGCTTCCTTTGTGAGGACGTCATACCGAAGACTGCTCCGAAGTTTGCTAACATCAAAGACCCCTTTGGGTTCGGTCCGAAGAAGCTACCGACCGCTGAATCGGATCTGCCACAATACTATATTCCCATCGTGTCGTCGTGTCTTTTGAGTCCATTGCAGCACCCGGTATGGATGAGGAAACATTCTTCGTAGGGTTTGTCAGTGTTTGGCTCAGTTGGTTCGTTATCCCCATGCATCGCCGCTTCATGAGAGCCTCGGTTATCTACTCGGCTCATCATATTGCTGAGGGGACGCGATTGGCTATCGGCATCCCGGCGTTGGCGCATCTTTATCATGGGTTGGGCACCGCAGCTAATACCTCTACTCCTGGCGTGGATGTGGTAAACTTTTCGCTTCATTATTTCACGTCCTGGATCGAAATGCACGTGTTGGGGGCTTTTGCCATGCATCAGAGGCCCTCATTTTACGATGCCTACCCCTTTCCACGACTTATGCGATTAGTGGATGCTTCTGCCGCCGACTCGACTCAGTTCGGGGCTATTCGGGTGTTGATTTCTCCTTACGCTGCCGCTGGCGGGATGGTTTTTAATGATCGGGTCTTGTCTACTTCCTCAGGTCCAGTTCAACAACTCTGGGATCTGTCAAAAGACAACGCACCTTCTTTGAAGCCCCGGGAGGCTGCGCACTTATATACAATTAAACCGGGCTACTTGGTGTTTCGCCAGGACAGTGCAGCTCTTATCATGCGGTACAATCCGCATCGATTTGCCCGACAACTTGGATACGACCAGGGTGTTCCTTTCGAGGCTTTTATAGTCGCCCCAATCCCTTCGCTCGATGCCGTTCGCGATGCAGCTCATCATTTCATGAGGCTAAACACCGGCTCCCACTTCATTGTACCTGAAGCTGAATACCTGCCCCGGTGCGTGGGCGCGTTTACGGGATGGTATCTTCATCGGGTCAGCCCAATCATTCTTGAGGAAAGGAGGGTGCTTCTTGGCCACGATGCCCCTCCTCTGGTTCCAGGAGCTAAGCTGCGACCGAGGGCTCCGGTCCGCTTCCCTCTAAGGGATACCGGCACTGCGCTCATCCCAGGAGAATCGGAGGTGAACTTTACTCCAACGGCCGGTATGCCCCTGGGTTCCCGCTCGCGAGGTGGAAGGGCCCCGGTAGTAGCACCACCGCCTGTGGCAGCACTGCCCCCCGTGGCATTGACAATGACAGTGTCATCCTCGGTCGTGGCACCAGGCGAGGGTAATAGAGATGAGGGCGTCGTAGGCGATGTGGGTCAGCGTCGCCCTAAGGCTTCACGGGGGAGGAAACGGTCATCCTCGGCGACCGGCTCTGGGTCTAAGCGTCGAAGGAAGGTGGCCACCAATTCGCTCGATTCTTTGGCGGAGTCTGAGCCTACTCTTGAAGACGAGCCGTTGGCCCTGCAAGAGGCAGACGCTGGACTTCCTTTCCCGAGTTCGGCCGATGAGGAGGCCGCACAGTTGGCTGAGGCCATACGGCGTTCCAAAGATGTGTCTCATAATGCCAGGGTTCCGAAGAAGTCTTATCCCGCTGTAATCTTTTACGAAGACCCTTCGTGGATTTGGCGGCGATTTATCGGTCCTTTGGAGGAATGGGGGGAGAGGGCTTTGAAGCAGGCCGCTTCAGAGGATGCAGCTGACGCACTTTCTTTATGGACCGGCGGCCATGAGTCCACTCTCGAACCCCGGCGAGCCCACCTCCTTGAGAAGGAGCAGCGGCTTGAAGAAGCCATATTGAGGGCCTCTTTGCGCATCGGTACGTTGTGGTTCTTTTCGTAGTTCTTCAGATTGTTTATGCCCGTGCATATGTATCCTTATTTGAATCTTGCAGAATCTTCGACGCTGGGGGAGCTCCCTATGGGCCCATTAAAACTAAAGCCCGCCGAAATTCTCGATGAAGCCTCGCTTGATGTAGAGGGGACTGATGAGGCTGCTCCTCTCATGGTAGAGCCTCCAGCGGTGGTTCTTGATCAGGGAGCGCTTGCCCCTTTGGGGGAAGTTCCTTTGGAGGTCGCCGCCCCAATGACCCTTACTGAGGACGGCTCAGAGGCTGGAAGAGAAGTAGTCGGGACTACTCTTCCTTTGTTGAATCCTGACGTTATGGCGGAGGCTGTTGAAGCTGCTATCCCCTCGGCTCGGAATGGGAGGAGCGTTGAAGGTAACCCTCTGTATTTTAATTTAGCCACCCTTTCATAGTCTAAACTCTTTTATCTTTTCCAGAATTACGCGGTTTGGCGGCCACTATCGCTGATCTATCGCCTCGACAGTCATTTCAGCGTTTATTGGAGATGGCGGTTCCGCAGGCGATCTCCCCTCAACGTATTGTCCTTTCCTCCGGGCAAGGTTAGTGTCATTCGCCATTTTTTCTTTTACCATAGCATTGTTACTATCTTGCGAAATGACGTTGATGTCTCTTATAGTTTTGGAAGCTGACGATGAGGTCGAGGTCGTTGAAGGGCCAGGGGAACCTTCAGCTCCTGCTTGCATGATTGTCGGTGAGTGACATTTTATAATAATCCCGTTCGTCCTGTGTTTAAGAATTTTACTAATCATTTGTCAAATTTGAACAGCCCTGCCAGTCTCCATGGCGTTGGAATCGCGCATCGTGATGCCGCCCGGCCCTTATGCTTTGCGGGCTTCAGAACGCTTGGCCCAATTGAGCCTTGTCTCCTTATCATCTTTCGTCGAGGAGCTCTGTGCTGGTAGCGCAACCACGGCCGAAGCGTTTGCTGCTGAGGCTAACGGCTCTCTTCCTTTTCCCGCCACCTATCATGGCGAGGAGGTGGTGCGGGTCTGGATGGAGTTCTGTAGGAAGGTGGAGGCTTGTTTGCACGCTCTTGAATGTTCTCGCCTTTCCTCGGAAGCCATGGCTGCAAAAGCGGAATTGCGGGGTCTGATAGCACGATGTGCGGCTAACATGACGTCATGCGAGAAGAGGCTTGGCCGTAAGTTCTCGGAGAGGGAATTGGCTTCTAAAGCGCTGAACGAGCTTCAGACCAGCCTCACAGCCAAGGCCAACAAAGCATACGAACTCTGGCGAGTGCTCCAGGAGTCCATAAAAGAGGTGGTGGCTCTCGATAAAGCTGTCACGTTCACTCGTGAGAGGGTTGAGGCTCATAAAGCTATCGAGAAAGAGCTCGAGGCTCGGCTTGCTTCGTATCAGGCTCAGCAAGCTCAGGCGGAGGCCCGTCTTTTGGAGATCTTGCGTCATGAAGCCGTGGCTCAGCAACAGAACGATGAGCTGGTAAAATTACTGCACCGCCCGCCGGCTTGAGGACTTGTATCTTTTCTCCCCCCCTTTTTTTTACATACTCATGAATGAGAGTATCTTTCTTTTTTGTTTCTTTCATGAATTGTACTTTGTATCCATCTTGGTTTATGAATAAAAGATACATTTTTCTTCTTAACGATGTGTCCCCTTTCATTGAATGCGTTTGTGGACAATTTATCTTGATCTCCTCGCAGGGCAGCGATAGCTTAGGACTCAGGGTTAAGATCTGCTTCCTAAGACTTTTGCATTTTAAGAGCCACAAGGGTCTCATAAAGAGCTTTTCTCCCTACAGGTCGAGAGGATCCCATAGGTGTAAGTCCTTCTTAAGAATCGTGAAGGTTCTTAAGTGGGTTTTCCCTTGAAAGTCATAAGGATCTCACAAGAGAGTTTTTCTTCCTCGCAGGTCGTGAGGACCTGCAAGTGTTGGATGTGGTCGCCCTTATCCGTGTTTCACGGGGTCAGGGGTCGCTCAAGGTATCGTAGTTTAAAGACATCACGGTCAAGGTTAAGGACCTCATAGTCCGTGGATTTAAGGACTCCACAGTCCGATGTTAGTTTTAAGACATCACGGTCAAGGTTAAGGACCTCATAGTCCGTGGATTTAGGGACTCCACAGTCCGATGTTTGGTCGCAGGGACCCGTCACCTCTTTGAAGACGTTGAGGAATTACAACGCCGAGTATCAAAGGAGTGAAGAGATGTACCCTTTAACCAAGGGAGAATCCGTAGGGAATCGAGGTGGTTGATCGTTAGTTTTAAGACATTGCGGTCGAGGTTAAGGACGTCATAGTCCATGGATTTTAAGGACTCCACAGTCCGGTATTTGCTCTGGATGCTTCACACGGGTTCACTGCCGTGCTTGGCGAGGACCAGGCTCCGCTCTGGACGTTTTCCACGGGGTCAAAGAGTGACATTATCCGTGTTCCACGTGACCAGGAATTTTGCACTAGATGCTTTACACGGGTTCGCTGCCGTGCTCGGCGAGGACTAGGCTCCGCTCTGGATGCTTCACACGGGGTCAAAGAGTGACATTATCCGCGTTCTACGTAACCAGGAATTTTGCACTAGATGCTTCACACGGGTTCACTGCCGTGCTCGGCGAGGACTAGGCTCCGCTCTGGATGCTTCACACGGGTTCACTGCCGTGCTCTGCGAGGACCAGGATCCACTCTGGACGTTTTCCACGGGGTCAAAGAGTGACGTTATCCGCGTTCCACGTAACCAGGAATTTTGCACTAGATACTTTACACGGGTTCACTGCCGTGCTCGGCGAGGACTAGGCTCCGCTCTGGATGCTTCACACGGGTTCACTGCCGTGCTCTGCGAGGACCAGGATCCGCTCTGGACGTTTTCCACGGGGTCAAAGAGTGACGTTATCCGCGTTCCACGTAACCAGGAATTTTGCACTAGATGCTTTACACGGGTTCGCTGCCGTGCTCGGCGAAGACCAGGCTCCGCTCTGGATGCTTCACACGGGGTCAAAGAGTGACATTATCCGCGTTCCACGTAACCAGGAATTTTGCACTAGATGCTTCACACGGGTTCACTGCCGTGCTCGGCGAGGACTAGGCTCCGCTCTGGATGCTTCACACGGGTTCACTGCCGTGCTCTGCGAGGACCAGGATCCGCTCTGGACGTTTTCCACAGGGTCAAAAAGTGACGTTATCCGCGTTCCACGTAACCAGGAATTTTGCACTAGATGCTTCACACGGGTTCACTGCCGTGCTCGGCGAGGACTAGGCTCCGCTCTGGATGCTTCACACGGGTTCACTGCCGTGCTCTGCGAGGACCAGGATCCGCTCTGGACGTTTTCCACGGGGTAAAGCCGTGCTCGGCGAGGACTAGGCTCCGCTCTGGATGCTTCACACGGGTTCACTGCCGTGCTCTGCGAGGACCAGGATCCGCTCTGGACGTTTTCCACGGGGTCAAAGAGTGACGTTATCCGCGTTCCACGTAACCAGGAATTTTGCACTAGATGCTTCACACGGGTTCACTGCCGTGCTCGGCGAGGACTAGGCTCCGCTCTGGATGCTTCACACGGGTTCACTGCCGTGCTCTGCGAGGACCAGGATCCGCTCTGGACGTTTTCCACGGGGTCAAAGAGTGACGTTATCCGCGTTCCACGTAACCAGGAATTTTGCACTAGATGCTTCACACGGGTTCACTGCCGTGCTCGGCGAGGACTAGGCTTCGCTCTGGATGCTTCACACGGGTTCACTGCCGTGCTCTGCGAGGACCAGGATCCGCTCTGGACGTTTTCCACGGGGTCAAAGAGTGACGTTATCCGCGTTCCACGTAACCAGGAATTTTGTCGATTGTATCCGCATTTCACGGGATGGAGGTTTGACTGTTGGCGATATGTATACCGCCGAGCCATGGAACTGGGAGTTGCCGCTGTTCCGTTTAGCTTGAAGTTGTATCCGTCGTTACGAGACGAGTGCTGGGCTGATCTCTAGGTCGCTTGCGGCCCGTCGAGATTTTGCTTCTTCTTATGATGAAACCTGGGGGGAGGTATGTTCCCTTTCTTTCTTTTTTTGTTCGTGCCCCTGGATTGTATACAGGGGTCGATGTAACATCACCTGTAGGGCATAAATTTTATTCTTATTTTATTTCTTTGTCCGCGATGCTCTATCATTTCAGCTTTTATATCGCGAAGGTCGCGATTGCCCTATCATTTCGGCTATTTTTTTCGCGGTACCCAATCATTTCGGCTATTTATTTCATTTTTACTCGCTGCTTTTTATTGCGAGTTGCCCCATCATTTCGGCTATTTTTCATGCATACATTTTTACTTGCTGTTTTTTTTATTGCAAGCTGCCCCATCATTTCGGCTATTTCATATGCATTTTTGGCTCGCTGATTTTTTATATATCGCGAGTGTGGAACTTGGGATCTGATACCAATCTTAGCATCAGCATCGCTGCGACTGGAATATTGCCAGGAGCGAATCATCATTTGCCATGAAAGAACTTGGGATTTGATACCGGTTTAGGCATCAGCATCGCTGCAACTGGAATATTGCCAGGAGCGAATCATCATTTGCCTCTGTCGATGTTGAACAAAGGTGGCTTAGCAAACAGGGTTAAGGTCCTGTCGACTAAGGCTTTTGACTTCATGAGCCGTAAGGGTCTCACAAAGGCATTTCTCCTTACAAGTCGTGAGGATCTTATAGGTGTATTTTCTCCTTAGGAATCGTGAGGGTTCCTAAGTGTATTGTTCCTCTGTAAGTCGTAAGGATCCTACAGGAGGGTTTTCTCCTTGTAAGTCGAGAGGATTTACAAAGGTTGTTTACCATGCAAACATATCCCTAGTCTCGGATGGGACTTAGTTAGGGAAATGTTTATTCACGCCCGTGGATTGTATACAAGGGTCAATATTGGACTACTTGTAGGGCATTATCGAAGGTTGTGGGGGATTTGCTTAAGAACAGGTTTAGGTTTCTGTAACTTAAGACTTTCAAGTCTCATGAGCCGTGAGGGTCTCATAAGAGAATTCTCCTTACGAGTCGTGAGGATCTCGCAAGTGTATTTTCTCCTTAGGAATCGTGGGGATCCCTAAGTGTGTTGCTCCTTTGTGAGTCGTAAGGATCTCACGCGGGTGTTTTCTCCTTACAAGGTCGAGAGGACCCTGTAAGTGTCTTTTAACGAGGTTGCGCCCTTTCGGGTTTTCACAGACACTCGCCGGTAGTCCTGCTGTTTTTACTCACGGAGCCCTTTCGGGTTTTCATCCGTGCCCATTTCGCTTATGGACATACCGTTTTTTTTGTTTTTTTTATCATCATCATTTTTTTATATATATATTTTTCTTTTTCCCCCTTTTTGTGTCAGCCTAAGGATGCTGCGGTAGTAGTTTAGGGACGTTTCGGTCTGTCGTTAGTTTAAGGACGTCTCGGTCCGTCGTTAGTTTAAGGACGTTTCGGCCCGTCGTTAGTTTAAGGACGTTTCGGTCCCTCGTTAGTTTAAGGACATTTCGGTCCGTTATTAGTTTAAGGACATTTCGGTCCGTCGTGGAGAAGGTCGGCTACCGCTTATAAAGCTCGAGCTTAGGAAGATGGCGAGCGGACATAGTCGTCGTCATCTATCATTGACCTAGGCCGTGGCTCGTTAAGCGTAGTATCTCTTTAGGAAGCGACCGTTTATCGGCCTGAAAGTCCTTTCACCGTGCATGTCCATGAGTAGATAGGCCCCACCCTGGTAGACCTTATCTATGATGTATGGGCCTTCATAGTTTGGCTCGAATTTTCCCCGCTTGGCTCGGTTGGGGATCATAGGCCTTTTGACCACTAACACGAGTTCGCCTTGGCGGAATGTCCTCGGTCGGGTCAATCTTTCATATGAGCGCGTCATCTTTGCTTTATAAGCTTCCAGATTTTGTTGCGCTATGTCCTCGGTAAGGAGAGTGGACTCAGAGGACAACACGGCGGATCCACTCACGAAGGCCTATTCCCAGAGAGAGACTTTTATGGGATGGTTGAGTATGAGATACTACAACCACTGCTATCAGATGGCCCTAGTGCAAGTGGGAGATTGTTAGTTATATGTATGCCCTAGAGGCCATTACTATACATAGGATGTATATTGTAGTGGATGCTTGGACATATATAGGGATGACTTTCTCGCTCGACATGATAGTATGCTATCTGGTTACTCTTTACCTTAACGTGTATACTGATTGTCTCTCTATTACATGTTGGTAAAGCCCTTAGGATGTGTACTTGACTACCTGGACTATGATGCGGATCATACTAGTGGGGACATGGTAGTCCATAAGTACATCCTTCAAAGTCCCTAATCGTAGGTATATCGAGACGGGGCATCGATATACCAGAGTAGACTAGCGTATACCTTCTCGACCCATACAGATGGGCGATGGATGATCCCATATCCATTGGTGTTTGACATCAGAGATGATATACGGGTGTTCAGTGGAGACTGGGTACACTGGATGGACTCGCCGAGAACTCCCAGATGGTATTATACCTTACGTCAGATGGCAGTTCTCTGGTGACACTGGTACAGAGTAGTCTGTTGACCCGAGATCGTCATAGAGTCTTGTGTGGTTCCCACTGTGCTTTGATTTCCATCTTACCACGTCCAAGAGGGCGTGCAAAACGGTGGTTTTTGGGTACAGTCCCGAATCACATGGAGGCAATGAGCGATAGGAAGGGATTCGTCTCTCCCGGTATAGGGAGTTGATGTTGCGCTGTGTTCGATTGGCTATAACCGGAAATCCCTGGCCAGGGTTGCTGAGATTTACTGGTAAGTGTTACCAGTAGTTTCTCGAATTGTTATAGACCTCATATCGACACGACTTATCGAGCTATTGGGGTCTGACGTTTTACCACCCCTAGGCGAGATATGCGACATATCAGACGACGAGACCGGACTGTACGGTAGTGTTACTGGTTGGATTCACTGGAGTGTGAGCGGGCTTGCTCGTCGATCTTCTGATCGCTCAATACCCGGGTGGCCGTTACGTTTAGCAGACCGCTTGCGGCTTGTGGGTGCTTGATATGATCATCATCTGCTGCCGGCGTATTGACGAGTCTTTAGAGTCCTACACAGAGGTTTCCTGGTTCAAGCGAAACGAAATAGGAGCGCATATGAGATATGTGCGGGACCGAGAATAATGCGTGTATGTGATACCGTATTTCATTCTCGCGATGAATGTTTCGAATGGTTGTATGCGATATAACCTAGTTATCGAATCGGAGATTGATTCGATAAGTCGATACATTGTATACTAGTCGGTTGTGTGCGACATGACCGGATCATTGAATCAAGTGTTGATTTAATTATTTAATGCATAATTATATATTTGATATATTACTTTGCATTAACTAGTATTGGTTCACTTTAAATGGATTTTCTCACTTGATGTGCAAGAAGTATATGTGATATACTTTTGTGCACATATTTGTATCATGTTTGATGATACTTGATCATATGGTTAAGTGTAAAGGATTAAACCATGGTTAAGAGATGATTAGGGTTTTGCTTTTTCATTTATTTGTTTATTTATTTATTTGGAAAAGATAAAGATGAGAATGGTGGCTTTCTTTGTTTCTTATTGAAGCTTCATGAAGCTTTGACTTTAGTCACCATTCTTGTCTCATGCTTAACCCTAACCATTTGAACTAACCCTAGTTCATTCTCTACACTTAACTATGGTTAAGATTATGATAAGTTTTCATTTTCTTTTTCATTTTAGAATAACTAATCATATTATTATCATTTTCTTCTTCTTCTTCTTCAAGATGAAGAACCTTGACTTCATCAATGGTGATTGATGAAAATGAGTAAGAAATCCAATTCTAAAGTGAACCCACTTCCTATTTCTTCATCCTCTACCTCTTGCCAAGTAGTAGAGTGTGTTTCCTTCACAAGTTTTCTTGACTTGGTGAAGTTGGAGCTTGATCTTGCAATGCCTCGACGTAGATCATCTTCGGCATCGTCGTCGATGACCTAGCCCGCTTTTTCTCCGATGAAGCCGACGCTAGAGCCCGGGATTTGATATGGACAGCGAGGAGACTTCATTGCGGAGCTATGAAGGTGGAGAAACGGATCTACAAAGGTTGTATGTTCGTCTACTTGTAGTTAAGTGTTAACTAGTTTGCTTTGTCGCCTAAAATTCTAGCCAACGATCTTGTTAGGATTTCTCGGCACCGTTAAAATTTGAAATTGGCATGGTTGATGTTTTGTGAGACCTCATTAGGGTGCCTAGGAACCCTACAGTATATTGATTTAGAATGCTATATCATAAATATACACACATTCCTTTTTCTCTTACTTAGATAGTAATTTTTATTATTGTCTAGCTGTAGGTGGTGACAGTAGTTGATAATAAAATTTGTCATCCTAGAAACTATGATTTTTATATGTGCTCGCATGCGGGAATGATTGTAAGTCGTGGACCTTGTTTAGTCGTCCAACTCATTATCATGGGCTGCTTGATGAGATTAGATTTGCGCCTGATGATCTACAAGAGCTTGTTCACTCCCTGTCTTATGTGTAAGCAGCGTTATATGCGAGTTTACCTTGTTAATATGTATGTACTGAAATTAATTAATATTATTCAAATTTTGATACATGCAGATACCAGAGGAGCACATCTTCTATCTCTGTAGGTAAGGCTTTGAATTTGTTGATTTTGGTATTTCTTGTCAATTTTATAGACCAGTATGTGCTAAATATAATGTTCTGACAGTTGTTAGGGGGAAGGCAGCATTCGAGGCTGCTGACCCCAGTCCTGGACGCCGCACACGGATGGCACCACGGGGGTTAGGAGAGAGGCCGAGGACTGGGCCCTAGCAGGGCCCATATGAGGTTGGACTCCACCCCGGCGGTTACTTCCTCCGTCTCCAGTGAGCGACGTATCCAGCAGGAACTGAAGAGCTTGAAGGCCACCGTTCAGGAGTTGAAGGAGATGCTGGTATGTATACTACTTAATAGTAAAATATCATGTCATATTATAGATATCAACATATCCAATATCAGTACGTAGCCTGAGCTTATTTGGTTGTAGACTTAGGTTTGATTAATCATACATGTACATATCTAATTAAAATAAACTACGGTTTTCCAAACTAGATATCCAAATGGGGTTTCGAAATAACTCGATAATGATAAGAATTCGAATAATACACAGTTCTTACACGCTTATTGCACACGTTAGGTCCAGACGCGACGGGGTATATCGGCCGAGCCTCCACATGCATCTCCTTCGGCTGCGGCTTCGCAAGCCACTACATCGGCTGCGGTTCCGCAGACAGCTCCTATAGCTCCACCGCCCGCTCAGACTCCCGCAGTCGCGGCTCCGCAAGCCACTACCTCGACGGCGGCTGCGCAGACCACATCGCCAGCTCCACAGCCCGCTCAGACTCCCGCACGCGCCGAATTGCATGGTTTATTGACCGAGGAGCAGGGGCGCCAGATTCTAGCGTTTATCAGAGGTGGAGCTGGACCGAGCTAGGCTAGGTTTTTGATTCTTATTTTTTGAAACATGTATTTATTTATATGATACATATTGTACTACATTTTGAAACATTTTGGGCGATATTGATATTGGTTTATATTTATATCATATTCAGTTTTTTGGTTTCTTTTGTATATTATATGCGTGAGATGTGATTATGAATACTGCGATATATGTTGTGTGATAATTAATTTTATATTTTATTGTTTTATATATTATTGTGCACAGGGCGGGAAAAAAACAGGCAGCCCTTTTTTAAAAATAAATACAGATAATGTGTACCTACGGATTAATCCGTAGGTACCCATGTTGCCCCTACGGCTATATCCGTAGGGGCAAAATATCAGCAGTAATTGATATTTTCCCCCCTGATCTCAGTTTCAGGGGGTTGGGAGTGCCCCTACGGACATATCCGTAGGGGCCACAGCCTCGCCCCTACGGCGTTATCCGTAGGGGCAACATCTCAGGATTCCTGAAATTTTGCCCATACGGATAAGTACCTACGCAGTTATCCGTAGGGGGTAGAACATGGACCTACGGTTATATCCGTAGGTACATTTAATATATTAAAAAAACCGTAAATAATATAACTTTTTTTACCCTACGGCCTACTCCGTAGGGGCAACAGGACCTACACAGAAATCCGTAGGGGCAACAATTTGCCCGTAGGGACAAGTTCAGGGCTTCAACTTGCACCTGCGGCCTTTGCACCTACGAGGTATTTTTTCGCCCCTACAGTCACATCCGTAGGGGCAGTGGGTTGTCCCTACGGATAAATCCGTGGGGGCAACCCTTATTTGTAGTAGTGCGCCTTCATCCTCGCCCTTGTCTTCATTCCCACCGGCGCCTCCATGAACCACCGATCCCTCGTTCCTATCGATCGCTGCAGCAAGTCGATCCCCTCCAGCAAACCCCTCGATCCCCTCCACCAAAACCCCTGCAACCACCAACTGATCGAACCCTAACCCACCACAGCCACCCTCGTCCATCTTGTGCACCTCGCCGGAGACTCCCTGACACCAGATCGACCTCGCTGGAGTCCATCGAAGCAAGTGAACCCTAGCTTGATACTCATTCTCTGTAAGTTTCTGTAATCCCTGTATTTTCAGAAAACAAAAAAAATATAAATATATATGAATAAAAAAATGAAATGATAACAGTGAACTTTGAAAAGGGGAAAATTAGTATTAAAACCCTAAGTTGTTATAATTATGTTTGGTTGTGTGACAATAGTTTTGTAGATATTTATGAGTTAATCGATGAAATTTATCTAGGCGGATCATATAACTCAGATCCCAAGTCGCACCTTAGCTGAGTTCGTGCCTGCATTTCGTGCATCATTTTCCGTGATCGTTAACCTCAGGCAAGCACTCTTGCCTTTTCTTTATGTGATGCTATGACATGATTACTATGCACAAGAAACCTTTTTCATGCTTTATACACATTCGAGGCTCTTGTTGATTTACTTGTATAGAACACCTTGATTTGACATGCCTATTCATGAACCTTATTATTTATTTTTTTAAAATGAAATCATTAATTAGAATGCTAGACTACGTGCCATGACACCACTATTCACCAGTTTTATTTCCATACAATTACCATACCACAAGTTCCTGTCTTTTCAGCATTCTTAATTAGTGATTTTAATCTTTACCGTAGCAGCTATAAATACGTGGGTGTTGGGGTAGTTTGAGTGTGCGTTGTACAACAGGATCTCAGGAGTCCCATACCGGCAGCTCGTACCGGGCTATAGCGGTCTCATGTTTACAGCTCATACCGGGCTATAGCGGTCTCATGATTACAGCTCGTACCGGGCTATAGCGGTCTCATGTTTACAGCTCGTACCGGGCTATAGCGGTCTCTTGTTCATTCCACAGTTGGGCCAGTATTTCCTAGCCCCTGGGGCATCACTCTTGGGTTAGGAATACTCCTGCAGAGGTTGACGCACACACTCAAGCTTACGATAGGATAGTTTACCTTTTAATGGTCAGTTAGGTTATGACCTGATCCCTTACATATATGTTTCATAGTGTTAGTACATTTAATTATTTATATACATGTTTTTCTTGCGCACCGGGCTTCACTTTTATATATTCTTGTTATTATGCTACACACACTTTATACGTTGAGTACTTGCTGGAATGTTCTGACATCCCTGAGATTTGCCATCTCAGATTTAGAGATAGATCTGCAGGCTGAGCAGGATCAGAGCGGCTACCAGGACTTTGCTGAAGATCAGTAATCGTAGGTTTATTTTCCTTTAGTTTTAGTCTTTAGCATGTGCGCCCTTATGGGACATTAGGACTTTTATATCTCTTTCGGATCTTATTTTATTCCGAATCTTTTGTTTCGGATCTTTAATTGCATTAATTATCTAGTGGACCCATTTTTAGGATTTCTTGTGGTTTCATTGCAGCATGATTATCAGTATTATTTCTTTTGGTATTGGATTTTATTTTTGACAGGTTAATCTAGACAGCCTTATGTGACTATGAAAGGACTTTTCTTATCGTAGGTAGCACGGCTGGCCTTCGTCGCTTCCCGTATTCCACATTTTGGGAAGCGGGACGTGACAAGGTTTTGTTGGTATCAGAGCCCGGCTAACGTCAGAAGTTAGTCTGGGTTCTTCCGACCTTTTAGGTTAGAATCACATGTCTAGGTTTTCCCCAGTATGTCATGCTGCAGATTCCGTTGACTCTGACTGTAGGATTCGGGCGACTTACATAGAGTTACGATATTGTGCCCATGTACCGCGGCATGGATACAATACGGTATTCTGTATGAGTAACTTAGAGTCCTACACTTAATCCGTATTCTTTGAATTGATTATTGCATTATCTCTTTGCTTCACTCGGTTTTAGTATTTTGAATTTAAACCTCGTTTTCGTTGCTAAACCTCGTCGTTCGTTTTGACTTTAGAATCATGGTCGAAGAAAATTTGCGAGTATATGGGAGACGTGACAACAATACTGCACTACTTAGAGTTATACGTGGCATGCTGGAGAGTCAACAGCAGCAGACCTAATTGCTACAAAGGGGCCTACTTGCTTCTCAGCAGACCGCTACTGCGGCCCTGAACAAGGTGGCTGAGGTTCGTGAAGGTAGATGTCCGGGCAGCGTCGCCGATTTCAGAAGACTACAGCCGGCAGTTTTCACTGGCGCGGGCGGACCACTGGATGCTGAGCAGTGGACTGTCGACATGAGGAATTTGCTGTCAGCCGCCCGGGTTCCTGAAGAGGACAGAGTGGATATAATCAAGATTCAACTGCAGGATATTGCTAGAATTTGGTGGCTCGCAGAAGAGAACAGGTTGAAGAAACCAATTGCATGGACTGATTTCTCTACGGCTTTCCTTGAGAAATTCTTTCCTAAATTGGCCAAGATCGAGATGGAACAGCAATTTATCAGTCTTCGTCAGAGAGATCGCACAGTGGACGAGATAGCGGCTGAGTTTATCCGACTCAGTCGTTTTGCTCCTTCAATGGTAGCCCAGGAAGAGGATAGGGCTAGAAGATTCTTACAGTGTCTTACTCTGGAAATACAGGAGAAGTTAGCTTCACATGATTAGAGGACGTATTCAGAGGTATTAAATGCGGCCCGCAGAATTGAGACGGTTATGGATAAAAGGAAGAAACTTCAGAGTGGAAGATTCAAACGGCCCGTGAATCAAACTTCAGGGAGGATTCCAGTTAGACAGCATGGAGGAGTTCAGATGAAGCGTACCGCAACCCCACCACAACGGGAACCTCCGGTTTGTGGATACTGTCGGATACCGGGACACGTCGAGAGAAATTGCCGCCGCGCTAAGGATCTATGTCTGATTTGTGGTGCTAGTGACCATCAGATTGGGAGTTGTCCAAGGAGAGCAGAGCGCAACCAACCTCAGAAAGGACTTGTCCCTCAGGAGCAACTTTTTGATCAGAGGCGAGGAAACACAGGTCGTGAACAGGGACGGGCCTTTACCCTGACAGCTGAGTAGGCGGAAGCATCGGAGGATGTCGTTTCAGGTACCGTTCTAATTTGTTCTGTTCCTGCTAGAGCACTTTTCGATTCCGGGGCTTCACACTGTTTTATGTCTTTGGATTTTGCCACAACACATTCTATTGCACACAAAACACTGACTAGAGGTTGGGACATTCACACTGGAAATGGAGTAGTTACCACCAACCTAGAATGCAAGCTTTGTCCGGTTGTGATTTGCGGCAAGGAGCTTTTCGCAGATTTCCTGTTGATTGGGACCGGTAGTTATGATGCCGTCTTAGGAATGGATTGGTTGGGCACTTTTCACGCACATATTGATTGTCGGGCTAAAACTGTAAACTTTCGCATTCCTAACCACCCAGAGTTCGTGTTCATTGGAGGGAGCAAATCTCTGGGACCCATAAAGTTTAGAGCAAAGCCGACGTGCGATATACTAGCGTCAATGGAGGTTGATATGAGTTCGGCACCGGTCGTAGTTCGGGAATTTTTGGATGTCTTTCCTGAGGACTTACCCGGCTTACCCCCGCCTCGTGCTTTGGGGTTTTCGATAGAATTATTGCTAGGAACGGCACCAATTTCTAAGTCACCCTACAAGATGGAACCAGTTGAATTAGCGGAATTGAAGAAGCAGATAGAAGACCTCCTCAGCAAAGGATTCATTCGCCCGAGTACTTCTCCGTGGGGCGCTCCAGTTTTACTAGTAAAGAAGAAGGACGGCTCGTTACGCATGTGCATCGACTACCGAAAGTTGATCCGGGTTACGATTAAAAACAAGTACCCTATATCTCGGATCGATGATTTGTTCGATTAATTATGTGGTGCTCGAGTGTTCTCTAAGTTGGATCTTCGGTCGGGGTACCATCAAGTTCGTGTTAAAGCGGAGGATGTATGCAAGACAGCCTTCAGAACTCGATACGGTCATTATGAACTCTTGGTAATGCCATTTGGTGTTACTAATGCCCCAGCAGTGTTCATGGATTTAATGAACCGAGTTTTCTCTCAGTACTTTGATCAGTTTGTCGTAGTTTTCATCGACGACATTCTTGTGTACTCCAAAAGCAAGGAGGAGCATGCCGAGCATTTGAGGATCGTGTTGCAGATACTGAGGCAAGAAAAGTTTTACGCCAAGCTTAGTAAATGCGAGTTTTGGCTTGAACAAGTTCAATTTTGGGGCCATATCGTTTCTGGAGACGGTATATCAGTAGATCCGGCGAAGATTGAAGCAGTGAAGGATTGGCCAGCACCGAAGTCAGTAGCAGAGATTAGAAGTTTCTTGGGACTCGCAGGCTACTACCGCAGATTTGTTAAAGATTTTGCACGAACGGCTGAGCCATTGACAAGACTTACTCGAAAGGGGGTATCATTCGTATGGTCAGAAGAGTGCAACCGAGCGTTCGAATTATTGAAGGAGAAACTCACAACAGCACCCATATATTGACCGTACCATATGGGACAGGAGGACTGGTGATTCATAGCGACGCTTCTGGTAAGGGGCTAGGTTGTGTCTTGATGCAACGTGGGAGTGTTGTCGCTTATGCCTCGCATCAACTGAGGACGCACGAGAAGAATTACCCAACTCACGATTTAGAGTTGGCCGCTGTAATCTTTGCTTTGAAGATTTGGAGGCATTATCTTTTGGGAGAACGAGTGGAAATTTTTACGGATCATAAGAGCTTGAAATATGTATTCACGCAGAAGGAGCTAAATATGAGACAGCGTAGGTGGTTGGAGTTCATGGCTAATTATGATATTGATTTGCAATATCATCCCGGGAAAGTAAATGTGGTACCGGATGCTCTCAGTCGGAGACCAACAGCGATGTGGTTGACTGGCCAGAAGGAACTCATTGATGAATTTTGAAGACGTAATTTAGAAGTGGTAGAGCAGGGGACGCCCGGACAATATTGGCAACTACATGTGCAGTCTTCGTTAGTTGATCGTATTAAAGCTGCACAGGCTGGAGACCCGCAATTACAGAAGCTCCATGGGTTAGTAGAGGCAGGATTGAGGACAGATCTATTGATACACGAAGATGACTCATTAAGATTCGGCAGTCGATTATGCGTGCCAAAGGGCGACGTTCGAGAGGAAGTGTTGAAGGAAGCACACAGTTCAGCTTATTCGGTGCACCCGGGTGGCACCAAGATGTATAGGGATGTTAAACAACACTTTTGGTGGAATGGCATGAAGAGAGAGATTGCCCGTTATGTGTCGAAATGCTTAATGTGCCAGCAGGTGAAGGCCGAACATCAGCGAGTGGCCGGCCTATTGCAACCACTTCCCATTCCCCAGTAGAAGTGGGAACACATCACTATGGACTTCGTGACGGTTTTACCACGGAGTCCTAAGGGCAATAATGCTATTTGGGTCATCGTCGACCGTCTCACAAAGACGGCCCATTTTCTACCCTTTCGAGTGGGACAATCGACGGAGACATTGGCAGAGAAATATATGCAAGAGATCGTACGGTTGCATGGGGTGCCTATCACTATAGTATCGGACCGAGACACGAGATTCCTTTCACATTTCTGGAGAAGCTTACAAGAGAGTTTAGGCACTCGTCTCCGTTACAGCACAGCTTACCATCCCCAGACTGACGGACAGTCTGAACGTACGATACAGATATTAGAAGATATGTTGAGAGCCTGTATGCTAGATTTCAAGGGATCATGGGAGGATCATCTTCACTTGGTGGAATTCTCGTATAATAACAGCTATCAGGCGAGTATTCAGATGGCACCGTTCGAGGCACTTTACGGACGTAAATGTCGTTCCCCACTTTGCTGGGATGATGTGGGTGAGCGAAGATTATTAGAACCGGAGCTCGTAACCCAAACAGTTGAGAAGATCCAGTTGATCAGGGACCGTATCAAGGCAGCACAAGATCGTCAGAAGAGCTGGACAGATATTAGTCGAAGGCCTCTTGAGTTTGGAGTAAGAGATCATGCCTTCCTTAAGATTTCGCCGACTAGAGGAGTGATTAGATTCGGTAGTCGTGGGAAACTCAGTCCCCGATTTATTGGACCATTCGAGATTGTGGAACGCGTTGGAGTGGTGGCTTACAGATTGGCCTTACCACCTTCTTTGGCTGGTGTGCACGATGTATTCCATGTATCACAGTTGCGTCGATACGTTCGCGATGACAGTCATGTTCTCGATCACTCTGAATTAACCTTGAGCACTGATCTCTCGTATGAAGAGCAACCTACAGCCATTGTCGACCGTAAGGAGAAGGTATTGAGAAACAAGATCATCCCTTTAGTTCTTGTATCTTGGGGCGGGCGTTCTCGCGGGGAATCCACTTGGGAGCGTAAGGATAAGATTCGTCAAATGTACCCACACCTGTTTTCTTGATCTTGTAGTCGTCCTTCCAATTTCGAGGACGAAATTTTCTGTAAGGTGGGTAGGATGTAACAGCCTTATTTGAATGCAATAATTCAAGAGTTTGTCAAGATTCTTTTTCCATAATTTTTGAACTTTTAGTTGACCACTAATATATTTTATTTTGGATTTTTACTGTAAGCAATTTTGATATGGGAAAATATTCAGTTTTTATATTATATAAATAATATTTTCTTAGTGACAGCAAAATAACATTTTTCGTATCTGTTTACTGTTAAAATGAGAACGAGAAAATCTGCACCGAATCTCTAAATGCAACTAATTAAAGATATGTATCTTTATAAATATATTTATAAAAATATTTTCTATATACAACAAAAATCTCTCTCTATCTCTCATTCTCACATCTCTCTCTCCTCGTTCTTCTTCTCATCTCACCACCGCTTCGCTCCCGAAAGCCCTAACCCTAGCCGTCGCCGCCTTCCCCCCGACCTCGACCTTCTCCCCTCATCCACCTCCTCCTTCTCTCTCTCTCCTTCACCCCGACTACAACCCCGAGCCCGACTCAAAAACCCATCATCCCTTCGCCATCGCCCTCGTCTTCATTCCCACCGGCGCCTCCACGAACCACCGATCCCTCGTTCCTATCGATCGCTCCAGCAACCCCCTCGATCCCCTCCAACAAAACCCTTGCAACCACCAACTGATCGAACCCTAACCCACCACAGCCACCCTCATCCACCTCGTGCACCTCGCCGGAGACTCCCTGACACCAGATCGACCTCGCTGGAGTTCATCGAAGCAAGTGAACCCTAGCTTGATACTCATTCTCTGTAAGTTTCTGTAATCCCTGTTTTTTCAGAAAACAAAAAAAAATATAAATATATATGAATAAAAAAATGAAATGATAACAGTGAATTTTGAAAAGGGGAAAATTAATATTAAAACCCTAAGTTGTTATAATTATGTTTGGTTGTGTGACAATAGTTTTGTAGATATTTATGAGTTAATCGATGAAATTTATCTAGGCGGATCGTATAACTCAGATCCCCAGTCGCACCTTAGCTGAGTTCGTGCCCGCATTTCGTGCATCATTTTCCGTGATCGTTAACCTCAGGCAAGTACTCTTGCCTTTTCTTTATGTGATGCTATGACATGATTACTATGCACAAGAAACCTTTTTCATGCTTTATACACATTCGAGGCTCTTGTTGATTTACTTGTATAGAACACCTTGATTTGACATGCCTATTCATGAACCTTATTATTTATTTTTTAAAAATGAAATCATTAATTAGAATGCTGGACTACATGCCATGACACCACTATTCACCAGTTTTATTTCCATACAATTACCATACCACAAGTTCCTGTCTTTTCAGCATTCTTAATTAGTGATTTTAATTTTTACCATAGCAGCTATAAATACGTGGGTGTTGGGGTAGTTTGAGTGTACGTTGTACAACAGGATCTCAGGAGTCCCATGCCGGCAGCTCATACCGGGTTATAGCGGTCTCATGTTTACAGCTCGTACTGGGCTATAGCGGTCTCATGTTTACAGCTCGTACCGGACTATAGCGGTCTCTTGTTCATTCCACAGTTGGGCCCGTATTTCCTAGCCCCTGAGGTACCACTCTTGGGTTAGGAATACTCCTACAGAGGTTGACGCACACACTCAAACTTACGATAGGATAGTTTACCTTTTAGTGGCCAGTTAGGTTATGACCTGATCCCTTACATATATGTTTCATAGTGTTAGTGCATTTAATTATTTATATACATGTTTTTCTTGCGCACCGGGCTTCACTTTTATATATTCTTGTTATTATGCTACACACACTTTATACGTTGAGTACTTGCTGGGATGTTCTGACATCCCTGAGATTTGCCATCTCAGATTTAGAGACAGATCTGCAGGCTGAGCAGGATCAGAGCGGCTAGCAGGACTTTGCTGAAGATCAGTAATCGTGGGTTTATTTTTCTTTACTTTTAGCCTTTAGCATGTGCGCCCTTATGAGACATTAGGACTTTTGTATCTCTTTCGGATCTTATTTTATTCCGAATCTTTTGTTTCGGATCTTTAATTGCATCAATTATCTAGTGGACCCATTTTTAGGATTTCTTGTGGTTTAATTGCAGCATGATTATTAGTATTATTTCTTTTGGTATTGGATTTTATTTTTGACAGGTTAATCTAGACAGCCTTATGTGATTATGGAAGGACTTTTCCTTATCGTAAGTAGCACGGCTGGCCTTCGTCGCTTTCCGTATTCCACATTTTGGGAAGCGGGACGTGACACGGGGTCTTCTCCTACTGTCTTCCTTCAACATCAAGACAACTTTTCGAATGTGAGGTACACACGGTTGCTAACTTACTCTGATTTGCCATCATTTTACTTTGTGGAGCTTATCTCGATTAGAGTCGCCAGTAAAATGCTCGAGATAGATCCTACAATATTTTCATACGTAGGAACATTTCTTGACTCTGGCATGGTTATTACTCCGTTGCCTCCAACAGTTTATGATGTGTTGCGTTCATCATTCAGAAAGGGGATGTCACAATATCAGAGAGCGCCTGCAGTTGGAATATTCGACACCTGCTACAGTTTTAACAAGTATAAGACTGTCACCGTACCTTCGGTTGCATTGAATTTTCGAGGAATTTGGCATGAACTTGGATTTCTTTGGTATAATCTATGTGATTAGCAACACACAAGCTTGTTCAGCATTTGCTCCTAATGGTGATGACACAGATTTGGTAATTATTGGGAATACACAACAAAAGACTTAAAAGCTTGTGCATGATCTTCCAAGGGGATTAATTGGGTTTGGGCCTCGTGGGTGTTAATTAATTGGTGAAAGGATTAGCTATTGACCCTTGAAAGAGTGAAATTAATTAATGATTGAGGTTTGATTAGCTTATGTCTCATTTAATTTTGCATTTATGTGTTGTGTTGAGAAAGTTATGGAAATAAAAAGTTGAAGCTTATAGTTGTCAACTTTGACTTATTCTTTGTGTGTAATAGTTCTTCCAAATTATAATAAAATGACTTTGAGTTTGAGCAATTCTTTTTGTCATTTCATGCTGTCTATTTGCCAATTATTAGGGACTTAAGTTTTGGTAATTATGTTTTTGGGTCCAAATAAATCATATTTCTTTTGTAAGTCATAATTCCTAGGTGAATTAGATCAAACTAATTAATCTCAAATTTTAATATAATTTGTTTTCCATCCTCGCCTATAAAAGACAGCACCAAGTTTTTGGAGTCCTCTGGGAATTATATATTAGTAGTGATTCATGCCTATAATATTAGACATATTTTCTAAAGAATTTAATGTATATAGTTTAAACATTTAAAATGGTAGGTCTTATTCAAGTTGTTATATCTTCTCAAAAAAAAAAACACGGGAAGAGAGAGATGGTGAAATTGTATAATTGAAACATAATAGTCGATTGATTACTTCAAACAAACTGATTCGACTATTATCCCAAGGATAATTTTTTTAGAAAATTTCGTGTTTAAACAAATAATCCTAAAAAGAGACCTCATTGTAATTGATTTATCAAAATAGATCTCTTTTGCCACGCATGCTTGTAGAATAAAATATTCTCTCTTGTGGAATCACGTGATAATAACGAGGCATTTTTTTTCAAATTAAATTTTCCATGATCAGGTCTATTCTTAAAATTATTAGTTATGATAGATTTTGTTTAAATAAGAAGTCCTGTTGAAATTTTATTTCTTATTATCTATTTATCATCGAATGATCTTGTGCCATCCATAGAAATTTTTTACTTCATCATTAATTAAGAAAAAAAACCATACATGTACAAGAGTATAGAACTTTCATTGAGAAAACATTGAAAGAGTAGAAGAAATGGATGTTCAACATAATATTATTGATTTAAATTTTGATATTATTATTTATTTTTCAATTTTCATCAGGTTTTATATATATTTTTATGCAACACTAGATTTTAACACCATAATTGAATGTTTTAGAGCAGTGTAGAATCCTTGGTTAACCAAGTTTCATAATTAACAATATCTCTACTATATTTATACCAAATGTGGGATGCACGGAACATGTGCGAAAGAAATGCCTCCAATTTTCTACCGGTAATGGTGATGTGTCAAAAATTAGTAAATTTTATTTATATTCTACTTGAAATAAAAAATATATATAAAGGTTTTGGGGTTATTTTTACTGTTCATCCATAACAAACTCCCTATAATTTGAAAGATTTTACGTTCCCATCATCTCCGTAACTCTCGTAATTTCCACGTTCCCATCTCTTCAATTAATTCTCTAAAAATCTTTTTAAATTTTTGTGATGTCAAAATATTCAAATCGTGCATCACACGTGCAAACATACTAGTTAATTGTAATTTCTATATGACGATAGTTATTAATAACTGAAAAATGACAACCTTATATTCTAATTTTCATAACCAGTAATAAATTAAAATTAAAAGAATCAACTCCGATATTTAATTAAGATTATTTAACTAAAAAGAATGTAAATTACATTAAAAAAAATTAAAAATTAAAAATTATTTTTTGGAAATTAACCCCCACACGAATCGAACTTTCAATATTTCATATTGGAGAGCAAATTGACACCAACTAAAAATTAGTAGTATTAATTATTTCTAATTAGAATTTATGGTCGACATCATCCATGGTTTCTGATTTGCACTTAACAAATTAAAAGAAAATGTCACTATCAACCTCAAGCCAAATTTTGAATAAAATGAGATGTTATTGATAAAATTAATATGTTTAACAAATAATGCTTCTATTAAATGATGATGAACTCTTAAAATTTTAAATTATCATTTCAGTAAACCTTGTAACCATCTTTCGTTGAACCGATGCATGTTGTGAATTTATCAATCTTGTATCAACTAAAATTTCTTTTGACTCAAGCATAATCGTTTCCCAAAAAATTGATAAAACAACTATGAGAAAACTAACTAGAGATTAATGGTAAACTAGCGTTGTAGAGAAAAATGTTGATCGGCATTTAAGAGGATGATTTTTTTCCAAAAATCTTATTTAGGAAAGTAAATAGTTATGAGAAATAGACCTTCTTGAAATATATTTAGGAAAATAGATCTTGTTAATGCCGCATAAAAAATGCCATGTTGAGAAATATTTTAACCTAATTTCTCATGTGGCAAGAACCGGTCCATTTTATGTTAAATGATCGGAAAGGGATTTATTTCACATATTAAGAAGTTTTATGGAGTTATATAAAGAGAAGTTTCATGTTAATTGAAGATACATGCACTACTACAATGAGGGGGTTGCCTTTACGAATAGAGGAATTCATAAGGGCAACTTTTTATTGCCCCTACGGATTAATCCATAGGGGCATTGTTTGCCCTTACGGTGCCCACCGTAGGGGCATAAATAAATTTAAAAATATAAAAATATAATGTTTTTATTTGGCACTATGGTGCTGTAAAAGAAAGCCCTACGGATTAATCCGTAGGGGCAACAAAAGATTATTTATAAAAAAATAATTTAAGTAATTTCCCACCGTCCCCAAATTTCCCACCAATATTTCCCGATCGTGCATCCATCGTCGTCGACTTCCATGCGCAACATCACCACCACACCCATCGTCGTCGACTTTCTCGTCGCCACCACACTCTCGTCGTTGCCACCTGTTCTCGCTGCGAGCACCTCTTCACTACGAGCATCTCGTTGCCGCCATTAAACCGGCCTTCTCCACCTCGTCGATCTCCAAGAGCAACTCTCCACCTCCTCCAACTCGCCGCCGGCATTAAACCGGTCTCCTCCACCTCGTCGTCGACCACTGAGGTGAGTTAATTAATTAAGGTTTAATTTCTAATTATGCTGTTTTTGATGTTATTATTGTTGATTTTAGGGTCAGGGTTAGAGTTATAGGGCTGGGTTAATTGGGAGTTAATTTGGGTTAGGGTTTGGGTGATGATTAGGCTTAGGGTTAGGGTTTGGTTGATGTTTAGGCTTAGGGTTAATTAGGTAGGGTTAGGGTTTGGTTGATATTTAGGGTTAAGGTTAGTTTGGGTTAATTAGGTAAAATAGGGTTGGTGATGATTAGGATTAATTAGATTAATTAAGGTTAATTTTGGTTTGGGCTAGGGTTAGGCTTAATTTTGGTTAATTAGGTTAAATCGGGTTAATTTGGGTTTGGGTGATGATTGGGGTTAGGATTAGGGTTAATTTTGGTTAATTAGGTAAAACAGAGTGTATTTGTGTTAGGGTGTTGATTAGGGTTAATTTGGTTGAATTAATTTAATTTTGGGTTAATTAGGGATAATTTGAGTTAGGGTGATGATTAGGGTTAATTTGGATCAATTATGTTAATTTAGTTTAATTAGCTTAATTTTGGGTTAATTAAGGATAATTTGAGTTAGGGTGATGATTAGGGTAATTAGGTTAATTTGGGATAGGGTTTAGGGTGCACTAGTTTCTTCAGTAGAATACTCGATGATAATTTAAACGTACAATTTTACCGTAAATGTAAGAAAACTTTATCCTAAACTAAAAACTTGAAACCCTTAAAAACGAAACATAAATGTAAAAACTATTCAAATTAAATGTTCAAGTTAAAACCAATATATGATACTCGATAATAATATGAAACTTTCATATTCTCATAAATACTCATATGTGAATCAAAACGCGACTTAGTCCCCGTCTATCGGTTAATATACGTTCGATATTCGTCGTGACATAAAACTATACGAAAATTGTTAAATATCGGACGATATAGTTCGGTGTTAACAACCGTCGTATAGTTTATGTGACGAGAAGATTCAATCGTATGATGGACAAAGATATGTCCAGTGTGGACAAGTTAGAAATGTATAAAGTAAACACCTGCATTCACTAGTGTTTTCATTTGTTTCGAGTTATTTTGTCGGTATTTTTCCGCTAGTTCTCCGTATACAAAGATAGATTCGATATTCATTTCAAAATTGTTTCACAGTATTGAAATGATTATCTATTATATTACAGTGTACTCGGAGAACAGCGGGGAGATGTTGCCGAAATTTACTCAAAACGGTTGAAAGTACAAGCGAATGGGTGTCTGCTCTATACATTCTTAATGGGATAGAAGCCCTACCCCAAACAGCCGAAACACACACATACAACACGAATACACAACAAACGCACACACAAAACACATACACACTAACAACACTACACCTAAGCAAAATCATAAATTGAAACACACATACACAGAATACAACTCATACTTAGGTATCTTCAAATCTAATTTTGTTAATCGATAATTTATTCTTTTCAACGACAAATCTGCCTCTGCGGATTTTATTCTTTGTCAGTAACCATCTAGTTATTAGATTTCTCAATATAGTCACCATGACCTACAATTTATATGTTATACAGTCTAGTATGGCCCACGAGTACATCAGAGTCAATGACTTTCAATACAATAACGTAATCCGTAAATAAAACAACCAATAATCAAATTGTCAATCTGAAAGATAAAAAGATGGCTAAATTTACGGTCATACCAAGACTGTAATCAGACCAACACTAACTTAGTAAGCATAGGATAAGAAACGCCTATACATGAGTTCAAAATTTATTTGTTCCTGATTGCAAGTAGTTCAATTAATCTGGGCATAGGTTAAGTATCTTATATATGAACACATCGGTCAATCGTTCCAAGCAGACACCGGGAATAAAGAACTAAATATGAGAAAAATGTTCTTCAGGCTACAGCATATCAGAAGTAACGAGAAAACATAAAGTATAAAGCAGAACATTTTCAAGGACAGCTTAAATTATTTACATCATTACAGAAATAAAAAAATGAATGTATAAATGTGCGTAATGATTTTAGAAACACAATTACAAATTTTTAATCTAAAGCTATATTTTTTCTGTGGAAAATATGTTTTATGAATGTACTTGGCCTGATAAAAAAATTTGGCTCAGCCTACTTGTAGGAGTCTGACCTCTTGGCTCTACCTTAATTTGAGAATCCATGAAAAATTATCGTCTTGGACTCTCGATGGATGTCATGTGATGTGGTATTATTCAATGTGATTTCCATATTATTGTTAGGTATAATTCTTTCTAGCCAAGGTCTAACTCAAGCACAAAAATGAAAGCCCACAGAACATATAACTGTTCAGACTAAGCCACTAGTCTCGTGATGTGAATGTTATAGGTAGCTACAGGCAACAATAATTGCTTTATCTATATTCTTCCATTCGTGCCCAAGCTATGGAAAAAGACTAAAAAAACTCAAATCCAATCCTCAACAACATAAGCATCTAATAAAATTTTTATCCAGACTGCGAGAGCAGTTATAGCAATATCAGCAGATCTGGCAAGCTAAAAATTAAGGAGATGGAACACACAAGTCCAAGTACTTCAAACCAAATTATTCATATATGAAAAGCAAACAATGTTTAAGAACATGATAACATTCAACCACTTAGAATTAAAAATCATAAATATATCTCAAACTATTATTTGTTCAATATCTTCGTCACATGCAGCGCATGCTCCATTTTTAATACACAAAAAGTATGGTTTATGCCCCATGCAACAACCAAGGCAATTTCTTCTCTTTTAAAAACATGTGTACATGTGTACTTATGATTGTCTGAATGAAGGATCTCAACAACTTCATATAAAAAAAACATTGATCATGTATATTTTAACCTTCCTTGAGAGAAAGATTAGTAAACCAATGTCACCACTATTTCGTTTGTCAAGTAAAAGATATGTATCATTTTGTATATTTCATATTTAGTGAAGGATTAAACCCGTTGATCTTAGACAAATAATGCCCATGGGAAAGTTCCATTACCTATGTGATTCTTTTGCCTAATGGACGTGAAAAAGAAATTAAAGATTGGAGTGCAATCTCTATAGAATTTTTTCTCAAGTTTATCTTGCTACAGCTTATCCTTGATATCAAATACTATACTCTCTCCAAAAAGAAGGGGTTAATTGCTTAAAGAGGGTGCGCCGGATCGTGTGCCCTTTGTTGAAGCGACATGCCACGTGTCGGGTGCCGGTTGGCTGATGCGATGTGCTGCAGGCTTCTGGCGTCCGATGGGACGCTGCCAATGTGCTTGCGGCAGGTGGAGCGATCGTGGCCGTTGAGTACAGTGAACCGTTTTGGCAGGAGTCGACCGTCGCCGCTGGATGAGGACGCCGGCTGTATAAATCGAGGGAAGGCCTGATTCGGGGTCTCTCTCTCTTCCCACTTTTCTCATTCTGAGTCTTGTTAGCTCGGCGCTCTTCTTTTAGGCCGGATCTTGTGTTTTCTCTTCTCGAGGATTTCCTCCCATCAGGTTAGATGTCTTATTTTGAGGAGTTTGTAGATGTCGTAGGGGTAGATACTAGGGATTCTTCCCCCGGGTTGGAGCCCCTTCGGGAAGTTGGGGTCAGATCCTCTTCCCGGGGTCTTGCGTCGGGGGCGGATCCTGGAGCGGCGGCGGCGGACGCCCCTGGTGCGTCGTCCTCAGTAAGATATGAGGACGAGCTTGTCACCGCTCGGGCTCGTTTCCATATTCCCTCCGGCTACACGCTACGATTGGCCGAGAAAGGAGAGAGGGCAGATCAGGTGAGAGGTAGAGAGATCGCCTTGTACCTGAAGGCCCTTTGGGCCGGAATGCACCTGCCTTTCTCTCCCGAGGTTGTACCTGCGTTAAATTATTTTGGTTTAGCCCCGGGCCAGCTAGTGCCTAACTCCTGGAGGATTCTCCTTGGATTCTTGGTCCGGTTGAAGTTGCAGACGATCCCTTTTAGTCTGTCCATCCTTGCCTCCTCCCTTATTTACAAAAGTCACCCCGGAACTCATGCGGGCGACCCGAGGTGGGTTTACCTCTCCTTTAGGAAGCAGCGGGGGAGTGTAGCCGGGTCCGGAGTTGTCGTCCTGCCTTCTCCCATCCATGATTGGAAGAAGAAGTTTTTCTTCGTCAGGCCGCCAGAGGGTGAGGACTGGCCCGTACCCGTCCAGTGGTCTAGGGATAGGTGCTGGCAGGGAAATCCGTCTAATGACCTCGACGCGGCGAGAGTGACGGCGTGGGAGCCTATTCCTCAGGCTGATGTGCTGCTTTCTGAACGGGCCCTCGGTTGGGCCGAGCTCAGCCCCGCCAAGTTCGTCGGTAAGTTAGGAGCTTGTATTTGTTTTTACTTTGTTTGTGTCCCTGACTCCACTATATCTTGTCTTGTGCAAAACCATGGACACGGGCCTCCTCCGAGCAGCCATGCGCAAGCCAAAGAAGGGGTCGAAGGCTGGAGGGGCCAGCTCTTCCCGTCAGACACCGGTCCCAGCTTCCCTAGCGGCTATCCCGCCCCAGCGCTCGAGTGCGGATCGCGCCCCGGGGGCCAGCCAGGTGCCGAGCAGAAAAAGGGCTCAGGGAGAGAACGCCCGAGCTTCGGAGGTGGAGACGAGCTCTCCACCGTCGTCTCTCAAGAGGTTCCCCCGAGTAGTTCCGCGGACCTCGGCCTCTCCGATCTAGGTGGACGAGGGGGAGCTCCGCTTTGAGGTGCCCTCGGGGCTTTCCGTCGCTGACAGCTTGCTGCACGACATGGAGAGGTCGGCCTGGGGCCGAGTCGCTGGGGGGACGCTGAAGGCACAGATGGCGTCCATCGCCCAAGAGGCCCTGCAGGTTAGCGCTCGTATATCGTCTTATTGCTTGGGAGATATGGTGCCCCTTTTTCTTTCTGACCCCCCTCCGATTTCTTCAGGTCCTCCAGCACGTCGCTATCGTCGCCCGGATGGAGGAGGAGGAGATAGCCCCGGCGATGCGAGCCGCGGGCGAGCTCTCGTCGCTGAGGGAGAGCTCGAAGCGGGAGCTGGAGGCAGCGATGGCGATGGTCGCTGCCCTTGAGGACGAGGTGGCTACCGGGAGGCAGGAGGCGGCGGCCGCGAAACAGGAGGCGGAGGCAACGAAGAAGGAGGCGGCGACCTTGAAGCAAGAGGTGGACAGGTTCCGCGAGGCTGCCCAGGTCGCCGAGGCCAAGCTTTAGGGCTCCGAGGTGCTCGTCGGCACCATGAAGAAGTCAGTGAGCACCCTCCGAAAGGAGTTGGGGGCTGCGGCAGAGCAGCGAAGAGAGCCGACCTCAGGACGATGGAGGAGGTGGAGAACTTTCAGAAGTCAGAGCAGTTCTACACCGTCCTAGTCTCGGCCACCACCCTCATCTGGCACGAGGCTCTCGACGCCATCAAGGCCCGGATGCCGGAGTTTGCTGATGAAGAGCTCCGAGCAGAATATCCCCACAGGGATGATGAGCAGGGGGATGCCCCCGGGAGCACTGCCGGGGAAGGGACTCTCGGCGAGGGCGATGCCGAGGCTCCTGTGACGGACGCATCCCCAGTCGCGGTGGACGTCGAGTTCATCGGTATCGCGCCCGGTCCTGAGGCCTGAAGCCCCTTGTCTTCATGCTTTTTTTTCTTTTTGTTGCCTTGGGTATTTTTGTAAGGCTGGGGAGCCCATAATACCCTTGTAAAAGCTTCGACTTTCTGAATAAAGATTTTCTGTTTTCGCAGTAGTGTTTGTGCTTGTACTTCCTTTTGTTGGTAGACGATTGTATTCGCACAGTACTGCTTTTATGTTCGGCATGTTCCTCGTCTCACGATTACTCGTCGACTTGAATCTGACCACTTGCCGAGTGTACGAGGACTGGTGGAAAGACGGTATCTCCATGGCCCCGAAGTCGAAGTGGAGATCGCTAAGACATTGATAGACCGGATGCCTCTTGTTGAGTTCATGTTCCTTAGTTGTTGGAAGGACCGTAATTGGCCAGATAAGGATAGGGCCGAGCAGGGTAGCTGCTCGGTGCCTCTTAGAGAGGGCTTTGATCCTTAGCGCGGGAAGGGCCGTGAGTGGCCTACTAAGAATGGGGCCGAGCAGGGTAGCTACTCGGTGCCTCTTGGTGAGGGCTTTGATCCTTAGCGCGGGAGGGGCCGTGAGTGGCCTACTAAGGATGGGGCCGAGCAGGGTAGCTTCTCGGTGCCTCTTGGCGAGGGCTTCTATCCCTGGTTTGTTGAGGTAGGGAGCTACCAGCCAGGGATAACCGAGCAAGGGCGGGCCTGGTTGTCTCTTGCGAGGGTTTTGATCCTTAAGGACGGGCTGGGCAGGGTTGCTGTCCGGTGCCTCTTGGTGAAGGCTTTGACCCCTGGTTTGGTAGGGAGCTACCAGCCAGGGATAACCGAACAAGGGCGGGTTGGTTGCCTCTATGAGGACTTTGATCCCTGGTTTGTTGGGGTAGGGAGCTACCATCCAGGGATAACCGAACAAGGGCGGGTTCGGTTGCCTCTTGCGAGGGCTTTTCATCCTTAACGCGGGAAGGGCCGTAAGTGGCCTACTAAGGATGGCCGAGCAGGGTTACTGACCGGTGCCTATTGGCGAGGGCTTTTTGTCCTTAAGGATGGCCGAACAGGGTTGCTGCCCGGTGCCTCTTGGCGAGGGCTTTGATTCGTGGCGTTGTAGGGTAGGGAGGTTACCAGCCAGGGATAGCCAAGCAGGGTAGCTGCAGGGCTGCCTCTTGGTGAGGGCTTTGATCCTTGGCGTTATGGGGTAGGGAAGCTACCAGCCAGGGATAGCCGAGCAGGATAGCTGCAGGGCTGCCTCTTGCGAGGGCTTAGATCTCTGGCGTTGTTGGGTAGGGAAGCTACCAGCCAGGGATAGCCGAGCAGGGTAGCTGCAGGGCTGCCTCTTGCGAAGGCTTAGATCCCTGGTGTTGTTGGGTAGGGAAGCTACCAGCCAGGGATAGCCGAGCAGGGTAACTGCTGGGCTGCCTCTTGAGAGGGCTTAGATCCCTGGCATTGTGGGGTAGGGAAGCTACCGGCCAGGGATAGCCGAGCAGGGCAGTTGCTGGGCTTTCTCTTGCGAGGGCTTCGATCCTTGGCGCTGGAAGGGCCGTGGGAGGCCTGCCAAGGATGAACCAAGCAGTGAAGCTGCTCGGTCGCCTCATGGTGAGGGCTTAGATCCCTGGCGTTGTGGGGGTAGGCGAGCTACCGGCCAGGGATAGCCGAGCAGGGTAGCTGCAGGGCTGCCTCTTCGTGAGGGCTTTGGGAAGATGGACAGTCGCGATTGTGTGGGGAATGCGAAGCGACGGAGTGTCATTTCGGTTTTGCATCGATCGGCATAACTTCTGCCGCGTGGCGGCACTATTGTGGGTGAAAACGGGCGACCGTTAAACTCCGAGGGGCGTTGGAGGCTATAAAATTGAGGGGGTAATTGTCTACTTCCTTTCTCACACCCGAAATGCAAAAATGCAGGACTTCCCTTTCACCATCGAAGATATCATAAACTTCGAGGATGTCTACCTCTACGACCCATGCTGCACTGAGGACACGGTGCAGTTGGTAATAGGCAGGATCGAGGACCACTTCGGCCGATTGCTCCCCTGGCGGTCTTCTCTCCTTCAGCTGCTGATGTACTCCATCTGGAGGGCGTCGCCGGGGCTTTACAACCCCTTATCCGAAATGCTGTTCGACGAGGCCATAGGCAAGCTAAGGTCTCTGAGGCGCTTCGGCCTGATCTCTGCGAGTCGGCTAGACCGCTCGGAAGCGCTCGTCCGTGAGTGATACCGATTGAGGCGCGATGCCGACGCTCGCTGGGGGGATCGAAGGTAGAGGCTGGATGCTGCGAGGGCTCGGCTGGCGGAAATATCGTCAGAGTACCACGAGTAGTGTTCTCTGCACCCTGTTCCCCTGCTATTATAATATACATTTTTTTATGTACGGCTGAGGAGCCAATAGTACCTCTTGAATGAATAAGATTCTTTTTCTTTCCTGCAATTCTTTATTGATCCCTTTATTATATAAACAGAAGATCTTAAGAGAGATATACATTGCTCTGAAAAGAAAATACTTGCTAGTAGATATTCTTATTCGTGCAGCTTGAGCCCCCGGGATGTCTGTTGGCATCTATGCCCGGCACAGGGTACCGAGCTTCGTGGGTACCAGGCGTATCCTCCGCTAACACTACAATGATCTGGCCGATGGTCAGCTCGGCGGGAGGGGGACGCTGCTCCTGCTCGTGGTCAGCTTGCCACTTGTCCCTTAGGTATGCTGCGAGGTGCCCCGAGCAGATGAGCTCTTCAATATAGTCTCGGAGTTGTTTACAGCTCTCCGTGGAGTGGCCCAGCAATCTGTGAAAACCGCAGTAGGGGCCCCGGGTTCGCTTCGAGGCCATTTGCAGGACTGGGGGAAGCTTGAAGAACCCCTCGCCCTTGGCCTCCTCTAGTAGCACCGCCTGGGAGACGTTGAGCGGGGTATACTCCTGGAATTTTGGGAGGTAGGGTTTTTGCCGCTCAGGTCCCCTTCTCTCTTCTCTTGCCCTCTTCTTTTGGTCGGTTTGCTCGGCCCGGGGGAGGTTTGCATTCACCTCGGATTCGAGCTGGATCTCGCGCTCGGTCCAGGCCTTTACCTCGGCCATGGTCTTAGGTTGAACTAATGCAAAGGAGCGTAACCACTCCTTGTGCCTAAGACCAGACCTTAGAACCGTGATGACCGTCTCGTCCCGGTGCTCTGGGACCTCAAGAAGGGTGTTGTAGAAGCGGGCGGCGTATGCTTTGAACGTCTCCTTGTTCCCGCTCTTGATCGTGAAGAGATGGTCGACTGTGCGTTTCTGCTGCCTGTTCCTGACGAAGTAGCCGAGGAATTGTGTGGCCAACTCGTCGAAGGTTGAGATCGAGCGCAGTTCGAGTCCTCGGAACCAGTCTCGCCCAGAACGGATAAGAGTGGCCGGGAAAGCTCGGCACTGGGCGGCGTTGGAGTTGTCTTGGAAGCTCATTCCTGCGGTGAATGCATCCAAGTGGTCCTTCGGGTCAGATTTGTCGTCGAAGAGGGAGACCTTTGGAGGCTTGTTGCGGGAGGAGACGTGGACGGCGAGCAGCTCCTCGGTGAACGGTCTTGTGAGTGAGTCGGCGGCGTACTTAGCCCCGTCGCTCGAACGGTGTCCTTCCCGGTGCATACTCTCAATCTTTTTCTCGAGGGCGTCGAGTCGGTCGTGGTATCCCGACGACTCGGCTCATTCAGATCCCCAGCCTCTGCTGTTGGAAGCCTACGTCTGGCCGCGGCTCCGGTTCCTCTCAATGAGGTTCCTTAGTTCCCCCGGCGAAGTGGCCTCGAGCCGCCGCGGCGAGTTCCGTCCAAGCAACCCCGCCGAGGGAGGGGGTGTCGGTCATGCCTGGTAACAGGCGAGCTGACAGATATCTCTTCGGGAGGGATAGGTGTGCGGAGGACCTCGGGGCGAGGTGCTCTGGCGACGGACCTTGGTGTCGAACTGTGGGGTGCCCAGCGGGCTTCAGAACGTATTGGCCCAGGAGATCTGCGGCCGTGGGAGGTAGTGACGCGGTGATCGACAGTGCCAATGCGGACGGAGTCTTCTCTTCCCCCGTAGGGGTCTTGGACCCGAGGCAGGGGAGCGGCGACTTGGTGATTTGGCCCCGCCGTTTGGACGCGGATCAGCGCCTCCACAACAGACGCGAGTCGGTATATCCGGCCGGCGAGGGCGTTGATGGCATTCGGCGGAAGAGGTTCGTCCACGCCTCCGTTGAGGGGGAGGCGGCGGCTGGTGTTTAGATCGTCGTGATGATCGCTCGCCATTGGATTGAGATCGGAAAGTGAAATTTTGTTTTTGTGGAATCAAGGACCTCCCACAGACGGCACTAGCTGATGGAGGCGTGGATCTCTTTCAGATGTTACCTTCTGTTGATCTGCTGATGGCGGCGATGGGTGGCTGAGATTGGATCTGGAGGCTGTCGCTCCTGAGGTGTGTGGATCTCAATGGGTTTGAGGTTGTGGTTGCCGAGCTACCTGTAAGGAAGTCCCGGGGTGGTTGTACCACCGAGGACCCTCCGAAGGTCAAGTTAGACTAGAGATCCGAGCAGAGTAACGGCTTAGTGGAGTAAAAAATGGCTTACTTGGACCGTCTGAAGAAGGGGTTTATATAGCGGTGGCAGCAGGCGAGGCAGGCACGAGAATCACGCCGGCCGTTACGCTCCCGATGTCACGCCCGCGTGATGAGCAGGACCTCCCATTAATGGCGAGACATGCTCGTTAATGGGGGATCATGGTGGCGTGGAACGTGGGATGTGGCCGGCGGAGATCCCACGCATGGCGAGATTCGCGGGATGGCGGTTACGCCTGCAAGCGGTGCCGTCAGTCGGTCGATGAGACCGAGGAAGATGACCTCGGCGGGAGAGCTCGCGGAGGAGCGGGAGAGCCGAGGTATCTTGATTCTGCTCGAGCCCGGAGGCAGGTTGGGAGGGCCGAGGGGGCTCGGGCATGTGATAGCTCGGAGACGAGCTGTAGGGCCGAGGAGGCCAATTGTGTTGGGGGCTCGGAGGTGAGCCAGCGTTTGCTTGTAGGACGGGCACAGGAGTGGTCTGGTCGGCCACTGTAGGTATTTTCTTGTGAGCACTGGGACACGTCATCTGCCACGTGTCCTGATATGGGAGATCACCGATATCGAGCATCATCAGTATGAGATTCCGCCATCACACCATAAATCAAGATCCACCCTCGGATTACTTCTTAAGATCACATGTGAACCACTTAATCATGTTTTGTCATGAGTATTCTTGATTGGCGACAACCTAAACTCTTTAGCAGAGGAGGTTCTTACAAGATCTCGGCATAAAAGTAGCTTTTTCCTTTATCACTAACCTAGCTCATCGCAATTGTCCTTCTTTTGATATCATTGATCTCTATTGTTGATAGTGGTCTTTTTTCAATCAGCTTCACATTTTCGAGAGAGCAGGGCATTTGGGGATTCAGATCCTCTCCATTACCACAAGGCAATGGAGTGTCCAGTGAAAACAAATCAACCATAGGATTTGATCTAAGGGCCATGAACCATTCAACAAAGGAAAAGTTGAGGCCACTTGGATAACTTGACCCTACCGCCAATGAAATACTAACTCGGTCTCTGCATCTCACCCTTTTGCAATTTGGATTTTTGGGGAAAAAGAGCACTAAATCTTTTCTTCTATAATACAAAAATCTCTTGATCCTCCAATCTTTGGAAAATACTACAATCTCTCATATTTTGCTCAACATCGATCTCCAAACATCTTTTCCTCTCAAACTCAATAAACAATACAAAATAGAGCGTTCTATGCCTTAAAGTTGGGATTAGAGCTTTCAATACATGATGGGCTCAGAAAGCTATTAGACTTGAAATTTGCTCGTTGTTTCATATCATGGATCGATCTGTTGCTTGCCGACAAGATATTTCAAAAAGAATATGAATAGATTGGTTTGGACAAATTGGAAACAAGTCAAGTTATGCTTTATGTATAAAATTAATGGATCAGGGGAAGGTCAGGAGTTCAAATTCATTATGAATAATAATTCTTAAAGATGGTGATGATATATGCGTGTGTATAAGAGAGAGAGAGAGTAGATATCTATGATGAAAGGAGGGGATGCGGATTAATAAAGCGACGATGGTGTTCAAATTATCCTAGTGGGTCTTTACATTACTACAATATGAGGTTGCCTCTACGGCTACAGGAATCCGTAGGGACAACTTTTTATTGCCCCGGACTAATCCGTAGGTCCTCATGGTTGTCCCCACGGTGCTCTATGTTTTAATTTAAAAATATTAAATCGTAATTTGTTGTTTGGCCCTACGGAGCCGGAAACAAATGCCCTACGGTTAAATCCGTAGGGGCATATATATGGGTATTTAATAAAAAAAAGGCACAGAAAAGCCCTCGCCGTTCCCAAAATTCTCTCTCTCACTCTCTCCCGCGTCTCGATCAATCGTTCCCGCGCGCGCCTCGATTTTTCGCCCCGTCGCCACCGTGCTCCGCCCGCGGCCCGCCACCGCCCTCGATCATTCCTAAAACTTCCTCATCGCCACCGTCCGCGACTCGTCGCCGATTGCGTCGTCGACCACCGGTTTCCTCCACCGCCCGCTACAGATTAGTAAATCTCCAATTACTTATAATTTTGATGATGTTAGGGCTAGGGTTTTTGGTTCTGCAGGGTTCGGGTAGGGGCCTGAGGGTTAGGGTTAGGCATCGGGTTCCGTTTAGGTTAGGGTTAGGGTTGGGGTTCGGTTGGGGTTAGGGTTGGGGTTGGGTTTCGGTTGGGGTTAGGGTTGGGGTTGGGGTTGGGGTTCGGTTGGGGGGGTTCGGAGGCCTAGGGTTAATTAGTTGGGCTTAGGGTTAGGGTAATTAGGGTCAGGGTTGGGATTAGGGTTGGAGTTAAGGTTAGGGCTTGGTTCAGGTTTAGGGTTAGAGGCTAGGGTTAATTAGAGGGTAAGGTTAATTTGGGTTAATTAGTGATAATTTGAAAGGGTTAGCGTGTTGATTAGGGTTAATTAGGTTAATTTGGGTAAATTGGGTTAAGTTTGGGTTGATTACCGTTAATTAGGTTAATTTGGGTAAATTGGATTGAGTTTAGGTTAATTAGGGATAATTTGTGTTAGGGCAACGATTATGGTTAATTATGGTTAATTAAATTAATTTGGGTTATTTAGGGTTAGGGTTTAGGGTGCACTAGTTCATTTAGGGTTTAGGGTGCACTAGTTAGTTGTTGACTCAGGGTTTATCTGAGGAGCAGATGCATCAGATTACGGCGATTATCAGAGGTGGAGCTGGACCGAGCTAGGGTAGCTTTTTGATTTTTATATTTTAAACATGTATTTACTTATATGATACATATTGTATATATTTTGGATGATATTGGTGGTGTTTGCATGTTCATATTGATTTAGATTGATATCGTATTCTGCTTGTTGATTTCTTTTATATATTATGCTTGAGATGTTGATTATGAATACTGCGGTATATATTCTGCTTATTGATTACTTTCATATATGATGTATATATTATTATGCACAGGGCGAAGAAAAAACAGGCTGCCTTTTTTCAAAAAAAAAGACTTATAATATGTCCCTACGGATTAATCCGTAGGGACACATGTTGCACCTACCGTTTAATCCGTAGGAACACACTTTGCCCCTACACATTTATCCGCATGGACAAAATATCAGGATACCTGATATCTGTAAGTCCATGCTACCTCTCCCGGTACTTTCGGGCATGCGGAATTTGGTGCAAAACGATTTTCTAGAGGCGGTAACATGGACTCAAAACCGGATTTTTGTTAAACTACTAACTAACAACCTAACAAGAGTTTACCTACTCGGTTAGGGGGCTATACCTTTCTTGAACTCCTTCGTCTTCAAGCTTCGATGGTCGTCCGAATCGGCTTCTCCCCGTCATCTCCTTGCGCCGAAGATAGATCCACCTGAAAGCTTCAACCGTTGGCTCCTTCTTCGAACTTTGAAGAAACTAGTTCACTCGGTTTGCTAAACCTTGTGAACTAGAGTGAGTAGAGAAGAGTTTGTATGGGATTTTATCTATGGTTCTTGGTTCTCAACTCATGAGACAAGTGAACCATAGAGTCAAGAGAGGGAGAGCAAGAGGAGGAGATGAGAGCTCAAGAACAAGAGAGAGAATGAGCATGAAAGAATGAGAGAAGACTTTTCTCATTTGGCTCTCATAATCCAAAACAATCATAACACCTCATATCAATCAAGTATTATGTGATGGTTTAAGCAACCATAGCCATATCATTTCATGCACTCATTTTGCACAAAAGAGCAAGCAAGCAAAAGTCTTTGCCATGAAATGATAGCTATAGTTATCAAGATGGTCAACTAGTCAAGCCTAGTCAACCGGTCAACAAAGTCAACAAGTCAACAAAAGTCAACAAGTCAACAAAGTCAATCCCTCAACAACCATGTCACCATAATACTTAATTAATATAATTGTTAATCACATATCATATTCTCATTAGGGTTGAGCAAAAAGTCAATAGTCAACTGTCAACGGTCAACAACCCTAATGAGAATCCTCTGCCTCTGTCTCTCCGTCAACTGTGCATACACACCCGCATCCGCATTCCGAGGAACACGAATGCATACTGGATAAAATCAATCCCAAAAGGTACACTAGGATCTGGCTTAAACCAAAGCCCGCTAGTGTAAACTGTCCGGACACTGTACGTGCACAAGTGCACGGATGTGACCGAACCTTGTCGCAAAACCATGCGACCTGTCGCAAAACCATGCGACCTCTACTCTTTTGCCTAAAGGCGAATAGTTTTCTGTGTGGGACTCTAAAGACTCGACACTACGCTGGCAGTGGGTTTAACCACAGACCGCAAGCGGCACTAGCTGTGCGTAACGGTCCCCAGGTAGATGCCGACAAGAAGACTGACGAGGCGAAACCCATCTGAACTCCTACTGAGCCTGAATGTGACATTCTCCGTACAGTCCGGTCTGTTCGTCTGATACATCGCATGGCGGGCCTAGGGGGCGGTAAACGTCAGTCCCCTAATAGCGGTACAAGTCGTGTCGGAGTGAAGCCCAAAACACCCTGAGATAACACTGGAAGCCTACCAGTATATCTCGTTTGCCCTGGCCAGGGACTACTCGTGTAATGGCTCTCCTAGACACAGCGCGATGTCAACCCCCAATACCGGGAGAGACGAATCCTGTCTAACCGTCACTGCCTCCAAGTGCTTCGGGACTGCACCCAACTACTACCTGTTTGCACGACTCCTTTGAGCCGTGGTAGGGTAGTAATCAAAGTACAGTGGGAACACACTCGAGGCGAAGTGACAGTGTCAAGTCAGCAGACTAAGCTGTACTCATGTCACCTGGGAACTGATAACTGACGATAGGTATAATACCAACCAGTCAGTTCCCGACGAGTCCTGTCCAGTGTACTCGTAACCTAACGAGCACCCGCATACTATCTCCAGTACGACGTACTGATGGCTGTGGGACAGACCATCTCCCACTCTGGGATGAGAAGCGCATGCGCTAGTCTACTCCGGAGTATCGATGCCCTGTCTCGATAGTCCTGCGACTAGGGACCTGCATAAGGATGTGCTTATAGATTACCCAGCCCCCACTATTGTGACTGCCATCACAACGCTGGTAATCAAGCAAAGATCTTAAGGGCTCCACTAATGTGTATAGGTGATATACTAAAATAAACACATGTACACATTGAAGCAGAAACAAACCAAGTAGCATACTACTATTTTGAGCAAGATTGTCAATACAAGGTGAATATCCCAAGCTTCCATTAAGTAATATACATACTAGTATGATACAGTAATGGCCTCTAGGGCATATACACTAACAATCTCCCACTTGCACTAAGGCCATGTACTGGCGTATCGAAGACCTATCATCTCGATTAGCCGCTCGAACTGAGTCTGGGGTAGGGCCTTCGTGAGTGGATCTGCAGTGTTATCTTCTGAATTTACTCTCTTTACCTCAATCTCCCGGCGATCAATGATCTCCCTGATCAGGTGGAACCGCCTCAAAATGTGCCTAGACTTCTGATGGGACCTGGGTTCCTTCGCTAAAGCTATAGCGCCGTTGTTGTCACAATACAGCGGTATTGGATCAACACTGGTAGGAACCACCTGAAGTTCCGTGAGGAACTTCTTCATCCAGACAGCTTCCTTTGCGGTATCGCAAGAAGCTATGTACTCCGCTTCCATAGTTGAGTCAGCAACGGTTTCCTGCTTGGAACTCTTCCAGCAAACCGCCCCTCCATTGAGGGTAAAGACATAACCCGACATGAACTTGGAGTCATCCTTGTCACTCTGGAAGCTGGAGTCAGCAAAGGCCTCAATCTGGAGGTCTTTTCCGCCATACACCAAGAACATCTCCTTAGTCCTTCTCAGGTACTTGAGAATGTTCTTTACTGCTATCCAGTGTTTCTCCCCTGGGTTCGACTGATACCGGCTTACAACGCTCAATGCGTATGCTACATCTGGTCTGGTACACAACATCGCATACATAATAGAGCCTACCGCAGATGCGTAGGGTATTGATGACATGCGAGCCCTTTCCAAATCTGTCTTGGGAGACATCTCTTTGGAGAGGGTGATTTCGTGACAAGCCGGTAGATTACCGCGCTTGGAATCTTCCATACTGAATCGTTTCAGTATGGTGTCGATGTACCTTGACTGTGAAAGTCCCAACATCCTCTTAGATCTATCACGATAGATCTGGATCCCCAGAATGTAGTTGGCATCGCCCAGGTCCTTCATGGAGAACCTCTGCGACAAGAATCCTTTGACTGACTGTAGCATAGGAATATCATTTCCTATTAGAAGAATGTCATCGACGTACAAGACGAGGAATACCACATTTCTCCCTACAATCTTACTGTAAATGCATGGTTCATCTGGGTTTTTGACAAAGTCGAATTCTTTGACAGTATCATCAAAGCAGATGTTCCAACTCCGCGATGCCTGCTTAAGTCCATAGATGGACTTGAGCAACTTGCACACTTTACCGCTGCTCCCACTCTGAATGAATCCCTCTGACTGATCCATATAGACGCACTCTTCCAAATTTCCATTTAGGAAAGCCGTCTTTACGTCCATCTGCCAGATCTCATAATCGTGGAAGGCAGCAATTGCAAGAAGGATCCGAATGGATTTAAGCATGGCTACCGGAGAAAAGGTCTCGTCATAGTCCAAACCAGGTCTTTGACGAAAACCCTTTGCAACGAGCCTAGCTTTATAGGTTTCAACCTGCCCATCTACACCAATCTTCTTTCTAAAGATCCATTTGCAGCCTACGGGTTTTACCCCTTCTGGAGCAAAGTCCAAAGTCCAAACTTTGTTGGTGTACATGGACTCCATCTCGGTCCGCATTGCATCCAGCCATTTTACCGAGTCACCGCTCTGAATGGCTTGCTGGAAGCTAGTAGGCTCACCATAATCCATGGTGCAATCCTCTCTATCCCCGTCTATGAGAAAACCGTAGTATCTCTCGGGCGGATGAGACTGCCTACTACTTCTGCGGAGTGGCGTAGGAATGTCCGGTTCCCCTGAACCTTCTGGTTCTACTAAGGTTTCAGTAACAGCTTGTGGTTCTGGAATTTCTTCCAGTTCTATTGCGCTCCCACTTATCTGATTTTCTAAAAACTCGGTTTCCAAGAAGCGGGCATGACGAGAAACAAGGACTTTTTGCTCCTCTGCGTAATAGAAAAGATACCCCTTGGAGTTCTTTGGGTATCCCACAAACTTGCACTGTACTGAGCGTGCCTCGAGCTTTTCCGCATGCTGCTTTTTTACAAAAGCTGGACATCCCCATGTCTTAAAGGATTTAAGACAGGGTTTCTTCCCACTCCACATCTGATATGGTGTGGTAGGCACTGTCTTAGTAGGAACTTGGTTCAAGAGATGTGCAGCTGTTTCTAGTGCATAACCCCAGAAAGATCGCGGTAACTCAGCCTTACTCATCATGGAACGAACCATATCTAATAGGGTTCGATTCCTCCTTTCCGATACACCGTTGTGTTGTGGTGTGTATGGAGGAGTACGCTGAGAGAGAATTCCATTCTCTTTTAAGTAGTCCAGAAACTCGGCACTCAAGTATTCTCCACTTCGATCAGATCTTAGTGTCTTAATACTTTTGCCTGTTTGTTTTTCAACTTCATTCTTGTATTCCCGAAATTTCTCAAAGGCCTCGGATTTGTGCTTCATTAAGAAGACATGTCCATACCTAGAGAAATCATCTGTGAAAGTAATGAAGTATGAATAACCGCTTCGCGCATGTGTAGACATTGGACCATACACGTCACTGTGTATGAGTCCCAAGAGCTCGCTCGCTCTTACTCCGTGTCCAGTGAACGGAGTCTTTGTCATCTTTCCCATGAGACAAGATTCACAAGTGGCATAAGACTGGTACTCGAACGGATCCAAGTATCCTTCTTTATGTAACTTAGTCAACCGTGTCTCATTGATGTGACCCAGTCTACAATGCCATAAGAAAGCCTGATTTAATTCTGGAGACTTTCTTTTAAGTGTGTTCTGGACACTGAATATCTGAGCTTGATCAATACGTATATACCGTTATTTAATGTACCTGACCCAATCAGTACTTGATTTAGGTGGATGTTTACTACATCGCTTACAAAAGCAAAATCATATCCTTCCTTAGAAAGTAAGGATACAGATATGATATTACAAGTCGCACCTGGTACATACAAACAGTTACGCAGAATCAATATCTGCCCAGTTGTCAGTCCTAGCTGATATTCCCCTACGGATACAGCATCCATGCTCATTCCGTTAGCAACCCTGAGAGTCATATCACCTTTCCTGATAACCCTACGGTTTCTCAGAGCCTGTAACGAATTACAGATATGAGATCCTGATCCGGTATCCAATACCCAGGAAGTAGGGTTAACTGACAAACAGTTCTCTATTACAAACACACTCGAAGCCGAAGCCACAACATGCTTCGAATTCTGGCTACTGGCTTTGCAAGCCCTGCAATCTTTCTGCCATTGTTCATTCCCGTTACAATAGGAACGTCCCTCTTTTACTATATCCAGTCCTGAAACTTTTGACCTTGCTTTTCCTTTTTCTTCCCTAGTTTCTTTCAGGGTATAAGCAGAGGGCAGGGACTGTAGAATTAAGTCAGTACTTGACCCATTCTTCAACGTGGTCTCCAGGTCCGTGAGCTTAAAATAGCTGGTCTCTGTAAGGACGTTGTCCCTTACAGATGACCCGACAGCCAATCTCGCTTGAAGCAATTCGTTCGAGGTCTCATATCTTGCGATACGAGATTGCTCTCCATATAAATCTTTGTTATGGAGGAAGATAGAAACTGAGTCCATCTTCTCGTGCTGCCCCTGGTTTGCACCATCAACTGAGGCTAACACGAGGCACTTGGCTTTCGCACAATCCTTTTCCGATGTCCTTTGGATGTAAACATCCGTGACAGGGGAAACTGGACCTGAGACGGCAGGGGTTTGATTAGTTAAGAGGTGTCCCAGCTTGTCATGGGTAATGGACATCTGGACAGATCTTTGCCAGTCACAACAGTCAGATTCAGTCATTTTATTATCTAGATGTAATCTAGGTGCGGTCACTTGGTCGCTGCAATTAAGAGAGAGAGAAGAAAACACTCAGCATGATGCTCTTGCAAGTTTAGAGTGGTTTTTAATTTGTCTAAACAGGATGGCTCCCACTGTCTCTCGAATCCCTCCTCAAACCAAAAAGGAAGAATTAGTCAGGATCAATCTCACCGTACAATTCTTGCTTAACCGTTCAGCCAGGCCAGTGTCGGTACTTCGAGGGAGGTTTTCCAACGCTTTCGCGAAGTTCCTTAATTCAAGAACCTCTTTTCCCTGGGGGCGTAGCCCCGCTAACACCTTTCTAGGCACCTACTTGGTTTATAGCATTGATCGTTAAGTGAGAAATTTCCCGAGGAGTAGCATATACTCACAGTAGGATCGGGATCCAAATATCATCGTGTGACGAAACTGAAGGAATCCTACCAGGATCATCACACTCCAAATGGTATGCAACACTAGCAAGTTTCAGTACTTTTGAAACTCCCGATGTGGATTTTTGCCCCATGCTCTTATGACCTTGACTAAGGCCAACAAATCATAAGTCACATGTCAAGTTCTACCCGTCGTTGTCCAGGTTGATTTGAACCCACCCGTATATACCCTTGACTATGGCCAACAAAGTAATACGACTGTCCCAAACCAACGCATTCTATCTGTGCAACATATGAATACCCACCAGCTACCAAACACTGTGCCTTGACTAAGGCCAACAAACACAGCTTGAATACTGTTGATTATTCATATGAAACGACGGAGGGCTACGGATGGTTTTGGCGAAACCGTGAACGTAGTGAACTTGATATAATCGAAGGAACCTTGATAGCTTTTAAAAGGAGTGGCTCAAGCTCCGCATTTAAAAGTTTGGTTTTGAAAGGAACCGAGTGGTTTTCAAAGTGTTCCAACGACTTATACTTGGTTTATTTTCTTGCATCAGTTCTTTTAATGCGTGTTATTCTTGCATTAGTTCTTTTAATGCGTCCCATCATTTAATCCTACCATTGCAGAAAACAACCAAAATATGACGTACGCTTATGCCATTCGCATTCGCCACTGGGCCCCGTCATTACCCGTTAGGTTATTTAACTAACGACAGAGCGGGGGCTGGGCTAGCGCGGCTGTAAAACATAAGCAACGCCAAAATAATATCATAAATAGATATATACTGCAATGATAGCCATTTCAGATCACAGATGAATACATTGGATATACTAGGAATCCGCAATTCGTACGAGCCTGTAACGAAAGGCAGATTACACGGTCGCGGTGAATAGCCAATACCCCACCCAAGACCCCTACGGGTGCGGCAAACTACCCGCCAAGTACTCGAAGTGGAGCAACCTCCCTTAACACCGTGAGTAGGCCACTCGGCACTTCGAGATACCCGGTAGTTTGTGCACCCCCTCCATGGGTCTATCCTAAGAGCAAAAACAGTAAAAAAGAAATTATACAATGACGGCTACAACCCCGACCCGGTTGTGCGGTCATACAAATAATATTACATCAATTTACAAATTTACATGAATTGAAAGAGAAGAAAACTCTCGTCTCACAACCCCCGGCTATTCACCCGCGACAATCCAACGGATTCATATACACATTCCAGCAACATTACAGATCACAGATTTGTATAACCCCCACTAATCGACATATAGCGATTAGCAGACGTTCAATACAAATATCACATTACAGATAATAACCCGTCAGCTAAAGTCTTTTAGAAGTTCGATCAAAAATACGGATTTTTAGGCCCCAAACACAAAATATCCTTTCTGTAAAATTCTGGGCAGAAAACACATATCCCAAAAATCCCAAAACAGACCCAGAAGCACTCTGCAAGCAAATTTTTCCCCGACCGAGTTAACTCGGCCGCGGAACCGCGGCGGGAGAATGCTCCCGCCGCGTTTCCGCGGCTCATTGATCGATTCATGGGACGAAATTTCTTGGGTGTACACACAAAAGCCTGAGCCGATTTTTAAGATAAAATTTATCAATTTGTGAACAGAAAAAAAATCGGCAGAAACTTATCATATCGGGTTCGTTTTGCGACTTTTTCTTTGATCGATCTTCTAGCTACTTTGCTAACATGTTAGATAGAGTTTAACTAGGCTCTGATACCACTGTAAGTCTATGCTACCTCTCCCGGTACTTACGGGCATGCGGAATTTGGTGAAAAACGATTTTCTAGAGGCGGTAACATGGACTCAAAACCGGATCTTTGTTAAACTACTAACTAACAACCTAACAAGAGTTTACCTACTCGGTTAGGGGGCTATACCTTTCTTGAACTCCTTCGTCTTCAAGCTTCGATGGTCGTCCGAATCGGCTTCTCCCCGTCGTCTCCTTGCGCCGAAGATAGATCCACCTGAAAGCTTCAACCTTTGGCTCCTTCTTCGAACTTTGAAGAAACTAGTTCACTCGGTTTGCTAAACCTTGTGAACTAGAGTGAGTAGAGAAGAGTTTGTATGGGATTTTATCTATGGTTCTTGGTTCTCAACTCATGAGACAAGTGAACCATAGAGTCAAGAGAGGGAGAGCAAGAGGAGGAGATGAGAGCTCAAGAACAAGAGAGAGAATGAGCATGAAAGAATGAGAGAAGACTTTTCTCATTTGGCTCTCATAATCCAAAACAATCATAACACCTCATATCAATCAAGTATTATGTGATGGTTTAAGCAACCATAGCCATATCATTTCATGCACTCATTTTGCACAAAAGAGCAAGCAAGCAAAAGTCTTTGCCATGAAATGATAGCTATAGTTATCATGATGGTCAACTAGTCAAGCCTAGTCAACCGGTCAACAAAGTCAACAAAAGTCAACAAGTCAACAAAGTCAATCCCTCAACAACCATGTCACCATAATACTTAATTAATATAATTGTTAATCACATATCATATTCTCATTAGGGTTGAGCAAAAAGTCAATAGTCAACTGTCAACGGTCAACAACCCTAATGAGAATCCTCTGCCTCTGTCTCTCCGTCAACTGTGCATACACACCCGCATCCGCGTTCCGAGGAACACGAATGCATACTGGATAAAACAAATCCCAAAAGGTACACTAGGATCTGGCTTAAACCAAAGCCCGCTAGTGTGAACTGTCCGGACACTGTACGTGCACAAGTGCACGGATGTGACCGAACCCTGTCGCAAAACCATGCGACCTGTCGCAAAACCATGCGACCTCTACTCTTTTGCCTAAAGGCGAATAGCTTTCTGTGTGGGACTCTAAAGACTCGACACTACGCTGGCAGTGGGTTTAACCACAGACCGCAAGCGGCACTAGCTGTGCGTAACGGTCCCCAGGTAGATGCCGACAAGAAGACTGACGAGGCGAAACCCATCTGAACTCCTACTGAGCCTGAATGTGACATTCTCCGTACAGTCCGGTCTGTTCGTCTGATACATCGCATGGCGGGCCTAGGGGGCGGTAAACGTCAGTCCCTTAATAGCGGTACAAGTCGTGTCGGAGTGAAGCCCAAAACACCCTGAGATAACACTGGAAGCCTACCAGTATATCTCGTTTGCCCTGGCCAGGCACTACTCATGTAATGGCTCTTCTAGACACAGCGCGATGTCAACCCCCAATACCGGGAGAGACGAATCCTGTCTAACTGTCACTGCCTCCAAGTGCTTCGGGACTGCACCCAACTACTACCTGTTTGCACGACTCCTTTGAGCCGTGGTAGGGTAGTAATCAAAGTACAGTGGGAACACACTCGAGGCGAAGTGACAGTGTCAAGTCAGCGGACTAAGCTGTACTCATGTCACCTGGGAACTGATAACTGACGATAGGTATAATACCAACCGGTCAGTTCCCGACGAGTCCTGTCCAGTGTACTCGTAACCTAACGAGCACCCGCATACTATCTCCAGTACGACGTACTGATAGCTGTGGGACAGACCATCTCCCACTCTGGGATAAGAAGCGCATGCGCTAGTCTACTCCGGAGTATCGATGCCCTGTCTCGATAGTCCTGCGACTAGGAACCTGCATAAGGATGTGCTTATAGATTACCCAGCCCCCACTAGTGTGACTGCCATCACAACGCTGGTAATCAAGCAAAGATCCTAAGAGCTCCACTAATGTGTATATGTGATATACTAAAATAAACACATGTACATATTGAAGCAGAAACAAACCAAGTAGCATACTACTATTTTGAGCAAGATTGTCAATACAAGGTGAATATCCCAAGCTTCCATTAAGTAATATACATACTAGTATGATACAGTAATGGCCTCTAGGGCATATACACTAACAATATTTTGACCCTATGGACTCAGCAACAGGGGTTAGGCTTGTCCCGACGGAGTAATCCGTAAGGGCCTTAGCTTTACCCTTACACATTTACCCGTAGGGACAAAATACCAGGATACCAAATATTTTGCCCCTACACATCTGGACCTACGCATTAAGCCGTAGGGGCATGTATTTGTCCCTACGGAGTTATCCGGAGGGGCAACCATTTTATTTTTTTAATCGATAAATTAAATAAAATAGTTTGTCCCTACAGAGTTATTCGTAGGGACTTATTGACCTACGTATTAAACCGCAGGGGCAATGATTACTCCGTAGGGGCATGTTTGAGGCTAAGACTTGCACCTGCGGCGTGTGCACCTACGGCGTATTTTTGTGCCCCTACGAATATAGCCGTAGGGGCAACCCCTATTTATAGTAGTGTCAGAACCCTTTGTTGGAATCCAATGGCTATTATTTTTTCACTCGACGAGAAGATCTGGATCCGACATTTGGATCTTCAACTTCGCCGACCATATAAGAACCGTATTAGACATTTCACCTCTGAATTTGTGATTACGACCCCTTGAACTACAATTAAATCTTCTCAACATCTATACTCGAATTGAAACATCGAAACAGTATTCTTAGCCTTAGGATACTTTCCAGGTATTTTAATTGATTAATACATGTAGTATACAAAGAAAACTTTAAAATCATATGTTTACTATTCATTCCACCAAGGATGAAGATGAAATATCCATCCGCCTCATCGACGACAGAAGAACACAATAAAAAACAATATTGATGCCGATGCACTATTTCCAATGACATGAAACCGACACCAATAAACTTCTTTTTTCTAACGATACCTAGACATGAAAAACTTCTACTTACACCAAGCAAACTGTTTTTTTTTTAATATTTTAAATCAAACTCCTTTGAAGATCGAACTTAGTAGCCCGACATTGGATAGGAAATTGGTACAAGACAGGTTAGTCAAGCAAACTAATATATAAGCTAATTACACGCACCACTACAAAACTAGCAAATTGCCTCCATTCTAGAAAAGGCCCGCACCTTCACAGCTAATGGGTTGAACAAACAATGGACCAAATTGCCCTTTTCCCAGGGTTGGTTGCTGCAACGAGAGATCCAAGCACTTCCACATGGCTCCCGTTTCTTCATATTTAGCTCCCAAACTCCCCCAACTACCACCCTTCCCCTTCTATTTATAAACCAAGCTCTCTTGTTACCAACATCACACAAAAATCACTCCTCTATCTTCCAAAAGAGGGGAATATATATATATATATATATCAATGGAGGTAGAGAGAGTTCAAGCCATTGCATCCCTAACCAAGAACCTCGACACAATCCCCTCCGAATTCATCCGTAACGAGCACGAGCGCCCGGACCTCACCACCTACCACGGTCCCATGCCCGAGATCCCCGTCGTCGACCTCTCCGACACGGACCGTGGCCGGGTCGTGAGAGCCATCGCCGACGCATCGCAGGAGTGGGGGATATTCCAAGTGGTGAACCACGGGATCCCAATCGAGATAATCAAAGAGTTGCAGAGGGTTGGGAAAGAGTTCTTCGAGCTGCCGCAAGAGGAGAAGGAGGTTTACGCGACGGTCCCGGGGTCGGGGAGCCTCGAAGGGTACGGGACGAAGCTGCAGAAGGATTTGGAAGGGAAGAAGGCTTGGGTGGATTACCTGTTCCATAATGTCTGGCCGGAGAAGGCCATCACTTATAGCTTCTGGCCTAACACCCCTCCGGACTATAGGTATTATATATATGCTCGATCGGTTTCACCCTTTGGTACTTGTAGAATTTGATCTGCCGGCAACATTGATATGTGATATTGAGGATGGAATTCAATATCCAAACCAACTTACTTTTAAAATAGTTCCGTTGGTGCACCGATACATCAAAACTTATGAGGGTGGAGCTATGTAAATAGATTTATATCTTAACATGCATCCACAAGTTGGGCGTCTTTATTTTCCTTTTTTCTTGGCCGAATCTGGACTATCACACTATAGTGTTTTCTTAGTCCGTTGTTGAAATAACATTGTATGTTGGAATATGATTCTACTGCCCACAACGATCTTAAAGGCCTACGACTAGACCAAATCCTCGAAATTTCATCTTTCTGTCAGCCAATGTCGTTGGAGGCCTATTTGTTTCTCTCTTCTGCTTTTTGATCTACCAAACTAAGTGACATCTTTTCACCTATATGCAACAGGAAAGCAAATGAGGAATATGCCAAGTACCTATTGGGAGTAGTCGAGGATATACTGGAATGCCTGTCATCAGGGTTAGGGCTAGAGAGCAATGTACTGAAGGAAGCGATCGGAGGCGACGATCTGGAGTACCTGCTCAAGATCAACTTCTATCCGCCATGTCCGCGTCCCGATCTAGCCTTAGGCGTGGTCCAGCACACTGACTTGTCGGCCATCACCATTCTCGTGCCCAACGAGGTCCCAGGCCTGCAGGTGTTCAAAGATGAGCACTGGTTCGACGCAAAGTATATTCCTAACGCGCTCATTGTGCACATTGGTGATCAGATTGAGGTAATTAATCCGCATTATTAACTAAGTAGCACTAGCACGAAGTTAGACTTAATAACAAAAATACCGAATTGACAATTATAATTCTAAGCCTTATAGTATATATAGGAATTTCCATTACAGCTGTATTGCAAAAAGTTAGGTGAGAAATGGAACAGTTTGCTTCTTATGTTTTTAAAAAAAGCACCTAATGAGGGGCGAACCAAATAAGAAACCGAATCAAAGTGGACAATGATAGAAATGAAGATTTCTCTCTCTCGGGAAAGAATAAAAAACGGAGCCAGAAAGTGGCAAAATGCAGTACTAAAAGAGATAATTGTAAAATTTAAAGACCCTAAATTGGAATATTTACGACAAACAGTATCGATTCAGATGTATTACACACATCCAATTTTACTTGTAATATTAATCACGAGTCACTGATTATAATCTTATGACATGATTATTTAGATCCTGAGCAATGGGAAATACAAGAGCGTGCTGCACAGAACGACCGTGAACAAGGAGAAGACGAGGATGTCGTGGCCGGTGTTCTGCTCGCCACCGCCGGAGACGGTGGTGGGGCCATTGGCACAGCTTGTAGATGATGCCAACCCTCCGAAGTTCAAGTCCAAGAAATTCAAAGACTACGCTTATTGCAAAATTAATAAGCTTCCTCAATGAGAGCTAGCTTGGATTTAAATTTGTTGTGCTTAGCACTTGTTCTGCCACACACTCAAGAATAGTCTGTATCAGTTCTTTAATTATGTATTGCCGAAAACAGTAATAATAATAGCGATTGCAAGTTTGTTGTAGGTGAGGGATGTCGGAATTTTGATTTTGTCATGTTGGGTTGTTGTCATAACGTTCTGGCTAATACCATCACAAAGCAATAAACAAACGATAAAGAGACGCAAACAAATAATCACATGCAATAGAAATAGAGCACAAACCAAAAGACACAAGATTTACGTGAAAAACCCCTACGGGAAAAACCACGGACGAAGGAGAAACACTTTACTAATCAATAAATATGGAGGATTACAATAATGACTCTCACCAAAATCCCTCTCAAAACGCTGGTCTCCTCTCTCTCTAATTAATAACTAGCATTGTACCTGCGCTACACGCGCGGGGAAAATATGAATCAAGAATAATGAGATGCTGAAGTAGTTTTCGGGTTAAAATTTAAATTTTATTTAGTCTTAATGCTCGCGCTCTCAATTTATGTTGATTATACTCGATGATTAATAGATACTTAAAAAATTAAAAGTTGTATTTTTATTTTAAATTAGAATTAAGTATGTGTTTCTCTGTTTCTTTGGATTGAAAAGACATACAAAGTACTAATAGATGATAACATAATAAGATACATGATATCTATCTAACCTAAACATATAACATGTGAAAGCACAAAGATATTTTAAGAAAAATACATATTATTAATCCATTTCATTGAAACAGACGTATAACATAAGCAAAAAAATCATGTCCTAAGCATAGACAAACTACATCACTATAGCCGTATTACATCAGAAAATAAAAAACTATATAACAAACTGAAAAATTAAACAAATCCTTACAATCTCACAGCAGCTTAATCTGAAAATATTCTGCATCACCGCAGAAATAAAACCATATCATATAACATTTGCCACAGCCCAACCTGATATGAAACAACATGCTATATCACCACAACCTAACCCAATAATGAAATAACACCCTAAACATTATCACGGCCCTGCTTGGAAATCAAATAACATTCCGTAATATCGTGCCCAATACCTAAAAAATAAAACAACGCCCTACAACATCATATTTTCAGATTATTTATTGCTATCATTGATCTCAATATTGTTACCATCATCATCGTCATCGTCGTCAGGTTCAAGGGGATCAATAACACGTAAAACTTTTGATATGATATATCCATGTGTTTGTAGTGAACCAAAGTTCTTAATGGTCACATTGGTCTGCATTACAAATGGAGACCATTCACACGTCGACACATGTTCATTGAATATATTTCTCCCATTCTACTACATGATTAGTTTTAAAAATCAATAAACATGTGTATTAATTATAGAAATGCGAGTTTGTAATTTGATTGTAAACAAACTACATATATGTGATGGGTTGGAAAGGCATGGTTTCTGCTTGATCGTTATAAAAAATAACATGCATCTCATGTATAATCAACAACCCTGGCACCAATTTAATACTTGAGAGGAAACGATAATTTGAATCTAAATTTGCTAAATTTGGTTGTTTTAATGTGATTATTGCAACCATATCCTGTACTGCTTATGTCATACCTTGTCAACAATTTTGCAATCGGATACCGACATTTATTGCATGAATTTGAATTGTAAAATACATGAATTGTCTTTTATTGCAATGCGAGCGGATACTATACTAAACGACAGAATCGTTGTATAGTTATGCATGTAGCCTTTATTTTAAAGCTCAATTTCTATATAACCATATATATGGATAAACTTATATTTTCATAATATAATATAATTTTTATTAAATAAATTATATTGTTTCTTGCCTTTGTCCGCTAGAGGTGGAGTTTCTGTAAGCATGATTAATCACTGAATAGTTATGAAATCATAAGGAAGAGTTTGGAAAATATGAATAGTCTTGCTAAAATCGTTTTGCATCCTATAGTAAACAATACTAATATTGTCACTGACAATATATTATAAGCGTATTGAGAAATATTTGGTATCGAAAGTTTATATGTGAAAGTTGCCATTTAGAAAAACGTAAGAAATTATCTTTGTAATATCTTAAATTTTGATATATAAATTATTCTTCCTAAGGAAAAATTCATGTCTCCGTTAATGATCGTAACATATGAAATGACTTTTATTTACTCAACTATTTAGCATGTTTTAGTGTTAATCATGGCAGCAACTGATTGATTGACGGTCATTTCTTTTGACAAATGAGTGCCTACAATAATAAGATACGTAAAGGACAAAGACGGTTTAAACCTAGCATGTAAACATTAAGGCCTAAAAATTTATCTCATCCGACTTTTACATAATATTAGATGGATAGATTATAAGTGAGAAATCATAATTTACTATCGACAAATTTATCATAACCCAATGTTATTCATGTCGAGCATAGGAATATAACTGCAATTTATGAACTGCAGCGGATCGAGAAATTTTTCTTGTTAGAGGACTTTTGTATATCATCATTATGTGTGAGCTGTCACTTCATGGATGAGTTTATATATGTGTGTGTGTGCGCGCGCGTGCGCGCGCGCTTTTTTGTCATTTATACAAACTCTTTTGTTTCATATGTATTTTTTCTTATTTGCATTAATTACTTTTACTATACTTTACTGAGATCATGCATGCACCTTCACTCTCTTGGTGCATACATTGATATTTTTTTAAAAAAATCATATGGCTCTATCCACCATATCAATAAAAGAAGGGCATAATGGGCAAAGTTGTCAAAATAGCCTACAATAATAAGGGAACAAAGGAGCAGAATCATGCAAAGATATGTGCTATATATAAAAATAAAAAAGGTGTTTCTAAAGGATAAGTAATGCCGTCAAAAATTTTCATGCAGCACGGGAACTTACCTAACTATCTGTGCATTGAGGAGCTTGTAGACAGTTGCTATGACACACGTGGAGTTCAGCCTAGCTATTAAATCATACCCCCAATAATTAATGCTACGGCGTAGGATACTTTAAAATTAAACCTAGCTATAAAATCATGCCCTTGTTAATTAATGCTATGCTACTTCAAAGTTGATGGAAGGATATTCTGGTATGTTCAGGGGAAAAGATAACCTATGAATAGAAAGAAATAATAAATATTTAATATATATTCTAATGTACTTAGATTGAACATCATCTAATTGACAAACAATCATATCTTTTGGCAAATAGGTACCTATAATTATTATGAAAAATGCTTAAACAACCAGCGTGAAATCCTACAACAGTTTACCCAAGAGACAAAGATCAAGGACGCATTTGTTTGACATTAATATCTAAATATTGTGCGTCCCATCATTTTATCTCTTAGGTAAATTATGGCAGGATTTCAACCCGTAGGTAAAGTATTACTCGTAATTATCATAGTCACATAAATCGCGAATTATTTGGTGAATTCGCGAATAATTCGCAAATTATTGATATGCCGATTAAATCTGCGAATTATTCGTCGTCGCCGAACGCCGCGAATTATTCAAAAAAAACAGCGAATTATTCAAAAAACAACAAATAATTCACAAAATCAAAATCTAGCCTCTTATATATTAATTTTTTGCTCGAAATCCTTCCCGAACAGTTCCCGAACACTTACCGAATCTTTCCCGAATACCTGCCGATTTTTTCTGAATAGTTCTCCGAATCCGAATTTTCGACCTCGCCGAATTATTGTCGAATCACGAATTTGTGACTATGGTAATTATTGGCATGATGGATTATTTTCAGTTCCACTGCGTGTTTATATTTTGCTATTATTGAAATGCACCTTGTGTTATACTTTTGACGATACTACGAAAATATTTAATATCATATTTTAAAATGAATGATGTCTTGTTTTATCAAATAGTGAAGGCTTGTGAGGGGAAATTAATGTGTTGTCATTTTCATGAGGATAGTGAAAGAGTGCAATATTGTTTTAGGTAGAAAACTATTTTCTTGAAAAGATTGTCATGACTTTGGGTGTTTTTTTAATCAATAATAGTATTGCTCATTCATTTTCTAATGTACAGGTTGAAATGATGATCTCTCTAATTCTATGTTTGCTTCACTGTACATATTAAATTCATTTGTTTGCTTGCAATGTTCTTTCTCTTCACTACACATAGTTTGTCATAAATTATTGTTCTTATTCATGACTATGGTGGTTGAAACATGAAAAGAAACATATATAGATTGAATTATTATAGATGAAATATGTGCTTTCACATGTGTATGTAATAGTCATAAATAATTTGGCGGTAAAATTGGTATCTTGAAATTTTTTTGCCACTAATGTGTTTGGCTTTTCATTAGAGAATGAGTTCCTTGCAAGCATGCAAATGCATGTGACTGATGACCTACTGATATATATTAATTAACTCTTAAATAGTGTTAGAGACATAAGGTAACATATGATATTCCGTAAATTTGTCAGAATTAAATGGTTTGCAGCCTTAATTATCGTTGCCCAGTCCATTGTATAACATTCTTAACTTCTGTATATTTATATTTCTATCTATTTTGAGAGGATTATTGAAAAAAATTCATCAAAACTTGTTCCAAACCAATTTGATAAGTCACAACATTATGAGCTTAATATTTATTTGAGAAAAGAAGTCATTAGCTAACAAAGAAAGATTTTTTTTTAGGAAAGTACCTTGTTCATGGGGATTTTGAGGCAAGAGGGGTTCTTGCAAAATATATATAAAGTATGAAGAAAGAGGCCTTTTGAACTAAGCCCTTTGTTCACATGAGCTTGGTTGTATGTGTAATATGAATAAAAAAAATATTTCAAATAAGCACTTCGTTTATAGGACTTAGGAGGTAGTTGTAGATATTTATAATAATTAATAAAAGTGGAAACAATTAGTATATTTGTAAGAATGCATAAGATGCATACTGCTTGAGCACTCCCACTTCATTTCCAACTCTTTCCTTTTTATATAAATGGGTCTCATTGATTTTTTTTTTGATGGAACAAAGTGTGTTCAACACCGATTTAACTCAATAAAGCACATCATTCAAGATGATATTTTTAATGTTAGTCTTTTTTTAATAATATCAAAATAAAATACAAAATTCCTACAACACGCTTATGTATAGAATTCACAATCCACAATTATTTCTCGAATAACAAAACAGACACGATATATATCATCATCTAACCAACCCTTAAACATCACCGTCCGATTTATCATTGAAACATCATCTTAAGGGCACGGGCTTCCGAAAACCAAGCATTGGTAAAAAGTACGTTCAAGCTCCATAGAATCAATTGTGTCAAACTCTCAACCGAACTCAGGCATTGTAGTATCTTATTCTCATTGCGCAAACTCTCAACCGAAGAACAAATTACATCTATCATTCGGCCGAAAGCTCACATGTTATAATCTAATTCTCATATGCAAACATTCCACTTTTTTCTGATACTCTCAAGAAGCTGCAATGGAGGCTCGCCATCCATAAAAAAATATTGGCAAGTTTCATACGGATATAAAGCTTGAATATTTTCCACAAGACATTGAGAAAATCAAAATATTTTTATAAGCACACATTGTTTTAAATGTAAAATGCATATCACAAATACATCTTAAAGATATAAACTGCTTAAATTGCTCACATGAAAAGCAATAGCAAATTTCATAACTCAAATCACCAAGGTAAGCATTCGTGAAACTATTTATATCAATAATAAATTTTTCAATAATAAACTTCATAAACAATTGATGAATTAAATTAAAATTGGCAAAGCAGTCGTTAACCATCACTTGTTCACTATGTCCATCCATCTTGCAAAAGATTACGGCAGAGAAAATCGACAACTCATCCTATAGTTATTAATAGGTAAAATATTGCTAGAATTTTAAAACATAAATAATTGTGTTTTTGTCGATATAGAGCAATGAATATAGAGAAACAATAAAACATACCTTACAGTCTGGTTGTTCCTTGACACCTTCCCAAGCAGATTGTTGTTGTAGAAGATGCAAGAAGTAATTGGCTATATATATGGGGGGGGGATGAAAAAGGAGTTGGTTGTAGAGTTTGGTAAGTTCACCATCCAATGTATTAAATTTAGATAACGATCTTTCAAGCATGTCTATTATTAAAGGTAGTAGGTCTGAATTGAATGATCTCCCTGTAATTGGACTAACTTGTTATTCACTTTATTTATTGTTGATAAATAGTCCAAGGAGGGGAAAATAGGGATATCGCAAAAGTCTGCCACTTTCCTATAGGTTTACATTATGTATATAGAAAGGGTCCTTTCCCACTTAGGGTTACAAAATACCATATATAGTATGAGGCGAGTAGAATAAAAATCGGATTTCCCAAAACAGTCCAGAATTCGGCTCGAGTTGATTTGAGCCGGCTCAAAATTGTCTTGAGTCATTTCTTGAAAACAGAGACCAATTGATATTTCCAAACGGCTTGTGAGCCGGCTCAAACTTAACTTGAGCCGTCTCATACAAACAGAGAGAACTGTGTAATTCCAGACATGTTATGAGCCGGCTCAAATTTATCTTGAGCCGTCTCAATATCCAGGGATCAGAGAATACAAGGTAAACTCAACAAATCTCCACCTTATCTCGTATTTGCTACAAAACTCCTCCATAATATTATCAATAGCTCCACATTCTCCATAAAATTCCTAAAGGGCTCAATGAGTGCGGCACACTTCAATTAAGTTCAAGCATGTTGACCTCATGGTCAAAATCTCTTTTTAAGTTTTGATTATTTTACATAAGCTATACACTTAAAATGATTCAGTTACTACTAACGTGATTAATGTTTACTATAATGAAAAATGCTAGCAATCAAGACAAGATGTGAACCAATGTTGAACCAATGTTCAGATGCTTAAAATTAGAAGATGGATTTATATCGGATAAACAAGCAGATGAACCAAGGCAAGTACGATGTTAATGATTAGAGCACATGAGAAAATCCACTATATCACATAGCAAGAAACTGTGTTTGATGAAGACCAAGTGAATGAGCATATAGAGTAAAGAGAAGTGAAGATAATGGACGCACCAAATATCAAAGCCAAATATAGAGTATTTATATAGTATAAGGTTAGAGTTGACCTTGTATAAATTAGGATTCTTCATTAGGATTCTTCATTTGCTTTAACTTACTAAATATATGAGACTGCAAAGTCTTGTACCCTTCGTAGGAATATTAAATAATATCAATTCCTAACCATTGCTTTCTTTCACCACACTCATCAAAGAGCAAACAAACGTCTCCATTCTCATTGAGAGACGTCTAACATATCCAATCCAAACTACTCAAATATTCAAAACAGATATTCATCCATTTCAGAAAGAAAACATCTACACCAGATGTCTCCTTACCAAGTTTTGAATCTCCAGACGTCTGAAGAATAAATTTTCAAAATATCAAACACTGGATATATTTCAGAGACGGGTCACCAGACGTCTGCTGAATACTTTTTGATCTCCAGATGTCTTCTACAAACGTCCGGTGAAGGAAATTCTTCTAACTACAGACGCCTCCTACATACGTCTGTATGGGTAGTTTCTAGCATTTATTTCTATTTTGAATTTTCAAACGAATAGATTTTTACGCCGTTTTTGTTTCTTACTATTTCCAATAGTCATAAACTGTTTATTAGCAGTTAATAACAGTTATGGAAGTTATGACAGTTATTGGCGGTTACGGTAGTTATGAATGTGTGGTTGAGAATGATTTGGCTATCTTATAAATACCCCTTCATTTTCACTTTTTCAAGAACTAAGTTTTTGAAATTCTTTTCTCTCATTCCTAAATTCTATCTTGCTCCTATTCTTTATTCAAAAGAAATCTCGTGTGATTACAATTGGGAAATAATCTTTTAAAAGTGTTTTATTAATCTTCACCACTGTACGTAAAAATGTTTTTATTTCGACTAATTATAGTCAATCTTCGGTGCTTTACAAAGGTATTCATTTTTCTTTTAAGAGATTCAATATCGCGCCTTTCAATTATTCTTTTATCTCTCAAATATTTCTTAAATATTCTCCTACGCATTTCACTATTCTAATTTATTGAAATCTTTAGGATTTAAAGTGAGTCATTTTGTCAAAAAACCTTTTATTTGTAAATTCTTTTGTAAGTATGGGATTGTGTACACTTGTTTTGTAAAAGGTTGAGACTTGAGCCTTGATGAAAAAGTCTAGGCGATTCACCGTCTGTAAGTGTAAAAGGTTTCGATGATTTTGCTCTTAGTGAAAAAGCCTGGGTTTTCACAGCTTTCAAGTGTAAAGAATCTAAGATCTGAGCCTAATAAAAGATCTGGGTTTCTCCACCCGTAAGGATTCACTTGGATAGTGAATTTCCTGAGTAGTAGATCTCAGGCGGGGACTAGCTACTGTGAGTGGTGAACTCTAGTGAACAAACCCTTGTGTTATTTACTTTCCATTTCGTACTTTCAATTATCTGTGACTTTAATATTCTATATTCTACTTATACTCAATCTAAAGTATTTTTCCGCAAATAGAATTTGTCCGTTTTCGCAAAAGATTTTTAATTTGCCATATAGCCTTATTCATCCCCTTCTAAGGTTGTTTTCAAAGCAATACTCAAACTTAACAAACGAAAAAGATTTAGTCAACTTGTCGGCCGGATTATCCGTTATGCCAACCTTCTTTACAGTTATCTCTTCTTCTTCAACGACATCCTGAACAAACCAATACCGAATGTGTCACGCCCCGCTTCCCAGTGTACGGCGAAGGGGTCGCGACGAGGCCCGCTACGTATATACTCAGAAATACATACGCTAAGCGTATCTAAGCAATATAAAGTAAATTACAAGAGACAAGAGATATAGAAATAACAGCAACTTTATTAATAACATTCTTTAGTACAATGCATGAAAAGTAAATACAACTGAAATGAAAAGCGATGCCTAAACAGTGGCATAACAGGAAATGAAAATACTGAATAGAATAAGGTACAATATCTAGAGCTCGGGGTCTTCGTGAAAATGCTCCAAGTCTTCACCGGTGGGCTCGATCTTTGCTGGGTCCAAAGCACCTGACGACATTCAAAGAAGAAAGAAATAGAATGTCGTCAGCGAACAGGTCGCTCGGTAAGTCCCAAAGATAAGAGAGAAATAGACAGAAAGTAAGAAAGAGAGAGAGAGAGCGCTTTTAATGTTGTATTATAATATTGTAATATTGTATTAACGTTGTTGTTTGTAGCCTGGTACAGAAGATGCCAGTGTATACGAGGGGAGTCCCACTTACACCGGGGACCTTGGTAATCTGTAGTACAAGGCTCCGTCGATAATACCACGGAACAACGACATGGATGTAATTACGTCTTAAGTGACCACCTCGTGCCACCTTTAACATATTCCGTACCAGTCTACCCCTTAAACCCCGTAGTGTTATTATTGTATTGTAGTATTGTATTGCATAAGTTGGATGACTGATCAAACCATGATATCAGTAAACATGTTGTAACTGCATAAGCAGGTAAATGGAATAACGGAATAATGGATGTATATCCATGGTTTGATTCAGTCAAGTTGTAATGATTGTTAACAAGATTCTGGGATTCATGTATTCATATTGAGTTTGAAATATTAAAGAATATAGAATGACTTGAATCATATTCAAGTTAGAAATAGTCAAACTCAAACCCGAGTCAGTCTAAAGGAAATGCAATTTGAAGTTCTATAATTGTTAGGGTCCTTATTGTAAATTATAAAACTTGAGGGGGTTTTATATAAAAAAATACTTTTGTATAGTTTTCAAGATACACCCCAAGTATTTATTATTCGTCTTTACTGTTATAATGAGTGTAAATTTTATTTGTGTTATTCTAGTGAATATATCCTAATAAAAGTATTAAATTATAACATTGATTCATTTGAAAATTCATGGTATTTTAATGTCACTTTTAATCTTGTAATTTTTTAGGAAAATGTGGAAACTTTATCTTATAACAAAATAGGCGTTTAAATGATAAATATATATATGTTAATACAAGAATAATTTTAAATAAATATTTTATTCTCCAAAATCTCGTTTTTCTTAAATGTCGTATTTTAAACCTTTCGAGACCGAATGCTCCTTGCGGAGGTCTGAATCTCGCACTACTAAGCTCGAGGGTGCACGATAAACCGTACTATCCCTAACGAGTTCCCCAAAGGTGGGTTGTAGTGGCGCTTTGCAAAGATTTAATAAATACTAATCATTTAGAAAAATGGTTTTATAAAGTTAAGGTATTTATTTGTAAAAGGTGTAAATTTCCGTATTTTAGATTCTAAGGTTTCCTAAGCCAACTAGCCTATTTCTAAAGGGTATAAACGATAAGTCATTAGAATCCTCAAATCGCCTCTTCACCGCCAATTGTGGCCAGGTAAGTACAAGTGAGGAGGGAGGGATCCGCTCACGCATCGTGAGGCGGGCCTTTTAAAGTTACCCAAGCTCACTTGCCTAGCCTAGACACCACAAAGTTAGTTTAGATAAACGATCGATGTCCATGACATATCGTATTTTCCTATTAAAAGGTTTTGTTTTAAAATTGTATACGACTTAGAATTTTCAGAAAAGGTTTATAAAGAAAAGGGTATTTTAATGTAAAGTCTTGTATTTTCGTATTCTAAGTTTTGATGATATCAATTAGGGTTGTAATTGCGTGTGTGTGGAGGTAGGTCTTTATCTCGTGATCTACGTTAAGGTATAACAATTGTTAAGGGTTAAATGTGATAACTAAATATTGTGGTATTTTAGTGAAAGAAATACGATAAATAGAAACGTTATCATTTCATATGAAAAACTTTATCCAAATTGATTTTTAAGTGATTAATAGTCAACATGAATATGTTTAAGCAATATGTAATTTGTGACAAGTGAGTTTTGATAGAAAACCGAATCGGAAATCGGTTTGTTCCGATTTCCGTCGGGTTTTTAAAAAGACGTATTTTTTTCTTAAAAGAAAAGGAAGATAGAAAGAGGGGGACTTACGGGTTTGGACAAGCTAGAGAGTGAGAGGGAGGTTGAGGGTTTGCCGGGCGTCGAATCGTCATGAAAAGTCCTAGCACGATCGCCGGAATTCGCCATCGATTTCGGCAGCGCTTCGCCTTTAGCTCTTTTTCTAACGTACCGAGTTCTCTTGAAATTTTTAGAGAGTGGACTTAGAAATGTAGGGTGAAATGGTAGAGGGTAGGGGTGTTTATATAGGGCTAGGCTAGGGTTAGGGTTTTAATAAAAAAATATAAAAATATATAAAAAAAACATTAAAAATCATTAAATTTTGGAATAAAAGTAAGTTATTGGGAATTTGATAACCGATCAAGAGAATTAAAGTATGCAGAGGGAATGACCAGGTCAACACGGAGAAATGCCATGTTGACGACTCGGCCGTCCGGCCGAGTCCGGCCGGCGGCACCGGCCGACTCGGCCGAGTCGGGCCGAGTCGAAGTGGCGTCGGGTGGGGTTTTTCCTGGGGGGAATTTTGGTGTATTTAGTTTTTTTATGTTCAGTATAAATTTTGAGAGTTATGGCTGTTTGACTGTTGACTTTCCAAAAAAATTAAAACAAAACAATATAAAAAATAATGTGGGGTATGGGATTCGAACTCTGGTGGCTTGGTTTAGCAGTGCAAGAAGTTACCAATGAGCTGCAAGCTCCTTCTTGTAATTATGGAGTGAAATAAATACTTAAAGAGATATCAGCTGTAATAAATACTCCAAGTATACATTGAATTTAAATCAACTTTGTACATTAAAAATGGAGTTATTACATTCTTGTAGCTTGTAATTAAAAACAAAATAATTACCTATATCTTGTGCTCATGCTAAAATACCCCTTTGTGGATTTTTTGAAAAATTTTGGTATAGAAAAATTAGGGTTGTTACAGAATGTCGATGTTCTTCATTTTGTTATGATGCATCTGAACCTTTGTCAAATGAATCACATTTTGACTATCACAATAGACTATTATGATATCCTTAGGATACCAAGTTTTGAAAATAGTCCATTCAACAAGATTGCTTCCTTAACAGCTTTAACAATGGCCATATACTCTGCCTCCGTCGTAGATAACGCTATCGTACACTGCACGCCAACTAATAACACATCCTTCTAAAGAGAATACATAGCTGACGATCAATCTTCACCTATTGAGATCGCCTGCATAGTCAGAATCGCTGAAACCAACCAAACTATCACTGTTCCTTCAAAACTCCATCCCCACAACAGGCGTATCTCGTATGTATCGTAAAATCCATTTCACTGCTTACTAATGGCCTTTACCAGGAAATACCATATAACGACTAACAACACCAACTGCATGTGAAATGTCGAGTCGGGTACATACCATGGCATACATAATACTCCTCACTGCACTCAAATAAGGAACATGCGACATATACTTAATTTCTTTCTTAGTTTGCGGCGATGAACGAGCTGAAAGTTTAAAATGAGCTGCCAAAGGAGTACTTACAGATTTAGTATCTGTCATGCCAAAATACTCCAAAACTTTCTCAACAAATCGCTGTTGAGACAAGTAAAGTTTACCTCTCTTGCGATCTCGCATAATTTCTATACCGAGAATTTTCTTGACCGCTCCCAAATCTTTGGACTCGAACTTGTTTTTCAACTATTTCTTAAGCTTCTGAATATTAACCATATATTTTACTGCTATCAACATATCATCAACATAAAACAACAAGTATATGAAAGAACTATCAGCGAGCTTTTTGCAATATACACAATTGTCGACCTTACTTCTCGTAAACCCGATATCCCTCGTGAAGGAATCGAATTTCTTGTACCAACGTTTAGACGCCTACTTCAAAATATAGAGAGACTTCTCTAACAAACAAATGCGGTCTTCTTTGTTTTTGAAAACCCATTTGTAGCTAACTACTTTTTTTCCTCTTTCGGGCTTAACAAGCTTTCATATTTGGTTCTTATGAAGAGACTCAATCTCTTCATTCATAGCGACTAACCAATGAGCTGACTCATCAGATGAGATAACTTCTTAATAACTCATAGGCTCGCTCCTATCAACTATCTTTGCAACGGACAACACATACACCAACCATATTTCTATGGCGGTCTAATTTCCCTTCGTTGTCGGTCTCGAGCGAATAGATACTGCTCATCTTGGGACTTATCTTCATTAGACGATAGTGAAGGAAAGATCTCCTGCGAACCCAAGCTTTCCCTGACCTTAAATTCAACGCTCGGCTCGCCCTTCCTTATATTGTCTTGAGTTGGAGATTCCACATTCTTCGGCTTCAACATAGCAGACTAGTCAAGAGTGAAACTCTGCTAATCATAAACTTTGGCAATTTAGGATCTGGACACTACAACCTATAACCTTTGACCCCGGTAGCATAACCAAGAAGAATGCATTTCTTCGCTCGAGGATCTAACTTGCCTTCACGACAATGTGCATATATGGGACAACCAAACACTCTAAGTGTAGAATAATCGGAGTGCTTCTCAGATCATACCTGCTCTGGTGTTTTAATACCAAGTCATATGAGGTGATCAATTCACAATGTAGCATGCCGTGTTCAACTCTTCTGCCCAAAACTTTATATCGAGCCCTGCATTAGATAACATGCACCGAACTTTCTCCAAAAGAGTCCATTCATGCGCTTTGCAACTCCATTTTGCTGTGGTGTGTGACCAACGGTATGATGCCGAACGATACCTTTGTTTTTGCAGAATTCATTGAAATATCCAACACAAAATTCTAATCCGTTGTCCGTTCTTATCCTCTTAATCTGCTTCTCAATCAATGTCTTACATTGCTTGAATATATTAAACACTTCGCTCTTTAGTTTCAAGAAGTAGACCCAAACTATTCTAGAATAATTGTCGATGAAAGTATGCAAATATTTTGCACCGCTTCCTTTGGAAGAACTTGAGAAGGTCTCTAAACATCTGAATGGATAAATTCAAGAGTACCTTTTGTGTTATGCACTGTCGTATCGAAGCTAACTCATTTCTGCTTCCCAAAAATGCAATACTCACAAAATTCTATCTTCGATGTGTTTTGACCACATAGTAGACCTTATTTTGATAACTCGGCCATACATTTCTCACCCATATGCTCGAGCCTTATGTGCCATAATCTAGTTACATATGAATCTGGCATGGGTTTAGATGATGAAAATTCTGCTGAACCAGTAGTTGTCGAACCCTGTAACACAAATAAGGACGCTATTTTTAAGCCCTTCATAATGTCAAGAGCACCTTTACCGACTTTCAAAACTCCACCTTCAGTGGAGAACTTATATCCATTAACATCGAGTGTACCTAATGAGATACGATTCTTCTTCAAGTCAGGGACATGCCTAACTTCCACTAATTTTCTTACAACGCCATCAAATATCTTGATTTGAATCGTTCCATTACCAATAGCTCGACACGAACTATTGTTTCCCATCAAAACCACTCCACCATCAACAGACTCATATATGGAGAAAAAATCCCTATTGATATACATATGGTAGGAACAACCCGGATCCATAATCTATTCATCTTTGGATCGATGTGTGTTGCCAAGAACCACAAGTAGATCTCCTTCGACAATACTGGTGTTCGCACCTGTTTAAGTGCGCACTTATATATGTGCGCACTTGATGGAAGAATAACGTTAAAGGCACGCACACTTACATATGTGCGCACTTCATGGAAGGATCCTCAACGCTTGCACTTGGCAGAAATTCTTAAATGCGATTTGCACGTGCAAAGCACGTGCGCACATGCGAGATGCGCACATGTCTAAACAAGCAATCAATGGAAGGACAGTTGTTGGATATGAAATATTCATTAGGCGACAATGAAAACATATATTTAAAATAAATATTTCATTCCACAGAGAAAAGATCCCCAAACAAGGAATCTGGACAATAAGAATTAGTGAAACAATATAGAAAGTTTCCCAACTCTCTCTCAGCCCTCTCTACAATGTAAAAATGATGATTCTTGAGAAAAGTCGCTCCCCATCGATCAGCGCCGTGCTCGTCGGCAGACATGACAGCCCGCCGAGCCCGTATCTGACTCAGCAGGTGGACGGAGCAGTCCTTTAAAAGCTTTGTGATCAGACCGACCTCTTGAAAGCAGTCAACTTTGTCCTCCGCTGCGTCGAGTATGTTAGTTGTATGTATGCCCTAGAGGCCAGTATTGTACAGATGATGTATATTATATTGGATGCTTGGACATATATAGAGATGACTTTCTTGCTCGATATGATAGTATGCTATCTGGTTGCTCTTTATCTTAACATGTATACTAGTCTCTTTAAACTGTCTTAAAGTTACATGTTGGTAAAGCCCTTAGGATGTGTACTTGACTACCTAGACTATGATGCGGATCATACTAGTGGGGACATGGTAGTCCATAAGTACATCCTTCAAGGTCCCTAGTCGTGGGTGTATCAAGACGGGGCATCGATATACCAGTGTAGACTAGCATATACGCTTCTCGACCCATGAGATGGGCGATGGATGATCCCATATCCATTGGTGTTTGACATCAGAGATGGTATACGGGTGCTCAGTAGAGACTGGGTACACTGGACGGACTCGCCGAGAACTCCCAGATGGTATTATACCTCACGTCAGATGGCAGTTCTCAGGTGACACTCGTGCAGGTTAGTCTGTAGACCCGAGATCGTCATAGAGTCTTGTGTGATTCCCACAGTGCTTTGATTTCCACCTTACCACGTCCATGAGGGCGTGCAAAACGGTGGTTTTTGGGTACAGTCCCGAGTCACATGGAGGCAATGAGCGATAGGAGGGGTTTCGTCTCTCCCGGTATTGGGGGTTGATGTTGCACTGTGCTCGATTGGCCGTAACAGGGAAGTCCCTGGCCAGGGCTGATTGGAGATTTACTGGTAAGTGTTACCAGTAGTTTCTCGACCCGTTATGAGCCTCGCATCGGCACGACTTATCAGTTATTGGGGTCTGACGTTTACCATCCCTAGATTTGATATGCGACATATCAGACGAGGAGACCGGACTGCACGGTAGTGTTGCCGGTTGGCTCGACGGGAGTTGTAGCAGATTCGCTTGTTCTCTTCTGATCGTTCAATACCCGGGTGGCCGTTACGTTTAGCTGACCGCTTGCGGCTTGGGGGTGCTTGATATGATCATCACCCACTGCCGGCGTATTGACGAGTCTTAGAGTCCCACAAAGGAGTTACCTAGTCCAGGCGAAACGTTGTGGTGCGCGTATGCGATATGCGCATGGACCCGATTAAAATGCGCGTATAGGATACTGTATATTGATCGGGCGGCTTGCTTTTGGTGGGGTCATATGTGATATGGCCGGATTGATAAATCAAGTGTTGATTTATCATTTAACCATTAGTTTTCTCACTTGAAATCCTTTCTTGTACATGATAGATGTATGCATGCATGTATGCTTTCTTTCTTTTAGTTTCATGCACATATGGATGTGCATACACACATACGTACATACATCATCCTTCATGGTTGATTACACATGGAAATGGTGGCAATATAAGACTCACACCATGGATTAAATATATGGATAATTATTTAATTTGTGTTAAAAACAAAATGGAAAAAGAAAGGATAATTCATGGCTAGTTTCTACATTCTTCTTAAACCTAACCATGCTCACCTACTCCTAACCATGAGTTAACCTTCTCTTTGTGTTTTAAACTCAAGTTAAATAATATCTTTATCATCTAACCATGGTTTGAGATGAGGATAAGAAAATATATATAGATATATTTTCTTTTTCTTCACAAAAAAGAGTTATCTTTTTCACTCTTGTTAAAAATATAGCCATCATCTTCTTCCTCCTTCTTCACTTGCTCTCTAGACTTTTGTAATGAGCAAATTACATAACAAGATTGGATTTTGAAGTGAGAATAAGAACCACAACATCATTCTACACAAGTTTAGCCCACTTGTTTAGAGTGTTATTTTCATTTCTTCTTTTGAAAAGTGAAGTTGCAAGCTTGGACTAGGAGCTTCGGGTGGATCGTCGTGGACACTAGGAGACTTCAAGCGAACCCTCCTCCAACCCTCAAGTGGCCAAGGAGTCTAGCGTAGGGAGCTACAAAGGTTGTACTCTCAAAATCCTAGCATTTCTTTCATGTGATGATGTGTAGTTTTTGAAACCCTAATTTTTCTAGGATCGATCCTTTGTATGTTAACTTAGCACCCTAAAAATTCAATCTTTGGTACATGTGATGCTTCCAAACCCTTCATGAGGTGCTAGGCTAACCCAACATTGGTATCAGAGCCGACCTAGAACATTAGGCGACACTTTAACGAAGTTAAAACCCCGATCGAACCCGATATCGACAAAATCAACCCCTCTCTGGACAATTTTTAAAATCTGGGATTTTTGGAAATTAAAAATACTTAAAAAATACAGCAGGGATTTCTAAGAATTACGGAGCAAAAATTATGACATGATCTGTACGGACCGCCGCGGTTCCGCGGCAATTCCCTGCTTGTGCCGCGGAACCGCGGCCGTACATTGAGCTTGGCAGTAGGTTTGCACAGTAATTCTTGTATTTGAATTTGTTATTTTATGGGTATTTTTAAACTGACTCAAGTGTTGAGTATTCAGGGGTTCATTTTGTAATTGTCGATTCGATCGGAGAATTTAATTTTGTTTTGCTATTCCGGATAAATTAGAAAGTATTGAAGTGTTTGAACGAGTATCATTTGCTCAATTTTCACGGGGTTTAAATATTTTGGAGATACGTGCAAGTTTTGTGGTGGACCCTCTAGAAGACAACAAACCTTAACTCGATTATGTGACCGTCTTGAACTGCCCTTTGAAGCTTAGGGTTTGGGGCAGTACGGCGTGCCACATGTGAGGCGTTGGCTTGACCCTTCTACGGCTGGACCGCTACTACTGTGTCACACTCCGGGTTTTTGAACTCTACTCAAGTGTTGAGCTTCAGCGAATCTTGGGTATTTGATAGTTCGTTCGAAAACTTTAATACTGTCTAATTATCTGGAATGTGATGCAATATGTGGAATTCATATAGTTGGACATGAAATACGAAGTATGTGATATTTCGCATTTACGATGTTTAAAGAGAATGTGGATTCCAAATATTGCAGTTTTACACTTTCTTTTTTGTGACCGTAAGTGTAGTATGTCGATATTGCCGATTGTCGTTGCTATACGTCGACGACAATCGGTGTATGCATACTTACTTACGTTGATGATATGAGATATTATGTGTTGCTGAGATATGATGTGCAGGATTGTTGTGATTGAATAGCCGGGTTTTTTTTTATGTGAGATGAGAGTTTTATATTTTCATTCATGTATATTCAAATGTAATGTAATATTCTTTTATTTGGGGCACTTCCGGGTTGAGGTTGATGCCATCAGTGTTGTATATTATTTACTTTTCCGCATTAGGATGGACCCAAGGAGGGGAGCACAGGTGACCGGGTTCTGGGGTTCAGTGGGAGGCCATCTTGAGGAGTTGAGACCGGGTCTCCTAAACTCCAGAATTGGTAGGGTCGCTTGCCGCTCTCGTAGGGGTCCAGGGTGTGGGCGTGGCTATTCATCGCGACTATGGAATCCGTATTTTCTATTGTTGGCTAAATACTAAATACGGACGTCCTAGTATATCCCACATTATATGTATGTTTCTGCTGCGATATCTGTGATGTGATCATTAGATATGTTCTGTGATGGATACAGTATATAGTATATTTGATATATTATATAGACGTTACTTATGTTTTACACCCGCGCTAGCCCTGCCCTGCTCTGTTGTTAGTTACCTAACCTAACGGTGCACGAGGGGACATCGAGGCGAATGCGGATGGCATAAGTGTACGTCGTATTTATCTGTGATGTTTAGGTGAGTTAAATGATGGGACTTCATTAATGTGATTAATGAAAGAAAAGAAACCTAAAAGATGTTGTTGATCCCCTCCGAATGGCGGCGCACAGGACCGCGATGTCCTGACGCTGAGATTCGGGGCAGATGCTATTTGGTTTTATCCGTCCACCTCTCCGAAGATGCCAAGTTGATTTATGGCACCGTGTATCGGAGGTTTAGACGGATGCGGCCGATGTAGCAGACTTCGTCAGATTCCCCCTCGCTTGAGGGGTTTTTGATTGTGGGGACGCTCTTCCCTGCAGGCGCAAGCCCTTGCAGTTAATTACGCTACCGCATCGCGGTAACAACTTTCTCCTTCTCCAGAATTTCACTTCGTGTCGTGTGTGTTTGTTTTGTTTGTGGTTGCCCGTGGATTGTATATGGAGACTGAGTAATGCCGTCGCCCGTAGGACGTGGATTAGTCCAAATCCGTATTTACTTAGATTTGGGTTTGGTGTTTTTAGTTTAAGGATTCGTTAGCCGTATTGCGGCTGAGATCAACTTAAACGTTCGTTAAGGATACGTTAGTCCTGTTTGAGACTAAGATCAACTTAACGTAGTGATTCATTTAATATATGGCCTTCAGGACTCATCACCTCTCTGACGTCGTTGAAGGATTACAACGGCGGATGTCAGAGGAGTTCAGAGATGTACCCTTGAACCAAGGTTGATTTGGAATTTTATCGTTCATTTGAGTGTTTAAGGATACGTTAGCCGTGTTTGGGGCTAAGATCAACTTAAACAGGACCGTTTAGATCCGGCAAAAGAGCATTTGGAGGCTCTATTGTTCCAGTTTAGGGACGTAGTGGTCTATAAGTAGTTTAGGGACGTTGCGGTCCATGCTCCAGTTTAGGGACGTGGTGGTCCGTCGTTCCAGTTTAGGGACGTGGTGGTCCGCATTCCAGTTTAGGGATGTGGTGGTCCATCGCCAGTTTAAGGACGTTTCGGTCCATCGCCAGTTTAGAGACGTGGTGGTCCATCATTAGTTTAAGGACGTCTCGGTCCAATGTTAGTTTAGGGACGTCTCGGTCCAATGTTAGTTTAGAGACGTTTCGGTCCAATATTAGTTTAGGGACGTTTCGGTCCACGAGTTTAAGGACGTCTCGGTCCAATGTTAGTTTAGGGACGTCTCGGTCCAATGTTAGTTTAGGGACGTCTCGGTCCAATATTAGTTTAGGGACGTTTCGGTCCAATATTAGTTTAGGGACGTTTCGGTCCACGAGTTTAAGGACCCCGCAGTCCATATTCATGTGTGGTCGTTGGGACCCGTCGTCTCTCTGACATCGTTGAAGGATTACAACGAGAGGTGTCAGAGGAGCTCGGAGATATACTCTCGAACCGGATATAAATTGATTTAAGAGAGCAATCTCGCTCAGTTAGTTTAATTTGAGGAATTATGGCCATGATTGAGCTAAGTCCAGTTGAAAAGTATTCAACGCCTTTTATTTGTTTTTGGTCTGTTAGACCTGTGTTAGGGCTTGGCCCATTTTTAAATAATGCATTGCATTATTTTCTATTCTTTTGTTTGGGCTCTGCCTATAAAAGATGCAGAGCATCAATTTATTTTGGGCTCTGCAAGGCATCTGCATAGCATTTTTATTATTTAGTTTGGGCTTTGCCCATTTATAAATGATGCAGAGCATCAATTTAATTAGGCCTGTTTGGTCTTTTAATTGGGCCTGGCCCTTCAGAAAATGCATTGCATTTTCAGGCGCTTTGCGCCAATCAGAGAGCGCAAGCGCCTGTGATGACGACACGTGTCATGCAAGCGCAGTGCGCTGCGCTTGCGCTGCTGGCACGTGGCGCACCTTGGTAAGTTGCGCCAATTACAGAGAGCAAAGCTCTATTTCAAAGCTCATAGCGCAAGTGATTCAGATGCTGACACGTGGCGCTTTCCCAAGAGCGCAACAGCGCAGTTTGGAAGTGCAAAGCACTAAGAATCTTTTAGATTCAAGAACAGAAGTGCTTTGCACTATTTGATTTCTTGATCTAATTTAGATCAAAGAAAAATAAGTTTTTCTTTTTATTTCAAGAACCAGAGGTTCATAAAAGTGCAAAGCACTATTTTTTTTGTTGTTTTCTTGTTTTAAAGAACCAGTGGTTCATAAGAAGTGCAAAACACTGTTTATTATGTGAAGATCATTGATCTGGTTTTTAGATCAATGATTTATTAAAAGAGATTTCTTCTCTCTCGTGAAGGTTTTTACCTTTTTCTTTGGAATTTTCTCAGAGTTCTCTCTCTGTTTGAAGCTCTTGAATTTTTTCAAGAAAAATGTTGATTCCTTTGAATTGAGGCTTGGGGTCCTTTTTATAGTACCCATAAATTAGTTAAAGAGATCTTTCTCTGAGTGATTTGGGAAATTTTCCCCACCGTTGGATCTTTGATCCAAGGGCTTCTGTTTTACAGAAGAAAATCTTCTTGTTTTAACAAGAACAGAAAGATTTCTTTAAAATCTTAATTCTATTTGGCGCAAATGCTCCAGCGCGTGACGCGTGTCGCGCAGCGCAACTGCGCTAGCGCATCTGCGCTGACACGTGTCGCGCAGCGCAGTGCTTGCGCAACTGTAGCGTTGCTTCCTTTAATTTTACTTAAAATAGAGCTTTGCTCTGATTGGGCGCACTGCCTTGGGCGCTGCGCTGCCGTATCAGCTTCTGACACGTGGCGCTTTGCGCGCAGCGCAGAAGATCTGAAGCGTTGCTTCATTTATTAAAGCTTAGATTTTTGGGAAAATCGGAAGCGTCGCTTCGCCTGAGATATCTTTTCATCTCCTTTTTTCAAGTCAAACTTGTATTTCCAAAATTTTGATTTCCCGGGCCTTGGAGATGATTTCATTGTGCACAGGATTTTCTGTGCTTGGGTCTATATATATAAGTCAAGGCTGAGCCTTTTCTTTTCCCATCTTTAGAGAACTTCTTCGATCATGGCTAGCAACCGCCCTCATGCCCGCCGACAACCATGGGAGGTGCCGATTCGGGACATCGTTCCCCGTTTTGCCGCGCGCCTGGTGGACCCTTCTCTCTCGGACGAGCAATGCGATGCCGCAATGCACGAGCTTTTGACTCGTGGGGGGTCTCCTCTCCCTCCGAATTCCATTTGGCTTCGGATGATCCTTGCCTCGGTGCTCGCCGACATTCCCCCTCCTCCAGCAGAGATGTCCTCGGCGAAGCTGGATGCCGCCGAGGATAAGATTGAGTGCTTTCTCGAAGCGCACTTGATCACCAAAGCCCTGAGGGACTTCTCCTTCCACTTGCTGAGCCAGATACGGGCTCGTCGGGTTGTCATCGCCACTTTTTCCCAGGAGTGCGGCGTCGACCGTTGGATGGCTACCCCTCGGGAAGATCGCCGCTTCGACGTGATGGAGAAGACGGAGAGGGAGCTAAATAATCTTCTTTTTCTTTTTGTGAACCCTTGTCTTTCTGATCCCGTATTCGGTGATCTTTTTTAAATGTAATAACAATAATAATGAATAAGTATTTTTCTTTTTAATCAAGTACTTCATTGTCTGTTAAGGGTTCTTTTATTTTAGTTCTCTGTTGTGCTTGTGCATCGTATGATTTTAATTTGTTATTATTAAGTGCATGTAATTTTGCAAGGATAAATTGCCTTTGGCACTTAGCCCTCCCTTTTTTAGGAAACGGTGCATCTGCGCTAGCGCATCTGTGCTGACACGTGTCGCGCAGCGCAACTGCGCTACCGCATCTGTGCTGACACGTGTCGCGCGGCGCAGAGCGCGGCGCGGCGTTTCCTTTAACAGAGCTTTGCTCTAATTGGACGCGCCTTCTTGGACGCTGCGCTAATGCATCTGCGCCAGACAGGTGGCGCGTCGCGCGCAGTGCAAAGGATCCGAAGCGTTGCTTCATTTATTAAAGTTTAAATTTTCAAAGCAAAACTTTGTTTCTGATTGGGGGAAGATGAAGCGTTGCTTCATCTCCCGCCTCGGAATTTGAACAGAGCTTTGCTCTGATTGGGGTAAACAAATGCCCCTCCACCGTTGGGCTTACGTGGCCTCCGAACGCAAGCGCAACGGTGGTAGAATCCCAACCGTCGCGGCAGCTTTTGGAAGTTGAAGAGGCACTTGATGCCTATAAATAGGACCTTTGGTCCCCCACAGATGGTTATCATCTTTCAGATTTTTACTTTCAGAACTCAGAGCCTTGCTATCTTGTTTAAACACTTTTAAAAGTTCAAACTTTAGAGAATTTTAGGTAAAAATATTAATTTTGATTAAATTAAATCAACTTTAAGAGCCTTGCTTTTGATAGATCTAAAGAAGACCCATTTAGGGTTTCACTTAGCAGAGCTTTGCTCTAAAGAGGTCTAAAGAGAACTAAAGGGAACCCTATTAGGGTTCCATTAATAGAGCTCTGCTCTCCAAAAGGTTTCCCTTGGATTTTCTTAATTAATGGAGCTTTGCTCCTTCCAAATCATATAGAAGAACTCTTAAGAGTTCTTCATGGCATTTGATACTATCACTATTATTATATCATTTTTTTTTCTCAGAGCAAGGCTCTCAATGTTCTGAGAGAATTTTCTTTAAATTCTCCTCATAACTGGTTTTTTGACAGGTGTAACTCCTGTCTATAGAGCATTGCTCTCGAGGAGTTTTAACTCCCTATACCTTTTCCTCATTGCTGATCTTCCAAAACGGCGGCGCACAGGACTGCGATATCCTGACGCTGAGATTCGGGGCAGATGCTATTTGGTTTTATCCGTCCACCTCTCCGAAGATGCCAAGTTGATTTATGGCACCGTGTATCGGAGGTTTAGACGGATGCGGCCGATGTAGCAGACTTCGTTAGATTCCCCCTCGCTTGAGGGGTTTTTGATTGTGGGGACGCTCTTCCCTGCAGGCACAAGCCCCTGCAGTTAATTACGCTACCGCATTGCGGTAACAACTTTCTCCTTCTCCAGAATTTCACTTCGTGTCGTGTGTGTTTGTTTTGTTTGTGGTTGCCCGTGGATTGTATACGGAGACTGAGTAATGCCGTCGCCCGTAGGACGTGGATTAGTCCAAATCCGTATTTACTTAGATTTGGGTTTGGTGTTTTTAGTTTAAGGATACGTTAGCCGTATTGCGGCTGAGATCAACTTAAACGTTCGTTAAGGATACGTTAGTCCTGTTTGAGACTAAGATCAACTTAACGTAGTGATTCATTTAATATATGGCCTTCAGGACTCGTCACCTCTCTGACGTCGTTGAAGGATTACAACGGCGGATGTCAGAGGAGTTCAGAGATGTACCCTTGAACCAAGGTTGATTTGGAATTTTATCGTTCATTTGAGTGTTTAAGGATACGTTAGCCGTGTTCGGGGCTAAGATCAACTTAAACAGGACCGTTTAGATCCGGCAAAAGAGCATTTGGAGGCTCTATTGTTCCAGTTTAGGGACGTAGTGGTCCATAAGTAGTTTAGGGACGTTGCGGTCCATGCTCCAGTTTAGGGACGTGGTGGTCCGTCGTTCCAGTTTAGGGACGTGGTGGTCCGCATTCCAGTGTAGGGACGTGGTGGTCTATCATTAGTTTAAGGACGTTTCGGTCCATCGCCAGTTTAGGGACGTGGTGGTCCATCATTAGTTTAAGGACGTTTCGGTCCAATGTTAGTTTAAGGATGTCTTGGTCCAATATTAGTTTAGGGACGTTTCGGTCCAATATTAGTTTAGGGACGTTTCGGTCCACGAGTTTAAGGACCCCGCAGTCCATATTCATGTGTGGTCGTTGGGACCCGTCGCCTCTCTGACGTCGTTGAAGGATTACAACGAGAGGTGTCAGAGGAGCTCGGAGATGTACCCTCGAACCGGATATAAATTGATTTAAGGGAGCAATCTCGCTCAGTCAGTTTAATTTGAGGACTTATGGCCATGATTGGGCTAAGTCCAGTTGAAAAGTATTCAACGCCTTTTATTTGTTTTTGGTCTGTTAGACCTGTGTTAGGGCTTGGCCCATTTTTAAATAATGCATTGCATTATTTTCTATTCTTTTGTTTGGGCTCTGCCTATAAAAGATGCAGAGCATCAATTTATTTTGGGCTCTGCAAGGCATCTGCATAGCATTTTTATTATTTAGTTTGGGCTTTGCCCATTTATAAATGATGTAGAGCATCAATTTAATTAGGCATGTTTGGTCTTTTAATTGGGCCTGGCCCTTCAGAAAATGCATTGCATTTTCAGGCGCTTTGCGCCAATCAGAGAGCGCAAGCGCCTGTGATGACGACACGTGTCATGCGCTTGCGCTGCGCTAGTGCGCTGCGCTTGCGCTGCTGACACGTGGCGCACCTTGGTAAGTTGCGTCAATTACAGAGAGCAAAGCTCTATCTCAAAGCTTATAGCGCAAGTGATTCAGATGCTAGCACGTGGCGCTTTCCCAAGAGCGCAACAGCGCAGTTTGAAAGTGCAAAGCACTAAGAATTTTTAAGATTCAAGAACAGAAGTGCTTTGCACTATTTGATTTCTTGATCTAATTTAGATCAAAGAAAAATAAGTTTTTCTTTTTATTTCAAGAACCAGAGGTTCATAAAAGTGCAAAGCACTATTTTTTTTTATATTTTTGTTGTTTTCTTGTTTTAAAGAACCAGTGGTTCATAAGAAGTGCAAAGCACTGTTTATTATGTGAAGATCATTGATCTGGTTTTTAGATCAAAGATTTATTAAAAGAGATTTCTTCTCTCTCATGAAGGTTTTTACCTTTTTCTTTGGAATTTTCTCAGAGTTCTCTCTCTGTTTGAAGCTCTTGACTTTTTCAAGAAAAATGTTGATTCCTTTGAATTGAGGCTTGGGGTCCTTTTTATAGTGCCCATAAATTAGTTAAAGAGATCTTTCTCTGAGTGATTTGGGGAATTTTCCCCATCGTTGGATCTTTTGATCCAAGGGCTTCTGTTTTACAGAAGAAAATCTTCTTGTTTTAAAAAGAACAGAAAGATTTCTTTAAAATCTTAATTCTGTTTGGCGCAAATGCTCCAGCGCACAGCGCAGCGCAACTGCGCTAGCGCATCTGCGCTGACACGTGTCGTGCAGCGCACAGCGCAGCGCAACTGCGCTAGCGCATCTGCGCTGACACGTGTCGCGCAGCGCAGTGCTTGCGCAACTGAAGCGTTGCTTCCTTTAATTTTACTTAAAATAGAGCTTTGCTCTGATTGGGCGCACTGCCTTGGGCGCTGCGCTGCCGTATCAGCTTCTGACACGTGGCGCTTTGCGCGCAGCGCAGAAGATCTGAAGCGTTGCTTCATTTATTAAAGCTTAGATTTTTTGGAAAATCGGAAGCGTCGCTTCGCCTGAGATATCTTTTCATCTCCTTTTTTCAAGTCAAACTTGTATTTCCAAAATTCTGATTTCCCGGGCCTTGGAGATGATTTCATTGTGCACAGGATTTTCTGTGCTTGGGTCTATATATATAAGTCAAGGCTGAGCCTTTTCTTTTCTCATCTTCAGAGAACTTCGATCATGGCTTGCAACCGCCCTCTTGCCCGCCGACAACCATGGGAGGTGCCGATTCGGGACATCGTTCCCCGTTTTGCCGCGCGCCTGGTGGACCCTTCTCTCTCGGACGAGCAATGCGATGCCGCAATGCACGAGCTTTTGACTCGTGTGGGGTCTCCTCTCCCTCCGAATTCCATTTGGCTTCGGATGATCTTTGCCTCGGTGCTCGCCGACATTCCCCCTCCTCCAGCAGAGATGTCCTCGGCGATGCTGGATGCCGCCGAGGATAAGATTGAGTGCTTTCTCGAAGCGCACTTGATCACCAAAGCCCTGAGGGACTTCTCCTTCCACTTGCTGAGCCAGATACGGGCTCGTCGGGTTGTCATCGCCACTTTTTCCCAGGAGTGCGGCGTCGACCGTTGGATGGCTACCCCTCGGGAAGATCGCCGCTTCGACGTGATGGAGAAGACGGAGAGGGAGCTGAATAATCTTCTTTTTCTTTTTGTGAACCCTTGTCTCTTTGATCCCGTATTCGGTGATCTTTTTTAAATGTAATAACAATAATAATGAATAAGTATTTTTCTTTTTAATCAAGTACTTCATTGTCTGTTAAGGGTTCTTTTATTTTAGTTCTCTGTTGTGCTTGTGCATCGTATGATTTTAATTTGTTATTATTAAGTGCATGTAATTTTGCAAGGATAAATTGCCTTTGGCACTTAGCCCCTCCTTTTTTATGAAACGGCGCATCTGCGCTAGCACATCTGCGCTGACACGTGTCGCGCAGCGCAACTGCGCTGACACGTGTCGCGCAGCGCAGAGCCCAGCGCGGCGTTTCCTTTAACAGAGTTTTACTCTAATTGGGCACGCCTTCTTGGACGCTGCGCCAATGCATCTGCGCCAATGCATCTGCGCCAGACAGGTGGCGCGTCGCGTGCAGTGCAAAGGATCCGAAGCGTTTCTTTATTTATTAAAGTTTAAATTTTCAAAGCAAAACTTTGTTTCTGATTGGGGAAGATGAAGCGTTGCTTCATCTCCCGCCTCGGAATTTGAATAGAGCTTTGCTCTGATTGGGGTAAACAAATGCCCCCCCACCGTTGCGCTTACGTGGCCTCCGAACGCAAGCGCAACGGTGGTAGAATCCCAACCGTCGCGGCAGCTTTTGGAAGTTGAAGAGGCACTTGATGCCTATAAATAGGACCTTTGGTCCCCCACAGATGGTTATCATCTTTCAGATTTTTACTTTCAGAACTCAGAGCCTTGCTCTCTTGTTTAAACACTTTTAAAAGTTCAAACTTTAGAGAATTTTAGGTAAAAATATTAATTTTGATTAAATTAAATCAACTTTAAGAGCCTTGCTCTTGATAGATCCTTGATCTAAAGAAGACTCATTTAGGATTTCACTTAGCAGAGCTTTGCTCTAAAGGGGTCTAAAGAGAACTAAAGGGAACCCTATTAGGGTTCCATTAATAGAGCTCTGCTCTCCAAAAGGTTTCCCTTGGATTTTCTTAATTAATGGAGTTTTGCTCCTTCCAAATCATATAGAAGAACTCTTATAGAAGAACTCTTAAGAGTTCTTCATGGCATTTGATACTATCACTATTATTATATCCATTTTTTTTCTCAGAGCAAAGCTCTCAATGTTCTGAGGGAATTTTCCTTAAATTCTCCTCATAACTGGTTTTTTGACAGGTGTCACTCCTGTCTATAGAGCATTGCTCTCGAGGAGTTTTAACTCGCTATACCTTTTCCTCATTGCTGATCTTCCAATGTTGCTTCCTTCAGGCATTATGGCGGTGCATCTATACAGTCTGCACGAGTTCATTACTTACGAGGATATTCGTGCACAGGGCCGTTAACAAAACCAAGAGTTTACAGACGCCCAATGTGCAGAGGTCATGGGTCGTCTGAACGCAAGCGGTGGTTGGCTGCTACCTCGTCGTTCGGCTCTTTTGAAAGTCGTGCTGGGAGCAATATGGAGAGCACTTCCGGGTCTTCACGAGGCCCTACCGCTCAATGCGCTGGATGATGCCAAAGATAAGGTGCATTCAGTGTACCTGACGGGGCTGATCTCAAAGAAACGGCGGGACAGCCTCATTGACATCCTACATCAAATCTTCCAGCAGACGGTGATAGTTGCTGCTTATCGAAGGCCGGGAGGGCTTGCCGAGGATCTCGACATAGAGGAGCGCAAGAGGCTGCGCATAAGAATAATTAGAAAGGCCAGAAGAATTCTGGATGGCCTTACTTTTGAATTCCTCAATCCGTGCCCCGGATCTGAGGTCATACCGTTGTAATAATTTGGATAATGTTTCTTATTCATTACTCTTATGATTGTAAGAATTTTTAGCAATATGAATGGAAACCCCCCTTTTTTATTTTAGCTTGTCTTATTTCTCGTCCTGAGTCTTCTGCCCATGCATAAATGAGTGCGTCTCAAACGCTTGATCAAACGTAAATCGGATGCTCCTTCTGTAGCTTTCTTCTTTCTCTTATTATCGGCATGCTATCTTAATAAACATGGTTGACAGATAATAGAGTAAGCATCTTGATTTTCTTAAGAAATAGCGATGGCTTAGGCCGCAGGTTCAGATCTGCTGCCTAAGACTTTTCAACTCTATGAGCCGTGAAGGTCTCGTAGAGATTTTTCTCCCTACGGATCGAGAGGATCTCGTAGGTGGGTTTTTCTCCTTAGGAATCATGAGGATTCCTAAGTGTGGTTTTCTCTTATAAGTCGTAAGGATCTTATAAGAGAATTTTTCCCTCTTATGAGTCGAGAGGACCCGTAAGCGGTTGTTTTCCTCCTTGTCGAAACTCGACTTTGGAGAGTGAGACCCGTGAATAGTATGCAAGAGACCATTTTGGATTGACTTGCAGGGTCCTATTGTTCAGGAAGCAAGTTTTTTTTTAGTCCCTGCTGCCTGAGGCTTCATCTTGCAAGTTGAGACGAATCGGGAATTTTCTCGCGGAGACGCTGGTTTCTCTGCGAGCCGACGCGAATCAGGAGGCTCTCGTCAAGGAGTGTTTGTATCCGTGAGTCGAGGAATTTGCTAGGGATTATTTGTTTCCCAAGCGCCAAGGATTATTTGTTTTCTTGGGGTTTGAAACGAGTCGAGAATTTCGCACGGAGGCACTGGTGGCTCTGCGAGTCGACGCGGATCAGGAGGCTCTCGTCAATGAGTGTTTGTATCCGTGAGTCGAGGAGTTTGCTAGGGATTATTTGTTTCCCAAGCGCCAACGATTATTTGTTTCCTTGGGGTTTGAAACGAGTCGAGGATTTCCTACGGAGGCACTGGTGGCTCTGCGAGTCGACGCGGATCAGGAGGCTCTCGTCAAGGAGTGTTTGTATCCGTGAGTCGAGGAGTTTGCTAGGGATTATTTGTTTCCCAAGCGCCAAGGATTATTTGTTTCCTTGGGGTTTGAAACGAGTCGAGGATTTCCCACGGAGGCACTGGTTTCTCTGCGAGTCGACGCGGATCAGGAGGCTCTCGTCAAGGAGTGTTTGTATCCGTGAGTCGAGGAGTTCGCTAGGGATTATTTGTTTCCCAAGCGCCAAGGATTATTTATTTCCTTGGGGTTTGAAACGAGTCGAGGATTTCCCACGGAGGCACTGGTGGCTCTGCGAGTCGACGCGGATCAGGAAGCTCTCGTCAAGGAGTGTTTGTATCCGTGAGTCGAGGAGTTCGCTAGGGATTATTTGTTTCCCAAGCGCCAAGGATTATTTATTTCCTTGGGGTTTGAAACGAGTCGAGAATTTCCCACGGAGGCACTGGTGGCTCTGCGAGTCGACGCGGATCAGGAGGCTCTCGTCAAGGAGTGTTTGTATCCGTGAGTCGAGGAATTTGGCTTCGTTCTCTGGCGGATCCTGTTGGGAAAGTATGGTTCCCTCTTTGTTTATGCCCTTGGATTGTATACAGGGATCGATGTGATCTTAACTGTAGGGCCAAAGTTTTATCATCATTTTTTTTTGTTTCCGCGATGCTCTATTATTTCAGCTTTTATATCGCGAAGGTCGCGATTGCCCAATCATTTCGGCTATTTTTCGTGGTGCCCAATCATTTCGGCTATTTATTTTATTTTTACTCGCTGCTTTTTATTGCGAGTTGCCCAATCATTTCGGCTATTTATTTCATTTTTACTCGCTGCTTTTTATTGCGAGTTGCCCAATCATTTCGGCTATTTTGCATGCATACATTTTTACTTGCTGCTTTTTATTGCAAGTTGCCCTATCATTTCGGCTATTTCGTATGCATGTGCGGCCTATTGGCTTTTCGCCGTAAACCCGGAATTAGACACCGATTTCGGCATCAGCACTGCTACAACTGGGATATTACCAGGAGCGAATCATCATCTGCCTCTGTCGATGTCGAACAAAGGTGGCTTAGCGACCAGGGTTAGGGTCCTGTCGGCTAAGGCTTTTGACTTCATGAGCCGTAAGGGTTTCACGAAATTATTTCTCCCTACAAGTCGTGAGGATCTTGTAGGTGTATTTTCTCCTTAGGACTCGTGAGGATTCCTAAGTGTTCGTTTCCTCTGTAAGTCGTAAGGATCCTACAGGAGGGTTTTCTCCTTGTAAATCGAGAGGACTTACAAGGGTCGTGCGAACATATCCCCAATCACGGATGGATCTTGGTTCGGGAAATGTTTATTCGCGCCCGTGGATTGTATACAAGGGTCAGTATTGAACCACTTGTAGGGCAATATTGGAAGTTTGTGGGGGTTTGCTTAAGCACAGGTTTAGGTCTCTGTAACTTAAGACTTTCAAATCCTATGAGCCATAAGGGTCCCATAAGAGAGTTTTCCTTACAAGTCGTGAGGATCTCGCAAGTGTATTTTCTCCTTAGGGATCGTGGGGATCCCTAAGTGTGTTGCTCCTTTGTGAGTCGTAAGGATCTCACGCAGGTGGTCTCTCCTTACAAGGTCGAGAGGACCCTATAAGTGTCCTTTAACGAGGTTGCGCCCTTTCAGGTTTTCACAAACACTCGCCGGTAGTCCTGCTGTTTTTACTCACGGAGCCCTTTCGGGTTTTCATCCGTGCCCATTTTGCTCATGGACGTACCGTTTTTATTTTTATTTTTATTTTTTATATATTTTTTTACGAGGTCGCGCCCTTTCAGGTTTTCACGAACACTCGCCGGTAGCCCTGCTGTTTTTACTCACGGAGCCCTCTCGGGTTTTCATCCGTGCCCTTTTTGCTTATGGACATACCGTTTTTTTTTTATTTTCATATGTTTTTTTTATATCTCGTCAGCCTAAAAGATGCTGCGGTAGTAGTTTAAAGATGTTTCGGTCTGCTATTAGTTTAAGGACATTTCGGTCCGTCATGGAGAAGGCCGGCTACTACTTATAAAGCTTGAGCTTAGGAAGATAGCGAGCGGACATAGTCGTCGTCATCTATCATTGACCTAGGCCGTGGATCATTAAGCGTAGTATCTCTTTAGGAAGCGACCGTTTATCAGCCTGAAAGGCCTTTCACCGTGCATGTCCATGAGTAGATAGGCCCCACCCTGGTAGACCTTATCTATGATGTACGGGCCTTCATAGTTTGGCTCGAATTTTCCTCGCTTGGCGCGATTAGGAATCATAGGCCTTTTGACCACTAGCACAAGTTCGCCTTGGCAGAATGTCCTCGGTCGGGTCAATCTTTCATATGAGCGCGTCATCTTTGCTTTATAAGCTTCCAGATTTTGCTGTGCTATGAGCCGGGTTTCATCAAGGGCGCAAGCTCCGCAAGCCGAAGGTGAGCATTTTCTTCGTCCGTTAGCTCGTAGTGGACTGTCACTCGTAGAGAGGGTAATTCTATCTCAAGAGCGAGTACTGCTTCTGTACCGAATACTAACGCATATGGCGTTGCGTTCGTGGCCGTTTTAAACGTAGTTCGATACGCCCAGAGAGCTTCTTGCAGTTTTTCGTGCCAGTCTTTCTTATTTCGTGACACCGTTTTCTTCATGATCTTCGTCAAGGTCTTGTTGAAGGCTTCAGCTAGACCGTTAGCTCGCGGATTATAAACTGAGGAATATCTCCAGTCTATATTATGCTGTTGCGCGAAGCGACTGATTTTGTGGCTTCTGTAGGCTGGCCCGTTATCGGAGATGATTCGTCTTGGCGTTCCAAACCGATATATGACATGCGTCTTGAAGAAATGGAGGATATTCTCCGTCTTTACTTCCCTCAGCGGTACCGCTTCTGCCCACTTAGAGAAGTAGTCAGTCATCGCTAGGATGAAACGATGTCCTCTAGACGATGCTGGTTCGATGGGGCCGACTATATCAGTCCCCCATATTTCGAATGGCCAGCTAGCCACCGTTGGATGTAGTGGATTCGGATGCTGATGGATGAAGTCCCCATGAATTTGGCATGAATGGAATTGCTTCGCATATTCGAGGCAGTCCTGGATCATTGTGGGCCAATAGTAGCCCATCCGTTTGATCTTCAACTTCATCTTTGGGCCCGCTTGGTGAGAACCGCAGAGTCCGTCGTGAACTTCCTGGACGACTCTTTTCGCTTCGTTAGGTCCTAAACATCTCAGCCACAGAGAATCACATGACCTCTTGTACAGAGTATCATTGACAAAGGCGAAAGACAGAGCTCGTTTCATAAGCTGATGTCTTGTGGACGCTTCTTCAGGCATTCGGTGGGACCTAAAGTAGTCTATGAAGACTTCTCTCCAATCCTCAGCCTTTTCCCGGTCTTTTACTTGCAGGGTCGTTTGCTCAGTCGCTCTCTTCTCTTCGGATGATTCCGGAGATATTTCTGCTGGGGCAAGCACTTGACGGCTTTGTACCATGATTCTAACGTCATCGAGATTCTCGTCAGCCAGTTCTTTAGCAAGTTTGGCCAATGCGTCTGCTTTGCTGTTTTCCGCGCGCGGTATGTTCTCCAAAGTATAGGAGAGAATTTGGGTCAACAGTTGTTGCACTTTTTCGCCGTACTTCACCAGTTCTGGCTTGCACGTTTGGTAGTCGCCATTTACTTGACTAACGACCAGTTGAGAATCCCCGTATACAAGGAGGTCTTCAATTCCCATGTCAATGGCGATCTCAAGACCTGCTATCAAGGCCTCATATTCGGCTTCGTTATTCATCCTCGGCTCTGTTAAGGAGAAAGCGAAACGCATTATCCCTCCTTATGGAGTCACGAAGATGAGGCCTACCCCCGATTTGATTATAGGGGTACTTTGTTTACTCTTTTTCACAGAAGATGCTCCATCGAAATAAAGTTCCCATTGGGTATCACCACCGTCGATCGTGTCAAATGCATGTTCGTCTGGTAAATCACAGCTCAGAGGAGAATCGGCGGGTATCGGATGCTCAGCAAGGAAGTCGGCGATGGCCTGGCCTTTCACTGCCTTGAGAGGTTGATACGTTATCGAGAATTCCATCAAGAGCAGAGCCCATTTAGCGAGTCGACCTGTCAGTATGGCCTTTGACATTAAATACTTAAGAGGGCCCACCTTCGAAATGAGACGGACCTCATGCGCCAACGCATAGTGCCTGAGCTTTGTTATAGCGAAGATCAACGCTAGGCAGTGTTTTTCAATGGGGGAGTAGTTGCTTTCTGCCCCCAGTAGAACTTGACTTAAGTAGTAGAGTGCTCTTTCTTTCCCTTGATCGTTCTCTTGTGCCCATAATGCGCCTAAGGAACCTTCGAGGGCGGTTGTATAAAGAATGAGGGGTTTTCCCTTGACCGGAGCAGCCAACACCGGCGGGTTGTGCGGGTACTGTTTAATTTCGTCTAGAGCGCTTTGGCATTTTTGGTCCCAGACGAACGGGGTTCCCTTTTTCATCAGGTGGCTGTAAGGACGGCACTTTCCTGAAAGGTTGGCTATAAATCGCCGTATATACGCGAGCTTCCCTTGGAGAGACCGCAACTGTTTGAGAGTCCTCGGCGGGAGCATTTCCATGATCGCCTTGATCTTGGACGGATCTATTTCGATACCCCGGTGTCGGACGATGAATCCTAAGAATTTGCCCGAGGAAACTCCGAATGCACACTTAAGGGGGTTCATCTTCAAGTTGTATTGTTGAAGGCGTTGAAATACAGTCTTTAGATGCTCGAGATGTTCTTCGTATGATTTGCTCTTAACCACGAGGTCGTCGATATAGCATTCGACGATTTCGTGTATGAGGTCATCGAAGATCTTTGTCATGGCCCTCTGGTAGGTGGCACCGACGTTCTTTAGACCGAAGGGCATCACCTTGTAGCAGAATATACCCAAAGGAGTCCGGAAGGCGGTGTGCTTCTGGTCTTTGGGATGCATTTTTATCTGATTATATCCTGACGAGCCGTCCATGAAGGAGAAAACCTCATGAGTGGACGTATTGTCTATCATCAGTTTGGTGACTGGCACTGGAAAATCATCCTTCGGGCAAGCTTTATTAAGATCGCGGAAGTCTACGCATATACGCACCGTCCCATTTTTCTTCATCACCGGGACGATGTTAGCGATCCATTCAGGATATTGAACCTCCTGGATAAAGCCAGAGTCGATCAGCTTCTTAACCTCGGCGTTGATACTCATCTCGAGCTCGAGCCGCATTCTCCTCGGCGCCTGTTTGACTGGCTTGATGTCCGGGGATATCGCCAATTTGTGTACAGCAATTTCTGGATCTAGTCCCGGCATTTCGGAATAGTTCCACGCGAAGCAATCTCTATACTGCAGAAGCACATCCTTTAACGCGGCTGTCCTTTCTTCAGATAGTAACTCGCTGATGAATGTCGGTCATGGATCGTCTACCGATCCCAACTCAATCTTCTTGAGGTTATCTGCAGTGGTATGGAATCCATCTTCCAGCTCTTTTGGCGCTGGTGGGAATTCTGTGATTATCTCGTCGCTGCTGTTTTCGAAGCACCAAGGGAGCTCATCTATGTCCTCGGGCTCTTCTTTTAATATTGTAATCATGTGACAGGTGCGAATTCGCTTCCAATCCCAATGTGGAACCGGTTTTTCTTTCGTGGCCTTGGGCTCGTGCTTCTGTGGCGGCGTTACCTTCCAGTTGTCAGACAGAGCGAACTTGCCGACCTGGTACTGATCTTCGACCCAATTCTTAAAGGTGAAGCAGTCTTCGAGCGGGTGCCCTATTACTCGATGGTAAGAGCAATAGTTTGGGTCAGAGACTTCACTTGCTTGTTCGGGGTGTTTGGACTCCGGCAGTGTGAGCATCTGATGTTTTAGCGCAAGCTCAAGTATCCTCCTCGTCTTATCCCGAGGAAAAGAGTATGCTCGACTCATTTTCTTCATGAGGGATAGATCAATAATGCTCGCCTCCCGTTTGCGTGACTTCTTAGCTATGCTTTGTTGCTGTTGAGCGCCTTTTTGGCCTTTCGACTTATTTCTGCTTTTGCGCCGAGCCTTCTTTATAACAGGTTGACAAGGAGCGGCATTTTCATCCTTTACGGCCTGTTGGAGAAGGTGTTGCGTCTTGGCTTTCTCGTAGATGGCCGTCTCACGGTTATGATCATCTCGGACTTTTTGACCAGCTTTCTTTATAAGTTTGTCCATTTGTTCCTCGAACGACGGACTGGGCTCCTTTGCATCTGGAACTTTCACTAGCTTAGGATTAGCGTCCTGCCATTGAGTATCCACTTCTTTATCAAGGTCATACACGACGTAGCAGCCGGGTAGTAACTCTCGTTTCTTTGACCGGATGTATCCAAGCCCTTTTGTTTCCATTCTCCCGTTAGGCAGTTTGCGCTGAGACCCGGGGACGTTCCAGACCTTGTCATAGAATTTGGCCTTTCTAACGGTCTGTTTGAAGGATATCCCCTGGCGTTTCAGCAGCTTTTTCAAACCTTTCGTATAATATCTGGGGAGACGGATAGGCTGAAGCCTGTCGAGCGTAGAATCCGCGCCATGCCAGATTTCTTTTTCTACCTTGGTTTCTTCAGAGCGGTAAAACAGAATTGCTTTCTCGCTCTCTCGCCTGGGAGGGATATAGAATGTCCGCAACTCTTCTACACTGTAGATATTAAGTGCATCCAGTTCTTTATGGTGTTTAAGTGGCACTATGGCGACTTGTAGACTTTGCTCTTCGTCAGCGGACGTTTGTATTGAAGGTCGAGCAGAGAATACAGCATGGACTTCATCTTCCGAGTCACTGCCGAAGATCAATGTAGGAGCCGATGGTCCTGGCTTGTTGTGTTGGGGTGGACCCGAATAAACTATCTCCTCTTCCTCCTCAGTATTACTGCCGAAGACAGGGATGGTAGCGTTAGTTTTATTCTCCGGCTTGTGACACTTCTCTGTGTCTTCGAAATCCGATAAGAAGTATTTGGCGTCTTCATATTTGCGGACCTCGTTCACAGAGAACGGGTTCAGTTCTCCCGTCACGGTATACTCGAAACCATCCTTAAAATATTTCATACACTGATGCTGTGTAGAAGGGATGATGTTGTACTCATGTAACCATGGTCGGCCGAGCAAAGCGTTGTAGCATGTCTTGGCGTCTATGACGTGGAACTTAATGTCCGTGACGAGTAGCCTGAAGCGTAGCGTCAGTATCACAGATCCAAGAGTCTTTGACGATTGGGAGTCGAACCCGGAGATGGTGATCTTGTCCCGAGCAAGGTGCTGGACGCTCATGCAGATTTCCTTCAACACCCGCACGTTGAGTAGGTTAACAGACGACCCGTTATCGATCAGGATTTTGCCTATCTTTATATCATGGCAGTATCCCGAGACATAGAGATGGCGATTGTGTTCGCACGTCCCAAGTAGAAGGTCTTCATCGTCAAAAGTGACATCGGCCGTGTGCACTTCCTCCAATTCATCCTTCATCTTTTTCTCGGCCAGGCATGCTTGGAATTGTTCTGGGTCTTGGAGCGCCTTAATCAACGAATCTCTCGCCTCTTTTGATAGCAAAAGGGCGTCAAGAATGCTGAGCTGTGAGGGCAGCTTCCTCAGATGTGCTAAGACATTGTAATCCACCTTATTCTTCTTTGGTGGGTCTTTGGCAGCTAGCTCTTCCACCACTTGGTCATCCAAGACGATATCTTCAGTGGCCTTTTCTTTCCCTTTATCTTTTTTGTTCGAGGGTCCGAGGTTCTTTTCGGGCAGCGTGCGAATTACGTAGCCGGATATTTTCGCAAACCTACGGTTCTTCTTCTTTTCTCGAAGCGGACTCTTTAAAGAGAGGGGCAAGTTCTAGCTCTTCATCAGAATCACTCCCGAATGTGGGTACTTATGATCTACCGGTGTTAACCATGCAACAATCGCCAGCAGTTCTTTTAAGCCCTTCGGTCGTATTTCTTTGCTCTCGACGAGTTTTACGCTTTTCCCGCTTAAAGCATTGTCGATGAGCAACATATCCTTACCACCATCTATCGAAAGCTTTGCACTCTTGAGTGGGGTGCAAAATCTTTTGATGATATAAGCAATAGGAGGGGTGTGTTTCCATTTCACCAGTGATGTTTCCTTCAGAGGATGGTAGCTTCATGCCCATTGATATGGCTTTAGCAAACTTTTTCCTCATCTTGAATTAGCTTTTGTCGGTAGCGGAGGTGTTTAGCTCCAACGGGATCGTCTCAGCTCCTTCATCAAGTCGCTGGCGCTTGGCCCTTCCAAATATAGCCGCCTCGCGCTCCCGATCAGCTTTACTTTTCAACCGAGCTTCATTAAGGAATGCGTCAATTACTTCATCTGATGGCCCCAGAACTTTTGGTTCAGAATCTGCCCCCAGCTTTTCGGTGCAAGGAGTCTCCTCATCGTTCGTGATCGAATGGGAAATCATATGACAGCTCGCCACATATTTCTCGGATTCATCCGATGAACTTTCTCCTTCATCTTCTTCTTGAAAGACGTAATTGAGGAACTCTCGGAGCGTAATGAGAGTCCGTGCCTTTTGGTTGTATTCATCTAGCGCGTCAATTTGCTTTTGTAAGTCCATGCGCTTGTCGCCAGGCTTCACGGGTTTCTTTGACTTCTTTTTCTTCTTTTTCGAAGATTTTGACGACTGGTTGCGAGTGCTTGAGCCACCACCATCGGTCTTTGGAGTTGGACGTGGTTTCAACATCCCTTTAATGACCTGCGGTTCCAACGGGTTCTTCCACCTAATCGCTGGACATGTCTGAAGATCGTTTAGCATCCTCTTTGTCTTGGTTGATAATACAACCTCCCAAGGAGCTTCTTCGATGACGGAGCATGTTGCCCCCAGCGTATTCGTCCCTTTAGAGGTGTGGGGCTGCGGGGGATTCACCTTCCATTTGTCAGATAACGCGAACTTGCCCTTTCGGTACTGGTTTTCAAGCCAATTCTTGAAAACGTAGCAATCTTCGATCGGATGGCCTAGTACTTGATGATAAGGACAGTAGTTGGGCTCGTTGACGTCACTTGGTTGCAACGGACATTTTGGATCCGGCAGATTTATGAGTCTGTTGCGCAACGCCAGCTCGAATAACCTTCTCGTTTTATCGTGGGGAAAGGAGTAAGAACGTCCTAGCCTCTCCTCAAGGGCCATGTATGGACGCGTATTATTTGGACGAACAACCGGTTTCGAGTCGCTCGGTTGTTGTTGAGCATTAGCGACAATGATCGCTTTTCCCTTCCCTTTGTCATTTCGGAAGTCCGGCTTTGGAAGAGGGGGTTTATGGCCCATCTGATCCATTTGCGCTAGTTTGTCAATCAAGGCCTGGAAGGTAGTCGGCTTGAAAAACATCATAAATTGCGAAATGGTTGCTTGCGGATCAAGGGTGCCCACAAACATACCCACTGCGGGAGCTTCTTCAATGCGCTGCTCGCACTTTGACCATAAATTATGCCACCATATAGCATATTGGACCCATGTTTCGCCTGGCTTTACCCTGGCGTTAATCAGTGCCGTCATCGGGGTACGTTCACTGGCGCTTGCAAAACGCTGAGTAAACAATAGCTCCATTTCCGCGAAGGTTTTGATAGAGTCGTTCGGGAGCTCAGAGTACCACTCGAACGCCGTATCCGATAAACTTCCAACAAACTGGCGAAGTAAAAGCTTTTCATCACCACTGGTGTTGCCGCAGAGTGCCCTGAACTGGGCGACATGCTGGTGAGGATTGCCCGTCCCCTTGTAGACATGAAACTTGGGAATTATGTAACCTGGCGGGTACTTGATTTGGTCGTACCAACTTGGATATGGCCGTCCCGTTTTTACAACCTGGCCGGCTGCTTCGGTCGCATGATGAACCCGTATTTGTTGGGCTATATACTCGTCCAAATCATCTTTAGAGATTGTATCCTCTTTAGCCGTTGACAGAGCTGGCGGAGGATTCGATGTCTCTCCCCTATCGTCTTCAACGATGATCGGGGGATCTTCAGCAGGTGGATCTTGTTGAATCATCATACCCACCATATCCTGGAACAGGAGGGCCATTTTCTTTATATTGGCTGCCTGTTCCGCAGCTTCTTTATCCTTCTTCTCCAGTACGCGACGAAGGAATTCAACGTCAGTTTCTTGTTCTTGACGCTCGTCCGAGGACGTTTCAGGGGTTTCTTTTGGCCCTGTAAGTGCGGCCATAGCGTTCATCATCTCTTGGAGTTTCTGCTGCTGCTCCTGAGCCTTGGTCACTGACCTCGTGTGCGGTCTATGACCTATTGATATGCGGCTGTTCTCTTTACCAGACGCCATACAGACGGTATGAACTACAATGCCCCCAGACCTAGGGCGTTTGGGTTCACCTCCTTTGGTATTTACTGCAGGTGTTGGCACTTTCTCCAGCCTTCTTCTTTTATGGGCCGTAGAAGTTGAGGGGGCCGTTGCTTTGGGCACCCAAGCGGTCGTCGCCTTTCGTTGCTTAACCAGGGGATTTTCTTCCTGTCGACCTTTTGACTTCTTGTGCTGGCGAGAGAAGTTAGGATCAATGACAGATTTTCGGACTCGTCTTCATGTCTTATAGATCCTGGAGGACAGCGATTGAAGAGGCTGCTCCGGCTTTTCTTCTTCCACGGCGGTTTCTACCGGCGGAGGAGATCTTTTAAGGACCGCAGTTGGCGAGTTTTTGCGTACCCTATTCAACAGCTCAAAGCTGTTCCCGGTTGGAACAGCAGCGTTAACTTCCACCGTCGGAGTTGGCGGAGTCATCCCAGAAGGGGAGTTGCCCCCGGCCCTCCTTATCCGGCACCAGTGGCGTCGTCGGGCGGGACGAGTCGTCGGTATTGGCTCACAGACAGAAACAGCTTCTTCTTGCCCCCTGCTTAGGTGTGGGGTGGTTGCCGGTGTCAGCCTGTTGAAGACTGATGTCCTTCGAGCAGCAAGAGTAGGAGCGGGAGTTAGGATGGTCAATCTTGCAAAGACCGATCTCCTAGCAGGAGAAGCCGCCTTGACGACTTCAGGAGCAGGTTTGGCTACTCTTTTTGGAATAACCCTTTCCGGGACTGCAAGCTTCATTGTGGGCTCATAGGAGTTTTGGCCCAGTCTGGAGAAGACCGAGGCACGGGTGTTGGGCGATCCGTTGAGAGGGGCCGCCGTAACTGAAAGTCGATCGAAGACCGACTTCTTAGAAGCTTCTCGTACGGGCACGGGGGTGCTGAAGCTTGTTGGCGGAAGCATAGTTCCGAAAAACAGCCCTGTGATGGCTTGAGTAATCTGCCCCACGGGCATGGTGAACAAAGAGGCCGCTTGGGGCCCGTAGGTTATGCCCCCAATTGAGGCCGAACGCGAGCTGCAGCTGCAGTTGGAGCACCTCGAACACGTTGAGGCCATCGATGATTGACTTCTCTTCTGCACCGAGCAAGAGACCAAATCTTAGTAAACTTGAAATCCATAGGCAACCGTTAACAAACCGCGATTGGTTCGCGAAGACGACACACGAAGTGTGGAGTGGAAAGAGGAAGAAGTCCCACCGGGCGTGCCAGAATCTGATCCCCTCCGAACGGCGGCGCACAGGACCGCGATGTCCTGACGCTGAGATTCAGGACAGATGCTATTTGGTTTTATCCGTCCACCTCTCCGAAGATGCCAAGTTGATTTATGGCACCGTGTAACGGAGGTTTAGACGGATGCGGCCGATGTAGCAGACTTCGTCAGATTCCCCCTCGCTTGAGGGGTTTTTAATTGTGGGGACGCTCTTCCCTGCAGGCGCAAGCCCCTGCAGTTAATTACGCTACCGCATCGCGGTAACAGCTTTCTCCTTCTCCAGAATTTCACTTCGTGTCGTGTGTGTTTGTTTTGTTTGTGGTTTCCCGTGGATTGTATACGGAGACTGAGTAATGCCGTCGCCCGTAGGACGTGGATTAGTCCAAATCCGTATTTACTTAGATTTGGGTTTGGTGTTTTTAGTTTAAGGATACGTTAGCCGTATTGCGGCTGAGATCGACTTAAACGTTCGTTAAGGATACGTTAGTCCTGTTTGAGACTAAGATCAACTTAACGTAGTGATTCATTTAATATATGGCCTTCAGGACTCGTCACCTCTCTGACGTCGTTGAAGGATTACAACGGCGGATGTCAGAGGAGTTCAGAGATGTACCCTTAAACCAAGGTTAATTTGGAATTTTATCGTTCATTTGAGTGTTTAAGTATACGTTAGCCATGTTTGGGGCTAAGATCAACTTAAACAGGGCCGTTTAGATCCGGCAAAAGAGCATTTGGAGGCTCTATTGTTCCAGTTTAGGGACGTAGTGGTCCATAAGTAGTTTAGGGACGTTGCGGTCCATGCTCCAGTTTAGGGACGTGGTGGTCCGTCGTTCCAGTTTAGGGACATGGTGGTCCGCATTCCAGTTTAGGGACGTGGTGGTCCATCATTAGTTTAAGAACGTTTCGGTCCATCGCCAGTTTAGGGACATGGTGGTCCATCATTAGTTTAAGGACGTCTCGGTCCAATGTTAGTTTAGGGACGTTTCGGTCCAATATTAGTTTAGGGATGTTTCGGTCCACGAGTTTAAGAACCCCGCAGTCCATATTCATGTATGGTCGTTGGGACCCGTCGCCTCTCTGACGTCGTTGAAGGATTACAACGAGAGGTGTCAGAGGAGCTCGGAGATGTACCCTCGAACCGGATATAAATTGATTTAAGGGAGCAATCTCGCTCAGTCAGTTTAATTTGAGGACTTATGGCCATGATTGGGCTAAGTCCAGTTGAAAAGTATTCAACGCCTTTTGTTTATTTTTGGTCTGTTAGACCTGTGTTAGGGCTTGGCCCATTTTTAAATAATGCATTGCATTATTTTCTATTCTTTTGTTTGGGCTCTGCCTATAAAAGATGCAGAGCATCAATTTATTTTGGGCTCTGCAAGGTATCTGCATAGCATTTTTATTAATTAGTTTGGGCTTTGCCCATTTATAAATGATGCAAAGCATCAATTTAATTAGGCCTGTTTGGTCTTTTAATTGGGCCTGGTCCTTCAGAAAATGCATTGCATTTTCAGGCGCTTTGCGCCAATCAGAGAGCGCAAGCGCCAGTGATGACGACACGTGTCAGGCAAGCGCAGTACGCTGCGCTAGTGTGCTGCGTTTGCGCTGCGCTTGTGCTGCCGACACGTGGCGCACCTTGGTAAGTTACGCCAATTACAGAGAGCAAAGCTCTATCTCAAAGCTCATAGCGCAAGTGATTCAGATGCTGACACGTGGCGCTTTCCCAAGAGCGCAACAGCGCAGTTTGGAAGTGCAAAACACTAAGAATTTTTTAGATTCAAGAACAGAAGTGCTTTGCACTATTTGATTTCTTGATCTAATTTAGATCAAAGAAAAATAAGTTTTTCTTTTTATTTCAAGAACCAGAGGTTCATAAAAGTGCAAAGCACTATTTTTATTTTTATTTTTGTTGTTTTCTTGTTTTAAAGAACCAGTGGTTCATAAGAAGTGCAAAGCACTGTTTATTATGTGAAGATCATTGATCTGGCTTTTAGATCAATGATTTATTAAAAGAGATTTCTTCTCTCTCGTGAAGGTTTTTACCTTTTTCTTTGGAATTTTCTCAGAGTTCTCTCTCTGTTTGAAGCTCTTGACTTTTTTCAAGAAAAATGTTGATTCCTTTGAATTGAGACTTGGGGTCCTTTTTATAGTGCCCATAAATTAGTTAAAGAGATGTTTCTCTGAGTGATTTGGGGAATTTTCCCCACCGTTGGATCTTTGATCCAAGGGCTTCTGTTTTACAGAAGAAAATCTTCTTGTTTTAACAAGAACAGAAAGATTTCTTTAAAATCTTAATTCTGTTTGGCGCAAATACTCCAGCGCGTGACACGTGTCGCGCAGCGCACAGCGTAGCGCAACTGCGCTAGCGCATCTGCGCTGACACGTGTCGCGCAGCGCACAGCGCAGCGCAACTATGCTAGCGCATATGCGCTGACACGTGTCGCGCAGCGCAGTGCTTGCGCAACTGAAGCGTTGCTTCCTTTAATTTTACTTAAAATAGAGCTTTGCTCTGATTGGGCGCACTGCCTTGGGCGCTGCGCTGCCGTATCAGCTTCTGACACGTGGCGCTTTGCGCGCAGCGCAGAAGATCTGAAGCGTTGCTTCATTTATTAAAGCTTAGATTTTTTGGAAAATCGGAAGCGTCGCTTCGCCTGAGATATCTTTTCATCTCCTTTTTTCAAGTCAAACTTGTATTTCCAAAATTCTGATTTCCCGGGCCTTGGAGATGATTTCATTGTGCACAGGATTTTCTGTGCTTGGGTCTATATATATAAGTCAAGGCTGAGCCTTTTCTTTTCTCATCTTCAGAGAACTTCTTCGATCATGGCTTGCAACCGCCCTCATGCCCGCCGACAACCATGGGAGGTGCCGATTCGGGACATCGTTCCCCATTTTGCCGCGCGCCTGGTGGACCCTTCTCTCTCGGACGAGCAATGCGATGCCGCAATGCACGAGCTTTTGACTCGTGTGGGGTCTCCTCTCCCTCCGAATTCCATTTGGCTTCGGATGATCCTTGCCTCGGTGCTCGCCGACATTCCCCCTCCTCCAGCAGAGATGTCCTCGGCGATGCTGGATGCCGCCGAGGATAAGATTGAGTGCTTTCTCGAAGCGCACTTGATCACCAAAGCCCTGAGGGACTTCTCCTTCCACTTGCTGAGCCAGATATGGGCTCGTCGGGTTGTCATCGCCACTTTTTCCCAGGAGTGCGGCGTCGACCGTTGGATGGCTACCCCTCGGGAAGATCGCCGCTTCGACGTGATGGAGAAGACGGAGAGGGAGCTGAATAATCTTCATTTTCTTTTTGTGAACCCTTGTCTCTCTGATCCCGTATTCGGTGATCTTTTTTAAATGTAATAACAATAATAATGAATAAGTATTTTTCTTTTTAATCAAGTACTTCATTGTCTGTTAAGGGTTCTTTTATTTTAGTTCTCTGTTGTGCTTGTGCATCGTATGATTTTAATTTGTTATTATTAAGTGCATGTAATTTTGCAAGGATAAATTGCCTTTGGCACTTAGCCCCCCCTTTTTTATGAAATGGTGCATCTGCGCCAGCGCATGCGCTGACACGTGTCGCGCAGCGCAACTGCGCTAGCGCATCTGCGCTGACACGTGTCGTGCAGCGCAACTGCGCTAGCGTAACTGCGCTAGCGCATCTGCGCTGACACGTGTCGCGCAACGCAACTGCGCTAGCGCATCTGCGCTGACACGGTCGCACAGCGCAGAGCGCAGCGCGGCGTTTCCTTTAACAGAGCTTTGCTCTAATTGGGCGCGCCTTCTTGGACGCTGCGCTAATGTATCTGCGCCAGACAGGTGGCGCATCACGCGCAGTGCAAAGGATCCGAAGCGTTGCTTCATTTATTAAAGTTTAAATTTTCAAAGCAAAGCTTTGTTTCTGATTGGGGGAAGATGAAGCGTTGCTTCATCTCCCGCCTCGGAATTTGAACAGAGCTTTGCTCTGATTGGGGTAAACAGTTGTAGAATCAAATTTTAAATAAAAAAAAGGATAGCTACAGTTTTGCTTTGCATAGCGGTATATATGATATACCCTGCACCTTATTCGATTGGGAAAGAGCCGAGATCCCTTCACCGGGAGTGACCTCTTTAGCAAAACTGGCAGATGCTACAACACTCGGTTTGACTTTTGATTACTTTTGGAGTTTTTCCTTACACAGTGATGTATATGATATATCCTGCACCTTATTCCATAAGGAAAGAGCCGAGATCCCTTCACCGGGAGTGACCTCTTTAGCAAAACTGATGAAAGCCTCAAAATCACTCCATTTCAAAATTCACTTGATTCTACAACGATATCAAGTTCATTACGCAATAGGTTTTCAGAAAAACCTGTCGTAGCCCTCCGTCATTTCAGATAAGTCCTGCTTAGTATTCGTGCTGCGTTTGTTGACCTTGTCAAGGCGCAGTGTGCGGTAGCTGACCAGTATTTATCTGCTTATGCATATGATGCTGATTGGATTAGGGTAGTCGTACGGCCTTATTGACCTTGTCATGGGTCGTGCGGGTGGGTTTAATTCAATCAAGAAGTGACGGGTTGAACTTGACTTACGGTCTATGGTTTGTTGACCTTGTCAAGGTCATAGATCGTTTGGGGCAAAATATTATCGGGAATTTCAAGTGTTGAAATTTGCAATGAGATTGCATACCTTCTATGAGATAGTTGGATCCCGATACCCACTGCGAGTAATTGTTACTCCTGGGAGAGTTTTACACAGGACAATTAGCCGATCAAGTAGGTGTGTAGAAAGGTGTCAACGGGGTTACGTCTCTGGGAAAACGAGGTTTACTTTAATTAGGTCCGTGCGAAAGCATGGGGAACCTCCATCAAAATACCGACACTGGCCTGGCTGAAAGATCGGCGAAGTTGTAGGGTGTAATTAATCCCGGCTAGTCTTTCTTTTTAGGGTGTGAAGGAAGATTTGATAAAAACAGTGGGAGCCATCCTGATTAGATAAGATAATAACCAATCTGATCTTGCAAGAGCATACGCTAAACTGTTTTCTTCTCTCTCTCTCCAGGTAGCGACCATGTCATGCCTTAATCAAGATAATAATATGGATGTATTGACCGAACCCGCAAGTTATTCTATGCTGGGGGACGTTGGTTCCGTTCTTTCTTATAAGAGTTATAGGACTGAACAGGACATAGGGGAATACCAGGATTCCCATGCCACCCGAATGAAGAAAGTACATGTTGATGCATTTTCTTCGGGTGTGTTCGTTACGGAGAACTGTTTCTCCATTTGCCCTACGTCCTGGGTATTAGATACCGGGTCAGGATCCCATATATGTAATCAGTTACATGGGCTCAGGAAAGGTAGAGAACTTGGAGAAGGTGATAAAGACATTAGAGTTGGAAATGGTGCAATTGTTGCAGCTAAGACTGTCGGGGAATATCACCTTGCATTACCAACTGGTAATACATTGGTTCTGAACGAATGCTATTACATGCCGAACCTGATATGCAGCATTATATCGGTTTCTTTGTTGAGTAAAGAGGGATATAATTTTGTATTACAGGATAATGTTATGAACATTTTCCATAACCAAAAGTTGGTTGGATCTGGCACGTTGTGCAATGGCATTTATGTTCTAAATCAATCAACAGTTCTGAGCATAACAAACACACACAAGAGGAAGAGTTCAGAACTGAACGAATCCTTCTTATGGCATTGTAGACTGGGTCACATCAATGCGACACGACTGGCTAAGTTGCCTAAGGATGGATATTTGAAACCGTTCGAATTTTCATCTTATGACACTTGCCAGTCATGTCTCAAAAGCAAGATGACCAATACTCCGTTTACGGGACACGGAGAAAGAGTTACCGAACTCTTGGGACTGATACATAGTGATGTATGCGGTCCTATGTCTACACATGCCAGGGATGGTTCTTCGTACTTCATTACATTCACTGACGATCTCTCTAGATTCGGATATGTGTTCCTGATGAAACACAAATCAGAAGCTTTTGAGAAATTTAGAGAATATAAACAAGAAGTCGAGAACCAAACCGGAAAAAGTATTAAAATCCTTCGATCTGATCGAGGAGGTGAATACTTGAGCAATGAATTCCTGGACTTCCTAAAAAAGAATGGGATTCTCTCTCAGCTGACTCCTCCATATACACCACAGCACAACGGTGTATCAGAACGGAGGAACCACACCCTATTAGATATGGTGCGCTCTATGATGAGCACAGCTGAGTTACCTATTTCCTTCTGGGGATATGCGCTGGAGACAGCAGCATACCTATTGAATCAAGTTCCATCTAAATCTATACCTACCACACCATATAAGATATGGAGTGGGAAGATGCCATATCTTAAACGAGTTAAGATATGGGGTTGTCCGGCCTATGTCAAAAAACAAAATCCGGACAAACTCGAGGCACGGTCAGTTCTTTGCAAATTTGTGGGATATCCAAAGAACTCATATGGGTATGTTTCTACCACAGTGAGGAACAAAAGGTGTTTGTTGCTCAACATGCCACCTTTTTAGAAAAGGAATTTCTTGTAAAAGAAATTAGTGGTAAAGTGGTGGAGCTGGAAGAGGTTCCAGATACACAAACCGTAACTGAAGATTTAGTGGAACCAAAAGATTCAGTAGCTCCCAACGAACCTCAACCTCTCCGCCGATCTAGTAGGGTTCCTCGCCAACCTGAGAGATACTACGGTTTTCTCATGGATGGTGGGAGCGAGGATTGCATCATGGAGGATGATGACCCAACTAGTTTCGAGCAGGCCATCACGAGTGGGGACTCAGTGAAATGGTTGGATGCTATGCGGTCCGAGATGGAATCCATGTACACCAACAAAGTATGGACTTTGGAAGATGCTCCTGAAGGGGTAAAACCCATTGGGAGCAAGTGGATCTTCAAGAAAAAACTTGGTGTAGATGGGAAAGTGGAGACTTTCAAAGCTAGACTTGTTGCAAAGGGTTTTCGTCAAAGACCAGGTGTGGACTATGACGAAACCTTTTCTCCAGTGGCTATGCTTAAATCCATCCGGATCATGCTTGCCATCGCTGCATATCATGATTACGAAATCTGGCAAATGGATGTTAAGACCGCCTTTCTAAACGGTGATTTAGAAGAGTGCGTGTACATGACTCAGCCAGAGGGCTTCGTAGATAGTGGGAGCAGCGGGAAGGTGTGCAAGCTGCTTAAATCCATTTATGGATTAAAGCAAGCATCGCGGAGTTGGAACATCTGCTTTGACGTCGTTATTAAAGAGTTTGATTTCGTCTAAAACGTAGATGAACCTTGTATTTACAAGAAGGTAGCAGAGAGTAAGGTTGTCTTCCTCGTATTGTACGTGGACGACATACTCTTGATAGGAAATGACATTCCTATGCTACAATCGGTCAAGCTCTTCTTATCACAAAGATTCTCAATGAAAGGTCTTGGTGATGCCTCCTGCATATTGGGAATTAGGATCTATAGAGATAGATCCAAAAGGATATTGGGATTGTCCCAATCCAGGTACATTGACACCATACTAAAGAGGTTTAGTATGGAAGAATCCAAGCGTGGGAATTTACCCACGATCTCTGGAGTCACTCTCTCCAAAGAGATGTCTCCCAAGACTGATTTGGAGAGAGCTCGCATGCAAGGGATACCCTATGCTTCGGCTGTAGGCTCTATCATGTACGCGATGCTATGTACCAAACCCGATGTAGCATACTCACTACGTGTAGTGAGCAGGTATCAAGCTGATCCTGGAGAGAGTCACTGGACAGCTGTGAAGAGCATTCTCAAGTACTTACAAAGGACTAAAGAGATGCTCTTGGTGTATGGTAACGGAGAACTCCAAGTGGAGTCCTTTACCGATTCGAGCTACCAGAGTGATAAGGACGACTCTAAGTCGCAGTCGGGATTTGTCTTTACCCTTTACGGAGGGGCGGTTAGTTGGAAGAGTTCCAAGCAGGAAACCGTGGCAGACTCGACGATGGAGGCTGAATACATCGCTGCCAACGATGCTGCCAAAGAGGCTGTCTGGATCAAGAAGTTCATTACTGAACTTGGAGTGGTTCTATCCATTGAGCATCCAATACCTTTGTATTGCGATAACAATGGAGCGGTGGCTTTGGCCAAGGAACCCAGGTCCCATCAGCGATCCAGGCATATTCTGAGGCGGTATCACCTGATCCGGGAGATAGTTGATCGCCGGGAGATCGAGGTCAGGAGGGTTGACACGAAGAATAACACAGCGGATCCACTCACGAAGGCCATTCCCCAGATACAGTTTGAGAGACTCTTCGGGATGCTCGGTATGCGATACTACAGCAGCTGGCCCTAGTGCAAGTAGGAGATTGTTAGTTGTATGTATGCCCTAGAGGCCAGTATTGTACAGATGATGTATATTATATTGGATGCTTGGACATATATAGAGATGACTTTCTTGCTCGATATGATAGTATGCTATCTGGTTCCTCTTTATCTTAACATGTACACTTGTCTCTATAAACTGTCTTATAGTTACATGTTGGTAAAGCCCTTAGGATGTGTACTTGACTACCTGGACTGTGATGCAGATCATACTAGTGGGGACATGGTAGTCCATAGGTACATCCTTCAAGGTCCCTAGTCGTGGGTATATCGAGACGGGGCATCGATATACCAGTGTAGACTAGCGTATACGCTTCTCGACACATGAGATGGGCGATGGATGATCCCATATCCATTGGTGTTTGACATCAGAGATGGTATACGGGTGCTCAGTGGAGACTGGGTACACTGGACGGACTCACCGAGAACTCCCAGATGGTATTATACCTCACGTCAGATGGCAGTTCTCAGGTGACACTTGTACAGGTTAGTCTGTAGACCCGAGATCATCATAGAGTCTTGTGTGATTCCCACTGTGCTTTGATCTCCACCTTACCACGTCCATGAGGGCGTGCAAAACGGTGGTCTTTGGGTACAGTCCCGAGTCATATGGAGGCAATGAGCGATAGGAGGAGTTTCGTCTCTCCCGGTATTGGGGGTTGATGTTGCACTGTGCTCGATTGGCCGTAACAGGGAAGTCCCTGGCCAGGGCTGATTGGAGATTTACTGGTAAGTGTTACCAGTAGTTTCTCGACCCGTTATGAGCCTCACATCGGCACGACTTATCAGTTATTGGGGTCTGACGTTTACCACCCCTAGATTTGATATGCGACATATCAGACGAGGAGACCGGACTGCACGGTAGTGTTGCCGGTTGGCTCGACGGGAGTTGTAGCAGGTTCGCTTGTTCTCTTCTGATCATTCAATACCCTGGTGGCCGTTACGTTTAGCTGACCGCTTGCGGCTTGGGGGTGCTTTATATGATCATCACCCACTGCCGGCGTATTGACGAGTCTTAGAGTCCCACAAAGGAGTTATCTAGTCCAGGCGAAACGTTGTGGTGCGCGTATGCGATATGCGCATGGACCCGATTAAAATGCGCGTATAGGATACCGTATATTGATCGGGCGGCTTGCTTTTGGTGGGGTCATATGTGATATGGCCGGATTGATAAATCAAGTGTTGATTTATCATTTAACCATTAGTTTTCTCACTTGAAATCCTTTCTTGTACATGATGGATGTATGCATGCATGTATGCTTTCTTTCTTTTAGTTTCATGCACATATGGATGTGCATACACACATACATACATACATCATCCTTCATGGTTGATACACATGGAAATGGTGGCAATATAAGACTCACACCATGGATTAAATATATGGATAATTATTTAATTTGTGTTAAAAACAAAATGGAAAAAGAAAGGATAATTCATGGCTAGTTTCTACATCCTTCTTAAACCTAACCATGCTCACCTACTCCTAACCATGAGTTAACCTTCTCTTTGTGTTTTAAACTCAAGTTAAATAATATCTTTATCATCTAACCATGGTTTGAGATGAGGATAAGAAAATATATATAGATATATTTTCTTTTTCTTCACAAAAAAGAGTTATCTTTTTCACTCTTGTTAAAAATATAGCCATCATCTTCTTCCTCCTTCTTCACTTGCTCTCTAGACTTTTGTAGTGAGAAAATTACATAACAAGATTGGATTTTGAAGTGAGAATAAGAACCACAACATCATTCTACACAAGTTTAGCTCACTTGTTTAGAGTGTTATCTTCATTTCTTCTTTTGAAAAGTGAAGTTGCAAGCTTAGACTAGGAGCTTCGGATGGATCGTCGTGGACACTAGGAGACTTCAAGCGAACCCTCCTCCAACCCTCAAGTGGCCAAGGAGTCTAGCGTAGAGAGCTACAAAGGTTGTACTCTCAAAACCCTAGCATTTCTTTCATGTGATGATGTGTAGTTTTTGAAACCCTAATTTTTCTAGGATCGATCCTTTGTATGTTAACTTAGCACCCTAAAAATTCAATCTTTAGTACATGTGATACTTCCAAACCCTTCATGAGGTGCTAGGCTAACCCAACAGAGTATTGCTAAAGTCATCTTCACTGGATGAGGAGGAATATCGTCGAGAACGGCGAGAAAGATCTGTTGGGGTCAAAAATTACACCCCGGTTGACCAAGTCAAAATCAAAGTCAACTCAAGCCAGGTGGGCCTATGCCCAGGTCAAGTGGGTCCATGCTCAAGTCGAGCCCTGCGGCGGGCATCCCCCATGCCAAAATGAAAATTATGTAATAAATAATTTTTATGTAACTTTTTTATGAATAAATATAAGAAAGACGGGCATAAATCCAAATTTTTGTAAAGCCCATAGCTTATGTGCAAAAGAAATAAGCACATGAGGTATGGGATGGGCAAAATGCTATTTTGTAAAGCCCAAGGGGCTATGTGTAAACTTGTAAGCCTATATAAAGCAACATGATGATGAAAAAAAGAACGATAATTGATTCCCCATCAAATCTCTAGGGTTTGTGTCTCCATCCTCACTCTCTCAAGTTCTTTCTCTTCCATTTCATTTTCCAAGTAAATCAAGAGCTTAGCTCTCTTTTGTTTTTCAAAACTAAATAAATTTTCACCATAAACCTACTGAAGGAGAGTTTAACTCTCATATCCGATCAAAATAAAAAGAAGGGAAACGCACCTCCCAAGGCTTCTTTAAGAGAAGAAAATGGGTCTTTTTTCATCACCTGAGATCTAAATCTTGGAGTTTCAAGAGAATTCATTTGGGTTTCTTCTCAAGAGAGAAATGAGGAATTCTTTTGGAGTGTAACTCCACAATAAAAATTCTTTTAGAGTTTAACTCCACAACAAAAATCCTTTTAGGAGTTTAACTCTATTTAAAATCTTTTGGAGTTTAACCTCATAATAAAAATTCTTTTGGAGTTTAACTCCACAATAAAAATCCTTTTGGGAGTTTAACCCCATTTAAAATCTTTTGGAGTTTAACTCCACAATAAAATTCTTTTGGAGTTTAACTCCACAATAAAAACCCTTTTGGGAAGTTTAACTCCACTTAATTTCTTTTGGAGTTTAACTCCATATAAAAACTTTTGGGAGTTTAACTCCAAATAAAATTGTTTTGGGAGTTTAACTCCAAATAAAATGTTTTGGAGTTTAACTCCATCAGAAAAAAAAGAAAAAGAAAGATCTTTTGGAGCCATGAGGAGAGTGGGAGCTTCCCTCTCATATGAGGGAGAGGCTCCCACTTAAGGAGAGGGAGCTCCCAGAAAGTGGGAGCTTTCCCCCCTCACGTGAAAGGGAGGCTCCCAAAGTGGAGGCTCCCAAAGTGGGAGCCTCCCTTTCACGTGAGGGAAAGGGAGAGCTCTCCCCCTTTCACGTGAGGGGGAGGCTCCCACTCCCCCTCACGCGAGGGGGAGGCTCCCACTTAGTGGGAGCCCTTCCTCCCTCTCACGTGAGGGTTCCTTTCCCCGGCTTTTTTTATTTTTATTTTTTTAAAAAAATATATAAAAATAAAATATTTTTTTAAAAATAAAATATTTTTTTTATAAAAAAAATGTTTCTTTGAATAATTAAAAAAAATCATTTGTCACAAATAGAATAAATAAAAAAAATGAACATGTCCCTATTGTTTAAAAAAAACATACCAACACATCGTATTGATTTCGCATGACCGGTTTGACCCGTCAATCGGAGGTTCTCTCGCTCCAAAAGCGAGGGGTAATTAACGGCAGTTTAGTCCGCGGTTGCTAGAGATTCGGATCTGCACAACCAATAAATCCCGGCCTACTCTAAGCAGGGGGAATCTGTAATACGCTTGACAAGCGCGCATTCCCATCTCAATGGGGTGACGAAAAACACCTTACAGATTCTGCCACGCTCGGTGGGATCTATCTTTTCTCTTATATTTGAGGTTAAACGTTCATGCGAACTCAATCAACATATATGTCGATTGCCGGTACTGAAATCACACTTCTTTGTGCAGATTAACATTTTCCAATTGCAATCATCGGACACAACAAAATCTCTCCAAGGACAAGCTCAACTCTCAATACAACTCTCATCTCCTACACGATGAAGATGGACGTCAAGACGGTCCTCCCGGACAGTATCGGAAGACTGTGGGAGGAGCCGCTACTACCATTTGGCTCTATTCTATTCGTGTCAGCTAACGCCATCTGAAAGGTTCCTAGGCACCCTATAGAGGTCTCACAAGGCATCAACCATGCCAATTTACAAAAATTATGGTGCCGAGAAACCCTAACACGGATCTTAGACTAGAATTCTAGGCGAAAAACTAAATTAGTTAACATATTAACTAAAGGAGAGAGGCTACAACCTTTGTAGATCCGGTTATCCTCTTCCTCGGCTCCACGTAGGCGTCCTCTCGCTGTCCATCTCGAATCCTAGACTTATTCGTCGGCCTCATCGGAAAAACGAGCGGAATAGGTCGTCGGCTTCGTGCCGAAGATGATCTACGTCGAGGCATCGCAAGTTCAAGCTCCGACTTCACCAAGTTGTGAAACTTGTGAAGCAAACACCCAAAAAAACTTGGCAAGAGGTAGAGGGTGAAGAAATAGGAGGTGGGTTCACTTTAGAATTGGATTTCTCGCTTTAGATCTCAAGTTGCCATTGATGGCATGAAGGTTTCTTTCTTGAAGAAGAAGATGATCAAGAAGGAAATATTATGATAAGTTATTTAAAATGAAAAGAAAATCAATACTTATCATAATGTTTACCATGGTCAAGTGTAGAGATTAAACTAAGGTTAGTTGGAATGGTTAAGGTTAAGGAAGAGATAAGAATGGTGGACTTTTTCAAAGCTTCTTGAAGTTTCAACATAAAACAAAATAAGCCACCATACTTAACTATTTCCAAAATGAATAAATAAATAAATAACTAAATAAATAATCAAAACCCTAACCATTCATATAACCATGGTTTAATCTTTACACAAACCCAAGTGAGCAAGTATCATCAAACATGATACAATCAAGTGCACAAAAAAATATATCACATATACAATGTGCATCAAGTGAGAAAATCCTTTTAAAATGAACCAATACTAGTTAATGCAAAGTAATATATCAAATATATAATTATACATTAAATCATTAAATCAACATTTGATTCAATGATCCGGTCATGTCGCACATAACCGACTAGTATCCAATGTATCGATTTATCGAATCAATGATTCGATAACTAGGTCATATCGAATATAACCAATCGAAATATTCATCGCGAGAATGAAATACGGTATCACATACACGCATTATTCTCGGTCCCGCACATATCTCATATGCGCTCCTATTTCGTTTCGCTTGAGCCAGGAAACCTCTGTGTAGGACTCTAAAGACTCGTCAATACGCCGGTAGCAGATGATGATCATATCAAGCATCCACAAGCCGCAAGCGGTCTGCTAAACGTAACGGCCATCCGGGTATTGAGCGATCAGAAGATCGACGAGCTAGTCCGCTCACACTCCTGTGAATCCAACCAGTAACACTTACCGTACAGTCCGGTCTGTTCGTCTGATACGTCGTATATCAAGTCTAGGGGTGGTATACGTCAGACCCCAATAACCGATAAGTCGTGCCGATGTGAGGCTCATAACGGGTCGAGAAACTACTGGTAACACTTACCAGCAAATCTCTGATCAGCCCTGGCCAGGGACTTCCCTGTTACGGCCAATCGAGCACAGCGCAACATCAACTCCCAATACCGGGAGAGACGAAACCCCTCCTATCACTCATTGCCTCCATGTGACTCGGGACTGTACCCAAAGACCACCGTTTTGCACGCCCTCATGGACGTGGTAAGGTGGAGATCAAAGCACAGTGGGAATCACACAAGACTCTATGACGATCTCGGGTCTACAGACTAACCTGTACAAGTGTCACCTGAGAACTGCCATCTGACGTGAGGTATAATACCATCTGGGAGTTCTCGGCGAGTTCGTCCAGTGTACCCAGTCTCCACTGAGCACCCGTACACCATCTCTGATGTCAAACACCAATGGATATGGGATCATCCATCGCCCATCTCATGGGTCGAGAAGCGTATACGCTAGTCTACACTGGTATATCGATGCCCCGTCTTGATACACCCATGACTAGGGACCATGAAGGATGTACTTATGGACTACCATGTCCCCACTAGTATGATCTGCATCATAGTCCAGGTAGTCAAGTACACATCCTAAGGGCTTTACCAACATGTAACTATAAGACAGTTTAAAGAGACTAGTGTACATGTTAAGATAAAGAGTAACCAGATAGCATACTATCATATCGAGCAAGAAAGTCATCTCTATATATGTCCAAGCATCCAATATAATATACATCATCTGTACAATACTGGCCTCTAGGGCATACATACAACTAACAATCTCCCACTTGCACTAGGGCCAGCTGCTGTAGTATCGCATACCGAGCATCCCGAAGAGTCTCTCAAACTGTATCTGGGGAATGGCCTTCGTGAGTGGATCCGCCGTGTTGTTCTTCGTGTCAACCCTCCTGACCTCAATCTCCCGGCGATCAATTATCTCCCGGATCAGGTGATACCGCCTCAGAATATGCCTGGATCGCTGATGGGACCTGGGTTCCTTGGCTAAAGCCACCGCTCCATTGTTATCGCAATACAAAGGTATTGGATGCTCAATGGATGGAACCACTCCAAGTTCAGTAATGAACTTCTTGATCCAAACAGCCTCTTTGGCAGCATCGTTGGCAGCGATGTATTCAGCCTTCATCGTCGAGTCTGCCACGGTTTCCTGCTTGGAACTCTTCCAGCTAACCGCCCCTCCGTAAAGGGTAAAGACAAAGCCCGACTGCGACTTAGAGTCGTCCTTATCACTCTGGAAGCTCGAATCGGTAAAGGACTCCACTTGGAGCTCTCCGTTACCATACACCAAGAACATATCTCTAGTCCTTCGCAAGTACTTGAGAATGCTCTTCACAGCTGTCCAGTGACTCTCTCCAGGATCAGCTTGATACCTGCTCACTACACTTAGTGAGTATGCTACATCGGGTCTGGTACATAGCATCGCATACATGATAGAGCCTACTGCCGAAGCATAGGGTATCCCTTGCATGCGAGCTCTCTCCAAATCAGTCTTGGGAGACATCTCTTTGGAGAGAGTGACTCCAGAGATCGTGGGCAAGTTCCCATGCTTGGATTCTTCCATACTAAACCTTTTTAGTATGGTGTCAATGTACCTGGATTGGGACAATCCCAACATCCGTTTAGATCTATCTCTATAGATCCTAATTCCCAATATGCAGGAGGCATCACCAAGATCTTTCATTGAGAATCTTTGTGATAAGAAGAGCTTGACCGATTGCACCATAGGAATGTCATTTCCTATCAAGAGTATGTCGTCCACGTACAATACGAGGAAGACAACCTTACTCTCTGCTACCTTCTTGTAAATACAAGGTTCATCTGGATTTTTGACGAAATCAAACTCTTTGATAACGACGTCAAAGCAGATGTTCCAACTCCGTGATGCTTGCTTTAATCCATAAATGGATTTAAGCAGCTTACACACCTTCCCGCTGCTCCCACTATCTACAAAGCCCTCTGGCTGAGTCATGTACACGCACTCTTCTAAATCACCATTTAGAAAGGCGGTCTTAACATCCATTTGCCAGATTTCGTAATCATGATATGCAGCGATGGCAAGCATGATCCGGATGGATTTAAGCATAGCCACTGGAGAAAAGATTTCGTCATAGTCCACACCTGGTCTTTGACGAAAACCCTTTGCAACAAGTCTAGCTTTGAAAGTCTCCACTTTCCCATCTACACCAAGTTTCTTCTTGAAGATCCACTTGCTCCCGATGGGTTTTACCCCTTCAGGAGCAACTTCCAAAGTCCATACTTTGTTGGTGTACATGGATTCCATCTCGGACCGCATAGCATCCAGCCATTTCACTGAGTCCCTACTCGTGATGGCCTGCTCGAAGCTAGTTGGGTCATCATCCTCCATGATGCAATCCTCGCTTCCACCGTCAATGAGAAAACCGTAGTATCTCTCAGGTGGACGAGAAACCCTACTAGATCGGCGGAGAGGCTGGGGTTCGTCGAGTTCTACTGAATCCTCTGGTTCTACCAAGTCTTCTGTTACAGTTTGTGTTGCTGGAACCTCTTCCAGTTCTACCTCAATGCTACTTGTCTGTTTTATAAGAAAACTCTTTTCTAAGAAAGTGGCATGTCGAGAAACAAACACTTTTTGTTCCTCGGAGTGGTAGAAGATATACCCTCGCGAATGTTTGGGATATCCAACAAACTTACATAGAACAGACCTTGCCTCGAGTTTGTCCGGTTTTTGTGTTTTAACATAGGCCGGACAACCCCATATCTGAATAAAATTAAGACATGGTCTCTTACCATTCCATATCTCATATGGAGTGGTAGGCACAGATTTGGTTGGAACTCTATTCAATAGATATGCAGCAGTCTCCAGTGCATATCCCCAGAAGGAAATAGGTAACTCAGCTGTACTCATCATAGAGCGCACCATATCTAATAGGGTGCGATTTCTCCGCTCCGATACACCGTTGTGCTGTGGTGTATAAGGAGGAGTAAGCTGAGAGAGAATCCCATTCTCTTTTAGATAATCTCTGAATTCGTTACCTAAGTATTCTCCTCCTCGATCAGATCGAAGGATCTTAATACTTTTGCCCGTTTGGTTCTCTACTTCTTGTTTATATTCTCTAAATTTCTCAAAAGCTTCTGATTTGTGTTTCATCAGGAACACATATCCGAATCTAGAGAGATCGTCAGTGAATGTAATGAAGTACGCAGAACCATCCCTGGCATGTGTAGACATGGGACCGCATACATCACTATGTATCAGTCCCAAGAGTTCGGTAACTCTTTCTCCGTGTCCTGTAAACGGAGTTTTGGTCATCTTGCCTTTGAGACATGACTGGCAAGTGTCATAAGATGAAAATTCAAACGGATTTAAATATCCATCCTTATGCAACTTCGCTTGTCGTGTCGCATTGATGTGACCCAGTCTACAATGCCATAAGAAGGATTCGTTCAGTTCAGAACTCTTCCTCTTGTGTGTGTTTTGTAAATTGAGGACTGTATTTTGATTTAGAATGAATATGCCATTATGTAGCGAGCCTGATGCAATCAACTTTTGATCTAGGAATATGTTCATAACATTATCCTTTACTACAAAATTATATCCTTCTTTACTCAATAATGAAACTGATATAATGTTGCACATCATGTTTGGTATATAATAGCACTCATTCAGAATTATAGTATCACCACTTGGTAATACTAGGTGATATTCGCCAACTGCTTTGGCTGCAACATTTGCACCGTTCCCTACTTGAACGGAATGATCACCTTTTCCCAGTTCTCTACCTTTTCGCAGCCCATGTAACATCTTACATATGTGGGATCCTGATCCGGTATCTAATACCCAGGACGTAGGGTGAACTGAGAAACAGTTCTCAATGACAAACACACCCGAAGATGATGCATCAACATGCATGTTCTCCTTTTGGGTGGTGTGAGAATCCAGATATTCTCCTGTTTCCTGTTCATTCTTATAACACTTATAAGATAGAACGGGTTCAACGTTCCCCTGCACAGTATAACATGCGGGTTCGGTCAATACATCCATATTATTATCTTCATTAGGGCATGAAATGGTCGCTACCTGGAGAGAAAGAGAAGAAAACACTTTAGCGTATGCTCGTGCAAGATCAGATTGGTTATTATCTTATCTAATCAGGATGGCTCCCACTGCTTTTTATCAAATCTTCCTTCAAACCCTAAAAGGAAAGATTAGCCGGGATTAATTACACACTACAAGTTCGCCAATCTTTCAGCCAGGCTAGTGTCGGTACTTTGAGGGAGGTCCCCCGTGCTTTCGCATGAACCTAATTAATGTAAACCTCGTTTTCCCAGAGGCGTAACCCCGTTGACACCTTTCTAGACACCTACTTGATCAGCTAATTGCAATGTGTAAAACTCTCCCAGGAGTAACTCTTACTCGCAGTGGGTATCGGGATCCAACTATCTCATAGAAGGTATGCAATCTCATTGCAAATTTCAACACTTGAAATTCCCGATAATATTTTGCCCCTAGCGTCCTATGACCTTGACGGAGGCCAAACAACCTATAGTCCGCTAGTCAAGTTCAACCCGTCATTTCCTGATTGAATTAAACCCACCCGCACGACCCTTGACGGAGGCCAAACAACGCCGTACGAATACCCTAATCCAATCGCATCATATGCTGGCAGATAAGCACTAGTTAGCTACCGTACACTACGCCTTGACGGAGGCCAAACTACCGTAGCACGAATACTAATTAGTACTTATCTGAAATGACGGAGGGCTACGCAGGTTTTTCTGAAAACCATGAGCGTAATGAACTTGATATCGTCGTAGAATCAAATGAAGTTTTTAAAATGGAGTGATTTTGAGGTTTTTCTAGTTTTGCTAAAGGGGTCACTCCCGGTGAAGGGATCGTCGGCCCTTTCCTCGTCGAATGAGGTGCGGGATATATCATATATATCACTGTGCAAAGCAAAACTCAAAAACAATCAAAAGCAAACCGAGTGTGTAGCATCTGCCAGTTATTGCTAAAGGAGTCACTCCCGGTGAAGGGATCTCGGTCCTTTCCTCATCGAATAAGGTGCAGGGTATATCATATATACCGCTATGCAAAGCAAGAACTGTAGCTACCTGTTTTGTTTAAAATCTGATTCTACAACATCTTAGGTTTCTTTTCTTTCATTAATCACATTAATGAAGTCCCATCATTTAAATACCTAAACATCACAGATAAATACGACGTACACTTATGCCATCCGCATTCGCCTCGATGTCCCCTCGTGCACCGTTAGGTTAGGTAACTAACGACAGAGCAGGGCAGGGCTAGTGCGGGTGCAAAACATAAGTAACGTCTATATAATATATCATATATACTATATATAGTATCTATCACAGAATATCACATGATCACATCACAGATATCGCAGCAGAAGAAACATATGAAACATTGGATATACTAGGACGTCCGTGTTTTCAATACGAGCCAGTATAAAACACGGATTCCACGGTCGTGATGAATAGCCAATCCCACACCCCTAGACCCCTACGAGAGCGGCAAGCAACCCTGCCAATTCTAGGGTTAGGAGACCCGGACTCGACTCCTTGAGTTGGTCTCCCACTGGACCCCAGAACCCGGTTACTTGTGCTCCCCTCCTTGGGTCTATCCTAATGCGGAAAAGTAAATAATATACAAAGGGTGACAGCTTCCGCTACCTGGAAGTGCCCCAAATAAAAGAATATTACATACAAGGTTTTTTACATGAATGAAAATGAAAAACACTCATCTCACATAAAAAAACCCGGCTATTCGAACACGACGATCCAATATAACATATCCAGCAACACATAACATCACATGTCATCAACGTAAGTAAGTATGCATACCCCAATTGTCGTTGACGTATAGCAACGAAACCGGCGATATGAACATACTACACTTACGGTCACAGAAAAGAAAGTGTAAAACTACAACAGTTGGAATCCGCAACCTCTTTAGACATCACATGCCTAATCAAATGAAATACTTAGACATTACATGCCTAACAATTATAAACCCCGCATTTTAGTCTCATTATCGAAAACCCTTTTCAACATCAAGTGAGACTAAACGGCTAGATTTATAACATTCATTCAGTTATCTCATAACTACTTGTGAATTCCAATTATTGTATCACATTCCAGATAAACAGAAAATGTTAAACTTTCCGATCGAACAGTCGAATACCCAAGTTTTCCCGATACAGCTCAACACATGAAATAAGTCTAACAACATTCAGTTCGTGCCTCAGTACCAACGGTCCAGCCGTAGAAGGGTCAAGCCAACGCCTCACATGTGGCACGCCGTACTGCCCCAAACCCGAAGGTTCAAAGGGCAGTTCAAGACGGTCACATAATCGAGTTAAGGTTTGTTGTCTTCTAGAGGGTCCATCGAGTTACTTGCACTACTTAGAACGTCGTTAAACCACGGGAAAATCCAACACTTGGAAATTTCCCGACAGGGGAAAAATTGGGTATTTATATCCGGTCGAACTTTTTAACATATTCTAAAAATTATCCGGAAATACACAAAGATGAAATTTGATACCCCGATCGAAACACCGAATCCCCAAAGTAACCCCAGAAAATTCAACTCTTGAATAATTATTAAAAATACCCAGGAAAATCACCACTGCAAACTAAGAATTACTGTGTAAAATTCGTTATATATTGAGGCCGTACGGCCGCGGAACAGCCGCATGAGCCAAGCTTATGCCGCGGATCCGCGGCGACTTAGTGGAATTAGGCTGTCGAATTTCACACAAACTCTTATATTTTCCTGATGGTTTTTCTGCATATTTTTAATCTGGAAAAATCCCAGATTTTGGAAAAAGTCCAGAGAGCGTGTAAAAAATGCGGTTTCGGGTTCGTTCGGACTTCAAATTCCGTCTAGACTTCGCCTAAGGCTCTAGCTAGGCTCTGATACCACTGAAAGGTTCCTAGGCACCCTATAGAGGTCTCACAAGGCATCAACCATGCCAATTTACAAAAATTATGGTGCCGAGAAACCCTAACACGGATCTTAGACTAGAATTCTAGGCGAAAAACTAAATTAGTTAACATATTAACTAAAGGAGAGAGGCTACAACCTTTGTAGATCCGGTTATCCTCTTCCTCGGCTCCACGTAGGCGTCCTCTCGCTATCCATCTCGAATCCTAGACTTATTCGTCGGCTTCATCGGAAAAACGAGCGGAATAGGTCGTCGGCTTCGTGCCGAAGATGATCTACGTCGAGGCATCGCAAGTTCAAGCTCCGACTTCACCAAGTTGTGAAACTTGTGAAGCAAACACCCAAAACAACTTGGCAAGAGGTAGAGGGTGAAGAAATAGGAGGTGGGTTCACTTTAGAATTGGATTTCTCGCTTTAGATCTCAAGTTGCCATTGATGGCATGAAGGTTTCTTTCTTGAAGAAGAAGATGATCAAGAAGGAAATATTATGATAAGTTATTTAAAATGAAAAGAAAATCAATACTTATCATAATGTTTACCATGGTCAAGTGTAGAGATTAAACTAAGATTAGTTGGAATGGTTAAGCTTAAGGAAGAGATAAGAATGGTGGACTTTTTCAAAGCTTCTTGAAGTTTCAACATAAAACAAAATAAGCCACCATACTTAACTATTTCCAAAATGAATAAATAAATAAATAACTAAATAAATAATCAAAACCCTAACCATTCATATAACCATGGTTTAATCTTTACACAAACCCAAGTGAGCAAGTATCATCAAACATGATACAATCAAGTGCACAAAAAAATATATCACATATACAATGTGCATCAAGTGAGAAAATCCTTTTAAAATGAACCAATACTAGTTAATGCAAAGTAATATATCAAATATATAATTATACATTAAATCATTAAATCAACATTTGATTCAATGATCCGGTCATGTCGCACATAACCGACTAGTATCCAATGTATCGATTTATCGAATCAATGATTCGATAACTAGGTCATATCGAATATAACCAATCGAAACATTCATCGCGAGAATGAAATACGGTATCACATACACGCATTATTCTTGGTCCCGCACATATCTCATATGCGCTCCTATTTCGTTTCGCTTGAGCCAGGAAACCTCTGTGTAGGACTCTAAAGACTCGTCAATACGCCGGTAGCAGATGATGATCATATCAAGCATCCACAAGCCGCAAGCGGTCTGCTAAACGTAACGGCCATCCGGGTATTGAGCGATCAGAAGATCGACGAGCTAGTCCGCTCACACTCCTGTGAATCCAACCAGTAACACTTACCGTACAGTCCGGTCTGTTCGTCTGATACGTCGCATATCAAGTCTAGGGGTGGTATACGTCAGACCCCAATAACCGATAAGTCGTGCCGATGTGAGGCTCATAACGGGTCGAGAAACTACTGGTAACACTTACCAGCAAATCTCTGATCAGCCCTGGCCAGGGACTTCCCTGTTACGGCCAATCGAGCACAGCGCAACATCAACTCCCAATACCGGGAGAGACGAAACCCCTCCTATCGCTCATTGCCTCCATGTGACTCGGGACTGTACCCAAAGACCACCATTTTGCATGCCCTCATGGACGTGGTAAGGTGGAGATCAAAGCACAGTGGGAATCACACAAGACTCTATGACGATCTCGGGTCTACAGACTAACCTGTACAAGTGTCACCTGAGAACTGCCATCTGACGTAAGGTATAATACCATCTGGGAGTTCTCGGCGAGTCCGTCCAGTGTACCCAGTCTCCACTGAGCACCCGTACACCATCTCTGATGTCAAACACCAATGGATATGGGATCATCCATCGCCCATCTCATGGGTCGAGAAGCGTATACGCTAGTCTACACTGGTATATCGATGCCCCGTCTCGATACACCCACGAATAGGGACCATGAAGGATGTACTTATGGACTACCATGTCCCCACTAGTATGATCTGCATCATAGTCCAGGTAGTCAAGTACACATCCTAAGGGCTTTACCAACATGTAACTATAAGACAGTTTAAAGAGACTAGTGTACATGTTAAGATAAAGAGTAACCAGATAGCATACTATCATATCGAGCAAGAAAATCATCTCTATATATGTCCAAGCATCCAATATAATATACATCATCTGTACAATACTGGCCTCTAGGGCATACATACAACTAACACCATCTTTGCTTCTCAAGCCTCGGTGATGGATAAACCGGCCTCAAAAGGGAAAATGCCAATTGTCATGGCCGTGAAGGCACTTCAGCCCAAGCACAAATCCTTTTCCGAACGACTCTCCGTTGTTCCAGCTGGAGGCAAGGCCATCAACATCAAAAAATCAATAAGGCATCTCGGGCAAGCTCCAGCGGTACCCCTGAGAACTTCTCAATCGGGTATCTTCTCTAAGCTTCCCGTCAATCGACTCACGATGGCTTCCTGGATAATAGATGCCTGCCATGCCCTCAAAATCGAGAAGCTAAGACAGAAAATGCTCAGATACAAAGCCAAGAAAAGGGTTTAGGCTCATGTTAGGCTGAACTTCATGAGTTTTCAAAAACAGGGTTACCCCGCAACAACAGCTGAACTGGCTGTGAAGCTCGCTAACTATTTTGAACCGCTGAAATTGGTTCAGAAGAATGCCATAAAGAAAGTTGTGATCCGGACAGCGCCACATAAGGACCCAGTCAGATCAACCGTCTTCAGTCGCATTTCCTTTCCAGAAGAGGAAGGGCCATGACGATGGACCAAAAAATCAACCGCCAATGATAAAGAGACGGCTGGATATGTGGTCCACATTGTCTACATGGTGGGCACGCGCAGCAAGAGCAAAGACGGGGCCACCACATCTCAAATCCAATCTGGTGTGAATATGGCCGCCACTTCCCAAGACTAGCCTTCTTTGGAAGGTAATGAAAACCCTTCCGGTGAGACTGATAAGCAGAAAGATCCCTCGGTTCATGAGGAGTCGGGCTCGGAAAGCAAAGAGGAGCCAATTTTCTGTCCCAAGACCGCAGAGCAGCAACTTATCCAAGAGCTCCAGAAGTAGCTCAGAAACAAAGACAAGGAGACGGCCAAGCTCTACTCAAAAATTGACGACTTGACAAACGCCGTCTTACAGCTCACGGCCTAAATTGCCTCTCAGCCTCTCAATCAAGTGCAGGGCTCTACTCATAAACCGGGAAATGATGTCCCAACGCAGCTGACGTCTATTCCCTCAAATCCAAAGGTAGGTGAGCCGCATGAAAGTCGACCGCATGAAAGGCAGCCGACGTCTATACCCTGCACTATTTTCTGCATATTTTTAAACTCAAAAATACCAACTTTTGAAAAAATTTCAGAGAGCATTTAATGCTAGGGTTTCGATGTTCGTTCGAACACTTTAACGTCATCTAGGTCACGTCTAATACTCTAGCTTGGCTCTAATACCTTTGTTGGGGTTTGCTTAGCACTCTCACTGGGTTTTAACAAGTATCAAGTATACAACTTTAAAAACTAGGGTGCTAACCAACCCGAACCTAGAATCGAACTAGAGGATTAGGCGTAAAAGCTAACAAGTATCACATACAAGTAAGTGTTTAACACTGTGAGAAAAGAAATACAACCTTTGTAGACCTCTCCTCCTTGTCTTTAACTCCGTGTAGGTGTCCTTGACCCCTTGGTTCTACTCGGAGTTTGAACGCGCCCGCTTGAAACCTTCGAAGTCCACGATGATCCACCACAGAGTTCCTTTACTCAAGCTCCTTACTTCACTTGACCTAATTGGATGTGATGCAAACAACTTATACAAGTGGGCTAGACTAGTATAGATTGATGAAGTGGGTAATAATCTCACTAATAAACCTTTCTTTTTCTTTCTTTTTGCTCACTAGAAAATGGTAGAGAGTTTTGAGGAAGAAGGAGATGGAAATGGCTTAGCTTGAGCTCAAGAAAATAAAACACGAGAATAATAATAATGATCATGAGAGAGAGTCACACTCACTCTTAACCAAACCATGAAAATATATAGATATTTTTAGTAGTTGAGTTAGTGGAGGATTAGGAATCAAACCATGGTTACTTAAGATATTTTAAGAAGCATGTAGAATGAAAATATCAACCATGGATTTATTCTTAATTTCCATTAACTCAATAATTAAAATATCACAAATGTTTACATGTGAGTCTTGCATAGCGATCTCCAATGTATCATCAACCATGACACATATATACATGCATGTGTGCATACATATCAATATAAACATGCATACATACATACATACATACATGCATACAAATAAAGAAAGGATTTAAATAATGAGCTAATAGTTACATTATATTAAATCAACACTTAATTTAATAATCCGGTCATATCACATACGGCCCGACTAATAGAAAACGCCAAATTAAAATACGGTATCATATACTCATATTTAATCAAGCTCCCACGCATATCCCCATATGCACCCACATCGTTTCGCTTGAGCTCGGAAATCCCTTTGTGGGACTCTAAAATTCGTCAATACGTTAGCAGTAGGTACTGATCATATCAGATACCTACAAACCGTCAGCGGTACAAGCTGCACGTAACGGCTCCTAGGTATTGAGCGAACAGAAGATCAACAAGCGAACTTGTCCAAACTCCCGTAGAGCCAACCGTCAACACTTACCGTACAGTCTGGTATCTTCGTCGGATATGTTGCATATCAAGTCTAGGGATGGTATCGTCGATCCCAATAACTCGATAAGTCATGTCGATGTATGGCCGATAACAGATCGAGAAACTACTGATAACACTTATCAGTAAATCTCATCAGCCCTGACCATGGACTTTCAGTTATAGCCAATCGCGCATAGCACAATATCAACCCTCAATACCGGGAGAGACGAAACCCCTCCTATCGCTCATTGCCTCCATGTGTCTCGGGACTGTACCCAAAAACCACCTGTTTGCACTACTCAGTAGAGCCGTGGTAGGTGGAAATCAAAGTACAGTGGGAGAACACACAAGACTCTATGACGATCTCGAGTCTACAGACTAACCTGTACAAGTGTCACCTGAGAACTGGTATCCGACGATAGATATAATACCAAATAGGAGTTCTCGGCGAGTCCGTTCAGTGTACCCAGTTTCCACTGAGCACCCGTATACAATTTTTGATGTCAAACACCAATGGATGTGGGATCATTCATCACCTATCAAATGGGTCAAGAAACGTATACGCTAGTCTAATCTAGAATATCGATATCTCGTCTCGATACACTCACGACTAGGAACATTTAAGGATGCGCTTATAGACCAGTCATGCTCCACTAGTAATTCTGCATCATAATCATGATGGTCAAGCGGATATCCTAAAGGTTTTATCAACATGTACCAAATAAATAGTATACACAATCAAGTAAACATGTTAAAATAAAGAGTAACCAGGTAGCATACTATCATGTCAAGCGAGAAAGTCCTCTGTGTGTGTCTGTGTGTGTGTATGTGTGTGCATATGTCTATATATATATATATATATATATATATATCTATATATATATATATATATATTCAAGAATCCAATATCAAAAATAATGGCCTCTAGGGTATACATATATCCAACACAAATAACATCTTTTTGGTCATACAACAACAATATGTGGAGCAACATCATAGAACCAAACACCATACTTCATGGATGCTTGTAGTTGGAGCCACATCTTGCTCCAACTGCACACAACCAAACAAACCCTAAAGTTTGCATAGAAAGCAGGGATTTAAGAAGCTTGGTAGCTGTTCCAGATAGAGAGATGAGCTCAATGGAGACAAATGGATCTAATATTAAGCTAGCAGCCTATTGGACTTGGGCCGCTACAATAAACCTGTAGATTGATGGATTCATCTGTCCACTACTTGCAAAGAGCACGAGGAAACATGGCACCGCCGATTTTAATTAAAAGAGAAAACTACAATTTTTTTTCTTTTAGATTATCCGTATCATCAAGACTTTTCAAAATAAATTATTGTATAGCCCCCAACTCTTGAAAAAAAGAACCCAAACAAAAATATAACATAAATAAAAGTTAATAAATTCAACATGTCAAAAAAAAAAAAAAAAAAAAAAAAAAACATTTCTATTAATCATACCCAAATTCTTTAAATCATTTATGGAAAATCTTGTCTTGCTTTATCTTCAATAACAAATAAAAATAAAAATAACGGGGTTTTTTCGATTGGCCTCCTATTCTTCAATATTTTTCTCTGCCCCCATAATTAATATTTATCTGTATCCTCCTATACTTATAACTTATTCCTGCAACCCTTATTTCATTTTTGAAAATTATTCTTCCTCCTTCTTGGCCATTGCCGCCGCCCCCACCACCGCCACATTCTTTCTCCTCCTCTTCAACACCGACACGGCCACCATCACCGTCAACACCACCACCATCTTTCTCCTCCTCTTCTTCAACCCATCAACATCTCCTTCTTCCTCCTCCTCTTCAACACCATCGCCATCACCGCCACCCTCATCACCATCACCGCCACCTTCTTCTTTCTATTCTTTCTTCAACCCACCACCGCCGTCGCCATCTTTCTTTCTCTTCCTCCTCTTCAACCCACCACCGCCACCGTCTCCTTCTTCCTCCTTCTTTCTGGGCATCGCCGCCGTCCCCACCTTCATCTTCTCCTTTCTCCTCTTTTTCAACAGTGTTCAAAGAGAAGGACATACTTTTTTGGTCGAATAAAATGATGGAGGACGTATTTTTTGCCACCACTTAACGCAAAAATCATTCTAGGCAACTATCCTCTATTCTTCTCCACATATAATTATCTTTTTTTTCTTCTAAAAAGTACAAGACAAATTGCCCTTATAATTATGCCCAAAAGTGATGAAGAGCTGCAATCAAGGTCAATTAGTCTCTGCTAATTTCAAGCCCCCATGAAGATTTTGTTGGATTTCGGATTTTGATTCTCATTTCATTGTTGCAGAGACATGTGACCTCACAAAAAGATATAGAGATCTTCCTGTTTGTGTCTTATATGCACCCTAAAAAGTTAAAGAAAGAGAGAGGCTAATGGTTTTTGCTAATTTAACCAAAAATTTGTGTATCTTGATTTCGTCTAATCATATAACTCTAATGGTATATTTTTATTCATCCTTTTGCTTATACATATGTGAATTGGTGGATAATGTTGATATTCCTCATTTCATTTCTAAGTTTTCATATCTTTTTTATGTTTTCCCTCATTATTGATGAAGCAAAAAGCAACCTATGCCAATTATAGTCAGAATTGCCAAAATAATTTTGTTATACTGCATTTTTCATGATGCCGGCATTAAAGCTCTTCTTAGAATTCGTTTTCATTTTATCTTGTTCAACATCTAAGTACCGTATGCTTAGATTCTTCACTCGAACTCAAACAATTACATAGTTTGGGATAATGTTGTTTAGACTCGAACTTAATTTGATACTCTTATAGAGAAAAAACCAAGCTTTGATACCAATCGTTGTTTCAACATATCGCGAATCTTACATAAGTAAACAAGATAAGTAAATCATAATGTAAAATAAGTAAACATCGACAAAAAAAAAGACACCGATATCCAACATGGTTCGGCAATATACGAAGAAAGCTAGAGAAAATTTGTTATAATGATAAGATTACAAGAGTATTTGAGTATTTTACGGTATGACATTTATCCTTTTACCAACTTTTTATAGCGGCAATACTTAATCCCTTTCTTTGACCTTCAACAACCCAGGAGTACCGACCTTAATGTCTTTCTACTTAAAACCTATCTCGGTTTGTGCCCATAAATATGGCCCCACATGAGTTTTTTTATATAGTGGTGTATTTTTAATATAAAGAGACTCCATCGAAAAAAAGTAAGCTTTGTGGATATCTATCATATATTATATTTTATACGCATATGCATTCCATAGTTTTTTTAATATAGTACTAAATGTTAACATTCTCAACGCTCTCCCTCACGTGCAACAAGAATTCCACGTGCGAAAACTCAAATCTCATGTGCAACATGGACAAACAAAATCCCGAGCTCTGATACCATATAAAACTCCGTTTTGGCCCACGTCATATGGTCCGACATATGGACACACGGTAATATAGTGGGGATTTTTCTTCTTTTCCTCAAAAAAAAAAAAAAAACCAATCGATGGCGGTATACTCCACGCGACGCGATGTGTTTTGGAATAATATGTGAAAATGACATTTATCCGAAAAGTTATGGAAATCCATGGTATTTATTTGTTGTCATGATCTGTTTCAGAAAAGACGGGAGCGGTCACGTGACAAGGCCCACGATATATTTATTCCGAGAAGATCATTTCTCATAACAAATACTTTAAGCATAATTTAAGCAACAATACAATATAACAAGAATGAACAAGAGAATGAAAATTCCAACAACTATTTTATTTCATTCAAGATTCCATTAAGTTTCAAATGATACAAGATGTCTGAATAAGAAATAGAAACATAAAGAGTCTAAACAGTTGCATACTGCAAATGGAAATACTGGACTGAAACTAAGAATCTGCTTATGATACGAACTGGTTGTAATCCTTTTCAGTCGGTTCCACCTCCACTTTTCCTAAGCTACCTGACGAACATTCCAAAGAAAAACATGATGGAATGTCCATCAGCAAACTTGTGCTCGGTAAGCCCTCAAGAAAGGTGTGAAATGTATAAATAAATGCAAGAAGACATGTAATATGGTATGAATAGAAATCATGAACATGTGAACACATGGTAATGTGCATGGCAATTCAGTATAACATTGCATGGAATAAGCGTGTAGTGGTGAACATGAAGTGCATGCCAATGTGTCATAAAAGGTATCTATAAGGGTAAACTAATCTAACGTCGGTTCAAATGTGATTGTCAACCAATTTCAAGAGTAATTTCGAACTTAAGGTTATCGTCTAAGGGTAAGAAATCACGAGCCTAAATCAAGAATGTTAGTAACGGGATTTCAATAGTCATTGAAGTATTCATAAGTCCAAGGCTATCATCCCGGGACCAAAAAAACACGAGCCCGTGTGATTGTATATTGTTTTAGTATTCATAGATTTATGCTCTAGAGGGGCTCTTGAGATTTCGTTGGATTCATACTCAAATTACTCAAAAACTCCGTGTACATTAGTCAATAATTAATGTCACAAGCCATGATCAAACCATGAATACAAGATAGAGTATGAGTTCCATATCAAGTTGAGTTCATGTCAAGTGTACGTATCCATGTCAAGATCGAGTATTCATGTCATATTCAACTATTCGTGTCATGCTATATTTATGGTTCGAGTCAAGTCGAATCAAATCTAGCATGTAATAGGTTTGAACACAAGTCATGTTGAATATCATGTATTGGGTTATATATGATTAAATATTCATGTAATTTAATTTTCATGAAGATATGTACTCATTCATTTTAAATATAGGGACCCAAGGCTCAAGAGAGAAGATATCACATAAACTCATCTGCCTCATATATAAATTTTGCTAATCGAATCTAACTATTCTTATACAAATCCTAAGTTTGCTAATCAAATCTAATTTACAATATCGAAATGAATGATATCGCATGTCTATATAAATTAACAAATTAGTCTTTCTATATATTTGAATGATATTTCATAAAGGAAGTCCCTTCCAGAAAATATTATTAGACATATTCATAATTAAATATTATTATTAAGATATATTAAAAAATACAGCCAATATACATAAAAGTTATTGCAAAATGTAAATCCTAATCATAATCTCATGTAGTATGCTCATCTAATATTTTGTTCCTTTGATTCATACATAGTCACAAATTCGTCTTTCGGGTATAATTCGGCGAGATCGAAAATTCGGATTTCAGAGAACTATTCGGAAAAAATCGGCAGGTATTCGGGAAAGATTCGGTAAGTGTTTGGGAAATGTTCGGGAAGGATTTCGAGCAAGAAATTAATATATGAGACGTTAGGTTTTGATTTTGTGAATTATTTGCTGTTTTTTGAATTGTTCGCTGTTTTTTCACATAATTCGGAAAGAATTCGCGAATTATTCGGACCCGCCGATTAATTCGGCGATTAAGTCGGCTGATTAAAAATTCATGAATTATTCACGAATTCGGCGAATAATTCGCGAATTATTCCCTCTCATTGATTGCTGGCTTGGTCCCTGTGTGTAACCTTTTTCTTTCATTGAAAACCAATATAAATAATAACAATGAGCAATTAAATGAGAGGTTGTATATACAGGGCAAGCACATCAATCAGATCATGAAATATAAACTAATAATGAGATGAACATTGACTAGAACTTTATAAAAACTTCTCTTTTTCTAGTTAAGAGCAACGGATTCCATGAGTGTTATGGCATGAAACTTATATTCCCATTACTAGTAAATAAACATTTGCAATCATACAAGGAAGTATATACTACAAGTCTTACACAAGAGGCGATCAAAGTTTATCAAAACTATATATATAACATCTTCTATATCTATATACGAATGTACATGTATATTCCTTTGGTATGAAAAAAACAGCGGGTTCATGAGAGAGCATGCCAAGAGGAAGAGAATGAGAAACAAAGAGAAGAGAGAAGGGACTTATGGTAACGAGGGCAGCGGCCCATGGTAAGACGACAAGTGGAGGAGAAAGAAATGGAGGGAAGGAGAGGGACGACTTACACGCGGTGTAAATCTATCTAACAAGCGATTTATCGATTGTTTCGATCTTGAGTGAATTTCCTTGTCTCCTACGGAAAGAGATTCACTACGACTTGAGAAGACTTTTTGCAGAGAATGTTCAGAATAATTATCAGATTGGGAGAAGGGCCTTGGCAGTAAGGTGGTGAAGAAACAAAGAAATGAGGGTGATGATGTATTTATATTGGGGCAAAGACATTAAAACAAAGTTTAATGGAGAGAGTAGAGAGAGGGGCAATTCTCGGACGGAATGGGGAGGTTTGAGTAGGTGAAACAAACCGACGCAAGACCAATGGACGTGTACCCACGAGCGGGGCACGGGGACCCAAGTTCTGGCCGCCCGAGCTGGCCTAAGGGCTGCCCCGGTCAATCCCAGCTTGAGCTTTGTGCTCGAGTCTTGGGTTGTAGGCTCGGGTCAATTCTAGTGAGTCCAAAAACATATTTCTTTTCGTTCACAAAGTCCCAGAACTTCTTGTAGCGCCTGTGAAGGCTCGAAAACGAAAAAGGAAATTACAATAAAATATTTGTGTTGTAAGGATTCCATGGTATTTGTCTGAAAAACATTAGATATTTATGGTTTTTTATGGACAAAAATAATGGTATTTATTAGAAAATAGCGAAAGCTCATCGTATTTTAATGAAAATTTAATGGTATTTATCTATAAAACATTAAAAGTTCATGGTATTTTAAAGAAAACCTATTGGCATTTTGATTTGATGTCATACTTGTAATTATTGAAATTTTTTGAATTTACGGTACATTTGTAAATAATGAGAAGTTGAAATGATGTCAAAGTTGTAAATAATGAGAAGTTGACAAAATTTTGTAAATAATGAGAAGTTGACAAAATTTTGTCATAAATACCATCCACCAAAACATTAGAATTTACAAAAAAAACAAAACAAAAACAAACGAACAGATTTTTTACAAACAAATCTAAATGAATATTCTATTATTAGGGACATTTTGAGGATATCACCAAATTTTCGCTTCCCATATAGCTTTCTATTAGTATAATGATAATGATAGGATAATTCCTTATTATTCACGTACTTATTCTTAATTTTATTTATCCTTTCACACACACCCCATGTTGATCAAGATAACCGGTTTGGATCGGTGTAAAATATGGAGGGTTGGATGTTTGAAAAGTTGATATCAAAACAGGAAATGAGACCAGACCTCATAGGATCAACTCACGCGCACGCTAAAGCCCTAGTTGAGCTTGAATGCTTGATTTTCAAGATTTTCACTTTCCCATTTTGCCCCCATCTCCCCTCAGATGCCAACTTTGTCCTTTTCCCTACATCAAAAAAATTATTAAGAAAACATCAAAACATCTCAGATAAAATCAAAAAAATCAAATGAAATATTCAGAAAAAATATCAGATGAAAAATCTTCAAAATCTTGAGAAAAATCTTGAAAGTCATTCGGAAAAATCTTCAAAAAATCTTCGGAAAAATCTTCGACGTCCCTGCACGATCGATTGTAAGGTCTGCGAAATTGGCGCTCGTCCTATGCATGGTTCAACTTAAGAATTAAACAATCCAACATTCGATCTTAAGTTTTAAATATAAAAAATGATCAAATAAAATCAAATAAAATTAAAAAAATTCTTCCTATACAATATCAAAAAAATTTCAAATAAATATTAAAAAACATTTCAAAAAATTCATATAAATTATCATAAAAATAAAAAGATTCATAACATTTTCTCCGGCCCCGTTTGTTTGTTCCCACAGGGACGATATTTGCACAGGGTCCCGGATTCTTTGGTAATTCACAACTGGTCCATCCAGCTCTACAAACAAGCATCATACATCTTGCGAAATCTCGTCAAAGCTCCTGGATTTCATGCCAATTTGCTTTAGGTCGTTCTTTTTTCCCACCTCAGTTATAGCGAAATTTTGCTTAGCCCCTTGTGTTTCTGGAAAATTGTCGTTCCGCCCACGCATGGTTCACCTTAAAACTTACACAATCCAACATTATCTTTTTTGTATAAACAAAATCAATCAAATATTATGAAATAAAATCAGAAATTAACAAAAAAAATGTCAAAATAAAATTCAACAAATTTTCATATAAATATTAAAAAATTCAAAAAAATCACTTACACTAAAAAAATAATTTGGTAACAGTTTTTCTGGGTCCGGCTGTAGTTGGGGCTAGAATTCCGCTTAAATTTGGTCTTTTACGGCAAAATTACCAAGGGCCCCCCAAATTCTCTATAATTGCAAACAACCCCTTCATTTTTAAAGGACATGCCTTCCTCTTCTGGAAATTCTCCGTAACCCCATGAATTTTAACATTATTCGTATTTGGCCCCTTCAGCACCTGAAAAAATGCAAGAAAACTTTAAATAAACTCCCTGGACTCCATGTAAATTTGTAGTTGACCCTTTAAAATCTTGAAAATTCTTTAAAATCTAGGAAAAATTCCTGGAAAATCTATAAAGTCATAGAAAAAAACTTCAAAATTTCATTCCTAAAATATTCAATTTTTTTTTGTAAAAGTCTTCAAAACATCTATAATCTTGAAAATATTTTGGAAATCTTTAAATATTCTTTGAAAAAATCTTGACTCTTTGGAAAAATGATGAAAAATTCTGTCACCCGATATGGCCTTTTTCCGGAAAATTACTCAAAACCCCCAAATTCTCCATAATTGCAAAAACCTCCTCATTTCCATAGCACATACCTTCTCTTCTGGAAAATTCTACGCAACCCCCTGTATTTTAATATAAGTCGTATGTGAACTCCATCACCTGGAAAAATGCAGGGAAATTTGAATAAACTCCTGCACTCCATGTAACTTTGTTTTTGAGCCTTCTAAATCTTGATAATTCTTTTAAATGTTGGGAAAAATCTTGGGAAAAATCTTCAAGGACTTGGAAAAAAAAAACTTCAAAAATTCTTTCCTAAAACATTCACAAAATTTATTTAAAAATCTTTTGGGAAATTTTTTAAAAACATCTATAATCTTGAAAATCTTTTAAAATTCTTTGGAAAAATATAGAGAACCTTTGGAAAAATCATGGAAACAGTCCCATTCGTCCGCACGGGAGATCTAGTCCCCTGGATTTTAGCTTATTTTGCATTAGGCCACTCCATCTTATAATACATCTGGGGAAAATGGACGGAAATTTAGAATTTCCCTCTTGCACTCCATGTAAATTTCTATTTGCCCCTTCCAAATCTTGAAAGATGTTTGAAAGGGGGAAAAATCTTGAAAATTTTCGGGAAAATTTTCAGAACCTTCGGAAATATCTACAAAATATATAGAATCTTGAAAATCTTTCAAAATATCTCGAAATACTCCTGAGAAAAATCTTCATAATCTTGGGAAAACTCTTCAAAACAATAAAAAAAATCACGTAAAATATCAAAAAAAAATGGGTAAAATTTGGCAACCCGGGTCGCGTGCGTATCGCGTGGCGGCATACTTTAGTTACTTATAATTTCATAATTTAAACTTAAAACAAAATCCTGATAACTTCATGATCTTGATCTTGAGAAAGCCTATGTTAACCTTTGAAATAAAATACGTTTTAGATGAGAAAAAATGTGAGACTAGAATTTAACTTGTTTAGCAAAGCCTACATGCACCGCTTGTAAACCATTGTAAGTTTCATTCATAAAGATTTCTATAATTACCACCAGATTATATAACTCAACACTAAATTATGCGGAAGCTAACACAAATAGTTCTGGAGAGGAGGAGATGAATAGAACTCTGCTAAATATATGCCCAAATTAAAAATTCCATAATACTTGCTAATCAATAACACAATTGCAAAGAAGATATAACAAGCAATGCAAAATTACAATTGTGAATGATAGGATATTAGCAAGAGCAAAAAATAATCAAGCAATCAACACTATCATGAGGATATAGTGCAAGACACCTCCAACCATGCAATTTTTAAGTATCAATACTTGCAAGCAATCAAAGCACACATATAAATGACAAGTAATAGAAAGAGAGAGAGAGAGAGAGAAATTGCAAACGCAAATACGGAGGATTTTAAAGAGGTTCGGGAGATTTCTTAGTCCTCTTTGTTTAGATGACGAGTCCATTCTACTAAACACGTCTCTTCCGAGATAATCACGTTGCGCACCCGCAACTCAATACGTCTTGTAACAACCCTAAACTTTCTGTACAGAAATATTTCAAAATACAGAAAGAAACACCCAAGCCTCAGCACAAGTTATAAATTTGATTTGTTTTTAAACAGTAAGAAAATTCTTATAGCTCATTGGTAAAGCCTTGCACTATTGTGACGTAGCTCATGTGATCGAATCCCCCCAGCCACATTATCTTTTTTGTGGATTTTTCTTTTAATCTTTTAGAAATCCAAAGGTTTACACGTGCACTACACGTAAAATGAAGAGTCACAAAGAAATCAAATATGTGCACTGGGGTATACCAAGCGATAGGGATACGTGGCCAAAGATCTAGCACCCATCACTGGATTTGGGCCGGCGACTTTAGCCCTATGGCCAGCACTGCCGGTGGGAACCGTAAGGAATGCCTCCAAACATCAACCCCTTCGCCTACCCCATTACCTTCATATTGTTTGTTTACTCTGCAATGATCCAGAGAGTGTAATTTCACTCTTTAATTCTAATTTTAATGCATATTTTTAATGCATTCTTTAACCCTCAAAACCCTAATTTTCTCTATAAATACACACTCCATTTCACCCCTCCTCACTTAGAATTTCATTATAAAACTCTCAAAAATTTCCATGTCCTAAGCTGTGAAAGTGGAGTTATCAAAGGACGAAGTTCCGACGACGTTTTAAGGAGATTCCGGGACGAAACGACGCCCCGACGATTCAATAGTCTTACCCTACCTCCCTTCTATCCTTGTAACTTGTAAGTCCCCTCTCCCCTTCTTTTTAGCTGATTTAAAACTTTTCTTTTTCAAAACTCGTCGGAAGCGGAGTTATTCTGACTTCCGACTCTTTTTTTTTCAAAACTCCATTTTTCTTAAACAATAAAATACCATATTATCTCATAATATTTAACAAACATCAATAAACATATTAGAATAAGTTTCATCTCAAAATAATTCATGTTGCAATTTCTAATTCACTTTTACAGTAAAATACCATCATGTTTACAAACGATATTGTTATCCACTTTTAACCGTATTACCTTTAGAAAACTCACGAGGTAATGATCTAAATCATCACAACACACATTTTTCACATAGCATGATGGATTTTGGGTTTCTACATTATGGAAAAATACGCTTTTACAATAAAATACCCTAAACTATTACAAAATCGTTTTCTTTAAAAAGAGTGTTAATTAATTCCTCGCAAGTGTGCCACTACAACCAATTTTGGGGAACCCCGATCGGGATGGTGCGGGTTATCGCACATTCTCGGGCCCAATAGAGTGAGATGTAGACCTCCGCAAGGAGTATTCGATCTCGATAGAATTTTGATGCAATTTTTAAGAAAATGAGATTTCTACAAAATAAATAAATTTATTTTTATTAAATATATATATGAATATTATCAAAAGATCTATTTTAAATATATTATACAAATATTCCATGTTTTCTAAGTCAAAGGAATCACCATTTCATGAAAATACCTTTACAATTAAATGCAAATTCCAATTTTTCATTAAAATACCATGTACAATGAAATCTAGGTTCCACTCACTAGAAAATTTCACTTTTATAAAATATACACTTATGAAAACTCTAAAGACGATAATTAAATACTTTATGTGTATTTTGAAAATATATTAAAACTATTTTTACATAAAACCCCCTCAAGTTATATCAATTTACAATAAGGACCCTAATAAATATAGGTTAAAACGGGACCAGTTTTCTTGAGCCTCGGAGAGCCGGAGAATATGGGGGCTTGCCTATCTAAGGTAGACAATCTTATAACGGTGTTATCAACACAGTAATTGTCTTGAAAAAAGACATAAATTCTGCCGTCCATGTGCAACAGTTACCGATAACATCAAAACTAATCAGGACTTCAATTTCTTTTCAAAGTGTCTGACTCAGACAGAGTCTCAATCTAATCAATCTGATTTGAATATGATTCAAGTATAACTGCAATACAACATGAATCCATGAATCCCAGATTACAATCTATAACAACATGAACATGACCGAACCGAACCATGGATATACTCTGATTACATGACTATCCATTTTCCATTCCATTTACTAATATCATGATTTCGGTAAGTCTTCTATTTACTATAATACAATACAGTACAATCAATACAATAAACATTACGGAGTTTATAAAGGGGTAGACTGGTACGGAACATGTTAAGGGTGGCACGAGGTGGTTATTAAAAGACGTAATTATATCCATGCCGTTGTTCCGTGGTATTTTCGACGGAGCCTTGTACTACGATTTACCAAAGTCCATGGTGTAAATTGGACTCCTCTCGTATACACTGGCATATTCTGTACCCTACAAACAACTGCGTTAACATTATAATCAAACATTACTAGTTATACTCTCTTTCTGTCTATTCTATCTCTACCTTTTTTTGGGACTTACCGAGCGATTGTTTGTTACCGACATTCCTATTTCTCTTATTCTTTGGAATGTTGTCAGGAGGACCTGACTCTGAGGAGTTCGAGACCAGCCAAGAGCACTTGGAGCAGACCTCTGAGCAGCACGGCCATTAGACTTACTTGTACATACTTTTCATTTCAGTTATGCCATTATTTAGGCATTGCATTCCATCCTTATATTTACATTTTCAGTTATACCTGTAAAAGAATGTTTAATAAATAAAGTTGCTATTCATTATATTCATGTCTCTTGTGTACATTTTTTCTTTATATTGCTTAGATACGCTTAGCGTGTTTATTTCGGAGTAAATACGTCGCGTGACCCGTCGCGTCCCCTTCCCGTACACCGGGAAGCGGGGCATGACACATCTCCACCGAGACAATCACGTTGCTCGACACATGAGTAACTTTTCTCTCTTAATTACAAGCTCTCTTCTTTTACAAAGGCAATGTTGCACTCAAGGATCCTCACAAAAAAGAAAAATTTCTCTCTTAACTCCCTTACATAGATACTCTTGCACTCAAGAGTTCTCACACAAAGAAAGAAAATGAATATAATGAAGAACAATATTTTCAAGGAGTTTCTCTAAAGCTCAAACTAATACTCTTTCAAGTATGGATAATCAATTGAAGCCCTTGATTGTGTGTGACGGTGATTTAATAATCAAATAGAAAAACTCATTTGAAACTCTCACTAGAAATGTGATTTTTCTCTCTTGATGAATTAGGGATAAAGAAAACTAAAATATTGCGTGATTAGTGCTAAAAAACCAACCCAAGAACCCTTTTATATTCCCAAGAAAAAACTAGCCGTTATAAGTGACATCAGTAGTTTTTGACCATTACCAGATGTCTGCCCCGATTACCTTCAGGCATTCAAAAAATATCTTTACTTAAAAAAGGAGTGGCTATACCCCTATAAGACTGGACGTCTGAAGAAGACAACCTGAGACTAATCTGCCAGACATTTTCTGTTCTTCAGATGTCTGCCGGTTTTTTCTTTAGACATCTGCAGTTCAAATTGGCAGACGTCTGTAATATAGAAAAATGCAGAAATAGTCTTACTTAAAGAAAATGGGGTTTATCATATTTCTAATATTACGGCAGACGTCTGTAGTAAAATTGAGCATACGTTTGTAGTACAAATGAGCAGATGTCTGCAGCACAAAAATAGAAGTTTGGGTTTTTCTTAAAAATGAAAACTTCGAAAACAAAAACCCGATGTTTTAAGCAAAGTTAAACGTTTGTGCTTGAGTGTGCGAGTGTTCAATAGCTCTATTTGATAATAACCATATTCTATCGAGTACTAACAAAGATTCATACGTCGATAACTCAATTCTCGGATTCTTGAATTTTCGTAGTCTCGAGCTCTTGAAACTTTGGTACTTTAAATTGATTCCATTGATCTTCGCCACACCCACTCTAACGTCTTGAAGTCGATCTTTGATCATCTTATGTAATCTTCGTTTGGAGTTTGACTTCATAGCTTCTTGAAGCTTGAATATGATCTTTGAGAAGCTCGAGTCCATTATCCTCCAATCTCCAATAGATTTTCTGTTTAAACTCTAACTCCTCCATCCTCTATGAAACACTTGTACCGTGAGATATCTGATATTCTGAAATGCAATCTCAAATGACCAAGCACATCATTACAGTGTTATGGAATAAACATGATAATAAACACTATATACGACATTCATCGTTTTGAGATCACAAACTATGAATAGTATATACATGATATATAAAGAATAATATATGGAACATATGTATATACATAACAATATTGTGAATTACCAAAATAATGGATGAGAGTAATATTTCAATATCAAGATATATAACAAAAGTGAAGTAGAGATATTGAAAAATTACTCGATATACACAAGACATAATATGCAAGCTAAATATCAAGTGTATACAAGTTTAGTGTCGATAGGATAAGTAAGATAAGTATGTGACACTAAAAGAACTATTCATGTTTAAGCTATCATAAAACCAAATAGTTGGATCATCGAAATTCATAAGTCATCAATCTCCCCTTTTTTGATGATGGCAAAACATGAATATGAAACAGTGTATCTATATTAAAGAAAACAAATTTCTAGGATGTCGATATATTAACACTCCTATTAATCAAAAAGGGTATTTATGGAACTTAGAGCGTTTGAACTACTCCCCCTAAACATATACGTACCTATAAAGTGAATCAAACATTTGAATCACTCCCCCTAAATGTATGCATATGAGAACACTAGGAGATGAATACGGGTTCAAGTAAAAAGTAAAATTTGAAAAATAAAGTTCGACTCATATCTAAATGCATGTATAGAAGAGATATGCAAAATAAAGCAAGTAGACGTGCATAAATATTCATATGAGCAAACTATAAACAAGTTCTAATGGTATGTGGAGACAAGTATGAGTTGATACCAATTAAAAGTGAACAATTTTGAAATATGAAGCTCAACTCATACCACAAGCATGTCTTGAAAACGATATCAACGAAAAGCTCAAAAATATGTGCTAACTCATATTAAAGTAAAAAACAAGTTTTGAAACGATGAGTTAGGATACACAAGTAGAATATGATACCAACTTGAAAAAAAATACACATAATCATATTACTCATGTACTAGGTGTGTGTGTGTATCTATAAAAACATGGAATTTTAAAATGTGCACACATGAGATAAAGGGAGGTACTTACACAATTTTACCTCTATAGCGCACGAGTTACTCTCCCCATCTGTTTGAATTTCCCCAAGTACGAGAAGCAAGCCCAAATGATCTATTCATAAGTCCTATCTCACAACCACTTGTAAACCAAATCATTAAAGCTCAACATAATATATAATGGACTACAAGTAATAGAAATTTCATGATACTAACTCACGAACCGATCTAAATATGCATAAATAACCAAAATGGTACCAATGAAAGGTTCAAATATGCATACCTAGTCACATAACAATAGATACCAATTGAAACCATATGTGAGTGCAATCATAAATTCTCAAAGATATGCAAGATAAGGGGTAAATTCATGCAAAGTGTGTGTGTAAATAAGAATATACAATATAAGAAATCACATACGAAAAACTTGAGTAGTGTAGGCATACGCTTAGTTCTCTCATCTAGAGAATCCACTACTCGGTGAAGGGTCTCTAATACTCTCCGCTAGACCCGTGAATATGATTCGTTGTAAATAACGAAATCCACAACTAGGTTCCCCTAAAAGGGTTGCAGAAACCATAATTGGCAAGATGTGCAAGTAGTTAGTATCTAAATGATTCAAGCAAGGGTGTGCAAATAAATAGGCAAGTCTAAGCACTTACACCCTGAACAAGGCACTATCAAGGATATCAAAACATAAGCAAGTGCCAAAAGTATCCATTTTGAAAAAGATATAAACAATTTAAAGTCACATGGATACAAACTCTCACTTATAGATTTAAAACACATTATAATCAAGTGAGAGAAGATATGGCATGAAAAACACAAGATAGGCAAATCTAAACTAGTGTTCAAACCATGTTGTGCTTAAGTTTTTGAAAGATGGCAAGTTTAAAGCACACGAGCACACAAATTCACATACGAGCACAAGAATGATACCAATTGTAAATATCAATAGAAATAATCTATGGATAGTATCTCATACGTAAACAAAAGCATAGAAGGATATGCAAGTTAATACAAGTGCATCACAAGGGGTATATCTATAAGAACATACTCAAATAGAATATCAATATTTAAGTGCAAATGAATAAATGATATTCTAAACGAGTATAAAAAAAATACATTACCCCACAATTTGACGAGCCAAGAAAGTATTTCATTGAAGTGTTCTTGTTCATCACAATTCCGAATTCCATAAGTCATCAATTGATCCATACCTACAAAATAAGGTATAGATGGAGATTTCGATAACTAAGTCTTCTTGGACCCATATGGGTTAGATTTTAGAACCCATCTCAAATTGGCATGCAAAGAAATATTTTTTCTTTAAAGTGTAAGTGTATGCCAAGTGTCCATATGCACCACAAAAGTGACAAATGTTTGTATGTGTATGCACGGAACTAGAAGTGTCAATAGCATGAGATATAACAATTTTTATGATGTGCATGCTTCTTCAAAAATTATTTCATACTAAATCTATAAAGGTATGCATGATTATAAGATTTAGTAAAATTTGAAGCACGCTTGACAAATCTAAACGAAGAGGGTTTTTGAATTTTCAAAGTGTTTTAAAAAACAACTCTTCTTCGATTTGAAAGATTCTTCTCCTTACTATATAAAAAATGAACACTTGAAATCTTAACAAGGGAAGCACTTAAAATCTTATTTTCTTGCTTTAGAGAGGTGTTTTTGAAAACTAGATATACTTGAGATAAAATAGACGATTTCAAAAGATCAATATCAATTTTAAGACTTGAAATCGAATCATGGTTTTCTTTTATCAAAATCTCACAAGTTAAGAGTAAATTCTTGTTCCTTTTTTAGAGCCATAAAATCACAAGCTAATGCTTCTTGAGAAACAAGTGAAGATTTTAAACACTTAATTTCACTTGTAAATTTTGAAACCAAAATATCATTTTCTTTTCTCAAGGCATTGCAAGATAAAACCAAAATCTCATTTTCTACCTTTAAAGTATCAAAAGAACTATATTGGAAATCAAACTTTGAAAATAGTCCATTCTTCTCAAATTCAAGTTTATCAATTAAATCCTTTTGAGAGTCATGAGTAAAAGATAAATCATTATATTTGGCAACCATGCCCTTATTCAAAATCGCAAAAGAATCACAACACTCCAAAAATTCCCCTCGCTCAATATCAAAATCATAAGAACATTTTTCGAGAAATTCATTTCTAGATGCAATCACATTAAAATTCTCATTAAGATTATGATATTCAACTAGTAATTGATCATGAGTATATTTGTGGAAATCATAAGACGAAATACTTACAACCCAATGATCAATGCACCACTTTGCCGATTTTATTGAGTTAGAATGTTTCTTGAGATTAGAACTTTGTTGAGGTACATCCAACGTGGCAGTAGAAGTCTTTCTCTTCTTAATTGCATACGGCTTGCTCTCTCTATATTTTCTCCAATGAGAACCACATATCATGAGCCGTCTTGCAAGAAGAGACATTGTTAAGAATATCATTATTTAAAGCACAATGTAAAATTTTCAAAACTTTAATGTTCAAAAGAAACAAGTATTTATCACGAGTACTCCACATGGATTTAGCAATAGAGGGTATAGAATACTCATTATCAACAATTAACAATAAACTTCTACCAAGAGATACTAAAATACATTGCATCATAATTTTCCAAATAGAAAAACTAATTCCATCAAAATAAGGAGGATCATAAATAGAATTCCTTTCGATGGAAGCGAAATTTTGTAAAGAAGATGCCATGGGATCAGTCTAGAATGTTAAGCCTACAAAAATATGAGTACCAAGCTCTGATACTAATTGAAAGTATGCGGAAGCTAACACAAATAGTCCTAAAAGGGGGTGAATAAGACTATGCTAACTATATGCTCAAATTAAAAATTCTATGCCTGTAACGACTCTGTTTATAATGTACAAAATTTGTTTAAAGTTAATGTACTAAATGGAGTATTGCAACCCTGAGTATACTATAAGTATTTGAATTGTTTTAGAATAGTAAGAAAGCACTTGTAGCTCATTAGTAAAATCTTGCACTGTTATGACATAACCCTTGTGTTCAAATCCCCCCATCCACATATTATTTTTAATGATTTTTCTTTTAAAATTTTTGGAAGCCTAAAAGTTTACATGTGCAATACACGTAAAAATGAAAAGTCACTAAAATCAAACATGTGGAAAATGTTGTACACACAGACCCCGACATGTGGCATGCATCTAAGCCCTATTCCTTTTTTGATGGCCGGCGAGATTCCCTATTGGGCTGGCACCGCCGGTTGAAACCGTGGGTAATGCTCAAATTTTTTCACCCTAACACCCGTTGGCCTCTCCCTACTACTCATCTTCTGTTTGTTTTTCCTGCACATTAACAGAGAATTAAATTGAGCTTTAAAATCAAATTTTAATGCATTTTAATTCTCATTTTAATACCCTAAACCCTAATTCTATTCTATAAATACCATCCCATATACTATCCCTATTTATTCTGAAATCCATTGTCAAAATTCTCAAAGTTTTCCAAGCCCAAAAAGTTGTACAAGTGGAGTTAGCCCAAGGTCAAGTTCCGGCGACGATTCAGGACAAATCCGGCGACACCGCGAATCTACGAAGTTCACAACTTGTTCCTATACCTCTTCTTTCTTCTCCAAACCAGTAAGTTCCCTCTCCTCTCCTCTCTTTCTATTCTAAAACAATCTCTTATTAAAACTCGTCGGAAGCGGAGTTATTCCGACTTTCGATTCTAATTCCATTTAAAACCCAAATTTTCTTAACAATAAATTAACCATCTCTTTATATATTGTTTAGCAACCATAAAAAAACATTTAGAACAGGTTTCAATCAAAATACAATGTTATACAACTTTTATTTCACTTCTACGGTTAAATACCACAAAATTTACTTATGACATTACTTCATCATATTGCTCATATTATCTTCAGAAAACTCACGAGGTAATGACCTATCTCATCACAACACTCATCATGACATAGCACAATGGTTTGAAAACAATATTTTTGTGGTTAAGACGAATTTACAGTTAAATACCATAATGTAAGAACTGAGTCCAGATATATAAATTCTAGTTACCGTATGTGTGGTGTGTGGTATTTATTTCATTGTTCATGCTTTGGCTGTTACTAGTTATAGTTTACATCGACATTTCATATTCTTGCATATGACAATTTAAGTCATTTAAAATAAATTAAAAATACTTGTCATGGTCTGCTTGATACCCCTGACCCTATGGTAGCGTCCTTGTATCGTGTTCTCGTCCCGTTCAGTGAAACGGACGTGTTTGGACGACTACGCGCACGTACGTGCGTCCGTTCTTGGGGGTATGCTTTTTCATTACAAAATCCTTCATTTCAAATTTTGGAACTTGCTAATATTTTTCATATTTCAAATTCAAATTTTTGGACCCGACCCGGACGCAATTCTGAAATATTTTGTATTTTCCGCAAAATCCTATTTTTCTAAATCTTTAATCAGCCAAAATATTTTATAAAATATTTTTTAAACCAACGATATCATATATTTAAATCCCAGTAAAATCTTTTGAAATTTTCCTAAACAAATTCTCTTTCCCCTCACCCAATCAAAACCCTCCATCCATATCACCGGGCCCCACCAACTCTTATCTCTCTTCCTTTCCTCAGCCGAGTGTAATTCTTAGAGATTTTTTTAGAAATCTTTAATAAATTTCTTTCCCAAACAAATCTTTTTCCAGCCAATCAAACTCCTTGGCGTGCGCACCCGGGCCCCACAAGCAGACTCCTCTCTCTTTCTTTCTCCTTCTCCTTCTCTCTCTTCTCGAGCGCAGTCTCTCTCCCCCCTTCTCTTTCTCTCTCCTCTCGCACCCACTTTCTCTCCTCTCGCGATCACTATTCTCGACTCTGGTCATCGCCTTGAGGATCTGGTCACCTCCCTCCTTAAAATTCTTCTTCTCCTACTTCTTCTCTTCTCTTTTATAAACCCCACAACCACGAGAAACCCTTGAAACCCAATCCCTAGCCGCCTCCTTTGCTCTTTTCTCCGACCTCGCCTCAACCCTCGTCTCTAGTATCATCTCCCTCTCTTCACTGTCATCATCTTCTTCTCCTTCTTCTCCCTCATCCGAGCCCTCACCTACACACCCAACGCCCAACAGAACCCCGAGCAACCACAACCCTCACTTCACCGCCGGCGATCCATAAGATCTCGCCATCACCATTCTCCTCTCCTCCTCTCCTTCTTCTCTGCACTTCTCCTGTTATTACTTACCCCTGCACCCCCGAGCGTCATCACCCAAACCTAACCCTAATTCCTCTAAAACTAAACCTAAGCCTCGCCGGAGTTCTTCCGATCGTCACCGTTGACGCCATCCCTCCTCTGTGTAACCAGTAAGAAATTCTTCCTCTTCTCATTCTTTTCTTCTTCCCATTCCTTTCTCCTTCTTCCTTTCCATATTTCCCTTTTTGTTTAATATTCTCTGTTCCTTGACTTGCCGGAATCCGGTGGTGCCGACGACGATCCCGACGACCCAGCGAGTGTACCTGACCCATGTGATCCCATCGTGTGTTATTGGATTGATTCCGTGTACCGTGCGCGCGTCGCGACGTTTCCGTCGACGCGTGACGTTCCGTTTACCGCTATACGATCTGTCGAGACAAGTAAATCTTGCTACATGCTAGTCATACTATTCATATATCAACCCATCTATTTTCCTATTAAATCTATGGATAAAGTCTAAAGTTTGAATTCCAGATTAACAGTATAATGTTCTGTTTATATATTTCAGATCTAAAACTTGAAACTTAGTTGTTGCATTTAGTTGACTATACCTAGTAATCACATTTATATGTAGATCTCATAATCACAATTGTTTTATAACCATATTACCCCTTTTTGTAGTTTCACCATATCGGACGACCGATTGCATACATTTAGCCTTATTCACATTCGATTGCATCTATAGATTGTTTTAATGCATATTAATATGATTTTATCATCCACATGTGTAATACTGCATTCCTGAAATGTTAAAACCATTCCTTAAACCAAACTGATAACAGTACAACAAAGTAGTGTAATCTGCACCTATTGCTATCATGTTACTGTGCCTGTTTATTATTCTGATAGTACTACGCTTGTTTATTCATAACCATGATTATGCTAGTCGATTATGAGCATCCATATGTTATCTTGTATACCCTGATGTGACTTGCTACACATATTGCTTGACCTGACATGGTACCATACACTCTTGACATGACATGACATCTAAGTACACTACTTGACTTGACCTGATGTACCATGGCTTGACCTGTTACCTGATCTTGTGTCTAATGCCAACAGACCTGACATGTATTCCTTACGGACCGTTCCTGTTGTCTATCCAGACAAACCTGCACCTACCTGATCCTGTGTTGGCATTAATTCTTGATTACTGAATACCTGACTTGACACATATAACTTGAGGGTATGGGGAAATCAATGATGAAATCCTGACTTGTAACTCGACAGTTGCTTGCTTATACTGATCAGCTTTTTTGAGGTTAGGCCCGCCTCGTGACGATGCTGCTGACATCGTTGGTGTGTTCCTTTTCCTTTTTGTGCCTAGCGGCACGTCTCGGTTTCAGCCCGAGAGTCTTAGACCGTGGTCCCGGGCATGCACGGGATACTATTGAGTTACATCGATGACTCATCAAATTGATTTCAAAGACTTGAGAGTAGATAACCCAATAGACCAGTTTAGTTTACTTACTGCACACTACCCTTTCACTGCCCTGACGTATATTGCTGTTACACCTGCTTTACCATTCATGATTATATTTGCATTGCTTGTTACCCTGTTTATATTTTATTAATTGATGACATGACGCGCTGACGTCTGGGTTTTGCATGGCCTAGATTCCGTACCTTTGCTGCAGTCCGAGCAGGAGTACTTCAGCCAGCAGGCTGAGCAGTGAGAATTCAGTAGTAGTTAGTTCTTTTACTTTTCTACATTTTTATTCCTGATGTGAGCCCGCATTATGGGACATACATTCCAGTTATTTGTATTGGATCTTTTGCTTCCGCATTTTTATTATTCTTGACTCATTTTATCTTGGCCTATGGACATGTATTAGATAGTTATATCTTGTTCTTGATATCTCTACAGCCGTAATGTGACTGTGGATGGATACTCCCTACCCACAGGTAGCATGGTTGGCTATGTCACGTGCCCATCTTAGCGTACTCTGGGAAGCGGGGCGTGATATGGTTCTTTTGGTATCAGAGCCATAGGTTAGTCGGGTTTGATTCTTTTGTAGTTGGGTATTGGACCCAATACACAAATCAGAATACCCGTGATTAGGAAACATGTCCTGCCACATTACCGCCTTACTATCCTTGAATCTTAACCTCCTCCTGATTCTACTTTTGCGATATGCAAACCTCCTTTGCATATCGACTCGAAAACCTGGTTTCCTTTGTTTATCTCTAGAGCTTAGGCGACTTGAGTGGAGTTATGTGATTGTAACTATGATACCGCGACATAGTTACAATGCGGTACTCTATTTAAGTAACTTGGAGTTCTAGTCTTGACTCATATCCTTGATCTATATGTTGAATCTGTTACCATACTAATACTATTTGGTGGTTGGTTGCAGTATCATAGAGGCCGGGAATCTACAATCGTACCAGAGGTGTATGGATGACGCTACTTTGCTTGAAGTAATTCGAAACTTGCTTGAGGACCACAAGCAGCAGACCGAGCTGAAGCCGGCATTTGCACTAAACCAAACGGCCGTACGTAGAAGTGTTTCGGTGAACCGACGCTGTGTGGCACCAATGAAGAAAACAATCGTTGCTGGTCGGAGAGGGAGTGTGATCTGTGACTTTTGCCGTTTACCTGGGCATGTGCAAAGGGAGTGTCGGAGAAAGCGTGGACTCTGTTTGGTTTGTGGATCGGCGGATCACACTATCCATGTTTGTCCGTCGAAACTTCATAAGGAAGAGAGTGTTCGGAGGCCAGTGTTACCCAAGAAAAGGGAAGGGATGTTCTGCGACTTCTGCCAACGACCGGGTCATTATCGGAGATATTGTTGTAGGAGGCTTGGACTTTGTCTGATTTGTGGATCAGTGGATCACATCATTGATAATTGTCCGTCAAGGCTAAGATTGAAGGAGGATACTCGGGAGCCACCGCAAGAGCAACTTCCAGATTAGGAGCAGTTAATTCGGGAAGCTAATCAGGCTCAGGCTTTTCCCTTGTTGGCTGAAGAGGCTAAACCTTCAGAGGAGGTCATTTCAGGTACCTTATTTGTTCATGGTTTTCTCGCATTAGCGTTGTTCAATTCTAGTGCATCCCATTGATCTATGTCGTTCAAGTTTCTTGCTGTACACTCGATGACTTCCACGACCCTGTTTAGTTTTACGACATACACACTGGGAATGTGAAAATCATAACTAGTAGAGGGTGTAAGGATGGTTTCGTTGTTGTTTACGGACGGGAGCTAATGCAGAGGTCATGAAGGGTTGTTACTGGCAGCTTGATGTAGTCTTGGGAATGGAATCTTTCGGCACTTTCCTCGCTCACTTTGATGGTAGAGTGAAGAAAGCGAATTTCCAGATTCCCGGACACCCAGAGGTTGTCTGAAAGAAGCAGTTCTGTCGGGCCAGTCGAGGTTAGGGCTAGGCCGACAATTAACGATCTTTCGTTGATGAAGGTTGCTGAAGATGAAGCGCCAGCGGTTGTTCGAGATTTCATGGACGTGTTTAAAGACATATCGGGTTTACCACTGATTGACACGAAAGAGTGTGTTTGTAGTTAACCGCAATCAGAACGGTGTCGCGTGTAGCTAGACCGAAATGAGTACGGGCCGTCCTCTGGAAAACGTGGAACCTTTTACTTTTACTTTAGATGTGTTGAGAAAGAGATGAGGAAGAAAGAATTTTTATAGAATGGTTTCTAGATCTACGTTAAACAAGAATGTAAAATATAGATCTAGATTATTTTAAAGATTGTTCAGTTGATAAAACTGCACATTTGTAGTACATTTTTCCTACCATTTTTATATTAAAAAAAGGACTTTATTATAATATATTATACATATGAGGGTTTATGTGTAAAAACATTATTTTCCATGTGTTAATATATTTTAATTATCATTTGGTAGGAAAATGTATGCAAATAATATTATTGATCTAATCCTAGTAGAACAAAGTCTACTAAAATCTTATTTGAGTTGTTGTGCAGAATATTTCCAAGTTGTTATGAAGGATTTAACAAACAAATCAATTTGTTGAAGAAATCTTGCCAAATTAAGAAGCAAACTTGGAGACCAAGTCTGGAAGCAACAGAGAAAAGATTTTCAGATTCTGAAGATGCCTTGGATTGCCACATGTCACCAGATGAAAGCCCAAGAAAAATAAGCAATTGATCACATCCCTTGAGCGCGGATCCGTGGCCAAACACATCTTTGGGCCGCGGATCCGCCGCAATAATGAGGAGTTGGAATGCAAGATTTTGGGAGATTGATTACTGCTGAATTTTACCAACTTTTCAACAATAAGATTCTGGGTTTTCACTATAAAAAGGCACCGAGAGCCTCTTGGAAAAATCATCAAGCCGACGAGATTACGAAGTCCAAGACGGCTCACGCATCCAGGATGATCATCAACGGTTCATCTACCTCCTTGGAAGAGATCGAGAAGCAAACTAGGTTTTTGTAATCATTTTCTAAGGAATCAAAGTGTACTTGATCTTGTTGATTAATAAAGGTAGTTCTTTTTCTTATTCTATTTCTTCGTAGTTTAATTATGTAATTTCTCTCCATCTCTTTTTCTCCCAACATGCGCGAGTAATTCTCCGCTTGTTAGGGTTCGTAGGATTAGGGTAGGTTAATGGGCGATGAAAATGATTAAACCCTTTTTTAGTCCTATAAAGTTTAGGAACTTTATCAAAATAATCATTAACATCCTAATCGGGCGCGCTAGCAATTCCTTGCTAGTTCCGACCGCGATTAGAGATTAGATTAATGATTATTTTGGTAAAGGCTAGATATGAACGGGGTTCCGTGTCGAGATAAGGGTTACGAGTGGGATTCCTTTTCCCTCCAGAAACCCTAATCTACGCGCATCACCGTCGTTCTAGTTCTAAATCTATTAATGGATAAAAAGGGTAACTTTTAATTAATCTTCCATAACTACTAAATCCTAACGAACCCTACAAGCCCTATTATTATATTATTTAAATCTCTAAAATAATCTAGATCTATATTTTACATTCTTGTTTAACGTAGATCTAGAAACCATTCTACAACATTCTTATTTCTTCCTCCTTTCTCAACACATCTAAAGTAAGAATAAAAGGTTCCACGTTTCCCAGAGGACGACCCGTACTCATCTCGGTCTAGCTACGTGCGACACCGTTATTGATTGCGGTTAACTACAAATACACACTTTTTCGTGTCAATCAAATGGCGCCGTTGCCGGGGATACGTGCGTAATTTTTTATTTTTACTATTTGTGTTGAATTCTTAGACGAGCCATATCATTATTAACACAAAACTGCAAATTGCATATTTAACGATTTGTGCGTGAATTTTTGCGAGGAAATCTGGAGTCACAGAATTGAGGAAAACAGGAAACAGAGACATTTTTAGAGATCCAGAGGAGCAAAGGAGATCACAGAAAAATTTTCAGCAAGCGATCCATCCATCTCGCGGCGGAACCGCGGCACAAAGGTGCTTCCTGCGGCGGAAACGCGGCTGCTTGGAGGGATTAGGGCTACAGAACTCTCTGGTAAGATTCTCAACTCCTTCTCTCTCTCCTCAAATCCAATAAAATCTATTTTCTGCAGGATTCTTTGCAAAATTGCGCCGCTCAAAAAAATCTTTTTGCAAAAGTTTTGTGATTGGTTTTGTTTCGCATATTTTAATACGGACTTTAAGGGGCAAAGACCAAATCAAGATTAGGTGGGGATTTCATCACCCTTCCTAAGCCCCACAAATCACAAACCAAGCATATAGATCAACCCTTCATTAATTTAAAAAATATCTAGACCAGACTCTAAGGACTGTCGCGCTCAATAAGGACAGAGGAAGGTCGTGGGTAATCTATCGTTTATCCGCATTACTTTTGTAGTGCCTAGGCAAGTGTGACAAAGGCTAGTGGTTTTTAATTAGGCCCACGACGTGGTTCCTTCCCACTTACCTGGCACTTACCTGGCTACAAGGGTAGTACGGAGGCGGTAGAGGATTTATCCTACGGCTTGTCCTTTGGAAGTCTAGAAGCGGTCTAGAGACTGGACCTAGGTAACCATAGTTCTAGGGTTGTGCATTTTTGTGTGATTTGTCTAAATCCGTCATTTTTCAAAACAAACCAATTACTTTCTCTCCTTTTTACCCCTTCCCCCTTCTTCTCTTCTTATAATGGGTGACTTAAACAGAAGAACACTTGCCGAGCTTTGCTGTCCACAACCAGATATCTCTTGTTTTCGAAATCCCTTCGGTATACCGTCCGGCTCTTCCATGTCCTTAAGAGATCATATAGAACAAGCAGGAAGAAACAGTTGGCCACCTCAGTCTAGGTCTTATCAACCATATCCTAATCCTACACCTGTTTCAGTTCATACCCAGAGTGAGGAAGCCCCTAGACGAATGTCCATTGCTGAGCACATAGCTAGGTCTAGAGGCCAAAGTTTCAACCCGGACCAATATCAACCATCACCACCACTGTCCGGAGAAGAGTTTGATATGCGGTTTGTGGCATATAAGATGTCTGTTGAAAATAGCCAACCAACCAACCCATATCAATATTCTTCTTATCATAATATTGATCCTACTCCTACCCAAGTTCCGCAACCATTCTATTCCTATCAATCCAATCCGACTTTTCCACCTACTCTAGACAGTTCTTCTAATCAGTCATTTGGGAGTTTTAATTATCCACATGAATTTCAATCTTATACTGAAACCCCTTATCAGCCCAAGACTAGTCTGGAGCAGACATTAGAAAAATTTATGGAAATGTCGAACCAAATTATGAAGGATTTGGGTAGTAAGACAGAACTGTACCTCCAAACTGAAATCCACAACTCCAGTTTCATAGATTCATCAAGTACACCAAATAGAATGACTGATAAGTTGTGTGACTTTGTAGTGTTTGATTTACCCAACTGTGAAGGGTCCCTTTCAAGTGAAACCATACCCAACTCTTGTGATCTCTACACCTCCACTCTTGAACCAAAACTGATTGAAAACCATACTTTTGATGAGGAGTTTGAGAATTTTAACCTTCACTTGAATGAGGTGATTGACGTTGGGGATATTTTGATTGATGAACCCGAAATTTTGGATGATTTTGGCCCACCAATTCATCAAATCCTTTCACTTCCTTATGGTCATCATCTTAAGCCTTTAATTCTTCCTGAATCCCAAATATGTCTTGAAGTTGATGATAATGGTATACCCGAAGATCAGACCGAAATACAACCTCCATCTTCCGCATCTGGTTCAGCAACACTCGACATACCAATTTGTTTACCCATTTCACCTTCTACTTTCTCCGGTTCTTCTGCTGTTCCTATAGTTTCAGTGAGTTTTGATAAATCACAATCCGTTAATTCAAGTTCAGTAATACCGGAAATTCAACTTGATTTGGATATTTTTGAAAAAGAGGTAGATGAGTTTTTCGAGTCCTCTACCTCAGTGATTTTTTATGAATCAAGTAGAATAAATTCTGGCACAAAACTCTTTGACAGCAAAATGTTCAATCACACCATTGATAAAAGTTTTGAAGAACTTTTTGCTGACGAACTTGAATTTTTAAACAATACGGATTTTGTGACTAATCAATCTCCACTTATAGAGGTGGAACCGTCCCCATTCTTTCTTCCTAATCATTCGCATTCATCCTCATTCTTTCTTTTCTCTAATTTCAAACCCTTTCCAGACCACCTATTATCCCTTCCCCATTTGTTCTTGACTCGATACAACACGTTCTTCCACCAACCTATACGCTATACTGATAAAATCTTTGAATGGTTGGTGTTAACTTTTGGTCTTTGTAAAGCCTTATTTTGACCAAATGACTCACCCCCTTTTAAAATGCTTCGTATTGTCTAACTCATGTTTGAGGGGGGTATATTTTTGGCTCTTGAACATAACTTTTGTCCTCAAATTTGTGAGCCAAAAATAAGTTTGGGGGAGAATTTTCACTTTCATATATTCTTTCCCCCATTAATAATTTCCTCCCAAGTCTACAGGTTTTTGAGCTTAACGGATGACATCAGTGAGGACACTGCTGTAAACAGGTTTGGGGGAGCTTTGTGCTTATTTACACATCAATTTGCATCATATTTTGCATAAGCACAATATTTTCAAAAAAAAAAAAAAAAAAAAAATTTCAAAAATTTTCTTTTATAACAAAAGAGTAGAAAGTGAAATATTACATCCAAAAGATAGGAATAGTTTAAGAAAACCAAGAAAATTAGAAGTTTTCTTATACGAACTAGTAATAAGTAGTTATGAGCTGTTGTCCCAAGGGTTAGTAAGATGAAGGAAGTCACTGATCTGAGGATAAAAATAAGTCTGAAAAATAGTTTCTATTCTGGAAGCCAAACATTTGAATGTTGATACCCTACAATATGCACCTACACACGTCTTGAAACTCGGGATAGTAGAGGATACCTTGAAATGCTCTTGTCTAAAAGCCAAAGTATGAAGGAAGTATAAAAATGGTGAAAAGAAAAAAAATGAACACTGGTTTTGTATCGCCAAGGCAGCAATAAAAAAAATATAGCGAGGGTGCCTCTTCACCTAGTGCCCTAAGGCCAACTGGTCTGGGAGTCACTGCTAAGCCTTAGGTGGTGCAAGACAAGGAAAATACTATCACCAAATCAGCAATCACTTGAGTAATCGGTCGGTTAGTACCTCAAGAAGTATTAGCGGTCGCATGAAAAGGTGTGAGCAAACCTAAGTATTCATAAAGTACTGAGGTAGATGGACAAGAGTATGATAGCTTGAATTGAATTCTCCGAGTGTAGGGATGTTATTTACACACACGTGGGGTTATATGATCAATGTTTGGATGAAAGGTAGGAATGAAGAATAAAGACGATGTTTTATTGATGGATGATGTGATTTCTAACATTTTTTCATGACTATTAAGATAGGGCTCATGACAACTGAAAAGCTAGTATAGTTGGAAACTCTTCTTTTCAAAGTATTTCTTTTATGGTTCTTGTCTTTATATGTAAATTTCACCATCTTTCTTTTGTTATTGGATTTTGTGGGTGTAATCCGCTGAAAACCCTCAGGAGACAACACTCCTCCTACTAGGGACACCTAGAGGTTTAACGGCTTGTTGCACGTGCTCAGTGCAATCGTGTCTGCCTACGAAAGTGTGCTTAGTTTTCTTATTTCTTTTTCTCCTCGTGAATAAACTAGTTTGCTCGGGACGATCAAAGATAAGTTTGGGGGTATTTGTTCAGTTGATAAAACTGCACATTTGTAGTACATTTTTCCTACCATTTTTATATTAAAAAAAGGACTTTATTATAATATATTATACATATGAGGGTTTATGTGTAAAAACATTATTTTCCATGTGTTAATATATTTTAATTATCATTTGGTAGGAAAATGTATGCAAATAATATTATTGATCTAATCCTAGTAGAACAAAGTCTACTAAAATCTTATTTGAGTTGTTGTGCAGAATATTTCCAAGTTGTTATGAAGGATTTAACAAACAAATCAATTTGTTGAAGAAATCTTGCCAAATTAAGAAGCAAACTTGGAGACCAAGTCTGGAAGCAACAGAGAAAAGATTTTCAGATTCTGAAGATGCCTTGGATTGCCACATGTCACCAGATGAAAGCCCAAGAAAAATAAGCAATTGATCACATCCCTTGAGCGCGGATCCGCGGCCAAACACATCTTTGGGCCGCGGATCCGCCGCAATAATGAGGAGTTGGAATGCAAGATTTTGGGAGATTGATTACTGCTGAATTTTACCAACTTTTCAACAATAAGATTCTGGGTTTTCACTATAATAAGGCACCGAGAGCCTCTTGGAAAAATCATCAAGCCGACGAGATCACGAAGTCCAAGACGGCTCACGCATCCAGGCTGATCATCAACGGTTCATCTACCTCCTTGGAAGAGATCGAGAAGCAAACTAGGTTTTTGTAATCATTTTCTAAGGAATCAAAGTGTACTTGATCTTGTTGATTAATAAAGGTAATTCTTTTTCTTATTCTATTTCTTCGTAGTTTAATTATGTAATTTCTCTCCATCTCTTTTTCTCCCAACATGCGCGAGTAATTCTCCGCTTGTTAGGGTTCGTAGGATTAGGGTAGGTTAATGGGCGATGAAAATGATTAAACCCTTTTTAAGTCCTATAAAGTTTAGGAACTTTATCAAAATAATCATTAACATCCTAATCGGGCGCGCTAGAAATTCCTTGCTAGTTCCGACCGCGATTAGAGATGAGATTAATGATTATTTTGGTAAAGGCTAGATATGAACGGGGTTCCGTGTCGAGATAAGGGTTACGAGTGGGATTCCTTTTCCCTCCAGAAACCCTAATCTACGCGCATCACCGTCGTTCTAGTTCTAAATCTATTAATGGATAAAAAGGGTAACTTTTAATTAATCTTCCATAACTACTAAATCCTAACGAACCCTACAAGCCCTATTATTATATTATTTAAATCTCTAAAATAATCTAGATCTATATTTTACATTCTTGTTTAACGTAGATCTAGAAACCATTCTACAACATTCTTATTTCTTCCTCCTTTCTCAACACATCTAAAGTAAGAATAAAAGGTTCCACGTTTCCCAGAGGACGACCCGTACTCATCTCGGTCTAGCTACGTGCGACACCGTTATTGATTGCGGTTAACTACAAAAACACACTTTTTCGTGTCAATCAAAGATGTAGTTAATATAATAAGAGGGCTTGTAGGGTTCGTTAGGATTTAGTAGTTATGAACGATTAATTAAAAGTTACCCTTTTTATCCATTAATAGATTTAGAACTAGAACGACGGTGATGCGTGTAGATTAGGATTTCTGGAGGGAAAAGGAATCTCACTCTTAACCCTTATCTCGACACGGAACTCCGTTCATTATCTAGCCTTTACCAAAACAATCATTAATCTAATCTCTAATCGCGGTCGGAACTAGCAAAGAATTGCTAGCGCGCCCGATTAGGATGTTAATGATTCTTTTGATAAAGTTTCTAAACTTTATAGGACTTAAAAAGGGTTTAGTTATTTTCATCGTCCATTAGCCTACCCTAATCCTACGAACCCTAACAAGCGGAGAATTACTCGCGCATGTTGGGAAAAGAAGATGAAAAGATAGAGAGGGAAAACATAATATAAAATGCAAAAGAATTAAATAAAATAACTACCTTTATTAATCAACTTGAACAATTTACACTTTGATTCCTTAGAAAATGATTACAAAGACTAGTTTGCTTCTCGATCTCTTCCAAGGAGGTAGACGAACAGTTGATGATCAGCCTGGATGCGTGAGCATCAGGGGCTTCGTGATCTCTTCGGCTTGATAGCTTTTCCAAGAGGCTCTCGGTGCCCTTTTATAGTGCAAAGCCGGAATCTTCTTGTTGAAAACTTGGTAAAATTCATCATAGATTTATGCCCTAAAATCTTGTGCTCCGAATCCCTATAATTGCGGCGGATCCGTGGCCCAAGAGGGGGTTTGGCCGCGGATCCGCGCTCAAAGGGTGAGATCTCTTGATGAGTTTTCTTGGGCTTGCATCTTATGACATCTGGCAATCCTAGGCACCTTCAGAATTCAGAAATCTTCTCTCGATTGCTTCCAGACTTGGTCTCCAAGTTTTGCTTCTTAATTTGGCAAGTTTTCTTCAACAAATTGATTTGTTTGATAAATTCTTCATAACAACTTGGAAATATTCTGCACAACAACTCAAATAAGATTTTAGTAGACTTTGTTCTTCTAGGATTAGGTCAATAATATTTGCATACATTTTCCTACCAAATGATAATTAAAATATATTAACACATGGAAAATAATGTTTTTACACATAAACCCTCATATGTATAATATATTATATTAAAGTCCTTTTTTTAATATGAAAATGGTAGGAAAAATGTAATACAAATGTGCAGTTTTATCAACTGAACAAATACCCCAAACTTATCTTTGATCGTCCCGAGCAAACTAGTTTATTTAAGAGGAGAAAAAGAAAGGAGAAAACTAAGCACACTTTCGTAGGCAGACACGATTGCACTGAGCACGTGCAACAAGCCGTTAAACCTCTAGGTGTCCCTAGTAGGAGGAGTGTTGTCTCCTGAGGGTTTTCAGCGGATTACACCCACAAAATCCTATAACAAAAGAGAGATGGTGAAATTTACATATAAAGATAAGAACCATAAAAGAAAAGCCTTGAAAAGAAGAGTTTCCAACTATACTAGCTTTTCAGTTGTCATGAGCCCTATCTTAATAGTCATGAAAAATGTTAGAAATCACATCATCCCTCAATAAAACATCGTCTTTATTCTTCATTCCTACCTTTCATCCAAACATTGATCATATAACCCCATGTGTGTGTAAAGAACATCCCTACACTCGGAGAATTCAATTCAAGCTATCATACTCTTATCCATCTGCCTTAGTACTTTTTAATTTAATGAATATTAAGATTTGCTCACACATTTTCATGCGACCGTTAATACTTCTTGAGGTACTAACAGACCGATTACTCTTGTGCTTGCTGATTCGGTGATAATATTTTCCTCGTCTTGCACCACCTAAGGCTTAGCAGTGACTCCCAGACCAGTTGGCCTTAGGGCACTAGGTGAAGAGGCACCCTCGCTATATTTTTTTATTGCTGCCTTGGCGATACAAAACCAGTGTTCATTTTTTTCTTTCACCATTTTTATATTTTCTTTATTTTTTTATTTTCATTTCCTTCATACTTTGGCTTTTAGACAAGAGCATTTCAAGGTATCCTCTACTATGCCGAGTTTCAAGACGTGTGTAAGTGCATATAGTAGGGTATCAACATTCAAATGTTTGGCTTGCAGAATAGAAACTATTTTTCAGACTTATTTTTATCCTCAGATTAGTGACTTCCTTCATCTTACTAACCCTTGGGACAACAGCTCATAACTACTTATTACTAGTTCGTTTAAGAAACTTCTAATTTTCTTGGTTTTCTTAAACTATTCCTATCTTTTGGATGTAATTTTTCACTTTCTACTCTTTTGTTAAAAAAAATATTTTTTTAAAAATGTTGTGCTTATGCAAAATATGATGCAAATTGATATGTAAATAAGCACAAACCTCCCCCAAACCTATTTACAGTAGTGTCTTCACTGATGTCATCCATTAAGCACAAAAACCTGTAGACTTGGGAGGAAATTATTAATGGGGGCAAAAATATATGAAAGTGAAAATTCTCCCCCAAACTTATTTTTGGCTCACCAATTTGAGGACAAAAGTTATGTTCAAGAGCCAAAAATATACCCCCCTCAAACATGAGTTAGACAATACGAAGCATTTTAAGAGGGGGTGAGTCATTTGGTCAAAGTAAGGCTTTACAAAGACCAAAAGTTAACACCAACCATTCAAAGATTTTATCAGTATAGCGTATAGGTTGGTGGAAGAATGTGTTATCGAGTCAAGAAAAAATGGGGAAGGGATAAGAGGTGGTCTGGAAAGGGTTTGAAATTAGAGAAAAAAAAGAATGAGGATGAATGTGAATGATTAGAAAGAAGGAATGGTGACGGTTCAACCTCTAGAGGTGGAGATTGATCAATCACAAAATCCGTAATGTTTAAAAATTCAAGTTCGTCAGCAAAAAGTTCTTTGTTCTACTAGGATTAGGTCAATAATATTTGCATACATTTTCCTACCAAATGATAATTAAACCCTTCACAGTCGGGTAAATCAAACACTATAAAGTCACACAACTTATCAGTCATTCTATTTGGTGTACTTGATGAATCTATGAAACTGGAGTTGTGGATTTCAGTTTGGAAACATGAGGTTTGATTAGGAAGGGTGTATAATTCTGTCTCTCTACCCAAATTCTCATTTTGTCCGATGCCCGTATTATATACTGAAAAATCTTGGGCTGGTTCGGAACTCGTTGCCCTTTCATATTTAGCCATGCTTTCCTTCCATTCCTCTCTAATGCGGTTCATCATCACTATACCTTCTTCTAATTTCCGCTCAAGACTAGACTTTGGTTGATAAGGGGTTTCAGTATAAGATTGAAATTCCTGTAAATAATTAAAACTCCCAAATGACTGATTAGAATAATTGTCTAGAGTAGATGGAAAGGTCGGATTGGATTGATAGGAACAGAATGGTTGCTGAACTTGGGTAGGAGTAGGATCAATATTATGATAAGAAGAATATTGATATGGGTTGGTTGGTTGGCTATATACAAACCGCATATCAAACTCTTCTCCGGACAGTGGTGGTGATGGTTGATATTGGTCCGGGTTGAAACTTTGGCCTCTAGACCTAGCTATGTGTTCAGCAATGGACATTCGTCTAAGGGGCTTCCTCACTCTGGGTATGAACTAAAACAGGTGTAGGATTAGGATACGGTTGATAAGATCTAGACTGAGGTGGCCAACTGTTTCTTCCTGCTTGTTCTATATGATCTCTTAAGGACATGGAAGAGCCGGACGGTATACCGAAGGGATTTCGAAAACAAGAGATATCTGGTTGTGGACAGCAAAGCTCGGCGAGTGTTCTTCTGTTTAGGTCACCCATTATAAGAAGAGAAGAAGGGGGAAGGGGTAAAAAGGAGAGAAAATAATTGGTTTGTTTTGAAAAAGTGGGACTCAAGACAAATCACCCTAAGATGCACAAGCAACCCTAGAACTAAGGTCACCTAGGTCCAGTCTCTAGACCGCTCCTAGACTTCCAAAGGACAAGCCGCGGGATAAATCCTCTACCGCCTCCGTACTACCCTTGTAGCCAGGTAAGTGCCAAGTAAGTGGGAAGGAACCACGTCGTGGGCCTAATTAAAAACCACTAGCCTTTGTCACACTTGCCTAGGCACTACAAAAGTAATGCGGATAAACGATAGATTACCCACGACCTTCCTCTGTCCTTATTGAGCGCGACAGTCCTTAGAGTCTGGTCTAGATATTTTTTTTAATTAATGAAGGGTTGATCTAGATGCTCGGTTTGTGATTTGTGGGGCTTAGGAAGGGTGATGAAATCCCCACCTAATCTTGATTTGGTCTTTGCCCCTTAAAAATCCGTATTAAAATATGCAAAAACAAACCGCAAAACAAAACTTTGCAAAAAGATTTTTGAGCGGCGATATTTTGCAAAGAATCCTGCAGAAAATAGATTTTATTGGATTTGAGAGGAGAGAGAAGGAGTTAAGGAAGATACCAGAGAAGTGTGAAACCCTAGATCTCCTGTTTCCTCAAGTCCGTGACTCCAGATTCCCTCGCAAAATTCACACACAAATCGTTAAATATGCAATTTGCAGTTTTGTTTTATTTATGATATAGATCGTATAAGAATTCAACACAAATAGTAAGAATAAAAAATTACGCACGTATTCCCCGGCAACGGCGCCATTTGATTGACACGAAAGAGTGTGTTTGTAGTTAACCGCAATCAGAACGGTGTCGCGTGTAGCTAGACCGAAATGAGTACGGGTCGTCCTCTGGGAAACGTGGAACCTTTTACTTTTACTTTAGATGTGTTGAGAAAGAGATGAGGAAGAAAGAATTTTTATAGAATGGTTTCTAGATCTACGTTAAACAAGAATGTAAAATATAGATCTAGATTATTTTAAAGATGTAGTTAATATAATAAGAGGGCTTGTAGGGTTCGTTAGAATTTAGTAGTTATGAGCGATTAATTAAAAGTTACCATTTTTATCCATTAATAGATTTAGAACTAGAACGACGGTGATGCGTGTAGATTAGGATTTCTGGAGGGAAAAGGAATCCCACTCTTAACCCTTATCTCGACACGGAACTCCGTTCATTATCTAGCCTTTACCAAAACAATCATTAATCTAATCTCTAATCGCGGTCGGAACTAGCAAAGAATTGCTAGCGCGCCCGATTAGGATGTTAATGATTCTTTTGATAAAGTTTCTAAACTTTATAGGACTTAAAAAGGGTTTAGTTATTTTCATCGTCCATTAGCCTACCCTAATCCTACGAACCCTAACAAGCGGAGAATTACTCGCGCATGTTGGGAAAAGAAGATGAAAAGATAGAGAGGGAAAACATAATATAAAATGCAAAAGAATTAAATAAAATAACTACCTTTATTAATCAACTTGAACAATCTACACTTTGATTCCTTAGAAAATGATTACAAAGACTAGTTTGCTTCTCGATCTCTTCCAAGGAGGTAGACGAACAGTTGATGATCAGCCTGGATGCGTGAGCGTCAGGGGCTTCGTGATCTCTTCGGCTTGATAGCTTTTCCAAGAGGCTCTCGGTGCCCTTTTATAGTGCAAAGCCGGAATCTTCTTGTTGAAAACTTGGTAAAATTCATCATAGATTTATGCCCCAAAATCTTGTGCTCTGAATCCCTATAATTGCGGCGGATCCGCGGCCCAAGAGGGGGTTTGGCCGCGGATCCGCGCTCAAAGGGTGAGATCTCTTGATGAGTTTTCTTGGGCTTGCATCTTATGACATGTGGCAATCCTAGGCACCTTCAGAATTCAGAAATCTTCTCTCGGTTGCTTCCAGACTTGGTCTCCAAGTTTTGCTTCTTAATTTGGCAAGTTTTCTTCAACAAATTGATTTGTTTGATAAATTCTTCATAACAACTTGGAAATATTCTGCACAACAACTCAAATAAGATTTTAGTAGACTTTGTTCTACTAGGATTAGGTCAATAATATTTGCATACATTTTCCTACCAAATGATAATTAAAATATATTAACACATGGAAAATAATGTTTTTACACATAAACCCTCATATGTATAATATATTATATTAAAGTCCTTTTTTTAATATGAAAATGGTAGGAAAAATGTAATACAAATGTGCAGTTTTATCAACTGAACAACCACCGAGGCGAGACGTGGAGTTCGCGATTGATCTTATTCTTGGTGCAGCGCCAGTATCTAAAGCGTATTATCCAATGGCACCAGTGGAGTTGGAAGAAGTCAGGAAGCAGGTTACTGAATTACTTGAGAAAGGTGGGATTCGCAGCAGTAATTCGCCCTGGAGAGCTCTAGTTCTTCTAGTAAAGAAGAAAGATGACATAAGGAGGATGTGTATCGACTGTCGAGAAGTAAACCGGGTGACTATTAAGAACAAGTACCCGATCCCTCGCATTGGCGGACTACTTGAGCAGCTTAGTGGCGCGAGGGTATTCTCGAAGCTGGATTTGCGATCCGGATATCATCAGGTCCGAGTGAAAGCAGAAGATATTTACAAGATGGCGTTCCGAACTCGGTATGGACATTACGAGTACTTAGTAGTGCCCTTCGGAGTAACGAATGCACCGGAGATATTCATGGACTTGATGAACCGAATCTTTTCACCACTCTTGGACCAGTTTATAGTAGGGTTCATTAAGGATATTCTGGTCTACTCGAAGAGTATTGAAGAACATGCGGCACACTTTAAGATCGCCCAGCAGACATAGAGGCAAGAAAGATTGTATGCAAGGATGGGCAAGTGCGAGTTTTGACTTGAAGAAGTAAGGTTTGGGGCAAATCGTAGCTGGGAATGGAATCGCCGTTTATCCAGGGGAAATTGCAGCAGCTCAAGACTGGCAGTTTCTGAAGAACGTTGTAGAGATCAAAAGTTTCTTGAGCTTGCAGGATACTACAGAAGGTTCGGGGAAATTTTGCTCATTTAGATGAGACTTGACCAAGCTTACGCGCAAGGAGAAGGAGTTTATTATGGGACAACGTAGATGGTTGGAGCTGATGGCTGACTACGATCTTGATCTTAGGTACCATCCGGGGAAAATTAATGTCGTGCCGGATGCGCTCAGTCGGTTACCAGCAATTCAGAGGTTGACTGCACGGAAAGAACTCATTGAAGACTTTCGAAGGTTTGATTTAGAGGTTGTGCTACCGCATTCTTCGGGACGATTGATGCAGCTGCAAGTACATTCGTTGTTAATCGAAAATATTAAAGCAGCACAATCGCAGGACTCTAGATTGCAAAAGTTTCGAGAACAGGTTGATGCTAGACTTCGAACAGATTTATTGATCCATGAAGATAGTTCGTTGAGATAGGGTAGCCGGTTGTGTGTGCCAAAGGGAGACATTCGCGAAGAACTTATGAAGGAGGCTCATAGTTCAGCATATTCCGAACATCCAGGAGGCACGAAGATGTACCGAGACTTACGACAGCAGTTCTAGTGGGAAGGCATGAAACGGGAGATTGCCCGCTTTGTGGCAAAATGCTTGGTGTGTCAGCAAGTTAAGGCTAAACATCAATGGGTTGCTGGTTTATTGCAACCACTTCCGATTCCTCAGTGGAAGTGGGAACATATAACCATGGATTTCGTGACAGCTCTACCGCAGAGTCCAAAAGGCAACAATGCAGTATGGGTGATTGTTGATCGCTTGACCAAGGCAACTCATTTCATTCCTTTTCGGGTTGGTCAATCAACGAACACTTTGGCCGAAAGGTACATGCAGGAGATTGTAAGATTGCATGGAGTACCGGTGAGTATCGTGTCCGATCATGACACTCGGTTCTTATCACACTTCTGGAGGAGCTTACAGAAAAGTTTGGGGACTCGATTGAAGTTTAGCACAGCTTATCATCCTTAAACAGATGGCCAGTTAGAGAGAACAATCCAAACTCTTGAAGATATGTTGAGAGCGTGCATGTTGGACTTCAAGGGTTCATGGGAGGATCATCTACATTTGGTGGAGTTTTCTTACAACAACAGTTTCCAGGCGACAATTCGGATGGCTCCATTTGAAGCTTTATATGGTCGCAAGTGTCGTTCACCTGTTTGTTGGGACGATGTCGGTGAACGAAAATTGTTGGGACCAGATTTGGTTGTGCAGACAGTTGAGAAAGTTAATGCAATTCGGAATCATATGAAAGCAGCTCAAAACAGACAGAAGAGTTGGGCAGATACGTCAAGAAGACCTCTAGAGTTCGCCGTGGGTGATTTGGTATTCTTGAAGATATCACCGACTAGAGGGGTGATTCGTTTTGGAAGTCGAGAAAAGCTCAGTCCTCGATTCGTTGGACCCTTTGAGGTCTTGGAGCGTGTTGGTGAGGTAGCGTATCAATTGGCGTTACCGCAATCCTTGGCGAATGTTCATGATGTGTTTCACGTATCACAACTCCGTAAGTATGTTCGGGATGAAACGCATGTATTGGATCATTCGGAGCTGACGGTACGAGAAGACTTGACTTTTGAGGAACGACCGATTGCGATTGTGGATCGGAGGGAAAAGATTCTTAAGAACAAGGTTATCCCTCTTGTACTTGTTTATTAGGGTAGTCGCTCATATGGAGAGTCCACTTGGGAACGAGAAGATGAAATCCAGCGGAAGTTTCCCCATCTTTTCTTGTAGTGTTGGTCGTTTATTCTTTTGTGTTTTGGAATTTTGAGGACGAAATTCTTTTTGTAGTTGGGTATAATGTAACAACCGAGTCCAGATATATAAATTCTAGTTACTGTATGTATGGTGTGTGGTATTTATTTCATTGTTCATGCTTTGGCTGTTACTAGTTATAGTTTACACCGACATTTCATATTCTTGCATATAACAATTTAAGTCATTTAAAATAAATTAAAAATACATGCCATGGCCTGCTTGATACCCCTAACCTTATGGTAGTGTCCTTGCATCGTGTTCTCGTCCCGTTCAGTGAAACGGACGTGTTTGGACGATTACGCGCACGTACGTGCGTCCGTTCTTGGGGGTATGCTTTTTCATTACAAAATCCTTCATTTCAAATTTTGGAACTTGCTAATATTTTTCATATTTCAAATTCAATTTTTTGGACCCGACCCGGACGCAATTCTGAAATATTTTGTATTTTCCACCAAATCCTATTTTTCTAAATCTTTTAATCAGCCAAAATATTTTATAAAATATTTTTTAAACCAACGATATCATATATTTAAATCCAAGTAAAATCTTTTGAAATTTTCCTAAACAAATTCTCTTTCCCCTCACCCAATCAAAACCCTCCATCCATATCACCGGGCCCCACCAACTCTTATCTCTCTTCCTTTCCTCAGCCGAGTGTAATTCTTAGAGATTTTTTAGAAATCTTTAATAAATTTCTTTCCCAAAAAAATTTTTTTCCAGCCAATCAAACTCCTTGGCGTGCGCACCCGGGCCCCACAAGCAGACTCTTCTCTCTTTCTTTCTCCTTCTCCTTCTCTTTCTTCCCGAGCGCAGTCTCTCTCTCTCCCCCTTCTCTTTCTCTCTCCTCTCGCACCCACTCTCTCTCCTCTCGCGATCACTATTCACTCCTCGACTCTGGTCACCGCCTTGAGGATCTGGTCACCTCCCTCCTTTAAATTCTTCTTCTCCTACTTCTTCTCTTCTCTTTTATAAACCCCACGACCACGAGAAACCCTTGAAACCCAATCCCTAGCCGCCTCCTCTGCTCTTTTCTCCGACCTCGCCTCAACCCTCGTCTCCAGTATCATCTCCCTCTCTTCACCGTCATCATCTTCTTCTCCTTCTTCTCCTTCATCCGAGCCCTCACCTACACACCCAACACTCAACAGAACCCTGAGCAACCACAACCCTCACCTCACTGCCGGCGATCCATAAGATCTCGCCGTCACCATTCTCCTCTCCTCCTTTCCCTCTTCTCTGCACTTCTCCTGTTATTACTTACCCCTGCACCCCCGAGCGTCATCACCCGAACCTAACCCTAACTCCTCTAAAACTAAACTCTAGCCTCGCCGGAGTTCTTCCGATCGTCACCGTTGACGCCATCCCTCCTCTGTGTAACCAGTAAGAAATTCTTCCTCTTCTCATTCTTTTCTTCTTCCCATTCCTTTCTCCTTCTTCCTTTCCATATTTCCCTTTTTGTTTAATATTCTTCGTTCCTTGACTTACCGGAATCCGGTGGTGCCGACGACGATCCCGACGACCCAGCGAGTGTACCTGACCCGTGTGATCCCATCGTGTGTTATTGGATTGATTCTGTGTACCCTGCGCGTGTCGTGACGTTTCCGCCGACGCGTGATGTTCCGTTTACCGCTACGCGATCCGTCGAAGCAAGTAAATCTTGCTACATGCTAGTCATACTATTCATATATCAACCCATCTATTTTCCTATTAAATCTATGGATAAAGTCTAAAGTTTGAATTCCAGATTAACAGTACAATGTTCCGTTTATATATTTCAGATCTAAAACTTGAAACTTAGTTGTTGCATTTAGTTGACTATACCTAGTAATTACTTTTATATGTAGATCTCATAATCACAATTGTTTTATAACCATATTACCCCTTTTTGTAGTTTCACCCTATCGGACGACCGATTGTATACATTTAACCTTATTCACATTCGATTGCATCTCTAGATTGTTTTAATATATATTAATATGATTTTATCATCCACATGTGTAATACTGCATTCCTGAAATGTTAAAACCATTCCTTAAACCAAACTGATAACAGTACAACTAAGTAGTGTAATCTGCACCTTTTGCTATCATGTTACTGTGCCTGTTTATTGTTCTGATAGTACTACGCTTGTTTATTCATAACCATGATTATGCTAGTCGATTATGAGCATCCATATGTTATCTTGTATACCCTGATGTGACTTGCTACACATATTGCTTGACCTGACATGGTACCATATACTCTTGACATGACATGACATATAAGTACACTACTTGACCTGACCTGATGTACCATGGCTTGACCTGTTACCTGATCTTGTGTCTAATGCCAACAGACCTGACATGTAGTTCTTACGGACCGTTCCTGTTGTCTATCCAGACAAACCTGCACCTACCTGATCCTGTGTTGGCATTAGTTCTCGATTACTGAATACCTGACTTGACACATATAACTTGGGGGTATGGGGAAATCAATGATGAAATCCTGACTTGTAACTCGACAGTTGCTTGCTTATACTGATCAGTTTTTTTGAGGTTAGGCCCGCCTCGTGACGATGCTGCTGACATCGTTGGTCTGTACCTTTTCCTTTTTGTGCCTAGCGGCACGTCTCGGTTTCAGCCCGAGAGTCTTAGACCGTGGTCCCGGGCATGCACGGGATACTATTGAGTTATATCGATAATTCATCAAATTGATTTCAAAGACTTGAGAGTAGATAACCCAATAAACCAGTTTAGTTTACTCACTGCACACTACCCTTTCACTGCCCTGACGTATATTGCTGTTACACCTGCTTTACCATTCATGATTATATTTGCATTGCTTGTTACCCTGTTTATATTTTATTAATTGATGACATGACGCGCTGATGTCTGGATTTTGCATGGCTCAGATTCCGTACCTTTGCTGCAGTCCGAGTAGGAGTACTTCAGCCAGCAGGCTGAGCAGTGAGGATTCAGTAGTAGTTAGTTCTTTTACTTTTCTGCATTTTTATTCCTGATGCGAGCCCGCATTATGGGACATATATTCCAGTTATTTGTATTGGATCTTTTGCTTCCGCATTTTTATTATTCTTGACTCATTTTATCTTGGCTTATGGACATGTATTAGATAGTTATATCTTGTTCTTGATATCTTTACATCCGTAATGTGACTGTGGATGGATACTCCCTACCCACAGGTAGCATGGTTGGCTATGTCACGTGCCCATCTTAGCGTACTCTGGGAAGCGGGGCGTGACACATAAACTATCAAAACCTTATTTCTTTTAATTGTTTTAATCAAATTCCATACAATTATGTCCTTACAATCCATTTTGGAGAATCCGATTTGGTTGGTGCTGGTTATCGCACATCCATCGGAGTAGTAGGGCGAGATGCAGACCTCCTCACGGAGCATACGATCTCGATGGAATTTATATTACAATTTTTAAGAAAACGTGATTTATTTAAGAAATAAATTTATTTTCTAATAATTGTACATAATAATATCAACCTATCTATTTTAAATATACATAAAAATATTCATATTTTCTAAATAAAGGAATCCCAAATTTCATGAAACTACTATAAAAAATCAAGACAAGTCAATTTACATGAAAATACCATATACTATTCAATTTCGGTTTATATCCACTAGAATATCTCATCTTATAAAAATTACATCTATGAAAACCCTGAAGACGATAAATAAATACTTTAGATTTATTTTGAAAATATATCAAAACTATTTTTCATAAAACTCTCTCAAGTTATATTAATTTACAATAAGGACCCTAGTAAATATAGGTTTAAGTGGGACCAATTCTCTTGAGCCTCAGCGAGCCGGAGAATATGGGTGCTTGCCTATTTAAGGTAGATAACTAAAACAGGGTTATCAATACAGTAATTGTCTTGGAAAAAGACACAAATCCTACCGTCCATCTGTAGCAGTTACCGATAACTCCAAAACTAAATTCAGGACTTCAATTCTGTTTAAGTGTCTGACTTAGACAGAGTCTCAGTTTAATCCGAATACAATCCATACGTGATATATTTCCATTACAATATGAATTCATCTATATCAACATGACTTGATTTGACCGAACCATGGATATACATTGACTTGTCTACATGACTATCTGTTTATATCTTTATCCGTTTACATGAACAATTGATATCATGATTTCGGCAAGTCTTATATATACAAATCACTACATAACAATACAATAAACATTAAGGGGTTTAAAAGGGGTAGATTGATACAGAATGTGTTAAAAGTGGCACGATGATGGTCACTTTAATACACCTAACCTGAATATTCGTTGTTGTTGTTCCATGGCTTAACGGTTCCTTGCGCTCCGTATACCTTAGTCCACAGAATAGTTGGACTCCTCTCGTATACACTGACATATTTTGTACCAAGCTACAAATAACAATGATAACATAACAAACATACATTATATCAGTTATACTCATTATCTGTCTATTCTATTTCTATCTCTCTTTGGGACTTACCGAGCGATTGTTCGCTGACGACATTCCTTTTCTATTCTTTCTTTGGAATGTTGTCAGGAGGACCTGATTCTCTGGAGATCGAGCCCAGCTTAGAAGACTTGGAGCAGTTCATTGAGGACCCCGAGTTTTAGTTCACTTGTATATACCTTAGTTTCAGTTCATGCCATTTAGGCATTGCTTTCCACATTGTATTTACTTTTCAGTTGTATTGTAAAGAATGTTTAATAAATAAAAAGTTGTTGTTCATTTACATCTCATGTTATTCTTGTGTACATTTATATTATATTGCTTATTTACGCTTAACGTGTTTACTTCTGAATAAATACGTCGCGTGAACCATCACGTCTCTTTACCGTACTCTGGGAAGCAGGGCGTGACAGGTTTTGTTGGCGGCCCATGCAGGTCAATTCTGCATGGAACCCTACCATGCAGGGTCAGTTCTGCTTGGAAACCTAAGCAATATAACACAAGAATTATAAGACCCAGCAACTAAACATTCTTTATATTTCATATTCCTTGAATCTATCCTAACCATATTTTTCTTTCAAAGTTATGGATTCCCCGAACAATACTAGCACCAACGTGATCGGCAACACTACACCACCTCCTCTTCCACGTATGCCTACCATTGTATCTCCGATCAATGAGCAGACGGTACTGCTTAAGGCAATTAAGATCCTCGTGGAGGGACAGCAGTAATAGACTGCCATACTAATGAACTGCCCAGAAACGGAAGCACCTGGAGTGAAGCAATTCTGGGCACTGCATCTGAAGGAATTTTCTGGAAAAGAGATTCCTTTGGAATCTGAAGAATGGGCTTAATCAATTGAGGACGATCTGGCAGCAGCACAAGTGCCAGACATTGCTTGGGTAAGGATTTCGAAGCTGCAACTTACTGATAACGCCCGAGTATGGTGGAAGGCGGAAGAAAGCCGTCTTGCCCAGCCGATCGAATGGAAGACATTTTGGGACATGTTCGACGCGAAGTATTTTCCAGAGACTGCTCGATTTTACATGGAGCAACAATTCATCCATTTACAACAAGGCTCTATGTGAAGCAAATCTGTGGATGAGTATGATACCGAGTTCACTATGTTGAGCAGGTAAGGCATGCCTCATGTAAGTCTACGGTAGCGCCCCGGCCGTCTGTCCGAGGCCAAAATGCGGAAACGAAAACTTTTTCTAAACTTGAAACCGGCGCTATCGCAGATTTTAATCCCGGATCGAACCATTAACCTATAACTAGCAACTAGAGAAAGGGTTAGAGAGCTATACCGATCGATCCGTGTCCTTCGGTCTTTGGCCACCATCCCAAGCTCCTCGCGGCATCTCCGAGCTCCGGTCTCCTCGTCGGAAAGGGCACCACATCATCGAGTCTTTTTATGGGCTCCCGCTTCATCCGAAGCAACTCGAGCACGAAATTCGCTAGCCGACGTGTCCAAGGCGAAGTAGAGAATGTGTGTGACAACTTTGTCTCTTGCATCCATTGTATGGATGGAGGTTGAAGGTGAAGCCATCAATGGAGATTGTGAGCTAGAGGAAGAAGAAGAAGAGGCTTTTTCTTTCTCATGTGTGATGAAATGAAAAATGAGAGCAAGAATCAAATAATACAAGAGCTAACCTTATACATGGCTGCCCTTTCTCTCTCTTTCTTTCATTTCACCATATAAATCAATCACATAATGTGACACATGCACAAAGAAAGAGACCATGAGTCACCACTTGTGCATGTGTCACAATAAATGCTCCTAATCATGATTTCTAGCTCATAATTTCCATTTGTAAGCATTAACCCAAATGTTTACAACAACAAAAAGATACGGCAACATCTAAAATATACTCGTGACGGATCACAAGGATACCCCTCACCTGTATATACATACATGCATCCGCATTCCGACCGAATGCGAATGCAATGAGACTAAAGTAATCCAACAAATCTAATACTAGAATCCGGCTTAAACCAAAGCCCACTAGTATGATCCGCCCGATCATGATCTGTGCACTATTGCACGTATATGATCGGACCCTGCCATATATCATACGGTCTCTACAACGTTTCGCCCAAAACTTGAGAAACTGTTTGTGGGGGACTCTAAAGACTCGTCAATATTTTGGCTGTGGATTTAACCACTAGCACGTCAGTGGTACTAGCTGTACGTAACGGGCTACCAGGTATTGACCAAAAGGGAGGTCGATGAGCGAACTCATCTTGACACCCTACTGAGCCTGTCAGTGACAATATCCGTACAGTCCGGTCCGTTTGTTTATGAGCATCGCATGTCGGGCCTAGGGGGTTGGTAAAGTCAGACCCCTAAAAGCGGTACAAGTCGTGTCGGAGTGTAGCCCAGAACACCCTGAGATACTACTGGAATACCTACCAGTAAATTTCCTACCTTGGCCAAGGACTTCGTGTAATGGCTCTCCCAGACACAGCGCGATCTCACCCCAAATACTGGGAGAGACGAAACCCCTGCTGATCCGCTCACTGCCTCCATATGGCTCGGGACTGTACCCAACTAAAACTTGTTTGCATGACTCCTGTGAGCCGTGGTAGGGTAGTAATCAAAGCACAGTGGGAACTCACACGAGACAAATGACGATCTCAGGTCGATGAACTAACCTGTACACATGTCACCAGGGAACTGCTATCTGACGTCAGGTATAATACCAACTAGTATGCTCCCGGCGAGTCCTGTCCGGTGTACTCATAACCCAATGAGCACCTGTATACATCTTAGGTGAACCAACTGACACCAATGGCTTGTGAGACCGGCCACCGCCCCTCGTCAGGGTCTCGACTGTATACACTAGTCTACTAATGGAGTATCGATGCTCAGTCTCGAAAACTCCCACGACTAGGGACCACTTTAAGGATGTGCTTATAGACTACCCAACTCTCACGTATATGATCGCCATCATACTGCTGGTAGTCAAGAAAGAATCCTATGGGCTCTATCAACGTGCAATAGTGACCTTTAAGATCACCTAAAGCTGTACACGATGATAAAGATAAACCAGATAGCATACTATCATCTTGAGTAAGACTGTCCTACCGGTATAGGTCCTCCCTCAATCATTGCAATCACGTGCCTGCGATCCAATAATCGACTTTGAGGGCACTATATCCAACAATCTCCCACTTGCACTCAAGGCTAATTATTGCGATGTCGCATATTCACAGCCCGTGTGATATCGAACATCCAACTCCTCTACTAATCAGTCTCACAAAGCCCATTTGCGAAACTATTGCGTTCGAGGAATAGCTTCAGTGAGTGGATCCGCCCTGATGATTCTTTCTATGTTTCTCTTTATCTCAAGTTCGCGGAGAAAACTATCTCCCGAAATGAGCAATACCTGTCTTTGAATGTGTCTGGATATCTGATGGGACCTCGTTCATAAATGAACACCAAATCCAAACTTCTTAGACTGTATCGTCAACTGAACTTAATCAGTGTCCTGCGCCATGCCTCCCTCAGTGTCCGCTTGGACCTCCTGTCCAAACAACTACCCCTCGTCAGAGGAAAAACTATAACTCTGACAGTCACTCTGTCATCCAGGTCACCTTGGAAGCCTGGAATAACTGTCTCCCGAAGGAGGATGCCGTTATCATATCCCTAGAACATCAACTTATGTTCCAAAATTGCTTCCGATCGTTTCTCCAGGATTGGATTAATATCAACTTATTGCATCTCGTGCAAAAACAACATATGGTGTGGTACTTGACATCTCGTGATTGACTCAATTGCCTAAGCAAGTGATATGTCAATCATGCACATCCCTCTCCCCTTTAATTTGTAAGACACCTTTAGAGAGGGTGACTCCATCACCTGCAGGTATACTACCGTGCCAAGAGTCGTCCATTCTAAAACACCTTTAGAATGCTGTCTAAGTACCCAGATTGGAAAACTACCCAAATCTAGATCTAAACCATAAATCTAGTAACCAGAATGTCTGATATAATATCCAAGCCCTATGTGGAGAAACCACTGTGTGACAACCAAAGTATAACTGATCGTAGTATAGGAATATCACTTCCTACTTTGTGTATGTCATCCAAATACCAGGACATCACACCTTACTACCTTCTTAACAGATTCATCCCCTATTCTGATGAAGTCAAAGCCCGTGACTGTCACATCAAAATAGATGATCTATCTCCGCTATATCTGCTTTAGTCTATAAATAGATATAAGCCACTTGTCCACTATGCTTCCGCTGCTCCCACTGACTACGACAATCCTCTGGCAAAGTCATATACATGTACACTTCTAAAGATAGTTTAGAACGACGCCATACTCATCCTCCTGCCGGGTCTCACAGTCTGGAACAACAGCAATAGCAAGTCTGGGTAAACAAGAACCTCCCTGTCACCGTCCTTGAGCATACCGAAATACCTCTCGAGTGCCTGAGGTTACCCACCATATCTGCGGAGTGGCCAATGGAATGTCAAACCTGATTGAATCTTTAGGTTCTCATCAAATTTCCAGTAATCGTTTGTGGTTCTGGAGTCACTTCCAGTTCTACCATACTCCTACAACTGTTTTCTGAAAAAATCCATTTTTATTAAAACTGTGGTGAGTCAAGAACAATATCACTATTGATCTTCCAGATGGTAAAAAATCAACCCTCGTCATAGCCCGGGTCAACCCACAAACAACCATTACAGAAACATGCCTTGAGTTATCCAGAGTCTGGTTTTAAGTATAAGCCGGAAAACTCCCCGTACCTTAACAATGTTAAGATATGAACCATTCTATATCCAATATAAAAACAGAGGCACTGATTTAATTGGAACCAGATTCAAATCATGCAGCTGTCTCCAGTGCATGTCAACTAAATGGAGAGAGGCCGATCAACATTACTCAACTTAGGAGTGCATCCAAAACATGAGTAACCTGAAAGAGAAACAAGTTTCTCAAAACCATTACTATCAACTGAATACCATACACAAGTATCTACATCTTCGATCACCTTGAAGAATCCCGATACTTGCAACACCTGGTTTTCTACTTTACTCTTATATCTATAACTTCTCAAAACTCGGATCTTGTATTTCTACGAAACACATGTCTAAAAACTAGAGAAGTCACAAGTAAACAGAATATAGTACGAGTACTAACCCTTCTGTCCTAATGGACACTGGACAACATACAATACCCTGTATAAGTCCCTTGAGTCTAATAACTCATTCCCTGTGTGTCGTAGGTTGAAAACTGTACTTATGGTTAAGAAGAATTACACCGCTGTTTAATGCTCCTTACCTAACCAACCACTGATATAGGTAAATGTCATAGACATAATTTCAAAAAGTTATATCTCACTTTATAAAAATAAATGTACAGATATATCAATTTGAAATTGGTGCATTACAACGGATATTCAAAACCAAATATTTGCCGTCCGGTAAACAACCAAGGTGATTTCCTCAAATATCATCAATTACAACGAATTCCGATATAATGAGGATGACCACCTAATTCCCAATAACTTACTCCCACTCATCATCTGTAAAACCATACAGATGTGAGAATCAAACCTAGTAAATACATACCCTGGAGTAAGTACTAATTGGGAAATCAGTTTTCTATTAACAATACACAGTGAAACTGAAACATGTTTCATAGGGGTATCTGGGTATTCCTAGTAATGCCTCTTCCATTATCCAGATTCATGACTATAACCGTATATTTCTTTGCCATCTCTCCAAATCCCTTTATTTGTCTTTAGTCGTTACCTTCTGTACACCCTCTTAGGCTAAATGGTTTTCTTCCTTCCCTACCCTTCGGCACCAGCCTATGGTTTGGAAGAAGACTATCCAATAAGCGTAATAGGTGTACTGTCCTAATCCTAGGAGCACTCGCAACGCGAGAGAAGGTAAAGATAAAAGACAACTGAATAAACCTTATTCCTATTTTTCCTGAATCAGAATCCTTCCCCGAACTGGAACAAGTTCCTTTCGAGTTCGTATATAACCATACGATGGAGTATCCAAATAACTGTGGATCTTCGTAGTGATACGGAGTGTTCTGGAGAAATACAAAGGTGAAGTAAGAGTGGTAATGAAATACTTGGTTTGGTCGTAAATAGCAGTCGCAATTTATTTTGCCCTCTTTCTAATCCCTTTATTTGTCTAACTTATTACCTTCTGTACACCATCGTTAGGCTAATTGGTTTTCTTCATTCCCCACCGTTTGACACCTGCCTATGGTTTGGAAGAAGACTATCTAATTAGCGTAATAGGTGTACCGTCCTAATCCAAGGAACACTCGCAACCTGAGAGAAGGTAAAAGGAAAAGACAACTGAATAGTCCTATTCGTTTTCTCCAGAACCAGAAACCATCCTCGAATCTGAAACAAGTTCCTTCGAGTTCGTATATAACCATACGATGGTTTTATCCAATGGAAGTGGATGTTCGTAGTAATACGTGGTGTTCTAGAGAAAAGGGTAAAGGTAGAAGTGGCAATGAGGTATGCAACTTTGACAATCCAAAAACCAGTGTTTTAAGAAGGTTCGGTCAACTTGGTCACTGAGTCATAGTCTAGGGTCGGGCCAGTCGCTGCCAAGAGAGAGAGAGAAAAGAAACACTCTGCGTGCACTCTAACCTAGATCAGAATAGTTATCAATTCATCTAATCAGGAAACCTCCCACTGTAACCTCAAATTCTCCTCCAAACCTGAAAGAAGAATTAGTCGGGATCACTCGAGGAGTAAACCAACTCATCAGAAGGAATCGGGATCCAACTATCATCGCATGATAACGTGATGGAATCCACTCGTGTTATCACACTCCAGAAGGTATGCGCATATCTGGCAAGTTTCAGTTTCTTTAGAAACTCCCGATGTGATTTTTACCCCATACTCTTATGACCTTGACGAAGGCCAACATATTATAAGTCACATGTCAAGTTCTACCCGTCATTATCCAGGTTAATTTGAACCCACACGTACACACCCTTGACGAAGACCAAAATAGTAGTACGACTGTCCCAAACCAACACATCTATCTATGCAGCAGAAAAGTAACAAATAGCTATCATACACTATGCCATGACGAAGGCCAACAAATATAGCATGAATACTAAGTGCTACCCGTCTGAAATGACGGAGGGCTACGAATGGTTTTTGGTGAAAAACCTTTAATGTAATGAACTTGATATCATTGAAGGAACCGGATAGCTTTTTATAAAAATATAGTGGCGAAAACTTTTGCTAAAGAGGTCACTCCCGGTGAAGGGATCTCGGCTCTTTCCCCGTAGAATGAGGTGCAGGATATTCTAACTGAATACCACGATGCAAAGCAAAAAGTAATCGACTATAGTGAAGTTATTACCCTGACGCAAACTTATGTCCAAGGGGTCACTCCCGGTGAAGGGATCTCGGCCCTTGCCTCGTCGACTGAGGTGCTGGATATTCATAACCGAATACCACTGTTCAAAACAAAAGAGAACGTCCTTGCAATAACAGCTTTTTGAAAAATATTCCAACAACATCAGAATAGGTTTGTTTAACTTGCCTTGATCCGAATCAATGCAGTCCCATCAATTAATCACACCAATAAAGAACGAAAATACAATGTACGTATATGCCATCCGCACTCGCCACTGGGTCCCGTCATCACCCGTTAGGTTACTTAACTAACGACAGAGCGGGGAATGGACTAGCGCGGGTGTAAAACATATACAACATCTACTAGTATATATATAGCAATATATAATAATCGCTCAAGGCGTGATAAAATGCAACATCACATAAATGTAATAAGTATCACAGAACAATACAGATAATCTGGGATCCCTGGGTTTCATAGAGCCGCTACTGAAACCCGACGTTCCCCTGATCGTGTGGATAGCCTGTGTAATGAAAACCTAGATCCCTACGGGTGCGGCAAGTTACCCGCCAAAACCTGAAGAGAGGCAGCCACCTTCAACAAAGTGAATGGACCACCCAGCACTTTACGGAATCCGGTAACTTGAGCACCCCTCCTTGGGTCAACCTATACCCCATACGAGTGCGGCGAACAGCCCGCCAATTCTAGAGTAAAGCCCCCTCCGTCTTAAAGCCATGAGATACGGGCCCGTTGCCCTCTAGAACCCGGCTATCCGTGCACCCCACCGCGAGGTAATCCTAGTACAGAAAATAAAATATATACAACGGGTACATCGACCTTAGCCCGGTCGTGCCCTAAAAGAATAATATACAAACAGACAGTGATGGCAGTCCACATGTCGGACGCTCGCCCCGCAATATCAAATGTACAAATACAACTAAACTGTACTACCATTGCATCCAGGCTATCCACCACGACAAATCCGCAATATCACAGCACAACACAGAACATCAACGTGAATGTCACGTTCGCAAATCCGTCTAAAAGAACTATAGCAATTAGACAAGATTTACCGCTCGAATGACATTCACGGTCGCAGATATAAAGTAAGTACTGTAAACTAACATATTTAAAATTTTCGATCGACAAAATTTCCCGAAGTGGTCCTCAAGCACAACTGCTGCACTCAAAATAATCTGGGCCAAAAATAAATATTCCAGAAACCCCAATTCCAAGAAATAAACCACTGTAGAAATTTTGGTGCAGAGAAGCCACAAAATGGCAGTGGAACCGCGGCCAAAACATGGGTATGGCCGCGGTTCCGCGGCGCTACGGTAGCATCATGCTACCAAATTTTCTCAGATTTCTTAAAAAAACCTGCCTGTTTTTCTGCAACACTCAAAATAATTTTTTGACCACAAAAAAAATTCGACAGAAACTTCGTTTTTGAAATTGCGGTTTCGGAAATTTTGTTCGATCGATATTTTAAATACGTTAGAACAAACTAGTAAAGGTTAATAGCGTGGCTTTGATGCCATGTAAGTTTACGTTAGCGCCCCGGCCGTCTGTCCGAGGCCAAAATGAGAAAACGAAAACTTTTTCTAAACTTGAAACCGGCACTATCGTAGACTTTAATCCCGGATCGAACCATTAACCTATAACTAGCAACTAGAGAAAGGGTTGGAAAGCTATACCGATCGATCCATGTCCTTCAGTCTTTGGCCACCATCCCAAGCTCCTCGCGGTATCTCTGAGCTCCGGTCTCCTCGTCGGAAAGGGCACCACATCATCGAGTCTTTTTATGGGCTCCGGCTTCATCCGAAGCAACTCGGGCACGAAGTTCGCTAGCCGACGTGTCTAAAACGAAGTAGAGAATGTGTGTGACAACTTTGTCTCTTGCATCCATTGTATGGATGGAGGTTGAAGGTGAAGCCATCAATGGAGATTGTGAGCTAGAGGAAGAAGAAGAAGAGGAGGCTTTTTCTTTCTCATGTGTGATGAAATGAAAAATGAGAGCAAGAATCAAATAATACAAGAGCTAACCTTATACATAGCTGCCCTTTCTCTCTCTTTCTTTCATTTCACCATATAAATCAATCATATAATGTGACACATGCACAAAGAAAGAGACCATGAGTCACCACTTGTGCATGTGTCACAATAAATGCTCCTAATCATGATTTCTAGCTCATAATTTCCATTTATAAACATTAACCCAAATGTTTACAACAACAAAAAGATACGGCAACATCTAAAGTAAACTCGTGACGGATCACAAGGATACCTCTTACCTGTATATACATACCTGCATCCGCATTCTGACCGAATGCGAATGCAATGAGACTAAAGTAATCCAACAAATCTAATACTAGGATCCGGCTTAAACCAAAGCCCACTAGTATGATCCACCCGATCATGATCCGTGCACTACTGCACGTATATGATCGGACCCTGCCATATATCATACGGCCTCTACAACGTTTCGCCCGAAACTTGAGAAACTGTCTGTGGGGGACTCTAAAGACTCGTCAATACTTTGGCTGTGGATTTAACCACTACCACGTCAGTGGTACTAGTTGTACGTAACGGGCTACCAGGTATTGACCAAAAGGGAGGTCGATGAGCGAACTCATCTTGACACCCTACTGAGCCTGTCAGTGACAATATCCGTACAGTCCGGTCCGTTCGTCTATGAGCATCGCATGTCGGGCCTAGGGGGTTGGTAAAAGTCAGACCCCCAAAAGCGGTACAAGTCATGTCGGAGTGTAGCCCAGAACACCCTGAGATACCACTGGAATACCTACCAGTAAATCTCCTGCCTTGGCCAAGGACTTCGTGTAATGGCTCTCCCAGACACAGCGTGATCTCACCCCCAATACCAGGAGAGACGAAACCCCTGCCGATTCGCTCACTGCCTTCATGTGGCTCGGGACTGTACCCAACTAAAACTTGTTTGCATGACTCCTGTGAGCCGTGGTAGGGTAGTAATCAAAGCACAGTGGGAACTCACACGAGACAAATGACGATCTCAGGTCGATGAACTAACCTGTACACATGTCACCAGGGAACTGCTATCTGACGTTAGGTATAATACCAACTAGTATGCTCCCGGCGAGTCCTGTCCAGTGTACTCATAACCCAATGAGCACCTGTATATATCTTAAGTGAACCAACTGACACCAATGGCTTGTGAGACCGGCCACCGCCCCTCGTCAGGGTCTCGACTGTATACACTAGTCTACTAATGGAATATCGATGCCCAGTCTTGAAAACTCTCACGACTAGGGACCAATTTAAGGATGTGCTTATAGACTACCCAACTCTCACGTATATGATCGCCATCATACTGCTGGTAGTCAAGCAAGAATCCTATGGGCTCTATCAACGTGCAATAGTGACCTTTAAGGTCACCTAAAGCTGTACACGATGATAAAGATAAACCAGATAGTATACTATCATCTTGAGTAAGACTGTCCTACCGGTATAGGTCCTCCCTCAATCATTGCAATCATATGCCTGCGATCCAATAATCGACTGAGGGCACTATATCCAACACCTCAAATATTCGATTTTTCTAATAACACATACTACACAGTTAACACAAGACCGTAACAGGTTCATGGCACACCTCATACCAACTGCTGAGATCAGGGCCAGACGATTTTAGCACGGGTTGGACCCAGAGATTCAAGCTGCTCTAGCTACAGGGGATTTTCCAACCCACGATTTGGCTCTGAGAGCTACCCGTCGATACGAGGCAGTAGTGAAGAAGAAGGGCAGACATTAATCTGCCGGTATGAAGCACCCAGCTGCTCAGATAACAGGAAGAGGCTCTTCTAGGCTACCTTTTGTACCCAGGAGACCGGGAGTACCTTAACCGGCCCAGTCCTGACTTTGCACCTACTACAGAAGGGATGGACACTTGTCAAAGGATTGCAGACGTGCTAATGGCCTCTGCTTAGTCTGTGGCTCATCCATACATGATATTGGGTCTTGTCCTCGTCGACTTAATCCTAACTCTGCACCCAGATCAGCAATCACTTATCCACAGTGGCCAGTTATCCAGGCACCTGCACCATGTCTTGCTCTCTCTGCTCCACCTCCTCATGGACCTACTGCACCTCCTCCTCGTCAGTTCCTGCAAGCACAAAGGAACCTACCTCAAGGACAGAGGAACGGACAGAGGAATTCTCCTCCAGCAAGGAGGAATGTACTGAGGTGACAGGCTTTCACAATGACCGCGGAAGAAGCCGAAGCCACTGGCTAAGTCATCACTGGTAAGTTCCCATCTTTCAAATCTATTCAATACTTGTTCATATCCATATATCATTTCCTATACCTAAAACATATCCTACATAACTTAGGTACGATCTTAGTAGCCTCACTTATTACACTAGCAATCTTCGATACTGGAGCATCTTATTGCTTTATGTCGAAACGGTTCGTCCGAACTCATGGGATTCTAGTCAAACCGTTCGTATCCAACTGAAATGTCAGTTCAGAGAACGACGTTCTAAAGGCAAAAATGGGATATGACCTGTGTCCAGTAGTCGTCTACAGCAGAGAATTCTATGTTGATTTCAAGGCGCTGGACATACCGAACATCGATGTAGTTTTGGGTATGGATTGGCTAGGAACTTTCTACACTGCCATCGACTGTCGTCAAAGGAGGGTAGTGTACGAGATTCCAGAGCATCCGATTTTTTATTTCAAAAGTGGAGACCATACTCTAAAGCCTAGCATATACAAAGCAAAATCGAAGAAGGTAGTGATTGCAACTCTACAGGTGGGAGAAGACAAGCCAGAAGTAGTTCGAGAGTTCGACGATGTATATCTTAAAGACATATCAGGTTTGCCTTCCGATTGAACTCTTGAATTCGGAATTGATTTAGTACCTGGTGCACAACCGGTGATCAAAGCACCGTATCGATTAAGCCCTGAAGGTTTGAAGGAGGTCCGTACTCAGTTGGACGAACTTCTGCAGAAAGGATAGATTCGTCCCAGTGCTTCAAGTTGGGGATCTCCAGTTTTGCTTATGAAGAAGAAGGAAGGTTCACACAGAATATGCATTAATTATAGAGTTTTGAACGAAGTCAAGATAAATAACAAGTATCCACTACCGCAAATCGACGATTTATTCGATCAGCTAAGTGGGTTTTGCATTTTCTCAAAATTAGATCTTCGTTCGGGTTATTATCAGGTGAAGGTCAAAGAGTCTGATATTCCGAAGATGGCATTCAGGACTCGCTATGGACATTATGAGTTTCTTGTAATGTCATTTGGAATGACCAATGCACCAGCCATATTCATGAACCTAATGAATCAAGTTTTCCGAGAGTACCTAGACATGTTCATTGTCATATTCATCGACGACATTCTGGTATATTCAAAGAATCAGAAAGAGCACGCTGAACATCTAAGAATTGTCCTGGAGACCTCGCGACAGCATCAACTCTATGCCAAGTATAGCAAATGCGAGTTTTGGCTAGAACAAGTTGGATTTCTCGGACATATCATTTCAGGTGAAGGAATCTCCGTAGATCCAGCTAAAGGAGCAGCAGTAAGCGAATGGCCGACACCAAAGACAGTGAAGGATATTTGAAGTTTCTTGGGATTAGCGGGATACTAACGAAGATTTATTGAAGGATTTTCAAAAATTGCAACATCCCTGACCAAGCTCACACGTAAAGATGAAGAATTCGTATGGTCAGAAGCATGCGAACAAGGTTTCGTAGAACTCAAGTCAAGATTGATATCAGCACCTATTCTCGTAATACCGGACCAGTCTGGAGGTTTCGTAGTGTATTGCGATGCATCCGGTAAGAGATAATGATGTGTTCTACATCAGCACGATAAAGTTGTAGCTTATGCATCAAGACAACTGAAGGTTCATGAGCGCAACTATCCGATGCATGATATGGAGTTGGCAGCTGTTATCTTTGAACTCAAGATTTGGCGTCATTATCTTCTTGGAGAACGGGTAGATATCTACACAGACCACAAAAGTTTGAGGTATGTGTTTACTTAGAAAGAGTTGAATATGCAGTAGAGAAGATGGTTAGAAATCATGGCGGACTTTGACATCAATCTACAATATCATCCAAGGAAGGTGAATGTAGCACCTGATGCACTTAGTCGTCAACCACTATCAATGAATCTCACCGTACAGTGGACACTACAACAAGATTTGCATCAGATGGAGATAGAAGTGATCATGCCAAGTAACGCTTCAAGTTTAATGAACCTACAAGTTCAGTCTACAATTGTCAATCAGATCAAAACAGTTCAAGCAAGTGATACCAAGTTGCAAAATATCAGAGAAAAAGTAGAAAGTGGAATTCGAACAGACTTCATCATCCACGAAGATGGATCTTTGAGATACAGAAGCAGATTGTGTATACCACAAGGTCCTGTTCGGGAAGAGTTGATGAAAGCTCACAGCTCCCCATACTCAGTACACCCTGGTGGTACAAAGATATACAAAGATCTATAAAGATCTACATCAACAATATTGGTGGTATGGAATGAAGCGTGAAGTTGCCAGAAGCGTCGCTAAATGTTTGGTGTGTCAGCAAGTGAAAGCTGAACATCACATGACTGCTGGTTTACTTCAACCATTACCTATCACAGAATGGAAGTGGAAACACATTACCATGGATTTTGTGACTACTCTTCCTCGCAGTACAAAAGGTAACGATGTTGTATTGGTTATTATGGATCGACTCACAAAGTCGGCTCACTTTATTCCCTTTTGAGTTGGCCAATCTACCGAGACACCAGCAAAGAAGTACATGGATGTAAGTTTGAATCTAAGTAAGATTTAACTCTTTATAATTTACTATCTCTAATACCCATGAACTCATGCAGGAGATCATGAGATTATATGGAGTATCGGTTTGCATTGTCTCCGATAGTGACACCAGATTCCGATCGCAATTTTGGCAGAGCCTGCAAGCTAGCTTGGACACGAGTCTGAACTTTAGCACAGCTTGTCATGCCCCGCTTCCCAGAGTGTGCTAAGATAGGCATGTGACAGAGCCAACCATGCTACCTGTGGATAAGAAACATCCCTCCATAGTCACATTACGGCTGTCTAGAGATATCAAGAATAGTAGAAATAAAATAAATTATCTAGTACATGTCCATGAGCCAGAATAAATGAGTCGAGAAATAATATGCGGAAGCAATAGATCCAATAAACAATAATAATCTGGAATTTACGTCCCAAATACGGGCTCACATCAGGAATGAAAATGCTAAAAGAAACTAAACTAAAATACTAACAGGTCCTCACTGCTCGGCCTGTTCACTGAAATACTCCTGATCGGTCAGCTGCAAGGGTAGAGGATCTGGGCCATGCAAAACCCAGACGTCAGTGCGTCATAATATCAACAATAATATAATCAGGGGGTAGAAAGACATGCAGGCACGAGTATGAACAGTAATAAAGGTATAACAGTAACATAAATATGGAACAGTGATGGGTAAAAGCACATGTGACGTGCAGTGAGTAATCTGAACTAAATACTGGGTTAACTACTCTCAATTCTGTGAAATCAATTTAATGAATCGTCGATGCAACTCAATAGTATCCCGTGCGTACCCGGGACCATGGTCCAGATTCTTGGGGCTGAATCCAAGACGTGCCGCTAAGCACAAAAAGGAAACATGTACAGACGAATGATGTTAGCAACATCATTCCGGGATTGGCCTAGCCTCCAAAACTGATCAGTATAAGCGTTGAACTGTTGAGTTACAAGTCAGGTTTCATCATTGATTTTCCCTTACCCCCAAGTTATGTATTCAAGTCAGGTATTGATAAATCTGAATCTAATGCCAACAGAGGATCAAGCAGGAACAGGTTTGTCTATACAGACAACATGATATGTCCATCGGGACAACATGTCAGGATTGTCAGCATTAGAAACAGAATCAGGTAATATGTCAAGTAGAGATATATCAGTTCATGTCAGGTAGTGTACATGTATCAAGTCATGTCAAGTAGTGGTGTATCAGGTCATGTCAAGTAGTGGTGTATCAGGTATCAAGTGGGTGCTCATAATCAAACTGTAGCAAGTACGGATGCACAAATAAAAGCATGGATGCATAAATATTCATCAGGGGTTACATCATGACTATGTAGGATGCACAATATCAAGCATGGGGTACTATAAAATAATAATATGTAATAATGTGACATGGAATGCAAATAGGTATACAATTAATAGTATGGATGCACAAACACTGATCAGGGTTACATGTATAGTTCCATTACTAAGTGGGATGCACATGGGGTGTTATTACAATAATAACATGAATTAATATGATCTATAGATGCAGTTATATATATTTTAAATGATATGAATGAAAACGGGTATCCGAAAACAGTAAAACTTTAGTATGGATGTATAATGGGATGAACGGGTAATATTTTACTCATATGGATGCATAATACTATACCTAGCATGTGGCAAGATGATTTAGCATGCGACTAGACATGTAAATAAATTGTACGGACGCAAACGAACGTCATATAATAGTAAAATGATAAACTGGTAAATGCAGCATGTACAACTAAACAATATGAGATGTAAATATTCTATTGGGTGCAGTATATTGTAATATAGTATGTAACAAGATAGATTTGCATCCACTAGATGTGAAATAACTTTTACGGATGCATACGGATGTCGTAAAACTGTAAAACTAAACATGGGATGCATGATTTAAAATACAAGTGTTATATTTATTCAAATAGATGGAAATACAGTAACATAGCATGTAGCAAGATAAACTTGCCTCGATGGATCACGATACGGATATGCACGGCACGTCTGACGTCAGTAAAACGTCGCAATGCACGCACGACACACGGGATGGATCCAAGCAATGCAAGAGGGTGATCACGCAGGTAAGATACGTCCACTGGATCGTCTGGAACGGCAGCGACGACGTGGCTCCGGCGATAACCGGGAAGAGAAACGAGACGAAGAAAGAAGGAAGAAAGAAGGAAGAAAGAAGAAAGAAGGAGAAAGAAGAAGAAGGATGGGGGTTTGGTGATCTGGGGTTGCCTTGAGGGTTCAGAGAAGGCGAGGGGGTGAAGACGACGAGGGTTTTCTGGTGAGGTAAAAGGCAGTGAGGTTTGGCAAAGGGCGTGCAGTGGGGTTCTTGGTGTGCAGGGATCTTAGGCTCAGGTTTTCTTTGGTCGGGCTCGGTGCAAGGGAGAGGAAGAGAGGATAAAGGAGAGAGAGATGATGACGGGAAGGGGTCGCTGGCGTGATGACGATGGGTTCGCACAGGGTTTGCAGGCGTTGGGAAAGAAGAGAAAGGTTGTGAGGTAGTGAAGGCGAGGTCGGAAGGAGTTGGGGAGATGGTTGCAAGGACGATAGATCGAAGCTAGGGTTAAGGTTAGGGTTTCGGTAGGATCTCGTCGCGGGGGTGCATGGTTGCTCGGTGGTGGTTTGTAGTGGGTTGGTCGGTGGAGATGAAGGAAGTGGTGGTCGAGGAGGGAAGAGAGGAGGAGAGAGAAGGAGGACGAGATCAGGGAGATAGGCGAAGGTGGAGGCGATGGCGATGGAGTTAGGGTTAGGGTTGTCTCGTGGAGGCAGTATGGATTTTTTCATGCTCATAGGTTTTATAAAGGAGAAGAAGAAGAAAAAGTAGAAGGGACGTGATGCTAAGGAGAGGAGGTGGTGACAGGATCTCGCTCACCGCGAGAGGAGAGAGAAGAGAATGCGAGAGGAGAGAGAAAGGCTCGAGAGAGAGAGAGAGACAGAGCTACGGAGAGAGAGAGAGATAGAGAAAGAGAAAGAGAGAGAGAGGCTTTGTCAGTGAGAGAGAGAGAGGGATAGGTTGTTAGGAAAAGGTTTTTAAAATTTAAAAAGAATATTTTTAGTTACGAAAATTCTCAGTGTAACAGTTTACAAAATAATATTATATTAATAAAATTTGATTTTATGGTAAATACAAACTTAGTCCAAAACATGCCCGGGTCGGGTCTAAAATTTTAGTTTCAAAATATGAAAAATATATGTGTCGACCAAAACTCAAATTGGATGTCCGGATAACGAAAATGCATACCCCCAAGTACGGATGCACGTACGTGCGCGTAGCCATCCAAACAAGTCCGTTTCACTGAACGGGACAAGAACAAGATTTGCGGATACTACCACAGGGTTAGAGGTATCAAGCAGGCCATGCAATGTATTTTAAAATATTTTATATGACTTAAAATGTTATATTGTAAAAATATAAATGCCAGATAAAATGCCAGTATGCAGTATACATGAAAGTGCACAAGTTTATGTAACAAGTCAAGATAAATCATAAATATGAACCAAGACAGGTTTCAAGCAAGCGGTTCGGGTCGGATGCAAATACAAATATCAAATACACTATTCGCACCCAAAACACAATAAATCAGAAAAATACCATAAATAAAGAAATACATGAACTCGAACTGATATAAATGATCTAGGGTGTTACACAGCTTACCATCCACAAATAGATGGATAGTCTGAGCGAACGATTCAGATCCTTAAAGATATGCTAAGAGCTTGTATGCTAGATTTTGGAGGATCATGGGAAGATCACCTACATCTTGTGGAGTTTTCATACAACAACAGCTACCAAGCGAGTATTGGAATGACACCCTTTGCAGCTCTATATGGAAGGAAGTATCGATCACCATTAAGTTGGGAAGACATTGGAGATAGAGAACTCCTTGGACCTGAGATGATAGTGGCGACTGTGGATACAGTTCGCACTATCAGGAAAAGAATGCGCATAGCCCAAGACAGACAGAAGCACTGGGCTGATGCAAAGCGCCGACACTTGGAGTTCCAACCGGGAGATCATGTATTTTTGAAGATTTCTCCAAACCGTGGAGTGATTCTCTTTGGAAAGCGGGGTAAGCTAAGTCCGAGATACATTGGACCGTTCGACATACTTGAACGAGTCGGAGAAGTGGCATATCGTTTGGCACTTCCACCCTTATTGGAAGGAGTGCATAATGTGTTCCACATATCCCAACTCAGAAGGTATGTGAGTGACCCCAGTCACATTCTTGATCACTCTGAGCTCACTGTACAGACAGATCTATCTTGTGAGTAACAACCCGTTGAAATCATGGACAGAAAAATAAAGTCACTTAGAAATAAGGAAGTAAACTTGGTTCGAGTGATGTGGAGGAAACACTCACTAAGATAATCAACGTGGGAAAGAGAAGACGACATGCGTGCAAGATACCCTTTCTTATTTCTAAATTAGTCCTTAAATATTTGTAAATTTTGAGGATGAAATTTTTGTAAGGAGGGTAGAATGTAACGACTCTGTTTATAATGTATAAAATTTGTTTAAAATTAATGTACTAAATGGAGTATTGCAACCCTGAGTATGCTATAAGTATTTGAATTGTTTTAGAACAGCATGAAAGCATTTGTAGCTCATTGGAAAAGCCTTTCACTGCTGTGACATAGTCCATGTGTTCAAATCCCCTCAGCCACATATTATTTTTAATGATTTTTCTTTTAAACTCTTTGGAAGCCCAAAAGTTTACACGTGCAATACACGTAAAAATGAAAAGTCACTAAAATGAAACATGTGAAAAATGTTGTACACACAGACCCCAACACGTGGCATGCATCCAAATCCCACCCCTTCTTGATGGCCGGCGAGATCTCCTATTGGGCCGGCGCCGCCGGTTGAAACCGTGGGTAATGCTTAAATTTTTTCACCCTAACACCTCTTGGCCTCCCCCCACTACTCCTCTTCTGTTTGATTTTCCTGCACATTAAAAGAGAATTAAAATAAGCTTTAAAATTTTTTTAATGCATTTTAATTCTCATTTTAATACACTAAACCTAATTCTATCGTATAAATACCACCCTACACCCTATCCCTCTCTATTCTGAAATCCGTTGTCAAAACTCTCAAAGTTTTTGAAGTCCAAAAAGTTATACAAGTGGAGTTAGCCCAAGGTCAAGTTCCGGCGACGATTTGGGACAAATCCGGCGACATCTCGACTCCACGAAGTTCACAACTTGTTTCTATACCTCTTCTCTCTTCTCCAAACCCATAAGTTCCCTCTCCTCTCCTCTCTTTCTATTCTAAAACAATTTCTTATTAAAACTTATCGGAAGTGGAGTTATTCCGATTCCCAATTCTAATTTAATTAAAAACCCAACTTTTCTTAACAATAAATTAACCATATCTTTATATATTGTTTAGCAACCATAAAACAACATTTAGAACAAGTTTCAATTCAAAATACAATATTATACAACTTTTATTTCACTTTTACGGTTAAATACCATAAAATTTACCTATGATATTACTTCATCATATTCCTCATATTACTTTTAGAAAACTCATGAGGTAATGATCTATCTCATCACAACACTCATAATGACATTGCATGATGTCTTGAAAACAATATTTTTTTTGCTAAGACGAATTTACAGTTAAATACCATAAACTATCAAAACCATATTTCTTTTAATTATTTTAATTAAATTCCATACAATTATGTCCTTACAACCCATTTTGGGGGATCCGATTTGGTTGGTGTGGGTTATCATACATCTATTGGACTAGTAGGGCGAGATGCAGACCTCCTCATGCAGCATACGATTTTGATGGAATTTATATTACAATTTTTAAGAAAACGTGATTTCTATTTAATAAATAAATTTATTTTCTAATAATTATATATAATAATATCAACCTATCTATTTTAAATATACATACAAATATCCATGTTTTCTAAACAAAGGAATACTCTTGACCTTAAAGAGATGGATTTCATAAAAATATCCCAAATTTCATGAAACTACCATCACAAATTAATACAAGTCAATTTTCATGAAAATACCATATACTATTCAATTTAGGTTTATATCCACTAGAATATCTCATCTTATAAAAATTACATCTATGAAAACCCTAAAGACGATAAATAAATACTTGAGGTTTATTTTGAAAATATATCAAAACTATTTTTCATAAAACTACCTCTAGTTATATTAATTTACAATAAGGACCCTAGTAAATATAGGTTTAAGTGGGACAATTCTCTTGAGCCTCAGCGAGCCGGAGAATGTGGGTGCTTTCCTATTTAAGGTAGACAACTAAAACGGGGTTATCAATATGGTAATTATCTTGGAAAAAGACATAAATCCTGCCGTCCATATGCAGCAGTTATCGATAACTCCAAAACTTAATTCAGGACTTCAATTCTGTTTAAGTGTCTGACTCAGACAGAGTCTCAGTTTAATCCAAATACAATCCATACGTGATATATTTCCATTACAACATGAATCCATCTATATCAACATGACTTAACATTTGCCGCTGAATACAGAGACGAAACCGCATAGGTCGTCTTGCCTGAATTTGGGGGCAGATGCTATTTAGTTTTATCTGTCCACCTCTCCGAAGATGCCAAGTCGATTTATGGCACCATGTATCGGAGGTTTAGATGGATGTGGCCGATGTAGCAGACTTCGTCAGATTCCCCCTCACTGTGAGGGGTTTTGGATTGTGGGGACGCTCTTCTCTGCAGGCGCAAGCCCCTGCAGTTAATTACGCTACCGCATAGCGGTAACCACTTTCTCCTTTTTCAGATGGTCACTTCGTGTCGTATGTGTTTGTTTTATTTTTGGTTGCCCGTGGATTGTATACGGAGACTAATTTATGTTGTTGCCGTAGGGCGTGGATTAGTCCAAATCCGTATTTTCTTAGATTTGGTTTTGGGTTGGGTTTAAGGACCGTTAATCTCATTTGAGACTAAGATCAATTTAAACGTTTATTAAGGATACGTCAGTCTAATTTTAGACTAAGATCTACTTAACAGGATCATTTAGATCCAACAAAAGAGCATTTGGACTCTATTGTTTTAGTTTAGGGATATTGTGGTCCATTGGGTTTGAGGATATCATAGTTCATGACAGTTTAAAGACATCATAGTCTGTAAAGTTTAATGTCATCATAGTCTATGAGTCTAAGGACCTCACAATCCATAAAGTTTAAGGACATCATAGTCCATGAGTTTAAGGATCCCATAGTCCGTAAAGTTTAAGGACATCATAGTCCAGTTTAAAAACGTCATAGTCTGTGTGGTTTTGGTTCAACCGTTTGGGGATGCACAAAAAGTTATTGGTTATTGGGACCCTTCATCTCTCTGAAAACGTTAAAGAATTACAATGACATATATCAGAGGTATGAAGAGATGTACCCTTGAACTAATATTGGTTGGGAGATCTGTAGTCCAGTTTGGGACTAAGATCAGTTAAAAAGATTTATGAGCATATGGGCTCAATTAATCTAACTTAGGGATCTGTGGCCAACTTGGGCTCGGCCCACTCAGTTAAAATGTTGGACATTTAATTAGGCTCAGTCCTTTTTCATTCAACAATGCTGAGCATTGGTTTGGTTTCTGACAAACTTTTTGTCTTTTATTGAGTGTTGAGTCCTCATTATGGTCCTGGGGCTTTATTTGAAGAACAGTTTATGTTCTCTCAGCGCCCACGTGAGGAGCACGTGGCGCGCTTGGCGTTGAGTGCCAGTCAATAAGTGCAGAGCGCTCTTTGTGAAATAGCGCACACGTGAGGAACACGTGGCGTGCTTGGTGCTGAGCGCTAGATATGGAGCGCTAATGCGCTTCTTATGAAGTAGCACACACGTGAGGAGCACGTGGCGCGCCTGGCGCTGATGGCCGGATTTGGGTGCAGAGCACTTCTAATGAAATAGCGCACACGTGAGGAGCACGTGGCGCGCTTGGCGCTGAGCGCTAGCCAATGAGTGCAGAGCGCTCTTTATGAAATAGCGCACACGTGAGGAGCACGTGGTGCACTTGGCGTTGAGCGTCAGTCAATGAGTGCAGAGCGTGCTTTGTGAAATAGCGCACATGTGAGGAGCACGTGGCGCGCTTGGCGCTAGATTTGGAGCGCTAATGCGCTTCTTATGAAGTAGCGCACACGTGAGGAGCATGTGGCGTGCCTGGCGCTGATCGCCAGATTTGGGTGCAAAGCACTTCTTATGAAATACCATACGCGTGAGGAGCACGTGGCGCGCTTGGCGCTGAGCGCCAGCCAATGAGTGCAGAGCGCTCTTGATCAATTTTGTGCTCTGAGAATTAAGTCCTCATTTATAGGAGATTTTGTCTCGTGGCTCTAAGAACAAAGTTCTTATTTTTATGGGAGATATTACAATCTCTTATGTTTTTTGTGAAAGACATTGTCTTTATCTTATAGATCTGTGATCTAACGAGAATTAAGTTCTTTTCCCTCCCCTTTTATGATGAGATGCTATGATCTCTTTTGTGAAAGACCTCTGTCTTATAGATCTATGATCTAAAAAAAGAACTAGGTTCTTCTTCATTGATGAGATGCTTCGATCTTTCCGTTTTATTTACCTTGAAGAAATTCTTCTTCCGAGAGCTTGCTCTTCTCTTTAAAATTTGTCAAAGTTTGGGGGGGGGTTCCTCCATGCAAGAATTGAAGTCTTAGGGCGTTTATATAGTGGAGGCTGATTTGTTGAATCAGTTAAAGAGATCTTTTCTCTAATTGATTTGGGGATGTTTCCCACCGTTAGATCTTTGATCCTAGGGCTTCTGTTTTACAGAAAACAATCTTCTTGTTTTTAACAAGATTGGGAAATATTTTCCCATACAGAGCTTATTCTGTATCTTGGTGATTTTTAATCACCATTGGATCATTGATCCAACGGGGCTCTGATTTACAGAGCTCAATCTTTCTTGTTTGGAAAGATTCTGAGGAGTATTTCCTTAACAGTGTTTTATTCCGGTAATTTGATGATTTATCATCTTCATTGGATCTTTGATCCAACTGTGGAGAACATTTAGTTCTAGCGCTTGGCGCTCTCGTGCCTTGCACGTGAGCGCTGCTTCAGACTTTTTGACTCTTAGGGCTGGCGCACTTGGCGCTGGCGCTCTCGTGCTTTGCACGTGAGCGCTGCTTCAGAATCTTTGACTCTCAGCGCTGGCGCTCTCAGCGCTCTCGTGCTTTGCACGTGAGGCGTTGCCTCAGAGTCTTTGACTCATGGCGCCGGCGCTCAGCGCTTTCGTGCTTTGCACGTGAGGCAAAGCCTCAGAGTTTTTGACTCATGGCGTTGGCGCTCTCGGCGCTCAGCGCTCTCGTGCTTTGCACGTGAGGCGCTTTCTCATTACTGAAGGCGTCTTTTCACCTTCCTTCTCCGCTTTTCCTGAGTCAAGCTTCTCTTTCCTAGAGCTTGGAAATAGTTCCATCATGCATAAAATTTTCTGTGTTTAGAATTAAATGTCTCTCCTTATACTTTGAAGCAATTCTTCTCTTCTCTTTCAGAGAATTATCTTAATAGAGAAGAGCTATGGTTTGTAATCATCCACATGCTCACCGGCAACCATGGGAGGTGCCTATTGAGAAAATTGTTCCTCGTTTTGCTGCACGCTTGGTGAACCCTGCTCTTACAGATGACCAATGCGATACGGTGCTGTACGAGCTTTTGACTCGTAGAGGATCTCCTCTCCCTATCGGCTCCATTTGGCTTTGGATGGTCTTCTTTTCCGTGCTCGATGACATCCCTCCTCATCCAGCGGAAATGACTCCGGCAATGCTCGACTCCGCAGAGGACAAGATCGAGTGTTTTCACGAGGCATTTTTGATTACCACGGCTCTGAGGGATCGCTCTGTTCAGGTGCTAAGCCAGATACGAGCTCAGCGGGTCGTCATGTCTGCCTTCGCTGATGGGCACGGCGCTGATCGATGGAAAGCGACTGTTCGTGAAGATTGCCGCTTTGACATGGTGGAGAAGGCAGAGAAGGCGTTAGATAATTTTATCCATATTTTTGTGAATCCCTGTACTATTGATCCCCTGTTTGGTGATCTATTTCCTGCAGAATAGAATATTCAATTAAATGCTTTCTTTTTGTCGTTGACCACCAAGTGCTCTCTTTCTAACACCAGCTCTTTCTCTGATGTGTGCATGTGCGTGTATGAATGAGTTCGATCTCACACATATCTGTAAACGAAACTTAAACCGGTGTAAATAGGAACAAATAGCTCTTGGCCTGCAATTTTGGCGGGAACACTTGATTTGACCAAACCATGGATATACATTGACTTGACTACATGACTATCCGTTTATATCCTTATCCGTTTACATGAACAATTGATATCATGGTTTTGGAAAGTCTTATATCTACAAATCACTACATAATAATATAGTAAACATTACGGGGTTTAAAAGGGGCAGATTGGTATGGAATGTGTTAAAAGTGGCACGATGATGGTCACTTTAATACACCTAACCTGAATATCTGTTGCCGTTGTTCCGTGGCTTAATGGTTCCTTGTGCTCCGTATACCTTAGTCCATGAAATAGTTGGACTCCTCTCGTATACACTGGCATATTCTGTACCAAGCTACAAATAACAGCGATAACATAACAAACATACATTATATCAGTTATACTCTCTATCTGTCTATTCTATTTCTATCTCTCTTTGGGACTTACCGAGCGATTGTTCGCTGACGACATTCCTTTTCTGTTCTTTCTTTGGAATGTTGTCAAGCCCGACTCTCTGGAGATCGAGCCCAGCTCAGAAGACTCGGAGCAGTTCATCGAGGACCCCGAGCTTTAGTTCACTTGTATATACCTTACTTTTAGTTCATGCCATTGTTTGGGCATTACTTTCCACATTGTATTTACTTTTCAGTTGTATTGTAAAGAATATTTAATAAATAAAAAGTTATTGTTCATTTACATCTTATGTCATTCTTGTGTACATTTATATTATATTGCTTATTTATGCTTAACGTGTTAACTTCTGAGTAAATACGTCGTGCGACCCGTCACGTCTATTTACCGTACTCTGGGAAGCGGGGCGTGACAATACTACTTGCTAATCAGTAACACAATTGCAAAGTAGATATAACAAGCAAAGTATAATTACAATTGTAATGATAGGGCATTAGCAAGAGCAAATAATAATCAAGCAATCAACACTATCAAGTAATGAGCATATAGAGCAAGATATCTCCAACCATGCAATTTCTAAGTATCAATACTTGCAGGAAATTAAAGCACACATATAAATAGCAAGTAATATATATATATATATATATATATATATATATATATATATATATATATAGAGAGAGAGAGAGAGAGAGAGATTGCAAACGCAAACACGAGAGATTTTAAAGAGGTTTGAGAGATCTCCTAGTCCTTTTTCTTTAGGCGACGATCCCATTCCACTAAACACGTCTCCACCGAGACAATTATGTTGCGCACTCACAACTCAACACGTCTCCACCGAGACAATCACATTGCTCGACACACGAGCAACTCTTCTCTCTCAATTACAAGCTTTATTCTTTTACAAAGTCACCCTTGCACTCAGGATCCTTACACAAAGAAAAGAAAATTTTCTCTCTCAACTCCCGTACAAAGACATTCTTGCACACAAGAGTTCTCATACAAAGGAAGAAGATGACTGCAATGAAGCATAATACTCTCAAGGTGTTTGTTCCCTTATAAAAAATAGAAGGAGAAGCCCCCACGTGTTAAACACGTAAGCACTCACACACAAAGCACGTGAGTACCGGCTTCAGTTAGGATTAAATCCTACAGCATCCTCCATGTGTTAAACATGTGAGCACTCATATGCAAAGCACGTGAACAGTTGTTACAGATAGGATTAAATTCTATAATAGCACCCACGTGTTAAACACTTGAATACTCATGTGCAAAGCACGCGAGCTCCTACTGCAGTTAGGATTAAATCCTATAGCAACACCCATGTGTTAAATATGTAAGCATTCACGTGCAAAGTACGTGAGCGCCGGAGCCCAAAATCGTTCATTTATAAAATAAAGGGGCAGCCCCCACGTGTTAAACACGTGAGCACTCATGTGCAAAGTACGTGATTACCCTGATCATATATATGGCAGTGCTCACGTGCCGTACACGTGAGTGCCTCAATTTGAAGCCCTGGTTTTTAGTAGAATTAAATTCTATATGATAGAATTAAATTCTATTCGGGAAATATTTTCCCTGATCTTTCTAATAGGAAGATTTTCTCTATTAAACAGAGAGCCGTTGGATTTAAAATCCAACGGTGATTATAATATCATCGATCAGATCTTCTGATAGAATTAAATTCTATGTTAGGAAAATATTTTCCTAATCTTGTTAAACAAACAAGAAATATATTTTTTGTTAAATAGAGAGCCGTTGGATAAAAAATCCAATGGTGATTTAAATATCTCCGATTGATTGTAAAATCAATCAAGATCTCTCAATGAGAGATTTTCTTAAACAAATTGATTTTTCTCTTCTCCTATAGAATGGACCAGAGATTCCAAGTCTCACATACACATGACCTTCCATAAGCTTCTGCGAGATAGAAAATACTCTCCATAAGCTTTCACAAAAAACCGAGAATTTAATTCTCCTAGAAGATCATTTCCATGCTAAAACTCTAGGTAAAGAAAATATAGAGATAAAAGAATCTCCTTTACCTATCATATACATAGATAAAGGTTTAACCCTTTAAAATAATTTGGTTCTTCCTCTGGATCTGAGATCCATAAGTCAAATCTCCCATAAAAAGATTTTAATTCTCAGAAAGGAGATCTCGTTCGTTAAACTCAGAGATACGGGAAAGAACAATTTTGTTTTACCACCTCCATACGAAAAAAAGGAAAGAACAAAAAAAGAAAAAGAAAAGAAGGAGATTATATTTCAGGAACTTAGTTCCTTCAAATTATGTTTCATAAAAAAAGAGAAAAGAAAAGAAAGATGGTTCTTTTATGAAGAAATTAAAAGAACATAGTTCTTATGAAAAAGAAAAAAAGACAGAAGGAAATGACAGCTCACGTGATATGCACATGAGCGCCAAGGAACAAATTAAAGAGGATCGTCTCACGTGAAAGGCATGTGAGCACCCAAGAAAACAGAGTCTCACATGAAAGGCATGTGAGCATCCAAGAAAACAGAATCTCATGTGAAAAGCACGTGAGCACCCAAAGAAACAGCGTCTCACGTGAAAGGCACGTGAGCACCCGAGATGTAGAGTGTCACGTGAAAAGCATATGAGCACCTGGGACTCAGCGTCTCACATGAAAAGCACATGAGCACCCAAAACTCAGCGGTTCTCGTGATACGCATGTGAGCGTACATGAAGAAAGAGGCTCACATGATATCCATGTGAGCGCTATATGAGTGAGTGCTTAGCACTACTTACATGGTAGCATGTGAGCTCCAAAGAAAACCTGCGACTCACGTGATCGCGTGAGCATTGAAGTAGGAAGAATATTATATCCTATGTTGAAGCTTAAGTTTCTGGGCTAAGTGTTTAGCACTGTTGGGTTATGTAAAGCCCAAAACAAAATATATGGTCTAGTGCTTTGCACTGATGGGTAATACAAAGCCCAATGTTTATTCTAAAATAGATAAGTCTCTGAAATTTTAAGTCGATCTTAATCTAAAACAAGATTAACGGTCTTCAACTATATTTTAAGTTGATTTTAGTCTAAAACAAGATTAACGATCCTTAAAGCTATGAACTGATAGCAAATATAGCTTAGGTTCAATCCTAAATCCGATATTTACGGATTTGGATTAATCCGCACTCTACGGGCAATGAAAACATTAGTTTCCGTATACAATCCAAGGGTAACCCTAAAATAAACAATATATATAACACGACACGAAGTGATATTCATGGAGAATGAGAAAGTTGTTATCTCTTTATGATAACGTAATTAGCTGCAGGGGCTTGTGCCTGCAGGAAAAAGCGTCCCCACAATCAAAAACCTCTTGCATATGGGGGAATTCGATAAAGTATAGTATAACGGTCGCATTCATCCAAACCTCTGATATACGGTGTCATAAATCAACTTGGTATCTTCAGAGAGGTGGAAGGATATGTTTCATATAGTATCTGCCTCCAGATTCAGGCTGGACGCGCTCCCCGTGCCTCAGTTCCTCATTTTTGGCGGTATATTGATTCTAGCACACCCGGTGGGACTTTCTTATCTTTCCACTCCACACTTCGTGTGTCATGTTTCATGAAACAATCGCCGTAAATTATGTTTATGTTGCCTTTGGACATTTGGGATACTAAAACTGGTGCTTCACCTCTATGTAGATTTCAATAGCATCCTCCAGCAAGAAGTGCGACTATGCCACCAACTGCTACTCAAGCACCACCCCCATCCGGCATTGTCATAGCCAGTCAAGCTATGACCCATCTGCTCTGCATACCCACTGCTCAGGTGATGTAGACAATTAACGGCCTTCAGTTTAGGAAGATGCCTACGTTCCCTACGTACAATGCTACAAGTCAGAAGAAGTCTGTCTTTGATCGGCTGGCCATCGCTTCAAACTCTGATGCCAAGTCAGAATGCTTCATTTTCAAAAGATTGGGAACAAGCTCTGTGGGCCCCTCTAAAAAGCCCACGATTCCAAAGGAGGCCGTCTTTAAGCGTTTATCCTTTGGAGCGTTAACTACTACCCCTGAGGCTCTCAAGAATGCTTCCCCACCGAGGCAGTCTGTCTTCCACAGGCTGGCTCCTCAAGTCTTTGCTACTACTCCATCTATAAAATCAGCCTTCAACCGATTTTCACGTGCCGAAGGATAAGACCAATGCATGGGGGAAGATATAAGAGGATCCTAAAGCTAAAGAGGCTCCTGTTTCTAGAAATGTTCAACGTCGATATTGGCACTGAATAAGGAAAGTTGGGGGCAGTTCTCCATCTAGACTGACCCCACTAGCTCCAATAATCCAGGCCGTTGTTCCAACTAGGAACAGCTTCGAGGCGCTGAGTATTATGAAGCACAACTTCCCAACTGCAATACTAAAGAAAACTCCACCTCCCACTGAGATGTATAATAATCCAAAAGTGGTTCGATCGGTGAAACAACTTTTCTCGACCATCCACAAGGTCTGGAAAGAAGTACATGGGTTAGTAATCAACAAGGAATACTCTCCCCGAACCAAAAAACTGAAAATTCATGATAAACACTCTTCCCATCAACCCAAGGAGGTTCCTGCTATGATGGTTCTTCCGAAACTGGTTTCTCACAAAAGAGAAAGGTTGGAGAAGATTCAAAGGCCTAAGGCAAACTCTGAAGGTCAATACTCTTAACGCCCCAAGTTTGGAGGCTTGGTAGTTCATACTGTTTATATGGTGAACTCCACAAAGGATGAAAACAAGGCTTTCGTCGCTCATAGACCGACCACACGTTCTGTTAAAAAAAATCAACTGAAACTGCAAGAGTGATGGCTTAAGCAGCAGAAATTATGAGTCCTCCACCCAGTGAAAATCCGGATGAAGCTTTCGAAGAAAGAACAGATAATGAATTTGATACTGAATATCTGAAATGCATGCTCCAGAAGAAGGATGAAAAGGCTGCGGAAATGGATGCTAGAATGGATAAGATGGCCCACATATTCCAAAGTATGATCGGGATGAAGGCTCAGCCCGAAACACCAGTGGATGAACCGCCGGTGGTCGTCATCGAAGATAAAGGAGAGACTTTCAATCCCCTCCAAGCCTCATCAGCAGCAAAGGAGGAAATAATCTCCAAATCACAGTTGAACGAATATATCGCCCAGCAGTTCGAAGCTCACCTAGCTAGTGAAGCCGCCGACAAGTTGACAAAGACTGGACGACCTTACCCGGTGTGTTATGAACAAATACAATACCCACTAAGATATACGATCTCGACGTTCCCCCTATATAAAGGAACCGGAAATCCGAAGCAGCACAACACCCAGTTCAGGTCCGAATGCGACAACACTGGGTGTAACGATATGTTGCTCTTTCGACAGTTCGTTAGCAGTCTAGCGGACATGGCTTTTGAATGGTACTTGGAGATTCCTAATGACTCGATCAAAACCTTGATGAGATGGAGCTCCTCTTTTTCTAGAGATTTGCTAGTGCAAGCGAGCGCACTATCGTGACCTCCTTGGTCAACGAGAAGGACAGATTGAATGAGACATAGGTTCAGTATGCGATGAGATGGAGAAATCTTTGGTCCAAGTATGAATAAAGAATTGCTGAAGCTCTAGCCATAAGTATGTTCATAAGCACTCTCGATAAAAAGGCGCAAGTATTTCCATCTCTGGCCCTTCTCAGCTTAACAACTTTTCAAGAGCTCATCGATAAGTTAGCTCAGCTGGATGCGATGAACCAAGGTCCTGCTTCTTCTAATTGAGATTCGCGAGGCTTCAAGGGCAAGGGTAAGGAAGCATTTTTCACTAATACGCAACAATAGTCGAACGGTCTTAAAGCGCATGGTCATAAAAATAACAACTGCACATGACCCACTCTTAAAGAAAGGATGGGACGAGAATATTCTTCCCCTCATGATAAAATAAGGAAGTTATTTGACCTTGCAATGAAGAGAGACTTTCTGACTCTGCCCGGGCCACGGCGACCGGCCTAAGCTAATGACGTCAATAGTCTAAATTATTTCCCATATCATCGGGTGGTAAGTCATCTGATTGAAGACTGTTACTTCTTCAAGAACTGGGTCGAGGACATGTATAAACAGGGCAGGTTCATGCTCTCCGATAAACGGAAGGTGAATCCTCCTCAGGAGCATATCTTTAAAGGAAGTAATACATAGGGGCATCCTGTTCGTTCGTCAAAGAAACCTCGTAGGAGGTGATGTTGCATCCCAAAACGAAGAGAATGTTAAAATATCTCCAAGCATGTCTTGCGACCAGGTGGAAAAGCCTGCTTGAACTGGAGATCATAGAAGGGATGTTGAAGCCACGTCTTACTCTGAAGGCTATTGATAAAGGGAAAATCCCTAAAGTCAAGCAGTCTTCTAGGAAGAAAAATAAGAAGAAAGCGAAGAAGCCTGTGCAGTGAGCTGAGCATGTCGTCAGTCGTACAAATATATAAAATTTTATTGACGCGCTGGAAGAATATAATCAGAAAACACGTTTCCCCGTTACCCTTGAGGAGTTTATCAAACAAATCCTTAAAAATAGCAGAGAGGATGATAATGATGACTCAAAGGAATAAAAAGAAGATCGTGTGGAAAGCTACCGCATGATCTCTCACTCCTCCGTTTATGATGATGAGGCTCCGCCGCGTCCGAAAGAGATTCATACGAACAGATAGCAGAGTCAATGCCTGAAGCTCTAAGTTCCCCACAAAAAGACCCGATTTAGAAGCTCTTAAGGAAAGCCTTTCAGAGGAGCAAAGAAAATCAAAGGCGTGAGCTGGCTTTCTACAAAAAAGCCAGACAACAATGACTAAAAAGGCAAGCCGTGGAAGAGGCGAGTTATGTAGCTCCCCAACCAAAGTAGAATATACAACCGAAGCAGAAGATACTGCTGAAGAAAGGCAAGGCCGAGAAACACTTCGCTAAAGTCTTATCCAAAGAGATGAAGCTGCCGCTCCTAAAGATGTATTCCCCAGGGGTTGTGGACATCGAAGGTGGAGAAGAGCATCTAAAATATTAGCTCTACTATCAGAGGCGTCGCCACCCCATCTTCAAGTGTAAAGCGTTTGAGAAATGGTGGCGAAAGTACGTTCTCCATAACAGGCATCTAAAATGAGAAGAACAGATGGCCAAGGATCAACCGCCCCAACATGATGGTTCCCAGTCAAAAAGCCAAGTAAAGACGATCATCGAAAGCTATATATGATTAAGGCTCAGACTTTAGAAGGAGGAAGTTCAGTAGTGCTAACTTTCGGAAGTGATTCGGAAAATGAACTTCCGTCGATCTTTCCTATGTAAGCTCCTCATTGGGAGACGAAGAAAAGGCAAAGGAATGCATCAACATTTGTCTGCAGAACTGTACTCTCCCAGAGAAGGACCTTGGGCCTGCAAATAAGGATCCTAAGAATCAAGGTAAGGGTAAAGGAAAAATGCTCGAGAAAATTGCCCTACATAAAGAGGTAGCTAAAGAGCTCGCCGCTAAGGACCTACCCAAGAAGAATAAGGTGGACTATAATGTGTTAGCCCATCTTAAAAAGTTACCTTCGCACTTGAGTATATATGACGCACTACTCTTGTTGAAGGAGCTTCGAGAATTTTTAATTAAAGATCTTGAAGAACCGGACCTTTTCCAAGTGCATTTTGCCGAAGAAGAGATGAAGGATAAAATGGTGGAGATATACACGGCTGACATCAGTTTCATCGAAGAAGATCTTCTCCTAGGGACGTTCGATCACAATCGAACGCTCTACATCGCCGGGTACTACGATGATTAGAGGATAAATAAAATCCTCGTCGACAACGGTTCTTCGGTCAACCTGCTAAATGTTAAGGTGCTCAAGCAGCTGTCCATGGATGTACGATATCTCGACCGAAAGTAAATCACCATCTCTGGATTTGATTCTCAGTCTTCAATAATGCTGGGGTCCATAGTGTTGACACTTCGCTTTGGACAGGTCGCCATGAACGTCAAATTCCATGTTATCGAGGGCAAGACCTGCTATATAGCCACCGCCGTTCTCCTCGTCGCCACCGCCGTTCTCCTCATCGCCACCGCCGTTCTCGTCGCCACCGCCGTTCAGGTGAGTAAATCTTGAGGTAAATTAAAGAATTTTTTGATTATTTTGGGCTTAGGGTTCATGGCTGGGTCTGGGGTTGCGAGCGCGAGTTGGGGTTCGGCAGGGGTCGCGGTCGGGGTCGGGGTCGGGGTTGGGGTTAGGGTTAGGGTTGGGGTTCGGCTGCTGCTGGGGCTAGGGCTGGGGTTAGGGTTTGCCTTAGGGTTGGTGTTGGGGTTTAGCTGGCCGCGCTGGGGTTAGGGTTAGGTTGGGGCTGGGGCTAGGGTTAGGTTGGGGTTAACACGTGGGGAGTTGGAAAAAAACAAGAAAATGAAAGAGTAATGAATGTGAGAAATTAAGAATGAGAACAATTGCACAACAAATTTGTTGACAAGAAAATGAGAGAGTAATGAATGTGAGAAATTAAGAATGAGAACAATTGCACAGAGAAAGCTATGCTTGACTAGGGGGGATGGTTCTATGTGCTTGCAGAGAGCAACTTGGGGTTAGGGTTAGGTGGATTGATGACAACAAAATACCATAATTTATAACTATATTACTCATCTAATGTGTATGGCATGTGAAAGCTAGATGAAGGTCGAGGCAAGCACAACAAATTTGTTGGATGGGACAATGTCAATAGGAGCTCAATGCTATTTGGAAAAATAATAATTCAAAGACATAGTGGAGTTTCCGATTGGTGGCATGGACTAGTTTGATGTATGTAGTTGGTTTGATTTATGAAAAAATAGGGAGACAACATGCATGTATGCATATAGGTAACATCTGCCAATATGCCATATCCAGACCGCAATCTATTTTTATCTATTGGCTAATATGAAAATATCGGCCCGCGTATATGACATAATCAAAGTTGTTAAATCTTGATACGGTTTGTGTTTTGTTTTTTTATTTATCAGTTCTATCAATGTTGCGTATAACGCTTTATGATATCAGTATCCTACATTTGTAGTTTTAATTGTTGATTGTTATAAATGAATACCATTGCAATAATAGTTTTTGGTTGATGAATACTATTGCAATGTAGGATGATCAGTTCTATCAATCTTGATCTCAATGGTTTAAAATCATGTTACACATACAACACGAATGCACAACAAACGCATAATTAGAGAGCGACTCGAGATATTCAGGTTAAAACCAATATATGATACTCGATGATAATATGAAATCTTCATATTCCCATCGATACTCATATATGAAACTAAAAGCGCCACTTAGTCCCCGTCTATCGGTTAACATACGTGCGATGCTCGTCGTGACCTAGAACTATACGAAGGTTGTTAAATATCGGACAGTATAGCTCGATACTAACAACCGTCGTATAGTCTACGCGACGAGAAAATTCAATCGTATGGTAACCCATAGATTTGTCCCGTGTGGACAAGTTAAGAATGTATAAAGCAAACGCCTTCATTCACTTGTGTTTTCATCCGTTTCGAGATATTTCGTCGGTACCTTTCCGCTGGTTCTCCGTGTATAAAGATAGATTAGATGTTCATTTCAATGTTGTTTCACAGCTTTGAAATGATTATCTATTCTATTACAGTGCACTCGGAGAACAGCGGGGAGGTGCTGCCGAAATTTACTCGAAACGGTTGAAAGCACAAGTGATGGGCGTTCGCTCTATACATTCTTAATGGGATAGAAGCCTACCCCCGACAGCCGAAACACACACATAAAACAAGAATACACAACAAACGCATAATTAGAGAGCGACTCGAGATGTTCGGGTTAAAACCAATATATGATACTCGATGATAACATGAAACCTTCATATTCCCATCGATACTCATATATGAAACTAAAAGCGCCACTTAGTCCCCGTCTATCGGTTAACATACGTGCGATGCTCGGCATCCACTTAGTCCCCGTCTTCGAAGTTAAGGACATAGAAACATCTAGAACTACTCAGAATAGTGGGATTGCGACGGTAGGATCGGACGGTGTGATTTACTATGGGTACTTAAATTGTATACTCGGCATCCACTATCCCGGACGATCAGAACCCTTTTATATATTCCAGTATACTTGGTACGATCAGCGAACCGATACGGACAGGTGGAGAAGCAGTCTTGGGACTTGGAAAGATGAATATGGATTGACCAGTGTGAACACACTTCGATTTTACGGTCAGGACGACCCGTTTATCTTTCCGAACCAAGCGTTCCAAGTATACTATTCACAGTGTTTGAAGCATCCGGGGTGGAGTGTTGTATGCCGATGGAAACCCAGAGATGTCTACGATGTCCTAGAATACGAGGACAGCTATGAGGACGAAGAAGAGAGAAGGCTTAAAGTGCTCCGACCGTCTGTTTCGAAGGACGGGTTGTCTTCGACCGATCATGAAGTTACGTGGGTTAGAAATGACATCGACGATGAAATCCAAGTAGATATGTATGATGCGCCCACGAAACGAAAAAGGTTATTAGTAATGTTATATTATTACTTCACATTTTACGCTCTATACATATATAGTCAATACTTTTAATGATTGTCTAATGCGTCCACGAACCGTTTATCTAGATTTGATGACGATGTCGGGAGCAGCGAGGGGCGGCAGGAGCTCCAGCCGCGGCAGAGGCAGAGGCAGAGCGGTTCTGCCGCCCGGAGAGCTCCGTAGGGAGCTTCAGAGGGCCGGTCTTGCACCTAGATCGGAGACCCCTTCGGATGCCTCTTTCCGTGTGGATTTTGCCACACCTCCAGGTATACTGCACGCATATCCATTTTGAATGTAATATTACAGATATTCATGCCTGTTTATGTCAAAATTACTTATACTGTCAATGTTTGATTGTCTAGTTGTTGGTGATGCGTCCACATCTGGGACAGAGGCCACCCCCGCACCTCCAGGTATGTTTATATATCATATAGTGTATGTATATTGATTTAGAATGCTATATCATAAATACACACATTCCTTTTGCTCTTACTTAGCAATTTTTATTATTGTCTAGCTGTAGGTGGTGACACCACCGCACCTGCGGGTATGTTTATATATCCTATAGTGCATGCATATTGATTTAGAACGTTATATTATTGATCTATACATTCTTTTTGCAATTACTTATATAATCTATTTTTAATTGTCTAATTATAGGTGGTGCGTCCACATCTTCCGCAGGGGCCACTCCTGCCGCTTCCATACCCTCCGCATCGTCTGCAGGTTAGTATAAATAAATTTATAATATTTACTCATTTTACATATGCTCTATAGAATAAATATGAACTTCATGGAAATTTAGCGTCGATGTTTATTTTCTAGTTGGAGGGGATGCGTCCGCATCCGGGACCCCGGTTGTTCCTCACCGGAGGAACTATCGTCCCGCTCGTGCTGCTGCCCGGGCCCAGGCTCGTGCGATAGTCACCGGAGGTATATATCACACTTGAATTTTCGTTTAACCTTGATTTCTTAATACAACTTTGTCTTATTATTGATTGTCTTGATATTTCGTGCAGACGCAGGGCCTCCCCATCCCCAGAGGGGGACTCGAGGCCCGAATCAGTCCCATAGGATGAGGCCTGACAGAGCTAGGGGGGAGGCAGCATTCCCCCTTTTTTTACCCTTGACTATCGCTATAACGGTCCTCATGTCGAGAGGTTCGGCCGGTATTTGGGGGACGAGAGCCGGCTCGTGAAGAACTATCCACTTCACGTTGAGTGGGGCGAGCAGTACCAGCGCTCATTCGCCCTCTTCTTTGATCAGGCTCGGGTATGTATTAATATATATTTTCATTTGATCTATCCAATATATTTATTATTAACACTTGCAATCTAATAACAATGTTTTTTTGTATTTTCAGTTGGATTACGATTTTCAGCCTGTAGCCGACCCTGATCACCCGGGGAGGGTGCTCGACCTTCATGCTCTGTACAATGGCCTGATGAAGAACATGCAGGCCAAGGTTCGATACAACAGGAATGAGCTGAAGGCCGACTGCTACTCCCTGTGGATGGAGACCCCCGAGGCAGAGAGAGCGGCCCTCCTATCTACTCCGGCGTTTGCGAGAGTCGACGTAGAGACATGGCCTCTATTGTGCGCTTATTTCGACTCCCAACGCAAACAGGTATGCATTTTAAATGTAATTCATTATTTATGATATAATTTATTTCTTTGTGTTTCTTAATTAGAAAACTAAATGTTAATGCGTTGTGCAGAAACAGGCCGCTCAGAATACAGAGAACAGGAAGTCGGCGAAGAGGGGTCGCCCCACTTACACAGGTGGCTCGAGGAACATTACTCGAGCCATGGAGTTATCGGTAAATTACAATAGACCCGACGTTTGTGATATTCTGCAATATTAAGAGTTATTTTCTAATATTTCTAATATTAAGAGTTACTTTCTAATATTGCAGACATCTCGGACCGTGGCGTCAGGTGGTACACCGAGCGTGCTGTCCGCATATCTTGCCGTCCACGGCACCTCGACAGATCCCGCCACGGGCGAGGTTCGATATCCCGACGTCGCTACCCAGGAGTACTGCGTAAGTGTTAATATTTTTTCTACCCAAATTTGAAATTTTAGTTTTGGAAGGTTCAAGTTTAAATCTTATACTTATACTTTACTGCTTAATGTGGGTGTAGGAGCGGGTGGTTGAGCAGGCCCAGGCCTCGGGGATCGATTTTACCGGACAGAGCGATCCGAGGCTGCTGACCCCAGTTCTGGACGCCGCACACGGAGGGCACCACGGAGGTTGGGAGAGAGGCCGGGGATTGGGCCCTAGCAGGGCCCATATGAGGTTGGACTCCACCCCGGCGGTTACTTCCTCCGTCTCCGGTGACCGACGTGTCCATCAGGAACTGGAGAGCTTGAGGGCCACCGTTCAGGAGTTGAAGGAGATTCTGGTATGTATACTGCTTTATAGTAAAATATCATGTCATATTATATAGATATCAACATATCCATAATTAGTACGTAGCTTAAGCTTATTTGGTTTTAGACTTAAGTTTGATTAATCATACATACAGATGTAATTAAAATAAACAACAAACTAGATATCCAAACGGGGTTTCGAAATAACTTAATAATGATACGAATTCGAATAATACACAGTTCTTACACGCTTATTACACACGTTAGGTCCAGACGCGACAGGGTACATCGGCCGAGCCTCCACATGCATCTCCTTCGGCTGCGGCTCCGCAAGCCACTACATCGGCTGCGCTTCCGCAGACAGCTCCTGTAGCTCCACCACCCACTCAGACTCCCGCAGCCGCGGCTCTGCAAGCGACTACCTCGACGGCGGCTGCGCAGACCACATCGCCAGCTCCACAGGCCGCTCAGACTCCCGCTCGTGCCGAATTGCAGAGTTTATTGACCGAGGAGCATGCGCGCGTTATTCTATCATTATTCAGAGGTGGAGCTGGACCGAACTAGGGTAGCTTTTTGGTTCTTATTTTTTGAAACATGTATTTATTTATATCATACACATTGTACTACATTTTGAAACGATATCGATATTGGTTTATATTTATATCATATTCAGTTTTTGGATTTCTTTTGTATATTATATGCGTGAGATGTGATTATGAATACTGCGATATATGTTGTGTGATGATTATTTTTATATTTGATTGATGTATATATTATTGTACACAGGGCGGGAAAAAATCAGGCAGCACTTTTTTTAAAAAAAATACAGACAATATGTACCTACGGATTTATCCGTAGGCACACATGTTGCCCCTACGGATATATCCGTAGGGGCAAAATGTCAGCAGTAACTGATATTTGCCCCCTGATCTCAGTACCAGGGGTTGGAAGTGCCCCTACGGACATATCCGTAGGGGCTACAGCCTCTCCCCTACGAAGATATCCGTAGGGGCAAAATATCAGGAATCCTGATATTTTGCCCCTACGAATAGGTACCTACGCAGTTATCCGTAGGGTATATAACTTGAACCTACGGACATATCCGTAGGTACACTTAAAATATTTAAAAAAACCGTAAATAATATAAATTTTTTTACCCTACGGCTTAGTCCGTAGGGAAACTAGGACCTACACAGAAATCCGTAGGGGCAAGAATTTGCCCGTAGGGGCAAGTTCAGGGCTTCAACTTGCACCTGCGGTTTTTGCACCTACGGGGTATTTTTTCGCCCCTACGCATATATCCGTAGGGGCAGTGGTTTGCCCCTACGGATTTATCCGTAGGGGCAACCCTTATTTGTAGTAGTGTTAGTGTATGAAGTATTTCAGGGACCCTTATTTGTAGTAGTGTTAGTGTATGAAGTATTTCAGGGATGTCCAAGAGCACACTATCACAGGCGAGCTCAACCCGTTCTTGGTAAACGAAGTACAAAAATATGAAGATGCAAAGTATTTCTTGTTGTACTTCAAAGAGACAGAGAAGTGCGGCAAACCGAAGGACAAACAAGTGCAAGAGGCCACCAGCCCTGTCTTCGGAAGCAACTTCGAAGGAGAGGAAGAAATAACACTCATGGGTTAGCCTCCAAATGAAACAGATAAACAAACCTCGTCAACTCATATTCCGATCTTCGGCAGTAACTTGGAAGAAAAAACTGATACGATTTTCTATGTCCATCCGCGGGTGAAGGTCCCTGATGAAACCAATCGAGCCTTACATTTTATAATGGCTCCGCTGCATCACTATAAAGAACACAATGCATCCAGCACCTACAATGTGAAAGAGTTAGTTACCTTTCACGTGCCTCCCAGATATAGTGTAACGATCCCAAAATCCCTATACATTCATACTATCTTTCTTCAATAAAATACTTATATGGTATTTTCCATATATTCTGTTTTTTATTAAATATATTATTTCTATTTGATCATCTATTTCTACTATTTTTCTCCCTGAGCCCAAAATGCCCATTCTATTAGTTAATCACTTTAGCTATTTATTCCCTCTAAATCATTTATTTCCAAACACAATCCATCTACCATACCCATTTAAATTTTATGGTACTGAAGAAAAAACCCAAACCCTCACTAAATCAATTTCTCTTATTTTTTCATTTCCTTTTTCTTATTCTTACAGTCCCCAGGCATAATTCCTTCTCATGCTTTCCCTTTTCATTTTTTGTACCGACCCTTCTTTTTCTTATTTCCTATAGATTAAAATGTGATCAAAACCCCTCATTTCCTTAACTCCCCAAATTAAAAATCCCCAACTCCTAATTACACTTCACTCCAATTCCCTTCACCTCCCTTTCAAACTAACCGACCCCTCACTTCCCTATCTCTCTACTTCTTCCCCTCCATTTTAAAAACCCACAGTTATCAATTCCCCCCTCTTTCTTCACTCTCATATATGTATATGTTTATATATGTACCTCACACACACACACACACACACACACACTCTCTCTCTCTCTCTCTCTCTCTCTCTCATGTTCACACATATATACACAATCACACCCCTCCTTTATCTCTTCTCCCTTCATTCACCACCAAAGAAACCAACTCCTATATCCCCCGCCGGCCTATCTCCCTCCTTGCACTCGAGACCCGACCAGGCCCTGGCCATCATCACCTTTGAATCGAGCCATCTTAAAAAAACTCCATCAATATCATCTACATCCTACACCAATCCGAGACTCCAAAACCACACCCTCGACATTCAATACCCATTTGACGGGACCACGAGCTGTGAAACAAGGCTCCAAAGCTGGGCCCAAGACCGCATGAACGCGTTTCGTCGCCTCCGGATCTCCGTTCCGTCGTTGTTTCGGTTTTGCATGAGTCGGTATTCGACAAAATGCCCCAATAAGTTTTCCATTGTTTCTCGTGAGTAAATCCATTTCCCCCCCTCGGTCTCTCTCCCCTATTACTTGTTCTTCTTATAAATATACTTTTTCGTTAAATATAACCTAATACAACCTAATACCCCATTATATAATATATAGTATGGTTAAGGTCATGCATGCGGTATTCTATATTTTGAAATCAATTTCCTCGACATGTTCTCACATAAATATGTATGGCTAATAAAGTTTTACAGTAGAACAAATATGTTGGAGGCAAGAAATTGATAATACCTTCCTGGTTTATTTGCCTCAGGATGACCTCTGCCTCAACTGGTTTATTGTTCTCACAATTTGGCTGTCGAGATACAACTCAAATAGATCTTTCAAATATTATCATCTTGGTTTCTTTGAGAATAGACATTATCATCTTCATTTGAGATTATAATCATATAACTCACAGAGACTGTAACGACTTTGAAATTACTGTACATAAATTTTCTTGTTAATATACAGAAAAGAGTATTACAGTATGTGTAAGAGTTAAAATTTACTTTTGTTAAATAAAAGCAAGAAGCAACTTGTAGCTCACTTGTAAAACCCCTGCACTGCTGTGACATAACCTGTGCGTTCGATTCCCATCAGACACAATTATTTTTTATTGATTTTTCTTTTTAATTTTTGGAAGCCCAAGAGTTGCACGTGCAATACACGGGGAAATGAAAAGTTTCAGAAAAATCAAACAGACACAATGAGGTATACACACCCAAAAACCCACGTGGCACGACTCTCGAGGAGATTCAGAAAAATAAACGGGGAAATGAAAAGTTTAAGAAAAATCAAATAGGCAATTGCCTCCGATCCGACCGCCAAATTGCTCCAGATCCGACCGTCCAAATTGCTCAATGGGCCGACGCCGACAGTTAGATGAGTCCCGTTTGCCTCCGTGCTTTGCACACACACACGTTCGACTCTCCTTAACTCCTCTGCACTGTTTGATTTCTCTGCAATTAAACAGAGATCCTTCATTTCACCATTTAGTATCTTTTTAATGCTTTTTAATCTAAAATTTTAATTTCCAAACCCTAGTTCTTCACTATAAATACCACCCATGCTTTAGCCCTTCACCATTCTGAAATCCTAGCAAAAAGTTCCTAAGTGCAAGTAGAGTCAAGTGGAGTTAGCGACTAACCTTATTCCGTCGAAGATTGAAGCCATTTTCGGAGCTCCCGCGACACCACGAAGCCCTTTCCCTTCTTCTTTATCCTTTTCTTGATATTTCCAAACAGTACGTCCCTCCTAACTCTCTTTCTTTTCATCGAAATTCATCTCTTAATCATATATCGGTAAAATGGAGTTATTCCTGATACCTTTCTTTTTAAAACCTAGAACTCCCTTTTTCTTTATATCTTGATCAATATAATTTTACCACACTAATTATAACTTTAATTACAAATGTTTAGATTCAATTTTAACCAAAATTTTCATATGAAACAAAAATAAACGAACTTTTTCATTAAAATACCTAGAACTTTATTATCATCTCTTTTCGATATTGTTAAAAACGATACCTTTGGGAAAAATTTACGGGGTAACGACCTACTCTACACGCACACTTTGGTTTCATATCACGATATCTACATATACATATAGTTGGTTCAAAGAATAATTTTACAATAAAATACCACATCTTTTAAAAATCGGATTTCTTTTAAAGCGGTATTTTGTAATCCTTAGCAAATACACCTTACAACCCTCGTTAGAGGATCCGATAATGGATAGTGCGGATTATTGCACATCTTTAGGATAGTAGAGCGAGATGCAGAACTTCACACAGAGTATTTGATCTCGAAAGAAAATAAAATACGGTTTTTAAGAAAGCGCGACTTTTCTAATTATATAAAAATTATAAATCCATATTTTCAATATATTATGAAATTATATTTTTCTAAAAATGAAAGATTAAAAAAATGTTAATAAAATACTATCAACTTACAAAAAAGGGCTAATTTTCAATAAAATACCATAAACTTTTAAAAACTAAGTATTTATCATTAAAATACCCCAATAATTAAAACACATGCTCATGAAAATCCTAAATGTTATAAATCACCCTCGAGATTTATTTTTAATTTATATTAAAATATTTTTCATAAAACCCCGTCGAGATATACAAAACAATATTTTAATAATTTTAGTAAATATAAATTTAAGCGGGACCAATTATCTTGAGCCCCAGGGAGCCGGAGAAAGTGAGTGCTTTTCTATTCAGGTTAGACAACTTTACGGAGTTATCAATAACAATTGTCTTGGAAAAAAACACAAATTATGCCGTCCATGTGCAGCAGTTGCCGATTACTGCTAAACTTAAGAAATTCAAAAGTTAAATCCGTTCACAAGTGTCTGACTCAATCGAGTCCAAACTCAAACCTGAATCCAAAATCAAACACGAACTTGAAAACTTGATTATGAACCTGAATACTTAAATTCAAACATCAAATTCAAACTTGTATACTTGACTCGATTTGACCGAACCATGGTTATAACGTGACATGAATTTGACATGACTACTTGAACACATGATCACATCTTGAACCTGAACATTTTATATCCATGGTTTCGGCCATGATCTATAATCTTAATTTATACAATACAATACACGGGAATAAAGGGGTAGATTGGTACGGAATGTATATCGTGGCACGAGAGGTCACTTGAAAGACACCTAAATGAATTCATGTGCCGTTATCCTATGAGTTATGACAGGGCCTTGTACTACATGTTACCAAGTCCACGGGATAAGATGTACTCCTCTCGTATATATAAATACCTTCCTTATCAAATTAAAATTGACCACGTTAGAATAACTATCTTATACCAGTGAACGATCATATACAACCTTACCTGTTCTTTTCACATTATATACTATTTTCTCTTTCTTCTTTTGGGACATACCGAGTGCTGGTTCGCTGACGATATTTCTCTCTGTTTTCTTTCTTTGGAATGTTCTTCAGAAGGAACGGACTCTGAGGAGATAGAGCCGACCCAGGAGGATTTGGACCAGCTTACTGCATAGCCAGATTACTAGCTCCTTCCAGCCTATACTTACTTTCAGTATGCCGTTGTTTAGGTATCTGTTTTTACTATTGTATTTTTTATTTCAGACAGTTGTATGTAAAGTTGAATGTAAATAAAGTTGCTGTTTCATTTAATTACTCTTGTCATTTTTATTTTTTGTTATATTTTTTAATTACGCTTAACATATTTATTTCATAGTAAATACGTTGCGGGATTGCCACGTCACCGTTTCCGTCTATTAGAAAGTGGAGCGTGACAGAGACACTGGATTTGATTTGATGGGCATTGAAAATTTTATTTTTCTCCAACTGATGTTATATATGGAATCACCCAACTTGAAGCATTGAGCTTTTCCTTCTTTGATAATATGCATACTATATGGGAAAATTGTTAAGATGTCCTTTTTTGATGGAAATATCGTTTGAAGTACATTATGTTCCTTATATGTGAGATAATTTCTATCCAAAATGTTGGTGTGGATCAGTGACAAGGATCTGTATAAATCATGACACTTTTAAATTGAAAATATAATTCTACCCAAATACTTTCACATGTTCATAACAAAGTGACAAGGATCTGTATAAATCATGACACTTTTAATTTGAAAATATAATTCTACACAAATACTCTCACATGTTCATAACAAAATTTCTAAGGTTTAACCTCGCTCTAAAATAACCTCGAAGCCTTAAGGTAAATTATCGGATACCTTTTTCCTTTGCAAATACGTCTCTACAACTCTCTTCAGGAGAACCCATTTATGGATGGTGCGAATCATCACACATCCTTGGGATAGTAGAGCGAGATGCAGAACTTCTCATGGAGAATTCGATCTCGAAAGGAATAAAAATACGATTTTTTTAAAGAATTCGACTTTTAACAAATTAAATCATTTGAAAATTTTCATAAATCATAAATCCATATTTTTTTATGAAAACTAATTTTTGAAAAATATATTATTAAAATAAAAAATTAAAATTACAGAAAAATACCACAAAGTTTTCAAAAGTATAGTTTTCACAAAAATATCATAAACTTTTAAAAACTAGGTTTTATCATTAAAATACCATTGAGATTAAAATACCTCTTTATAAAAACTCTTAATATTATAAATCATCCTCGAGATTTATTTTTAAAACAATATTATAACATTTTTCATAAAACCCACTCGAGAAATGCAAACAATGTAAATACAATATAAACAACAAGAATAAATTTTTAAGGACACTACATTAATATAGATTTAAGTGGTATCATTTTTCTTGAGTCCCAGGAAGCCAGAGAAAGTGAGTGGTTACCTATTTAGATTAGACAATACTGCAAATTAACGGAGTTATCAATGACAATCGTTTTGGAAAAAGACATAAATCCTGCGGTCCATATGCAGCGGTTGTCCGATTATTTCCGAACTTAAGAATTTCAAAAGTTAAATTCATTAATAAGATATTGACTATAACTTGAATACACATTCGAATTTGTTGTAAACTCAAACTCGAATCCAACTCAAACCCAAACTTAAACACTTGATCTTGAACTTGAACCTGAATATCCAAACTTGAACTTGTATACTTGACTAGACCGAACCATGAATATAACTTGATATAAACTTGATATGAATATCTGAATACAACTTGAACCTGAACTTATACACTCTATATTCATGAATTTGGCAAAGACTTGTAAAATTGAACTATATACTGCAATACATGGGGATAAGGGGTAGATTGGTTTGAAACGTATATCGTGGCATGATAGGTCACTTTAAAAGACAGTTATATGAATTCACGTACCGTTGTCCCGCGGGTTATGATGGGGCCTTGTACTACTTGTTACCATAGTCCGCGGGGTAAGTTGGACTCCTCTCGTATACATGAATACCTTATTTATCAAATTACAAATAACCACGTTAGAATAGTTAACCTTATACTAATATATGGTATAATTAAGAAACCTTTTCATACAACCTTACCTGTTCAACAGTAATTGGTTTCTATTCATTTTTTTCTACATACAATCATTCATCATTACTTATTCCTTTAGGAGACTTACCGAGCGCTGCTTCGCTGACGACATTCCTCTCCTTTTTTTCCTTAGAATGTTCGACCGGAGGACCGAACTCTGAGAAGATAGAGCTGAGTCAGGAGGACTTGGACCAGTTCGCTACCCAGCCCGACTACTAGCTCCTTTCTGCATTTACGTTATGCATACCAATGTTTAGGCATTTGTTTAAATCATTGTATCTTTTTATTTTCGATAGTCGTATTTTAAATTTGAATGTAAATAAAGTTTGCTATTTAATTTTATTATTCTTGTTATTCTTGCACATTGTTATATTGCTTATTTAAACTTTATGTATTTATTAAGGGAAATGATCTTTCCCATAATAAATACGTTGCAGGCTTACCACATCACCGTTTCCGTCTACTGGGAAGCAGGGCGTGACAGGTTTTATTGGTGGCCCATACATGCCAGTTCTGCATGAAGTTGTAAGTAATATATCACAAGAATTATGAAATTCAGCAACTTTGAAATTCCTTTTAATTTCAAATTCCTTTAAATCCCATCTATATTCCTTGAATCTATCTTGAACTTCACGTTCGAATTCCTTGAATATAATCTCTCGACTTTAGAATCCTTATCTCCAGTTCACTCTTCTACTTGTATCTCGTAGGCCTATTAGCTTAGCTGGTCAGAGTTTCGATCGACGGAGCTCGAAGAAAACATCATTCTTAGCTTTTCTAGTATCTTGTTGCGACGTACTTTTTACGGGAATTTCGGGAACGAAATTCTTTTAAGGAGGGTAGACTGTAATGTCTGCACCATGATTTCATCCCTTTGAATTTTTCTTGTTTTCTTCGATAATTGTGTCTCGACGTGAAGAAAACGAAACTATAAACCCTTCATCTTCGTTTGATCTTATCTTCTTGATTTCTTAGCGTTTTCTTAAATCTTATCCTATTGGCTCTGATAGTAGGATTTGGGTGGCTTGAATGGTGTTATGTGATTGTAACTATGAACTGCAGTATGGTAACAATGCAGTACTCTATTTGAGTGACTTGAATTTCTTCCTTTGATTCTCCTTCCACTTGATTTAGCTATATTCTACCGCATATCCTTATCATTGATTATCGAATCCTATATTCTTTATTAACTTATATCTTTCCCTAATTTTAAATTCGATCCCTATTTACATTTCTTCCATACGAGTGCTTGCTCGAGACTTTCTTGGAAGCTACTCTTGATTAGGCTGACAGCATCTATTCTAATTTTCGAAACTCTTTGTCCTTTTGTTAATATTATTGTGGCTTACTCCAATCACACATGTTCTTATCGATGAGAGTACTGACTGATGGACCGTGACGGCGAAACATAATCTCTTTATCCTAACTTTGATCCTTGCTCTGTTGTAATATCCTTCTTGAGTAATTTCGAGAACGAATTTATTTTTAAGGAGGGCAGGATGTAACGACCCCAAAATCCCCATACTTTCATACTATCTTTCTTCAATAAAATACCGTATTTGTAATTTCAAATATATTATGTTTTTTTATTAAATATATTATTTCTATTTGATCATATATTTCTACTATTTTTCTCCCTGAGACCAAAAAGCCTGTTCTATTAGTTAATCACTTAAGCTATTTATTTCCTCTAAATCTTTTATTTCCAAAACCAATCCATCAACTGTAACAACTCCAATTTCAATGTAATTTTTTTTTTTAAAAGTTAATGTACAAATGGAGTATTTGCAATCCTGTGTACACTATAAGTATTTGATTTGCTTTTGATCAACAAGAAAACACTTGCGGCACATTGGTAAAGCCTTGCACTGCTGTGACGTAGCCCCTGTGATCGAATCCCTCCAGCCACATTATCTTTTTATTTAATTTTCTTTTAATCTTTTAGAAGTCCAAGAGTTTGCACGTGCACTATATGTAAAATGAAGAGACATAGAATAATCAATAATGTGAACTGAAGAAAATCAACCGACACCAATACGCGGAACAAATCCCACCATCCACCACCGGTTTTGGACCGGCGACGCATGCAAGGAAGACCGGTACCGCCGGGTCCCCCCGTAGGTACTCCTTTAAGATTTTTCCCCTGCCACCTCTTGACCTACCCCACTTCTCCTAGACTGTTTGTTTTCTCTGCAATTATCCAGAGAATTAAAATGCCCCTTTAATTCAATTTTTAATGCAATATTTAACCCTCTAAACCCTAATTTTCCCTATAAATACTACACTCCATTTAACTTCTCCTCACTCAAAGATTCCCTGTCAAAACTCTAAAAAATTCTCAAGTTCTTATAGTATGCAAATAGAGTTAGCGGAGGGTGAAGTTCCGGTGAAATTCCGAGGAGATTCCGGTGACGAAACAACGCCCCGGCACCTTCCCTAGCTTTCTTCTTCTCCCCTCTTAACTTGTAACCAGAAAGTCCCCTCTCCCATGTAAGTCCACGTTACCCACCCCGGTGCTTACGGGGAGGCGGAATATGTAAAAAATAATATTTTGACACAAGCTAACATGGACTAAAAACTTGAGGATCTTTGCCAAACCATTGCTAACATACAACAAGAGGTTCTATCTACTATGCTCAAGAGATTATACCTCACGAACCAAGTCCTTCGGGTCTTCTCTCCGCTTTCCTCCTCGTCAGTGCAAGCTCCAAGGATCGATCCGGATCTTGGTCACCTCCGCGGCCTCCTTGAGTCGAAGACGATCCGCCCGAGAGTTTGTAATCCGAGCTCCACCTCAAGCCGAGGTAACTAGGGCAACAAGTGTGCTACTCTTGATGTCCTAGGTGATGTAGAATATGATGGTGGATTTATTTGTCTATTTAAATCCTAATTATCTCAACACATGAGAACTAAAGGATTTCTTAGTGAGGAGGAGGAAGAAGAACAAAACATGAGAGCTCAAAAAATGAAGAGAGAGAAGGCAAAAGAATAATGAACTATGGAAAAAATAAAAATCAATCTTTTATCATAATTATGATGGCTAAGATTGATTTGACCACTATCATGTCTTGATAAAGCAAAAGAAGAGTCTAGAGCTCACATGAAGGATCCAAGTCAACAATGGTCAAAATATCAACATGGTCAAGCATGGTCAAAAGGTCAAAGCAATTAGCCATAACATAATTATCATTAAAAATATTAGTAAATATTTTCCTCACCTCATAATGGTTTTGACCGAACCAACGGTCAAAACCCTAATGAGGCACCTCCTCCTTCTTCGCTCCTCACAACCGTGCATACACACCCGCATCCGCATTCCGTAGAATGCGGATGCACAAAAGACAAAACTAATTCATCCATACAATACTAGGATCCGGCTTAAACCAAAGCCCACTAGGATTGTCTGCTCGAACAGCATACGCGCACAAATGCACGTAAGTGATCGTAGCCCTGCCGTAAAACCATACGGCCTTTACACCTTTTGCCCAGGGTAGGGAAACTCTCTGTGTGGGACTCTAAAGACTCGACACTACGCTGGCAGTGGGTTTAACCACAGACCGCAAGCGGCACTAACTGTACGTAACGGTCCCCAGGTAGATATCGATAAGAAGGCCGATGAGGTAAACCCATCCGAATTCCTACTGATCCTGAATGTGACAATCTCCGTACAGTCCGGTCTGTTCGTCTGAGAATATCGCATGGCGGGCCTAGGGGGCGGTAAACGTCAGTCCTCTAATAGCGGTACAAGTCGTGTCGGAGTGTAGCCCAGAACACCCTGAGATAACACTGGAAACGCTACCAGTATATCTCGCTTGCCCTGGCCAGGGACTTTGTGTAATGGCTCTCCTAGACACAACGCGATATCAACCCCAAATACCGGGAGAGACGAATCCTGTCTAACCGTCACTGCCTCCAAGTGCTTCGGGACTACACCCAACTACTACCTGTTTGCACGACTCCTTTGAGCTGTGGTAGGGTAGTAATCAAAGAACAGTGGGAACACACTCGAGGTGAAGTGATAGTGTCAAGTCAACGTACTAAGCTGTACTCATGTCACCTGAAAACTGATAACTGACGATAGGCATAATACCAACCAACAGTTCCCGACGAGTCCTGTCCAGTGTACTCGTAACCTAACGAGCACCCGCATACTATCTCAAGTACGACGTACTAATGGCTGTGGGACAGACCATCTCCCCTGCTGGGATGAGAAGCGCATACGCTAGTCTACTCCGGAGTATCGATGCCCCGTCTCGATAATCCTACGACTAGGGACCTGTATAAGGATGTGCTTGTAGATTACCCAGCCCCCACTAGTGTGACTGCCATCACAACGCTGGTAATCATGCAAAGATCCTAAGGGTTCCACTAATATGTATAGGAGATATGCTAAAAGAAACACATGCACACATTAAAGTAGAAACAAACCAAGTAGCATACTACGATTTTGAGCAAGATTGTCTATACAACTGTGAATATCCCAAAATTCTATTAAGTAATATACAAACTAGTATGATACAGTAATGGCCTCTAGGGCATATACACTAACAATATCCCACTTGCACTAAGGCCATGTACTGGCGTATCGAAGACCTATCATCTCGATCAGCCGCTCGAACTGAGTCTGGGGTATGGCCTTCGTGAATAGATCTGCAGTGTTATTCTCCGAATCTACTCTCTTCACCTCGATCTCCCGGCGATCTACGATCTCCCTGATCAGGTGGTACCGCCTAAAAATGTTCCTGGACTTCTGATGGGACCTGGGTTCCTTCGCTAAAGCAATAGCGCCGTTGTTGTCACAATACAGCGGTATTGGATCAACAATGGTAGGAACCACCTGAAGCTCCGTGAGGAACTTCTTCATCCAGACAGCTTCCTTTGCGGCATCGCAAGCAGTTATGTACTCCGCTTCCATAGTTGAGTCAGCAACGGTTTCCTGCTTGGAGCTCTTCCAGCAAACCGCCCCTCTATTGAGGGTAAAGACATAACCCGACATGGACTTGGAGTCATTCTTGTCACTCTAGAAGCTGGAGTCAGGAAAGGCCTCGATCTGGAGGTCTTTTCCGCCATACACCAAGAACATCTCCTTAGTCCTTCTCAGGTACTTGAGAATGTTCTTTACTGCTATCCAGTGTTTCTCCCCTGGGTCCGACTGATACCGGCTTACAACGCTTAATGCGTATGCTATATCTGGTCTGGTACATAACATCGCATACATTATAGAGCCTACCGCAGATGCGTAGGGTATAGATGACATGCGGGCCCTTTCCAAATCAGTCTTGGGAGATATCTCTTTGGAGAGGGTGATTCCGTGACAAGCCGGTAGATTACCGCGCTTTGAATCTTCCATACTGAATCGTTTCAGTATGGTGTCGATGTACCTGGATTACGAAAGTCCCAACATCCTCTTAGATCTATCACGATAGATCTGGATCCCCAGAATGTAGTTGGCATCGCCTAGGTCCTTCATGGAGAACCTCTGTGACTAGAATCCTTTGACTGACTGTAGCATAGGAATATCATTTCCTATTAGGAGAATGTCATCCATGTACAAGACGAGGAATACCACAGTTCTCCCTACAATTTTACTGTAAATGCATGGTTCATCCGGATTTTTGATAAAGTCGAATTCTTTGACAGTATCATTAAAGCAGATGTTCCAACTCCGCGATGCCTGCTTCAGTCCATAGATGGACTTAAGCAACTTGCACACTTTACCGCTGCTCCCACTCTGAATGAATCCCTCTAGCTGATCCATATAGACGCATTCTTCCAAATTTTCATTTAGGAAAGCCGTCTTTACGTCCATCTGCCAGATCTCATAATCGTGGAAGGCAGCAATGGCAAGAAGGATCCGAATGGATTTAAGCATAGCCACTGGAGAAAAGGTTTCGTCATAGTCCAAACCAGGTCTTTGATGAAAACCCTTAGCAACAAGTCTAGCTTTATAGGTTTCAACCTGCCCATCTACACCAATCTTCTTTCTGAAGATCCATTTGCATCCTACGGGTTTTACCCCTTCTGGAGCAACATCCAAAGTCCAAATTTTGTTGGTGTACATGGACTCCATCTCAGTCCGTATTGCATCCAGCCATTTCATTGAGTCACCACTCTGAATGTCTTGCTGGAAGCTAGTAAGCTCATCATTTTCAATGACGCAATCCTCTCGATCCCCGTCTATGAGAAAACCGTAGTATCTCTGCTTACTACTTCTGCGGAGTGGCGTTGGGATGTCCGATTCTCCTGAAACTTCTGGTTCTACCGAGCTTTCAGTAATAGCGTGTGATTCTGGAATTTCTTCCAGTTCTATTGTGCTCCCACTTATCCGATTTTCTAAAAATTCAGTTTCCAAGAAGTGGGCATGCTGAGAAACAAAAACCTTTTGTTCCTTTGCGGAATAGAAAAGATATCCCCTGGAGTTCTTGGGGTATCCCACAAACTTACACAGTACTGAGCGTGCCTCGAGCTTGTCCGCATGCTGCTTCTTTACAAAAGCCGGACATCCCCATGTCTTAAGATACTTAAGACAGGGTTTCTTCCCACTCCACATCTGATATGGGGTGGTAGGCACAGTCTTGGTTGGAGCCTTGTTCAAAATATATGCAGCTGTTTCTAGTGTATAACCCCAGAAAGATCGCGGTAACTCAGCCTTACTCATCATGGAACGAACCATATCCAATAGAGTTCGATTCCGTCTTTCCGATACACCGCTGTATTGTGGTGTGTATGGAGGAGTAAGCTGAGAGAGAATTCCATTCTCTTTTAAGTAGCCCAGAAACTCGGCACTCAAGTATTCAGCACCTCGATCAGATCTCAGTATCTTGATACTTTTGCCTGTTTGTTTTTCAACTTCATTCTTGTATTCCCGAAATTTCTCAAAGGCCTCTGATTTATGCTTCATCAGGAAGACATGTCCATACCTAGAGAAATCATCCGTAGAAGTAATGAAGTATGAATAACCACTTCGCGCATGTGTAGACATTAGACCACACACGTCACTGTGTATGAGTCCCAAGAGCTCGCTCGCTCTTACTCTGTGTCCAGTGAACGGAGTCTTTGTCATCTTTCCCATAAGATAAGATTCACAAGCAGCATAAGACTGATACTCGAACGGATTCAAGTATCCCTCTTTATGTAACTTTGTTAACCGTGTCTCATTAATGTGACCCAGTCTACAATGCCATAAGAAAGCCTGATTTGTTTCTGAAGACTTTCTTTTAAGTGTGTTTTGGATACTGAAAACCTGAGCTTGATTCAATACGTATACCCCGTTTTCTAATGTACCTGACCCAATCAGAACTTCATTTAGGTGGATGTGGACCACATCGCTTACAAAAGTAAAATCATATCCTTCCTTGGAAAGTAAGGATACAGATATGATATTACAAGTCACACTAGGTACATACAAACAGTCACGCAGAATCAATATCTGCCCAGTTGTCATTCCAAGATGATATTCCCCTACGGATTCAGCGTCTATGCTCATTCCGTTGGCAACCCTGAGAGTCATATCACCTATCCTGATAACTCTATGGTTTCTCAGAGCCTGTAATGAATTACAGATGTGAGATCTTGATCCGGTATCCAATACCCAGGAAGTAGGGTTAATTGAGATACAGTTTTCTACTACAAACACACCCGAAGCCGAAGCCACAACATGCTTCGAATCCTGGCTACTGGCTTTGCTAGCCCTGCAATCCTTCTGCCAATGTTCATTCCCGTAACAATAGGAACGTCCCTCCTTTACTACATCCAGTCCCGAAACTTTTGCCCTTCCCTTTCCTTCTATTTCCCTGGTTTCCTTTAGGATATAAGTAGAGGCAGAGACTGTAGAATCAAGTCAGTATTTGACCCGTTCTTCAACGTGGTCTTCAGGTCCGTGAGCTCATCAAAATAGCTAGTCTCTATAAAGACGTTGTCCCCTACAGATGACCCGAAAGCCAACCTCGCTTGAAGCAATTCGTTCGAGGTCTCATATCTTGCGATACGAGATTGCTCTCCATATAAATCTTTGTTATGGAGGAAGATAGAAACTAAGTCCATCTTCTCGTGCTGCCTCTGGTATGCACCATCAACTGAGGCCAACACGAGGCACTTGGCGTTCGCACAGTCTTTTTCCGATGTCTTACGGATATCAATATCCGCGACAGTGGAAACTGGTCCTGAGATGGCAGGGGTTTGATTAGTTAAGAGGTGTCCCAGTTTTTCATGGGTAATGGACATCTGGACAGACCTTTGCCAGTCATAACAGTCAGATTCAGTCATTTTATTATCTAGATGTAACCTATGTGTGGTCACTGGGTCGCTGCAATTAAGAGAGAGAGAAGAAAACACTCAGCATGATACTCTTGCAAGTTTAGATTGGTTTTTAATTTATCTAAACAGGATGGCTCCCACTGTTTCTCGAATCCTTCCTCAAACCATAAAAGAAGAATTAGTCGGGATCAATTTCACTGTACAATACTTGCTTAACCGTTCAGCCAGCCCAGTGTCGGTACTTCAAGGGAGGTTTTACGACGCTTTCGCGAAGTTCCTTAATTAAATAACCTCTTTTCCCTATGGGCGTAGCCCTGCTAACACCTTTCTAGCCACCTACTTGGTTTATAGCATTGATCGTTAAGTGAAAAGTTTCCCGAGGAGTAGCGGATACTCACAGTAGGATTGGTATCCAAATATCATTGTGAGATAATGCTGAAGGAATCCTACCAACATTATCAAACTCCAAATGGTATGCAGCACTAGCAAGTTTCAGTTTCTTTAGAAACTCCCGATGTGGATTTTTGCCCCATGCTCTTATGACCTTGACGAAGGTCAACAAATCATAAATCACATGTCAAGTTCTACCCATCATTGTCCAGGTTAATTTGAACCCACCCGTATATACCCTTGACGAAGGTCAACAAGGTAATACGACTGTCCCAAACCAACGCATCTATCTATGCTACATATGAACACCCAACGGCTACCAATCACTATGCCTTGACGAAGGTCAACAAATATAGTTTGAATACTATTGAATATTCATATGAAATGACGGAGGGCTACGAATGGTTTTGGCGAAATCGTGAACGTAGTGAACTTGATATAATCGAAGGAACGTGATAGCTTTTAAAAGGAGTGGTTCAAGCTCCGCATTTTTAAAAGTTTTCTGTTTTGAAAAGAAACCGAGTGGTTTTGAAACTGTTTCAACGATTTAACTTTGGTTTATTTTCTTGCATTAATTTAATGCGTCCATCAATTAATCCTACCATTGCAGAAAACAACGAAAATATGACGTAAGCTTATGCCATCCGCATTCGCCATGGGGCCCCGTCATCACCCGTTAGGTTACTTAACTAACGACAGAGCGGGGGATAGACTAGCGCGGATGCAAAATATAAGCAACGCCTACTAGATATCATATATTGATATATACATTCATCAGATGCAATGACAGCCATTTCAGATCACAGATGAACACATTGGATATACTAGGAATCCGTGTTTAATTCGAGCCTGCAACGAAAGACGGATTACACGGTCGCGATGAATAGCCAAACCTCACCCTAGACCCCTACAGGTGCGGCAAACTACCCGCCAAGTACCCGAAGTGGAGCAACCTCCCTCAACAACGTGAGTAGGCCACTCAGCACTTCAAAATACCCAGTAGTTTGTGCACCCCACCTTGGGTCTATCCTAGGAGCAAAAACAGTAAAAGAAATAATATACAATAGCTGCTACAACCTCATCCCGGATGTGCGGCCATAAAAATAATATTACATCAATTTACATATTACATCAAATGAAAAATAAAGAAACTCTCATCTCACAAACCCCGGCTATTCATCCGCGACAATCCAACAAGTTCATATACACAAACTAACATCACAGATCACAGATATGTATAACCCCCACTAATCGACGTATAGTGATTAGTAGACGTTCGATACATATATCACATCACAGAATATCTGATTAGCAAAAGTACTTCGAATTTCGATCGATAACTTGATTTGAAACTACCCCAAGCACAACACAGTACTCAGCAAAATCTGGGCAGAAACAAACTATCTTAAAAATCACAAAACCATCACAGAGAACCCCTGAAGAAATTTGGTGCGCGGCCGAGTCAACTCGGCCGCGGATCCTCGACGGATCGCTTGGATCGGCTGCGGATCCGCGGTCTTCTGAGTGACCCAGGAGCCTAAATTTCTACAGTTTTCCCAAAAAAGCCAGCACGTATTTTTAAGGCCCCCTGAAAAATTTTTGGACCAGTTTTTGAAAACGACAGAAAAGTGCCTTTTTCGATGTGTTTTGCGATATTTTCCGGCGATCGAATTTCTAACACTTTGCTAACAAGTTAGTAATAGTTTAGCGAGGCTCTGATACCACTGTAAGTCCATGTTACCTACCTCGATGCTTACGGGGAGGTGGAATAGGTAAAAAATAATTTTTTGACACAAGGTAACATGGACTAAAAACTTGAGGATCTTTGCCAAACCATTGCTAACATACAACAAGAGGTTCTATCTACTATACTCAAGAGATTATACCTCACGAACCAAGTCCTTCGGGTCTTCTCTCCGCTTTCCTCCTCGTCCGTGCAAGCTTCAAGGATCGATCCGGATCTTGGTCACCCCCGCGGTCTCCTTGAGTCGAAGACGATCCACCCGAGAGTTTGTAATCCGAGCTCCACCTCAAGCCGAGATAACTAGGGCAACAAGTGTGCAACTCTTGATGTCCTAGGTGATGTAGAATATGATGGTGGATTTATTTGTCTATTTAAATCCTAATTATCTCAACACATGAGAACTAAAGGATTTCTTAGTGAGGAGGAGGAAGAAGAACAAAACATGAGAGCTCAAAAAATGAAGAGAGAGAAGGCAAAAGAATAATGAACTATGGAAAAAATAAACCAATCTTTTATCATAATTATGATGGCTAAGATTGATTTGACCACTATCATGTCTTGATAAAGCAAAAGAAGAGTCTAGAGCTCACATGAAGGATCCAAGTCAACAATGGTCAAAATGTCAACATGGTCAAGCATGGTCAAAAGGTCAAAGCAATTAGCCATAACATAATTATCATTAAAAATATTAGTAAATATTTTCCTCACCTCATAATGGTTTTGACCGAACCAACGGTCAAAACCCTAATGAGGCATCTCCTCCTTCTTCGCTCCTCACAACTGTGCATACACACCCGCATCCGCATTCCGTAGAATGCGAATGCACAGAAGACAAAACTAATCCATCCATACAATACTAGGATCCGGCTTAAACCAAAGCCCACTAGGATTGTCTGCCCGAACAGCATACGCGCACAAGTGCACGTAAGTGATCGTAGCCCTGCCGTAAAACCATACGGCCTTTACACCTTTCGCCCAGGGTAGGGAAACTCTCTGTGTGGGACTCTAAAGACTCGACACTACGCTGGCAGTGGGTTTAACCACAGACCGCAAGAGGCACTAGCTGTACGTAACGGTCCCCAGGTAGATGTCGATAAGAAGGCTGATGAGGTAAACCCATCCGAACTCCTACTGAGCCTGAATGTGACAATCTCCGTACAGTCCGGTCTGTTCGTCTGAGAATATCGCATGGCGGGCCTAGAGGGCGGTAAACGCCAGTCCTCTAATAGCGGTACAAGTCGTGTCGGAGTGTAGCCCAGAACACCCTGAGATAACACTGGAAACACTACCAGTATATCTCGCTTGCCCTGGCCAGGGACTTTGTGTAATGGCTCTCCTAGACACAGAGCGATATCAACCCCCAATACCGGGAGAGATGAATCCTGTCTAACCGTCACTGCCTCCAAGTGCTTTGGGACTGCACCCAACTACTACCTGTTTGCATGACTCCTTTGAGCCGCGGTAGGGTAGTAATCAAAGAACAGTGGGAACATACTCGAGGCGAAGTGACAGTGTCAAGTTAACGGACTAAGCTGTACTCATGTCACCTGGGAACTGATAACTGACGATAGGCATAGTACCAACCAACAGTTCCCGACGAGTCCTATCCAGTGTACTCGTAACCTAACGAGCACCCGCATACCATCTCAAGTACGACGTACTAATGGCTGTGGGACAGACCATCTCCCCTGCTGGGATGAGAAGCGCATACGCTAGTCTACTTCGGAGTATCGATGCCCCGTCTCGATAATCCTACGACTAGGGACCTGTATAAGGATGTGCTTGTAGATTACCTAGCCCCCACTAGTGTGACTGCCATCACAACGCTGGTAATCATGCAAAGATCCTAAGGGTTCCACTAATATGTATAGGCGATATGCTAAAAGAAACACATGCACACATTAAACTAGAAACAAACCAAGTAGCATACTACCATTTTGAGCAAGATTGTTTATACAACTGTGAATATCTCAAGCTTCCATTAAGTAATATATTAACTAGTATGATACATTAATGGCCTCTAGGGCATATACACTAACACCCCCTCTCATCTTCTATTCTAAAAACTTTCATTTCTAAAAGCTAACGGAAGCGGAGTTAATCCGACTTCCGATTCGGTTTTTCTTTAAAAAATTCTATTTTTCTTAATTAATAAAATACGACACTCTCATATAATGTTTAACAAACATTAAAACAAGTTTCATCTCAAAAGAATTTATTATGCAACTTTTATCCCATTTTTACGGTAAAATACCATATACTTTACTTTCGACATAGTTCAACATATTTCTTGTATCAACTTTAGAAAACTCACGAGGTAATGACCCACTTCATCACAACACTCATCCTTGATATAGCATGATAGTTTGTAAAATATTCTTTTGGGACAAAATACGACATTACAAATAAATATCATCAAACTTACAAAACCATTTCTTTAAAAAGTGTGTCAATCAATTCCTTACAATTGCGCCTCTAGAACCAATTTTTGGGGACCCCATTCGGGATGGTGCGGATTATCGCACATTCTTGGGGCTAGTAGAGTGAGATACAGACCTCCGAAAGGAGCATTTGATCTCGATAGGATTTTAATGCATTTTTCTTTAGAAAATGAGATTTCTATAAAAATAAATAAATTTCATTTTTATTAATAATATATATATATATATAACTATTATAAAAATATCTATTTTAATTATATTATATAAATATTCCAATTTTTCTAACTCAAAGGAATCAGTATAACAGGAATATACCATTACAATTCAATGCAAAATACCGATATTCAATAAAATACCATATACTATGAAAACTAGGTTTTACTCATTAGAAATTTCACTTTTATAAAATATATATCTATGAAAATCCTAAAGACGATAATTAAATGCTTGAGGTGTATTTTGGAATTATATCAAAGTTATTTTTACATAAAACTCTCTCAAGTTATACTAAATTACAATAAGAACCCTAGTAAATATAGGTTTAAGCGGGACCAATTCACTTGAGCCTTAGAGAGCCGAAGAATGTGGGTGCTTGCTTATCTAAGGTTGACAATCTAAAAAATGGTGTTATCAATACGGTAATTATCTTGGAAAAAGACACAAATCTTTCCGTCCATGTGCAGCATTTACCGATAACATCAAAAGTAACTCAGGATTTCAAGTTCTTTTCAAAGTGTCTGACTCAGATTGAGTCTCAATATAATCAATCTGACTTGAATATGATTCAAGTATAAACTATAATACAATATGAATTTATGAATCCGTCTATTCAATCTATATCAATCCATATTGACTGAACCGAACCATGGATATATTCCGTCTACATGACTTTCCATTTATATCCATTCTGTTTATTGATATCATGGTTTTGGTAAGTCATCCATCTATATAACAACACAATACAATCAATACAAAAGATATCGCGGGGTTTATAAGGGGGTAGATTGGTACGAAATGTGTTAAAAGTGGCATGAGACTGCAACCTTAATACACCTAACATGAATATCCATTGCCGTTGTACCGTGGCTGAACGGTTCCTTGTGCTCCGTATACCTTGGTCTCCGGAATAGTGGGACTCCTCTCGTATACACTGGCATATTCTGTACCAAGCTATAAACAACCGTGTTAACATTATAATCAAACTTTAATAATTCTACTCTATTTCTTTCTATTCTATTTCTACCTATCTTTGGGACTTACCGAGCAATTGTTCGCTGACGACATTCTTTTTCTTTTTTCTTTGGAATGTTGTCGGGTGATTTGGACGCCCTAGAGATCGAGTCCAGTACTGAGGACTTGGTGCAGTTTGCTATCGACCCAGAGCTGTAGACACTTGTACATACTTTTCATTTCAGTTATGCCATTGTTTAGGCATTGCTTTCTATTCATGTATTTACTTTCCAGTTGTACCTGTAAAAGAATTTTTAATAAATAGAATTGCTGTTCATTTATATTCCTGTCTCTTTTTTACCTTTACTTTATATTGCATAGATACGCTTAGCGTATTTACTTCTGAGTAAATACGTAGCAGGCCTCACCGCGTCCCCTTACTGTATACCGGGAAGCGGGGCATGACAAGTTTTATTGACGGCCCATGCAGGTCAGCTCTGTATGGACACGCAGTTCAGCTCTGCATGGACATGCGGGTCAATTCTGCATGAAGTCCTAAACAATATAACACAAGAATCAGCAACTATAAACATACTTTGAATCTGTCCTAAGCCAAATTTTCTTTCAAGGTTATGGATTCCCTAAACAACACCAGCACCAACTTCAACAACACACCACCACCTCTACCGCTTACACCTACCGTCGCTGCTCCAATCAATGAGCATACGGTACTGCTTGAGGCGATTCGCAACCTCTTGGAGGGACAACAGCAGCAGACTGCTATTTTGATGAACCGTCCAGAAGCAGAAGCACCTGGGGTAAAACAATTCTGGGCTTTGCACCCCAAGCAGTTTTCAGGAAAAGAGAGCCCTCTAGAAGCTGAGGAATGGGCTCAGAGTATTGAAGATGACCTGGCAGCGACACAAGTGCCAGAGATCGCTTGGGTTCGAGTTGTGAAGATGCAGCTCACTGACAACGCCCGAGTCTGGTGGAAGGCGGAAGAAAACCGTCTTGACCAACCTATCGAATGGAGGACTTTTCGCGATATGTTTGACGCGAAATACTTCCAGAAACTGCCCGATTTAACATGGAGCAGCAGTTCATTCACCTACAACAGGGTTCAATGTGGACCAAGTCCGTGGATGAATATGACGCTGAGTTTACCATGCTCAGTAGCTAAGATATGTCTCAATATTCGATTTTCAAATATCACATACTACACAGCTAACACAAGACCTTAACAGGTTCGCGGCACATTTGATACCAACTGCTGAGATCAGATCTAGAAGATTTCAGCGAGGTTTAGATTCGAAAATCCAAGCTGCTTTAGTTACAGGGGATTTCCCAACCCACGAGTTGGCCTTGAAAACGGCTCGCCGATACGAGGCAGTAGTGAAGATGAAGGGTAGATCCTACTCTGCCGGAATGAAGCGTCCTGCCACTCAGATGGCAGGAGGAGCCTCTTCAAGGCCATAATTTGTGCCCAGGATACCGGGAGTACCGAACAATCGGCCCAGCCCAGCCTTTTGTACATACTACTGGAGAGATGGAAATTTGGAGAAGGACCGTCGGCGTGCAAATCGCCTTTGCTTAGTCTGCGGCTCAGCTACTCATGATATTGGGTCTTGTCCTCGTAGACATAACCGAAATGCTGCACCCAGGCCAGCAATCACTTATCAGCAGTGCCCTGCCATCCAGGTACCTGCTCCATGACTCACACTACCTGCTCCACCTCTTCGTGGACCGACTGCACCTCCTCCTCGTCAGTTCCATCAAGCTCAATAGAACGTATCTCAAGTACAAAGGAACAGGCAGAGAAATGCTCCTCCAGCAAGGAGGAATGTACCGTGGCGACATGCTTTCACAATGACTGTGGAAGAAGCTGAAGTCACCGGCCAAGTCATTACCGGTAACACTTTCCTTTCAACCATTCTTTCAGTCTATACACATACCTACATATCTTTTCCTTATACCTAAAACCTATCCCACATAACTTAGGTACAATCTTAGTCGCCTCACTCCCCGCACTAGCACTCTTCAATACTGGAGCATCACATTGCTTTATATCGCAACGGTTCGTCCGAACTCATGCGATTCCAATCAAACTTTTCGTATCCAGCTGGAATATCAGTTCAGGGAACGGCGTTCTAAAGGCAGTAATGGGATACGACCTATGTCCATTTTTCGTCTGCAGTAGAGAATTCTATGTTGACCTCAAGGTGCTAGATATACCGAATTTCGTGTCGTTTTGGGTATGGATTGGCTTGGAACTTTCTATGCTACCATTGACTATCGTCAAAGGAGGGTAGTGTTTGAGATTCCAGAGCATCCGGTCTTTTATTTCAAAAGTGGAGAACGTACCCTGGAGCCAAGCACATACAAGGCAAAACCGAAAAAGGCAGTGATTGCAACACTTCAAGCGGAGGATGGATCGAAGCCAGAAGTAGTTTGAGAGTTCGATAATATATTTCCTAAAGACATATCAGGTTTGCCTCCTGACCGAGCTCTTGAATTCAGCATTGATTTAGTACCTGGAGCACAACCGGTGATCAAAGTACCGTATCGGTTAAGCCTTAAAGGTTTGAAGGAGATTCGTACTCGGTTGGACGAATTATTGGCGAAAGGATGGATTCGCCCCAGCACTTCAAGTTGGGGATCGCCAGTTCTACTTGTGAAGAAGAAGAAAGGTTCATATCGAATGTGCATTGATTATTGAGTTCTGAACGATGTAACTATAAAGAACAAGTATCTATTCCCACGCATCGATGATCTGTTCGATCAGCTAAGTGGATCTTGTGTTTTCTCCAAGTTAGATCTTCGTTCGGGTTATCATCAGGTGAAGGTCAAAGAATCTGATATCCATAAAACGGCATTCAGAACTTGCTACGGTCATTACGAATTTCTTGTGATGCCATTTGGAGAGACCAACGCACCAGCTATATTCATGAGCCTAATGAATCATGTTTTCCGAGAGTACCTAGACAGGTTTGTTGTCATCTCCATCGACAACATCCTGGTGTATTCTAAGAGTCGGAAAGAACATGCCGAGCACCTACGAATTGTCCTGGAGACTCTACGACAGTATCAAATCTATGCCAAATACAGCAAGTGTGAGTTTTGGCTAGATCATGTCGGTTTTCTTGGACATATCCTATCAGGCGATGGAATCTCTGTAGATCCAGCTAAAGTATTAGCAGTAAGCGAACGGCCGACACCGAAATAAGTGAAGGACATTCGAAGTTTCTTGGGTCTAGCAGGATATTACAGAAGGTTTATTGAAGGATTTTTGAAAATTGCAACACTCCTGACCAAGCTCACATGTAAAGATGAAGAATTCGTGTGGTCAGAAGCATGCGAACAAGCTTTCGTAGAACTCAAGACAAGATTGACATCATCACTTATTCTTGTCATACCAGACCAATCTGGTGATATCGAAGTGCATTGCGATGCATCCGGTAAGCGATTAGGATGTGTTTTATATCAGCACAGTAAAGTTGTGGCTTATGCTTCAAGACAGCTGAAGCTTCATGAGCACAATTATTCGACGCATGATTTGGAGTTGGCAGCCGTTATTTTCGCTCTGAAGATTTGGCGCCATTATCTTCTTGGTGAACGAGTGAACATATACACAGATTACATTGTTTCGCCCAATCAGAGCAAAGCTCTGTTCAATTTCAAAATTCAAAATTTTGAAGCAACGCTTCAAGTCTCGGGCGCAACGCGCCACGCGTCAGGCGCTAATACGTCAGCGCAACGCCCAAGAAGGCGCGCCCAATCAGAGCAGAGCTCTATTTGTCTGAAGCAACGCTTCAGTTGCGCTGCGCTCTGCGCTGCGCGACACGTGTCAGCGCAGATACGCTAGCGCAGTTGCGCTGCGCGACACGTGTAAGCGCAGATGCGCTAGCGCAGTTGCGCTGCGCTGCGCGACACGTGTCAGCGCAGATGCGCTAGCGCAGTTGCGCTGCGCTCTGCGCTGCGCGACACGTGTCACGCGCTGGGGCATCTGCGCCAAACTAAATTAAGATTTTAAGAAATCTTTTCTGTTCTTGTTAAAACAAGAAGATTTTCTTCTGCAAAGCAGAAGCCCTTGGATTAAAGATCCAACGGTGGGGAAAATTCCCCAGATCACTCAGAGAATGATCTCTTTAACAAATTTAACTAATTTGTGAGCACTATAAAAAGGACCCTAAGCCTCAATTCAAAGGCATGAACATTTTTTTGAAAACTCAAGAACTTTAAACAGAGAGAATTCTGAGAAGATTTCAAGAAAAAGGTAAAGAACCTTCATGAATTAGAAGAAATTCCTTCTAATAGATCATTGATCTAAAAACAAGATCAATGATCTCTACATAATAAACAGTGCTTTGCACTTCTTGTGAACCTCCGGTTCTTTAAAAACAATAAAAAAAATAAAAAATAATAGTGCTTTGCACTTTTATGAACCTCTGGTTCTTCAAACAAAGAAAAAACTTTTTTTTTCTTTGATCTAATTTAGATCAAGAAATTAAACAGTGCTTTACACTTCCCTTCTTGAATCTAAAAAATTCTTAGTGCTTTGCACTTCCAAACTGAGCCGTTGCGCTCTTAAGAGAGCGCCACGTGTCGGCTATAGAACCACTTGCGCTAAGCGCCCTTAAGGTAGAGCTTTGCTCTTTGGAATTGGCGCAACTCGCTGAGAGCGCGCCACGTGTCGCCAGCGCAACAGCGCAGCGCACTGCGCTAGTGCGCTTGAGCTCGCCAGAGCATGACACGTGTCTTCACCACAAGCGCTTGCGCTCAGTAATAGACGCAAAGCGTCTGACAAATGCAAGGCATTTCACTTCCTGAAGGGCCAGGCCCAATTAAAAGGCTTAACAGGCCTAACAAATAAAATGCTGTGCATTGTTTGAAAGGGCAGTACCCAACTGAAAGGTCCAATGGACCAAAACAAATGATCTGCATCATAATAAAAAGGGCAGAGCCCAGTCAAAATAGGCATAAATGACCTGAAGTAATGCAATGCATTATTTAAGTGGGGGCAAAGCCCTAGCACAGGTCTAATAGACCAAAAATAAATAAGGGTGTTGAACATTTTCAACTGGACTTAGCCCAATTTTGGCCGTAAGTCCTTAAATTAAATCGGTTGAGCAAAGATTGCTCTCTTAAATTAATCTATATCCGGTTCGAGGGTACATCTCCGAGCTCCTCTGACACCTATCGTTGTAATCCTTCAACGATATCAGAGAGGTGACGGGTCCCAACAACCACATACATTAATATGGACCGAGACGTCCTTAAACTAATATTGGACCGAGACGTCCTTAAACTAATATCGGATCGAGACGTCCCTAAACTAATATTGGACCACCACGTCCCTAAACTGGAATATGGACCACCACGTCCCTAAACTGGCACAATAGAGCCCAAATGCTCTTTTGTCGGACCTAAACGGTCCCGTTAAGTTGATCTTAGTCTCAAACTGGATTAACGTATCCTTAACAAACGTTTGAGTCGATCTTAGCCTCAAAAATGGCTAATGTATCCTCCAAACAGACTTTAGTCCCAAATTGGACTATGAATCCCCCAAACTGGAATAATAGAGCCTCCAAACGCTCTTTTGTCGGATCTAAACGGTCCCGTTTAAGTTGATCTTAGCCCCAAACATGGCTAACGTATCCTTAAACATTCAAATGGATTATAAAACTCCCAATTAACTCTGGTTCGAGGGTACATCTCCGAACTCCTCTGATACATGTCGTTGTAATCCTTCAACGACGTCAGAGAGGTGACGAGTCCCGATGGCCATACATTAAGTTAATCACTACGTTAAGTGGATCTTAGTCTAAAACAGTGTAGGGTGTTTTTTCGTCACCCCATTGAGATGGGAATACGCGCACGCTTGTCAGGCGTACTACAGATTCCCCCTGCCCAGGGTAGGCCAGGGTTTAATGATTGTGGGGATCCGAATCTCCGGCAGCCGCGGACTAAGCTGCCGTTAATTACCCCTCGCCTTTGGGGCGAGGGAACCTCCGATTAATGGGTTAAACTGGTCATGCGAACTCAATGTGCGGTGTGCGTGTGTTTTGTTTTGAAAGGGGGGTTTTGGATATATCGGGAGCCACGCAGAGTTTTTACGGGGGTCCCGCTACCCGGATAGCGGGCTGGGGGTCAAGGGGGCTAGCAGCCCCCTTGCGGGGTTCGGGGCAGCGCCCCGGCCCGAAAATTTTTTTGAGGGGGAGAATGTTGCGGAGTATGTGTATGTGTACATTTGTATACATATGTATACATATACATGTATATATAAATAAAGGGGAAAATGGCATCCAAAGGATGCGTGGGGCAGCACCTTGGGCGCTGTGCGCTTAGGTGCTGTGCGCTCAGGCGCAAGCGCGCCACGTGTCGGCACGTGGGCGCTTTGCGCATGAGCGCTGCGTGCAGGTGCGCAAGCGCGCCACGTGTCGGCACGTGGGCGCTTTGCGCACTTGCGCAAGCGCGCAGATGCGCAAGCGCGCGCGCCACGTGTCGGCACGAGGGCGCTTTGCGCACTTGCGCAAGCGCGCAGGTGCGCAAGCGCGCGCGCCACGTGTCGGCACGCGGGCGCTTTGCGCACTTGCGCACTTGTGCAAGCGCGCGCGCCACGTGTCGGCACGCGGGCGCTTTGCGCACTTACGCAAGCGCGCAGGTGCGCAAGCGCGCGCGCCACGTGTCGGCACGCGGGCGCTTTGCGCGCTTGCGCTGCGCGCTGCTAAAACAAATTTCTCAGAAGAGAAATCAGAGAGGAGTTGGACTCCTGAGTGTGTGTTTTTTTTTTTTTTTTTTTTTGGGTTTAGTGAACGATGTTCTTCTTCCTCCTGTTGCTTGCTGGATCTTGAAGATCAAGAGATGTGAAATCTCAAAATCTCTTCTTTTTCAGATCTAATGATAGATCCAAGTTCCCCTTTGTGGGTTTTGTGGTGAAAAACTAATTTGTTTTGAAAAAGGAAGAGTAAAACTCTTGATTTAATTCAAGAGAAAGAAGAAGGTTTTGGAACCTTGAAGATGGAAGAAAGAGCTCAGCTCTGAGACTTTTTTGTTTGGAGAGAGAGAAAATTGTTGGATATTTTCATTATTTTTGCCTTTATAGGCCATACACTTTACAAATAGCCCCTTGGGCTTCACAAAATGGCATTTTGCCTATTTCATGGCTCATGTGCCATTTCTTTTTGCACATAAGCCATGGGCTTTACAAAAATTTGGCTTTATGCCTATTTTTCTTACATTTATCCATAAATAAAATAAAAGAAATGCAACAAAATTATTTATTACAAATTTTTTATCTTGGCATGGGGGAGGTCGGCCCCTTCATGTTCGGGCTCAACCCGGGCATGGGCCTACTGGGTCGGGGCCTGGGCCCACTTGGCTTGGGGTTGACTTGGATTTTGACTTAGTCAACCGGAGTGTAAATTTTTATCCCAACAAATTGCCCCCCATCAATACATGCACACCACATATGTGGGTCGTGTGCATGAAATTGATGGATCTTCTTTCACGTGGAGGCGACTTGATTTGGTTCCCGCTTTTTGGGAGGCTGGCACTACCCTTTTTACGACATGGACGGTCGTTGCTTGACATGTCTCCGAGACGGAGTGTCCGTGATAGACGTTTTCCCTGGCCCGGAGTTATCTGGTTCCCGCTTTGTAGGAATCCTGCGCTGCCCTTTTAGCGACTTGGACGGTCGGTGCTGCCCTTTTAGCGACGTGGACGGTCGGTGCTGCCCTTTTAGCGACGTGGATGGTCGGTGCTTCCCTTTTAGCGACTTGGACGGTCGGTGCTGCCCTTTTATCGACGTGGACGGTCGATGCTGCCCTTTTAGCGACTTGGACGGTCGGTTCTGCCCTTTTTGCGACATGGACGGTCGATGCTGCCCTTTTTGCGACTTGGACGGTCGATGCTGCCCTTTTAGCGACTTGGACGGTCGGTTCTGCCCTTTTTGCGACATGGACGGTCGATGCTGCCCTTTTTGCGACTTGGACGGTCGATTCTGCCCTTTTTGCGACTTGGATGGTCGATTCTGCCCTTTTTGCGACATGGACGGTCGATGCTGCCCTTTTTGCGACTTGGACGGTCGATTCTGCCCTTTTTGCGACTTGGACGGTCGATGCTGCCCTTTTTGCGACTTGGACGGTCGATGCTGCCCTTTTAGCGACTTGGACGGTCGATGCTGCCCTTTTAGCGACTTGGACGGTCGGTGCTGCCCTTTTAGCGACTTGGACGGTCGGTGCTGCCCTTTTATCGACGTGGACGGTCGATGCTGCCCTTTTAGCGACTTGGACGGTCGGTTCTGCCCTTTTTGCGACATGGACGGTCGATGCTGCCCTTTTTGCGACTTGGACGGTCGATGCTGCCCTTTTAGCGACTTGGACGGTCGGTTCTGCCCTTTTTGCGACATGGACGGTCGATGCTGCCCTTTTTGCGACTTGGACGGTCGATTCTGCCCTTTTTGCGACTTGGACGGTCGATGCTGCCCTTTTTGCGACTTGGACGGTCGATGCTGCCCTTTTAGCGACTTGGACGGTCGGTGCTTGATTTGACTTGCTCTGCTTCTTGCAGTGTCAAGGGTAGACTTGACTTGCTCCGCTTCTTGCGGTGTCGAGATTGGATTCTGACTCGTCTCGCTTTCTGCGGTGTCGGAGTAGAAGTTGACTTGTTGATTTTGATTTGGGTTGACATCGGCATCGCTATACTGGAATATGGTACCAGGAGCGGATCATCATTTGTCATTGAGAGGATTTTGGGATTTTGGTTTTTGTTTGGCATCTGCATTGCTGCACTGGAATAATGCCAGGAGCAACTCATCATTTGCCCCGAGAGAATTTGAGAATTGATGGCTTAGGAGGCAGGTTTAGATCCCTATCACCTAAGAATTTTCAATTTTATGGGCCGTGAGGGTCCCATAAAAGCATTTTCTCCCTACGAGTCGAAAGGATCTCGTAGGTGTATTTTCTCCATAGGAGTCGTGGGGACTCCTAAGGGTGTTGCTCCTTTGTGAGTCGTAAGGATCTCACGCGGGAATTTTCTCCTCTCAAAGTCGAGAGGACTTTGAGAGTGCATTTCATCTCCTTTCTTCTTTTTTTTTACGAGTTTGCGCCCTTTCGGGTTTTCACAGACTCGCCGGTAGTCCTGCTGTTTTTACTCACGGAGCCCTTTCGGGTTTTCATCCGTGCCCGTTTTGCTTGTGGACATACCGTTTATTTTTTTCTTTTATTATTATTTTTTTCTTTTTCTATTATTATTTTTTTTGAGAGATCGGGATTGTTTTACGCCCGTGGATTGTATACGGTTTTGCAGGATGTATGATCCAGACCGTAGGGCCGAAAAAATTTCAGGGCTTTGTTGGCGTCTGCATCGCTGCACTGGAATGTGGTACCAGGAGCGACTCATCATTCGCCGTTTGGGGACTTGGAATTTGGATCTTGTTTGGCATCAGCATTGCTGCACTGGAATAATGCCAGGAGCAACTCATCATTTGCCTTGGGAGGACTTGGGATTTGGGTTTTTGGTCGGCATCAGCACCGCTAACACTGAAGCGAAATGCCAGGAGCGACTCATCATTTGCCGTTGCCCGTTGGGGAACGATGGCTTAGGAGACAGGTTTGGGTCCCTATCACCTAAGGCTTTTCAATTTTATGGGCCGTGAGGGTCCCATAAAGCATTTTCTCCCTACGGGTCGTAAGGATCCCGCAGGTGTATTTTCTCCTTAGGAATCGTGAGGATTCCTAAGTGTGTTGCTCCATTGTGAGTCGTAAGGATCTCACGCAGGGGTTTTCTCCTCACAAGGTCGAGAGGACTTTGCGAGTGTATTTTGTCTCTTTTCACGAGTTTGCACCCTTTCGGGTTTTCACAGACTCGCCGGTAGTCCTGCTGTTTTTACTCACGGAGCCCTTTCGGGTTTTCATCCGTGCCCGTTTTGCTTATGGACATACCGTTTATTTATTTCTTCTTCTTTTTTTTTTCTTTTTCTTTTTTTTTTTGCTGCTGGTGGGACTTTAAAAGTAGTCTCACCGGCAGGATTTGGGAGAAATAGGGGTCATTTACGCCCGTGGATTGTATACGGTTTTGCAGGATGTCTGATCCAGACCGTAGGGCTGATGTGCTCAATTCGCCTGTGACTTGGAGCATTCATGTGTAGTATTTCTTGAGATATCGGCCATTGATGGGTGGCATGGGCCTTTCTCCCTCGGCACTTATTAGTTGGTAGGATCCTCCGTCGAACACTTTCTCGATGACGTATGGTCCTTCCCAGTTCGGCTCGAATTTTCCCTTGGCATGTCGATTGGGGATGATCGGTCTTTTGAGGGCCAACACCAATTCACCTTTCTTGAAAGCGCGGAGATGGGTTATCTTGTCATAGGCCTGTGACATTTGGGCTCGGTATAGCTCCAGATTTTGCTGCACCGCGAGCCTCTTTTCTTCGAGGGCATCGAGTTCTTCAAGTCGAAGGAGCGCGTTTTCCTCTTCTGTCAACTCATGCTGAACGGCCATTCTTAAGCTTGGAACTTCGACTTCGAGGGGGAGGACCGCCTCCACTCCGAAGAGCAATGAGTATGGAGTGGACTGTGTTGGAGTACGGTGCGTGGTACGATATGCCCACAATGCCTCGTGAAGTTTGAGATTCCAGTCTCTCTTGTTGGCTGAAGCATTTTTCCTCAGGAGCTTGCATAGAGTCTTATTGAAAGCTTCGGCTAGCCCATTGGCTCTTGGATTGTAGATGGAGGAATATCTCCAGTCTATCTTGTGCTGAGTAGCGAACCTTGAGACATTGAAGCTCTTGAAAGAAGGCCCGTTGTCAGAAATGATTCTTCTTGGTGTACCAAAGCGGTATAAAATATTGTGTTGGAAGAATGTCAGAATATCTTTTGTCTTCACTTCTTTTAGCGGGACAGCTTCAGCCCATCTGGAGAAGTAGTCTGTGGCGGCCAGTATAAACCGATGGCCTTTGGATGACGGAGGATCAATTGGGCCAACAATATCGGTGCCCCAGACTTCGAAGGGCCACGACGCCACCGTAGGATTCAATGGATTGGGATGCTTGTGAATAAAATCACCGTGAATTTGGCAGATATAACATTTCTTTGCATGCTCTCCGCAGTCCCGTATCATGGTGGGCCAATAATACCCAAGCCGTTTAATTTGCAGTCGCATCCTGGGGCCAGATTGGTGAGCACCGCAAACGCCCGAGTGAACATCTTTCATGACCTTTTGGGCTTCGGCCAATGACAGACACCTGAGCCAGAGTTGGTCATATGACCTGCGGTATAACGTGTCATTTACAAACACGTATCGGAGAGCTCTTTTCTTCAGCTGAATCCTTGCAGATTTTTCTTCGGGAAGCTTGTCGTATCGGAGGTACTCTATGAAGGGTTCTCTCCAATCGGGCTCGTCTTGGATGATCGAAGCTTCTTCCGCAGGACTGCTCTTCTGTTCCGCGCTTTCCTCTTCTCGTAGAGAGACTGGGGGTAGAATTTGCCGGCTCCTGACTGTGATTAGAATTTCGTCCATGTCAGGATCAGCCAGCTCCTTGGCCAAGCGAGCGAGTACATCAGCCTTTCCGTTCAACGCTCTAGGGACTCTCGTTAGTTCAATATGAGTGAACCGTTTCATGAGTTCCACCACTCGACCTCTGTACCGAGCTAACTCGGGTTTGTATATCTTATAGTCGCCGCTTACTTGGTTGATGACAAGCTGGGAGTCACCGTAGACTCGTAGCCAACGGATTTCCATTTCTACGGCAAGCTCCAAACCAGCTATCAGAGCTTCATACTCAGCTTCATTGTTTGTCCGAGGCTCGGTGAGAGCAAAAGAACGCCGTATGGTTCCCATTGATGGTGTGATGAACACCAATCCTATCCCTGCTTTTATCTCCGGGACGCTTGATTTACTGGAGGTCCTTATTGACGAGGCTCCATCGAAGTAGAGCTCCCAACATGGCTCATCTTCCTCGAGGTGCAGCACTTGTTCATCGGGTAACTCACAATTTAGCGGTGACCCTTCTGGTATGGGATGAGCGGCGAGAAAGTCTGCAATAGCTTGCCCTTTTACTGCTTTCTGAGGGGTATAAACTATGTCAAACTCAAGTAGCATGACAGCCCATCTTGCCATTCTGCCGGCTAGGCTTGCTTTGGTTATCAAGTGTTTGAGCGGGTCGACCTTGGAGATCAGCATAACCCGATGAGCGAGCAAATAGTGCCTCAGCTTCTTCACAGCAAATATTAGAGCCAGGCATTGCTTTTCGATTGGGGAGTAGTTGTGTTCTGCCCCGACTAGAGTTCGACTGAGGTAGTAGAGGGCATTTTCTTTTCCCTCCTCGTTATTCTGGGCAAGGAGCGCACCGAGTGACTCGTCCAGCGCGGCAGTGTAGAGAATCAGCGGTTTATTTGGAATGGGAGCGGCCAGCACTGGAGGGTGCAACAAGTATTGTTTGATGCTTTCGAACGCTGCTTGACATTCGGTATCCCAGATAAAAGGAGCTCCTTTCTTCATGAGCTTTGAGAAGGGCCTACATCTCCCTGATAAATTTGAGATAAACCTCCGTATATAAGCAAGCTTGCCTTGAAAAGATCTTAGCTGCGTCAGACTCTTCGGAGGGGGCATCTCCATGATGGCCTTTATCTTTGATGGGTCAACTTCGATCCCTCGATGTCGGACTATGAAGCCCAGGAATTTTCCCGATGACACGCCAAAAGCGCACTTCAGAGGATTCATCTTCAGATCATATTCCCTCAGTCTGGTGAGAACGGTCCTGAGATCTTGGATATGATCGGCCTTGGCTTTAGTCTTGACGACCAGATCATCAACATAGCATTCGACGACTTTATGGATTAGGTCATCAAAGATATTAGTCATTGCCCTTTGATATGTAGCACCTGCGTTCTTCAGTCCGAATGGCATTACCTTATAGCAATATATTCCGATCGGGGTTCGAAATGCTGTGTGCTTCTCATCCTCAGGCGACATCTCGATCTGATTATATCCAGACGAGCCATCCATAAAGGTGAACAGTTCGTAATTTGAGGTGTCATCGACCATCATTTCCATGACCGGTAGCGGGAAGTCGTCTTTAGGACATGCCTTGTTGAGGTCCCTGAAATCGACACAAACTCGGATCTGCCCATTTTTCTTCTTCACTGGGACTATGCATGCGATCCAGTCTGCATATTTCTCTTCCCTGATGAAGCCGGCATCGATGAGCTTCTTAGTTTCCTCGATGACCTTTTCTTCTAGTTCCCTTCTCATTCTTCGAAGAGCTTGTTTGACTGGCTTAGCATCAGGAGATATAGCCAACTTATGTACGGCCACTTCAGGGGAAAGGCCAGGCATTTCTTTGTATATCCATGCGAAGCAGTCGACGAACTCACGCAGCAGGGAAATTATCTGCTCTTTCATTTCCTCCGACAAGAGTGAGCTGATGTAGGTCGGCCTTGGATTATCGGGCGTTCCTAAGTCAATCTCAGTTAGCTCATCAAAGGTTGCTTGTCCGCCATCTTCGAGCTCTTGAGGAGCTTCTTCCGGCTCGGCTATCTCGTCGTCATCATTTGATCTTTCGCCAGCTTCACCAACATGGATCATGTAGCACGCTCTGGAATCAGGTTGAATGTAACCTATTCCCCGTCTGTCTGGAATTCGTCCAACGATGAGTGCTCGGACCTGGGGAGGATGCCATAGCCCTTCGTAAAACTTTGCTTCGGACTCCGTTTGATATAACCGGCATCCGCACTTCTTAAAGTATTCCCGCATCTCGGGCGCATAGTATCTGGGATTGAGGACGGCTCTTATGCCTCTCTCATATGGAAGGCACGCGACAGACAAATCGTCCGGGTGCGCAACGGGGTTTGACCCATAAAACAAGATGCCCTTCTGTCCACTTTTCCTCCCGGGAACGTAAAAAGTTTTCAGCTGGTCCACGGTGGAGATTGATAATGCATCGAGCTCTTTGCACATTTGCTCTGGTACCCTTGTAACGGCTAGGGATCCTTCTGCAACTTCGAAGGTCTCTCGCAGTTTCGCTTGTTGCGTGGGGGTCCAATCTGCACCGCTATTGCACGACAGGTCCTCCTCCTCTGACTCTTCAGTGTCGCTACCAAGATGAGGGCGGACCTTACTGCTAGATGGGCTTTCAGTAACAGATTCGTCCGTATCGCTGCCGAAATGAGGGCGAGTTTTGCGTAAGGACGGGCTTCCAGCGTCGGACTCATCAGTGTCGCTACCGAAATGCGGGCGCACTTGGGCATTTTTGCTTTTGAAAGTGACAGCCGGCGCAGATTTGCTTTTGAGCCTTAGGGCTGGTCTATCCTCAGTCAGTCGTGGCTTAGCATTTTGGCGGTTCATAAAGTATCGAGAATCTTCATAGCGGACTTCATGTACACCGAACGGCTGGATGTCTCCGTCAATGCGTCTTTCTTCGCCATTTTTAGTATACTTCATGCATTGATGGAGAGTTGACGGAATGACGCCATAATCGTGGAGCCATGGCCGCCCCAAGAGAATCTTATAAGACGTGTCGGCGTCGATCACGTATATCTTAGCTTCAGTTTGCAGATCCCCGAATTGGATTGGCAAAGCTATAGACCCCAGAACTTGCTGACAATTTTGGTTGAACCCTTGAATGACAATCCTTTCCCTTGACAGGTGTCGGACGTCCATTGATAAACTCTTCAGAGTTCGCAAGTTCATGATGTTCACTGAGGACCCCGGATCAATCAATATGCGATTAATTCGATCTCCGTCGCTGTACCCGGTCACGTAAAGCGGCCGATTATGCTCAGCGGTTCCCAGTAGCAAGTCTTCATCCTTAAATGTGACTGCGGCGGCATGCAAAGCGTGCTGGGCTTCTTTCATATTAATTTCCGCAAAGTGGGCCTGATACCGCTCGGGGTTTTGTAGAGCGTGGATGAGAACATCTCTAAGCTCCTTAGATAGGACCAAGGCGTCGTAGATGCTCAGGAGAGACGGAAGCTTCCGGAGATGTGCCAAGACATTATAGTCCACCGAGGAAGGACTTATGTTTCATCAATCGGTTCTCTGCCATCTTCTTCATTAGCGACTTGTTTTTCCTTCCCTTTTGGGGCGTTGCCCTGATTCGGCGGTAGAGCCCTGCCGCTTCTGAGCTGGATTTGATTGGTCGTTGTGGCGAGCTCCTCATCCTCTTCGGGAAAACAAAGATCATCCTCGGAGTCGCTGCCAAGATGGATGGCGTAGCAGGTCACTACTGGGATCTCTTTATTGGAGTCTTCTTCTAACTCCTCCAGAATTTCAGCCGCTTGTACAGGGAAGAACTCCTTCAATTGAATCAATGTTCTTTCCTTTTGTTCATATTCTTCGAGAGAATCGATATATTTTTGAATGGTCGATCTCCCTGCAGACTCTTTTTCGCGCCGAGCTGCACTTTTCTTCTTCTTCAGCTTCTTGGATTTTGAGCCTGATGGAGCCGCATTGGCAGCTGGACTGGTAGGCTTCTTCTGCCCTTCCCATTCCGTCCTGGGTTCTTTCTGAAGTAGCTTTATCATCTTCTTCGTCTTATTAGATATGTGCGTACTCCACGGAGGCCGCGATGAGTCAGTTTCATCTCTCAGGGCAGCGGGTTCGGCTGTCTTCTCCCAGAAGGCTTCAATTTCTGTCTGTATAAAGTTGGTGGTTGCAACTTGATTGTTCACCAACACACTTTTGGACAGCTCGATCTCTCCAGCCTTGTACTGCTTCTCGACCCAATCTTTGAAGATATAGCAATCCTCGATCGCATGGCTCACTACTCGGTGGTACGGGCAATACAAAGGATTGTCGGTCATTTTTGCTTCCTGGGGTCTTTTCGACTCCGGCAATTGTAGGCCGTTGTTCAAGGCATCTTTAAATATCTTGCGGACCTTGTCCCTTCTGAAAGAGTAAACCTTGTTCTTTTTCTCCTCTAGAGAAGGCCCATCTCCTCCCAGCAATGGCTTTCGAGACCGGTTAGTTTTGGATTCGGCCGCCCTTTGCTTTTCTTCATTATCGGAGGCATTGAAAACATTGGTACTGCTGGAACTCCCGCTTCTATGGTTGTCGTCCCGCTTGCTTTTCCAAGTTTTGTCTCTCTGAGAGTCTGGCGGGGACTCTTGCTTCGAGCGTTCCAGCATTTGGACTTTCTTGGTTAGCTCCTGGAATGTTTTGAAGCCTGCTGTACACAAGAATGGGACCATCCAATTGCTGAGGTTCCCAATGAGAAGGCTAACGGACTGGTCCTGCTCCAGCGGCGGTTCGCACTTGACCGTGAGATTACGCCATCGGGCGATAAAGTCAGTGTTACTTTCATTCTTCCCCGGCTTGGTCCTCACAAGGTCGGCAATGGAGATTTTATCACTGACGCTCATGAATCTTTGCCGGAACAGAGACTCCATTTGGGCAAAGGTAATGACGGACCCGTCTGGTATGCTCGCGTACCAGTCGAAAGCGACACCGGTCAGGCTGTTGACAAATTGACGAAGAAGGAGCGCGTCATTGCCCCCTGTATTTCCGCACGATGCTTTGAAGTGGGCGACGTGCTGATTTGCATTCCCCGTTCCATCAAATCTTCCGAACTTAGGAATGACGTAGCCGCTTGGGAACTCAATCAGATCGTACTGCGCGGGATATGGCCGCCCACTACTGCCGATTTCTTTTTGAGCTTCGGCTTCGGCCACCAATGTTTTAACCTTGCTGGTGACCAAATCCATTATCCGATCCTGTGTTAGCGGGATAGTGCTATCTGGGGCCAAGGCGTCCCCAGAAGCGGAGTGTGGCCGGCTTTCATGCGGCTCGACCAGTCTTGGACCCAAAGGAACAGGCATTGGCTGCCTCGGATTGTCATCACCCGGCTGATTAGTAGCGGCTTGTGCTTGATTGGGGGGCGCTCGAGCAATTTGAGCCGTAAGCTGCATCACCACGTTCGTTAAGTCGTCAATCTTCGAATAGAGCTTGGCCATCTCTTTATCTTTGCTCCTGAGTTGTTTTCGAAGCTCTTGAAGTAGCTCTTGCTCCGCAGTCCTGGGGCGGAAAGTCGGCTCTTCCTCGCTGTCCGAGCTTGACTCTGCATGGACCGAGGGGTCTTTCTGCCTATCATCCTCATCGAGAGGGTTTTCTTCATCTAGCGGGGGCGGCTGTTCTTGGGCGGCGGCAACCACATTCAGGCTAGATTGGGCTTGGGATGTGGTGGCCCCGTCCTTGCTTTTGCTGCGAAGGTTGTCGCTGGGGCGTCCGCCCGCCATATAGACCGTATGGATGATGTATCCAGCCGTCTTTCTATCATTGGAAGCTGATTTCACGGATCGCTGTCTTGACCCCCTTGCTTCGGTAGCTGGTAATCGATTGAAGGCGGCTGGCCTAACCAGCTTCTTAAATGGTGCTGGCGCTTCTTTTCTGGATTTGCCCCGCTGCTTTCGTGCGGCACAGAGCGCCTGATAGACTCTTGAAGAGACAGTGTCATACTTTTTATGTTGGGGCTGCGACACCTCTTTTTGTAGCACTGTTCGGACCGCTGTCTTCTTGATTCTGGCGGTCATGGCATTTTTCTGAACCCACTTCAGAGGCTCGAAGGAATTGCTGATTCTTACGTCCGACTTAGCCGTCGTCGCGGGGCAATCCTGCACTTGGAACTTCACATGATTCCATTTGGCTGAAGCCTTGGCCCTCTTGTTGGCTCGATACCTGAGCCGCTTCTGCCTTAACTTTTCTGTTCTAAGCACCTGGCAGACTTCAGCTTTTCGGGAAGACACCGCAGACTGGGCGATAGAGAGCTTTGGAGATACGCTCGATTGTGCATTTGTTGGAGTCATCGCCTGAGCTCGTCCGCGACATTTGATGCTGCCCTTCGCACCGGAAGTCTTGCCCCCAGCTGGAGCAACAGGGAGTCGTTCAGACAACCTCTTAAGTTTCGGTTGTGGTGCCTTAGCAATCACAACATTCGGCCTCTTGCCCCTTGGGACTGGCTTGGCCACCTGTTCCGCCGGGATTTCCGCCAGATGAGCGCTTCCGGCAGGGTAGATGATGACGGAGCCAAACTGGCGGGGAGGTTCCTCCCACTGTCGACTGAGGCTTGCAGGGAGAACCACACGAGCGTTGATCTTGACCACGTACGGAATCGGGGTCACGTTGGAAGCTGAATTCGTCTGGGGAGACATTGTCGTCGAAGGTTGATTGCTGCACAGAAAAGAAAACATTATTTTAGTATAGAAAATTGATATGTATATTGATTGAGTTCGCATGAACGTTTAACCCGGAATATGGGAGGAGAGATTGGTCCCACCGGGCGTGCCAGAATCTGTAGGGTGTTTTTTCGTCACCCCATTGAGATGGGAATACGCGCACGCTTGTCAGGCGTACTACAGATTCCCCCTGCCCAGGGTAGGCCGGGGTTTAATGATTGTGGGGATCCGAATCTCCGGCAGCCGCGGACTAAGCTGCCGTTAATTACCCCTCGCCTTTGGGGCGAGGGAACCTCCGATTAATGGGTTAAACTGGTCATGCGAACTCAATGTGCGGTGTGCGTGTGTTTTGTTTTGAAAGGGGGGTTTTGGATATATCGGGAGCCACGCAGAGTTTTTACGGGGGTCCCGCTACCCGGATAGCGGGCTGGGGGTCAAGGGGGCTAGCAGCCCCCTTACGGGGTTCGGGGCAGCGCCCCGGCCCGAAAATTTTTTTGAGGGGGAGAATGTTGCGGAGTATGTGTATGTGTACATTTGTATACATATGTATACATATACATGTATATATAAATAAAGGGGAAAATGGCATCCAAAGGATGCGTGGGGCAGCACCTTGGGCGCTGTGCGCTTAGGTGCTGTGCGCTCAGGCGCAAGCGCGCCACGTGTCGGCACGTGGGCGCTTTGCGCATGAGCGCTGCGTGCAGGTGCGCAAGCGCGCCACGTGTCGGCACGTGGGCGCTTTGCGCACTTGCGCAAGCGCGCAGATGCGCAAGCGCGCGCGCCACGTGTCGGCACGAGGGCGCTTTGCGCACTTGCGCAAGCGCGCAGGTGCGCAAGCGCGCGCGCCACGTGTCGGCACGCGGGCGCTTTGCGCACTTGCGCACTTGTGCAAGCGCGCGCGCCACGTGTCGGCACGCGGGCGCTTTGCGCACTTACGCAAGCGCGCAGGTGCGCAAGCGCGCGCGCCACGTGTCGGCACGCGGGCGCTTTGCGCGCTTGCGCTGCGCGCTGCTAAAACAAATTTCTCAGAAGAGAAATCAGAGAGGAGTTGGACTCCTGAGTGTGTGTTTTTTTTTTTTTTTTTTTTTTTGGGTTTAGTGAACAATGTTCTTCTTCCTCCTGTTGCTTGCTGGATCTTGAAGATCAAGAGATGTGAAATCTCAAAATCTCTTCTTTTTCAGATCTAATGATAGATCCAAGTTCCCCTTTGTGGGTTTTGTGGTGAAAAACTAATTTGTTTTGAAAAAGGAAGAGTAAAACTCTTGATTTAATTCAAGAGAAAGAAGAAGGTTTTGGAACCTTGAAGATGGAAGAAAGAGCTCAGCTCTGAGACTTTTTTGTTTGGAGAGAGAGAAAATTGTTGGATATTTTCATTATTTTTGCCTTTATAGGCCATACACTTTACAAATAGCCCCTTAGGCTTCACAAAATGGCATTTTGCCTATTTCATGGCTCATGTGCCATTTCTTTTTGCACATAAGCCATGGGCTTTACAAAAATTTGGCTTTATGCCTATTTTTCTTACATTTATCCATAAATAAAATAAAAGAAATGCAACAAAATTATTTATTACAAATTTTTTATCTTGGCATGGGGGAGGTCGGCCCCTTCATGTTCGGGCTCAACCCGGGCATGGGCCTACTGGGTCGGGGCCTGGGCCCACTTGGCTTGGGGTTGACTTGGATTTTGACTTAGTCAACCGGAGTGTAAATTTTTATCCCAACAAACAGGACTAACGTATCCTTAACGAACGTTTAAGTTGATCTTAGCCGCAACGTGACTAATGCATCCTTAAACTAAAAACACCAAACCCAAATCTAAGTAAATACGGATTTGGACTAATCCACGTCCTACGGGCGACGGCATTACTCAGTCTCCGTATACAATCCACGGGCAACCACAAATAAAACAAACACACACGACACGAAGTGAAATTCTGGAGAAGGAGAAAGTTGTTACCGCGACGCGGTAGCGTAATTAACTGCAGGGGCTTGCGCCTGCAGGGAAGAGCGTCCCCACAATCAAAAGCCCCTCACCCTGAGGGGGAATCTGACGAAGTTTGCTACATCGGCCGCATCCGTCTAAACCCCCGATACACGGTGCCATAAATCAACTTGGCATCTTCGGAGAGATAGACGGATAAAACCAAATAGCATCTGCCCCGAACCTCAGGCACAGACGCAAAGTCCAGGCCGCCGTTCGGAGGGGAACAGATTCTGGCACGCCCGGTGGGACCTTTTCCTCTTTCCACTCCACACTTCGTGTGTCGTCTTCGCGAACCAATCGCGGTTTGTTAAATGGTTGCCTTTGGATTTCAAGTTGCTAAGATTTGGTCTTTTGTCTGGCGCAGAACTCAAGCATCCATGGATTCTAACTGCACCAAATGCGCGAAGCACCACTGCAACGGACGCTCCACCTCACCGAGAGGTGTAACATATGGGCCCCAAGCGGCCTCTTTCCTCGCTCTGCCGGTAGAACAGGTGACCCAGGCCACCACCGGCCTGTTTTTCGGGACCATGGTCCCACCTACAAGCTTCTCTATGCCGATATCCGCACCGGAAGCGAACAAGAAGTCGGTGTTCGACCGGCTCACTGCTACCACGACCCCTGTCAACGGGTCGCCCGCTACTAAACCGACAGCCTCCGTTTTCATCAGGCTAGGTCAGAACTATAAAGTGGCCGTCCCAAAGAGGGCAACGGCCGCTGCTCTGGAAGTCGTTAAAGCGGCTTCTCTCATCTGAGAGTCAGTCTTCACAAGATTGACGGTTCCCACTCCTCCCCCAGCTGGTCAAAAGGCATCAGTCTTCGATAGGATGACATCGGCAGTTACCCCACACTCAAACAGGGGGCAACGAGAAACCATCTCGATTTCCGAGCCAGTCCCAACGGCTCGTCGTGCGCGACGTCGCCATTGGCAACGAGTAAGGAAAACAGGGGGCAACTCCCCCTCAGGGCTAACCCCACCTGCTCCAGTGGTGGAGGTCAACGCTGCTGTTCCAACTGGGAATAGCTTTGAATTGCTGAGGAAGGTGAGAAAGAACTCTCCAATTGTTACATTGAAAAGATCTCCTCCGCCTATGGAAAAAGCTCCGGAGACAAAGCAGGAACAGCCCCCTCAACGGCTGTCGTCAAAAATTTATAAAGTTTGGCGGAGGGTTCAAGACTCCGTGATTGACCCAGACCACTTTCATCGCCAGAAAAAGGCAAAGGTGGAAAAGGACAAAAATCGCCCCATTAAACAGCAGGGGGCAACAAATGCTAGGATGCCCACTTCAACGGCTCCTTCAGCCTCAATGGTCCACAAAAGAAAAAGGCCAGAGAAAGCTCCCGTGACGCTGACAAAGTTTAAAAGCGGTGAACCTAAACGCCCCAAGTCAGGGGGCATAACAGTTCATACGGTTTATATGGCTTCTGGAAAGGAAGAAAGTCGTACTTCTACGGGTCACCGACCGCTTACCCGATCAGTGACCAAGGCCCAGGAGCAGCAACAAAAGCTCCAGGAGATGATGACTACAATGGATGCACTCACGAAGCCAAAAGAGAACCCTGAGACGTCCTTAGATGAACGCCAAGAGGAAGAGACCGACGCCGAGTTCCTCCGCCGAGTACTGGAAAAGAGAGACAAAGAGGCTGCTGAACAAGCAGCCAATATACAGCGTATGGGCCTCCTCTTCCAGGACATGATAGGGATGATGATACAACAAGATCCCCCGACTGAAGAACCCCCGATTGTCCTTGGGGATGATAGAGGAGAGACATCAAACCCTCAGCCCGTTCTATCAATGGCTAAAGAGGATACAATCTCTAAGACTGATCTGGACGAATATATAGCCCAGCAAATAAAGGTTCATCACGCGGCCGAAGCAGCCGGCCACGTCGTAAAAACGGGGCGACCGTATCCAGGCTGGTATGACCAAATCAAATACCCGCGGGGTTACACAATTCCCAAGTTTCATGTCTACAAAGGGACCGGCAATCCCCATCAACATGTTGCCCAGTTCAGGGCGCTTTGCGGTAACACCGGCGGCGACGACAAGCTTTTGCTTCGCCAGTTTGTTGGAAGCCTATCAGATACGGCGTTCGAATGGTATTCTGAGCTCCCCAACGACTCTATTAAAACCTTTGCGGAGATGGAGCTGCTCTTCACCCAACGTTTTGCAAGTGCCAGTGAGCGTACCCCGATGACGGCACTGATTAATGCCAGGGTAAAACTCGGCGAAACATGGGTTCAGTACGCTATACGGTGGCGTAATCTATGGTCGAAGTGCGAACAACGCATAGAAGAAGCTCCGGCGGTGGGAATGTTTGTTGGAACCCTTGATCCACAAGCAACCATCTCGCAGTTCATGATGTTCTTCAAGCAGACTACTTTCCAGGCTTTGATCGACAAACTAGCGCAGATGGACCAGATGGGCCATAAACCCCCTCTCCCAAAGCCACATTCCCGAAATGACAAAGGAAAGGGAAAAGCGATCGTTGTCGCTAACGCTCAACAACAACTGAGCGACTCGAAGCCGGTTGCTCGTCCAAACAATACGCGCCCGTACGTACCCCTTGAGGATAGGATGGGACGTTCTTATTCCTTCCCCCGCGATAAAACGAGGAGGCTATTCGAGCTGGCGTTGCGCAATAGACTCATAAATCTGCCAGATCCAAAACGCCCGTTGCAACCAAGTGACGTCAACGAGCCTAATTACTGCCCTTATCATCGAGTGCTAGGACATCCGATCGAAGACTGTTACGTTTTCAAAAATTGGCTTGAAAACCAGTACCGACAGGGCAAGTTCGCGTTATCTGACAAATGGAAGGTGAATCCTCCGCAGCCCCACACCGCTAAGGGGACAAATACGCCAGGGGCAACATGCTCCGTCATTGAAGAAGCTCCTTGGGAGGTTGTATTATCAGCCAAGACGAAGAGGATGCTAAACGATCTTCAGACCTGTCCAGCGGTCGAGTGGAAGAACCCCTTGGAACCGCAGGTTATTGAGGGGATGTTGAAGCCACGTCCGACTCCGAAGACCGATGGTGGTAGTTCAAGCGTTCATAGTCAGCTGTCAAAATCTTCGTAAAAGAAGAAGAAGAGATCTAAGAAGCCCGTGAAGCCTGGCGACAAGCGCACGGACTTACAAAAGCAAATCGACGCACTGGATGAATACAACCAAAAGGCGCGGACTCCCATTACGCTCCAAGATTTCCTTGATCACGTCTTTCAAAAAGAAGATGAGGGGGAAAGTTCATCGGATGAATCCGAGGAATATGTGGCGAGCTGTCATATGATCTCCCATTCGACCACGAACGATGAAGGGACTCCTGGCACTAAAACGCTGGGGGCAAATACTGAGTCAAGGGTTCTAGAGTTATCAATCGAAATGATTGACGCGTTTCTTAGTAAAGCTCGATTGAAAAGTAAAGCTGATCGAGAACGCGAGACGGCTATATTCGAAAGGGCCAAGCGCCGGCGACTTGAGGAAAGAGCTGAGATGATCCCGCTGGAGCAAAATGCCTCCACCGCTGACAAAAGCCAATTCAAGATAAAAGAGAGGTTTGCTAAGGCCATATCAATGGGTATGAAGCTACCATCCTCTGAAGGAAAAATGACTGGTGCGGTAGAAATGCACCCCTCTTATTGCTTATATCATCAGAAGGTCTCGCATCCCACTCAAGAGTGCAAGGCTTTCGATAGATGGTGGCAAGGATACGTCGCTAATCAACAACGCTTTAAACGGGAAAAGCGTAAAATTCGTCGGGAGCAAAGAAACACGACCAAAGAGCTTGAAAGAACTGCCAGCAATTGTCACATGGTTAACACTGCCGGGTCACAAGTGCCTACATTCGGGAGCGATTCCGATGAGGAGCTAGAGCTTGGCCCCCTCTTCAAAGAACCCACTCCGGGAAAAGAAGAAGAACCGAAGGCTTGCGAAAATATACAGCTACGCAATCGAACATTACCCGAAAAGAATCTCGGACCCTTAAACAAGAAAGACAAAGGGAAAGAGAAGGTCTCTGAAGACATCTCTTTGGATGACCAAGTTGCGGAAGAATTAACCGCCAAGAACCCGCCGAAGAGGAGTAAAGTGGATTACAATGTCTTGGCGCATCTGAGAAAGCTACCCTCACAACTCAGCATTCTCGATGCCCTATTACTATCAAAAGAGGCGAGGGATTCTTTGATTAAGGCCCTACAAGATCTGGACCAATTCCAAGCTTTCCTGGCTGAACAAAAGATGAAGGATGAATTGGAAGAGGTGCACACGGCCGACGTTGCTTTCGGCGATGAAGACCTTCTCCTTGGGACGTGCGAACACAATCGTCCCCTTTATGTCTCAGGATACTGCCATGACATAAAGATAGGCAAAATCCTGGTCGATAATGGATCATCTGTCAATCTACTTAATGTGCGGGTGTTAAAAGAAATTTGCATGAGCGTCCAACACCTCGCCCGGGACAAGATCACTATCTCCGGTTTCGACTCCCAATCCTCAAAGACTCTTGGATCTGTGATATTGACGCTACGCTTCGGGTTGCTCGTCACAGACATCAAATTCCATGTTATAGACGCCAAGACGTGCTACAATGCTCTGCTCGGCCGACCATGGCTACACGAGTACAATATCATCCCTTCTACACAGCATCAGTGCATGAAATATTCTAGGGATGGCCTCGAGTACACAGTGGCGGGAGAGTTGAATCCATTTTCCGTAAATGAAGTTCGCAAGTATGAAGATGCCAAATACTTCTTACCGAGTTTCGAAGACACGGAAAGGTGTCACAAACCGGAGAACAAAACTAACGCCACCATCCCTGTCTTCGGCAGTGACACCGAGGAGGAGGATATAATTTATTCAGGTCCATCCCAATCCACCAGGCCAGGACCATCTGTTCCTTCATTGATCTTCGACAGTGATTCAGAAGATGAAGTTCATGCTGTATTCCCTGCTCGGCCTTCAATACGGGTTTCCGCTGATGAAGAGCGAAGTCTGAAGATAACCATGGTGCCGCTTGAACATTACAAAGAACTGGATTCACTCGACACCAACAGCGTAGAAGAATTGCAGACATTCTATATCCCTCCCGGACGAAAAGGCGAGAAGGCAATCCTATTCTACCGTTCTGAAGAAAACAAGGTGGAAAAAGAAATTTGGCATGGCGCGGATCCCACGCTCGACAGGCTTCAGCTTATCCGTCTTCCCAGATATTATACCGAAGGTTTGAAGAAACTGCTGAAACGCCAGGGGATATCCTTCACACAGACCGTTAGAAAGGCCAAATTCTATGACAAGGTCTGGAACGTTCCCGGGACTCAATGCAAACTGCCTAACGGGAGAATAGAAACAAAAAGGCTTGGGTACATCCGGTCAAAGAAACGGAAGCTAGTAAACAGCTGTTATGTCATGTATGACTTCGATGAAGAGGCGGACGCTCAATGGGAGGACGCTAATCCTGAACCAGCAAAAGTTCCTGATACAAAGCCGCCTAGTCCATCGTTTGAAGACCAGATGAGCAAACTTATAAGGGATGCGAGTCAAAAAGCCCGAGATGATCACAATCGTGAAATGGCAATCTATGAGCAAGCTAAGACACAGCGCCTCCTTCAACAGGCAGTAAAGAACGAAGATGCTGCCCCATGTCAACCTGATACAAAAAAAGTTCGACGCGAAAGCAAAAACAAGTCGAAAGGCAAGAAAGGCGCTCAACAACCACAAAGCAGAGCTAAGAAGCCACGCATCCGAGGGTCGAGCGTTATTGACCTAGCCCTCATGAAGAAAATGGGTCGAGCATACTCATTTCCTCGGAGCAAAACAAGGAAAATACTTGATCTTGCTCTAAAACATCAAATGCTTACACTGCCAGAGTCTAAACACCCTGAGCAAGCAGGCGAAGCCTCCAACCCAAATTATTGCTCTTACCATCGAGTAGTAGGGCATCCGCTTGAAGATTGCTTCACCTTTAAGAATTGGGTTGAGGACCAATATCAGCTTGGCAAATTCTCGTTGTCTGACAACTGGAGGGTAGCGCCGCCGCAAAAGCACGAACCCGAAAACACAAGGATAGAACCAACTCCGCATTGGGATTGGCAGAAAATTCGCACCTGCCACGTGATAACAATATTAAAAGAAGAGTCCGAGGACATGAACAGCCTTCCTTGGTGCTTTGAAAACGGCAGCGATGAGGTAATCTCAGAATTTCCACCAGCGCCAAAAGAGCTGGAAGATGGAATCCATACTACTGCAGATAACCTCAAGAAAATCGAGTTGGGGACAATAAATGATCCGCGACCGACATTCGTCAGCGAGCTGCTGTCTGAAGAGAGGGTGGCTGCGTTAAAAGACGTCCTTGTGCAGCATAAAGATTGCTTCGCATGGAACTATTCCGAGATGCCGGGACTAGATCCAGAAGTTGCTGTACATAGACTAGCAATATCCCCGAACATCAAGCCAGTCAAACAGGCGCCGAGAAGAATGCGACTCGAGCTTGAGATGAGCATAAATACCGAAGTCAAAAAGTTAATCGACTCTGGCTTCATTCAAGAAGTTCAGTACCCTGAATGGATCGCCAACATCGTCCCAGTGATGAAGAAAAATGGGACAGTGCGCGTATGCGTAGACTTCCGGGATCTTAATAAAGCTTGCCCGAAGGATGATTTCCCAGTGCCGGTCACTGAACTGATGATAGACAATACATCCACTCATGAGGTTTTCTCCTTCATGGACGGCTCATCAGGGTATAATCAAATAAAAATGCATCCTGAAAATCAGAAACATACGGCTTTCCGGACTCCTTTAGGGATATTTTGTTATAAAGTAATGCCCTTCGGTTTGAAGAACGCCGGTGCTACTTATCAGAGGGCCATGACAAAGATCTTCGACGACCTTATACACGAAATCGTCGAATGCTATATCGACGATCTCGTGGTTAAAAGCAAGTCATACGAAGAGCATCTCGAGCATTTGAAGACCGTATTTCAACGCCTTCGGCGATACAATTTGAAGATGAATCCTTTAAAATGTGCGTTCGGGGTTTCCTCGGGCAAATTCCTAGGATTTATCGTTCGACACCGAGGTATTGAAATAGATCCGTCTAAGATTAAGGCGATCATGGAAATGCCTCCGCCAAGAACTCTTAAACAATTGCGATCTCTCCAAGGAAAGCTCGCATACATACGGCGATTTATAGCTAATCTTTCAGGAAAGTGCCGTCCTTACAGTCACCTGATGAAGAAGGGAACCCCATTCGTTTGGGATCACAAATGCCAAGGCGCACTGGACGAGATCAAGCAATACCTGCAGAACCCGCCGGTGTTGGCTGCTCCGGTTAAGGGGAAGCCTCTCATTCTTTATACGACCGCCCTCGAAGGTTCCTTAGGCGCATTATGGGCACAAGAGAATGATCAGGGGAAAGAAAGAGCACTCTACTACTTAAGTCGGGTTCTGTTGGGGGCAGAAAACAATTACTCCCCCATTGAAAAACACTGCCTAGCGTTGATCTTCGCAATAACAAAGCTTAGACATTACGCATTAGCGCATGAAGTCCATCTCATTTCAAAGGTGGACCCTCTCAAATATTTAATGTCAAAGGCCATCTTGACGGGACGACTCGCTAAATGGGCTCTGCTCTTAATGGAGTTCTCGATAACATATCGACCCCTCAAGGCAGTGAAGGGTCAGGCCATAGCCGACTTCCTTGCTGAGCACCCGATACCTGCCGATTCCCCTCGGAATTGCGATTTGCCAGACAAACATGCGTTTGACGCAATCGACGGTGGTGATACCCGTTGGGAGCTTTATTTCGATGGGGCATCTTCCATGAAAAAGCACAAACAAAATACGTCAATGATCAAATCGGGAGTAGGCCTTATCTTCGTAACTCCACAAGGAGGAATAATGCGCTTCGCCTTCTCCTTAACAGAGCCGAGAACGAATAATGAAGCTGAATATGAAGCTTTGATAGCAGGCCTCGAGATCGCTATTGACATGGGAATTGAAAGCCTCCTCATATATGGGGACTCCCAGCTAGTCGTCAGTCAAGTGAACGGCGATTACCAAACATGCAAACCGGAATTGGTAAAATACGGTGAAAAAGTGCAACAACTGCTAACCCAAATTCCCTCCTACACTTTGGAGAGCATACCGCGCGCGGAAAACAGCAAAGCGGACGCACTAGCCAAACTTGCTAAAGAACTGGCTGATGAGAACCTCGATGACGTTAGAATCGTGGTACAAAGCCGTCGAGTGCTAACCCCAGCAGAAATACCTCCAGAATCATATAAAGAAAAGGGAGCAACTGAGGAGACAACCCTGCAAATAAAAGATTGGGAAAATACCGAGGACTGGAGAGAAGTCTTCATAGATTACTTCAAGTTCCACCGAATGCCTGAAGAAGCGTCCATAAGACATTAGCTCGTGAAACGAGCTCTGTCTTTCGCCTTCGTCAACGATACTCTATACAAGAGGTCATTCGATTCTCTGTGGCTGAGATGCCTAGGACCTGACGAAGCGAGAAGGGTCGTCCAAGAAGTTCACGACGGACTCTGCGGTTCCCACCAAGCAGGCCCTAAGATGAAGTTGAAGATAAAATGGATGGGCTACTACTGGCCCACGATGATGCAGGATTGCCTGGAATACACGAAGCAATGTCATTCATGCCAAATTCATGGGGACTTCATCCATCAGCATCCCAATCCATTGCATCCAACAGTGGCTAGTTGGCCATTCGAAATGTGGGGAACTGACATAGTCGGCCCCATCGAACCAGCATCGTCCAAGGGACATCGTTTCATCTTGGCGACGACTGATTACTTCTCCAAATGGGCAGAGGCGGTACCGTTGAGGGAAGTGAAGACGGAGAACATCCTTCATTTCTTCAAAACGCATGTCATATACCGGTTTGGAACCCCGAGAAGGATCATCTCTGATAATGGGCCAGCCTACCGAAGTCATAAAATTAGCCGCTTCGCATAGCAGCACAATATAGACTGGAGATATTCCTCAGTTTATAATCCGCGAGCTAACGGTCTAGCTGAGGCCTTCCACAAGACCTTGACGAAGATCATGAAGAAAACAGTGTCACGAAATAAGAGAGATTGGCACGAAAGATTGCAAGAGGCTCTTTGGGCGTATCGAACTACATTTAAAACGGCCACAAACACAACGCCGTACGTGTTAGTATTTGGGACGGAAGCAGTACTCCCTCTCGAGATAGGATTACCCTCTCTACGAGTGGCAGTCCACTACGAACTGACAAACGAAGAAAATGCTCACCTTCGGTTTGAAGAGCTTGATGCCCTTGATGAAATCCGATTCCTAGCACAGCAAAATCTGGAAGCTTATAAAGCAAAGATGACGCGCTCATACGAAAGATTGACCCGACCGAGGACATTCCGTCAAGGCGAACTCGTGCTAGTGGTCAAAAGGCCTATGATCCCCAATCGCGCCAAGCGGGGAAAATTTGAGCCCAACTATGAAGGCCCGTACATCATAGATAAAGTCTACCAAGGTGGAGCCTATCTACTCATCGATATGCACGGCGAAAGGCCTTTCAGACCAATAAACGGTCGCTTCCTAAAGAAATACTATGCTTAATGAGCCACAGCCTAGGTCAATGGTAGATGACGACGACTGTGTCCGCTCGCTATCTTCCTAAGCTCAAACTCTATCAGCAGTAGCCCGCCTTCTTAAGTGATGGACCGAAATGTCCTTAAACTAATAGCAGACCGAAACATCTTTAAACTAATACCGCAGCATCCTTAGGCTGACGAGATATAAAAAAAACATATAAAAATAAAATAAAATAAACGGTATGTCCATAAGCAAAAAGGGCACGGATGAAAACCCGAAAGGGCTCCGTGAGTAAAAACAGCAGGGCTGCCGGCGAGTGTTCGTGAAAACCCGAAAGGGCGCGACCTCGTAAAAAAAAAAGAAAAAGAAAATAAAAAAAAACGGTATGTCCATAAGCAAAATTGGCACGGATGAAAACCCGAAAGGGCTCCGTGAGTAAAAACAGCAGGACTACCGGCGAATGTTTGTGAAAACCCGAAAGGGCGCAACTTCGTTAAAGAACCCTTATGGAGTCCTCTCGACCTTGTAAGGAGAAACCACTTGCGTGAGATCCTTACGACTCACAAAGGAGCAACACACTTAGGGATCCCCACGATTCCTAAGGAGAAAATACACTTGCGAGATCCTCACGACTCGTAAGGAGAACTCTCCTATGGGACCCTCACGGCTCATAGGATTTGAAAGTCTTAAGTCACAGAGACCTAAACCTGTGCTTAAGCAAACCCCCACAAACTTCCAATATTGCCCTACAAGTGGTTCAATATTGACCCTTGTATACAATCCACGGGCGCGAATAAACATTTCTCTAGCCAAATTTCATCCGTAACTGGGAATACGTTCGCATGGTAAACAACCCTTATAAATCCCCTCGATTTATGAGGAGAAAACCCTCCTGTAGGATCCTCACGACTTACAGAAGAACCAAACACTTAGGAATCCTCACGGTTCCTAAGGAGAAAATACACCTACAAGATCCTCACGACTTGTAGGGAGAAATACCTTCACGAGACCCTTACGGCTCATGAAGTCAAAAGCCTTAGCCGACAGGATCCTAACCCTGGTCGCTAAGCCTCCTTTGTTCGACAACGACAGAGGCAAATGATGATTCGCTCCTGGTAATATCCCAGTTGCAGCGGTGCTGATGCCGAAATCGGTGTCCAATTTCAGGTTTATGGCGAAAACCAGTAGGCCGCTCATGCATACGAAATAGCCGAAATGATAGGGCAACTTGCAATAAAAAGCAGCAAGTAAAATGTATGCATGCAAAATAGCCGAAATGATTGGGCAACTCGTAATAAAAAGCAACGAGTAAAAAAACAAAAAAAAAAAAAAATAGCCGAAATGATTGGGCACCGCGAAAAATAGCCGAAATGATCGGTCAGTCGCGACCTTCGCGATATAAAAGCTGAAATGATAGAGCATCACGGAAATAAAATAAAATAAAAAGAAGAAATGATAAAACCTTGGCCCTACAGTTAAGATCACATCGATCCCTGTATACAATCCAAGAGCGTAAACAAAGAATGGACCATGCTTTCCCAGCGGATTCCGTCAGAAGACGAACCCCAAATCTCACCGGTTCATTTCAACCGAAGAAGCCAGTGACTTCAGCAAAATTCCTCGACTCACGGATACAAACACTCCTTGACGAGAGCTTCCTGATCCGCGTCGACCCGCAGAGCCACCAGTGCCTCCGTAGGAACCTTCGACTCGTTTCAAACCCCAAGGAAACAAATAATCCTTGGCGCTTGGGAAACAAATAATCCCAGCAAACTCCTCGACTCACGGATACAAACACTCCTTGACGAGAGCTTCCTGATCCGCGTCGACCCGCAGAGCCACCAGAGCCCCCGTGGGAACCCTCGACTCGTTTCAAACCCCAAGGAAACAAATAATCCTTGGCGCTTGGGAAACAAATAATCCTAGCAAAATTCCTCGACTCACGGATACAAACACTCCTTGACGAGAGCCTTCTGATCCGCGTCGACCCGCAGAGCCACCAGTGCCTCCGTAGGAATCCTCGACTCGTTTCAAACCCCAAGGAAACAAATAATCCTTGGCGCTTGGGAAACAAATAATCCCAGCAAACTCCTCGACTCACGGATACAAACACTCCTTGACGAGAGCTTCCTGATCCGCGTCGACCCGCAGAGCTACCAGAGCCCCCGTGGGAACCCTCGACTCGTTTCAAACCCCAAGGAAACAAATAATCCTTGGCGCTTGGGAAACAAATAATCCCTAGCAAACTCCTCGACTCACGGATACAAACACTCCGTGACGAGAGCTTCCTAACTCATGTCAACTGTTCCGCTACAACTGCAAACAGATCCCCGATTCGTCTCAATTTGTGAGAAGAGGTCTCAGACAGCAAGGATTGAAAAGCTTGCTTTTTAAGCAATGGGGCCCTGCAAGTCAATCGAAACTGGTCTCTTGCATACTATTCACGGGTCTCACTCTCCGAAGTCGAATTTCGACGAGGAGGGAAACAACCACTTACGAATCCTCTCGACTCGTAAGAGGGAAAATTCTCTTATAGGATCCTTACGACTTAGAAGAGAAAACCGCACTTAGAAATCCTCACGATTCCTAAGGAGAAAATCCACCTATGAGATCCTCTCGATCCGTAGGGAGAAAAGCTTCTATGAGACCCTCACGGCTCATAGAATTGAAAAGTCTTAGGCGGCAGATCTGAACCTGCGGCCTAAGCCATCGCTATTTCCTAAGGAAGTCGGAATACTTGTTTTGGGATATCCACCAACCATGGTTATTAAGACAGCCTGCTGACAATAAAAAAAAAGATGACAGAAAGAATATCTGATCTACATTTGATCGGGAGTTCGTATCGCATTCATTTATGCACAAGCAGAAGATTCAAGACAAGGAATAAGACAAGCCGAAATAAAAAAAAAGGGAAGGGTTTCCATTCATACCGCTAAGAATTTTTACAAACATAAGAATAATGAATAAGAAACATTATTCAAATTATTACAACGGTATAACCTCAGATCCGGGGCACGGATTGAGGAAATCAAAAGTAAGGCCATCCAGAGTTCTTCTGGCCTTTCTAATTATTCTTATGCGCAGTCTTTCGCGCTCCTCTGTGTCAATATCATCGGCAAGCCCCCCTGGCCTTCGATAAGCGGCAATGATCGTCGTCTGCTGGAAGACTTGGTGTAGGATGTCGACGAGGCTGTTCCGCCGTGTCTTTGAGATCAGCCCTGTCAGGTGCACCGAATGCACCTTGTCTTCGGCATCATCCAGTGCGTTAAGCGGTAAGGCCTCATGAAGATCCGGAAGTGCTCTCCATATGGCTCCCAACACGACTTTCAAAAGGGCCGAACGACGAGGCAACAGCCAACCACCGCTTGCGTTCAGACGACCCATGACTTCTGCACATTCAGCGTCCGTAAACTCCTGGTTCTGTTGACGACCCTGAGCGCGGATATCGTCGTAAGTAATGAACTCGTGCAAACTGTATAGGTGCACCGCCGCCATTATACCTGGAGGAAATATTACACAAAGATCAGCAATAGAAAAGCGATAACGTACATAGAGGACTAAATTCCTGAGAAGCAAGACTATGTTCAAGGATGAAATCCCCCAAACGAAAGCTCTGCTGGTTAATCGATTCTACCTAAAGAAGTTTTTTCTAAAAAACTTTAAAAAGAGGGGGGGAAACAAAGCAACGGAGTTCTTAAAGGCAAGAGGAAAGCTCCGAAGTCTTCGAAGATGGAAATCTGGAAGATGATAAGTATCTGGAGGGGACCAGAGGTCCTATTTATAGGCATCAAATGCCTCTTCGACTTCCAAAAGTCGTCACGGCGGTTCACCCTAATCGGAGCGAACTTTTGTTCAAATCCCGAGGCGGGAGACGAAGCAACGCTTCGTCTTCCCCCAGTCAGAGCAAAGCTCTGTTTTAAAAATTAATTCAATGAAACAACGCTTCAGATTGTTTGCGCTGCGCAACAGGCCACGTGTCGGACGCAGACGCATTAGCGCAATGCCCAAAGCAGCGCACCCAATCAGAGCGAGGCTCCTTTTCAAAATTAAAGGAAGCAACGCTTCAGCTGCGCTGCGCCGTGCGCTACACGACACAGCGCAGAGGCGCTAACACAGTTGCGCTGCACTGTGCGCTGTGCGACACGTGTCATACCCTAAAGCATTTGCGCTAAACAAAATTAAAAATTCTGGAGAAATCGTTCCTACTCTTTTTAAAAACAAAAAGATTTGCTTTTGTGAAACAGAAGCCCCTGGATCAAAGATCCGACGGTGAGGGGAAATTCCCCCAGATCATTCAGAAAAGAATTTCTCTAGTAAGTCGAATTTGCTTCTCAATTTGCAAGATGACGCCTCAGGCAGCAGAGGTGGGAAAACCTACTTCCTGAGCGATGAGGCCCTGCAAGTCAATCCAAACTGGTCTCTTGCATACTATTCACGGGTCTCACTCCCCGAAGTCGAATTTCGACGAGGAGGGAAACAACCACTTACGAATCCTCTCGACTCGTAAGAGGGAAAATTCTTTTATAGGATCCTTACGACTTATAAGAGAAAACCACACTTAGGAATCCTCACGATTCCTAAGGAGAAAATCCACCTGCGAGATCCTCTCGATCCGTAGGGAGAAAAGTCTCTATGAGACCCTTACGGCTTATAGAGTTGAAAAGTCTTAGGCAACAGATCTGAACCTGCGGCCTAAGCCATCGTTATTTCTTAAGAAGGTCGGGATACTCGTCCTAATCATCCGTCAATCATGGTTACTAAGGTGGTATACTGATAATAAAAGAAAGAAAAGACGGAGAAATGACACAAGACATTACAAAAATATGCATCTTTCATTCATAAATATTGATTGAGTTTAGGATACATCGTACTAAAGAATACAAGATATACATATATGTTACAAATACCAACGATATAAGGAAAATTACTGAGAAGGAAGCGTCTTGCACAGATCCAGCAATTGCTCGCACACTTCCTTCCATGCTTTTTCCCGATTGGCCACCACTGCTAACTCCGCCTCCACTTGGGCCCGTTGCTGTGCGACGGATGCAAGCTGATCCCTGACGGCCTGATGAGCAGCCTCATGGCCTGCAATGTCACGCTCGGCAATATCGAGTGCCCGCTTCAGTCTCAGCCCATTTGAGATGCGCTCCAGAAGACCCTCGAAGACGGCCTTTACCTCAGCGACGTTCGTCTCAACTTCAGCACGCAGGCGAGCAGTGTTGCTTGAAGATTCTTGGCACTCCTTCAGCCTCAAAACCACTTCTTTTTCCAGATGACGGAAATGAGAAGCGCTTTGCTCGAGCCATGCTCCCCGTTGAGTGCTCGAGGCCAAAGTCTCAGGGGACAGGCGCATTGACTCTAGCTGATGAAGGCGAGCCTCGATCTCCCGACAATAGTTAACCCAAGAGGTGACAGTACCCTCGTCATGGAAGGTAGCAAATATCGCCAACATCGGGTTAACCGTCGTGGCGAAATCCTCAGCAGATACTGGAGCCTCGATGTCGAGCTCCTCGATGTAGTCGCTCAACATGCGCAAACTATTCGCGGCACCTTTTGAGGACGGGCGTCGCTGGGAAGGGCCGCCCGGTATTGTAATGCGAGACTCAAAAGATACCGAGACTGGAACGACAGCTGGAAAAAGACGAAAGGCGATTAGATGATGATTCAATAGATACGAAGGAAGTCATTGATAAGATGGTTTACTATACCGGTGGAAACAGGTGGCAAGGCCGGATGGGCTGGTGGCGCAGCCGATCTTTCTGCTCCCCCTTCGATTTGCAACGCTGCAGTCAGAACAAGAGAGAGTTGGAAATAATTCTACCGCTAAAAAGACAAAGCTACCAATCGGGAACAGTACTCACCAGCGCCACCAGACGGGAAGGCGAATTCAGATGGGAAGGAGAAGTGTGGGAGCAACGCTTGATAGAGATGATCAAAAAGCACTCCTGAAAGATACTACAGTGTGACTTCAGTACATAAACTGTATATCTGAAAGATAGGATTAATAAGTTATAAACCCATACCTTCCAACATCTTCGAAGGAATAAGAGAGGGTTGAGAGGTGACCACCGCCAAGGCAGTCGTTGAAGGCGCTCCTTCAAGCAGTGGGGCATCAGCACTAGCTGCACCTGCATTACGAAAAACTGAACTTGTCAGAAAAGATTGTAAAGTTAAGAAAGACAGTCACTTGGGGTTTACCTGAGGAGCTCCCGGCTGAAACGGAGGCGACTCCCTCCTCTACCGACATGAGACCACCGCCCGTGGCCTCGTCACCCGACTCGATGGGGACCGTTGTCGTGCTAGCAAGACCTGGGGACGGCGGAGGGCCATAGACGGGAAGGGCTATGATTGGAGTATTGCCAGATTCCAGAGAGGGAGCGGTTGGCTCGTCCTCGGGAATCATGGCCACCTCACCTACTACTCTCTCAGGTTCAGTAGCTGTGGTTGTATCGTCTATCGTCACCAAGGGACCGCCGACCTCGAGCGCCTCAGCCGCCACCACCCTGGACTCAGTTATAATGATCATATCATCTGCCACCGCTTAAGGTTCGGCATCAATGACCTTCTCGGCGGCAGGCCCCTCAACCTCCACCTCAGGCTCCAAAGCCATAACGACGTTGCCCACCGTCGGCTCGAGTTCGGCAAGTACCGCTTCCTCTATTTCTTTGGGATCAACGGTTTCCGCATCCCCCTTGATCGGACTCGGCCCTGCAAGATGAGGAATATAAGGACCAATGACATTAAAAACCCTTATAATAGGAACTCTGAGAGAAATATTACCTGAAGCGGATTTACCGTTTGCGCTCCGAACTGCTCGCGCCACCTCCCTGCGGGCAGTGGATAGGGCGACAGGGGCCTCTTCGGAGGGAGTATCAGCTCGAGGGGCGGTGCTGGGGCCTGCTCCTATAGCCAAGGCAGCCCTGCGCGCCTTCGCCTCACGCCACAACCGCTTTCTCTCCTCCCGAGCGGTTATGAGGGACCTCTGTGACGCCTCCTTCAAGGCATCATCATCTTCATTCAGGGATGCCTCCAGAGCCTTTAAGGCATCTCTCATCGGCTCTTCAAGATGAGCCTCCTGCGGTGGCCCAGAGGAAGCAGGAACGTCGGCCGCTGGTAGAACATCTGCGTCACTTGGAGGGAACGGCATTGAGGTTCTTGTAATTAAAAGGGAAAGGTTAGACCGACCGTAACACAAGAAAAATGAAAAACTTGATGAGTCGAAACTTACTAAGGCCCATAGATGCTCTAAGACGTTCCTCCTCTTGGAAAGTCTTCAAAGAAGCGGCAATGGCTTCTTCATCAGTGATACCTGTTGAAAGAAAGGAGAGAAAGGCGTTAATCAAGGGCGATGAGGAAGATATGTTGTAATAAGGAAAATGTGACTAGTAGTTACCTGACTGCGCAAGCTTAGCTAACCACGCGTCACGCCTCGCCAACCCTGCCGAAGCTCTGAGAGCAGCCTCCAAGTCTGTATCATCCGGCGGCGGCATCACCAACCCTGCGTTAGTCCCATATTCGAGCAGACCTTCAGCATAAGGAGCGTGGGGTTCCTGGCCGAACACGACGTCCGCAGCGAAGAGCGACTTCTTTTTCTTTTGCCCTCCAGCCCTAGGTTCACGGGGAATCGACTTCCGCTTGGCAGCCGCTTTGGGACGACGGGTCCCGATGTCCGCACCCACGCCAGACTCCGGCGAGGGTACAACCACTGTTTCCACCGGAGCACGGGGTGCAGGAGGTGCATCCGCGATATCAGGGAGCGGCAATTCACGTGGAGGACTTTGGGCACGTGATGGTCTGCCCCCGGCATCTTTTAAAGGAGCGACTACTGGAGTCCTAGGAACCAAAGGAGCCTTGCGATCGGTACCTGGAGGCGCACCCTTACGATCGACCAACAGTCGCCTTTCCTCCTTTATAACTGCTCCTGTTGCATGATTGTACCAGTCTTTGTACACATTGAGGAGTCTCGGAGCGTAAGCCGGCGCATTGATAAAAAAATGAGAGCTCGTATTCACACGCATGAAATGGTGCAATGCGTTCTCTATCCCCTCTTCAGTGGCGGCGGGTTCCAGCAAGAAGGCTTCCAAGGGGACCCCTTGATCGTAGCCCAGTTGTTGAGCAAAACGATGTGGGTTATACCTCATAAAAATTGCCACACCATTCTGCCTAAAAACTAAGAAACCCGGTCTAATGGAATATAAGTGGAGGGTCTCCCGAGCCGTTAAAACTGAAGCTCCATCCTTAAAGATATCTTGTAATGGCCGCGTCACAGTGGTAGACACCTTTCCAACGGTCAATACCTTATCGACAAAGGACATCCCGGCTTCGACGGTATGAAGGCGAAGGAGTAAGCCCCTGGCGTTCCGTGGTGATGGGTTTACAATTGATGCGCCGATTAGCTGTATAATACGAGGAAAACCGCACTTGTCAAAGAACGAGGGCCTTTTATGCATCCCGAAGATACCCGCTGTGTGTAACTCGAGCCACGATGCGAAGTAATGCATCGGGAAGACCACATGCAGCACCCCGGGCTCGCTAGCATCCGCTGCTCGACTGAGGCCGTGGTATAAGTGTGCCAAGCCGGCGATCCCAACAGCCACCTTCACCCCGATGACCATCCGGTGTGCTGGATAAAAGACAGAGGGCCGCATCCGATGAGAGTGCATTGGGATAGCGAACCAACTCAACCATAACCCGAGAAACCCTAAGAAAAAGGCCTCCTCATCCATCCCAGGGGCCGCTACTTCTGCAAGAGACATGGTTGGAAAGTTAGGAAGAAAAAAATCCTTTTGGCCTATTTCATTCGCCGGCAGGTTATCCAAACCTAAACCGAAAGGGTCCTCAAGGGTGGCAAACTTGGCAGTGGCCGCAGAGAGGGCGTTCGGGTGAAGAAACCGAGCAATGAAATCCTCAAAATTAACTCCTCGACTCCCATGTTCGACGAAGAGAGACTCATAAATGTTCAACACTTTAATCAAACTTGGGAACTGGTGTTGAACAGCAGTATCCGGCGTGACCCCCTTTACCATCGGCCTAGCACCGAAGACGTACACGTCTGTTGGGAGCAGCTCCTCATAATGTTCCCCCATCACCGGTAAACCGGATACCTCCGCAAATTCCTCCAGGGAGATTGACACTTCCCGATCCATGGCAAGGAAAGTGTGGGTGGGAATATTCCATTGCTCCAAGAAAGCTTTAAACCACCAGGTGGGAAGCGTGGGATACTGGAAGAGAGAGACATAGACCGCGGTGTACAGTCCTAATCTTATCAACTGTGACTTCTTCGTCGACAGGATATACCGGGCCCACGGCAGATAGCCAATCGGGTGGCGGGGAATCAGACCAAGGTTATACGATTGCCCCCAAGGTCGCGCTTCACCTTGACAGATACGACGTCCTAGGATGTCCAAAACCATAGGACGCTGAACCGGTATCGCATCTATAGCGGGATGTAGAAAGCCTTTCGATGTCCAGTCCGCCAACTCCACGGCATACTGCACCGAGGGTGGGGTAGCATAATGAATCGCCGTGATGTGCTCGGACGGCACCGCGCATGTGAAGCTGCGTCGACCCATAATGATCTGATTGTACCATGACCCCCAAAGGTGGAGACTCTTGTACTCCGGGTCGTATGCCTTGATCATGGCCAGGACCTCACGGTCCAAAGGCGCCTCTGGAAATCCCTCCTCCGAGCGGACGAACGGGAATGAAGTGTCTTCAGACATGATCGCTGCAAATGAGCAATGTAGCCGTTAGTGTTGTAATCCCAACGTTTGGCATTGAAAGAAGAAAATGCATTAATTAAATTAAAATCAAAATTAATTAATTACACCGCACCACAGTGCAGTGAGTAGGGGACCAAAGAGGGACCCACAAAATCTAAATGACAATACGTCAGTTAATAAGACAAACTCATCATTGGATGAGATTGTCAGTTGGTCCCTGGGGGGAACATTCCCATTAAAAAAAAAGGGGGGAAAGAATCCCCAGAGACATGGAGAAAATCTCCTCTTTCAGAGCAAAGCTCTGTCACAGAATGACACTTGTCAAATTCTGGTCTCAAAAGAATAAAATTCCTTAAAAAAGAGCTTAGCTTTATGATATTCCATCAAAAAGAAAGTTTTTGAAAAGAAATTTAAAATTAAAATTTCTGGAATCCTGAAAAAAAGATTCATGAAAGCTTATAGAAAAATTCTTCATTTTTCAGATCTAAAAGATCTACATTTGATTCAAGAGCAAAGCTCTGTTCATGGGTTAGAACCCATGAACAAGATCTCTGTAGATCTATGGATTTGTGAGAGCAAAGCTCTGTTGATGAAACCCCAAAGGGAATTTCTTTAGATCAAAAGATCTATGAGAGCAAAGCTCTGTTGGTTAAAATTGATTTAAATTAATTTAAATTAATTTTAAATTAATTATTACCTAAAGTTTTCTAAACTTTGGGAAATGAGAGCAAAGCTCTAAAGTTCTGAAAGCAAGAGCAAAGCTCTAAAATTCTTAAGCAAGAGCAGAGCTCTGAAAATCTAAATCTAGAAAATGGTGGAGAGTTTTCTAAGGGCCAGAGGCCCTATTTATAAGGCGCTTGCGCCTCTTGAGCTCACCCTCTTGATCTAACGGTCAGGGGGGTTGCCACCGCTGCACACACGTGTGCGCCACGTGAGCGCAACGGTGGGGGGGCATTTGTTTCGCCCAATCAGAGCAAAGCTCTGTTCAATTTCAAAATTCAAAATTTTGAAGCAACGCTTCAAGTCTCGGGCACAACGCGCCACGCGTCAGGCGCTAATACGTCAGCGCAACGCCCAAGAAGGCGCGCCCAATCAGAGCAGAGCTCTATTTGTCCGAAGCAACGCTTCAGTTGCGCTGCGCTCTGCGCTGCGCGACACGTGTCAGCGCAGATGCGCTAGCGCAGTTGCGCTGCGCGACACGTGTCAGCGCAGATGCGCTAGCGCAGTTGCGATGCGCTAGCGCAGTTGCGCTGCGCTCTGCGCTGCGCGACACGTGTCAGCGCAGATGCGCTAGCGCAGTTACGCTGCGCTGTGCGCTGCGCGACACGTGTCACGCGCTGGGGCATCTGCGCCAAACTAAATTAAGATTTTAAGAAATCTTTTCTGTTCTTGTTAAAACAAGAAGATTTTCTTCTGCAAAGCAGAAGCCCTTGGATTAAAGATCCAACGGTGGGGAAAATTCCCCAGATCACTCAGAGAATGATCTCTTTAACAAATTTAACTAATTTGTGAGCACTATAAAAAGGACCCTAAGCCTCAATTCAAAGGCATGAACATTTTTTTGAAAACTCAAGAACTTTAAACAGAGAGAATTCTGAGAAGATTTCAAGAAAAAGGTAAAGAACCTTCATGAATTAGAAGAAATTCCTTCTAATAGACCATTGATCTAAAAACAAGATCAATGATCTCTACATAATAAACAGTGCTTTGCACTTCTTGTGAACCTCCGGTTCTTTAAAAACAATAAAAATAAAAAAAATAATAATAGTGCTTTGCACTTTTATGAACCTCTGGTTCTTCAAACAAAGAAAAAACTTTTTTTTTCTTTGATCTAATTTAGATCAAGAAATTAAACAGTGCTTTGCACTTCCCTTCTTGAATCTAAAAAATTCTTAGTGCTTTGCACTTCCAAACTGCGCCGTTGCGCTCTTAAGAGAGCGCCACGTGTCGGCTATAGAACCACTTGCGCTAAGCGCCCTTAAGATAGAGCTTTGCTCTTTGGAATTGGCGCAACTCGCTGAGAGCGCGCCACGTGTCGTCAGCGCAACAGCGCAGCGCACTGCGCTAGTGCGCTTGCGCTCGCCAGAGCATGACACGTGTCTTCACCACAAGCGCTTGCGCTCAGTAATAGACGCAAAGCGTCTGACAAATGCAAGGCATTTCACTTCCTGAAGGGCCAGGCCCAATTAAAAGGCTTAACAGGCCTAACAAATAAAATGCTGTGCATTGTTTGAAAGGGCAGTGCCCAACTGAAAGGTCTAATGGACCAAAACAAATGATCTGCATCATAATAAAAAGGGCAGAGCCCAGTCAAAATAGGCATAAATGACCTGAAGTAATGCAATGCATTATTTAAGTGGGGGCAAAGCCCTAGCACAGGTCTAATAGACCAAAAATAAATAAGGGTGTTGAACATTTTCAACTGGACTTAGCCCAATTTTGGCCGTAAGTCCTTAAATTAAATCGGTTGAGCAAAGATTGCTCTCTTAAATCAATCTATATCCGGTTCGAGGGTACATCTCCGAGTTCCTCTGACACCTATCGTTGTAATCCTTCAACGATATCAGAGAGGTGACGGGTCCCAACAACCACATACATTAATATGGACCGAGACGTCCTTAAACTAATATTGGACCGAGACGTCCTTAAACTAATATCGGACCGAGACGTCCCTAAACTAATATTGGACCACCACGTCCCTAAACTGGAATGTGGACCACGACGTCCCTAAACTGGCACAATAGAGCCCAAATGCTCTTTTGTCGGACCTAAACGGTCCCGTTAAGTTGATCTTAGTCTCAAACTGGACTAACGTATCCTTAACAAACGTTTGAGTCGATCTTAGCCTCAAAAATGGCTAATGTATCCTCCAAACAGACTTTAGTCCCAAATTGGACTATGAATCCCCCAAACTGGAATAATAGAGCCTCCAAACGCTCTTTTGTCGGATCTAAACGGTCCCGTTTAAGTTGATCTTAGCCCCAAACATGGCTAACGTATCCTTAAACATTCAAATGGATTATAAAACTCCCAATTAACTCTGGTTCGAGGGTACATCTCCGAACTCCTCTGGTACATGTCGTTGTAATCCTTCAACGACGTCAGAGAGGTGACGAGTCCCGATGGCCATACATTAAGTTAATCACTACGTTAAGTGGATCTTAGTCTAAAACAGGACTAACGTATCCTTAACGAACGTTTAAGTTGATCTTAGCCGCAACGCGACTAATGCATCCTTAAACTAAAAACACCAAACCCAAATCTAAGTAAATACGGATTTGGACTAATCTACGTCCTACGGGCGACGGCATTACTCAGTCTCCGTATACAATCCACGGGCAACCACAAATAAAACAAACACATACGACACGAAGTGAAATTCTGGAGAAGGAGAAAGTTGTTACCGCGACGCGGTAGCGTAATTAACTGCAGGGGCTTGCGCCTGCAGGGAAGAGCGTCCCCACAATCAAAAACCCCTCACCCTGAGGGGGAATCTGACGAAGTCTGCTACATCGGCCGCATCCGTCTAAACCCCCGATACACGGTGCCATAAATCAGCTTGACATCTTCGGAGAGATAGACGGATAAAACCAAATAGCATCTGCCCCGAACCTCAGGCACAGATGCAAAGTCCAGGCCGCCGTTCGGAGGGGAACATACATGAGTCTGAAATATGTATTTACTCAGAAAGAGTTGAATATGTCGCAGAGAAGATGGTTAGAACTCATGGCGGACTTCGACATCAACCTACAATATCATCCAGGGAAGGTGAATGTAGTACCTGATGCCCTTAGTCGCCAACCATTAGCACCGAATCTCACCGCACAGTGGAAGCTTCAACAAGACTTGCATCAAATGGAGATTGAAGTAGTCATGTCAGGTAACGCTTCAAGTTTGATGAACTTACAAGTTCAATCTACCGTTGTCAATCAGATCAAAGCAGCTCAAGAAAGTGATACTAAGTTGCAAAAGATCAGAGAACAAGTAGAAAGTGGACTTCGAACAGACTTCATCATCCATGAAGACGGATCTTTGAGATACGGTAGTAGATTGTGTGTACCAAAAGGTTCTGTGCGAGAAGTGTTGATGAAAGAAGCTCACAACTCTCCTTATTCAGTACACCCTGGAGGTACAAAGATATACAAAAATCCGTGTTAGAATTACTGGTGGCATGAAATGAAGCGTGAAGTAGCCAGAAGCGTCGCTAAATGCTTGGTGTGTCAGCAAGTAAAAGCTGAAAATCACAGGATTGCTGGTTTACTTCAACCGTTACCTATCCCAGAATGGAAGTGGCAACACATCACAATGTATTTCTTGACTGCAGTTCCTCACAACACGAAGGGTAACGATGCGGTATGGGTCATTGAGGGCCGACTCACAAAGTCGGCTCACTTTATTCCCTTTCGAGTTGGCCAATCTACTGAGACACTGGAAAAGAAGTACATAGAGGTAAGAATCTAAGTATGATTTAAACTCTTTAAATATGTACTATATCTGATACCCATGAACTCATGCAGGAAATCGTGAGATTACATAGAGTACCGGTTTGCATTGTCTCCGATCGTGACACCAGATTTCGATTGCAATTTTGGCAAAGTCTGCAAGTTAGCTTAGGAATAAGTCTGAACTTCAGCACAACCTATCATCCACAAACAGATGGTCAGTCTGAGCGAACTATTTAGATCTTAGAAGATATGCTAAGAGCTTGTATGCTAGACTTTGGAGGATCGTGGGAAGATCACCTACATGTTTTAGAGTTTTCATACAACAACAACTACCAAGAAAGTATAGGAATGACACCGTTTGCAGCACTTTATGGAAGGAAGTGTCGATCGCTATTAAGTTAGGACGACATCGGAAAGAGAACTCCTTGGTCCTGAGATGATAGTAGCAACTATCGATGTGGTTTGTACTATAAAGGAAAGAATGCGAATAACCCAAGATCGCCAGAAGCACTGGGCTGATGCAAAGCGCCATCACTTGGAGTTTCAACCGGGAGAACATGTATTACTGAAGATATCTCCGAACCGTGGAGTGATTCATTTTGAAAGATGGGGTAAGCTTAGTCCGAGGTATATTGGACCGTTCGACATACTCGAACGAGTCGGTGAAGTGGCATATCGTTTGGCACTTCCATCTTCATTGGAATGAGTACATAATGTGTTCCATATATCCCAACTCAGAAGGTATGTGAGTGACTCCAGCCATATTCTTGATCACTCCGAGCTCACTGTACAGCTAGATTTATCCTGTGAGTGACAACCTGTTGAGATCCTGGATAGAATGGTGAAGTCACTTCAGAACAAAGAAGTCAACCTAGTTCAAGTGATGTGGAGTAAAGACACACCAGGAGAACCGACATGGGAAAGGGGAGATGAGATGCGTGCAAGATACCCTCATTTATTTGTAAACTAGTCCTTAAAATAAATTGTAAATTTTGAGGATGAAATTTTTGTAAGGAGGGTAGGTTGTAATAACTCCAATTTCAATGTACAGAAAATTGTTTAAAAGTTAATGTACAAATGAAGTATTTACAATCCTGTGTGCACTATAAGTATTTGATTTGCTTTTGAACAGCAAGAAAATACTTGCAGCACATTGGTAAAGCCTTGCACTGCTGTGACGTAGCCCCTGTGATCGAATCCTCCCAGTCACATTATGTTTTAATTTAATTTTATTTTAATCTTTTAGAAGCCAAAGTGATTACACGTGCACTACACGAAACATGAAGAGACACAGAATAATCAAACATGTGCACTGAAGAAAACCAAGCGACACCAACACGTGGAACAAATCCCACCGTCCACCACCGGTTTTGGACTGGCGACGCATGCAAGGAAGACCGGTACCGCCGGGTCCCCCCGTAGGTACTACTTTAAGATTTTTCCCTTGGCACCACTTGACCTTCCCCACTTCTCCTAGACTGTTTGTTTTCTCTGCAATTATTCAGAGAATTAAAATGCCCATTTAATCCAATTTTTAATGCATATTTTTAATGTAATGTTTAAACTTTTAAACCCTAATTTTCCCTATAAACACCACACTCCATTTAACCTCTCCTCACTCAGAAATTCCCTGCCAAAACTCTCAAAAATTCTCAAGTCCTTATATTGTGCAAGTGGAGTGAGCGAAGCGTGAAGTTCCGGCGAAGTTCCGAGGAGATTCCGGCGACTAAACGACGCCCCGACACCTTCCCTAGATTCCTTCTTCTCCCCTCTTAACTTGTAGCCAGTAATTCCATTCTCCTCCCCTCATCTTTTATTCTAAAAACTTTCATTTCTAATACCCGACGGAAGCAGAGTTAATCCGACTTCTGATTCGGTTTTTCTTTAAAAAATTCTATTTTTCTTAATCAATAAAATACCATACTCTCATATAATGTTTAGAAAACATTAACAAACACATTAAAACAAGTTTCATCTCAAAAGAATCTATTATGCAACTTTTATCGCATTTTTACGGTAAAATACCATATACTTTACTTTCGACATAATTCAACATATTTCTTGTATTATATTGAGAAAAATCACAAGGTAATGACCTATCTCATCACAACACTCATCCTTTACATAGCACGATGGTTTGTAAAACATTCTTCTGGGACAAAATGTTAGTTGTATGTATGCCCTAGAGGCCATTACTGTACATATGATGTATATTGTAGTGGATGCTGGGACATATATAGGGAGGACTTTCTTGCTCAACATGATAGTATGCTATCTGGTTACTCTTTACCTTAACGTGTATACTGATTGTCTCTCTGATACATGTTGGTAAAGCCCTTAGGATGTGTACTTGACTACCTGGACTATGATGCGGATCATACTAGTGGGGACATGGTAGTCCATAAGTACATCCTTCAAGGTCCCTAGTCGTGGGTATATCGAGACGGGGGCATCGATATACCAAAGTAGACTAGCGTATACCTTCTCGACCCATACAGATGAGCGATGGATGATCCCATATCCATTGGTGTTTGACATCAGAGATGATATACGGGTGCTCAGTGGAGACTGGGTACACTGGACGGACTCGCCGAGAACTTCCAGATGGTATTATACCTTACGTCAGATGGCAGTTCTCTGGTGACACTGGTACAGAGTAGTCTGTTGACCCGAGATCGTCATAGAGTCTTGTGTGGTTCCCACTGTGCTTTGATTTCCACCTTACCACGTCCAAGAGGGCGTGCAAAACGGTGGTTTTTGGGTACAGTCCCGAGTCACATGGAGGCAATGAGCGATAGGAGGGGATTCGTCTCTCCCGGTATAGGGAGTTGATGTTGCGCTGTGTTCGATTGGCTATAACCGGAAATCCCTGGCCAGGGTTGCTGAGATATACTGGTAAGTGTTACCAGTAGTTTCTCGAACTGTTATAGACCTCATATCGACACGACTTATCGAGCTATTGGGGTCTGACGTTTACCACCCCTAGGTGAGATATGCGACATATCAGACGATCAGACCGGACTGTACGGTAGTGTTACTGGTTGGATTCACAGGAGTGTGAGCGGGCTTGCTCGTCGATCTTCTGATCGCTCAATACCCGGGTGGCCGTTACGTTTAGCAGACCGCTTGCGGCTTGTGGGTGCTTGATATGATCATCATCTGCTGCCGGTGTATTGACGAGTCTTTAGAGTCCTACACAGAGGTTTCCTGGCTCAAGCGAAACGAAATAGGAGCGCATATGAGATATGTGCGGGACCGAGAATAATGCGTGTATGTGATACCGTATTCTATTCTCGCGATGAATGTGTCGAATGGTTGTATGCGATATAACTTAGTTATCGAATCAAGGATTGATTCGATAAATCGATACATTGTATACTAGTCGGTTGTGTGCGACATGACCGGATCATTGAATCAAGTGTTGATTTAATGATTTAATGCATAATTATATATTTGATATATTACTTTGCATTAACTAGTATTGGTTCACTTTAAATGGATTTTCTCACTTGAAGTTCACAAGTTGTATATGTGATATACTTTTGTGCACTTGATTGTATCATGTTTGATGATACATGCTTACTTGAGTTTGTGTAAAGATTAAACCATGGTTATTTAAATGGTTAGGGTTTTGTTTTTCATATCTATTTATTCATTTATTTATTCATTTCTTTTTGGCAAAAGAAAAGGGAAAATGGTGGCTTTGTTTGTTTGTATATTGAAGCTTCTTGAAGCTTTGACTAAGTGACCATTTTGTCTCATGCTTAACCCTAACCATTCCCACTAACCCTAGTTTAGTCTCTACACTTGACCATGGTTGGTATATGATAAGTATTCTTATTATTTTCATTTTACAATAACACTTATCATATCATCATCATCTTCTTCTTCTTCTTTTTCACATGAAGAAGCTTGCCTCCATCAATGGCAACTTGAGAAAATGAGTGAGAAATCCAATTCTAAAGTGAACCCACTTCCTATTTCTTCATCCTCTACCACTTGCCAAGTAGTATAGGGTGTTTTCTTCACAAGTTTCATGACTTGGTGAAGTGGGAGCTTGATCTTGTGATGTATCGACGTAGATCATCTTCGGCACGAAGCCGACGACCTTGCCCGCCCATTTCTCCGATGAAGCCGACGCTAGAGCCCGGGATTCCAGTTGGACAGCGAGGAGACTTCATTGCGGAGCTATGGAGGTGGAGGACCGGATCTACAAAGGTTGTATTTCCGTTCTTATAGTTAAGTTGTTAACTAGTTTCATTTATCGCCTAAAATTCTAGTTAACGATCCGTATTAGGGTTTCTCGGCACCCGTAAAATATGAAATTGGCATGGTTGATACCTTGTGAGACCTCATTGGTGTGCCTAGGAACCCTACAGTGGTATCAGAGCCTAGCTAGAGCCTTAGGCGAAGTCTAGACGACGTTTGAAACCCGAACGAACCCGAAACCCTAAAACCCAAGTGCTCTCTGGACTTTTTCTAAACTCTGGGATTTTTCAAGATTAAAAATGCTTAAAAAATTCAGCAGAGAATTCTAAGAATTACGGTGCAATTTTTTTCCAATGAACAGTACACTATGCGGCGGAACCGCGGCCTAAGCCAGCTTAGGCGGCGGTTCCGCGGCTAAAGGATGACGTCATCCCTCCTACCTTGCACAGTAATTCATAATTTCTGCAGCTGAGTTTTATGGGTATTTTTAATATTTATTCAAGAGTTGAATTTTCTGGGGTTGTTTTGGGGATTCGGTGTTTCGATCGGAGTATCAGATTTTGTCTATGTGGCTTTCTGGATAATTTTTGAATATGTTAAAAAGTTCGACCGGATATAAATACCCAATTTTTCCCCTGTCGGGAAATTTCCAAGTGTTGGATCTTTCCGTAGTTTAACGACGTTCTAAGTAGTGCAAGTAACGCAATGGACCCTCTAGAAGACAACAAACCTTAACTCGATTATGTGACCGTCTTGAACTGCCCTTTGAACCCTCGGGTTTGGGGCAGTACGGCATGCCACATGTGAGGCGTTGGATTGACCCTTCTACGGCTGGACCGTTGGTACTGAGGCACGAACTGAATGTTTTTAAACTTATTTCATGTGTTGATCTGTATCGGGAAAACTTGGGTGTTCGATTGTTCAATCGGAAAGTTTGACATTTTCTATTTATCCGGAATGGGATACAATAATTGGAATTCACAAGAAGTTATGAGATAACTGAATGAATGTTATAAATCTAGCGGTTTAGTCTCCACTACTACAAAGAAGGGTTGCCCCTACGGATATGTCCGTAGGTGCAACCCACTGCCCCTACGGTTATATACGTAGGGGCGAAAAAATACCCCGTAGGTGCAAAGGCCGCAGGTGCAAGTCGAGGCCCTGAACTTATCCCTACGGTTAAATTCTTGCCCCTACGGATATGTATGTAGGTCCAGTTTCCCCTACGGAGTAAGCCGTAGGGTATAAGATTTTATATTATTTACAGTTTATTTTAATAAATTACTTGGACCTACGGCTATATCCGTAGGGGAATGTACTACCCCCTACAGATATATTCGTAGGTACTTTTCAGTAGGGGCACAAATTCAGGATTCCTGATATGTGCCCCTACGGATAACCCCGTAGGGGAATGTCAGTGGCCCCTACGGATATATCCGTAGGGGGATTCCCAAACACCTGGCACTGACATCTGGGGGAAATATCAGTTACTGCTGATATTTAGCCCCTACGGATATATCTGTAGGGGTAACGTGTAGGCCTACGGATTAATCCGTAGGTACATATTATCTGAAATTTTTTTTAAAAAATGTCCTGCTTGATTTTTTCCCGCCCTGTGCACATTAATGTATACATCAATCAAATTATATATTGCAGTATTCATAATCACATCTCACGCATATATATAATATACAAAAGAAACACAAAAACTGAATATGATATAAATACAAACCAATATGAATATCGTTTCAAAATGTAGTACAATGTGTATGATATAAATAAATACATGTTTCAAAAAAAAAGAACCAAAAATCTACCCTAGCTCGGTCCAGCTCGGTCCTGCTCCTCGGTCAATAAACTCTGCAATTCGTCGCGAGCGGGAGTCTGAGTGGGCGGTGGAGCTACAGGAGCTGTCTGCGGAACCGCAGCCGAAGGAGATGCGTGTGGAGGTCGGCCGATCTACCCTGTCGCGTCTGGATATAACTTGTGTAAGAAGCGTGTAAGAACTGTTTATTATTCGAATTCGTATCATTATTAAGTTATTTCGAAACCCTGTTTGGATATCTAGTTTGGAAAAGCGTTGTTTATTTCAATTACATATGTATGTATGATTAATAAAACATAAGTCTACAACCAAATAAGCTCAGGCTATGTACTGATATTGGATATGTTGATATCTATAATATGACATTATATTTTACTATTAAGTAGTATACATACCAGCATCCCATTCAACTCCTGAACGGTGGCCTTCAAGCTCTCCTGTTCCTGCTGGATACGTCGCTGACTGGAGACGGAGGAAGTAACCACCGGGGTGGAGTCCAACCTCATATGGGCCCTGCTAGAGCCCAGTCCTCGGCCTATCTCCAAACCTCCGTGGTGCCGTCCGTGTGCGGCGTCCAGGACTGGGGTCAGCAGCCTCGAATGTTGCCTTCCCCCTAGCAACTGTCAGAACATTATATTTAGCACATACTGGTCTATAAAATTGACAAGAAATACCAAAATCAACAAATTCAAAGCCTTACCTACAGAGATAGAAGATGTGCTCCTCTGGTATCTGCATGTATCAAAATTTGAATAATATTAATTAATTTCAGTACATACATACTAACAAGGTAAACTCGCATATAGCGCTGCTTACACATATGACAGGGAGTGAACAAGCTCTTGTAGATGCGCAAATCTAATCTCATCAAGCAGCCCATGATAATGAGTTGGACGACTAAGAGCAAAAGAAATGTGTGTATATTTATGATATAGCATTCTAAATCAATATACATGCCCTATATAATATATAAACATACCTGGAGGAACGGGAGTGACCTCTGTCCCTGATATGGACGCATCACCAACAACTAGACAATCAAACATTGACAATATAAGTAATTTTGACATAAACATGCATGGATATCTATAATATTACATTCAAAATGGATATTAGAGAGCGCACCTGCAGTGAGAAGTGGTAAAAGTATCACCCAACTAGGGTGTAATTTACAGAATCAGTTGAGACTCTTAAAAGTCATAGAAGAACCCGACCTGCACAAATCTGATGTATGCTTTCCATTGGACACTAAGAAGTCTCTAAAGGGAAAAGCCTATGTGAAAGCCATCATTAGTTCATATCAGAAGATTGATGCTGAAACAGAAAACGAGAAATGTCATTTTTTTCTTCTTCCGCCACATTACTGTCTTCTCCTTCTGCCACATTACTGTCTTCTCCTTCTTATGATGTGCGCGTGCAAATTCAATGACTATATTGAGAATATTGATTAATAGTGGGTAGGAAAAGTATTTCTCAAATGGCTTTTGCGTCTTAAAACCATAAACTACTAAGTAATGACATACATAATTTTTTTAGTATAAAGGTTGTTATTTTAAGTTTTCCCTTATAGAGATATGATCTAACTGCATCTATCAACTATAAGTGTGCAGAAAATTATGATAAGAAATCATAAGAAAGGGTCGTAGCCATGCATAACTTTGAATCTACATACCAAATCATGCACTTATTGTCACCTTGCCTTAGAATATAAAATATCTTGGAAGACAGTAAGCGAGCATTTAAATCTCGATAGCTTTTGACTTCAACATATATTTTTCTCAAGTACCATGAAATATACTTGCTCCGTATAAACCGTTTTCAGGAAGATGGATTAATAATGACAAATTATCCATTGTGGCTCACTAGGTTAGCATTTTCTCTTCTATTGACCATCTTTCTAATCAGCTTGGTAAATTTATTCGGAACCGGCTGCGAATCATTAAAAGACGTGCATAAGAAAGAGAACTAAAATACAGATATATAGCATACCGATACATCGAAACTTCATATTTGCGATGGCAATCCAGAGATATTTATTTCTACACACGTGGTGCGCGTGCGAATGCGTCAGGCATCATGGACAAATATTTCAGAACATGGAAAGTATTATTCGTATAAAGTAATTAAACTTTTAAACACCTTGAGTAGATATTTTCTTAGTTGATGCAATCATATCATGAGGACTAAATTTAAGCTATTATATATATGCTTATGTATTTTTCTAACCTAAAATATCACACACACACAGAGAGAGAGAGAGAGAGAACACCTGGTAGGTAAATAAATCAGGTAGCAGGATCCTGAAGAAATAAAGTCCATAGCATTGCTCATCATCATCATCCATGATCCCTTTGATAATATTTTTTCAAAGGGATCACGGATGATGATGATGAGCAATGCTATGGACTCCATTTCTTCAGGATCCTGCTACCTAATTTCTCTATCTACCTGGTGTTCTCCCCCCCTCTCTCTCTCTCTGTGTGTGTGATATATTAGATTAGAAAAATACATAAGCATATGTATAATAGCTTAAATTTAGTCATCATGATATGATTGCATCAACTAAGAAAATATCTACCCAAGGTGTTTAAAAGTTTTAATTACTTTATACGAATAATACTTTCCATGTTCTGAAATATTTGTCCATGATGCCTGACGCATTCGCACGCGCACCACGTGTGTAGAAATAAATATCTCTGGATTTCCATCGCAACTATGAAGTTTCGATGTATCGGTATGCTATATATCTGTATTTTAGTTCTCTTTCTTATGCATGTCTTTTAATGATTCGCAGCCGGTTCCGAATAAATTTACCAAGCTGATTAGAAAGATGGTCAATAGAAGAGAAAATGCTAACCTAGTGAGCCACAATGGATAATTTGTCATTATTAATCCATATTCTCAATATAGTCATTGAATTTGCACGCGAACATCATAAGAAGGAGAAGACAGTAATGTGGCAGAAGGAGAAGACAGTAATGTGGCGGAAGAAGAAAAAAATGACATTTCTCGTTCTCTGTTTCAGCATCAATCTTCTGATATGAACTAATGATGGCTTTCACATAGGCTTTTCCCATTAGAGACTTCTTAGTGTCCAATGGAAAGCATACATCAGATTTGTGCAGGTCGGGTTCTTCTATGACTTTTAAGATTTGTGCAGGTCGGGTTCTCTCTAATATCCATATCGATACTTACATTCAAAATGGATATTAGAGAGCGCACCTGCAGTGAGAAGTGGTAAAAGTATCACCCAACTAGGGTGTAATTTACAGAATCAGTTGAGACTCTTAAAAGTCATAGAAGAACCCGACCTGCACAAATCTGATGTATGCTTTCCATTGGACACTAAGAAGTCTCTAATGGGAAAAGCCTATGTGAAAGCCATCATTAGTTCATATCAGAAGATTGATGCTGAAACAGAGAACGAGAAATGTCATTTTTTTCTTCTTCCGCCACATTACTGTCTTCTCCTTCTGCCACATTACTGTCTTCTCCTTCTTATGATGTGCGCGTGCAAATTCAATGACTATATTGAGAATATTGATTAATAGTGGGTAGAAAAAGTATTTCTCAAATGTCTTTTGCGTCTTAAAACCATAAACTACTAAGCAATGGCATACATAATTTTTTTAGTATAAAGGTTGTTATTTTAAGTGCGCGTGCAAATTCAATGAAAGTTAGATTTGAGGATACCCATGTATGAGTTGTATTCTATATATGTGTGTTTCGATTTATGATTTCGCTTAAGTGTAGGGTTGTTTTTACTTAAAGAAGTATCACCATCTACTATATATAAAAAAATATAGCAAACTAGGATTGGTATTCAAATCCCAGTCCAGATTGGTATTCAAAATTTATTTAATTAGTTTGTGATCCACATCATTTGATTCGTTGTTTGAGGCATCAATGTAGGCACAAATATCGGCGACGAGGAACTCGACGAAGAAGAACGAGGGCGGTGGCGGGCTGAGAACGGAGGGCGCGCGGTGGCGACGGAGAGAAAATTGGAGACGCGGGAACGAGAGAATTTTGGGAACGAGAGGGAAAGATATCGAGGCGTATATTGGTATCGATGGGAATATGAAGGTTTCATATTATCATCGAGTATCATATATTGGTTTTAACCTGAATATCTTGAGTCGCTCTCTAATTATGCGTTTGTTGTGCATTCGTGTTGTATGTGTAACATGATTTTAAACCATTGAGATCAAGATTGATAGAACTGATCATCCTACATTGCAATAGCATTCATCGACCAAAAATAGATTGCGGTCTGGATATGGCATATTGGCAGATGTTACCTATATGCATAAATCTTATGTCTAATGACCATAAGATTGTCGGAGACAGTTTTGATGTTTTGTGGGTTTGGTTTTATACTTGGGACAATCCAATGTTGACACACACACATAAATAACAAATTAAAGTAAACTAACTAAGAGGCATGTTTGAGTTTTATACTGGGATCACAAATAGCATGATGGCTGCAAACAGGTTGCTTGAATACTTGCAGACAATCCAATGTTGCCTCGCCATTTCTATAAATTTTAAACTCCCTGGAAAATTATCATCACTTAGGATTACTTTAGGGCCAGTTTGGCTGCTTCTTGCTTGTGATTCAACATTCAGCTTTTTGTTGATTTGGAACTCAGAGAGTGTTGCAAAACAAATCCAAAACTAAATAAACCTCAAACTAGCTACAGAGAAGGCAAACAGCAAACCCCATGAAGTTTGGCTTTCAAGGGTTTTCCCACTAAAATACACTTAGATGCAGCACTTTAAGGAAGCTTGCAGCAATATAAAAACTTTTAGGTAGTTTAGTCAAAAACTGCAGTGCTTCAAGATTGTTTAAGTTTTATGTGTGCTTAAGCTGTCATACAGAAATTATCGTTGCAAAAATGTTCGCAACCCTAGCTTTTCCAGCAACGATACTGGAATACGAGCCTCAGATATGCCAGCTTAGGAATCAAAATAAGAAAGAGATTTGGGGTTATCCTAAGTCCAAAGTCAAACGGGCTCGAGAAATATATAAACCCAAAAAAATGACTGCATAAAGATCTCATAAAGATGAAAAGGATGTTATGCAAGCTCTGAACAAATCTTGAACGGAACTTTCACAAGAATTTACAATACCCGACCAAAATCCAATCCTGAGTTTGATGAAGCTTCAGGCCTTCAGCTTCCTCACAGAAAATAGTTAGGGCAAACCCTTTGCAAAACCATAGCTTTCATGCAGAGATGACGCTCAGAATATGCCAGCTTCCAAACACATTGAATAATACATAATCTCCCATACTCTCTCTCTCTCAATCAGACAGTTTATATTTGGATTTGAATTTAGGAAAAGAAATAAGAAGGCTACAAACCAGCTTGCCTCGCCAATCTCATAACTATAAAGCTCATAAAAGTGGAAGCTTGAGGGCAAGCCATCATCGCCTCCATTCAATTGAAGCCAAATCATCCACAAAAAATAGAAATAAATATAATAATTGATCGATAGGCAAAATTGCAAGAAACCTATTCAGATTTTTGCATGAAAAAATAAGAGATGTAAATTAAGTAAAAGATTACCAAATGAAATTATCCCATCACTTGAACCCCCTCTCAAGACATTTTAGCAAAAATTCCCCCAGTAATTTTCTTCGGTTTAACCGTTTTATATCATAGAAGAAAGATAAATTTCAAATGTATATACATGCATACACACACACACATCATATACACAGTTTTTGAATGTTGCCAGAATTTCAACGGTAATTCTAGATTTTTCCAAACTCTGAAGGCTTCACAAAAATTTTAAATACAGATAATAATATGATTGAAGAGATCAATCACCAATTTTTTAATGAGGATCAACTGAAACCCCAAACAGAGCAAGCAAATTACAAAGATCCCAAAACCCCGCCTGGCCCAGCCCCAGCCCCAGCCCCCAGCCCCAGCCCCAGCCCCAGCCCCCAGCCCCAGCCCAACCCTAACCCCAGCGTGGCCAGCTAAACCCCAACACCAACCCTAAGGCAAACCCTAACCCCAGCCCCACCCCAGCAGCAGCCGAACCCCAACCCTAACCCTACCCTGACCCCGACCCCGACCGCGACCGCGACCGCGACCCCTGCCCAACCCCAACTCGCGCGCAACCCCAGACCCAGCCATGAACCCTAAGCCCAAAATAATCCAAAAATTCTTTAATTTACCTTGAGATTTACTCACCTGAACGGCTGCTGCTGGGGCTGGGGCGACGACCTGAACCGCGGTGGCGACGAGAACTGCGGTGGCGAAGAAACCGGCGGTGGCGACGAGGAGAACGACGGTGGCGACGACTGCGTGGCGATTTGGGGATTTTTCTCGCGCCAGATCGAGAGAGAGAGAAAGAGAAAGTGAGCGTAGACGATCGGTCTGGGATCTTAATAAACCGATATTTACTTGTCCCTACGGATATACCCGTAGGTCCTTCATTTGCGCCACCGTAGGGGCAAATACCAAATTAAGAATTAATTTTTTAATTCTTGAACGTCAGTGCCCGTAGGGGCAACCATTTAGCCCTACGGAGTAATCCGTAGGGCCAAGTAAAATCTGCCCCAACGGATAACTCCATCCGTAGGGGCAACCCCCTATTTTACTAGTGCTCACTTGATCGGTTGCTACGGAATTTTGATGTGATCAAAAGTCCGTCGCAATCACGTTGCGTACGCGGATACTCGCCGGGTAAACTTAATAGACAGCTTCGCCCCATAGCCCGACCAAGTGACTGTAGAAGAACCCCGCCGCCGAAAGCATCCGTCCGGGTGCTCACGGCAGCGGTGTTCCGCCTTGGTGCACTTCGTCGACGGTATCGGGGGTGCGGCCGTCTACTGAAGTTTGCGACGAGCATTCGATCTGCATGTCGGGAATCTTGTTGAATTGCCTGACTTAATATTGAAAAGTGTTTTCGATAATGGGACTAAAATGCGGGGTTTATAATTGTTAGGCATGCGATGTCTAAGTAATTCATTTGATTAGGCATGCGATGTCTGTGCGGATTGCGGATTCCAACTGTTGTAGTTTTACACTTTCTTTTCTGTGACCGTAAGTGTAATATGTGACATCGCCGGTTTCGTTGCTATATGTCAACGACAATTGGGATGCGCATATTTACTTACGTTGATGACATGTGATGTTATGTGTTGCTGGATATGTTATATTGGATCGTCGTGTTTGAATAGCCGGGGTTTTTTATGTGAGATGAGTGTTTTTCATTTTCATTCATGTAAAAACTTGTATGTAATATTCTTTTATTGGGGCACTTCCAGGTTGCGGAAGATGTCACCGTTTGTATATTATTTACTTTTCCGCACTAGCATAGACCCAAGGAGGAGAGCACAAGTAACCGGGTTCTGGAGTCCGGTGGGAGACCAACTCGAGGAGTCGAGTCCGGGTCTCCTAACCCTAGAATTGGTAGGGTTGCTTGCCGCTCTCGTAGGGGTCTGGGGGTGTGGGTTTGGCTATTCATCACGACCGTGGAATTCGTGTTTTATACTGGCTCGTATTGAAAACACGGACGTCATAGTATATCCAATATTTCATATGATTCTTCTGCTGCGATATCTGTGATGTGATCATGTGATGTTCTGTGATGGATACTTTATATAGTATATATGATATATTATATAGATGTTACTTATGTTTTACACCCGCGTTAGCCCTGCCCTGCTCTGCCGTTAGTTACCTAACCTAACGGTGCACGAGGGGACATCGAGGCGAATGCGGATGGCATAAGTGTACGCCGTATTTATCTGTGATGTTTAGGTATTTAAATGATGGGACTTCATTAATGTGATTAATGAAATAAAAGAAACCTAAGATGTTGTAGAATCGAATTTCAAAAATAAAACAGGTAGCTACAGTTCTTGCTTTGCACAGCGGTATATGTGATATATCCTGCACCTTATTCGATGAGGAAAGGACCGAGATCCCTTCACCGGGAGTGATTCCTTTAGCAATAACTGGCAGATGCTACACACTCGGTTTGTTTTCTGATTGCTTTTAAGAGTTTTTGCTTTGCACAGTGATATATATGATATATCCCGCACCTTATTCGATGAGGAAAGGACCGACGATACCTTCACCGGGAGTGACTCCTTTAGCAAAACTACAAAAGCCTCAAAAACACTCCATTTTAAAATCATTTGATTCTACAACGATATCAAGTTCATTACGCAATAGGTTATCAGAAAAACCTGTCGTAACCCTCCGTCATTTCAGATAAGTGCTAGTTAGTATTCGTGCTACGTTTGTTGGCCTGCGTCAAGGCGTAGTGTGCGGTAGCTAACTAGTATTTATCTGCTTATGCATATGATGCAGATTGGATTAGGGTAGTCGTGCGACTTTGTTGGCCTGCGTCAAGGATCGTGCGGGTGGGTTTAATTCAATCAGGAAATGACGGGTTGAACTTGACTAGCGCACTATGGTTTGTTGGCCTGCGTCAAGGTCATAGGACGCTAGGGGTAAAATATTATCGGGAATTTCAAGTGTTGAAATTTGCAATGAGATTGCATACCTTCTATGAGATAGTTGGATCCCGATACCCACTGCGAGTAAGAGTTACTCCTGGGAGAGTTTTATACATTACAATGAGCCGATCAAGTAGGTGTCTAGAAAGGTGTTAACGAGGTTACGCCTCTGGGAAAACGAGGTTTACATTAATTAGGTTCGTGCGAAAGCACGGGGGACCTCCCTCAAAGTACCGACACTGGCCTGGCTGAAAGATTGGCGAATTTGTAGTGTGTAATTAATCCCGGCTAGTCTTTCCTTTTAGGGTTTGAAGGAAGATTTGATTAAAACAGTGGGAGCCATCCTGATTAGATAAAATTATAACCAATCTATTCTTGCATGAGCGCACGCTGAGTGTTTTCTTCTCTCTCTCTCCAGGTAGCGACTATATCACGCCTTAATCAAGATAATAATACGGAAAATTGACCGAACCCGCTTGTTATACTGAGCTGGGGAACGTTGGTCCCGCTCCAACTTATAATTGTTATAAGACAGAGTAGGAAAATTGGGGAATACCAGATTTCCCGTGCCGCCCAAACGAAGAGAGTGGATGCTGATGCATCATCTTCGGGTGTGTTCATTACAAAGAACTGTTCCTCTGTATCCTCTACATCCTGGGTATGTGATACCAGATCAGGATCCCAGATATGTAATCTGTTACATAGGGCTACAGCTAGGTAGAGAACTGAGAACGGGTGATAAGTTTCATGAGGCAGAAAACGGGGCAATTGTTGCAGCCATGTCTGTTGGTCACTGTCACCCTGTATGACCAGTATATTGATTCTGAACGAATGTTATTAGATACCGAACCTGATATACAAAATCATATCAGTCTCTTTACTAGTAAAGAAAGGATATAATTTTGTATTGATGGATAATGTTTTGAACATTTCCTATATCAAAAGTTGATCGGTTCAGGCACATTATCTAAAAGCATTGATGTTCTAAATCAAACTACAGTTCTTAGTATACGGAACACACACAAGTGGAAGAGTTCAGAAATGAAAGAATCCTACTTGAGGCATTGTAGACTAGGTCATATCAATGCGACCCGACTAGCTGAAGTTACATGTAGATGCATATTTAAATTAGTTTGAATTTACATCTTATGAAACTTGCCAGTCATGTCACAGAGATAAGATGACCATAGCTCCGTTTACTGGAAACAGAGAAAGAGTTAGTGAACTCTTGGGATGATACATGTTGATGTATGTAGGTCCCCTGTCTACACTTGCCAAGACCGGTTCTTTATACTTCATTAAATTCTCTGATGATCTCTTTTGATTCAGACATATGTTCCTGTTGAAACACAAGTCAGAACCTTTTGAGATATTCACAGAATATAAGTTAGAAGTAGAGAACCAATACGGGTATAAGTATTATGTCCTTTGATGAGATCAAGGAGGAGAATACTTGAGCATGGAATTCTTGAACTTTTCTAAAGGAGAATGAGATTCTCTCTCAGCATTACTCCTCCGTATACACCATAGCACGATGGTATATCGGGGCGGAGCAATCACACCCTATATGATAAGGTGTGCTCTATGATGAGTACTACTGTGTTTCCTATTTCCTTTTGGGAGTTATGCACTTGAGAAGCTGCATACCAATTGAATTGGGTTCCAATCAAATCAGTTGCCTACCACTTCATATTTGATATGATAAGGGAAGAGCCCATCTCTTAAGATTAGTTAAGATTTGGGGATGTCCAGCCTATGTCTGAAAAGGAAAATCCGGACAAGCTCGAGGCAAGGTCTGTTATGTAGAACTGGAAATGTTCTAGCTATACAAACTGCAGCTGATGATTTGAAAGAACCAAAGGATTCAATAGTAATCAACGAACCTCAGCCTCTCCGCCGATCTAATAGGGTTCCTCACCCACCTGAGAGATACTTCGGTTCCTCTATGACAGTGGGAGCGAGGATTGCATCATGAGATGGTGACCCAACTAGTTTCGAGCTGGCCATCAGGAGTGGGACTCTGTAAGAATGGCTGGATGCTTAGCGATCTGAGATGGAATCCTTATACACCAACAAAGTATGGACTTTGGTTGCTATATCTGAAGGGTTAAATCCCCATCAGGAGCAAGTATATCTTGAGAAGATTACTTGGTGTACATGGAAAAGTTGAGACTTTCAAAGCTAGACTAGTTAAAGGTTTTCGTCATCAACCAGGCGTGAATAATGATGAAACCTTTTCCAGTATCTATGCTTAAGTCCATCAGATACTACTTGCCTCGGCTACATACCATGACTACGATATCTGGTGGTTGGGTGTCATGACTGCTTTTCTAAATGATGTTTTAGAAGAGAACGTCTGTAAGTACACAGCCAGAGGGCTTCGTAAACAGTGGGAGCAGCGGAAACGTGTGCAAGAAGTTTTATAAGATAAAGCAGGCATCGCGGAGTTGGAACATCTGTTCTGATGAGATAGTCAAAGAGTTTGACATCATCAAAATGGTAGATGAACCTTGTATATACAAAAAGGTAGTAGGGAGTATGGTGGCGATCCTCGTAGAGTACGTGGATGACATACTCTTGATAGGGAAGGAGTTTCCTATGCTACGCTCGGTCAATCTCCGCTTATCACTAGGATTCTCCATATAGGATCAAAGTGATACCTACTAAATCCTGGATTTTGGATCTATGAGATAGATCTAAATGGATGTTAGGATACTCACTAGTTGTAGTGAGATGGTATCAATCGATCCTGGGGAGAATCACTGGAAGTGTTCCAGGGTGATAAAGACGACTGAATGTCAGTCACAGGCATTGTCTTTACCCTCAGTAAAGGGACGGTATGTTGGAAGAGTTCCAAGCTGAATACCGTGGCTAATTAGACGATAAAGGCAGGATACATCGCTACTTAAGATGCTACCAAAGAGGATGTTTGGGTGTATATTAGTTCATGAGATGAACTTAGTTCCTCCCATTGTGTGACAATGGAGTTGTGGCTTATGCCAAGGAACGTCCGTCCCATCAGTGATCCAGACATATTCTAAGGCAGTACCACCTGATCATGGAGATGGTTGATCTCCAGGGGATCGAGGTCAGGAGAGTAGACTCAGAGGACAACACGGCGGATCCACTCACAAAGGCCTTTTCCCAGAGAGAGACTTTTATGGGATGGTTGAGTATGAGATACTACAACCACTGCTACAGATGGCCCTAGTGCAAGTGGGAGATTGTTAGTTGTATGTATGCCCTAGAGGCCATTACTGTACATATGATGTATATTGTAGTGGATGCTGGGACATATATAGGGAGGACTTTCTTGCTCGACATGATAGTATGCTATCTGGTTACTCTTTACCTTAACGTGTATACTGATTGTCTCTCTGATACATGTTGGTAAAGCCCTTAGGATGTGTACTTGACTACCTGGACTATGATGCGGATCATACTAGTGGGGACATGGTAGTCCATAAGTACATCCTTCAAGGTCCCTAGTCGTGGGTATATCGAGACGGGGGCATCGATATACCAGAGTAGACTAGCGTATACCTTCTCGACCCATACAGATGAGCGATGGATGATCCCATATCCATTGGTGTTTGACATCAGAGATGATATACGAGTGCTCAGTGGAGACTGGGTACACTGGACGGACTCGCCGAGAACTCCCAGATGGTATTATACCTTACGTCAGATGGCAGTTCTCTGGTGACACTGGTACAGAGTAGTCTGTTGACCCGAGATCGTCATAGAGTCTTGTGTGGTTCCCACTGTGCTTTGATTTCCACCTTACCACGTCCAAGAGGGCATGCAAAACGGTGGTTTTTGGGTACAGTCCCGAGTCACATGGAGGCAATGAGCGATAGGAGGGGATTCGTCTCTCCCGGTATAGGGAGTTGATGTTGCGCTGTGTTCGATTGGCTATAACCGGAAATCCCTAGCCAGGGTTGCTGAGATATACTGGTAAGTGTTACCAGTAGTTTCTCGAACTGTTATAGACCTCATATCGACACGACTTATCGAGCTATTGGGGTCTGACGTTTACCACCCCTAGGTGAGATATGCGACATATCAGACGATCAGACCGGACTGTACGGTAGTGTTACTGGTTGGATTCACAGGAGTGTGAGCGGGCTTGCTCGTCGATCTTCTGATCGCTCAATACCCGGGTGGCCGTTACGTTTAGCAGACCGCTTGCGGCTTGTGGGTGCTTGATATGATCATCATCTGCTGCCGGCGTATTGACGAGTCTTTAGAGTCCTACACAGAGGTTTCCTGGCTCAAGCGAAACGAAATAGGAGCGCATATGAGATATGTGCGGGACCGAGAATAATGCGTGTATGTGATACCGTATTCTATTCTCGCGATGAATGTGTCGAATGGTTGTATGCGATATAACCTAGTTATCGAATCAAGGATTGATTCGATAAATCGATACATTGTATACTAGTCGGTTGTGTGCGACATGACCGGATCATTGAATCAAGTGTTGATTTAATGATTTAATGCATAATTACATATTTGATATATTACTTTGCATTAACTAGTATTGGTTCACTTTAAATGGATTTTCTCACTTGAAGTTCACAAGTTGTATATGTGATATAATTTTGTGCACTTGATTGTATCATGTTTGATGATACATGCTTACTTGAGTTTGTGTAAAGATTAAACCATGGTTATTTAAATGGTTAGGGTTTTGTTTTTCATATCTATTTATTCATTTATTTATTCATTTCTTTTTGGCAAAAGAAAAGGGAAAATGGTGGCTTTGTTTGTTTGTATATTGAAGCTTCTTGAAGCTTTGACTAAGTGACCATTTTGTCTCATGCTTAACCCTAACCATTCCCACTAACCCTAGTTTAGTCTCTACACTTGACCATGGTTGGTATATGATAAGTATTCTTATTATTTTCATTTTACAATAACACTTATCATATCATCATCATCATCTTCTTCTTCTTCTTCTTCACATGAAGAAGCTTGCCTCCATCAATGGCAACTTGAGAAAATGAGTGAGAAATCCAATTCTAAAGTGAACCCACTTCCTATTTCTTCATCCTCTACCACTTGCCAAGTAGTATAGGGTGTTTTCTTCACAAGTTTCATGACTTGGTGAAGTGGGAGCTTGATCTTGTGATGTCTCGACGTAGATCATCTTCGGCACGAAGCCGACGACCTTGCCCGCCCATTTCTCCGATGAAGCCGACGCTAGAGCCCGGGATTCCATTTGGATAGCGAGGAGACTTCATTGCGGAGCTATGGAGGTGGAGGACCGGATCTACAAAGGTTGTATTTCCGTTCTTATAGTTAAGTTGTTAACTAGTTTCATTTATCGCCTAAAATTCTAGTTAACGATCCGTATTAGGGTTTCTCGGCACCCGTAAAATATGAAATTGGCATGGTTGATGCCTTGTGAGACCTCATTGGTGTGCCTAGGAACCCTACAAAAAATACGACATTACAAATAAATACCATCAAACTTGCAAAACCATTTTTAAAAAGTGTGTTAATCAATTCCTTACAATTGCGCCTCTACAACTCACTTTTGGGGACCCCGTTCGGGATGGTGTGGATTATCGCACATCCTCAGGCCTATTAGAGCGAGATGCAGACCTCCAAAAGGAGCATTTGATCTTGATGGGATTTTAATGCATTTTTCTTTAAAAAATGAGATTTCTACAAAAATAAATAAAATTTATTTTTATTAAATATATATATATAACTATTATAAAAATATCTATTTTAATTATATTATATAAATATTCCAAGTTTTCTAAATCAAAGGAATCACCATTACAGGAAAATACCATTACAATTCAATGCTAAATACCGATATTCCATAAAATACAATATACTATGAAAACTGGTTCTACTCACTAGAAATTTCATTTTTATAAAATATACATCTATGAAAGCCCTAAAGATGATAATTAAATGTTTGAGGTGTATTTTGGAATTATATCAAAATTATTTTTATATAAACCCTCTCAAGTTATACTAAATTACAATAAGGACCCTAGTAAATATATATTTAAGCATGACCAATTCTCTTGAGCCTCAAGGAGCCAGAGAACGTGGGTGCTTGCCTATATACGATAGATAATCTAACAAACGGTGTTATCAATACGGTAATTTTCTTGGAAAAAGACACAAATCCTGCTGTCCATGTGCAGTAGTTACCTATAATATCAAAACTAATTCAGGATTTTAAGTTCTTTTCAAAGTGTCTGACTCAGACTGAGTCTCAATCTAATCGATCTGACTTGAATATGATTCAAGTATAAACTACAATACAACATGAATCCATGAATCCATCTATTCAATCTATATTGACTGAACCGAATTATGGATATACTCCGTCTACATGACTCTCCATTTATATCCATTCTGTTTACTGATATCATGGTTTCGGCAAGTCATCCATCTATATAACAAAACAATACAATCAATACAAAAGACATCGCTGGGTTTATAAAGGGGTAGATTGGTACGGAATATGTTAAAAGTGGCATGCCTAACATGAATATCCATTACCGTTGTACTGTGGCTGAACGGTTCCTTGTGCTCCATATACCTTAGTCTCCGGAATAGTGGGACTCCTCTCGTATACACTGGTATATTCTGTACCAAGCTACAAACAACCGCGTTAACAATCTAATCAAACTTTACCAATTCTACTCTATTTCTGTCTATTCTATTTCTATCTATTTTTTAGACTTACCGAGCGATTGTTCACTGACGACATTCCTTTTCTTCTTTTTTGGAATGTTGTCAGGTGATTTGGACACCCTAGAGACCGTGCCCAGTGCTGAGGGCTTGGAGTAATTTGCTATCGACCCAGAGCTGTAGGCACTTGTACATATTTTTCATTTCAGTTATGCCATTGTTTAGGCATTACTTTCTATTCATGTATTTACTTGCCATTTGTACCTGTAAAAGAATGTTTAATAAATAAAATTGTTGTTCATTTATATTCCTATCTCTTATGTACCTTTACTTTATATAGCTTAGATACGCTTAGCGTGTTTACTTCTGAGTAAATACGCAGCGGACCTCGCCGCGTCCCCTTGCCATACACCGAGAAGCGGGGAGTGACATCAACTATACCTATTTAAATTTTATGATACTAAAGAAAAAAAACTCAAACCCTCACCAAATCAATTTCTCTTATTTTTCATTTCCCTTTTCTTATTCTTATAGTCCCCAGGTCCAGTTCCTTCTTATTCTGTTCCATTTCATTTTTTTGTACTAAGCCTTCTTCTTTTTATTTCCTTTAGATTAAAATGTGATCAAAACCTCTCATTTCCTTAACTCCCTAAATTGAAAACCCCACCTCCTAATTACACCTCACTCCAATTCTCTTCACCTCCCTTTCAAATGAACCGACCCCTCTCTTTCCTATCTCTCTACCTCTTCCCCTCCATTTTTAAAACCCACAGTCATCAATTCCCCCTTCTTTCTTCACTTTCATGTGTGTATGTGTGTACCCCCCACTCTCTCTCATATTCACGCATATATACACAATCACACCCCTCCTTTATCTCTTCTCCCTTCATTCACCACTAACAAAACCCACTCCCATATCCCTCACCGGCCTATCTCCCTCGCTGCACTCGAGACCTGATTGATCGTGAAAAGGTGTGTATATGTATGTTGTAAATAATCGTAATTAATAACGGTGTTGCAATAGCTTGCCGATAGTGAGTACGGGTCGTTCGCAGAGAAACGGTGAACTCTTTTTCTTGCTTTAGAAGAATTGATAGAAGAAAGGTGGAGTTTTGATCATTTATTCTAAGAAGTTTGAAGATTTTATAAGAAAAGAGCTTGTAGTGTTTATAGGACTTAGTAGTTAATGGTTGGAGGTTTAAAAATGATTCTTTTTATCTTTTAATTGTTTAATACTAGAGAGACATCGATGAATGTGGATTAGAGTTTCCATCTACTTCTCCTTGTCCTTTCATTGATCTCTATTTATCTCAAACGCTTAACAAAACAAGTATTAACGAATCTCAAATCGTGATCATGACTATTATTGATTGATAGCGCGCCCGATAAGAGAGTTAACATTTATTTTGCTAAAATTTATAAAAATTAAAACATAAAAAGAATTTAAGTTATAGTTCTTATCCATTATTCTACCATATCCTACAAATCCTAGCAAGCAAGAATTTACTCGCTCATGGATATTAGCGATTTAAAAGAGAGGTGGAAGATGAACAAACCCATAATTAAAATTTAAAAGTGCAGAAAGTAAATGCGGAATGAAAGTGCAGAAAGTAATTGCGGAATGTAAGTGAAAAAATTAAAATGCGGAAAGTAAAGTGCAGAAAGTAACTGCGACAAAAATTAAAAGAAAAACTACTTTTATTGATCAACTAGTGCATTAAAAAATTTCTCGCTGAAAAAGTAAATTACAAAAACCCTAGTTGCTCACTAGAGATCTCTCTCTCCATAGATAGATGAATTTTTGATAGATAGATAGCTCTCGGTCTTTTTATAGGATCTGAAATGTGAAACTCTAGACGTCATGTTGAAGTGTGTTAAATTACGATCATGACTCTGAATTTTCAGATCCTACTGCCGCCAAATGACCGCTGAACCGCCGCCAAATGTCTATTTTGACCGCGCTTCCGTCGCCTTTTGGTGGATTTGGGCTTCCAAGTTTTTTGTGGCTTTTCTTCTTGATATTTGGAGATCCTCTTGATACAAAGATTCTGAAAATATTGTTCTCAGTCTCTGCCGTTACGAGATTCTTCGATTTGCTCCTAATGATCGGCAGATTTGGTTTAATGAACCGATTTGCTTTGGATCTCCTACTTCGATTTCAGACCCGAGCTAATCTTATTATAATACCTGCATAATATCTCAAATTATCTTGTTAGTAGTATTTTTTTTATTTGAGACATTATTCCAACCAATTACATGATATGATATCCTAAGAATATTGATTAAGAATATTTGATGTGATATGCTTATTTTAATAATGGATATTTTATATAAATATGATATGCATATATTTTCTCTAATTATATTAATTATAAATGAAGAAACATATGATAATAATCTTTTTACAAATAACCCACATATGTTCTTTATTTACAATTAACACATTTTAGTAGTAAACAATAATAGGGAAAATGTCCATACAAATGTGCAATATTTTTGACTAATCAAATACCCCCAAACTTATCTTTCATCGTCTGGAGCAAACTATTTATTAAAAAGAAAAAGAAAAACCTAGCACACTTTCGTAGGCAAAACGATTGCACTTAGCTCGTACAACAAGTTTTAAACCTCTAGGTGTCCCTAGTAGTAGAAGTGTTGTCTCCTGAGGGTTTTCAGCAGATTACACCCAAAAAATCCCAAAATTAAAAGAATGAATATAAAAATTACATCCAAAGATAAGAAACATATAAAAGAAAAAACTGGAAAATAAGAGTTTCGGACTATACTAGCTTTGTTATGAGCCCTATCTTAATAGTCATGAAAAGATGTCATAAATCACATCATCTCTCAATAAAACACTGTTTTTAGTATTCCTCCCTACCTTTCTTCCAAACATCGATCATATACCCCTACGTGTGTGTAAAAGATATCCCTATACTTGGAGAATTCAATTCAAGCTATCATACCCTTTGTCCATATGCCTTAGTACTTTTTAGTCGGTGATATTTTAGATAGATTTGTTCACTCATTCTTTATGTGAACGTTAATACTTCTTGAGGTACTAACTAACCGATTACCGAATGTGCTCACTTATTAAGGCGTAATTAGCAATATCCTAGTCTTGCAACATCTAAGGCTTAGCAGTGACTCTCAAACCAGTTGGTCTAAGGCACTAGGTGATAAGGCATCCCCGCTATATTTTTTTATACTGCCTTAAGTAATTACAAAACCAATGTTTATTTTTCTGCACTATTTATATTTTATTGATTTTTTTTTATACTAAAGTTTTCAGACAAGAGTATTTCAAGGTATCCTCCACTATCCCAAGTTTCAAGATGTGTGCAAGTGCGTATAGTTGGGTATCAACGTTCAGAAGTTTGGACTCAATAATAGGGACTATTTTTTAGACTTATTTTTATCCGCAGATTAGTGATTTCCTCATCTTATTAACCTTTGGGACAGCAGCTCATGACTACGTATTACTAGCTTCGTTTTAAAACACCTAATTTTCTTGCATTTCTTTATTCTTTTTCGATTTTTCATATGTATTTTTCACTTTCTTACTTTTATTATTTTTAAAAATTATTATGCAATGCAATATTTACATATGATGCGTAGATATATACAAACCATCCATACAAACTATCCCCCCAAACTTGTTTGCAGCAGTGTCCTCACTGATGTTGTCCTGTAAGCTCAAAACCTGAAGACCAGAAGGAAAAGTTCAATAAGATGGTCACTACTATAATAAAGGGGTTGCCCCTACGGACTTATCTATAGGGGCAAAGCACTGCCCCTACAGATATACCCGTAGGGGAAAAAAAATACCCCGTAGGTGCAAAGACCGCAGGTGCAAGTTTTCGTCCCGAACATACCCCTACGGAATAATAATTGACCCTACGCCTTAATCCGTAGGACCACTTATCCTTACGGATTAATTCGTAGGACATGATTGGTGCCCCTACGGATATATCCGTAGGTCCAGATAAATGCCCCTACGGATAAATTCGTAGGGGCAAGTTTTACTGAGTCCATAGGGACAAAATATCAGATATCCTGATATTTTGTCCCTACGGCTAACTGTGTAGGAAAACATTGCACCTACGGATTAATCCGTAGGTGCAACAGATGGCCCTACTGATTAATCCGTAGGGACAAAATATCGAGTTTTTTTTAAAAAAATGGGCTTCCTGTTTTTTCCCCGCCCTGTGCACAATAATATATACATCATATAAATAAATACAGAAATATTCATAATCAACATCTCATGCATAATATATAAAAGAAATAAACAAACAGAATACGATATCAAACTAAATCATTGTGAACAAGCAACCAACCACCAATACGTCCAAAATTTATACAATATGTATCATATAAGTACATACATCCTCAAAAATATAAATAAAGCTATCCTAACTCGGTCCAGCTCCTCCACCTCTGATAATCACAGTAATCTGGTGCATCTGCTCCTCGGTGCAGCCCCGAGTCGTCAAAAACTCGACCAATGAAAGAGCGGATTGTGCGGGAGTCTGAGAGAGCTGTGGAGCTGCAGAAGTGGTCTGCGCAACCGCAGCCGAGATAGTGACTTGCGGAGTCATAGCCGAGGTAGTGGCTTGCGGAGCCGCAGCAGGACAAGATGCATGTAGAGCCGCAGCCGAAGTAGCCTGTCGCATCTGTTAAATTTTATGTGTAATAAATGAGTAAGAACGTTGTATTAGATTTTAGTCGAGTTCGTATCATTATCAGGTTATTGCGAAACTCCAATCTAAGAATACTTAGGGAATTAAGCCTCATTTGGGTATCTAGTTTGGAAAACCGTATTTTATTTTAATTAGATAGTTTTATATAAGTATGATTAATCAAAGCTAAGTCTACAACCAAATAAGCTCAGGCTACTAATATTGCATATGTTAGTATCTATAATGTGATATAATATTTTACTATTAAGAAGTATACGTACCATCTCTTTCAACTCCTCGACGGTGGTCTTCAAAGCGGCAACATCATGCTCTTGACGTCGCTCATGGGGGTAGGGGAAGTAACCGCTGGAGTGGAGTCCAACCTCATATGGGCCTTGCTAGGACCCAGTCCCCTGCCTCTCTCCCAACCTCCGTGGTGCCCTCTGTGTGCAGCGTCTAGGACTGGGGTCAGCAGCATCGGATCGGTCTGTCCAGTAAAATCGATCCCCGATGCCTCCGTCTGCTCCACCACCACCTCCTACACTCATATTAACCATTAAAATATAAGTGTATCATTTAAATTTGAACTTTTCAACACAAAAATTTCAAACCTGTTAGAATAAATATTAACACTTACGCAATACTCCTGGGTAGCAGTGTCAAGGAATCGAAACTCATCCGTGGCGGGATCTGTCGAGGTGCCGTGGATGGCAAGATACGCGGTCAGCATGCTTGGTGTACCCCCTGTGCCAGGGTCTAAGCTCTCTGCAATTCGCAAAAAATTTACATATATTATAAAATAACTCTTAATATTACATTATATCAGAATAGATCTATTGTAATTTACTGATGCCTCCATGGCACGAGTAATGTTTCTCGAGCCACCTATATAAGTAGGGCGACTCCTCTTCGCCGACTTCCTATTCACTTTATTTTGATCGGCCCGTTTCTGCACAACACATTCAGATTTAGTTTTCTAATTAAGCAACACAAAAAAAGTATATACTAAACAATGAATTACATTTAAATTACAAACCTGTTTGCGCTGAGAGTCGAAATATTGCTACAAGAGAGGCCATGTATCTACGTCGACTCTCGCAAAGGCTGGAGTATGTAGGAGAGCCGCTTTCTCTGCCTCGTGGGTCTCCATCCACAGGGAATAGCAGTCGATCTTCAGCTCGTTCCTATTGTATCGGACCTTTGATTGCATGTTCTTCATCAGGCCATGATACAGAGCGTGAAGATCAAGCACTCTCTCAGGGTGATCAGGGTCGGGTGTAGGCTGAAAGTCGTAATCCAACTGCAAATACAAAAAAGCTGTATTTAAATTGCAAGTGTTAAATAATAATAAAAATGATAAGTCAATATATATTAATACCCGAGCCTGATCCCAGAAGAGGGCGAATGAGCGTCGGTGCTGATCGCCCCACTCAACGTGAAGTGGATACTTTTTCACGAGGCGGCTCTCATTCCCCATATACCGACCGAACCTTTCAGCATAATCGCCGGTATAATAATAATCAGGGGTAAAGAAGAGGGGGAATGCTGCCTCCTCCCTAGCTCTGTCGGGCCTCAGCCTGTGGGACTGATTCGGTCCTCGAGTCACCCTCTCGTGATGGGGCCGCCTTGCATCTACAAGAAATATCAAGACAATCAATATTAAGACAAACTGGTATTAAGAAATCAAGGTTTAACCAAAATTGAAGTGCGATATATATACCTCCGGCGACAGCAGCACGAGCCCGGGCCCGGGCAGCAGCACGAGCGGGACGATAGTTCCTCCGGTGACCCGGACGTGGATGCATCCCCTCTAACTAGAAAATAAACATTGACGATAAAATTACATGAAGTTCATGTTTATTCTTAAAGGATATGTAAAATGAATAAATATTTTATATTTATTCATACTAACCTGCAGATTGAGCAGAGGGTACGGAAGTGGCAGGAGTGGCCCCTGCGCCAGATGTGGATGCACCACCTATAATTAAACAATTAAAAATAGATTATATAAGTAATTGCAAAAATAATGTGTATATCAATAATATAACATTCTAAATCAATATGCATACACTATTGGATATATAAACATACCCGCAGGTGCAGTGGATGCACCACCTACAGCTAGACAGTAAAAAAATGATTATCTAAGTAAAAGCAAAAACAATGTGTATATGTCACGCCCCGCTTCCCAAAATACGGAATACAAGGGGTAGACAAGGCCAGCCATGCTCCTACGGTCAAGGAAATGTCCTGCCGTAGTCACACTTCGGCTTCTAGTCTTTCATGGTAAACAGTAAATGATGCGCAGGTAATGAGAAATGCAGTAACTGAAAGGAACAATGTAAAGACTGACCTGAAGTGGAACAAACGAATGTAACTCGGAATGGCAAGTCAAGAAGTCTGTGATGCACTGGTCCAGGCTAAATCTTCTCCTCACACTGAGCATGCATACTCAGGTCGTCAGAGCGACACAATAGCAATATAATGTATATTAAATCAAGTGACAGTTCTAACAGTGGTAATAGATATGAATAACAGTAAATCAATGACAGCATGAATATGAATGTGCAGTAATCGATGCAGCGGAAACGGTAAAGCAGTAGAACGATATGTCACGTATGCCAACACAGTATAAAAGTAATATAAATGCCAGTATCCCTATCAGTCTCTAAGTCTCACTGTACAGGTCACTAAGCCTATCGTCAGTCCAAGTGTGAGAATCAACCACTCGCGAGTGTCCTCCACCCAAGGGTAGAACCCAAGGGCAAGGGACCACGGGCCCAACATGTAACATGTATATCACGGTGTATATCACATACCCTGTAAATCTCCATATATCTCCCTAAATATATAAGCCGGCATGGGACTCCCGAGATTCTGTTGAACTCACACTTAAACTACCCTACACCCCGTGATCTACATCAAACGCTAACCATAACCCTAAATACTAATCGATCCGTGACAAGTCTGCGCGAGAACTGGAGGCAGGACCTCCATCAAGCACGTCCCGACTAATACCTAAGATAAATGGCAGTGTCGGATGCCTTATCTGTGACACCCGTGCAAGCGCTTCTATAAGTGTCCCATACCACTTATAGTCACACGTACACGCATCCCACAGACGTCGATAATGCAATAGAATAATAGGGTCATTGATTGTGTACAAGTCCGTATCACTTTCATTTAATCACGGATACACGAACACTGACGTACTTGCCACAATCATCACTAAAATCTAACACTGGGTAAATGCACGATATCACTAGGTTATCACTACAATGATATGGGTATGATATGATACGTAAACAGTATATGAAGCACGATTAAGGTGTCACAAAATAGCATTCTATCACTTGCACGATTTATCATGAAACGTACGTGTATAGTTTAGCGAAACGATAAACAGGTAATAATCAGTATGTTCAGTTATCTATCCATCTAATTTAGTTTCAAGCCAAACGGGTTCCAGGATCATTAGTTATAACCATTTCATTTTAAGCGCTCGCGGCTGGAAATCCGGTTTCAGAATCAGAATTCCGTTTCGCAACGCATTTTAATCCCAGTTGGGATCAGATTTTAGCGACGCTACAGTTGGATGAATTTTAGGGTTTTTTGTAAGGTTTTCAACGCAATAGACGGATCTTCGATCGAGTCTTTATGTCAGGAGATATACACTGTTTAATAGTAATATGTCGATTCTGAATCTGTTGGGACTGTTATGCGTCCCGATCTTTTAAATTACAGATTAAATAGTAAGTGATAACGAAACAGGATGAAACTAATTGTGTTCTCTAGCTAACAGATTCACCTATAAATAACAGCGGAGTTCCGCAACTTACAAGTTAAGGAAATCCTGTGGTACCCATTACGGAACAGCAAGCAACAACTGAAGTCGCTCTGGACTGCAGTCCAGAGTCGCACTCCGATCCAATTATCATCACTGTTTAAGTACAGGAATGCCTGGAAACTAGTATAGGGTTAAAGTTCGTCGAGTTGGCTTCGATTTGAGCCCTCGAACGCACCATTCTAGTATGTATATGATTTATGGTGAATTTAACGATTTTCAGGTACAATAAAATTACAGTTTTACGATTAAACTTGGGGGTAGTCGTTTTGGTCATTAGCAGTCATATTATCAAACGAAATTTGCACAAGATATTCATCACACCAAGGGCCAACAAGAACAATCTGGTTCCGTCAAATTAGACAAGTAATTTCATTGGGAACACGCGTTGAACAGGTATGGCACAATAATTAATCTAAACTTGCAACTTTATGATATATGTAATTAAAGATCGCAATTTAGGTAAATAGCATGTAAGCAAGTAAAAACTTGCCTGGACACGGTGAACTGATGGCGCGGCAGCTGAAGCAGTAGTGACACGTCCCGGGCACGGGGTAGCAACTACGCGACGAGTCTCGGCTAGACTTGTGCTTGGCTCGAGCTTGAGAATGGGCTGTTGCGGGCTCGGGCAAAGTCGTGTGGTGGTAGTAGGTTGATAGAGGATGGAAGGACGGTGAGATTTGGAGAAAGAGAGAGAGTGCTAGAGAGAGAGAGAGAAATGAGAGAGAGAGAGAGTAGGCAGAGAGAGAGGGAGAACTGAGGGAGTGAGAGAGAGAAAGAGGTTTAGAGAGAGAGAGAGACAGAGAAATAGAGAGTGAGAGAGAGATGCAGGGAGAGAGATAGAGGGAAGGATGTGAGGGGAGAGAGATAGAGGGAAACAAAGGAGGGGATCGAGAGTGCAGGTAGAGAGAGAGACAACTGAGGATGATGATGATGATGATGATGATGATGATGGGGCGGTCGACGATGAGACAAGGAGCTCGCCGGCGCCGGGCAGGGGTGGTCGAGCTCGGATGCAGGGGGCTCTGTGGAGGTGCCGGCGGCGATGTGAGCGAGGGTGGTCGGCTGCGGTGAGCGAGGGTGGAGGATGGAGAGAGGAAGAGAGGTCGATGGAGGCTGTGGGTTGGGTGTGTAGGTGGTCGTCTAGATGGGTGCAGGGTGGCCGGTGATGGGCGCAGGGGAAGGCTCGCCGTGGGGGTTGAAACGACGGTGCAGGGATGAGGAGAGAATGGGTCGCCGTTGGCCATAGGAGTCGGTGTCGATGGTGGAGTGGTGAGCGAGAGAAGATGAATGGGGTCGAAGTCGTCGTCGTCGACGGCGGAGTAGGGTGCAGGCGAGGTCGAGGAGGAAGGAGAACGAGGGAGAAAGGAAACTAGATGAGAAAAAAAAGGGGTGTAGGTGTGTAGAGAGGAGAGGTAGTGGAGACGGGGTCGCGCGTCGAGGGGGTAACGGCAGCGCGAGCGCGGGCGTCGGTGGAGGCGAGGAACGCGGCGAGGGAAACGTGCGCGGGAAAGAAGGAGAGACGTTGGGGAGAAGGAGATGAACAGGGGTGGGCTTCTGGACCTGAATAAAAATTTAAAGAATTAAAGGAAAGGAATGGGAACGGGCCAGGGATAAAACAGTTTATTATACCAGGAATTAGATTGGGCTGAGAGACAAATAAGAGCAGGAAATATTAGAGAAGGGAAAAATAAAGGCCGGGCCTGATGGTATTAAAAGGGAATTTGGTGAAAATTTTTGGAAGTGGGCCACAGGAGAAAATTAAATAGAGAAGGGGGAAAAGAAGGGCTGGGCTTGGGTTATTTAAAGAGACAAAGGAAATTAATTTTGGGGAAAAATAAGGAACGGGCCTGAGGCGGGTTTGGGCTATGGGAATTAAAGAAAAATTTAGATGATAATAAAAAGGAGTGGGCTTAAAGAATTTATTTGGTTTTAGGGTTTAGTTTTAAGTAGATAAAGGAAATGGTTGAAGGGGAAAAATTTCCAATAAAAATAAAAGGGGACTTTAACATAAATAATTAATTATATAAGAATAGATAAAATTATAAATAAAATCATTAAAATTATAAATGAAAGTAAATAGGATTCTAGAGTAACAAAATGCAGACTTTGGTATAAAAGGGACTGGGTATTATATCATACCACCCTTACAAAAATTTCGTCCTCGAAATTTAAATAAACTATAAGTTATAGAAACATAAGCGAAAGCTATCATAATTGCAACTAACATATAAGGATTTTCCAGGAATCCGGGGACGAAGAAACTTGAAGGTATAAACATGTAAGAACAGCATACAGAAGATAAGAGCAATCTACAAGTACACGAGAATATAGATAACAATGATGAACAAAAATAATCAAGGCGTATTCAATAAATTCGAGACCCAAACATGTGCACGTATAAGTATATTAACGGTAGCACGACAGTAAATAAGTATGAGGTACAATCATTCATAACAGTAACCATAGGCACAAAACCTGAAAATAAAATAACCAGAATAAAGTAGTGGAAATTTAGTCGGTAGGTTAAAACATTTTAGGAAAACGTATCGGTCAAATAGTTTTAAAATAGCTTAGAAAACTCATTTAGTGAGAATAAGAAACATGGAACAAAATATGCGCGGTGCAGGGTTGTGCTATTGAAAATGAGAATACTGATAGTGTACTTAAAATATATAAAACAGAGTAATCAATAACACACACTCTTTAATAAATTTAAAATAATGAAAACTAAATTTTGAATAATAATGTCTCTAAATATATTTGGGGTAATAGAGAAATCACCAATATGAATAGGGCTAGCTGGGGTAGTGATTAAAAGAAGGTGTGGCTCAAACAGAAGGTCGGAGTGTGGCGGCTTTGGGCTGAATATTAAGAGGATTGGGATAGGGTCAGCACAGGAAGTAAGGATGAGCAACAAGGGATACAAAAGGAAAAGTGTGGGGGAAACAACAGTCGGTACAACACACGAATCAAAATTTGAAGAGTTAGTGAACTCGGAAGTTTCACAGGAACTGTTCTCCTCCCAGAAGGATCTCAACGGGGCACAGGCGAGGGATGAAGGGTGGTTCATTCCAAGGATCAGGGTGCGGTACTTTCAAATCGAAACGGGGTGAAAACTATACAATGAGTAGGGGTGGACAGTCAGGGAACTCAGCAGAAAATAAATGGATATGGGCAATAAACAAGTGTCAAGCGAACCAATAATCAAAAGGTTTACGAATGCAGAAGATTTATTTCATTCAAGAAAATTTGAAACAAGGCATTCTCAAAGACGGAAAGTGGCCCTAAACTATACACATTTTATTTGGCCAGAAAGACAACATCAAAAGAAATTCCGTCAGCCGCGGTTGTGGAGGTTCAGTAGGTTGCGGTAGGCTCGCGCACTCAGGTAGGGGCGTCCATTTCCATATCGCCTCGCAGGCATCGCCGCTGGAAGTTCTTCAACAGTAGGGTCTTGATCTTCTGGTCCTTCTTCCTCGGATGGAGCTTCTTCATCGAGGTCCGATTCCATGTGATTCTCTTCTTCTGGATTTCCTTCCACGGGATTTTCCTCAACTGGATTTTCTTCTATCGGGTCTTCATCGGGATCTTCCTCTATCGTGTTCTCTTCTATAGGGTTCTCTTCGGGATCTCCTTCTTCTTCGTCGGAATCAGCTAACACGTTAAACTCTGGGGCGGCTACTCCTTCATCCTCTGAATCGTTGTTTCCGAAGTTGACTTGGGGACCGTTGATCTCGTCGTCAGAACTCATCAGCGCGCGGTCTAAGGAAACGCAAGACTGTGCATTCTCATCTAGATGCGGCGCTGCTCCAGGGTGAGCCATAGCCTGAAAGAAAGAATCATGATTAGGCAGTGGAATACATCAAGAAGAATAGCTAAGTGTACGAAGCATAGAAAGATATGCGGTGGCAGGAAACTGAAAAATCAAGATTAACATATTTTGCTAATGAACAGTAAGAACAAGGGAAATGACAAGAGAATGATACATATTTTATGATTCAAGTTTTATTGCATTCAATCAAGAGTTCAGCGGATACAAGATTTCAAATGGAAAGAAATATTCATTAAAAGATGACGACATTATTACTGAAAGTGGGTAACATGAAAAATCCTTCTTCGACTACTATAACGTTGCATTCTCGTCGCGTGAGTTGAATCCTGCGTTAGGTCCGCCTTATAGTCGAAGTTCGAACTACGCGATAATCCTCACTTGGCAGAAGTGGGGAGCGTGGACGAGTTTCCTCCTTGTAGTTCTTTCCTTTCTGGGCAGCCGTTGATGAGATGTTTGTTGCACCCGCAAATCAGACATTTCCCTTGGGCGCGGCGACAATCCCTCTGAAGATGTCCTGGTCTCTTACAATACCCACAACATGGGGTCTTCTGCTGCTTCTGTCGCGGGAAGACAAATTGGCGCTTCATCTTCTTCTCTTTTCCTCGTCTAACGGGGATCCCTTTATGATTGGAGACTCCCGCTGGTGCCTGATTCATCTGTCTTCTCAGTCCTTCAGCCAACAAGTCGTTTGTTCGCTCCTGGGCTTCCTTTAGACCCCGCAGTGCACTCAGAATCTCAACGGTCTGATTCTGGGGAGCGGATACAGATGAAGAGTCGTTGGAAGACATGATCCTGGGACAACAATTTTGAGAATGATATAAGTCACAAGCCAAACTAATCAAAATATAATATGGATGGGACAAGATTCAAGAATATCAGAGATGATGAATTTATTACAAGTGGGGAAATCAACCGCATGACTTTAAGTCACTTGAATAGAGTACGGTAGTGCAATTGGAACTACGTAACCTTGTCAAGTCACCCGAAACCATAGCGAATGGATAGCTGAACGCACGATGTGAATATGTATCAAGAATGACAAGTTTATAACCTAGACCGAGGAATGTCTTAGATTGCCAAACTATGCACGGAAAAACTGCAATCCCAATCGATGCAAAACCTGGCTCTGATACCAACTAAACCATGTCATGCCCCGCTTCCCAAAATACGGAATACGAGGGGTAGATAAGGCCAGCCATGCTCCTACGGTCAAGGAAATGTCCTGCCGTAGTCACACTTCGGCTTCTAGTCTTTCATGGTAAACAGTAAATGATGCGCAGGTAATGAGAAATGCAGTAACTAAAAGGAACAATGTAAAGACTGACCTGAAGTGGAACAAACGAATGTAACTCGGAATGGCAAGTCAAGAAGTCTGTGATGCACTGGTCCAGGCTAAATCTTCTCCTCACACTGAGCATGCATACTCAGGTCGTCAGAACGACACAATAGCAATATAATGTATATTAAATCAAGTGACAGTTCTAACAGTGGTAATAGATATGAATAACAGTAAATCAATGACAGCATGAATATGAATGTGCAGTAATCGATGCAGCGGAAACAGTAAAGCAGTAGAACGATATGTCACGTATGCCAACACAGTATAAAAGTAATATAAATGCCAGTATCCCTATCAGTCTCTAAGTCTCACTGTGCAGGTCACTAAGCCTATCGTCAGTCCAAGTGTGAGAATCAACCACTCACGAGTGTCCTCCACCCAAGGGTAGAACCCAAGGGCAAGGGACCACGGGCCCAACATGTAACATGTATATCACGGTGTATATCACATACCCTGTAAATCTCCATATATCTTCCTAAATATATAAGCCGGCATGGGACTCCCGAGATTCTGTTGAACTCACACTTAAACTACCCTACACCCCGTGATCTACATCAAACGCTAACCATAACCCTAAATACTAATCGATCCGTGACAAGTCTGCGCGAGAACTGGAGGCAGGACCTCCATCAAGCACGTCCCGACTAATACCTAAGATAAATGGCAGTGTCGGATGCCTTATCTGTGACACCCGTGCAAGCGCTTCTATAAGTGTCCCATACCACTTATAGTCACACGTACACGCATCCCACAGACGTCGACAATGCAATAGAATAATAGGGTCATTGATTGTGTACAAGTCCGTATCACTTTCATTTAATCACGGATACACGAACACTGACGTACTTGCCACAATCATCACTAAAATCTAACACTGGGTAAATGCACGATATCACTAGGTTATCACTACAATGATATGGGTATGATATGATACGTAAACAGTATATGAAGCACGATTAAGGTGTCACAAAATAGCATTCTATCACTTGCACGATTTATCATGAAAAGTACGTGTATAGTTTAGCGAAACGATAAACAGGTAATAATCAGTATGTTCAGTTATCTATCCATATAATTTAGTTTCAAGCCAAACGGGTTCCAGGATCATTAGTTATAACCATTTCATTTTAAGCGCTCGCGGCTGGAAATCCGGTTTCAGAATCAGAATTCCGTTTCGCAACGCATTTTAATCCCAGTTGGGATCAGATTTTAGCGACGCTACAGTTGGATGAATTTTAGGGTTTTTTGTAAGGTTTTCAACGCAATAGACGGATCTTCGATCGCGTCTGTACGTCAGGAGATATACACTGTTTAATAGTAATATGTCGATTCTGAATCTGTTGGGACTGTTATGCGTCCCGATCTTTTAAATTACAGATTAAATAGTAAGTGATAACGAAACAGGATGAAACTAATTGTGTTCTCTAGCTAACAGATTCACCTATAAATAACAGCGGAGTTCCGCAACTTACAAGTTAAGGAAATCCTGTGGTACCCATTACGGAACAGCAAGCAACAACTGAAGTCGCTCTGGACTGCAGTCCAGAGTCGTACTCCGATCCAATTATCATCACTGTTTAAGTACAGGAATGCCTGAAAACTAGTATAGGGTTAAAGTTCGTCGAGTTGGCTTCGATTTGAGCCCTCGAACGCACCATTCTAGTATGTATATGATTTATGGTGAATTTAACGATTTGCAGGTACAATAAAATTACAGTTTTACGATTAAACTTGGGGGTAGTCGTTTTGGTCATTAGCAGTCATATTATCAAACGAAATTTGCACAAGATATTCATCACACCAAGGGCCAACAAGAACAATCTGGTTCCGTCAAATTAGACAAGTAATTTCATTGGGAACACGCGTCGAACAGGTATGGCACAATAATTAATCTAAACTTGCAACTTTATGATATATGTAATTAAAGATCGCAATTTAGGTAAATAGTATGTAAGCAAGTAAAAACTTGCCTGGACACGGTGAACTGATGGCGCGGCAGCTGAAGCAGTAGTGACACGTCCCGGGCACGGGGTAGCAACTATGCGACGAGTCTCGGCTAGACTTGTGCTTGGCTCGAGCTTGAGAATGGGCTGTTGCGGGCTCGGGCAAAGTCGTGTGGTGGTAGTAGGTTGATAGAGGATGGAAGGACGGTGAGATTTGGAGAAAGAGAGATAGTGCTAGAGAGAGAGAGAAATGAGAGAGAGAGAGAGAGTAGGCAGAGAGAGAGGGAGAACTGAGAGAGTGAGAGAGAGAAAGAGGTTTAGAGAGAGAGAAAGAGGTTTAGAGAGAGAGAGAGAGACAGAGAAATAGAGAGTGAGAGAGAGATGCAGGGAGAGAGATAGAGGGAGGGATGTGAGGGGAGAGAGATAGAGGGAAACAAAGGAGGGGATCGAGAGTGCAGGTAGAGAGAGAGAGACAACTGAGGATGATGATGATGATGATGGGGCGGTCGACGATGAGACGAGGAGCTCGCCGGCGCCGGGCAGGGGTGGTCGAGCTCGGATGCAGGGGGCTCTGTGGAGGTGCCGGCGGCGATGTGAGCGAGGGTGGTCGGCTGCGGTGAGCGAGGGTGGAGGATGGAGAGAGGAAGAGAGGTCGATGGAGGTTGTGGGTTGGGTGTGTAGGTGGTCGTCTAGATGGGTGCAGGGTGGCCGGTGATGGGCGCAAGGGAAGGCTCGCCGTGGGGGTTGAAACGACGGTGCAGGGATGAGGAGAGAATGGGTCGCCATTGGCCAGAGGAGTCGGTGTCGATGGTGGAGTGGTGAGAGAGAGAAGATGAATGGGGTCGAAGTCGTCGTCGTCGACGGCGGAGTAGGGTGCAGGCGAGGTCGAGGAGGAAGGAGAACGAGGGAGAAAGGAAACTAGATGAGAAAAAAAAGGGGTGTAGGTGTGTAGAGAGGAGAGGTAGTGGAGACGGGGTCGCGCGTCGAGGGGGTAACGGCAGCGCGAGCGCGGGCGTCGGTGGAGGCGAGGAACGCGGCGAGGGAAACGTGCGCGGGAAAGAAGGAGAGACGTTGGGGAGAAGGAGATGAACAGGGGTGGGCTTCTGGACCTGAATAAAAATTTAAAGAATTAAAGGAAAGGAATGGGAACGGGCCAGGGATAAAACAGTTTATTATACCAGGAATTAGATTGGGCTGAGAGACAAATAAGAGCAGGAAATATTAGAGAAGGGAAAAATAAAGGCCGGGCCTGATGGTATTAAAAGGGAATTTGGTGAAAAATTTTGGAAGTGGGCCACAGGAGAAAATTAAATAGAGAAGGGGGAAAAGAAGGGCTGGGCTTGGGTTATTTAAAGAGACAAAGGAAATTAATTTTGGGGAAAAATAAGGAACGGGCCTGAGGCGGGTTTGGGCTATGGGAATTAAAGAAAAATTTAGATGATAATAAAAAGGAGTGGGCTTAAGGAATTTATTTGGTTTTAGGGTTTAGTTTTAAGTAGATAAAGGAAATGGTTGAAGGGGAAAAATTTCCAATAAAAATAAAAGGGGACTTTAACATAAATAATTAATTATATAAGAATAGATAAAATTATAAATAAAATCATTAAAATTATAAATGAGAGTAAATAGGATTCTAGAGTAACAAAATGCAGACTTTGGTATAAAAGGGACTGGGTATTACAGTATATTTATGATATAACATTCTAAATCAATATGCATGCATTATAGGATATATAAACATACTTGAAGATGCGGGAGTGGCCTCTGCCTCTGTTGTGGACGCACCACCAACAGCTAGACAATTAAACATTGACTATATAAGTAATTTTGAAATAAATATGCGTGTCTATTTATAATATTACATTCAAAATGAATATTCGTGCAATATACCTGGAGGTGTGGTAAAGTCCATATGGAAGGAGTCATCCGAAGGGGTCTCTGATCGGGGTGCAAGACCGGCCCTCTGAAGCTCCCTACGCAGCTCTCCGGACGGCAGAACCGCTCTACTTCTGCCTTTGCCGGTGCCGTGGCTGGTGTTCCTGCCACCCCTCGCTGCTCCGGTCGTCGTCATCAAATCTAGACAAGAGTCCAATCATTACATATGCATGCTATATATGTATACATCGTAAAAATGTGAAATAATAATATAACATTACTGATAACCTTTTTCATTTCATGGACGCATTAGACATATCTACTTAGATTTCATCATCGATATCATTTCTAACCTACGTAACTTCATGATCAGCCGAAGACAACCCGTCTTTTGAAACAGACGGTCGGAGCACTTTAAGTCTTCTCTCTTCTTCGTTCTCATCGCTGTCCTCCATACGATCCTCGAATTCTGGGACATCGTAAACATCCATTGGTTTCCAACAGCATACAACACTCTATCCCGGATGCTTCAAGCATTGTGAGTAGTATACTTGGAATGCTTGGTTCGGAAAGATAAATGGATCGTCCTGGCCGCAAAATCGAAGTGTGCTCACACTAGTCAATCCATATTCATATTTCCAAGTCTCGAGATTGTTTCACCACTTATCTGTATCGGTTCGTGTATGATACCAAGTACATTGAAATATATAAAACGGTTCTGGTTGTCCGGGATATTGGATGCCAAGTATGCAATTTAAGTATCCATAATAAATCACACCATCCGATCGTACCGTCGCAATCCTACTATTCTGAGTGGTTCGAGATGTTTCTATGTCCTTAACGTCAAATTTGTATCCAAGGACACCAAATCCTTTATAATATGCAACCTCCATATTAGGAAACTGAGCTAAACATCTTGAATCACTCTCTATCGTCGCAATCCCACTATTCTGAGTGGTTCGAGAAAGTTTCATATTATCATCGAGTATCATATATTGATTTTAACATGAACATATAATATTAATAGGTTTAACGTTTACGTTTTGTTATTAAGGGTTCGAAGTTTTTAGTTTAGGATAAGTTTTTCTTGCGTTTACGGTAAAGTTGTACGTTTACGTTATCATCGAGTATCCTACTGAAGGAACTAGTGCACCGTAAACCCTAACCCTAATTAACCCAAATTAACCTAATTAACCCAAATTAACACTAATCATCACCCTAACTAAAATTATCCCTAATTAATCCAATTAACCGAAATTAACTTAATTAACCTAAATTAACCTTAATAAACACCATAACCCTTCAAATTATCACCAATTAACCCAAATTAATCCTAATCAATATCCTAACATAAATACACTCTATTTTACCTAATTAACCATAGCCCAAACCCTAATCCAAAATAACCTAACCCTAATCATCACCCAAACCCCAATACAAATTAACTCTAGCACTAACCAAAATTAACCCTAATTAATCTAATTAACCCAAACCCTAGCCCTAATCATCACCGATCCTATTTTACCTAATTAACCCAAACTAACCCTAACCCCAACCTTACCTAATTAACCCAAACTAACCCTAACCCTAACCTTACCTAATTAACCCAAACTAACCCTAACCCTAACCCTACCTAATTAACCCTAACCCTAAAACTACCTAATTAACCCTAACCCTAAACCAAACCCTAACCCTAACTCTACCTAATTAACCCTAACCCTAACCCTAGCACAAACCTTAGACCGAACCTTAACTCTAAGCCTTAGTAGTAACCCTGAAATCAACAATAACACAAATAAAAGCCCTAGTAGTAACCCTAACTCTAAACCCTAGTAGTAACCCTAAAATCCCATCTCCGGATCATGAACTGGGATAAATGTTAGGCTACTAAGCTCCATACCATACCTCAAGAACATTATCATAACTCAAATTGAAATTCGTTCATCTCTGAAAGCAAAATTAATTGTCAACCTGTTACCTACTTCAAGTATGATTGGTTAAAAGAGTCATTTTGCTCTTTGGTCGGTACAGACACAACCATATAGAGATGCCCAAACTGTCTTATCAGTTTTTCAACTCTGCATTATGTGAGAATGTTAATTAACTAGATAATAAGCAAGCCTTAATCATCGCAGGTGTCAGCTACTTACTGAAGAGAGCTGATGCATTGTCACGGTTCTAATTAGTCACAAAAAAAAATGCTACTGATAAACCCCCATTGTTGAATATGAGATCCTGCACTCCAGCAACCATTCTAAGAGATTAGAGCATCATAGGATATTTAATATCTATATGAAAGAAATGATAATTACAGGGGATATAGGGAGAAAGTTAAGACGATATGAGTTTGCACTTAAGAATGATGAAATGAAATGAATTAATGATGGATGTTGTTCGTCTCTCCACGTGGTATTCATCATACAGACACCACTGTCTGCATATTGAATAGAATCCAAGGTGAAGAAAAATCCACAGCTTAAAACATGAACTGATGTTCAGGTGAAAAAGTAAAAATATCCCGCTAATGATAAGTTAATTATAGAAAATAGATAAAGCAACAAGCATAAGCATATAAACTATCGTGTATGCTGCGGTAAACTCCTACTCCGAGCCCTAATAAATATCTTATGAAATTTAAACCACTTGAAGTTCTATGAAAGCATATAAATATTTAATGAAATTTCTCTTGAAGAAAGGAGGTATGTAACTCCTGGTGAACATGATAAATGATTTAGGTTTTGATGTTTATATATAATCAATACTTCATTTCTTTTGAATGGAAACCCTACCTAATTAACCCTAACCCTAAAACTAACTCTAACCCTAACCTTAACCCTAACCCGAACCCTAACTCTAACAATAACACAAAAAATAAGAATAATTAATAGTTCAAAATGGATTTAACTCACCTCACTTGTAGTTTTGCCGATGGATGGAGCTCGACGAGATCCTCTGGTGTGGCAGTAAGATGGCGATGAGCTGACGGGACAGAGGTTGATGGTGGCGATGAGCGACGAGCTGATGGGATAGAGCTCTACCTTTGCCTCTGCCGGTGGCGACGAGCTCGACGAGATCCTCATGTGGACACAGCGGCTGACGGGATAGAGGTAGAGGCGGTGACTGCTGGGAAATTTTGGCAACGAGGGGTTCCGGAGCCGGTTGACGAGAGGTGGAGGAGGTGCGGGTGATCGATCGTGCGCGCGGGTTAGGAAAAAATTGGGGAGATGAGGAAATTTCAGAGACTTTTTTTTATTATAAATTACCCTTCTTTGCTCCTACGGATTAATTCATAGGGCCTTCTTTTGCAGCTCCGTAGGGCCAAATAAAAGATTAAATTTTAATATTTTTTGATTAATCCATAGGGCACCGTAGGGGAAAATGGATGGACCTACGGATTAATCCGTAGGGGCAATAAAAAGTTGCTCCTACGGATTCCTATCTTCGTAGGGGTAATAAAAAGTTGCCCCTATGGATTCCTATCTCCGTAGGGGCAAGCCCTTATTGTAGTAGTGGGTATAAAGAAGGAGTCAAGAGTGAATGACAGAAAAATACTCCCCTAAACTTGTTCATGGTTCATAATCGTGCAAAAGTTTCAATCCTTTGAGGAGCCAAAATATTTTCTTCGTCCCCCCAAACTTGAGTAAAACAGTGTTCACATTTTTAAGCATTAAAAATTAACATAAGAGGGGGTTAAATATTATCGATCTAAAAAAAACCTTACAAAGACCAAAAGTTAAAACCAACCATTCAAATATTTTATCTAGGTAACAATATGGTTGGTAGAAAAATGCGAAACGGATGCACGTGAAGAAGACTCGAGACTGTATAAAAATGGAGGTTGTATCATATCTCGAGTAGAAGAAACAAAACTGAGAGTAACGAGAAGAGATGAAGTGGGGAGAACATAAGAGGTGTAATCGAAAGGTTTTACGTCTCGGTTGGTAGAGAGGAAAAAGTGAATGTGAACGAAAACGAGAATGTGAAAGATAAGGAATGGGTGGAATAGTCGCATTCTCGTATGTGACTAATAGAAGAGTGTTCACACCAGAATATTGCATTTAATACTGCCCATTCTTCTGCATGTTTGTTTATAGGCAGGTGATTTTAATCCGTTTTTGCTACATGATTACAGGTTACAGGTTTCTAGTCCAAAATAATACAAATCATGCAAAATCTCTACAGTTATGCCAAAATCCAAAACTTCTGCCACCAACAGATAAAATCCGGGTTCCGGTCATCTACACCCGGCAAGTGCCGCTTACCAGTTAATGAGACAAGATAAATAACAGTGGTCATTCGTGTCTTGGTCAAGCACAGAGCATGAGAGGGGTAGCACAAAATTCAAGAGGTGCACGGAGCTTAAGGGACATCAAAATCAAAAGATTAAAAGTGTAGCCATTTTGGAATGTTGAAAATCTGAATATAATTTGGAACCATTTTGCAATTTTGGACCAATAAAACAGAAGAACAAAGCAACATGAAGAAACCCAAGAGTTACGATACATTGATCCTTCCAAAGGACCGTGGAACCACGACCAATAGGCCCTTTGGGCGGCGGTTCTGTGGCCACATCATGTCGTCTCCAGATCATCTTCTAAGGGTAGTTTGGTAATTGTATAGGGGCTCAGAATTTAGCCCTATGGTTTCAGCTCTCTGCCTATAAATACTCCAGTTTTGACCCATGTTAGGAATGCTTTTTCTTTACTAGGATTTAGTGTAGTTTAGTCTGTAGTTCTTCTTCTTCTTCATCTATTCTCCATGAAAATTGTAGTGAGAGCTTTTTGAGTGGAAGATTAATGAAGATGAGGGTTTTTCTTATCTTGTATTTTTATTTAATTGTATTGAAATTTTAATTCTTAGTGTAACTTTTATTATTTGCTATTAAGTAGTTGTTGGTTTTCTTTTCTTGTTTTGTTTTCCTTCTCTTATAAACCGTATTTTCAAGCCATAATACTCGATGGAGTCTCTTGCTTAGGCGAGGGCCCAAGCAGTTAGCTTACTACCATTTGTTAAAACCGTATTTTCCTTTTTTTCTTTTCTTCTTTCTTGTTTTGTTTTTCTTTTAAATGTGTGAATAATTTCCACACTTGTTAGTGTTAGGAATATGTATGCTCTAAAGGCCATTATTGTATGATATAGTGGATGCTTGGACATATATATAGAGGACTTTCTTGCTCGACATGATAGTATGCTATCTGGTTGCTCTTTATCTTAACATGTACACATGTATTATTATACTATTTCTCTGATACATGTTGATAAAGCACTTAGGATGTTTCTTGACTTCTAGGACTATGATGCAGATCATACTAGTGGGGCTTGTGTAGTCCACAAGCACATCCTTTAACAGTTCCTAGTCAATGGAGTATCGAGACAGGGCATCGATAATCTAATGTAGACTAGTGTGCACGTTTCTTGACCTTGTATGGGGCGATAGTTGATCCCACAACCATTGGTGTTTGACATCAAAGATTGTACACAGATGCTCATTAGAGAATGGGTACACCGAACAGGACTCGCCGAGAACTCCTAGATGGTACCATACCTATCGTCAGATAGTAGTTCTCTGATGACACTTGTACAGGTTAGTCTGTAAACCAGAGATCGTCATGGTGTCTTGTGCGGTTCCCACCGTGCTTTGATTTCCTCCCTACCATGGCTCAAAGGAGTCGTGCAAACAGGTGGATTTTAGGTAAAGTCCCGAGTCACATGGAGGTAGTGAGCGATAGGAGGGGTTTCGTCTCTCCCGGTATTGGGAGTTGATGTTGCACTATACTCGATTGGATATAACAGCAATTCCCTAGACATGGCTGATGAGATTTACTGGTAAGTTTATCAGTAGTTTCTCGAAAGATTATAGGCCACACATCGACATGAATTATCAAGTTACTGGGGTCTGACGATTCTACCCCTAGACTCGATATGCGACATATCAGACGAAGAGACCGGACTGCACGGTAAGTGTTGCTTATAAGTTTTACGGGAGTTTGGACAAGCTTGCTTGTTGATCTTTTATTCGTTCAATACCTGGGTAGCTGTTACGTCCAGCTAGTACCGCTGACAGCTTGTGGGTATCTGATGTGATCATTACCTACTGCTGGCGTATTGACGAGTCTTTAGAGTCCCACACAGAGGTTTCCTAGCTCAAGCGAAACGAAGTAGGGCACATATGGTGATATGTGCAGGAGCTTGATTAAATACGAGTATGTGATACCGTATTCTAATCTCGCGATATTTGATATCGGTTAGGTTATATGTGATATAACCGGATTATTGAATCAAGTGTTGGTTTAATGATTTGTTATATGTATATATATTTGATATTGGCCAGTTATATATGATATGACCGGATAATTGAATCAAGTGTTGATTTAGTATCTAGTATTGAACATTAGTCGGTTATATGTGATATAATCGGGTTATTGAATCAAGTGTTGATTTGATAATATGATATACATATATATAAATGATATTAGTCGGTTATATATGATATAACCGGATTATTAAATTACGTGTTGATTTAATGATTTGATATATATTAATATATTTGATATATACAAATATATTAATTAATATAGCTCACTAAAGATTTTCTTCTCTTGATATATAATTATATATATGTGTGTGTGTGTGTGTGTGTGGTGTGTGTGTGTGTGTATGTGTGATATATGCATTTATATATAAATGGATTATGTATCATAGTTGATGATACATAGAACATGGGTGTATGAGACTCACACTAGAGCTAAAGATTATTGGGGTGATTTTTTGTTTAAAGAAAATAAAAAAGATTAGAAATGAGTCATGGCTTTGGATGCTTAGAGAAGTATTGAGAAGTCATGACTCATCTCTTGTTTTTTGTTTTATTCTTAGATATTTATTCACCTCGACCTTATCTCTAGCTCATGATTCATTCTCTCATTCACTACTCACACACCCATGTTCATCTCCTTCTCTTAAGCTCTCTAGGATTTTTTCTTGAGTTGGAAAAAGAAAGAGAAAAAGATTTCTAAAGTGAGCAAAATTCCTACTTCATCAACCTATACTATCCTAGCCCTTTAGTTTAGGTTGTTTGCTTCAGTAATACCTTGATTAGTGAAGAGTGAGCTTGAGTTAGAGAGACTTCAAGATGGATCATCTTCGGCTTCGAAGACTACAAAGCTAGCTCGATCTTTTCTTTAAGTGGAGCCAAGAAAAGTTCTAGGGACTACTACTTGGAGCTTTAGAAGTGAAGGACTTGGTCTAAAAAGATAGTAACCCTCTTCACTTAGTTTAGAAATTGTTTTCTTGTTTTCAAACCCTAATTCTCTAGTTCGAATCTAGGTTAGTATAGCTTAGACCTCTAGATTTTTAAAATTGCATACTTGATGCTTGTATAAACCTCGTAGATGTGCTAAGACATACTTTTATGGTATCAGAGCCAAGCTAGAGACTTGGGAAACGTCTAAACGGTGTTAAAGAGTTTGATCGAAGTTTCAAGACTGGATTTTACTAGTTTCTGTCCATTTTTCCAAACGTTGGATTTTTCATAATTAAAAATTCTCATGCAGGTAAAATTATGAAGGATCAAGAAATACGAGAACGTAACTCCATAACTTGGCGGCAGAACCGCCGCAAATACCATGCATTTGCGGTGCTTCCGCCGCGCAATAGTGGAGTTAGGATCTCGATTTTCTTATGCTGCTTCATTTTCATATTTTGGATTTTCTGGGTATTTTTGATGAGGCTCAAGTTGTTGAGATCTCTGTGAATTATTGCTTGAAGCATCGATCGAAATGTTTAACATCGTCTAGATTGCTATAGCTATGTGATACAATTTTTAGAATCCACATTGATTAGTTTTGCGAAAACTAGTTAACGATTAGCAAATCTCACGTTTTAGTCTCAAGTAATGGATTGCCACGGAGTTTCGATTCAGTTCAAAACTCCGCCACAATCTCGTATTGTACGTGAATAATCGCCGGGAGACACTACTAGACAGCCACGCCCTAAGCCCCGACAAGTGACTATAGGAGAACCCCGTGGCCAAAAGCATTTACTCGGGTGCTCGTGGCCGCGGTGTTCCGCCCAAGTGCACTTCATTGACGACATCAGGGAGCATTCGATCATCTAATCGGGAATCTTATTGAATTGCCCGAATTGTTTTTGAAAAATGTTTTCAATTCAAGACTTAAATGCAAGATTTATAGGGTTAAGCTTGAAATCCGGAGTATGCGATATTCCAGGTTTATGATGTCTAAGGATGATGTGGATTCTAATTATTGTAGTTTTCACTTTTTTTCTACGACAGTAAGTGTAATATGTGATGTATTTCCGATCTCGTTACTATACGTCAACGACATTAGGGATACACATATTTTGTTACGTTGATGACATTGCTGGTTGATATGTTATATTGGATCGTTGTGATTGAATAGCCGGGGTTTTGCGTGAGATGAGAGTTTTTCTATTTTCATTCATGTAAAATTTGTATGTAATATTCTTTTATTGGGACACTTCCGGGTTGAGATTGTTGTCTCCATTGATGTATATTATTTACTTTTCCGCGTTAGGATAGACCCAAGACGGGGAGAATAAGTAATCGGGTTCTAGAGTCCAGTAGAAGACCATCTCGAGGAATCAAGACCGGGTCGCCTAATTTTAGAATTGGTAGGGTTGCTTGCCGCTCTCGTAGGGATCAAGGGATTTAGGTTTGTCTATTCATTACAATCGTGGAATCCGTGTTTTTTCATTACTGGCTTAATCTAAAACACGGACCTCCTAATATATCCTATATTTCATATGTTAGCTTCTATTGGTTTCTGTGATATGATGTGATCATATAACTGCGTGAGATGAATGCTACTTATATATATGATATACTAGTAGACACTATATATGTTTTGCATCTGCGCTAGTCCTGACCCCGCCCTGACTTAAGTTAAGTAACCTTACGGTGAAGATCCGGGTCCCTGTACCGAATGCAGCTGGCAAATATGTGTGCTTTATTTTCGTTTCTTCTGTGATGTTTAGGAAAAATAAATTATGGGATGTCATTAATGAGATTAATGAAAAGAAAAGAAACCTAAAGATATTGTAGAATCAAATTTTTCAAAAAGGTAGCTCTAGTTCTTGCTTTGCATAGTGGTATTCCTTTATGAATATCCAGCACCTCATTCAATGAGAAAAGAGCCTAGATCCCTTCACCGAGAATGACTTCTTTAGCTAAATTAACATATGCTACAACCCAATCGGTTTGCTTTGAAAACTACTCGATTTTAAAAGCGGAGCTTAAACCACTCCTTTTCAAATCACCAGATTCTACAACGATATCAAGTTTATTATGCTAAAGGTTTTCTTCAAAACCAGTTATATCACTCCATCATTTCAGATAAGTGCTATTTAGTATTCATGTTGGTTTTTTGACCTTGTTAAGGCGTAGTATCTGGTAGCTGATTATTGCTTATCTGCCGTATATGATGTGATTGGGTTAGGGTAGTCGTACGGCTTTGTTGACCATAGCCAAGGGTCGTACGGGTGGGTTTAATTGAATCACGAAATGATGGGTTGAATTTGACTAACACTTATGATTTGTTGACCATAGCCAAGGTCATAAGTCGTTAGGGGTAAAAAAAGATATAGGGAATTTCAAGTATTGAAATTTTCAATAAGATTGCATACCTTCTATATGATAGTTGGATTCCGATACCCATTGCGAGTAAGTGTTACTCCTGGAAGAGTTTTTCCACTTTACAATTAGCTGATCCAGTAGGTGTCTAAGAAATATGTTAATGGGGTTATGTACCTACGGTAATGAGGTTATTTAATTAGTTCCATGCGAAAGCATGGGGAGACTCTCTCGGAGTACCAATACTTGTCTGGCTGACTGATTGGCGAACTTGTAGGGTGTAATTAATCCCGGCTAATGTTTCCTTTTAAGGTTTGAAGGAAGATTTGATAAAAACAGTAGGAACCATCCAGATTAGATAAGATAATAACCAATCTAATTTTACAAGAGCACACGCTAAAGTATTTTTCTTCTCTCTCTCTCCAGGTAGCGACCATGATACGCCTTAATCATGATAATAATATGGATGTATTGACCGAACCCGCTTATTATACTGGGATGGGGAACGTTGGTTCCGCTCTATTTTATGACCGTCATAAGTCTGAGCAAGGGATAGGGGATTACACGGAAGAAAGAGCATGCTGATTCTTCTTCTTCAGGCGTGTTGGTTACTGAGAAATGTTTCTGAGTCTGCTCTACGTCCTGGGTATTAGATATCGGATTAGTATCCCATATATGTAATCTGTTACATGGGCTAAAGAGATGTAGAGAATTAGAAAATGGTGATATGTCTCTCAGAGTAGCGAATGGAGCAATTGTTGTAGCCAAAGTAGTTGACGAATATCACCTAGTATTACCAAATGGTAATACATTGATTCTGAACGACTGTTATTTCGTACCAAAGATGATGTGCAATTTAATATCTGTTTCTTTATTACATAAAGAAGGATATAACTTTTCATTAGAGGATAATGTTATGAACATTTTCCTAAATCAAGTGTTGATTGGGTTTGGTACATTGTGTAACGGTATATACGTTCTAAATCAAAATACAGTTCTAAATATACAGAACACACACAAGAGGAAAAGTTCAGAAATGAACGAAGCCTTCTTGTGGCATTATAGACTTGTTCATATCAATGCGACAAGACTAGCTAAGTTGTATAAAGATAGATATTTGAATCCGTTTGAATTTACATCTTATGAAACTTGCCAGCCATGTCTCAAAGGCAAGATGAACAAAACTCCGTTTACTAGACATGGAGAAAGAGCTACTGAACTCGTGGGACTGATACATAGTGATGTATGCGGTCCTATGTATACACATGCCAGGAATGGTTCCTCATACTTCATTACATTCACCGATGATCTCTCAAGATTCGGACATGTGTTCTTGTTGAAATACAAATATGAAGCTTTTGAGAAATTCAAGGAATATAAGAGCGAAGTAGAGAACCAGATGGGTAAAAGTATTAAAGTCCTTCGATCTGATCGAGGAGGAGAGTACTTAAGCACGGAATTCTGAGATTATCTAAAAGAGAATGGGATTCTCTCTCAGCTTACTCCTCCGTATACACCACAGCACAATGGAGTATCGAAGCGGAAGAATCGCACCCTATTAGATATAGTGCGCTCTATGATGAGTATTGCCGAGTTACTTATTTTCTTTTGGGGTTATGCATTTGAGACAGCTGCATACCTATTGAATAAGATTCTGACCAAATCCGTGCCTACCACTCCATATGAGATATGGTATGGGAAGAGACCATCTCTTAAACGAGTTAATATATGGGGTTGTCCGGCTTATATTAAAAAACAGAATCAGGAAAAACTCGAAGCACGATCAGTTCTTTGCATGTTTGTGGGATATCCAAAGGATTCATATGAATATCTATTCTACCACAGTGAGAAACAAAATGTGTTTGTTGCTCAGCATGCCACCTTTTTAGAAAAGGAATTTCTTATGAGAGAAATTAGTGGTAATGAGGTAAATCTGGAAGAAGTTCCAGCTACACAAACTACAACTGATGATTTGGTAGAACCAGAGAATTCGATAGTCCCCGACGAACCTCAGGCATTCCGCAGATCTAGTAGGGTTTCTCATCCACCTTAGAGATACTACGGTCTTCTCATAGACGGTGGGAGCGAGGATTGCATCATGGAAGATGATGACCCGACTAGTTTCGAACATGCCATCAAAATTGGAGACTCTGTGAAATGGCCGGATGCTATGCGATCTGAGATAGAATCCATGTACACCAACAAAGTATGGACTTTGAAAGTTGCTCCTGAAGGGGTAAAACCCATTGAGAGCAAATGGATCTTTAAGAAGAAACTTGGTGTAAATGGAAAGGTTGAGACCTTCAAAGCAAGACTTGTAGTAAAAGGTTTCCGTCAACGATCAGGTGTCGACTATGAAGAGACCTTTTCTCCAGTGGCTATACTTAAGTCCATTAGGATCCTACTTGCCATTGCTGCATACCATGACTATGAAATCTGGCAGATGGACGTCAAGACCGCTTTTCTAAATAGTGATTTAGAAGAGAGCGTGTATATGACACAGCCAGAGGGTTTCGTAGACAGTGGGAGCAGCGGAAAGGTGTGAAACCTGCTTAAATTAATCTACGGATTAAAGCAGGGATCGCAGAGCTGGAACATCTGTTTTGATGTGGCAGTCAAAGAGTTTGATTTTATCAAAAATGTAGATGAACCTTGTATATACAAAAATGTAGTAGAGAGTATGGTTGTCTTCTTCATATTGTACATGGATGACATACTCTTGATAGGAAATGATGTTCCTATGCTGCACTCGGTCAAACTCTTCCTATCACAAAAGTTCTCCATAAAAGATCTAGGTGAAGCCTCCTACATTCTGAGGATTAAGATCTATAGAGATAGATCTAAAAGGATGTTAGGATTATCCCAATCCAGGTATATTGACACCATACTAAAGAGTTTTAGTATAGTAGATTCTAAGCATGGTAATTTAACCGCTTGTTCAGGAATCACTCTCTCCAAAGAGATGTCTCCCAAGTCTGATTTGGAGAGGGCTCGCTTGCAAGGGATACCTTATACTTTTGCAGTTAGGTCTATCATGTATGCGATGTTATGCACCAGACTGGATATAGCTTATGCACTTGGTTTGGTAAGTAGGTATCAATCAGACCCAGGGGAGAAGCACTGGACATCTGTGAAGAACATTCTTAAGTACTTAAGAAGGACTAAAGAGATGTTCATGGAGTATGGTAACGGTGAACTCCAGGTGGAGTCCTTATCGATTTGAGCTTCTAGAGTGATAAGGACGACAGTAAGTCGGTCTCAGGTTTTGTCTTTACCCTCAATAGAGGGGCGGTATGTTGGAAGAGTTCCAAGCAAGATACCATGGCAGATTCAACGATGGAGCCTCAATATATCGCTGCCAACGATACCGCCAAAAAGGCTGTCTGGATGAAGAAGTTCATTGCTGAACTTGGTGTGGTTCTATCCATTGAGAATCTAATACCCTTGTATTGTGATAACAATGGAGCTGCGTCTTTGGCCAAGTAACCCCGGTCCCATCAAATATCTAGACATATTCTGAGGCGGTATCACCTGATCCGGAAGATAGTTGATCGCCGGGAAATCGAGGTCAGGAGAGTTGACGCGAAGGACAACACAACGGATCCACTCACGAAGGCCCTCCCCCAGACGCAGTTGTAGGGTGTTTTTTATCACCCCATTGAGATGGGAATACGCGTCGCTTGTCAGGCATACTATAGATTCCCCCTTTTTAGGGTAGGCAGGGGTTTATGGATTATGGGGATCCGATTCTCCGGCAGCCGCGGACTAAGCTGCCGTTAATTACTCCTCGCTTTTGGAGCGAAAGAACCTCCGATTGACGGGTCAACTAGTCATGTGAACTCAGTGTGTAGTGTGCGTGTGTAGTGTTTTGAAAGGGGATTTTGGATATATCGGGGGCCTCACAGAGTTTATGGGGGTCGTGTTTCTAGTGTGGAGTGCATGGAAAATGAAGGATGAGGAGCGTCTTAAAGACGCATGCATGGCGCATGGGCGCTTGGCGCCCGCGGGCCACGTGCGCAGCACGTGGGCGCTTGGCGCCCACGGGTCATGTGCGTAGTGCGTGGGCGCTTGGTGCTCGCGGGTCACGTGCGCAGCACACAACCGCTGGGCGCTGAGCGCCCGCGAGTCCCGTGAGGCGCATATGGGCGCTTAGCGTCCACAGGTCACGTGCTCTGCATGCGACCGATGGGCGCACATGGATCACGTGGGCGGCATGCGACCGCTGGGCGCCCGCGGATCATGTGGGCAGCACGCGACCGCTGGAAACACCAGCGGAAAAGGGGCTTAGCTCCTGGGTTAGGAGTTGAACTCCTGAGGGGTTTGGTTTATGGAGTTAAACTCCAACAGATCTTGAATAAAGTTAAACTCCTAGAAATTTTTGGATCTTTTTTTGAGCCTCAGATCCTCCCGGAATGGGATTTTTGGAGATGGGTACCCTTCTTCTTTCTCTTCGTTGGATAGATCTTGAAGAAAAGAGGGGTAAAACTAAAAAATCTTCCCTTTTGGGGATTTGATGAAAGATCCGAGTTCCTTTTAAGGGTTTTATGGTGAAAGACAGTTTCTTTTAGGAAAAAAGAAGATTTAAACTCTTGATTTAATTCAAAAAAGAAAGAACGTTTAGAATCTTGAGAAAGGGGAAAGAGGCAAAAATCCTAGAATTTTGAGAGAGAGAAAAAGCTGTTGAGATATTTTCATCATCTTTGCCTTTATTGGCTACACACTTTACATATAGCTCCTTGGGCTTTACAAAATGGTATTTTGCCCATCACATGCCTCATATGCTCTTTTTTTTGCATATGAGTCGTGGGTTTTACAAAAATTTGGCTTTATGCCCATTATTCTTACATTTATTCAAATACAAAAAATACACCAAAATTATTTTTTAGAAAATTTTTATTTTGGCATGGGGGAGGCCGACCACCTCATGTTCGGGCTCGACTCAGGCATGGGCCCACTTGACCTGGGCTCGGGCCCACTTGGCTAGGGGTTGACTTTGATTTTGATTTGGTCAACCGGGGTGTAAATTTTGACCCCAACAAATTGCCCCCATCAATAAGTTTGTGCATGAAATTGATGGATCTTCTTTCGCGTGGAAATTAATTTAATTTGGTTCCCGTTTTGACGACGTGGAGGTCGATACTGCCTTTTTTGAGACGCGGACGGTCGGTTCTGCCATTTTAGCGACTTGGATGGTCGGTGCCGCCCTTTTTGCGACTTGGACGGTCGGTTCTTTCCTTTTTGCGACTTGGACGGTCGGTTCTGCCCTTTTTGTGACTTGAACAGTCGGTGCTACCCTTTTTGCCACATGGACAGTCGGTGCTGCCATTTTTGCGACATGGACGGTCGGTGGTGCCATTTTAGTGACGTGGACGGTCGGTTCTGCCCTTTTTGCGACGTGGACGGTCGGTGCTGCCCTTTTAGTGATTTGGTCGGCCGATGCTGCCCTTTTAGCGACTTGGACGGTCGGTGCTACCCTTTTTGCGACATGGACGGTCGGTGTTGCCCGTTTAGTGACTTGGATGGTCGGTGCTGCCCTTTTAGCGACTAGGACGGTCGGTGCTTGATTTGACTTGCTCCGTTTCTTGCGGTGTCAGGGTTGAAGTTGGCTTGCGGTTCGACTTGTTTCCGAGGTGGAGCTTGATTCCACCTGGGAGGTCGTTGGTTGTCTTGCTGATTTGATGTGATTTGGGTTGACATCAGTACCGCTACACTGGAATATGGTACCAGGAGCGAATCATCATTTGCCGTGAAGGGGGTTTCCCTCATTCCTAGTTTAACGACTTAGGGGTCATATGTTCCTAGTTTAACGACTTAGAGGCCATCTGCTCTTAGTTTAAATACTTAGGGGTCTATTGGATTGGAGTTTTGAATTTTGGGGTTAGGGTAGGCATCAACGTTGCTAACACTGAAGCACATGTGCCAGGAGCAATTCATCATTTGCCTTTGCATGTTGGGGAGCGATGGCTTAGGAGACAAGTTTAGGTCCCTATCACCTAAGACTTTTCAATTTTATGAGCCGTAAGGGTCCCATAAAATCATTTTCTCCCTATGAGTTGAAAGGATCTCGTAGGTGTACTTTCTCCTTAGGAGTCATGGGGACTGCCAAGTGTGTTTTTCCTTTGTGAGTTGTAAGGATCCCACGAAGGTGTTTCCTTACGAGTCCTGAGGATCCCGTAAGTTTGTTCTCCTTATGTATCGTGAGGACACATGAGTGGCTCTTCCCAAATGGAGCATAGTTACAAGGGCGGAGACCGGCCGCGTAACTGGTGATTGCGGTGGGGCATGGGTATGGTGAGAATTATTTGAGATCGTGGATTGTATACGGTATTCAACTTGGGGACCAACCGTAGGGCTGGGAGAATTTTGGAAATTGGATTTTGGTTGGCGTCTATATCGCTCCACTGGAATATGTTATCAGGAGCGACACATCATTCGCCATTTAGGGACTTGGAATTAGGATCTCGTTTAGCATCAGCATTACTACACTGGGAGAATACCAGGATCAACTCATCATTTGCCCTTGGAGGACTTGGGATTCGGCTTTTGGGTTGGCATCAGTATCGCTAACACTGAAGCGTAGTGCCAGGAGCGACTCATCATTTGCTGTTGCCCGTTGGGGAGCGATGGCTTAGGAGATAGTTTTAGATCCCTATCAGCTAAGGCTTTTCAATTTTATGGGCCGTAAGGGTCCTATAAAAGCATTTTCTCCCTACAAGTCCTAAGTATCTCGTAGGTGTATTTTCTCCTTAGGAATCATGGGGATTCCTAAGTGTGTTGCTCCTTTATGAGTCGTAAGGATCTCACGCAGGGATTTTCTCCTCACAAGGTCGAGAGGACTTTGCGAGTGTATTTTGTCTCTTTTCTCGGGTTTGCGCCCTATCGGGTTTTCACAAACTCGCCGACAGTCCTGTTGTTTTTACTCACGGAACCTTTTCGGGTTTTCATCCGTGCCCGTTTTGCTTGTGAACATACCGTTTTTTTAGCCGGTGGGATTTTAGATATAGTCTTGCCGGTAGGACTTTGGGAGAGATACGGGTTGTTTACGCCCGTGGATGTATATTGTCTTACAGGATGTATGATCCCGACTGTAGGGCCGGTGTGCTTAATTCGCCTGCGAGTTGGAGCATTCACGTGTAGTATTTCTTGAGATATCGACTATTGATGGGTGGCATATGCCTTTCTTCCTCTGCATTTATCAGCTGGTAGGATCCTCCATCGAACACTTTATCGATGACGTATGGTCCTTCCCAATTTGGCTCGAATTCTCCCCTAGCATGTCGATTGGGGATGATCGGTCTTTTGAGGACCAACACCAATTCGCCTTTCTTGAAAGTGCGGAGACGTGTCATCTTGTCATAGGCTCGTGACATTTGGGCTCAATGCAGCTCCAGATTTTTCTGTACTGCGAGCCTCCTTTCTTCGAGGGCGTCGATCTCTTCGAACTGAAGGAGCACGTTTTCCTCCTCCGTCAACTCGTGCTGAACGACCATTCTTAAGCTTGGAACTTCGACGTCGAGGGGGAGGACCGCCTCCACTCCGAAGAGCAATGAGTATGGAGTGGACTGAGTTGGAGTACGGTGCGTGGTACGATATGCCCATAACGCCTTGTGAAGTTTTAGATTCCAGTCTCTCTTGTTGGCTGAAGCATTTTTTCTCAGGAGCTTGCACAGGGTTTTATTGAAGGCTTCGACTAGCTCATTGGCCCTTAGATTATAGATGGAGGAATATCTCCAGTATATCTTGTGTTGTATAGCGAACCTTGAGACTTTGAAGCTCTTGAAAGAAGGCCCATTGTCGGATATGATTCTTCTCGGTGTACCAAAGCTGTATAGAATGTTATGCCGGAAAAACGTCAGAATATCTTCTGTCTTGACTTCTTTTAGCGGGACAGCTTCAGCCCACTTGGAGAAGTAGTCAGTTGCGGCCAATATGAACCCGTGGCCTTTAAATGATGGAGGATCAATTGGACCAATTATATCGGTGCCCCAAACTTCGAAGGGCCATGATGCCACCGTAGGATGCAGCAGATTAAGATGCTTATGAATGAAGTCACCATGAATTTGGAAGAGATGACACTTCTTTGCATGCTCTTAACAATCCCTTATCATGGTAGGCCAGTAATATCCATGCCGTTTAATTTGAAGCCGCATTTTGGGGCCGGGTTGGTGAGCTCCGCAGACGCCTGAGTGAACTTCTTTCACGACCTTTTGGGCTTCGGCCGATGACAGACATCTGAGCCAGAGTTGGTCATATGATCTGCGGTATAGCGTATTATTTACAAACACGTATCGAAGAGCTCTCTTCTTCAGCTGAATCCTCACAGATTTTTCTTTGGGCAGCTTGTCGTATCGGAGGTACTCTATGAAGGGCTCTCTCCAATCGGGCTCCTCTTGAATGATCAGAACTTCTTCGGCAGGATTGCTCTTTTTTTTCTGCACTTCACTATTCTCGTAAAGAGACTGGGGGAACAATTTGCCGGCTCCTGACTGTGATCAAAATTTCATCCATGTCGGGATCAGCCAGTTCTTTGGCTAGGCGAGCGAGTACGTCGGCTTTTCCGTTCAACTCTATTGGGACTCTCATTAGTTCAATGTGAGTGAACCTTTTCATGAGTTCCACCACCCGGCCTCTGTATCAAGCTAACTCTGGCTTATATATCTTGTAGTCGCCGCTTACTTGGTTGAAGATAAGCTGAGAATTACCGTAAACTCGTAGCCGAAGGATTTCCACATCTATGGCAAGCTCCAAACCAGCTATCAGAGCTTCATAATCAGCCTCGTTATTTGTACGAGGCTCGGTGAGAGCAAAAGAACGTCGTAGGGTTCCCATTGATGGCGTGATGAACACCAATCCTATCCCTGCTTTTGTAACAACTCCATTTTTAATGTATAAAGAATTGATTTAAATTCAAAGTGTACTTGGAGTATTTAATATTGCTGATATCTCTTTATGTATTTATTTCACACCATAATTACAAGAAGGAGCTTGTAGTTTATTGGTAATACCTTGCATCGCTGAACCAAGCCACCAGAGTTCAAATCCCATACCCCACATTATTTTTAATATTGATTTTTTTAAAAACCTTTAGAATACCAAGAGTTTACACGTGCATATCTCACAAAAACCCTACTACACCCAAAGATGTAACACTTTCATGAGTTAGATGAACCGTCGGGGGGATCCTGGCCTCCGGACTCGGCTGGGAATCGGCCAACTCTGCCTCGACTCGGCCGACTCAGTGCTCCGACCGAGTCACGTCCGAGTTACCCCCGAGTCGGCCGATTCTGGCAACGGCCCCAACATGAAAGTTGTATCTTTTCATATTCCCTATGCACCTGCAAAATTTCAGTCTCAAACCACTTCCAGAGCTCTTTAAAAACCCCAATTACTCCACTTTTAATACATTTTTATTACAATTTATCATATTTTTATTTTTAACTTTTCATCTACCCTAACCCTAGCCTAACCCTATAAATACCAACCCTACACAGTACCTTCTCACCCCCAAAATCCTAAGCTCACTCTCTCAAAATTTTCCAAGAGTTGTGTACTTTGAAAACAAGCTCGCGGCGGAGCTCCGACGAAATTCGGCGGAAATTCCGATTACGTTTTTAGGAACTACCGGCGACGACGCAACGCATTGTCAAACCCTTTAGTTCCCCCTCACTCCCTTGTTTAATTGAAACCCGTAAGTCCCATTCTATCTCTCTTTCTCATTCTCTAAAATATGAAAATACAAAACCCGACGGAATCGGAACAAATCTGATTTTCGATTCGGTTTTCTATAAAATTTCACTTCTCACCAATACATTCATGCTTAAACATCCTTATGTTGACTATTAAACATTTAACAAACAATTTGAATAAGTTTTATCACATGAAATGATAGCGTTCTCAAATTATCGTATTTTTCACTTAAATACCACAATATTTCGATTTTACATTTAACCCCCTTAACTTTGCTATACGTTTGAAGTAGAGCACGAGGTAATGACTTACCTCCACACACACACACATATACAACCCTAAACGATATCATCAAAAACCTAGAATACGATAAAACAATACTTTCATTTAAATACCATATTCTTAATTAAACCATTTCTAAAAGTTTTAGCTTTGATACACTTTTAAAACAAATACCTCTTATTAGGAAAACACGATAAGTTGTGGACATCGATCATTTATCTAAACCTGACTTTGTGGTGTCTAGGCTAGGCAAGTGAGAAAGGTAACTTTAAAAGGCCTGTCTCACGGTGATTCGTGAGCGGATCCCTCCTTTCCTCACTTGTACTTAACTGGCCACAATTGGCGGTGAATAGATGATTTGAGGCATCTAACGACTAGTCGTCTAGACCATTTAGAAATAGGCTAGTTGACTTAAGAAACCCTAGAATCTAAAATACGGAAAATTGACATTTTTACAAATAAATACCTTGTACTTTATTAAACCGTTTTCTAAAGGATTTAGTATTTTACAATCTTTGCAAAGCGCCGCTACAATCCATTTTTAGGGAACCCGTTCGGGATGGTGCGGCTTATCGCACATCCTCGGGCTTAGTAGTGCGAGATTCAGACCTCCGCAAGGAGCATTCGGTCTCGATAGGTTTAAAATACGACATCGTAAGAAAATGGGGTTTTAGAATATAAAATATTTATTAAAATTATTTTTGTATAAATATATGTATTTTTATCATTTAAATATCTATTTTATTATGATATAAATATTCCACCTTTTTCTAAAAATCACAAGAATAGATTTTACACTAAAGTACCATGAACTTCAGATAAATCAATATTACAGATAAATACCCTTATTTATAAAACTTGGATATTTTCACTAGAAATGTCACAATATAAAATCCACCCTCATTACAACTCTAAAGACGAACAATAAATACTTGAGGTGTATTTTGGAAAAGTATATAAAAGCATTTTTACATAAAACCCCCTCAAGTTTTATAAATTACCCGAAGGTCCTTAGCAATTATAAGACTTCGATTCACATTTCTGATTGTCTGACTCGGGTTTGAGTCTGATTAATCTGACTTGAATATGATTCAAGTCAATCTATAATCTACAAGATCCCAATTCAATATGAACACAAGAAACCATGAATCCATATTCCTTTTACATGATTCTCCAGTTATTCCACTTACATGACTCTACGGTTACAACCGTTTACTGATATCATGGTTTCGGTCAGTCAACCAATCATACAACCAATACAATTTACAAGACAACAATATAAACAAGATATCGCGGGGTTTAAGGGGTAGATTTGTACGGAAGGTGTTAAAGGTGGCACGGGGCGGTCAGATTAAGACACCTAACCTATATTCCGTTGCTGTTGTACCGTGGCTTAACGGTTCTTTGTATATTCCGTTTTTCCTGGTCTCTAGCATATAGAGACCCCACTCGTATACACTGGCATCCTTCTGTACCAAGCTATAAAAAACAGCGTTAACACAACATTATAGCATTAGTATACAACTTTAAAAGATATCTTCTTATTATGTCTATTTTACTTTCCTCTTATCTTTGGGACTTACCGAGCGACCTGTTTGCTGATGACATTCTATTTCTTTCTTCTTTGAATGTCGTCAGGTGATTCGGACCCGGCAAAGATCGAGCCATCTGCAGAAGACTTGGAGCAGTTTGCCGAAGATCCAACACTTTAGTGCATTGTACACTTTTCCATTCAGTATTTTACATTTCCTGTTATGCCACTGTTTAGGCATCTTTTTATTTCAGTTGTATTTCCTTTCATGCATTGTACAAAGAATGTTAATAAATAAAAGTTGCAGTTCTTTTTATATCTTGTCTCTTGTGTACTTATTTTATATTGCTTAGATACGCTTAGCGTATGTACTTCTGAGTAAATACGTAGCGGACCTCGTCGCGTCCCCTTCGCCGTACACCGGGAAGCGGGGCGTGACAGGTTTTGTTGGTAGCCCATGCAGGTCAGAGCTGTATGAATCCCTATCATGCAGTTCTGTTCCTCGTGAATAACCTAAGTAATATAACACAAGAACTAGCAACTAAAACATTCTTTACAATTCATGTTCCTTGAATCTTGCAATTTCATATTTCTTGAATCTTATCATTTCATGTACTTGAATCTGTCCTAACCCAAATTTTTCTTCAGGGTTATGGATTCCCCGAACAACACCAGCACCAATGTCAACAACACACCTCCAACTCCAGCACTACCTCTCACACCAGCTGTTCCTGCGCCACCCACCGAGCAAACAGTGCTACTTGAGGCGATCCGCAGTCTTCTTGAGGGACAGCAACAACTCCTGAACCGTCTCGAGACTGACGCACCGGGAGTAAAGCAATTCAGGGCTTTACATCCCAAGCAGTTCTCTGGAAAAGGAAGCCCTCTTGAAGCTGAAGAATGGGCAAAAAGCATAGAAGATGATCTGGCAGCAGCACAAGTGCCAGACATTGCTTGGGTCTATGTGGCGAAACTACAGCCCACGGACAATGCTCGCAACTGGTGGAAGGCGGAAGAAAGCCGTCTTGTACAGCCTATTGAATGGAAGACCTTTCGTAAGAAGTTCGATGTGAAGTACTTCCCTGTGACTGCCAGGTTTGCCATGGAGCAGCATTTCATACATCTACAACAAGGTTCGATGTGGGACAAATCAGTGGATGAATATGACGCTGAATTCACCATGCTAAGCCGGTAAGATATGTCACAATAGTTCAATTTTTAAATATCACATAATACACAACTAACACAATCCTTTAAACAGATTTGCGGCACATTTGATACCGACGGACGAGATCAGAGCCCGTCGCTTTCAACAAGGTCTGGACATGGAAATTCAGGCTGCTCTAGCCACAGGAAAATTTCTGACTCACGAGGATTCCCTGAAAGCTGCCCGCAGTTATGAGGCAGTGATAAAAGCAAGGGGCAGATCTCAGTCTGCAGGAGTTAAGCTCCCTGCTAACCAGATGATAGGAGGAGCCTCGTCCAGACCACCTTTTGTGCCAAGGCGACCCGGAGTACCGAACCATCGTCCCAGCCCAGCCTTTTGTACCTACTGCAAGAGAGCTGGACATATGATGAAAGACTGTTGGTGAGCCAACCGTCTTTTCTTAGTCTGCGGTTCAGCTACTCATGATATCGGGTCTTGTCCCCAAAGGCAAAACCCAGTTGCTGCACCCAGGCCAGCAAACAATTACCCACAGCGCCCAGCCATCCAAGCACCCGCTCCAAGACTTGCACTACCTGCACCACCCAGAGGACCACAAGCTGCACCACCTCCACGTCAGTTCCATCAAGCTCAAAGGAACGTTCCGAGGAATGCTCCTCAGGCCAGGAGGAATGTACCAAAGCGTCAGGCTTTCACGATGTCCGTGGAAGAAACTGAGGCCACTGGCCAAGTCATCACCGGTAAACTTTCCTTCTCAAACTTATCTTTTAGTCTTAGTTATCTACACACTTTCCCTATACCTAAAACCTATCCCACATACCTTAGGTACAATCTTAGTAGCCTCACTCCCTGCACTAGCACTGTTTGATACTGGAGCATCCCACTGCTTTATGTCGCAACGGTTCGTTCGAACCCATGCGATTCCAGTCTCACCGCTTATATCCAGCTGGAATGTCAGTTCCGGAAATGGCGTTCTAAAGGCAACTATGGGATACAACTTGTTTCCAGTCGTCGTCTGCAGCAGAGAGTTTTATGCTGATTTCAAAGTACTGGACATACCGAACTTCGATGTGGTTCTATGAATGGATTGGCTTGGAACTTTTTATGCTACCATCGACCGTCGTCAAAGGAGGGTAGTATTCGAGATTCCAGACCATCGGTCTTCTATTTCAAAAGTGGAGACCGTACCGTGGAGCCAAGTACCTACAAAGCGAAGCCAAGAGAAGCAGTAGTTGCAGCAGCTCAAGCGGAAGAAGAATTAAGACCAGAGGTAGTTCGAGAGTTCGACGATGTATTTCCTGACGATATATAAGGTTTGCCTCCCGATCGAGCTCTTGAATTCAGTATTGATTTAGTACCAGGAGCACAACCGGTGATCAAAGCGCCTTATAGACTAAGTCCGGAGGGTTTGAAGGAAGTCCGAACACAGTTGGACGAATTATTGGCGAAAGGATGGATTCGTCCCAGCACTTCAAGTTAGGGAGCACCTGTACTACTTGTGAAGAAGAAGGAAGGTTCATACAGAATATGCATCGATTATAGAGCTTTGAACGAAGTTACTATAAAGAACAAGTATCCATTCCCGCGCATCGATGATTTATTCAATCAGCTAAGTGGATCTTGTGTGTTCTCTAAATTGGATCTTCGTTCAGGTTATCATCAAGTGAAGGTCAAGGAAGCTGATATTCACAAAACAGCTTTAAGAACTTGCTATGGACATTACGAATTTCTAGTGATGCCATTTGGAGTGACCAATGCACCAGCAATATTCATGACCCTAATGCATCAAGTTTTCCAGGAGTACTTAGACAGGTTTGTTGTCATCTTCATCGACGACATCCTGGTGTATTTTAAGAGTCGGAAAGAGCATGCAGAGCACCTACAGATTCTCCTGGAAACTCTTCGACAGCATAAGCTCTATGCCAAGTACAGCAAGTGCGAGTTTTGGCTAAATCAAGTTGGTTTTCTTGGACATATCGTATCAGGAGAAGGAATTTCTGTGGATCCAGGAAAAGTTTCAGCAGTTAGCGAATGGCCTACACCAAAGTCAGTGAAGGACATTCGGAGTTTCTCAGGTTTAGCTGGATATTACAGAAGGTTCATTGAAGGATTTTTAAAGATAGCAACACCCCTGACCAAGCTCACACGTAAAGATGAGGAATTTGTGTGGTCAGAAGCATGCGAACAAGATTTCGTAGAACTCAAATCAAGGTTGACATCAACACCTATTCTCGTAATACCGGATCAATCTGGAGGATTCGAAGTGCATTGTGATGCATCGGTAAGGGATTATGATGTGTTCTACATCAGCACGGTAAGGTTGTGGCTTATGCTTCAAGACAACTGAAGACTCATGAGCGCAATTATCCGACGCATGATCTGGAGTTGGCAGCCGTCATCTTTGCTCTCAAGATTTGGCGCCATTATTTACTTGGTGAACGAGTGAACATCTACACAGATCATAAAAGTCTGAAGTACGTGTTTACTCAGAAGAAGTTGAATATGCGGCAGAGAAGATAGTTAGAACTCATGGCGAACTTTGACATCAACTTACAATATCACCCAGGGAAGGTGAACGTAGTACCTGATGCTCTTAGTCGCCAACCATTATCGATGAATCTCACCGCTCAGTGGAAGCTTCAGCAAGACTTGGATCAGATGAAGATTGAAGTAGTCATGCCAGGTAATGCCTCAAGTTGATGAATCTACAAGTTCAATCAATCATTGTCAATCAGATCAAAGCAACTTAAGAAAGTGATGCTAAGTAGGAAAGGATCAGAGGACAAATGGAGAATAGACTCAGAACAGACTTCATCATCCATGAAAACGGATCTTTGAGATACGGCAGCAGATTGTGTGTACCAAAAGGTCCTGTTCGGGAAAAGTTAATGAAAGAAGCTCACAACTCTCCCTACTCAGTACATCCTAGAGGTGCCAAAATGTACAAAGATCTACGTCATAATTATTGGTGGCATGGAATGAAGCGTGAAGTAGCCAGAAGTGTCGCAAAATACTTGGTGTGTCAACAAGTAAAGGCTGAACATCACAGGACAGCTGGACTACTTCAACCGTTACCAATCCCAAAATGGAAGTGGCAGCACATCACGATGGATTTTGTGACTGCTCTTCCTCCCAGCACAAAGGGTAACGATGCTATATGGGTCATTGTGGATCGACTCTCAAAGTCGGCTCATTTCATCCCATTTCGAGTTGGCCAATCAACTGAGGCACTAGCAAAGAAGTACATGGAGGTAATAATCTATCTAAGATTTAAACTCTTCATAATGTACTATCTCTGATACCCATGAACTCATACAGGAAATTGTGAGACTTCATGGAGTACCGGTCTGCATTGTCTCCAATCATGACACCAGGTTCCGATCGCAATTTTGGCAGAGTCTGCAAGCAAGCTTGGGAACAAGTCTGAACTTCAGCACGGCTTATCATCCACAAACAGATGGTCAGTCGGAACGAACTATTCAGATCTTGGAGGATATGCTCAGAGCGTGTATGCTAGACTTCAAAGTATCGTGGGAAGATCACCTGCATCTTGTGGAGTTCGCGTACAATAACAGCTACCAAACAAGCATAAGAATGGCACCTTTTGCAGTATTGTATGGAAGTGTCGATCACCATTAAGTTGGGACGACATCGGAGATAGGGAACTTCTTGGACCAGAGATGATAATAGCGACTGTTGATGTGGTTCGTACTATCAGGGAAAGGATACGCATAGCCTAAGATCGACAGAAGCACTGGGCTGATGCAAAGAGACGACACTTGGAGTTCCATCCAGGAGATTACGTATTCCTGAAGATATCTCCGAACCGTGGAGTGATCCGATTTGGAAGACGGGGTAAATTAAGTCCGAGATACATTGGACCGTTTGACATACTCGAACGAGTCGGTGAAGTAGCATACCGCTTAGCGCTTCCACCCTTATTGGAAGGAGTGTATAATGTGTTCCACATATCCCAACTCAGAAAGTATGTGAGTGACCCCAGCCATGTTCTTGATCATTCCGAGCTCACTATACAGCCCAACTTGTCTTGTGAGCAACAGCCTGTGGAGATCCTGAATAGGAAAGTGAAGACACTTCGGAACAAGGAAGTTAACTTGGTCCGGGTAATATGGAGGAAAGACACTCCAGGAGAATCCACTTGGGAAAGGGAAGATGAAATGCGTGCGAGATATTCTCACCTCTTTGTAAACTAGTCCTCAAATAAAAGTTGTAAATTTCAAGGACGAAATTTTTACAAGGAGGGTAGACTGTAACAACTCCATTTTTAATGTACAAAGAATTGATTTAAATTCAAAATATATTTGGAGTATTTAATGTTGCTGATATCTCTTTAAGTATTTATTTCACATCATAATTACAAGAAGGAGCTTGTAGTTCATTGGTAATACCTTGCACTGCTGAACCAAGCCACCAGAGTTCAAATCGCATACCCCACATTATTTTTAATATTGATTTTTTTAAAAAACCTTTAGAATACCAAGAGTTTACACGTGCATATCTCACAAAAACCCCACTACACCCAAAGATCTAACACTTCCATGAGTTAGATGAACCGTCGGGGGGAGAGGGATCCTGGCCGCCGGACTCGGCCGGGAATCGGCCAACTCGGCCTCGACTCGGCCGACTCAGTGCTCCGACCGAGTCACGGCCGAGTTACCCCCGAGTCGGCCGATTCCGGCGACGGCCCCAACATGAAAGTTGTGTCTTTTCATATTCCCTATGCACCTGCAGAATTTCTGTCTCAGACCACTTCAGAGCTCTTTAAAAATCTCAATTACTCCACTTTTAATACATTTTTATTACATTTTATCACATTTTTATTTTTAACTTTTCATCTACCCTAACCCTATAAATACCAACTCTACACACTACCCTCTCACCCCCAAAATCCTAAGCTCACTCTCTCAAAATTTTCAAAGAGTTGTGTATTTTGAAAACAAGCTCGCGGCGAAGCTCTGCCGAAGTTCCGGCGGAAATTCCGGCGACGTTTTTAGGAACTACCGGTGACGACGCAACGCATCGTCAATCCCTTTAGTTCCTCCTCACTCCCTTGTTTAATTGAAACCCGTAAGTCCCATTCTATCTCTCTTTCTCATTCTCTAAAATACGAAATTACAAAACCTGACGGAATCGGAACAAATCCGATTTCCGATTCGGTTTTCTATAAAATTTCACTTCTCACCAATACATTCATACTTAAACATCCTTATGTTGACTATTAAACATTTAACAAACAATTTGAACAAGTTTTATCACATGAAATGATAGCGTTCTCAAATTATCGTATTTTTCACTTAAATACCACAATATTTCGATTTCATATTTAACCCCCTTAACTTTGCTATACATTTAAAGTAGAGCACGAGCTAATGACCCATCTCCACACACACGCATATACAACCCTAAACGATATCATCAAAAACCTAGAATACGATAAAACAATACTTTCATTTAAATACCATATTTTTAATAAAACCATTTCTAAAAGTTTTAGCTTTGATACACTTTTAAAACAAATATCTCTTATTAGGAAAACACGATAAGTTGTGGACATCGATCGTTTATCTAAACCTGACTTTGTGGTGTCTAGGCTAGGCAAGTGAGAAAGGTAATTTTAAAAGGCCCGTCTCATGGTGATTCGTGAGCGGATCCCTCCTTTCCTCACTTGTACTTAACTGGCCACAATTGGCGGTGAAGAGGCGATTTGAGGCATCTAACGACTTGTCGTTTAGACTATTTAGAAATAGGCTAGTTGACTTAGGAAACCATAGAATCTAAAATACGGAAAATTGACATTTTTACAAATAAATACCTTTTACTTTATAAAACCGTTTTCTAAAGGATTTGGTATTTTACAATCTTTACAAAGCGCCGCTACAACCCATTTTTGGGAAACCCGTTCGGGATGGTGCGGATTATCGCACATCCTCGGGCTTAGTAGTGCGAGATTCAGACCTCCGCAAGGAGCATTCGGTCTCGAAAGGTTTAAAATACGACATCTTAAGAAAATGGGGTTTTAGAATATAAAATATTTATTAAAATTATTTTTGTATAAATATATGTATTTTTATCATTTAAATATTTATTTTATTATGATATAAATATTCCACCTTTTTCTAAAAATCACAAGAATAGATTTTACACTAAAGTACCATGAACTTCAAATAAATCAATATTACAGATAAATACCCTTATTTATAAAACTAGGATATTTTCACTAGAAATGTCACAATATAAAATCCACCCTCATTACAACTCTAAAGACGAACAATAAATACTTGAGGTGTATTTTGGAAAAGTATATAAAAGCATTTTTACATAAAACCCCCTCAAGTTTTATAAATTACCCGAAGGAACCTAGCAATTATAAGACTTCGATTCACATTTCTGATTGTCTGACTCGGGTTTGAGTCTGATTAATCTGAATTGAATATGATTCAAGTCAATCTATAATCTACAAGATCCCAATTCAATGTGAACACAAGAAACCATGAATCCAATTATCAATCTATACAACTTAACTGAACCGAACCATGGATATATATATTCCTTTTACATGATTCTCCAGTTATTTCACTTACATGACTCTACGGTTACAACCGTTTACTGATATCATGGTTTCGGTCAGTCAACCAGTCTTACAACCAATACAATTTACAAGACAACAATACAAATAAGATATCGCGGGGTTTAAGGGGTAGATTGGTACGGAAGGTGTTAAAGGTGGCACGAAGCGATCAGATTAAGACACCTAACCTATATTCCGTTGCTGTTGTACCGTGGCTTAACGGTTCCTTATATATTCCGTTTGCCCTGGTCTCTAGCATATAGAGACCCCCTTGTCATGCCTCGCTTTCCAGAGTACGTTAAGATAGGCACGTGACATAGCCAACATACTACCTGTAGATAGGAAATATCCTTCCACAGTCACATTACGGCTGTAGAGATATCAAGAACAATAATAAACTATCTAATACATGTCCATAAGCCAGAATAAAACGAGTCAAGAATAAAATAATGCGGAAGCAAAAGATCCAATACAAGAATAAACTGGAATGTACGTCCCATAATGCGGGCTCACATCAGGAATGAAAAATACCGAAAGTAAAATGAACTAACTATTAGCAAGTCCTCACCGCTCAGCCTGCTGACTGAAATACTTCTGCTCGGCCTGCAGCAAAGGTAAAGAATCTGGGCCATGAAAAACCCAGACGTCAGTGCGTCATAATATCAAGCAATACTATAAACAGGGGTAGCAAGATATGCAGGTATGAGTATAAGTGGTAAAACAGGTATAACAGAGATATAAGTGAGGACAGTGAAGGTAATGTGTAGTGAGTAATCTAAACTGGTCTATTGGGTTAACTACTCTCAAGTCTTTGAAATCAATTTGATGAATTGTCGATGTAACTCAATTCTATTGGGTTAACTACTCTCAAGTCTTTGAAATCAATTTGATGAATTGTCGATGTAACTCAATAGTATCCCGTGCGTGCCCGGGACTACGGTGAAGATTCTCGGGCTGAAGCCGAGACATGCTGCTAGGCACTAAAAATAGGAAATATGTATAGATGAATGATGTCAGCAGCATCATCCCAAAGCTGGCCTAGCCTCTAAACTGATCAGTATAAGTAAGCGAACTGTCGAGTTACAAGTCATGTTTCATCATTGATTTCCCCATACCCCCAAGTTATATATGTTCAAGTCAGGGATTAATAAATCTGGAGTTAATGCCAACGCAGGATCAAGCAGGTATAGGTGTGTCTGGATAGACAATAGGAAATGTCCGTAGGGACAACAGGTCAAGTTTGTTGGCATTAGTAACAAGATCAGGTAACAGGTAAAGCCATGGTACATCAGGTTAAGTCAAGTAATATATAGGTATCATGTCATGTCAAGAAGTGCACGGTATCACGTCGTGTCAAGTAATGGTATATCAAGTCATGTCAGGGGTGCACAAATGTCACGTGGGTGCTCATAATCAAACTATAATAAGCATGGGTATACAAAACAAGTATGGGGTACTAATGGAACAATAAAAAAATGGAACATTGTGATGTGGTATGCAAATAGGTATAAATTAAAACATATGGATGCACGGTTATCTATTTGAGTTAGGGTTATGGTTCCAACACTAATTAAATACACTTTATCCAATATGCAATGTTAAAATCACATTATTATGTATTAAATGATTTAAGGATGCAATTGTATATATAATAGGCTAGACGGATGCAAACGGGTGTCCGAAGGTTATAACTATTAAAAAGGGTACTCTAGGCTATGCAACCAAGCACTATGTGATAAAATATGGACGTGGGTACAATGTATTATAATCTAATATGCACCCTGATATGCTACAGGTTCTAGATCTAAAAATGATATGAACGGAACATCGAAATGGAAAAAATGGGACACTAGATTTAAAAAACAGATTTAATATGCACTTGAATAGGTATAAAATAATTTAAATAGCATGTGGCAAGTTTTACTTGTCTCGACAGATCAAGAAACGGGTGTACGGAACGTCTCACATCGGCGGAGAAAGTCGCGACGCGCACACGGAACACGAAACGGGTCCAAGCAATGCAAGAGGGTGATCACGCAGGTAAGGTACGTCCTCTGGGTCGTCTGGATCGTCGATGTCAAGCCCGGTTCCGGTGATTTATGAAAATGCCAGATTCAAGAACAAGAAAAAGAAAAAGAAAAGAAAAGAAGAAGAGGGAGAAGAAAGGAGAGGGAAGCTCACTGGATTTGTGGTGCACAGGGGTCAGGAGAGAGGTGAGGGTGATAAGATCAACGGCGGAGAGGCGACAAGGCTAGGGTGCATGGGGTTTCTGTGGGTTAGGGTTAGGTTAGGGTTTGGGTTGTTAGGGTGCAGGCTGGGATTGTGTGCAGGGGTTTGGTGAGGGAGAAGCACAGAGGAGAGGGAGAGGAGGAGATGATGATGGTGGTGTGAAGCTGGGTCGTCGGAGGTGAGGGGAAGGCGACGAGGTGAGGGTTCTGTGGGTTTGTGGGTGTGCAGGGGTGTAGATATGGCTCGGGAATGGGCGAAGAAGAAGAAGAAGATGGAGTGGAGGAGGAAGAGGAGATGAGGGTGAGGTCGAGGTGAGGTCGAGGTGAGGAGTTTTAGGGTTAGGGTTGAGGAGGAGGCTGAGATTTTCATGGGTTCTCGTCGCAGAGGGTGCTCGGGTTTAAAATAGGAGAATGGGGAGAGAAAGAAGGAGTTGTGAAGGGAGGTGACCACATCGACTCGGGCGGTGACCGCATTCGAGGAAGGCACAGTAATTGCGAGAGGAGTGAGAGGGGATTCGAGAGGAGAGAGAAAGAAGAGAGAGAGAGAGAGACTGCGTGGGAGGGAGAAAGAGAAAGAAAGAGGAGAGAGGATGGTGGGGTCCACGAGAGATAGAAGAAAGAGAAAGAAAGAGAGGGATTCTGAGTAGTGGGCCAGAGAAGAAAGAGAAAGAGAGAGAAGTGAGGTTGTTATTTGTTGGATTTTAATTTAGAAATCTTATGTTAGTTATATAAATTTTTAATCTGTCGATTTTAAAATAACGATATTAATTTAAATAAATTCGAATTTTGGTGGGATACAAAAATATTTCAAAACGCGCTCGGGTCGGGTCCAAAATTTTAGATTTTAAATAAGAAAAATAAATGCGACTTCCAAATTTTAAAATGAGTGATTAGGTAATGAAAAAAGCATACCCCAAGAACGGATGCATGTACGTGCGCGTAACTATCCAAACACGTCCGTTTCACTGAACGGGACGAGAACAAGATGCGTGAACGCTATCACGGGGTTAGGGGTATCATGCAGGCTATGCAATGCAATTTTAATTTATTATACATGATCTAAAATGTTATATGATAAAATGTGCGATGCCAAATGAAAAGTCAATATGCAGTATCCATGAGATGCACGTGTCTATTTAACAAGCCAGGGTAGTCTATAAATATGAATCAACAAGTTCAAGCAAGCAGGTTGGCTCGAATGCAATGTAAAATGTAAACTACCGTTCGCACCCAAACATGATAAATCAATAAAATACCATAGATATATAAATACGGGAACTGGAATTGGTATAAATGAACTCGGTTGTTAAATTATACCCAACTACAAAAAGAATTTCGTCCTCGAAATTCCAAGAACAAGGAAGGATAAACAATTAACAAACTACAAGAATAGATGTGGAAACTTCTGCCGGATTTTATCTTCTTGTTTCCAAGTTGACTCTCCATGTGAGCGATTACCCCAAGAAACAAGTACAAGAGGGATACTTTGTTCTTAAGAACCTTTTCTTTTCGATCCATAATCGACATCGGTCGCTCCTCAAAAGTCAAATCTTCTCGTACAGTCAGCTCTGAATGATCTAACACATGTGTTTCATCTCGAACATACTTACGGAGCTGAGATACGTGAAACACGTCATGAACATTCGCCAAAAATTGCGGTAACGCCAATCGATACGCCACTTCTCCAACACGCTCTAAGATCTCAAAAGGTCCAACGAATCAAGGACTAAGCTTTCCTCGACTTCCGAAACGAATCACCCCTCTAGTCGGTGATATCTTCAAGCATAACAATCACCAACAGCGAACTCTAGAGGTCTTCTCGATGTATCTGCCCAACTCTTTTGTCGGTCTTGTGCTGCTTTCATATGATTCCGGATAGTGTTAACCTTCTCAACTGTTTGCATGATCAAATCCGGTCCCAACAATCTTCGTTCTCCAACATCGTCCCAACAAACAGGTGAACGACACTTGCGACCATATAAAGCTTCGAATGGAGCAATCTCAATAGTCGCCTGGAAACTGTTATTGTAAGAAAACTCCACCAAGTGTAGATGATCCTCCCAAGAACCCCTGAAGTCTAACATGCAAGCTCTCCACATGTCTTCAAGAGTTTGGATCGTTCTCTCCGACTGGCCATCTGTTTGAGGATGATAATCTGTGCTAAACTTCAAACGAGTCCCCAAACTTTCCTGTAAGCTCCTCCAAAAGTGTGATAAGAAACGAGTGTCACGGTCGGACACGATGTTCACCGGTACTCCATGCAATCTTACAATCTCCTGCATGTACCATTCTGCCAAAGTTTTCGTTGATTGACAAACCCGAAAAGAGATGAAATGAGCTGCCTTGGTCAATCGATCAACAATCACCCAAACTGCATTATTGCCCTTCGGACTCTGCGGTAAAGCCGTCACGAAATCCATGGTTATATGTTCCCACTTCCATTGATGAATCGGAAGTGGTTGCAATAAACCAGCAACCCTTTGATGTTCAGCCTTAACTTGCTGACACACCAAGCACTTTACTACAAAGCGGGAAATCTCCCGTTTCATGCCTTCCCACCAGAAATGCTGTTGTATATCTCGGTACATCTTCGTGCCTCCTGGATGTACGGAATATGCTGAACTGTGCGCCTCCTTCATAAGCTCTTCGCGAATATCTCCCTTTGGCACATACAAACGGCTACCATATTACAACGAACCATCTTCGTGGATCAGTAAGTCTGTACGAAGTCCAGCTTCAACTTGTTCTCGAAACTTTTGCAATATGGGGTCCTGCGACTGCACTGCTTTAATATTCTCGATCAACGACGACTGTACTTGTAGCTGCATCAACCGTCCCGAAGAATGCGGTAGCATAACTTCCAAATCAAATCTTCGAAAGTCTTCAATAAGTCCCTTCTGTGTAGTCAACATCTGAATTGCTGGCAACCGACTAACCGCATCCGGCACAACATTAACTTTCCCCGGATGGTATTTAAGATCAAGATCGTTGTCAGCCATCAGCTCCAACCATCTACGCTGCCTCATATTAAGCTCCTTCTGCGTGAACACATACTTCAAACTTTTATGATCGGTGAAAACCTCGACCCTTTCGCCCAATAGGTAGTGTCTCCAAATCTTCAAAGCGAAAATCACAGCTGCTAGTTCCAAGTCATGAGTTCGGTAATTCTTCTCATGGGTTTTCAACCGTCTCGATGCATATGCTATAACCTTCCCATGCTGCATCAAAACACATCCCAATCCTTTTCCAGATGCGTCACTGTAAATCACCTATCCTCCGGAACTGTCTGGCATGGTCAGAATAGGAGCAGTTATCAATCTCTGCTTCAACGCCTCAAAGGCTGACGCACACATATCCGTCCACACAAATGGTACCTCCTTGCGCGTAAGCTTGGTCAACGGCTCCACCAGACAAGCAAAGTTCTCCACGAACCTTCTGTAATACCCAGCAAGTCCAAGAAAGCTTCTGATTTCTGCAACATTCTTCGGAATCGGCCAATCTCGAACTGCTGCAATCTTTTCGGGATCAACGGTGATTCCATCTCCAGACACGACATGCCCCAAAAACTTCACTTCTTCCAGCCAAAACTCGCACTTGCTCATCTTTGCATACAATTTTTCTTGCCTCAATGTCTGCAGTGCGATCTTCAAGTATTATGCATGCTCTTCAATATTCTTCGAGTAGACCAAAATATCATCAATGAACACCACTATAAACTGGTCTAAGAATGGTGAAAAGATTCGGTTCATCAGTTCCATAAATATCGCCGGTGCATTCGTTACTCCGAAGGGCATCACTAAATACTCGTAATGTCCATACCGAGTTCGGAACGCCGTCTTGCAAATATCTTCTGTTTTAACTCGGACCTGATGATATCCGAATTGCAAATCCAGCTTCGAGAATACCCTCGCGTCAATAAGCTGCTCAAATAATTCACCAATGCGAGGGATCGGGTTCTTGTTCTTAATAGTCACCCGGTTTAATTCTCGATAATCGATGCACATTCTCCTTGTGCCATCTTTCTTCTTGACTAGAAGAACTGGAGCTCCCCAAGGTGAGTTACTGCTTCGAATCCAACCCTTCTCAAGTAATTTAGTAACCTGCTTCTTGATTTCTTCCAACTCCACTGGTGCCATTGGATAATACGCTTTAGAGACTGGCGCTGCACCAGGAATAAGATCAATCGCGAACTCCACGTCTCGTTTCGGCGGTAAACCTGATATGTCCTCGAACACGTCCATGAAATCTCGGACAACAGCTGGTGCTTCATCTTTAGCAACCTCCATCGACGAAAGAACGCTATTTGTCGGCCTAGCCTTAAACTCGACTCGCCCGACAGAACTGCTTCCTCCAGTAAAGATAAACTCTGGATGTCCAGGAATCTGGAAAATTACTTTCTTTGCCCTACAATCAATGTGAGCATGGAAAGAGCCGAGAAAATCCATTCCCAAGACAACTTCATAGCTGCCTGTTACAATCACCAAGAAATCTGCAATAGCTCCCGTCCGCAAACAACAACAGAACAATCCTTACACCCTCTATTAGTTATGATTTTCCCATTCCTAGTATGTATATTCCAATAACTAAACAGGGTCATGCAGGTAATCGAGTGTGTAGTAATAAACTTGGACGACATAAATCAATGGGATACACTAGAATTGAATAACGCTAATACGAGAAAACCATGAACAAATAGGGTACCTGAAACGGCTTCCTCTGAAGCTTTAGCCTCTTTAGTCTTCAGGGTAAAAGCTTGAGCCTGATTAGCTCCCTGAGTTAATTGCTCCTGCTCCGGAAACTGCTTTTGCGGTGGCTCCTGAGTATCATCCTTCAATCTTAGCTTTGACGGACAAGTATCAAAGGTATGATCAGTTGATCCACAAATCAAACAAAGTCTAAGTCTCCTTCGACAATCTCTCCAGAAATGACCCGGTCGTTGGCAGTAAGCACACAACACCCTTCCTTTTTGCTTGGGCAAAATTGGCCTCCTAATATCTGCTTTCTGACGAAGCTTCGACAGACAAGCATCGATAATGTGGTCTGCCGACCCACAGTTTAAACAGAGTCCAAACTTCCTTCGACAATCCCTTTGCACATGCCCAGGTAAATGGCAAAAGTCACAAATTACGCTCCTTCCCCGATCAGCAACGACAGGCTTCTTCATAGGTGTTATGCCACGTCGGTTCACCGGAATACCTCTGCGTACGGGCGTTTGGTTTGGTGCAAACGCCGGCTTCAGCTCGGTCTGCTGCTTGTGGTCCTTTAGTAAGTCACGAATTAATCCAAGCAAAGTGGCGTCATCCATACACCTCTGGTACAATTGTAGATTCCTGGCTTCCATGATACTGCAACCAAGACACCAAAGAGGATTAGTATGATAACAGATTCAAAATATAGATCAAGGATATGAATCAAGGCTAGAACTCCTAGTTACTTAAATAGAGTACCGTATTGTAACCATGCCGCGGTATCATAGCTACAATCACATAACTCCACCCAAGTCGCCTAAGTTCTAGAGATAAACAAAAGGAAACCAGGTTTTGAGTCGATATGCAAAGGAGGTTTGCATATCGTAAAAGTAGAATCAGGAGGAGGTTAAGATTCAAAAATGGTAAGACGGTAAGGTGGCAGGACATGTTTCCTAATCATGAGTATTCTGATTCGTGTATTAGGTCCAATACCCAACTACAAAAAGAATCTAACCCGATTAACTTAAATCCTATGTCTCTGATACCAAATAAACCATGTCACGTCCCGCTTCCCAGAGTACGCTAAGATAGGCACATGACATAGCCAACCATGCTACCTGTGGATAGGAAATATCCTTCCACAGTCACATTACGGCTGTAGAGATATGAAGAACAATAATAAACTATCTAATACATGTCCATAAGCCAGAATAAAACGAGTCAAGAATAAAATAATGCGGAAGCAAAAGATCCAATACAAGAATAAACTGGAATGTACGTCCCATAATGCGGGCTCACATCAGGAATGAAAAATACCAAAAGTAAAATGAACTAACTACTAGCAAGTCCTCACTGCTCAACCTGCTGACTGAAATACTCCTGCTCGGCCTGCAGCAAAGGTAAAGAATCTGGGCCATGCAAAACCCAGACGTCAGTGCGTCATAATATCAAGCAATACTATAAACAGGGGTAGCAAGATATGCAGGTATGAGTATAAGTGGTAAAACAGGTATAACAGTGATATAAGTGAGGACAGTGAGGGTAATGTATAGTGAGTAATCTAAACTGGTCTATTGGGTTAACTACTCTCAAGTCTTTGAAATCAATTTGATGAATCATCGATGTAACTCAATAGTATCCCGTGCGTGCCCGGGACCACGGTGAAGATTCTCGGGCTGAATCCGAGACATGCCGCTAGGCACTAAAAATAGGAAATATGTATAGATGAATGATGTCAGCAGCAGCATCCCAAGGCTGGCCTAGCCTCTAAACTGATCAGTATAAGTAAGCGAACTGTCGAGTTACAAGTCAGGTTTCATCATTGATTTCCCCATACCCCCAAGTTATATATGTTTAAGTCAGGGATTAATAAATCTGGAGTTAATGCCAACGCAGGATCAAGCAGGTATAGGTGTGTCTGGATAGACAACAGGAAATGTCCGTAGGGACAACAGGTCAAGTTTGTTGGCATTAGTAACAAGGTCAGGTAACAGGTAAAGCCATGGTACATCAGGTCAAGTCAAGTAATATATAGGTATCATGTCATGTCAAGAAGTGCACGGTATCACGTCGTGTCAAGTAATGGTATATCAAGTCATGTCAGAGGTGCACAAATGTCACGTGGGTGCTCATAATCAAACTATAATAATCATGGGTATACAAAACAAGTATGGGGTACTAATGGAACAATAAAAAAATGGAACATTGTGATGTGGTATGCAAATAGGTATAAATTAAAACATATGGATACACGGTTATCTATTTGAGTTAGGGTTATGGTTCCAACATTAATTAAATACTCTTTATCCAATATGGAATGTTAAAATCATATTATTATGTATTAAATGATCTAGGGATGCAATTGTATATATAATAGGCTAGACGGATGCAAACGAAGTCCGAAGGTTATAACTATTAAAAAAGGTACTATGGGCTATGCAACCAAGCACTATATGATAAAATATGGACGTGGGTACAATGTATTGTAATCTAATATGCACCCTGATATGCTACAGGTTCTAGATCTAAAAATGATATGAACGGAACATCGAAATGGAAAAAATGGGACACTAGATTTAAACAACAGATTTAATATGCACTTAAATAAGTATAATAATTTAATAGCATGTGGCAAGTTTTACTTGCCTCGACAGATCAAGAAACGGGTGTACGGAACGTCTTACGTCGGCGGAGAAAGTCACGACGCACGCACGGTACACGGAACGGGTCCAAGCAATGCAAGAAGGTGATCACGCAGGTAAGGTACGTCCTCTGGGTCGTCTGGATCGTCGGCGTCAAGCCCGGCTCCGGTGATTTATGAAAAAGCCAGATTCAAGAAAAAGAAAAAGAAAAAGAAAAGAAAAGAAGAAGAGGGAGAAGAAAGGAGAGGGAAGCTCACTGGATTTGTGGTGCACAGGGGTCAGGAGAGAGGTGAGGGTGATGAGATCAACGGCGGTGAGGCGACAAGGCTAGGGTGCAGGGGGTTTCTCTGGGTTAGGGTTAGGTTAGGGTTTGGGCTGTTAGGGTGCAGGCTAGGATTGTGTATAGGGGTTTGGTGAGGGAGAAGCACAGAGGAGAGGGAGAGGAGGAGATGATGATGATGTTGGTGTGAAGCTGGGTCGTCGGAGGTGAGGGGACGGTGACGAGGTGAGGGTTCTGTGGGTTTGTGGGTGTGCAGGGGTATAGATATGGCTCGGGAATGGGTGAAGAAGAAGAAGAAGATGGAGAGGAGAAGGAAGAGGAGATGAGGGTGAGGTAGAGGTGAGGAGTAGTTAGGAGTTTTAGGGTTAGGGTTGAGGAGGAGGCTGAGTTTTTCATGGGTTCTCATCGCAGAGGGAGCTCGGGTTTAAAATAGGAGAATGGGGAGAGAACGAAGGAGTTGTGAAGGGAGGTGACCACATCGACTCAGGCGGTGACCGCATTCGAGGAAGGCACAGTAATTGCGAGAGGAGTGAGAGGGGATTCGAGAGGAGAGAGAAAGAAGAGAGAGAGAGAGAGAGACTGCGTGGGAGGGAGAAAGAGAAAGAAAGAGGAGAGAGGATGGTGGGGTCCACGAGAGATAGAAGAAAGAGAAAGAAAGAGAGGGATTCTGAGTAGTGGGCCAGAGAAGAAAGAGAAAGAGAGAGAAGTGAGGTTGTTATTTGTTTGGATTTTAATTTAGAAATCTTATGTTAGTTATATAAATTTTTAATCTGTCGATTTTAAAATAACGATATTAATTTAAATAAATTCGAATTTTGGGGGGATACAAAAATATTTCAAAACGCGCCCGGGTCGGGCCCAAAATTTTAGATTTTAAATAAGAAAAATAAATGCGACTTCCAAATTTTAAAATGAGTGATAAGGTTATGAAAAAAGAATACCCCCAAGAACGGATGCACGTACGTGTGCGTAACTATCCAAACACGTCCGTTTCACTGAACGGGACGAGAACAAGATGCGTGGACGCTACCACGGGGTTAGGGGTATCATGCAGGCTATGCAATGCAATTTTAATTTATTATACATGATCTAAAATGTTATATGATAAAATGTGCGATGCCAAATGAAAAGTCAATATGCAGTATCCATGAGATGCACGTGTCTATTTAACAAGTCAGGGTAGTCTATAAATATGAATTAACAAGTTCAAGCAAGCGGGTCGGGTCGAATGCAATGTAAAATGTAAACTATCATTCGCACCCAAACATGTTAAATCAATAAAATACCGCAGATATATAAATACGGGAACTGGAATTGGTATAATTGAATTCGGTTGTTACACCCCTCGTATACACTGGCATCCTTCTGTACCAAGCTACAAACAACAGCGTTAACACAATATTACTGCAATAGTATACAACTTTAAAAGATATCTTCTTATTCTGTCTATTCTACTTTCCTCTTATCTTTAGGACTTACCGAGCGACCTGTTCGCTGACGACATTCTATTTTTTTCTTCTTTGAATGTCGTCAGGTGATTCGGACCCGGCAAAGATCGAGCCATCTGCAGAAGACTTGGAGCAGTTTGCCGAAAATCCAACACTTTAGTTCATTGTGCACTTTTCCATTCAGTATTTTACATTTCCTGTTATGCCACTGTTTAGGCATCTTTTTATTTCAGTTGTATTTCCTTTCATGCATTGTACAAAGAATGTTAATAAATAAAAGTTGCAGTTCTTTTTATATCTTGTCTCTTGTGTACTTATTTTATATTGCTTAGATACGCTTAGCGTATGTATTTCTGAGTATATACGTAGCGGACCTCGTCGCGTCTCCTTCGCCGTACACCGGGAAGCGGGACGTGACGGTTTTATCTGTAGGATGCTTGATTTGCTGGAGGTCCTGACTGATGCGGCTCCATCGAAGTAGAGATCCCAACATAGCTCGTCATCCTCGAGGAGCAACACTTGTTCGTCGGGTAACTCGCAATTGAGAGGCGACCCTTATGGTATGGGATGAGCATCAAGGAAGTCAACGAGGTCTTGCCCTTTTACTGCTTTCTGAGGAGTATAAATTATGTCAAATTCAAGCAGCATGACAGCTCAACTCACCATTCTACCGGCTAGGCTTGATTTGGTCATTAAGTATTTGAGCGGGTCGACCTTGGAGATTAACATAACCCGATGAGCATGCAGATAGTGCCTCAGCTTCTTCATAGCGAATATCAAAGGCATGCATTTCTTTTTGATTGGGGAATAGTTGTGTTCCGCCCCAACTAAAGTTCGACTGAGGTAGTAGAGTGCATTTTCTTTTCGCTCCTCGTTGTTCTAGGCAAGGAGTGCACTGAGTGATTCATCTAGCACGGCAGTGTAGAGAATCAGCGATTTATTTAGAATGGGAGCGGCCAGGACTGGAGGGTGCAACAGGTACTATTTGATGCTTTCGAATGCTCCTTGACATTCGGCATCCCAGACAAAAGGAGCTCCTTTTTTCATGAGCTTTGAGAAAGGCCTACATCTCCCCGATAAATTTGAGATAAACCTTCGTATATAAGCAAGCTTGCCTTGAAAAGATCTCAGCTGCGTCAGATTCTTCGGAGGAGGCATCTCCATGATGGCCTTTATCTTGGATAGGTCAACTTCGACCCCTCGATGTCGGACTATGAAGCCCAGGAATTTTCCCGATGACACGCCCAAAGCGCATTTCAGAGGATTCATCTTCAGGTTGTATTCACTCAGTCTTGTAAGAACAGTCCTAAGATCTTGGATGTGATCGACCTTGGCTTTAGTCTTGACGACCAGATCATCAACATAACATTCGACGACTTTATGGATTAGGTCATCAAAGATATTGGTCATTGCCCTTTTATATGTAGCACCCGCGTTCTTCAGTCCGAACGACATCACTTTGAAATAGTATATGCCGATCGGGGTTCGAAATGCTGTATGCCTCTCATCCTCAGGCGACATTTTTATCTGATTCTACCTAGACGAACCGTCCATGAAGGTGAACAGCTCGTAATTTGAGGTGTCATCGACCATCAATTTCATGACTGGAAGCGGGAAATCATCTTTAGGGCATGCCTTTTTAAGGTCCCTGAAATCGACACAAACCTGGATTTGCCCATTTTTCTTCTTTACTGGGATAATGCATGCGATCCAGTCTGCGTATTTCTCTTCCCTGATGAAGCTAGCATCGATAAGTTTCTTAGTTTCCTCGATGACCTTTTCTTCCAGCTCCCCTCTCATTCTTTGAGTAGCTTGTTTGACAGACTTGGCATCAGAAGATATAGCCAGCTTATGCACGACCACTTCAGGGGAGAGGGCAGTCATTTCTTTGTACGTCCATGCGAAGCAGTCGGCGAACTCATGCAGTAGGGCAATTATCTGCTCTTTCATTTTATCTGACAAGAGTGAGCTGATGTAGGTCGGTCTTGTATTATCAAGCATTCCCAAATCAATCTCGGTTAGCTTATCGAAGGTTGCTTGTCCACCATCTTCGAGCTCTTGAAGAGCTTCTTTTGGCTCGGCTATCTTGTCGTCACCATTTGATCTTTCGCTGGCTTGACCAACATGGATCATGTAGCATGCCTTGGATTTAGGCTGGATGAAACCTATACCCTGTCTATCTGGAATTCGTCCATCAATGAGTGCTTGGACCTGAGGCGGATGCCATAGCACTTCATAAAACTTTGCTTCGGACTCCGTTTGATATAACCGGCGTCTGCACCATTTGAAATATTCCCGCATCTCGGGCGCATAGTATCTGAGATTGAGGACGGCTCTTATGCCTCTCTCATAAGGAAAGAACGTGACGGGCAAATCGTCCGGGTGCACAACAGGATTTGACCCATAAAACAGGATGCCCTTCTATCCACTTTTCTTTCTAGGAACGTAGAAAGTTTTCAGCTGGTCCACGGTGGAGACTGACAATGCATCGAGCTCTTTGCACATCTGCTCCAGTACCCTTATGACAGTTAGGGACCCTTCTGCAACGTCGAAAGTCTCTCATAGCTTTGCTTGTTGCGTGGTGGCCCAATATGTATAGCTGTTGCAAGGAAGGTTCTCCTCCTCCGACTCTTCAGTGCCGCTGCCTAAACGAGGGTGAATTTTGCTGTCGGATGGGCCTTCGATACCAGACTCGTCCGTATCGCTACCAAAATGAGGGCGGTTTTTATGGAAAGACGGACTTCCAACGTCGGACTCATCAGTGTCACTGCCGAAATACGGACGCACTTGGGGTTTTTTGCTTTTGAATGTGACAGCCGGCTCGGACTTGCTTTTAAGTTTCGGGGCCGTTCTGTCTTTGGTCAGCTGTGGCTCAGCACTTTGGAGGTTCACAAAGTACCGAGAATCTTCATATCGGACTTCATGCACACCGAACGGCTGGATGTCTCCGTCAATGCGTCTTTCTTCGCCATTTTTAGTATACTTCATGCATTGATGGAGAGTTGACGGAACGATACCGTAATCATGGAGCCACGGCCGTCCCAAAAGAATTTTATAAGACGTGTCAGCGTCGATCACGTATATTTTAGCTTCGGTTTGCATATCCCCAAACTTGATTGGCAGAGCTATAGAGCCCAGAACTTGCTGGCAGTTTTGATTGAAGCCTTGAATGACAATCCTTTCCCTTGACAGGTGTCGGACGTCCATTGACAAACTCTTCAGAGTCTACAAGTTCATGATGTTCACTGAGGATTCCGGATCAATTAATATGCGATTAATTCGGTCTCTTTCGCTGTATCCTGTCATGTAAAGCGGCCAATTATGCTCAGCCGTTCCCAGTAGAAAGTCTTCGTCCTTAAACGTGACTGCGGCATGCAGAGCGTACTGGGATTCTTTCATATTAATTTCCACAAAGCGAGCCTGATACTGCTCGAGGTTTTGTAGAGCATGAATGAGAACATCTCTAAGCTCTTTAGATAGGACCAAGGCATCGTAGATGCTCAGAAGAGACGGAAGCTTCCGGAGATGAGCTAAGACGTTGTAGTACACTGAGGATGGACTTGAGTTTTCATTAGCCGGTTCTCTTCCATCTTCCTCATTAGCCACCTGTTTTTCCTTTCCTTTTAGGGCGTTGCCCTGATTTGGCGCCAGAGCCCTGCCGCTTCTGAGCTGGATTTGGTTGGCCTTTGTGGCGAGCTCCTCGTCCTCTTCGGGAAAACAGAGCTCCTCCTCAGAGTCGCTACCAAGATGGATGGCGTAGCAGGTCACTATAGGGATCTATTCATTGGAGTCTTCTTCTAACTCCTCCAGAATTTCAGCCGCTTCTACAAGGAGGAATTCCTTCAATTGACTTAGAGTTCTTCCTTCTGTTCATAGTCTTCGAGTGAACCGATATATTTTTGAATGTCCGATCTCCCTGCAGAATCTTTTTCTCGTCGAGCTGCACTTTTCTTCTTCTTGAGCTTTTTGGATTTTGAGGCTAATAGAACCGAATTGGCAGCTGGAATGAAAGGCTTCTTCTACCCTTCCTATTCCGTTCTGGGCTCTTTCCAAAGTAGCCTTAGCATCTTCTTTGTCTTATTATATATATACGTACTCCATGGAGGCTGCGGTGAGTCAGTTTCATTTCTCAGGGAAGCGGGTTCAGCTATCTGCTCCCAGAAGGCTTCAGCTTGTGTCTGTATGAAGTTAGTGGTTGTAGCTTGGTTGTTTACCAACACACTCTTAGACAGCTCGGTCTCTCCAGTATTGTACTGCTTCTCGACCCAGTCTTTGAAAATATAGCAATCCTCGATCGCGTGGCTCACTACTCTGCGGTACGGGCAATACAGGGGATTGTCGGTCATTTTTGTTTCATGTGGCCTCTTCGACTCCGGCAATTGTAGACTATTGTTCAAGGTATATTTGAATAACTTGTTGTCCCTTCTGAAAGAGTAAACTTTGTTCTTTTTCTCCTCTAGGGAATTCCCTTCTCCTCCCAGCAATGGCTTTCGAGATTAGTTGGTTTTGGAATCGCCTGCCTTTAGCTTGTCTTTATTGTCGGATGCATTGAAGGCATTGGTACTGCTGGAATTTCCACTTATGATTGTCGTCCCACTTGCTTTCTAAGTCTTGTCTCTCGGAGTGTCTAGAGTAGACTCTTGCTTCGAGTGTTCCAGCATTTGGAATTTCTTGGTTAGCTCCTGAAACGTCTTGAGGCCTACTGTACACAAGAATGGGACCATCCAATTGCTGAGGTTCCTAATGAGAAGGCTGACGGACAAGTCCTTCTCCAGTGGTGGTTTGCACTTGACCGTGAGATTACCCCATCAGGCGATAAAGTCGTTGTTGCTTTCATTCTTCCCCGGCTTGGTCCTCACAAGGTCAGCAATGGAGATTTTATCACTGACACACATGAACCTTTGCCGAAACAGAGACTCCATCTGGGCAAAGGTAATGACGGACCCGTCTGGTTTACTCGCGTACCAGTCGAAAGAAACACCAGTCAGGCTATTGACAAACTGACGAAGAAGGAGCGCATCATTGCCCCATGTATTTCTGCACGACGCTTTAAAGTGGGCGACGTGCTGATTTACATTTCCTGTCTTGTCAAATCTTCCGAATTTAGGAATAACCTAATCGTTGGGGAACTCGATCAGATCATACTGTGCGGGATATGGCCGCCCACTACTGCCAATTTCCTTCTAAGCTTCGGCTTCGGCCACCAATGTTTTAACTTTGCTGGTGACCAAATCCATTATCCAATTTTGTGTTAGCGGGATGGTACTATTTGGGGCCAAGGCATCTCAAGAAGAAGAACGTGGCCGGATTTCATGCGGCTCACCCAATCTTGGACCCAAAGGGACATGAATCGGTTGCTTCGGGTTTTCATCACCCGGCTCATGAGTAGTGACTTTTGCTTGATTGGGAGGCACCCGAGCAATTTGAGCTATGAGCTGCATCACAACATTCATCAGGTCATCAATTTTTTAGTAGAGCTTGTCCATCTTTTTATCTTTGCTCCTGAGCTGTTTTCGAAGCACTTGCGTGGAGCGGAAAGTTGGCTCTTCCTCGCTGTCCGAGCTTGATTCCTCATGGACTTAGGGGTCCTTTTGCCTAACGGTCTCATCGAGAGGGTTTTCATCGTCCGGCGGGGGCGGCTGATCTTGGTAAACGACAACCAGATTCAAGCCAGATTGGGCTTGGGATGTGGTGGCCCCATCCCTATTTTTGCTGCGCAAGTTGTCGCTGGGACGCGCGCCCACCATATAGACCATATAGATAACATATCCGGACGTCTTTTCATTATTAGCAGCTGATTTCATGGACCGCTGTCGTGGCCCTTCTATTTCGGTAACGGACAATCGATTGAAGGTGGCTGGCCTGACCGAATTCTTGAGCGGTGCTGGCGCTTCTTTTCTGGATTTGCCCTGCTGCTTTCGCACTTCACAGAGTGCCTGATAGACTCTTGAAGAGACGGTGTCATAATTTCTCCGTTAGGCTAGGATGCGTCTCTTCGTAGTATCATTCAGACCGCTGTCTTCTTGATTCTAGCGGTCATGGAATTTTTCTGAACCCACTTCAGAGGTTCGAAGGAATTGCTGACTCTTACAGTCGACTCAGCCGTCTTCGCGGGGCGACCCTGCTCTTGGAACCTCATAAGATTCCACTTGGCCGGAGCCCTGGCCCTTTTGTTGGCTCTATATCTGAGCTGCTTCTGCCTTAATTTTTCTGATTTGAGCACTTGGCAGGCTTTGGCTCTTCGGGAAGCCACCGTAGACCGGGTGATGGAGGGCTTTGGAGATACGCCTGATTGTGCATTTGTTGGAGTCGTTGCTTGAGCTCGTCCGCAACGTTTGATGTTGCCCATTGTACTGGAAGTCTTGCCCCCAGCTGGAGCACCAGAGAGTTGTTCAAACACCTTCTTAAGTTTCGATCGTGGTGCCTTAGCGATCACAACATTCGACCTTTTGCCCCTTGAGACCGGGTTGGCCACCTGTTTTGCCGGGATTTCTGCCAGATAAGCGCTTCCGGCAGAATAGATGATGACGGAACCAAACTGGCGGGGTAGTTCCTCCCACTGTCGACTGAGACTTGCAGGGAGAACCACACGAGCATTGATCTTGACCACGTACGGAATCATGGTCAGATCATAAGCTGGATCCATCTTAGGAGACATCTTCGTTGAAAGTTGATTGCTGCACGAAAAGAAAACTACTTCAATACAAACAGCAGTATATATGTTAAATGAGTTCGCATCAATGCTTAACCCGAGATATGGGAGGAGAGAAAGGTCCTACTGGGCATGCCAGAATCTGTAGGGTGTTTTTTGTCACCCCATTAAGATGGGAATACGCGTCGCTTGTCAGGCATACTACAGATTCCCCTGCCTAGGGTAAGCGAGGGTTCATGGATTGTAGGGATCCGAGTCTCCGACAGTCGCGGACTAAACTGCTGTTAATTACTCCTCGCTTTTGGAGCGAAGGAACCTCCGATTGATGGGTTAACTAGTCATGTGAACTCAATATGCAATGCGCGTGTGTTATGTTTTGAAACGGGATTTTGGATATATCGGGGACCTCACAGAGTTTACGGAGGTCGTGTTTCTAGTGTGGAGTGCATGGAAAATGAAGGGTGAGGAGCATGTTAAAGACGCGTGCATGGCGCGTGGCCGCCTGGCGCCCTCGGGCTATGTACGCAGCACGTAGGCGCTTGGCGCTCGCGGGTCATGTGCGCAGCAGCGACCGCTGGGTGCCAGCGTGTCACGTGTGCAGCATGCGACCGCTGGGCGCTGAGCGCCCACGAGTCGCGTGAGGCGCACGTGGGCGCTTAGCACCCGTGGGTCACGTGCTCTGCACGCGACCGCTGGACGTACGCGGATCATATGGGCGCACGCGACCGCTGGGCGCCCGCAGATTATGTGGGCGGCACGCGACCGCTGGAAACACCAGCAGAAAAAGGGCTTAGCCCTTGGGTTAGGAGTTGAACTCCTAAGGAGTTTGGTTTATGGAGTTAAACTCCAACAGATCTTGAATGGAGTTAAACTTCTAGAAATTTTTGGATCTTCTTTTGTGTCTTAGATCCTCCCGGGATATGATTTTTGGAGATGGGTATCCTTTTTCTTCCTCTCCGTTGGCTAGATCTTGAAGAACAGAGTGGTGAAACTCAAAAATCTCTCCTTTTGGGGATTTGATGAAAGATCCGAGTTCCTTTTTAAGGGTTTTATGGTGAAAGACAGTTTCTTTTTGGAAAAAGAAGAGTTAAACTCTTAATTTAATTCAAAAAAGAAAGATGATTTAGAACCTTGAGAAAGGGGAAAGAGGCACAAACCCTAGAATTTTGAGAGAGAGAAAAAGTTGTTGAGATATTTTTATCATCTTTGCCTTTATAGGCTACACATTTTACATATAGCCTCTTGGGCTTTACAAAATGGTATTTTGCCCATCCCATACCTCATGTGCTCATTTCTTTTGCACATGAGCCATGGGTTCTACAAAAATTTGGTTTTATGCCCATTTTTCTTACATTTATTCATATAAAAAAAATACACCAAAATTATTTGTTACGAAATTTTTATTTTGGCATGGAGGAGGCCGGACGCCTCATGTTCAGGCTTGACTCGGGCATAGGCCCACTTGACCTGGGCTCGGGCCCACTTGGATTGGAGTTGACTTTGATTTTGACTTGGTCAACTGGGGTGTAAATTTTGACCCCAACAGCAATTTGAGAGACTTTTGAGATGTTGGGTATGAGATACTACAACAACTGGCTTTAGTGCTAGTGGGAGATTGTTAGGAATATGTATACCCTACAATCCATTATTGTATGATATAGTGGATGCTTGGACATATATATAGAGGACTTTCTTGCTCGACATGATAGTATGCTATCCGGTTGCTTTTTATCTTAACATGTACACTTGTATTATTATACTGTCTCTCTGATACATGTTGATAAATCCCTTTGGATGTTGGCTTGACTGCTAGGACTATGATGCAAAACATACTAGTGGGGCTTATGTAGTCCACAAGCACATCATTTAACAGTTCCTAGTCGAGAGAGTATCGAGACAAGGCATCGATATTCCAGTGTAGACTAGTGTGTAAGTTTCTTGACCTTGTATGGGGCGATGGTTGATCCTACAACAATTGGTGGTTGACATCAAAAATTGTACACAGGTACTCATTAGAGAATGGGTACACCGAACAGGACTCGCCGAGAACTCCTAGATAGTACCATATCTATCGTCAGATAGTAGTTCTCTGGTGACACTTGTACAGGTTAGTCTGTAAACCAGAGATCGTCATAGTGTCTTGTATGGTTTCCACTGTGCTTTAATTTCCTCCCTACCACGGCTCAAAGGAGTCATGCAAATAGGTGGATTTTTGGTAAAGTCCCGAGTGATATGCAGGCAGTGAGCGATAGGATGGGTTTTATCTCTCCCGGTATTGGGAGTTGATGTTGCGCTATGCTCGATTAGATATAACAGTAAGTCCCTGGTCAGGGCTGATGAGATTTACTGGTAAGTGTTATTAGTAGTTTCTCGAAAGGTAATAGGCTACACATCGGCATGACATATCAAATTACTGGGGTCTGGCGATTCCACCCCCAGAATCGATATGCGACATATCAGACGAAGAGACCAGACCGTACGGTAAGTGTTTCTTATAGGTTTTATGGGAGTTTGGACAAGCTTGCTTGTTGATCTTCTATTCGTCCAATACCTGGGTAGCAGTTACGTCCAGCTAGTACCGCTGACGGTTTGTGGGTATCTGATGTGATCATTACCTATTGCTGGCATTTTGACGAGTCTTTAGAGTCCCACACATAGGTTTTCTATCTCAAGCGAAACGAAGTAGGGCGATATGTGCGGGAGCTTGATTAAATACGAGTATACGATACCGTATTCTAATCTCGCATTATTTGATAATGGTTAGGTTATATGTGATATAACCGAATTATTGAATCAAGTGTTGGTTCAATGATTTGTTATATGTATATATATTTGATATTGGCCGGTTATATATGATATGACCGGATAATTGAATCAGTGTTGATTTAGTATCTAGTATTGAATATTAGTCAGTTATATGTGATATAATCGGGTTATTGAATCAAGTGTTGATTTGATAATATGATATACATATATAAAAATGATATTAGTCAGTGATATATGATATAACCGGATTATTGAATCAAGTGTTGATTTAATAATTTGATATATACATATATATTAACTAATATAGTTCACTAAAGATTTTCTTCTCTTGATATATATATATATATATATATATATATGTATGATATATGTATTTATATATAAATGGATTATGTATCATGGTTGATGATACATAGAACATGGGTGTATGAGACTCACACTAGAGCTAAAGATTATTGGGGTGATTTTTTGTTTAAAGAAAATAAAAAAGATTAGAAATGAGTCATGGCTTTGGATGCTTGGAGAAGCATTGAGAAGCTATGCATCATCTCTTGTTTTTTTGTTTTATCCTTAGATATTATTTACCCGAACCTTATCTCTAGCCTATGGTTCATTCTTTCATTCACTACACCCACACACCCAAGTTCATCTCCTTCTCTTATGCTCTTTAGGGTTTTTTCTTGAGTTGGAAAAAGAAAGAGAAAAAGATTTCTAAAGTGAGAAAAATTCCTACTTCATTAACATACACTATCCCAACTCTTTAGTATAGGTTGTTTGCTTCCCTAATACCTTGATTAATGAAGAGTGAGCTTGGGTTAGAGAGACTTCAAGATGGATCATTTTTGGCTTCGAAGACTACAACGCAAGCTCGATCTTTTCTTCAAGTGGAGCCAAGAATAGTTCTAGGGATTACTACTTGGAGGTTTAGAAGTGAAGGACTTAGTCTACAAAGGTTGTAACGGTCTTCACTTAGTTTAAAAATTATTTTCTTTCTTACAAACCCTAATTCTCTAGTTCGATTTTAGGTTAGTATAGCTTAGACCTCTATATTTTTAAAATTGCACACTTGATACTTGTATAAACCTAGTAAAGGTGATAAGACATACTTTCAGTTAGGGCTATGGAATGTTAGTATGAGGGACGGAAAAATCCCTTATGCCTCTCTTCGCTAAATATCTTAAAACGAATCTAGACCAAAAAAACACAACCCCTCACTTAGGTGTGCTATACGTGACATATAGCTGCGACCTAAGTCGAGAATTCCTTTGGGTGCACTACAACGTGACATGTACTTGTGACTTAATTGGATACATGGTTGCGTGTGTTTGGCCTAGGGTTGGAAATAAGCGCATGTAGCGAATGGACAAGGGGTACTAGGAATGGATTTAGTGTTGGAAAGCTTACTTAAACTCGCAAATCCCATTCATATGTCCTCTTAATCCCTGCTACTTCCGATTATCCCAATATCATTTCATGAATGGTAAAAAAAATATAAGGCCAATCCTAACTCTACTAACCAATCCTAACCCTAACAAGCTTACTTGAACATAAAATACGAAAACTTATGATAGATTTGAACATACACATATACATTCTTTAATTGACTCTTCTAAAATAGGAACGAACATACAAACCATCTCCCTGCGGACGACCCGTGCTAAATCGCCTAACTGCAAAGTGACACCGTCTTGATTACGGTAAGTAGAATAAAGTGGAACGCATATCATAACATATCATATAGTTCCGCTCGACCAATCAAATGGCGCCGTTGTCGAGGAGACAGTAACGTCTTTCTTTCTTGTCATTCGGGTAATTTTTGTATATATATAAAAAAATAAAAAATACAATAAAATCCATTTTGTTATTTTTTTGATATTTTTTTTGCAAGCGTTCAGGCAAATCTGGAGCAAGTACAGTGATCAAATCAAGAAACAAAGGCTTCAATACAGAAGAACATAACCGGGGGAGTGTACAAAACAAGTTTGGAGCTCCAACTCGTCAAACCTATCGTGGAACCACGGCCATTAGGTGCTAAAGGCGGCGGAACCGCGGCCAAACTTGGTCTTTGTGCCCCCAAAATTTTTCAGGCTTCTTCTTTGATCTAAACTTCTCTTCTGAACTCCACTGAATTGTTTTTTCTGCAGGTTTCTTTGCAAAGATTGTGTCGCCGCCAAATAATTTTTTTTTGTTATTTTAGATTTTGTTTCTTTATCGCTTTGCATATAATAATACAGACATTAAGGGGCTATAACACCAATTAAGATTTGGTGGTGATTACATCACTCTTTCTAAGACCCCACAAATCACAAAAACCATACGCATTATATTGAGTTAAAAAAATATCAAGACCAAATCTATAAGGACATTTCGCGCTTATTTAGGACAAATGAAGATTGCGGGGAATCCATCATTTATCTAAACTTGACTTTGTGGTGCCTAGGTTAGACAAGTGAGGAGGTAATTTTAAAAGGCCCGTCTCACGGTGATTCGTGAGCGGAACCCTCCTTACCTCACTTGTGGTTACCTGACCACAATTGGCAGTGAAGAGGTGATTTGAAGATTATCCTGCAACTTGTCGCTTGGAATTCTAGGAGCGGTCTAGTTGGACTTTGAAGACTCTAGCTCTAGGTGTTGTTTGTGAATATTGTGGTTGTGATTGTGCTTGTGTAAAGTTTAGTTCCATAATTCCTTTTTTTTTTCCAAAAACCAAAACAAACAATTTCGAAAGTCCAAAAACACCAAAAAAAAAATTTAAAAAAATTTCAATTTTTTTCACCCATCTTCCACCCTTTCTACCTTTTCACTCTTTTCATAATACGGGTACCCCAAAACGACCAACTCTTGTTGATCTTTGGTACCCATAATCAGAAATTTCTTTTTACGGCTCTTGCTTTGGTCGAATTTCGAACGATCCATCCATGTCCAAAATTTCTTTGAGAGATCTGATAGACGCTTCTAGAACCAACAATTTGACATCGCACTCCACTTTATATCAACCATATCAAACTTTCACACCTTCTCATGTTGATACCCCTTCTGAGAGTCATGTTGCGACTTCGAAACCCATGTCCATTGCTGACAGAATTGAACAATCCCGTAACCGATCATTCATTCCTTTCACCATCTAAATTCGTTAGGACAACAATTCCAATCACTTCTTATCATAATGTTCATCCTAATCCTGTCCATTTTCATATCCATCCAATTCCTATCAATCCTACCCGACCTTTTCACCTTCTCTAGACATTTCTTCTGAACAACCATTTAGGAGTTTCATGTATCCAAACGAGTTTGAATCTTTTACTGAGAGCCCTTCACAACCCATGTCTAGTCTTGAACAATCATTAGAAAATTTTTGGGTAGTCTTGTGCCGATAGATAGAGGAATTGAATGAATCCATGGCCGAACTCATACAACTATCTGGTAGTTCCCAACTAGCACACGATTTTGCATTGTATGATGTGGCTATAGGACGGCTTGAGGATTTGAGTAGTGAGAGTGAGCAGTATATCTTTCCAAATCAAACCTGCCCATTCCAAATTGAATTCCACAACCCCAGCTTCGAAAATCTATCGAGTGTCCCAAATGAATCATCAATTGAAGATAGAATGTTTGATGAGTTTTGCGACTACGTAGTGTTTGATTTACCCGATTGTGAAGGGTCCATTTCAAGTGAATCCACACCGACTACCTTTGATCTCTACACCGCCACTCTAAGACCATAACTGATTGAAAACCATGCTTTTGATGAGGAGACTGAGAAATTTGACTTTCACTTGATTGAGGATATCGACGTTGGGAATAATTTGGATGATGAACCCATAATTTTAGATGAGTTTTTCTCACCAATTCATCATGTCCTTTCACTACCGTGTGTGCATCGTCCCGAAACTTTAAATGTTTTCCCGAACCCAATATGCGTTTAGAAATTGATGATGAATGCATGGATGGGCTGAATTTTGAGGATAGCATTGAGGATAAAACAGTTTTACTAGATGAGTCGGATATTCCAATTCATCCTGTCCCTTTCATTGACTATGCATACCCTTCTGAACGTTTAACCGATACCATTCCTCAATCACTTCCCTCCATCCTTTCTATCGTTCCCACTTTGCAAGACACCGTATCATCTTCATTTCCTGTGTCTGGTTTACCAAATCCAATCGGTCCATGTTTTCTTACGAATCTTGAGAGGTTTGATCCGATTTCTCGACATGTTGATAAATTAGTACACTCCATTCTTTCACTTCGGTCATTAAAAATTGTACTAATTTATTCACTCTAATTCTACCCTCAAGTTCGTTTTCCATTTCTTTTTTCCCCTCCGCCATTCATCTCCTTTACCGAGACCGTATCCCACTTCCATCCGCAAACGGTCTCATGTATTCTTCATTTCTTTCCTCTACGCGTTCTTTCACCAACCCGAGCTTTATCGCGATAAAATTTTTGAATGGTTAGTGTTAACTTTTGGCCTATGTAAGGCCTTATATAGATTGAAACTGTTCTTCCCCTAACTCTAAACTCTAGCGCTTAAACAGTGGAAACACTGTTTCACTTAAGTTTAGGGGGACATTTTTGTTTATATATATTTTGTTTTCTTTTTCTTTTATATAAAAAACAGGGGAACACCGACAATTTTGACTCTCTTGGTGTAGCATGATGTTCATATCAGAATTTTGCACTTTATACCATCCATTCTTGATCAAATTGCATATAGGTAGGTATTTTTTATCCCTGTTTGCTACATAATTGCAGGTTACAGGTCCTAAGTCCAAAATAATGAAAATCATGAACTGTCATGACAAATTCAAGATAAATGCCAATAACGGATAAAAATACGGGTTCCGCTCACCATCCGTCAGGTGCCGCCTACCAGTTCGAGAGAAAAAAGTCAAGCAAGAGTCATTCATGCACAAACTACGAGAGAGGCAGCACGAGAATTAAGTTGACAACGCGGAGCTCGAGAAAATCAAGGTAAAAAGTCCACACTCTTTCATACTTTGGACTGTTTAAAATCTAGGAGAAAACTGAAACGATTCTGCAAAAACAAGTGTACTAAATAGAGAAATATAGCAACACAAAACAAGAAGCTAAACACACAAACGGCTGCGGAACCGCAGCCAATAAGCCTTTTGTACGGCGGTTCTGCGGCCATGTCATATCTTCTGTTGTTCGTATTTCATGGGTAGTTTGGTAATTTTGTATGGGCTCAGAATATGACTTTAGGGTTTCATTTCACTATCTATAAATACTCTAGATCATATCCATATCAAGGATATATATTTTTCACTAGTTTTGTGTTAGAATTTTGTGTAACTTCTCTTTCTTCTTCATCTTTCCTCCATTAAAATTGTAGTGAGAGCTTTTGATTGGATGATAAATGAAGAGGAGGTTTTTTTATATGCATGTCTTTTAATTTGTTAACTAGTTTTATATATGTTGCTTGTAATTTTCTTTGTTAAATAGTTGTTGGTTTTTTTGTTCTTGTTCTTTTTCTTCTTCTCTTTTATCTTATCTTTGCAACCATGATGCTTAAAAGTGATCCTTGCCTAGGTGAGGTCTCAAGTAGCTAGTTGTAATTTTCTATCTCATTTCTTTCTATCTTTTTTACTTTTTTTTATTTTATTTTATTTTATAATGAGTGAGTAGTTTCTCACTTGTTAGGGTAGGATAAGGAAAGCTTGAGAGAAGGAAATCTCTCTCACTCTTTTTTTGCCCAACAACTTGATTCGAACTCTCGTCAAGGCAACCACAATCCGCTCCCTACGGCACCCTATCCTATATGATAGCGGTGACACCTTAGTGAGACCGGTTGTGGTTGAATTGACCGGAGATTATAGCTAAAAGCCAAGAACGGACGAATAAGAACCAAAAGGAAGGAACTAAGCGTTGGAAAGCCTAACTCATACTCGCAAGTTTCCTTCCTAGTCATGCTAATCCCCGTTGTTGCTGATTACCGTAATATCGATACCAAGAGTGGAAAACAAAAGAAGTGAGCGAACTCCTAACTCATACTAATCTAATCCTAACCCTAACAAGCTCTATTAATATACATATTTAAGCACACAGTTAACTTTGAACAAACTCAGACAATTTGGACTTAACTCGTTAAAACACTAAGAAAAAAATTCCCATCTCTCCGTGGATCGCCCCGTACTCAATCGGCTAGCTACCAAGCAAAACCGTCTTGATTGCGATAATTAAAACTAGAATACAAGAACCTTACAAATCAAATGGCACCGTCGCCGGGGAGACGGTAGTTTATTTCTTTATGTTGTTTCGGGTTAATTTGTGAATATATATATAAAAAAACAAACAAACAAACAAAACTGTAAAAATCATCTTATAATTTTTTATTCTTTTTGTGCGAGTGTGCAGAATAGAGAGATGATCAAATTCAGAGCCAAAGTCGTGAGGAGTTAGACCCACATCTCGCGGCTACACCGCGGCGGATAAAAAACGAAACCGCGGCTAACCGTACAAATTCTGGGGCAAATATATTGACCAACTCAAGATTTGGAGGCTCCAAAACAGAAGAGGAGACCAAGTTGAGTACAGAGAAGAAGTTTGGAGCTTTACATCGACCAAGAAACCGCAAAACCGCCATGGTTTAGTGCCATGGACTGCGGAACCGCGGTCAATTTATTTCTTCAGAGAGCCAAAACTTTGGTGAGTATCTCTTTCTTCTGTCTAGCCCCTCTGAACTCTACTGAACTATTTTTTCTGCAGTATTCTTTGCGCAAACTCTCTCCCCCTCTCCAATAAACTGTTTTTGTGTAGGATTCTTTACGTCGCCGTCAAATAAAATTTTTGCAAGTGTTTTAGATTTTTTGTTTGTTATCGTTTTGCATAAATAATACGGATTTTATGGGGTTATAATACCAATTCAGATTGGATGGGGATTTGTTCAGTCGAAAATATTGTGCATTGATATGACATTTTCCTTACTATTTCTATATGATAAAAGGTGTTTATTATAAATATGACACATATTTGGGTTTATCTGTAAAAATACTATTTTCATGTGTTTATATATTATAATTAACATTATGAAGGAAAATGTAAGCATATAATTTCTATATAATATTTAGTCCATTTAAATATACTTACCTTATCAAATATCTTTGACCAATTCTTCTAAAACTATAATATCATGTCAAATGGTTAAGATAACATTTCAATAAAAACAAAATTCTACTAACATTATTTATTGAGTTATTGTGCAGAAATTATATCAGGACTGAAATCAAAGAAATCCGAGTTGGCGAGATCAAATCTGCCGAAATCTTAAAATAAATCGAAGAAATCAATTCTGGCAGAGACTTAGAGAAGATTTTCAGATTCCAGATATCAAAATAGTCTACATATGTCATCAAAAGAGGCCACAAGATTTTTGAAGCGAAGACTCCTCTACCCCACCGCAGATCCGCGGGCAATCCCACCTAATGGCCGCGGTTCCGCCACAATATTGAGGATTTAGGGCTCTGGATTTTCTGGTTGGGATCCTAACAACTAATTACCATATTAGGAAACTAGGGTTTTGGATCTGTGACTATAAATAAGGACCGAGAGCCTCTTAGAAAAATCATCAAACCGACGCGATCACGAAGTCCAAGACGGCTCACGCATCCAGGCTGATCATCAACAGTTCATCTACCTCTTTAGAAGAGATCGAGAAGCAAACTAAGGTTTTGTAATTATTTTCTAAGGAAACAAAGCGTACTTGATCTTGTTGATTAATAAAGATAGTTGTTTTCTTATATCATTTTATTTTTTTACATTATGTTTTCCCTCTCTATCTTTTCTTTTCCCAATATGCGCAAGTAATTCTCCGCTTGTTAGGGTTCGTAAGATTAGGGTAGATTAATGGATGATGAAGATCCTTAAACTCTTTTTAAATCCTATAAAATTTATAAACTTTATCAAAAGAATAGTTAACATCCTAATCAGGCGCGCTATCAATTCATTGATAATCACGACCACGATTAGAGATTAGATTAATAATTGCTTTGGTAAAGGCTAGACATGAACGGAGATCAATGTCAAGATAGGGGTTAAGAGTGGGAACCCTATTCCCTTCAGAAACCCTAATCTACATGCATCACTGTCGATCTACTTTTAAATCTATTAAAAGATAAAAAGAGTAATCTTTATGCAATCATCCATGACTACTAAATCTTAAAGAACCCTACAAGCCCCCTTCAACTATAAAACCTACATCCGTAGTTATTCTAGATCTATATCCTGCATCCGTGTTTGACGTAGATTTAGAACCTACAACCATTCTTTACCATTCTTTATTCTTCCTCCTTTGCTTCTCAACGACCCTAATGTAAGATTAAAAGATTCAACGTTTCCCTGAGGATGATCCGTAATCATCTCGGTCTAGCTACATGCGACACCGTTATTGATTGTGGTTAACTATAACACATCAAACAGAATAATCAAATGGCGCCGTTGCAGGGGATACGTGCGTATTTTTTTTATTCTTACTATTTGTGTTGAATTCTTATTCGATCTATATCATAAAAATAAACAAAACAGCAAATTGTGTATTTAATGATTATTGTGTGAATTTCTTGCGAGGGAATCTAGAATCACAGATTTGAGGAAATTGAGAGTCAGAGACGTTCATCAAGATCCAGATGAGCAAGGGAGGCCACGTAGCAAAAATCTTCACGAGATCCCTCTTTTTGGCGGCGGAAGCGCGGCAATAAGAGCACATTGGCGGCGGAACCGCGGCTTTCTAGGGGATTTAGGGTTTGAAAACTTCTCTGGTATCTTTTCTATATCTTTCACTCTCCTCTGAAATCCAATAAAATATCTTTTCTGCAGGATTCTTTGCAAAATATTGCCGCTCAAAAATCTTTTTGCAAAGTTTTGTAATTGGTTTGTTTATTCATATTTTAATACGGACATTAAGGGGCAAAGACCAAATTCAGATTAGGTGGGGATTTCATCACCCTTTCTAGGCCCTACAAATCACAAAACGAGCATCTGCATCATCCTACATTAATTAAAATATATCTAGACCAAGACTCTATGGACCGTCGCGCTCAAATAGGACAGAGGAAGGTCATGGGTAATCTATCGCTTATCCGCATTACTTTTGTGATGTCTGGGCAAGTATGTCTAAGGCAAGTGGTTACTTAATTAGGCCCGCTATTTTCGGTGATTCGTATAGCGGATACCTCCCACTCACCTGGCACTTACCTGGCCATAAGAGTAGTAAAGAGATGGTAGAGCATTGATCATGCGGCTTGTCCTTTGGAAGTTTAGGAGCGATCTAGAGACTTGACTTAGGCAACCTTAGTTCTAGGGTTGATTGTGCATTTTTGTGTGATTTGTCTCATGTCCGATACTTTTTCAAGCAACAAACCAATTTTAAATCACACACACGCTGCCACTTGCACTAAACCCGCTTAGTGCATACTTGGTTGGACACAGGATTCTAGTACCTGTCTTGTCCGCGTTCCTGCTATCCACTCCGAAGTCGGTGCTTCTTCATCTTCTTTTTCCCCACCACCCACCACATCGACCGAGATGGACGGTACTTCATCAGATTATAACACCACCCTGCCACCGCCCGTAGGTGCCTAGAATCCACCACGCATTTCTCTTCAAGAGAGATGCTATCCTATACGCGATCCACTTTCTACCTGTTTATCTATTCCATCAGCCAACGGGGATAATTTTGAAATTAAACCCCACTAAATCAACCCATTGCCCAAATTTCACAGGCTTGAGCCTGAAGACGCGTACGTTTTCATCACTAAATTCGAAAACGTATGCGGAATGATGGGTACTTCACAACTGTCTGTGGATACTATGCGCTTGCGTCTTTTCCCGTTCACTTTGTGCGACTTGGCAGAAAAATGGCTTTATAATACTGCCGCACACTCTATTACCAATTGGGATGAATTCATGATAGCATTCCTTAAGAAATTTTATCCAAATCATAAGACCGTCTGTGTTCGAAGAGAAATCAACCAGTTTACCCAGCTTCCCAATGAACCATTTTGGAAGTGCTTTGAACGTTTCAAGAATCTGCTTGTCCAATGTCCTCATCATGGAATACATAGATAGGATCTGTGCCGAATTATATATGAAGGTATTAATCCAGCGACAAAGCAGATGCTTGAAACCATGTGTCAATGCAATTTCATGTCCAAAGACGATGGTGAAGCCTGTAAATATCTAGAAGATCTCGCTGAAAACACTTTGCAGTGGAAAAGCGTAAGACTACCTTCATCTGGGGGAGGTATACATCAACTCGATGTATCCATCGCAGTAAAAGCCAAAATGGCAACGATGCAAATGAAACTCGATGCTATTGAGAATAAATTCTCATCAGTCTCCCTAAACCAGGTAACGCTCTCCAAGTCCGTATGTGGTTGCTGTTCTGATCTATCATACTTAACGGAAGAATGTCCTTTGAATGCACCATTTCAAGGTCACGAGCAAACTAATGCTGCATTTCAGCAGCGACCTAGAAACAATCCTTATTCTTCCACATACAATCAGGGATGGAGGAATCATCCTAATTTTGCTTGGAACCAAAATCAAAACCAGTTCCAAAGAAATTACCAAAGACCTCCTCCACAGCAACAACCACCCACACAGAGTCAGCACCCCTTTCAATTACAAAATTTTCAAAATCCGGTCAACAATTATGTACCTTCTAATAATTCTTTCCAAACGATCGGTACCGATAACTTCTCTTCACTCGCACAAACTTTGGATTTGTTTATGAAACATTCCATCCAAATGTCCGATGATATGAGGTCTTCTATTGATACCATAAAGAAAGACTCTGCCTCCCACCGTGAGAGTATTAAATCAATAGAAGCCCAAATTGCACAGTTGAATGCCGCGATGAGTGCGAGAGAAAAAGGGAAGATCCCCTCAACCCCTACCAAATCCTGGCCACTCACAAAATCATAATGTGAGTGTCGTTACTACGTTGAGATCGGGAAGAGTGCTGGATAACCGAGTGGGTGAACAAGTTTATGACGTTAGTGATACCAATGATACCCCGGCTACTACTTCTTCCCTTAATTTGTCTAGTCTCCCACCTTCTTCCAAGACTTTTCTCCGTTTTCCTCAAGGCTCGAACCCTCAGTCCACTTCCTTGAATCTATCTAAAACGATTCCCACTCCAATTCTGGGATCCATTCCATCCCCACAATCCTTTCCAATGTTGGACCCAACCCTTATTGATAAAGCACCTTATCCAAACAGATTAAGGAGCAGCAGACCAAGTCCACAAATGGAGAAGATTGTGAAAATTTTTAAGCAAGTTAACATAAACATTCCTCTCATAGATGCTATTCAACAAGTTCCGTCTTATGCGAAAATCCTAAAGGACTTGTGCATTAGGAAGAGAAAAATTCAAGTACCTAAAAAGGTTTTCCTTGCGAGTAATGTGAGCACTGCTTTTACACAACAACTACCTAAGAAAAGAAAGGACCCCGGAAGTCCTACAATCTCTATTTCTATTGGGGTAAAAATATCAATCGTGCTCTACTCGATTTAGGTGCTAGTGTTAACTTGCTTCTGTATTCTGTTTATGAGCAATTAGGGATCGGAGAGTTAAAACCGGCGCACTGCACTCTTCAGATGGCCGATTGATCTATCACCCAACCTAGGGATGAGCTAGAGGATGTTTTAATCAAAGTCGGGGAATTCATATTCCCTGTGGACTTCATCGTTATAGACACGCAACCCCATGAAACCAAATTCCAGTGATTTTAGGTCAACCTTTTCTTGTGACTTCCAACACGATAATCAATTGTCGAAACGGCTCTATGACCCTATCCTTCGGGAAGAAGTCAATTGAGCTTAACATTTACAAGTTGCGAAGTGAACCCTCCGAACCCAATGCTCGAGTATTTTCTGTCGAAACGATAAATGCCGACAGCAGCGAATTTGAACAACTTTACGATACTGATCTCAACTCCGCTATTACGTTGTTGTCTAGGTCAACATGTGAACCTTTTATAGAGTCAGAGTATCATCCTGTTCTTTCTGATGAGATTATTATTCGGGATATCGATGAAAGCTTCGAGAAAATATTTGCTGACGAACTCGCATTCTTAGAACATATGGACGTTGTGATGAATCAACCCCAACCTAAAGAAGTTGAACCGTCATATTTTCTTCTTATCAAAAACAAGAATGCTAGTAACCTACCATCCCTCTTTCGTCTCTACAAACCGAGACGTAAACCTTTTCCGTTAAACCTCTTATCTCCTCCCTACTTCTTCACGTCAATAGGTAACATGGTCTCCTACCAACCGGTGCGTTACATTGATAAAATTTTTGAATGGTTGGTGTTGACTTTTGGTCTTTGTAAGGCTTTACTTTGACCAATAACTTTAACCCCCCAATAATTTTAAATGCTTAATACTATTTTACTCAAGTTTTAGGGGGAGAAAAATATTTTAGATCTTGAAAATAAGTTTTTTACAAAATTACGAGCCAAAAATAAGTTTGGAGGAGAATTTCACTTTCATTATTTCTTGTCTCCTTTGATAACTTTTCCTCCCAAGTCTACAGATTTTGAGATTTAAAAGATGACAACAGTGAGGACACTGCTGCAAACAGGTTTGAGGGGGGGGGGTTTGAGCTTATTTACGTATTATTTTGCATTATACTTTATATAAGCAAAATAAATAAATAAATAAATTTTTGATAATGTAAGTTAGAAAGTGAAAAATTGCATATGAAAGATAGGAAAAGTTTAAGAAAAGCAAGAAAGTTAGATTCTTTCTTAAATGAAACTAGTAATAAGTAGTTATGAGTCGTTGTTCTAAGGGTTAGTAAGATGAAGGAAATTACTAATCTGAGAATAAAATTAAGTCTGAAAAATAATCCTTATTCTTGACGCCAAACATTCGAACGTTGATACCCTACTATACGCACTTACACACATCTTGAGACTTGGAATAGTAGAGGATACCTTGAAATGCTCTTGTCAAAAGCCTTAGTATGAAATAAAATATAAAAAAATATAAGTGAAGAAGAAAAAAATGAACACTGGTTTTGTAAGTACCAAGGCAGCATAAAAAAAATATAGCGAGGGTGTTTTATCACATAGTGCCTTAGACCAACTGGTTTGGGAGCCACTGCTAAGCCTTAGGTGTTGCGAAACGAGGAATTACGCCTAAATACGCAAGCACATTTTGTAATCGATCGGTTAGTACCTCAAGAAGTATTAAGGTCGCATGAAAAATGTGTGAGCAATTTTATCTACAATATTCACCAACTATAAAGTACTTTGGAAGATGGACAAGAGTATGATAGCTTGAATTGAATTCTCTAAGTGTAGGGATGTCTTTTACACACACATGGGGGTAAATGATCAGTGTTTGGATGAAAGATAGGGAGGAACAATAAAGGTGATGTTTTACTGAGGGATGATGTGATTTCTAACATCTTTTCACGACCATTAAGATATGGCTCATGGCAACCGAAAAGCTAGTGTAGTTGGAAACTCTTATTTTCAAGTTCTTTCTTTTATAGTTCCTATTTTTATATGTAGTTTTCACCATCTTGCTTTTATTATAGGATTTTGTGGGTGTAATCCGCTGAAAACGCCCGGGAGACAATACTCCTCCTACTAGGGACACCTAGAGCTTTAACGGCTTGTTGCACGTGCTCAATGCAATCGTGTTGCCTACGAAAGTGTGTTACTTAGGTTTTTCTTTTTCTTTTTCTCCTTCTCTTGAATAACTAGTTTGCTCGGGACGATCAAACTTAAGTTTGGGGGCATTTGTTCAGTCGAAAATATTGTGCATTGATATGACATTTTCCTTACTATTTCTATATGATAAAAGGTGTTTATTATAAATATGACACATATTTGGGTTTATCTGTAAAAATACTATTTTCATGTGTTTATATATTATAATTAACATTATGAAGGAAAATATAAGCATATAATATCTATATAATATTTAGTCCATTTAAATATGCTTACCTTATCAAATATCTTTGACCAATTCTTCTAAAACTATAATATCATGTCAAATGGTTAAGATAATATCTCAATAAAAACAAAATTCTACTAACATTATTTATTGAGTTATTGTACAGAAATTATATTAGGACTGAAATCAAGGAAATCCGAGTTGGCGAGATCAAATCTGCCGAAATTTTAAAGTAAATCGAAGAAATCAATTCTGACAGAGATTTAGAGAAGATTTTCTGATTCTAGATATCAAAATAGTCTACATATGTACCAGAAGAGGCCCAAGATTTTTGAAGCGAAGACTCCTCTACCCCACCGTGGATCCGCGGCCAATCCCATCTAATGGCCGCGGTTCCGCCGCAATATTGAGGATTTAAGGCTTTGGATTTTCTGGTTGGGATTCTAACAACTAATTACCATATTAGGAAACTAGAGTTCTGGCTCTGTGACTATAAATAATGACCGAGAGTCTCTTGAAAAAATATCAAACCGACGCGATCACGAAGTCCAAGATGGCTCACGCATCCAGGCTGATCATCAACAATTCATCTACCTCCTTAGAAGAGATCGAGAAGCAAACTAGGGTTTTGTAATCATTTTCTAAGGAAACAAAGTGTATTTGATCTTGTTGATTAATAAAGGTAGTTATTTTCTTATATCATTTTACTTTTTTATATTATGTTTTCCCTCTCTATCTTTTCTTTTCCTAACATGCGTAAGTAATTCTCCGCTTGTTAGAGTTCGTAAGATTAGAGTAGATTAATGGATGGTGAAAATCCTTAAACTCTTTTTAAATCCTATAAAATTTATAAACTTTATCAAAAGAATAGTTAATATCCTAATCAGGCGCGCTATCAATTCATTGATAGTCATGACCACGATTAAAGATTAGATTAATAATTGCTTTGGTAAAGGCTAGACATGAACGGAGATCCTTGTCAAGATAAGGGTTAAGAGTGGGAACCCTATTCCCTCCAAAAACTCTAATCTACATTTATCACTGTCGATCTAATTTTAAATTTATTAAAGGATAAAAAGAGTAATCTTTATGTAATCATCCATGACTACTAAATCTTAAAGAACCCTACAAGCCCCATTCAACTATAAAACCTACATCCGTAGTTAATCTAGATCTATATCCTGCATCCGTCTTTGACGTAGATCTAGAAGCTAAAACCATTCTTCACTATTCTTTATTCTTCCTCCTTTCCTTCTCAAGACGCCTAAAGTAAGATTAAAAGATTCAACGTTTCCCTGAGGACGACTCATACTCATCTCGGTCTAACTACATGCGACACCGTTGTTGATTGCGGTTAACTATAACACATCAAACAGAACAATCAGGATTTCATTACCCTTCCTAAGACCACAAAAATCACTAAAAATATATGCATTACCCTTGAGCTTAATTAAAAATTATCTAAACTCAGCCAACTAAGAACTTGTCGTGCTCAATAGGACAGAGGAAGGTAGTGGGCATTCGGTCGTTTATCTAAACTTGAATTTGTGGTGCCTAGGCTAGACAAGTGAGGAGGTAACTTTAAAAAGCCCGTTTCACGATGATTTATAAGCGGAACCCTCCTTACCTCACTTGTGTTTACCTGGCCACAATTGGCAGTGAAGAGCTGATTTGATAGTTATTTCACAACTTGTCACTTTAGAACAGTTAGGAACAGTCTAGTGGACTTTGAAGACCATAGCTCTAGGTGTGATTGTGCATATTGTGACTGTGATTGTTTGAAGTTATGTCCATAAATCCGTATATATATTTTGCAAAACTCTATAAAAAAACCCAAAACTTTTATAAAAACATGCCATTTGTCACCAAATTTCCTTTCACCTACCTTTCATCGACTTTTCTCCATTGACGTTTTCTTACCCTCACATTTTACGCTTTGACTACACTAAACTCGTTTAGTGAATGTCCGTTTGGACTCGGGACACCAGTGTCCGCCTGGTCCGCATTACGTTAGTCGCTACCGACTGCGCGATTGACTCCGACGTCGAAACTCCTCCGACGCCTCTTTAACCCTTACCTTTACCAGCCAACTCTGACGTTGACCGCGATTCTGTTCATACATCTTCACCTTCATCCAATTCTTTTTTTGAAATGTCGGGATTTCCTCTTAACATTACTTTACCTCCCCCGGGAATAATTCCACCTCCACCTGGTGATAATAACCTATAACCACATCCAGCAGCGCCACAATGAATCGCGCTCCAAGATCGTATCTATCTTACCCGTGCTGCGCTCCCCACTTTTCTTTCTCTTCCACCGGCCAATAGGGATAATTTTGAAATTAAGCTCCACTTTATCAACATACTGCCCAAATTTCACGAGATTGAATCCGAAGATGCCTACATCTTCATCAATAAATTCCAAAACGTGTGTGCGATGATGAAGACAACCCAACTGTCTGATGATGCTATACGGCTACGAGTAATTCCTTTCACTCCATGTGACCTTGCTGAAAAGTGGCTGTATAGCAACGCATCTCATTTGATAACCAGTTGGGACAAATTTGTAAAAGAATTTCTGAAGAAAATCTTCTTGAATCATAAGACCGCACGGATCCGAAACGAGATAAACCAATTCACCCAGCTTCCAACCGAATCTTTTTGGAAGTGCTTTTACTGGTACAAAGACCTCTTTGTTCAGTGTCCTCATCACAGTATAGAGAAATAACAACTTTACCAAACTCTGTACTAGGGCCTGAATCCAGCAACTAGATAGTTGATGGAGACCATCTGTCAGGGCCACTTCCTGTCCAAATCTGACGAGGAAGCTTGGAAATTCTTTGATGATCTTGCAGACAAATGCTGCAGTGGGAGAGCATCTGACCAAATGCTTCAACTTTTTCTTCTTCAAGTCTCTCTAGGACAAGAGTTCACCAATTCGATATCTCAATTGTAATGAAGGCCGAGATGGCTGCAATCATGTAGAAACTGGAAACAATTGAGAGCATCCAATATATTTAACCTAATAAAAGAGCAAAGCTTTGTTGAATTTAATAAGGCAGCGCCTCACGTGCTCTCCACAAGGGCGCCAGCACCAGAGCCAATCTTGTTGGATTAAATCTTATGGTGGCGCACGTACTCCTCACGCGGGCGCCAATTTTCAAAGCACCGAAGAGTTCATTACATAAGAGTTAAACTCTTATATGGAGACGCATGTGCTCCTCATGCGGGCGCCAATGTGCAAAACATAGGAATTCCCATATTAAGAATTAAATTCTTAAGTGGCTCTTACGTGCATGACACGTGAGCGCCAGTGTCAAGGTAGAATTAAATTCTACAATACTATCTGTTAAAGAGAGCCGTTGGATCAAATATCCAACGGAGACAATAAATCATCAAAATACAAAATTAAATTTTGTTTGGAGAAAACATTTCCCAAATCTTTCTGAAATAAGAAAGGTACTCTCGGTTGGATCAAAAAACCAATTGTAGAATAAAATTCTATTCTGAAATATATTCTCTCAATCTTTCTAAAGAAGAAAGATTGCTTTCAGTAAAATAAAGAACCGTTGGATTAAAAATCCAATGGTGATTAAAAATCACCGTTTTACAGAATAAATTCTGTATAGGAAAATTATTTCCCCAATCTCGTTAAAAACCAAAAATTATATTCTGTAAAAACAGAAGTTCTTGGATCAAAGATCCAATGGTGGGTAAAATTCACCAAATGAATTTGAGACCAATTAAATCAATTGGAACCTCTCAATGAGAGATTTTCTCGAAACTTATCAATAATTTGCCTCCACTATATAAAGGCCTCGAGACTTCAAGTTTCAGGGGCACAAGGAGGAAAAGGAAGGACGAGGACAGAGACCAGAGGCATAGAGAGAGAAAATAGAGAGAGAGAGAGAATTCAATTCTCAAAGAAGAAGAGCTCCATTTTCGAAACCCTAGGTAAAAAGAACATCGAGATCAAAATATCTCCTTTACCTAATATATCTGAGGGTTGAACCCTTCTAAAAGAACTTAGTTCTTTCTCTGGATCTGAGATCCACAAGACAAGTTTCCCACAAGTTGAGAATTTAATTCTCATCAGGAAAATCTTGTTTTTGAGAATCAAAGGTTCAGGGAAGAACACATTTAAAAGAGAAAGAATATGGAGTCTATAATACTCCAGGAACTCAGATCTTTCGAATCAAGAATTTAGTTTTTAAAAGAATATGATCCCAGATCCTCAAAATAGTGATCTTGGTGATCGTTAATGGTCAAAATACCATTAACAGAGATTCATGTTCTCTAAAAAACATCAACAGAGATTAAATCTCCATATAAAAGAAACCAGCACCTCACGTGCTACCCACGTAGGCGCCCCTCTTTAACACCGCACAGCGCCTCGTGTGGGCGCCAAACAAAAGTGCTTAGCACTTCATATACAGCCAGAACGGCTAAGTACTTAGCACTGATTGGGCAGCGCCCCAGCGCTTCATGTGCTCCTTATGCGGGCGCTACACAAAAAAGTGCTTAGCACTTCATATACAGCCAATACGGCTATGTGCGTAGCACTGATTGGGCAGCGCCCCAGCGCCTCATGTGCTTCTCACGCGAGCGCCACACAAAAAGTACTTAGCACTTCACATACAGCCAAAATGGCTAAGTGCTTAGCACTGATTGGCAGCGCCCCAGCGCCTCACGTAGGCGCCATAAAAAAAGAAGAGAGAAAAGTGCCCAGCACTCCATAAACAGCCAAAGCGGTAGAGTGCTCAGCGCTCATTGGGCGGTTCCCATAATCAAATGCTTCATATGACACCCATGTGAGTATCGGAGCGTCAAATAAGTGCTTAGCACTTTTTCATAAAAAAAGGAGGCTGAACAGACAGATCCCAAATGAGTGCTTACCACTTTTTGAATAAGAGTAGACAGGTTAAGCCCAAATTATTTAGGTCTCTGAAGTTTCTTGCAGCTGAGCCCAAATGCTATTTTGATAGATCTTAGGTAAAAATGATCCTTAAAAACATTGATGATATTCAAAACGATATTCGTCCCATATCTTCTAAGGTAATCTTAGTCTCAAATACGACTAATAACTCTTAGGACCATCACTCCTTTTCCCTCAAATACGAGATTTGGTTTAAGGGTATATCTCTTCACACCTCTGATACATGTCGTTGTAATCCTCAACGTCTTCAGAGACGTGGTGGGTCCTAACAACCAACAACTTCTTCGTCCCACATTGATGTACTTCCAAATTGACGTGCAGGCCTCAAATCGTCTTGTGCCATAAATTTGGCACATTCCATATCACCATTGTTCACTTCATCACGTAAAAAATACACATGTGCGCAAGATGGATAAAGGACCGAAATGTCCCTAAACTAATAGTCACCTCAAAAATGGCGATAATGGACCGAAATTTCCTTAAACTAATTTTCGTCCCCGAAATGGGAATGTTGGACCGAAATGTCCTTAAATTAATATCTGCCCCAAACACAAAGGTAATGCACCGTGATGTCCTTAAACTAAAATAATTAGGCTCAAATGCTCATATGTTTAAGTCGATCTTAATCTCAAACCAGATTAACGGTCCTTAAATAATCCAAACCAAAATCTAAAATATACGGATTTGTCCACGCCCTACAGGCGATGACAGAAACTAGTCTTCGTATACAATCCACGGGCAACCTAAACAAACAAAAACACACACGACACAAAGTGAACTTCAGGAGCAGGAGAAAGTGGTTATCGTAATGCGATAACGTAATTAACTGCAGGGGCTTGCGCCTGCACGGAAGAGCGTCCCCACAATCAAAAACTCCTCACAAACGAGAGGGAATCTGATAAAATCTGCTACAACGGCCGCATCCGTCCAAACCTCCGATATATGGTTCCATAAATCAACTTGGTATCTTCGGAGAGGTGGAAGGATAAATCCAAATAGCTTTTGGCCCCAGATTTAGGCAAGACGATCCATTCCAGTTCGTCCCCGTTTTTTGGCAGTGAACAGATTCTGGCACACCCGGTGGGACCTTTTCCTTTTTCCAATCCACACTTCATGTGTCGTGTTTCGTGAACAAAATCGCGGTTCGCTATGGTTGCCCTTGGATTTGAGGTACTAAAATTTGGTGTCTTGCTCCTGTGCAGAAGAAGAAGAAAATCGATGGCTTCCAACTGCACCTATTGCAACAGCAACTATCGCTCCACCCCAACTGGAGGAGTGACCTACGCGCCCAACGTGGCCTCCATCTTTTCAATGCCGATGGGGCAAGTAATGCAAGCCACAACTGGACTATTCTTCGGGACCATGTTCCCACCAGTAGGTGTTGGTGCCTCATCGCCATAAGAGAAAGCTCCTAAGAGGTCGGTCTTTGATCGACTGGTGACCACAACGGCCCCGCTCAATAGACCTTCCAAAGCTGACGTCTCAGTCTACAATAGGCTGGGCAAGAACCCAAACAGGCCCACAAAGTGGCTCGTGACACCTAAAGGGGATACCCTAAAATGGATAGCCCTCCCAACTCCTTCAACGGGCGAAGTCGTAAAAGGTGCTTCCTCTACCAGAAAGTCGGTCTTTGAATGATTGGCCGACCATCCTCAAACCTTTCCAAGAACATCAGTCTTCAACAGGCTGGCACTAACAGCTGCCCTTCATAAAAGCCGCGGGCACGATGAAGCCGTTTCCACAACTGAGGCGGTCCCTTCCGGAAGGCATGCTCGACGTCGCCGCTGGTGCTAAGTGAGAAAAGCTAGGGGCAACTCCCCCTATGGACTTACCCTACCAGCTCCAATGGTGGAAGTTGATACTGCTGTTCCAATCGGGAACAACTTTGATCTGCTAAGTAGGGTGCACAGGAACGCTTCAACGACGGTGCTAAAGAAATCGCCCCTGCCTGCAGAAGCCAAAGTGTAGGCAAAGCCGAAGCAGCCCCATCAGCAGCTCTCCTCGCAAATTCATAGGGTTTGGCGAAAAGTCCAGGACTCTATGATCAACAAAGACCACTCTTGTCGACCGAAGAAATCGAAAGCTCAACAAGAAAATGACTATTCCTCAGCTATACAACAGAGGGCTTCTCCTACACGGGTTCCTGTTACAACGGCTCCTTCAACTTTAACCTCCACAAAAGGACGATGCTGGAGAAATCCTACCGCCGGTGGCAAACTCCAAAGGCGATGGACCCAAATGCCCTAATTCCGGGGGAATGATCTTACACACGGTTTATATGGCTTCAAGAAAAGAAGAAAGTCATGCTTCCGTATTTCACCGGCTGCAAACTCGGTCGCTGACAAAAGATCAGGAACAACAACAAAAGCTCCAGGAGATGCTGAGCAAAATGGCAGCACTTACCGGGCAGAAATAAAGCCCGGACACAACAGCCGAACAACGCAAGGAGCAGGAGACCGATACAGAGTTCCTGCAAAGTGTGCTTGAAAGAAAGGAAAAGGAAGCTGCTGAGCAGGCTGCTAAAATAAAGCAGATGGCTCTCTTGTTCCAGGATATGGTTAGAATTATGATCCAGTTAGAACCCCCAGCTGAGGATCTGCCGATAATTATCAAGGATGACAGAAGGGAAACATAAAATCCTCTTTCGACCTTATCGGCAGCCAAGGAGGAATCAATTTCCAAGGCCACTCTTGATGATTATATCGCTCAACAATTTCGTGCTCATAAAGCTAATGAAGCTGCAGGACAAATCATCAGAACCGGGGGACCGTATCTTGGCTGGTATGACCAAATCAAGTACCCGCTGGGATATACGATCCCCAAGTTCTATGTGTACAAGGGGACATGCAACCTACACCATCACGTCACGTAGTTCAGAGCTCTGTGCGACAACACTGGAGGCGAAGACAAACTGTTGCTTCGCCGATTCGTTGGCAGCCTGTCAAAGACAACCTTTGAATGGTACTTAGAGCTCCCAAATGACTCCGTGAGGATATTTATAGAGATGGAGTTGCGTTCACCCAGTGTTTCGCCAGCATGAGTGAGCGCACTCCAATCATAACATTAATTAATGCTAGGGTGAATCCAGGAGAAACCTAGATCCAATATGCGATCCGGTGGCGGAACCTATGGTCTAAGTGTGAACAGCGCATCGAAGAATCCCCCGCCGTGGGCACGTTCATCGGGACCCTTGATCCTCAAATGACTGTATCCCAGTTCATGATGTTCTTCAAGCTAACCACCTTCCAGGCTTTGATCGATAAACTGGCCCAAATGGACCAGATGGGCCATAGGTCTTCCTACTCAAACAAGGACCCTCGAAACTCCAAGAGTAAAGGGAAACCGGCCTTCGTCGTCAACACTCAACAACAACCGAGCGACCCAAAACCAGCTGTTTGCCAAAACAATGCACGTCCATGCCTATCCGTTGAAGAAAGGCTAGGACGTGTTTACTCGTTTCCCTACGATAAGACGAGGAGAATATTTAAGTAGGCAATGCATAACAAACTCATCACATTGCCAGACCCAAGGCGTCCACCGCAACCCGGCGAAGTCAACAACCCCAACTACTGCTCCTATCACAGAATGGTGGGCCACCCAATTGAGGATTACTACATTTTCAGGAACTGGGTCGAGGACCAGTATCAATAGGGGAAGTTTGTACTGTCTAAGAATTGGAGGGTGAACCCACCACAGAAGCACACCCTTAAAAAAGTGAATGCACCGGGGGAATCATGCTCGCTCGTTGGTAAGTTGTTCTTTCAGCTAAAACCAAAAGAATGCTGAAGGATCAATAGGCATGTCCGGCAGTCAGGTGGAAAAGCCCGATTGAACCAGAAATTATCGAAGGGATGCTGAAACCGCGTCCTATACCGAAAGTTGCTGACAAAGGGCAAAATCCCCAAGTCAAGCCTTCAAAGTCTTCAAAAAAAAAGAAGAAGACCAAGAAACCTGTGCAGTCTGCCAAGTATGATGACAAGCGTACAAACCTACAAAAGTACATCGACGCGTTGGAGGAGTACAACCAGAAGGCGCGAACACCAGCCACCCTTGAAGAGTTCCTCAAGTATATTCTTGAGAACGAAGATAGTGACAACGATGAGGAAAATGACTCATCAGAAGAAACCAAAGACTTATGCAAGTTTCCACATGGTCTCCCATTCATCGTTAAATGGCAAAGAAACTCCCTCAGTGTCAAAAAACAGCATAGAGGAAACGGGGGCAGGATCGGCGCTAAAATCCCCGGAATTGTCAGAAGACCCAATCGATAGGCTGTTAAATGAAGCCTTTCAAAAAAGCAAAGCTGACTGAGAACGTGAAACAGCCATATACGAAAAGGCTAAGCGTCAGCGTCAAGATGAAGAAGCTGCGGTAAAGATGAGTCATAAAGTAATCCAACCCAACCGAAGCACCTGCCACAAATAAGAGCAGGATTAAGGCAGAGAAGCGGTTTGCCAAAGCCCTGTCAATGGGAATGAAGCTGCCACCTCTTGTAGAAAACACTCCCGGGGTCATATGCCTCGACGGAGAGGATTCAGATCTAAATTAATGCCTATATCATCAGAGGGTTACCCACCCTACTGAAGAATGTAGTACTTTCAAGAAGTGGTTGCAAGGATATGTTGCCTATCAAAAAAACTTCAAGAGGATGAAGCGCAAAACTCATCGACAGCAAAAGAGTGCGAAAGATGTGCATGAAAAAATGACTGGCAACTGTCATATGGTTGATACTAGTCCGAAAGGGGAAAAGCCCCAGGTGCTTACTTTCGGGAGCGATTCTGAGGATGAAACAACCCTGAGCCCTCTCATTAAGGACTCTACCTCCAAAAAAGAAGAGGAGGAGAAGAACTGCGAGAATATTCAACTGCGTAACCGCATGCTGCCTGAGAAGAACCTCGGACCTACAATCAAAGATTCAAGCAGAACAGACAAAGGGAAAGAAAAAATCCCTGAGGAAATCACCCTTGATGATAGAGTTGTCAAGGAGCTCGTAGTGAGGGACCCGCCTAAGAAAAATAAGGTGGATTACAACGTCCTGGCACATTTGAGAAAAATACCTTCACAACTGAGCATACTGGATGCTCTCCTCTTGTCCAAAGAAGCACAAGAGTATCTAATCAAGGCATTACAAGAACCAGATCAGTTCCAAGCTTTCCTCGCAGAAGAAAAGATGAAGGATAAGCTGGTGGAGGTTTGCTTAACTGACATTACATTCAATGATGAAGAACTCCTCCTTGGTACGTGTGATCATAACTGCTCGTTATACGTCACCGGGTATTGCCACGACATCAAGATAGGGAAAATCCTTATCGACAACGGATCCTCCGTCAACCTTCTCAACGTGAAAATGCTAAAAGAGATCTGCATGAACCTTTAGCACTTGGCCCAACACAAAATTACCATCTCCGGGTTCGATTCACAGTCGTCACGGATGCTTGGGTCCGTAATACTGACATTACGCTTCGGGTTGCTCGTCACTGACATCAAATTTCATGTCATTGATGCTAAGACTTGCTATAAGCTTTGCTTAGCAGGCCCTGGTTGCATAAGTACAACGTCATCCCTGCTACACAGTATCAGTATATGAAGTATTTCAAAGACGGTTCGGGCTACACTGTCACAGGAGAGCTAAACCCATTCTCCGTAAATGAGGTTCGGAAATATGAAGATGCAAAGTACTTCCTACCAGACTTCGAAGATACAGAAAGGTGTTATAAGCCGAAGGATAAACGGAAGTCCATCGCCACTATCCAGATCTTTGGGAGAAATTCCGAAGGAGATGAAGAAAATGTCTACTCGGGGCAACCCAAGAAAGAAAACAACAGGCCCGGACCATACACCCCTATTCTGGTATTTTACATCGACTCTGAGGAAGAGACCAATGCAGTGTTCTCCATCTGCCCGTCAATGCAATCTCTTGACGAAGTAGATCAGAGTCTGCAAATCACAATGGCTCCGGCTTGGCATTACAAGGAACTTTATGCACTCCATACATACAGCGTACAAGAACTATATACTTTCTACGTCCCTCCCAGGCGAAGAGGTGAAAGGGCGATCCTCTTCTACCAATCTATGGAGACCAAAGTAGAAAAAGAAGTCTGGAATGGTGCCGATTTTGCACTCGACAGGCTTTAACCAATCCGTCTGCCAAAATACTATGCGGAGGGATTGAAAATCCTGTTAAGACGCTAAGGTGTACCCCTCGAACAAACTGTTCGACAAGCCCAATTCTACAAAAAGATTTAGGATATTCTCGGGACTTAGCGAAAGATGCCCAATAGGAAGATGGAGACAACCGGGCTCGGATACGTTCGGTCTAAGAAACGGGAGCAGTTCCACATCCGCCGCGTCATAAACAGTTTCAGCGAAGAGGAAAACACTCTTCCAAATGGCCCTGACGTTGAAACAGAGCGAAATCCCACTCTAAGAACGTTAAGTCCGTCGCTCGAAGAACAAATAGACAAGCTAATAGAAGAGGCTTGTCAAAGGAGCCAAAACGATCGCAGCCGCAAAAGGGCCATTTATGAAAAGGCCAGGATGCAACGCCTTAATCAGTAATCTGCGGAGAAAGATGACTACAATGCCCTTTATCTCCAGTCCGTTGCATGTCCTCGCAAAAAGGAGAAATCCCGAAATAGAGGCAAAAACAGGATAAAAAGTGCAAACAAAGTCCGCAAACAACAGGGCAGATATAAGAAGCCGCGCTATCAAGAAAAACTTGGTTGGAACCCGTCCTTTATAAAGAAGATGGGTCGGGAATAATCCTTCCCCTAAGACAAGACATGGAAAATATTTATACTTGTCATGAAGCACCAAATGATGACGCTTCCAGGGTCTTGGCACCCCAAAGAAATAAACGAGGTCCATCATCCGGATTATTGATCTTACCACCGAGCCATAGGCCATCCCCTTGAAGACTGCTTCATCTTCAAAGACTTGGTCGAAGACCAGTATCAACAAGACAGGTTCGCTTTATCCGACAGCTGGAGGGTAACCCCACCACAAAAACATGAGCCAAAATAGACCTATACTGTGAGGATAGGACCAACTCAACATCAAGGATGGAAGCGAACCCGTACCTTCCATGTGATAACACTCTCAAAGGAGGGAGGGCACGAGATGATAGATGACCCTTTCAGGTGTTTCGCAAAAGAAGACGAGGACGAGGCGATCTCAGAGTTTCCACCAGCACCAAAAAAGCTTGAAGACGGGATACACACTGTCACGCCCCGCTTCCCAGAGTGCGCTAAGATCGGCACGTGACAGCCAACCATGCTACCTGTGGCTAGGAAAGATCCCTCCACAGTCACATTATGGTTGTCTAGAGATATCAAGAACAGTAGAAAAAATAAAACAACTATTTAATACATGTCCATGAACCAGAATAACGAGTCAAGAAATAATATGCGGAAGCAAAGATTCAAATACAGTAATAATCTGGAATGTATGTCCCATAATACGGGTTCACATCAGGAATGGAAATACTGAAAGGAAACTAAATTAAACTAATAACAGGTCTTCACTGTTCGGCCTGTTGATCAAAATACTCTTGGACTGCCTGCGACAAGGATAATGGATCTGGGCCATGCAAAACCCAGACGTCAGTGCGCCATAAAATCAATAATTTTAAGCAAGTAGGATGAAATGAAATATGCAGGCATGAAATATAAACAAGTTATCAGGAAATAAATAGTAATATGAATAAAGATCAGTGAACAAGATATAAACGGGTGAAGTGCAGTGAGTAGTCCAAACTGTACTATAGGGTTATCTACTCTAAAGTCCTTTGAAATCAATTAATGTAATTCTCAGCGTAACCCATCGGTCTATGCCCCGTTAAAACCCATGGGACCACGGTAAAAGGATAATAGACCGTGAGTCTATGTCCCGTTCAACCCCACGGGACCACGGTAAAAGGATAATAGCCCTTTGAGTTACGTTCGGCTATATTCTTGATTTCCCCATACCCCCAAGTTATGTGTGTAAGTTAGGTATTGATAAATCTGGAACTAGTGCCAACATAGGATCAAGCAGGTACAGGATTGTCTGTATAGACAACAGGATATGTCCGTAGGGACAACAAGTCAAGATTTGTCGGCATTAGTAACAAGATCAGGTATCAAGTCAAGATGTGGTACATTAGGTCATGTCAAGTAGTGCATATGTATCAAGTTATGTCAAGTAGTGTATTAGGTCATGTCAGGTAGTGCACGAGTATCAAGCGGGTGCTCATAATCGAACTATAATAAGTATGGGTGCACAAAATCAAGTATGGAGTACTAATATAACAATAAAATGAAATAATATGACATGGTATGCAAATAGATATAAAATCCATGATATGGATGCACAATATCGATTAGGGTTACCTTTAATAGTTCTAATATTAATTAGAATGCACTTTATTAAACATGGGGTATTAAAACAACAGTATTATGTTATTAATGAGATCTATAAATGCGGCTATATGATATGGATGCAAACGGATATCAAATAACCGTAGAATGATAAACTGGTAAATACGGAATGTACAATTTAAACAATATGAACTGTTATATTCAATTGGATGCAGTATGTTGTAGTGTAGTATGTAACAAGATAGGTTTTCGTGCACTAGATCTGAAATGATATATACGGATATATACGGATGTCGAATAATCGATAAAACTGAAAAACAATAATGTGGATTGCAAAATCAATCATTTTGAAGTATTATAATTCAAATAGATATAGATTATAGTATTATAGCATTATAGCATATAGCAAGATTAACTTGCCTAGAAGGATCAAAAAACGGATATGTACGGTACGTCCGACGTCGGAAAAATGTCACGACGCACGCACGGCACACGGGACGGGTCCAAGTAACGCACGAGGGTGACCACGCAGGTAAGGCACTTCCTCTGGGTTGTCTGGATCGTTGGCGACGATCCCGGCTCCGGCGAACTATGAAAAACAGAGATCAAGAATCAAAGAAAGAAAAGAAAAGAAAAGAAAGAAGAAGAGAAGAAGAGGGGAAGAAGGATTGCTCACTGGATTTGTAGGTGTTCTGTAGTTTCAGAGAGGAGGTGTGAGGGTGACGGCGAGGTCGACGGAGCTCTGGCGAGGCTAGGGTGCTCAGGTTCTGTGGTTTGGGGTTTGGGGTGTGTAGGCTGGCTCGGGTGAGCAGGGTTTTGGTGTAGGAGGGAGAACAGAGGATGGAGAGAGGGGAGGTGGTGTGATGGCGGCAAGATGAAGAGTCGTCGGCGATGAGGTAAGGTGGTGGTGTAGGTGGGTTCTTGGTGTGCGATGGGTGCTCGGGGAGAATGAAGAAGATGGCAATAGCGAGGAGGTTGCAAGGAGGAGGAAGAGGCTTGGTTGGGGTGATGAGGTGATGAGGCAGTGAGAGTTTTAGGGTTGGGGTTTGAGTTGGTGATGGGTTGAAGGTGCTCGGGGTTAAAAAGGAAGATGAAGACGAGGTATGGGGGAATTTGTTGAGGGAGGTGAGCGTAGCGCTCAGGGGATGACGCGATCCAAGGTAACCGCGAGAGGAGAGAGAGTGAGAAGCGAGAGGAGAGAGAGAGAGAGAGCGAGAGGAGAGAGAGAGAGGAGGAGAAAGAAATTTGTTGTTTAGTGGGGGGGAGAGAGAAGAGTTTGCTATAATTGTTTTGATTTTTTAAATTTTAAAAGATTTTAGTTAGTTAATTAAAAGATTTGAACTGTTAAGAAATTTGAACGGTTAAATAAATTTTAAATATTAAATAAATTTGAATTTTGGCGAGATACAAAAATATTCCAAAACATGCCCAGGTCGGGTCTAAAAATCCAGTTTTAAATATGAAAAATATATGCGACGACCAAATTTAAAAATGAATGCTCGGGTAACGAAAATGCATACCCCCAAGAACGGATGCACGTACATGCGTGTAGCCATCCAAACAAGTCCGTTTCACTGAACGGGATAGGAACAAGATACGCGGATGCTACCACGGGGTTAGGGGTATCATGCAGGCAATGCAATGTATTTTTAAAATACTTTACGTGACTTAAAATGTTATATGGTAAAAGATGCAATTCCAGATAAAATGCTAGTATGCACTAAACATGAAAATGCACCAGTCTACGTAACAAATCAAGATAATTCATGAATATGAATCAAACAAGTTTCAAGCAAGCGGGTTGGGTAGAATGCAAATACAAATGTCAAATACACTATTCACACCCAAAACACAGTAAATCAGGAAAATACCATAAATAAAGAAATACTTGAACTAGAACTGGTATAAACGAACTAGCGTGTTACATTATGCCCAACTACAAAAGAATTTCGTCCTCGAAATTTCCAAAACAAGAAAAATAAACAAATATGAAACTACAGGAAGAGATCTAGAAACTTATTTCGAATCTCGTCTTCTCGTTCTCAAGTCGATTCTCCGTGCGAGCGATTCCTCCAAGAAACAAGTACGAGAGGGATAACCTTGTTCTTAAGGATCCTTTCTCTTCGATCAACAATCGACATCGGTTGTTCCTCAAAGGTCAAATCCTCTCTTACAGTCAGCTCCGAATGATCCAGCACATGTATTTCATCTCGAACATATTTACAGAGTCGGGATACATGAAATACGTCATGAACATTCGCCAAAGATTATGGTAAAGCCAATCGGTAAGCCACTTCTCCATTACGCTCCAAAATCTCGAAGAATCGAGGACCAAGCTTGCCTTGACTCCCAAAACGAATCACTCCTTTAGCCGGTGATATCTTCAAGAATACCAGATCTCTAACAGCAAATTCTAGAGGTCTTCTCGATGTGTCGGCCCAACTCTTCTGCCGATCTTGTGCTGCCTTCATATAATTCCGGATAGTATTAACTTTTTTCACAGTTTGCACGATCAAATCCGGTCCCAACAATCTTCGTTCTCCAACATCTTCCCAACAAACATGTGAGCGACACTTATGACTATATAATACTTCGAATGGAGCCATCTGAATAGTCGTTTGAAAGCCGTTGTTGTACGAAAACTCCACCAAGTGTAGATGATCCTCCCACGAACCCTTGAAGCCTAACATGCAAGCTCTCAATATATCTTCAAGAGTTTGGATTGTTCTCTCCGACTGGCCATCTGTCTGAGGATGATAAGCTGTGCTAAATTTCAATTGAGTCCCCAAACTTTCCTGCAAACTCCTCCAGAAGTGCGATAAGAATCGGGTGTCACGGTCAGACACGATGCTCACAGGTACTCCATGCAATCTCACAATCTCTTGTATGTACCGTTCTGCGAACGCTTCCGTTGACTGACCAACTCAAAACGGTATGAAGTAAGCTTCCTTGGTCAATCGATCAACAATCACCCAAACTGCATTGTTGCCTTTTGGAATCCGCGGTAAAGCTGTCACGAAATCCATGGTTATATGTTCCCACTTCCATTTAGGAATCGGAAGTGGTTGCAATAAACCAGCAACCTTTTGATGTTCAGCCTTAACTTGCTGACACACCAAGCACTTTGCTACAAAGCGGGCTATCTCCCTTTTCATGCCTTCCCACCAGAAATGCTGTCTTCGATCGCGGTACATCTTCATGCCTCCTGGATGTACGGAATATGCAGAACTGTGCGCCTTCTTCATAACTTCTTTGCGAATGTCTCCTTTTGGCACATACAAACGGCTACCATAATGCAACGAACCATCTTCATGAATCACCAAGTCCGTTCGAAGTCCAGCTTCAACCTGTTCTCAAAACTTCTGCAATCTTGGGTCCTGTGACTGCGCTGCTTTAATATTATCAATCAACGACGACTGTACTTGCAGCTGCATCAACTATCCCGAAGAATGCGGTAGCACGATCTCCAATACGAATCTCCGAAAATCTTCGAGAAGTTCCTTCTGTGCAGTCAACATCCGAATTGCGGATAACTGACTAAGCGCATCCGGCACTACATTAACTTTCCCCGGATGGTACTTAACATCAAGATCGTAGTCAGCCATCAGCTCCAACCATTTACGCTGTCTCATGTTAAGCTCTTTCTATGTGAACGCGTACTTTAGGCTTTTGTGATCGGTGAATACTTCGACCCTTTCGCCCAATAAGTATTGTCTCCAAATTTTCAAAGAGAAAATCACTGCTGCAAGCTCCAAATCATGATTTGGGTAATTCTTTTCATGGGACTTCAACTATCTCGATGCGTAGGCTATAACCTTCCCATGCTGCATCAGAACACATCCGAAACCTTTCCCAGATGCATCGCTGTGAATCACCAATCCTTCGGAACCTTCTGGTACGGTCAAAATAGGAGCGGTTATCAATCTTTGCTTCAACGTCTCAAAAGCTGACGCACAACTATCCGTCCATACGAACGATACTTCCTTTTGCGTAAGCTTGGTCAAAGGCTCGGCCAAACGAGCAAAATTCTCCACGAACCTTCTGTAATATCCGGAAATTCCCAGAAAACTTCTGATCTCCGCTACATTCTTCGGAATTGGCCAATCTTGAACTGCTGCAATCTTCTCAGGATCAACAGCGATTCCATCTCCGGATACAGCATGCCCCAAAAACTGTAAGTCGATGTACAACACCCCACGACTTGCGGGGAGGCGGAAATATGAAAAACGATCTTGTTCTACGCTTAAACATCGACTAACCGCATGAATCGAAGCTAAACGATAACTAACATCAAACATAGAAGTTCTAAACTACTATGTAAAGGGATTATACCTAAAGAACCGTGTCCTTCGTCTTTATGAACTCCACCTCCTTTTCGGCCTTCTCCAAGTAGTAGACGATCCACCACGAGAGCTAAACTCCAAGCTTTGCCTCTAAACTTGAGGCAACTAGGTATCTTTAAGTGCTAATCAAAGTACCTAGATGAAATAGAGTATGGTTATGGATTAAGTAGTCTAACTAATCCTTGTACTCAACACATGAGAGGAGAGGATTAGGGTTTGAAGAGAGAGAGCTTGAGGAGAGAGAAGATGAACATAAAAAATGAGAAGAGAAAATGAGTTATCATAATATATATCAAGCATTTTTATTTATCAATAAAAGAAAAGAAAATGATTTACAACCATGCTTGATAAATATCTTGTGGTGATTCATCTCCATGAGTCATTAAGCAATTATGAAACATTAATGACATGGATGAATCATCCATATGACTCACTAATCTCATTCAATGTATATGCCACCTAAACCTCCTTAGTCACCATCTTCTAGAAGCTTCTCGCGCAATTACGAGAACGCTCCTCCTGTCCGTGAAAACACGGAAAAACTTTAGACTGTATAAATCCAATAACCGGATACTAGTAACTGGTTTAAACCAAAGCCGACTAGTAAAAACTGTCCGAAAAGTCGTACGTGCGTAAACACACGTATGCGTCCAAACCCTTGTCGTAAAACCATACGACCTCTATATCGTTTCGCCTGGAGTAGGGAAACTCTCTACGTGGGACTCTAGAGACTCGACTACTACGCTGGCAGTGGGTTTAACCACAGACCGCAAGCGGCACTAGCTGTACGTAACGGTCCCCAGGTAGATGTCGATAAGAAGGCCGATGAGGAAACCCATCCGAACTCCTACCGAGTCTAATGTGACAATCTCCGTACAGTCCGGTCCGTTCGTCTAAGACTATCGCATATCGGGCCTAGGGGGCGGCAAGCGTCAGTCCCCTAATAGCTGTATAAGTCGTGTCGGAGCGAAGCCCATTACACCCTGAGAAACTACTGGAACCTACCAGCAAATCTCGCTTGCCCTAGCCAGGGAATTTGCGTAATGGCTCTCTGACACAGCGCGATATCAACCCCCAATACCGGGAGAGACGAATCATGTCTAACCGCCACTGCCTCCAAGTGCTCGGGACTGCACCCAACTGCTACCTGTTTGCACGACTCCTTTGAGCCGTGGTAGGGTAGCAATCTAAGAACAGTGGGACACACTCGAGGCGAAGTAGTAGTGTCAAGTCTGCGGACTATGCTGTACTCATGTCACCTGGGAACTGTTCACTGACGACTGGTATAAAACCAACCAACAGTTCCCTGTGAGTCCTGTTCGGTGTACCCGTAACCTAACGAGCACTTGCATACTATCTCCAGTACGACGTACTGACGGCTGTGGGACAGACCATCTCCCTAACTGGGATGAGAAGCGTATACACTAGTCTACTCCGGAGTATCGATGCCCTGTCTCGATAATCCAACGACTAGGGACCTGAATAAGGATGTGCTTGTAGACTACCCAGCCCCCACTAGTGTGACTGCCATCACAATGCTGATAGTCAAGCAAGATCCTAAGAGCTCTATCAATACGTATACTCACATATTAAGATAGAAAAACCAAGTAGCATACTACTATGTTTAGCAAGACTGTTATATATATGTGAATATCCCAAGCTTCCATTAAGTAATATACAAACTAGTATGATACAATAATGGCCCCTAGGGCATATACACTAACAATCTCCCACTTGCACTAGGGCCATGTACTGGCATTTCGAAGACCGATGATCTCGAGTAGCCTCTCGAACTGAATCTGAGGTAGGGCCTTCGTGAATGGATCAGCAATGTTCTCTTCAGAAGCAACTCTCCGAACCTCGATCTCCTGACGATCAATGATCTCCCTGATCAGGTGATACCGCCTTAAGATGTGTCTGGACTTATGATGGGACCTTGGTTCCTTCGCTAAAGCTATAGCTCCGTTGTTGTCGCAATACAGAGGTATTGGATCAACTATGGTAGGAACCACCTGAAGTTCTGTTAGGAACTTCTTCATCCAGACTGCTTCTTTTGCGGCATCGCAAGCAGCTATATACTCCGCTTCCATCGTTGAGTCAGCAACGGTGTCCTGCTTGGAGCTCTTCCAGCACACCGCCCCTCCATTGAGGGTAAAGACATAACCCGACATGGACTTGGAATCGTCCTTATCACTCTGGAAGCCGGAATCAGCAAAGGCCTCTAACCTGAGGTCTTTTCTGCCGTAAACCAAGAACATCTCCTTAGTCCTTCTTAGGTACTTGAGAATGTTCTTTACTGCTATCCAGTGCTTCTCGCCTGGGTCTGACTGATACCGGCTTACCACACTCAGTGCGTAAGCTACATCTGGTCTGGTGCACAACATCGCATACATTATAGAGCCTACCGCAGAAGCGTAGGGTATAATAGACATGCGTTCCCTTTCCAAATCAGTCTTGGGAGACATCTCTTTGGAGAGGGTGATTCCGTGACAAGCCGGTAGATTACCGCGCTTAGAATCCATACTGAATCTTTTCAGTACAGTGTCGATATACCTAGACTGCGAAAGTCCCAACATCCTCTTGGATCTATCACGATAGATCCGGATCCCCAGAATGTAAGAGGCATCACCCAGGTCTTTCATGGAGAACCTGTGTGACAAGAATCCTTTGACAGATTGTAGCATAGGAATGTCATTTCCTATCAATAGAATGTCATCCACGTACAAGACGAGGAATATGACACTTCTGGCTACAACTTTACTATATATGCACGGTTCATCTGGATTTTTGATAAAGTCATATTCTTTGACTGTCTCATCAAAACAGATGTTCCAACTCCGCGATGCCTGCTTTAGTCCATAAATGGACTTAAGCAGCTTGCATACTTTCCCGCTGCTCCCACTCTGATTGAAACCCTCTGGCTGATCCATATAGACGCACTCTTCTAAATTTCCATTCAGAAAAGCCGTCTTTACGTCCATCTGCCAGATTTCATAATCATGGAAGGCAGCAATAGCAAGAAGGACCCGAATAGATTTGAGCATAGCCACTGGAGAAAATGTTTCGTCATAGTCCAAACCAGGTCTTTGACGAAAACCCTTTGTAACAAGTCTAGCCTTATAGGTTTCCACCTGTCCATCTACACCAATCTTTTTCTTGAAGATCCATTTGCATCCTATGGGTTTTACCTCATCTGGAGCAAAGTCCAAAGTCCATACTTTGTTGGTGTACCTGGAATCCATTTCGGTCCGCATTGCATCTAGCTATCGTACCGAGTCGCCGCTCTGGATGGCCTGCTGAAAGTCAGTTGGTTCATCATCATCTATGATGCAATCCTCTCTATCCCCATCTATGAGAAAACCGTAGTATCTCTCAGGCGGATGAGACGGCCTACTACTCCTGCGGAGGGGTGCGGAAATGTCCTGTTCTTCTTGAATTACTGGTTCTACCAAACTTTCAGTATTAGTTTATGGTTCTGGAATTTCTTCTAGTTCTATTTCGCCCCCACTTGATTCCTTTTCTAAAAACTGATGTTCTAGAAAATGGGCATTACGAGAAACAAAAACCTTTTGTTCCTCTGCGTAATAGATATAATATCCCTTGGAGTTCTTTGGATATCCCACAAACTTACATTTTACTGATCGTGCCTCGAGCTTGTCCACATGCTGCTTTTTAACAAAAGCTGGACATCCCCAAATCTTCATATGCTGAAGATGGGGTTTTTTCCCAGTCCACATCTGATATGGAGTGGTAGGCACAGTCTTGGTAGGAGCCCTGTTCAGAAGATATGCTGCTGATTCTAGCGCATAACCCCAAAAAGATCGCGGTAACTCATCATTACTCATCATGGATCGTACCATATCCAATAGGGTTCGATTCCGTCTCTCCAATACACCGTTATGCTGTGGAGTGTATGGAGGAGTAATCTGAGAGAGAATTCCTTTCTCTTTTAGGTAACCTAGGAACTCGGCACTCAAGTTTTCACCACCTCGATCAGATCTAAGTGTCTTGATAGTTTTGCCGGTTTGGTTTTCTACTTCATTCTTATACTCTTGGAATTTCTCAAAAGCCTCGGATTTATGTTTCATCAGATAAATGAATCCGTATCTTGAGTAATCATCCGTGAAAGTAATGAAATAGAAAAAACCACCTCTTGCATGCGTAGATATTGGACCACAAACATCGCTGTGTATGAGTCCTAAGAGCTCGCTCGCTCTTACTCCATGTCCAGTAAATGGAGTCTTTGTCATCTTTCCTTTGAGACAAGATTGACAAGTGTCATAAGTTTGATATTCGAACGAGTCCAAATATCCTTCTCTATGTAACTTAGTCAACCTTCTCTCATTGATGTGACCCAGTCTACAATGCCATAAGAAAGCTTTATTTAAATCTGGAGACTTTCTTTTTAGTGTGTTCTGGACATTGAAAATTTGGAGTTGGTTTAAAACATATATACCGTTATTTAGTGTACCGGACCCAATCAAACCATGATTAAGGTGGATGTTAACAACACCTCTTACAAACGTGAAATCATAACCTTTATTTGATAACAAGGAAACTGATATGATATTACACGTTAAGCTTGGTACAAAAAAACAGTTATGTAAAACCAAAATGTGTCCACTCGTCAATCCTAGGTGATAATCCCCAACGGACGCAGCTCCCACGCTAGCTCCGTTAGCAACCTTTAGGGTCATATCACCTTCCTTCAGCACTCTACGGTTTCTCAGTGCCTGCAATGAATTGCAAATATGAGATCCTGATCCGGTATCCAATACCCAGGAAGTAGAGTTAATTGACAGAAAATTCTCAATTACAAACACACCTGAAGTCGAAGCCACAGCTTGCTTCGGTTCCTGGTTCTTGGCGTTCCACGCCTTGCAATCTTTCTTCCAGTGCCCTTTCCTGTGACAATGGAAGCACTCATCCTGGCCCACTACCGGTACCGCAAACTTTTTCTTTCCCTTCCCTCCCACCTTACTAACACCTCCTCTAGGTTTGGTGGCGGCCTTCTTCTTCTTTCCTTTGGCCCTAGCCTTGGACACGGAAGAAGATGCACCGCCAACAAACATAGCGGGTGTTTCCCTTGTCTTCTACAAGGTGCCCTCTGCACTCCTTAACATGTTCAGGAGTTCCGGAAGTTCAACTTCTTTTCTTTGAATGTTGAAGTTCAGGATAAACTGGGCGTAGGTGTGAGGAAGGGACTGGAGAATAAGGTCTGTATAGAGCTCATTATCCAAAGTCGTCCCAAAGTCTGCGAGCTCTTCAATATAGCCGATCATCTTTAGGACATGTTCTCCTACCGATGACCCGACAGCCAACCTCGCTCGAAACAAGTTCTTAGAGGTCTCGTATCTTGCTATACGAGATTGCTCTCCATAAAGTTCCTTTGTATGGAGAAATATGCCATCTAGGTCCATATCCTCGTGCCTCCTCTGATATTCATTGTTCATCGAGGCAAGCATGATGCACTTGGCTTTCGCGCAATCGAAATCCCAGGTTTTGCGGATTTCCTTATCCGCATTATTGGATTTGGGACCAGGGACAGCAGGTGCCGTAGCAGTGAGGACGTACCCCAATTTGTCATAGGTCAAAGCCATTTTGACATTCCGCAGCCAATCTTTATAGTTTGGCCCTGTCAGTATATTTTTCTCTAAAAGTAACTTAAGTCCAGTCATTTTCAGGGTCGCTGCAATTAGGAGAGAGAGAAGAAAACTTTTTAGCATGATGCTCTTGCAAGTTTAGAGTGGTTTTAAGTTTATCTAAACTGGATGGCTCCCACTGTTTCTCGAATCCTTCCTCAAACCATAAAAGAAGAATTAGCCAGGACTATTCTCACCGTACAATACTTGCTTAACCGTTCAGCCAGGCTAGTGTCGATACTTCGAGGGAGGTTTTCCAACGCTTTCGCGAAGTTCCTTAATTAAATAACCTCTTTTCTCTGGGGGCGTAACCCCGCGGACACCTTTCTTGACACCTACTTGGTTTATAGCATTGATCGTTAAGTGACGAATCTCCTGATAAGTAGCATATACTCACAGTAGGATCGGGATCCAAATATCATCGTATGATAATGTTGAAGGAATGCTACCAACATTCATCAAACTCCAAATGGTATGCATCTCTTTGCAAATTTCAGTTTCTTTAGAAATTCCCGATATAAGTTTTTGCCCCATGCTCTTATGACCTTGGCTTTGGTCAAAATGTCATAAGTCACATGTCAAGTTCTACCCGTCATTATCTTGTCAATTTGAACCCATCCGTATATACCCCTGACTTTGGTCAAATGATAATACGACTGTCCCAAACCAACTCATCTATCTTATGCAACAAATGAAAACCCAGCAGCTACCAAACACTATGTCTTGACTTTGGCCAAAATGCATAGCTTGAATACTACTGAATACCCAAATGAAATGACGGAGGGCTACGAATGGTTTTGGCGAAATCGTGAACGTAGTGAACTTGATATAACCGAAGGAACCTGATAGCTTTTAAAAGGAGTGGTTAAAGCTCCACATTTAAAAATATCTGTTTTTAAAATTAACCGAGTGGTTTCTTTTAAATTGTTCCAACGATTAAACTTTTGGTTTATTTCTTTGCATTATAAATAATGCGTCCCATCATTAACCTATCATTGCAGAAAACAACGAAAATACAACGTGCTCTTATGCCATCTGCATTCGCCACGGGGTCCCGTCATCACCCGTTAGGTTACTTAACTAACGACAGAGCGGGGGCTGGGCTAGCGCGGGTGTAAAACATAAGTGACGTCTAAATAGCTATCATATATAGATATTGTACATTCGTCAGACGCAATAATAGGCATTCCGGATCACAGATGAACTTTATTGGATTTGCAAGTAATCCGTGTTTGTTTTGAGCCTGCAACAAAAAACGGATTACACAGTTGTGATGAATAGCCATTACCCCACTCAAGACCCCAACGGGTACGGCAAACTACCCGCCCGGCAGTTTATACACCCCTCCTTGGGTCTGTCCTAGGAGCAAAAATAGTAAAATGAAATAATACAACGGTGGCTACAACCGCCACCTGGATGTGCCCCGCAAAATAATATTACAACAAATTACATTTACATCAAATGAATTAAATAATAACCCATCACATAACCCCGGCTATACATCACAACAGTCCAACACAGTTCATATACACAAACAGATAAAATCCATTACAGAAATATGCAACCCCCTGCCAACCGACATACTAGCAGTTAGGGGAGGTTTACGAACACATTATACAAACACAGATATAATCCAACAAGCAAATACCGTATAATTTCGATCGATTAAACACATTTAATTTTGCTCCAATACTTCTCTGTAAATCTGAAACCTGAGCAAAAATAAAAAATTCCAGAAAATACCAAATATCACAGAGAACCAACACAGGAAAATTGGGTTCATGAATCGGCAACTCGGCGGCGGAAGCGCGGCGGATCGGTGGGATCCGCCGCGGTTCCGCGGCGCTTTAGCCGATTCATGGGCCCAATTTTCTTGGGTGTTCTACTACTGTCATTTAGAGCTATCTGAACCTCCCTGAAAAATTTTTGGACTTCATTTAAAAATCGACAGAAACTCATGATATCGGGGTTTTCCGGTTTCGTTTTTTTCGTTCGAAATTCATACAATTTTGCTAGTGAGTTATTTATTGTTTAGCGAGGCTCTGATACTACTGTAAGTCGATGTACAACACCCCACGACTTGCGGGGAGGCGGAAATATGAAAAACGATCTTGTTCTATGCTTAAACATCGACTAACCGCATGAATCGAAGCTAAACGATAACTAACATCAAACATAGAAGTTCTAAACTACTATGTAAAGGGATTATACCTAAAGAACCGTGTCCTTCGTCTTTATGAACTCCACCTCCTCTTCGGCCTTCTCCAAGTAGTAGACGATCCACCACGAGAGCTAAACTCCAAGCTTTGCCTCTAAACTTGAGGCAACTAGGTATCTTTAAGTGCTAATCAAAGTACCTAGATGAAATAGAGTATGGTTATGGATTAAGTAGTCTAACTAATCCTTGTACTCAACACATGAGAGGGGAGGATTAGGGTTTGAAGAGAGAGAGCTTGAGGAGAGAGAAGATGAACATAAAAAATGAGAAGAGAAAATGAGTTATCATAATATATATCAAGCATTTTTATTTATCAATAAAAGAAAAGAAAATGATTTACAACCATGCTTGATAAATATCTTGTGGTGATTCATCTCCATGAGTCATTAAGCAATTATGAAGCATTAATGACATGGATGAATCATCCATATGACTCACTAATCTCATTCAATGTATATGCCACCTAAACCTCCTTAGTCACCATCTTGTAGAAGCTTCTCGCGCAATTACGAGAACGCCCTTCCTGTCCGTGAAAACACGGAAAACTTTAGACTGTATAAATCCAATAACCGGATACTAGTAACTGGCTTAAACCAAAACCGACTAGTAAAAACTGTCCGAAAAGTCGTACGTGCGTAAACACACGTATGCGTCCGAACCCTTGTCATAAAACCATACGACCTCTATATCGTTTCGCCTGGAGTAGGGAAACTCTCTGCGTGGGACTCTAAAGACTCGACTACTACGCTGGCAGTGGGTTTAACCACAGACCGCAAGCGGCACTAGCTGTACGTAACGGTCCCCAGGTAGATGTCGATAAGAAGGCCGATGAGGAAACCCATTCGAACTCCTACTGAGTCTAATGTGACAATCTCCGTACAGTCCGGTCCGTTCGTCTAAGACTATCGCATATCGGGCCTAGGGGGGCGGCAAGTGTCAGTCCCCTAATAGCTGTATAAGTCGTGTCGGAGCGAAGCCCATTACACCCTGAGAAACTACTGGAACCTACCAGCAAATCTCGCTTGCCCTGGCCAGGGACTTTGCGTAATGGCTCTCTGACACAGCGCGATATCAACCCCCAATACCGGGAGAGACGAATCCTGTCTAACCGCCACTGCCTCCAAGTGCTCGGGACTGCACCCAACTGCTACCTGTTTGCACGACTCCTTTGAGCCGTGGTAGGGTAGCAATCTAAGAACAGTGGGACATACTCGAGGCGAAGTAGCAGTGTCAAGTCTGCAGACTATGCTGTACTCATGTCACCTGGGAACTGTTCACTGACGACTGGTATAAAACCAACCAACAGTTCCCTGTGAGTCCTGCCCGGTGTACCCGTAACCTAACGAGCACCTGCATACTATCTCCAGTACGACGTACTGACGGCTGTGGGACAGACCATCTCCCTAACTGGGATGAGAAGCGTATACACTGGTCTACTCCGGAGTATCGATGCCCTGTGTCGATAATCCAACGACTAGGGACCTGAATAAGGATGTGCTTGTAGATTACCCAGCCCCCACTAGTGTGACTGCCATCACAACGCTGGTAGTCAAGCAAGATCCTAAGAGCTCTATCAATACGTATACTCACATATTAAGATAGAAAAACCAAGTAGCATACTACCATATTTAGCAAGACTGTTATATATATGTGAATATCCCAAGCTTCCATTAAGTAATATACAAACTAGTATGATACAATAATAGCCCCTAGGGCATATACACTAACAAAAACTTCACTTCTTCAAGCCAAAATTCGTACTTGCTCATCTTCGCATATAATCTTTCTTGCCTTAATGTCTGCAGTGCGATCTTCAAGTGTTCTGCATGCTCTTCTAGGCTCCTCGAGTAGACCAGAATATCATAGATAAACATCACTATAAACTGGTCCAAGAATGGTGAAAAGATTCGGTTCATCAAGTCCATAAATATCGCCGGTGCATTCGTGACTCCAAATGGCATCACTAAATACTCATAATGTCCATATCGAGTTCGGAATGCAGTATTGCAAATATCCTCTGATTTAACTCGGACCTGATAATATCCGGATCGCGAATCCAGTTTCGAGAATACTCTCGCGCCACTAAACTACTCGAACAATTCGCCAATGCGAGAGATCGGGTACTTGTTCTTAATAGTCACCCGGTTTAATTCTCGATAATCGATGCACATCCTTCTTGTGCCATCTTTCTTCTTGACTAGAAGGAGTGGAGCTCTCCAAGGTGAATTGCTGCTGCGAATCCAACCCTTCTCATGTAATTCAGTAACCTGCTTCTTGACTTCTTCCAACTCCACTGATGCCATCGGATAGTACGCCTTTGAGATTGGCGCTGCACAAGGAACAAGATCAATCGCGAACTCTACATCCCGTTTGGCGGTAAGCCCGAGATGTCCTCAAACACGTCCATGAACTCTTGAACTACAGCTGGCGCTTCCTCCTTATCAACTTCCATCGACGAAAGAACACTGTTTGTCGGCCTAGCCCTAAACTCGACTGGCCCGACAGAACTGCTTCCTCCAGCAAAAACAAACTCCGGATGTTCGGGAATCTGGAAAATCACTTTCTTTGCCCTACAATCAATGTGAGCGTGGAAAGTGCCGAGAAAATCCATTCCCAAGACAACTTCATAACTGCCAGGTATCGGTCACCAAGAAATCTGCAAAACATGAACTGGTAAGCAATGAACTGAGAAAACCAAGGTAATAAAACGACCATGAAATAAGGAAATGAATCAAGACCAGGACTCCAAGTTACTTAAATAGAGTACCGCATTGTAACCATGCTGCAGTTCATAGTTACAATCATATAACTCCGTTCAAGTCGTCCAAATCCTAGTATCAGAATCAAAGGAATAGGACGGAAGAAACAATAGGGAACCAAAAGAAATTCAACGCGAGATGCAAAGTTGTCTGCATATCATCAAGACGAGAGTCAAGAAAAAGATAAGATTCAAGAATCATTAGAACAATGTGGCAGGACATGTTCCTAATTACAGGTTTTCTGATTCGTGTATTGGGTCCAATACCCAACTACAAAAAGAATCAAACCCGATTAACCTAAATCCTATGGCTCTGATACCAAACAAACCCTATCACGCCCTACTTCCTAGAGTGCGCTAAGATCGGCACGTGACAGAGCCAACCATGCTACCTGTGGCTAGGAAAGATCCCTCCACAGTCACATTACGGCTGTCTAGAGATATCAAGAACAGTAGAAAAAATAAAACAACTATCTAATACATGTCCATGAACCAGAATAACGAGTCAAGAAATAATATGCGGAAGCAAAAGATTCAAATACAAAAATAATCTGGAATGTACGTCCCATAATACGGGCTCACATCAGGAATGGAAATACTGAAAGGAAACTAAATTAAACTAATAACAGGTCTTCACTGTTCGGCCTGTTGATCAAAATACTCTTGGACTGCCTGCTACAAGGATAATGGATCTGGGCCATGCAAAACCCAGACGTCAGTGCGCCATAAAATCAATAATTTTAAGCAAGTAGGATGAAATGAAATATGCAGGCATGAAGTATAAACAAGTTATCAGGAAATAAATAGTAACATGAATAAAGATCAGTGAACATGATATAAATGGGTGAAGTGCAGTAAGTAGTCCAAACTGTGTTATAGGGTTATCTACTCTAAAGTCCTTTGAAATCAATTAATGTAATTCTCAGCATAACACATCGGTCTATGCCCCGTTCAACCCCACGGGACCACGGTAAAAGGATAATAGACTGTGAGTCTATGTCCCGTTCAACCCCACAGGACCACGGTAAAAGTATAATAGCCCTTTGAGTTACGTTCGACTACTTGATTTCCCCATACCCCCAAGTTATGTGTGTAAGTCAGGTATTGATAAATCTGGAGCTAATGCCAACATAGGATCAAACAGGTACAGGTTTGTCTGTATAGACAATAGGATATGTCCATAGGGACAACAGGTCAAGATTTGTCGGCATTAGTAACAAGATCAGGTATCAAGTCAAGCTGTGGTATATCAGGTCATATCAAGTAGTGCACATGTATCAAGTTATGTCAAGTAGTGTATTAGGTCATGTCAGGTAGTGCACGAGTATCAAGCGGGTGCTCATAATCAAACTATCATAAGTATGGGTGCACAAAATCAAGTATGGAGTACTAATATAATAATAAAATGAAATAATGTGACATGGTATGCAAATAGATATAAAATCCATGATATAGATGCACAATATCGATTAGGGTTACCTTTAATAGTTCTAATATTAATTAGAATGCACTTTATTAAACATGGGGTATTAAAATAACAGTATTAGGTTATTAATGAGATCTGTAAATGCAGCTATATATGTACTATATGATATTGATGCAAACGGATATCAAATAACCGTAGAATGATAAACTGGTAAATACGGAATGTACAATTTAAACAATATGAACTGTTATATTCAATTGGATGCAGTATGTTATAGTGTAGTATGTAACAAGATAGGTTTTCATGCACTAGATCTGAAATGATATATACGGATATATACGGATGTCGAATAAACGATAAAACTGAAAAACAATAATGTGGATTGCAAAATCAATCATTTTGAAGTATTATAATTCAAATAGATATAGATTATAGTATTATAGAATGTAGCAAGATTAACTTGCCTAGACGGATCAAGAAACGGATATGTACGGTACGTCCAACGTCGGCAAAATGTCGCGACGCACGCACGGCACACGGGACGGGTCCAAGTAACGCGCGAGGGTGATCATGCAGGTAAGGCACTTCCTCTGGGTCTTCTGGATCGTCGGTGACGATCCTGGCTCCGGCGAACTATGAAAAACAGAGATCAAGAATCAAAGAAAGAAAAGAAAAGAAAAGAAAAGAAAGAGGAAGAGAAGAAGAGGGGAAGGGGGATTGCTCACTGGATTCGTAGGTGTTCTGTGGTTTCAGAGAGGAGGTGTGAGGGTGACGACGAGGTCGACGGAGCTCCGGTGAGGCTAGGGTGCTCGAGTTCTGTGGTTTAAGGTTTAGGGTGTGTAGGCTGGCTCGGGTGTGCAGGGTTTTGGTGTAGAAGGGAGAACAGAGGATGGAGAGAGGAGAGATGGTGTGATGGCAACGAGGTGAAGAGTCGTCGGTGATGAGGTGAGGTGGTGGTGTAGGTGGGTTCTTGGTGTGCAGTAGGTGCTCGGGGAGAATGAAGAAGATGGCGATGGAGAGGAGGTTACAAGGAGGAGGAGGAAGCTTGGTTGGGGTGATGAGGTGATGAGGCAGTGGGAGTTTTAGGGTTGGGGTTTGAGTTGGTGATGGGTTGAAGGAGCTCGGGGTTAAAAAGGAAGATGAAGACGAGGTATGTGGGAATTTGTTGAGGGAGGTGAGCGTAGCGCTCAGGGGGTGACACGATCCAAGGTTACCGTGAGAGGAGAGAGAGTGAGAAGCGAGAGGAGAGAGAGGAGGAGAAAGAAATTTGTTGTTTAGTGGGGGGAGAGAGAGAGAAGAGTTTGCTATAATTGTTTTGATTTTTTAAATTTTAAAAGATTTTAGTTAGTTAATTAAAAGATTTGAACTGTTAAGAAATTTGAACGGTTAAATAAATTTTAAATATTAAATAAATTTGAATTTTGGCGAGATACAAAAATATTCCAAAACATGCCCAGGTCGGGTCTAAAAATCCAGTTTTAAATATGAAAAATATATGCGACGACCAAATTTAAAAATGAATGCTCGGGTAACGAAAATGCATACCCCCAAGAACGGATGCACGTACGTGCGTGTAGCCATCCAAACAAGTCCGTTTCACTGAACGAGACAGGAACAAGATGCGCGGATGCTACCACGGGGTTAGGGGTATCATGCAGGCAATGCAATGTATTTTTAAAATATTTTACATGACTTAAAATGTTATATGGTAAAAGATGCTATACCAGATAAAATGCCAGTATGCACTAAACATGAAAACGCACCAGTCTACGTAACAAGTCAAGATAATTCATGAATATGAATCAAACAAGTTTCAAGCAAGCGGGTTGGATAAAATGCAAATAAAAATGTCAAATACACTATTCGCATCCAAAACACAGTAAATCAGGAAAATATCATAAATAAAGAAATACTTGAACTAGAACTGGTATAAACGAACTAGGGTGTTACACACACTACGGCGGACAACCTAAGAAAAATTGACTTAGGGAAGAAAAATGAGCCGAGGCGAACATTCGTCAGTAAGCATCTATCTAAAAAATGGGTAGCCACGTTATAAGACGTGCTCATGTAATATAAAGACTATTTCGAATAGAGCTATTCCGAAATGCCAGGTCTAGATCTAAAGGTGGCAGTACATAAACTGGCCATATCGCCGGACATAAAGCCAGTCAAATAGATGCCAAAAAGAATACGGCTCGAACTTGGGATGAGTATCAACGCTGAAGTTGAGAAAATAATCAACTACGGCTTCATCTAAGAAGTTCAATATCCCGACTGGATCGCTGGTATCGTTCCGGTGATGAAGAAAAATAGGACGGTGCGCATCTGCGTGGACATTCGGGACCTCAACAAAGCTTGCCCGAAGGATGATTTCCCAGTACCTTTTACAGAGCCGATGATCGATAACACGTCTACCAATGAGGTCTTCTCTTTCATGGATGGATCTTCAGGATACAACCAAATAAAAATGCATCCTTAAGACAAAAAACATACCGCCTTCCGGACTCCGCTGGGCATATTCTGCTATAATGTGATGCCTTTAGGTTTAAAGAACGCTGGCACTACCTACCAGAAGGCCATGACGAAGATCTTCGATGACCTCATCCATGAGATTATTGAATGCTACATCAACGACCTTATGGTGAAGAGCAAGTCTTATGAGGAACATTGGGAACATATAAACATAGTGTTCCAACGTCTTCGGAAGTATAATCAAAAGATAAATCCTCTAAAATGCGTGTTTGGAGTCTTCTCAGGCAAATTCCTAGAATTCATCATACGGCACTGTTCAGACCATAATATTGCATTATTATATTCCCCATTCTTATTCGTTTTATAAATAAACGGGTGCTTTTGATGCATGTCTGCTATATTTTACAGGTTACAGGTTCTTGGAGCGAAAACAGTGAAAAAGATAAAAGACGATGCAAAAGTAGGACTTTAACCAATAAACAAAAGACTCTTGACCAAGCCTACATAAGGATCAGTTCACAAAGAAAGATTCAAGACGTCGACTCAAAGCGAACGGTTAAAATTCACTACAGGTATTCACTGGAAGATCTGGAGAAGACCCAGAAGCTAAATGGAGAAAAGAACCATAGAAACAAGAAGAAAAAGCCAACAAGGAGCAGTACAGAAAAATTCAAGCAGCAAAACCATACTTTGGCCGCGGAACCGCAGCCAAAGCATGCCTTTGGCTGCGGAACCGCGGCCGGGTAGAGCCCGTGTCGGCGCGGAGTTTTTTGGCTGTGTGCGTATTATTGACTAGGTCGTTTCTTAGGGGTATTTTTGTAATAGCAGATGTGCGAGTCATTGTAACCCTAAGGTTTCCTATCTTCTATAAATAGGAACTCTAAAGATTGTAAATCTTATGCCTCCTTTTAATAATAAAATACAGATCTCTTTATGGAGAGCATCGGTGTTTCTTTTCAATTCATGAATTCAGATCTGACAAACCTGCGTTGATGATTGGAGAGATGCATCTGTAAGTAGATTTAATTCCTTGCTCTAGTTTAGATTTCAATTCTTTGCCCTAGGTAGATTTAATTTCTTGCCGTAGATAAATTGTTTAGAGTTAGATTTGGGGAAGAATTTTGAGAGATGAGATCTCTCATCCCTTTCTTACCTATAATATATTTTCAATAGGACCCCATGCATACACGCACACACCGCGCCCTACGGCATCCTACCCCTCGAGGTAGCGGTGACACCGTAGTGTAAAGGCCCGGTTGCGCGCGTTTTCCATGGAGGTTAGGGTAAGGATCTCTAACGGAAGGACAAGAACCTAGAGGAAGGAACACCTTCCCGAATGGATCTAATCCCCTTTATTGATAATTACCATAACTCCTCACAGATCCTCATTCGGGTGTAGAAAGCGTTGAGATTTACCTGCATTTCCAAACCATCCCTAAACCTAACCCTAGCAAGAATAGATCTAGATAATCATAGATAGAATAATTTAGGTTTTTAGATTTAATAACCAATCCGAACACCCTTCGGAATTAACTTGTTAGAGTGACTAGGAGATTCACAAAATCCCTGTGGACTGACCCGTACTCACCGGCTAGCTACCAAGCGACGCCGTTCTTGATTGCGGTTAATAGATGGTTTTTGAGACAAATCAAATGGCGCCGTTGCCGGGGATGGCGTGTTATTTCCTTTTTGCAATTTCGGGTTAATCAAAATTCAAAAAGTCAAAAAAATCTGAAAAATAAAAAAATATAAAAATATATCATCTGTTATTTTTGGGAAGGGTATTTTTGTGTGAATTTTGCAGGTTCTACGAACAAATTCGGATCTGGAAATCTACATAGATCAAAACAGCAAATATCAAATCCAAACAAACAGAGGAATATCACAATAGACAACAGAAGAAATTTTGAGGACCGAGTCAAACAAGAAGAATCGCGGTGATCTGGTCCCAAAAAAAACAAAAAAAAATTCCGCGCGACCCCATTCCGGCCGCGGAACCGCCGCTCTAGTCTACCTGCGACCGCGGAACCGCCGCGTTTTGGTCGAAAAAAAGGGCAGAAGCGCGGTAAAAAAAAATCTTTAAGTCTTCTGATCTCCTCCTCTGCAAATCTCTGATATCTCCTCTGAAAAATCTCCTGCAGGATTCTTTGCGCTTAAAAATCTTTCCCCTTCCAAATAACAATCTTGTGCAGGATTTTTGCGCCTCTCTTAAAATAGAAATTAATTGCAAGTAATATTTTTTGTTTTGCATATCTTTTATCGAAAATCTTTTTGCAAAATTTCCAAATAAAGAGCAAGCGGAAAAAGGAAAATTTTAATTAGAAAACTTGCAAACTTTGAAATTCACAAAAAAGATTTGATTGCAAGTGATTTACTGTTTTGCATATCTTTAATCGGATTTTAAGGGGCTTTTGACCAATTCAAATTGGGTGGGAATTTAATCACCCTTCCCAGGACCCCAGAAATCACATAAGGCATATGCATTGACCATCTATTAATTAAAAAATTCTAGACTCAGCCTTAAGGACTTCGAGCTCAATAGGACAGAGGACTAGTTATAGGCATCAGCCGTTTATCCTAACCTGACTTTGCGGTGTCTAGGAAAGTGTGTCAAGGCAAGTGGTTACTTAATTAGGACCGCTACTTATAGCGGGGAGCCTCCCACTTACCTGGCGCTTACCTGGCCGCAATTGGCGATGAAGAGGCTGTTTGAGGTACTATTTCTAGCCCTTTGGAACAGTTAGGAGCTGTCTAGCTGACCTAGGTGACCCTAGATCTAGGTCTGATTGTGCATTTCTGGTTAATTGCATTTGTGTCTAAGCCCTTTATCGAAAAAAAATTTTGCAAACAGTTTCAAATAAAGAAAAAGAAAAAAAAAGGAAATTTTTTATAAAAACTTGCAAAACTTTTGTCGCTAAGAAATCCTTGCACCCCACTTGCACCACCTACCTTCTTTCTTCTATCATGGGTACCCCACATCATAAATCTCTTGCAGAACTTTGGTATCCCGAACCTAACTTTGCGTCGTACGTCAATTGTTTCGGTCGATTTAAGGAAGATCCTTTCGTGCCCAAAATATCTTTGAAAGATCAAATAGAAGCGTCTAGGAGAAACAGTTCGACTTTGCAACCCACTTTGTGTCAACCAAGTCAACCTTTACCACATTCATATGTTGATACCACTTTTTCAAGTCCTGCTGTAACTCCTAAACCGATGTCCATTGCTGAGCATATCGCTCAATCTCGTAGCCGATCTTTCATCCCTCTCCCCTCATCTAGTTCTAGGAATCAACAAATCCATCCACCTTTTTATCCACATGTTGATCCTAATCCTGTCAAACCATCCACTTCCTACCAGTCCTACCCGACTTTCCCACCTTCACTAGACCCTGTTTCTACACAGCCTTTTGGGAGTTTCACGTATCCAAACAATTTCGAATCTTTTCCCGAAACCCCTTCACAACCCATGTCTAGTCTAGAACAGTCGTTGGAGGCGCACATCGCAGCAACAAACAAAATGGTAAGGAATGTGGATGCGTCCATTGCCGCCCTTAGACAACCTAGTGAACCGGTAGCTAGTTTCCAACTAGCTTCAAATTTTTCAATGTATGAGGAGGCGGTTGGACATAGTGAGAATTTGAGAGGAGCGAGTGAGTTCTATACATTTCCAAATCAAACCTACCCATACCCAATTGAAGCCCACAACTCCGGTTTTCCATCGATTGTCCCAAATGATTCACCAGTTGAAAATAAAGACGAGTTGTGTAATTTTGTAGTGCTTGATTTGCCAAATTGTGAAGAACCCCTTTCGGGTGAAACCACACCTAATCCTTTCAATCTTTACACCTCCAATCTAGAACCGGAATTGATAAATATCCATGCTTTTGATGAGGTGTCAAAAAATATTGATTTTCACTTGATTAAGGATATAGACGCCGGGAATATTTTGGATGATGAACCCGTAGATTTATTTGATATTTTATGTCCAATTCATCATCCCGAGTCATTAAATGTTTCTCCCGAACTTCATATGCGTCTTGATTTAGATGATAATGGCATGGATGAGTTAAATATTGAGAAGAATTATGAGGATAGTATTAAGGATAGTATTGAGGATAATATTGAGGTTGAACCATTTTTGTTTAATGTGTCGGATTTTCCAATTCATCCTCCTACTGTTACACTTCCTAAATCAAACACCCTCCTTTCCATCGTTCCGACCACGCACAAGATCACGCTTGACAACTGTGAGCTTGAAAACTTTTCCTTTAAATCTGACACAGTTGTCACAGCCGATGACACTTACGAGTGTTTCACTTTTTCGGACGATGTTGAAGTCTCACCGCCCGAGTTTGAGTCCTTTGAATTTTCAGATGAGTTAGTTGAACCATCAGACTCAGTTGCTTACAGTCGTTTCGAACCATTGATGGAATCCTTCAACTTCGAGACAGATTACTTAGGTGAGATTACGACTATCCCTAAATCACTCCCTTTCGTCCTTCCTATCGTTCCGACCGTACAAGAGACCGTTACGCTTTCATCTCCAATACCAAGTTCGGTGTACCCATGCTTTCTTGCGAATCTTGAGGGATTTGACCCCATTTCACGACGAGTTGATAGATTAGCACAATCGTTTTAACACATCGGTCATCAAAAATTGTGCTAATTTATTCACTCGATTTACACCCTCAACATCGCGCGACCTTTCTTTCTCTTTTCCGCCCTTCTTCTCCTCCACCGAGACCATATTCCACCCTTCTTCCCATTCGGTCTCGTGCGCTTCTCATTTCTTTCCTTTACATCCCATTCTTTCACCAACCTTACCATTACCACGATAAGATCTTTGAATGGTTGGTGCTAACCTTTGGCTTATGTAAGGCCAAGCTTAAATTTGGGGGGAACCTTGTTGCATATATGTATATATATTTTTTGTTTTCTTTTTCTAAAAAAAATAAAAAATATTTTCAAAACATTAAAAAAAATATTAATTTTTTTTTATAAATAAATAAACAGGGGAGTGCCGGCATTTTGACCCTCTTGGTGTAGCATGACAGTGAGGACACTGTCAAGTTCAAGTTTGGGGGTATGCTCGGTACGTCTTCTTCCTTCGCATTCATTTGTACATATTTTTGCATTTGCATATTTATTTGAAAACCCATAAAAATTGAAAATTTTTGAAAAATTATAAAAATTATTGTATTCAATTTTGGCTTATTTGACTTGAGTTTGACAAATAGGTTAACTGGCTAGGAACAACTAGATCTTAGACTTAGTAAATTAAAAACCCTAAAAATAACCTTCCTTAAAATTTAACGGTAGAAAGTATATGCCTTTATAGTTTATTTAGAAATAGGCAAATGTTGGGTTCAGTTCTTGGGCTAAGTTGAAACAAAGGAATAGTATTGATAATTTTATTAGAGAGTTTGAAAAATAGTTCCTAGCTTAAGTCTAGATTCTGAAAATGTATACCCTACAATTTGCACAATCACGCACCTTGAAACTTGGAATAGTAGAAGAGACCTTGATATGCTCTTGTCTGAAGTCCTTAGTACGAAGAAAATAAAAGAAAAAATGTGTGAATAAAGAATAAGAAAAATGGACACTGGTTTTTGTGATTACTTAAGGCTGCAAAAATAGAAAAATATTTAGCGAGGGTGCTTCGTCACCTAGTGCCTTAGACCAACTGGTTTTGGAGTCACTGCTAAAAAGCCTTGGGTGTTGCAAGACTAGAAATTACGCTTTAAAGTGCAAACGCATCTTGTAATCGGTCGTTGGTACCTCAAGAAGTATTAACGGTCGCATGAAGGATGTGTAAGTAAAATTCAATTAAATTCACCAACTAATAAGTGCTTTGGACAACGGACAAGGGTATGATTGCTTGATTTTAATTTCCAAGTGTAGGGGTGATTTATACACACACGTGGGGATATGCGATTGGAGTTTAGATAAGAAAGAGGAGTGAAGAATAGAACTTATATCTTTAGTAGAGTTGATAGAAATTCCTAAGTGGAGATGGAACCCTAGAAGGAAAACTTAAGAAATGCCGAAAGCTATGTAAGTCTACAGAACATATATAATCTTAAGTTAAATAATGAGGAAGTGTAAAGAATATGGGTGGATAATTTGCGGGTCGACGATAATAGAATTCCTTGTTAGAAAACCTAATTGGAGAACAAAAGTCGAAAAGCCAAATTGATAGGATTCTGTGGGTGTAATCCGCTGAAAACCCTCAGGAGACAACACTCCTCCTACTAGGGACACCTAGAGGTTTAACGGCTTGTTGCACGAGCTCAGTGCAATCGCGTTTCCCTGCGAAAGTGTGGTTAGGATTTTAGAGAATAAAAAAAAATAAGTTTGCTCGAGGACGAGGAAAAGATAAGTTTGGGGGTATTTGTTCATACCATAATATTGCATTATTATATTACCCATTCTTATTCGTTTTATAAATAAACGGGTGCTTTTGACGCATGTTTGCTATATATTATAGGTTACAGGTTCTTGTAGCGAAAACAGTGAAAAAGATAAAAGACGATGCAAAAGTAGGATTTTAACCAATAAACAAAAGACTCTTGACCAAGCCTACATAAGGATCAGTTCACAAAGCAAGATTCAAGACGTCGACTCAAAGCGAACGGTTAAAGTTCACTACAAGTATTCACTGGAAGATCTGGAGAAGACCCAGAAGCTAAATGGAGAAAAGAACCATAGAAACAAGAAGAAAAAGCCAACAAGGAGCAGTACAGAAAAATTCAAGCAGCAAAACCACACTTTGGCCGCGGAACCGCGGCCCGCGGCCGAGTAGAGCCCGTGTCGGCGCGGAGCTTTTTGGCTGTGTGCGTATTGTTGACTAGGTCGTTTCTTAGGGGTATTTTTGTAATAGCAGATGTGCGAGTCATTGTAACCCTGGGGTTTCTTATCTTCTATAAATAGGAACTCTAAAGATTGTAAATCTTATGTCTCCTTTTAATAATAAAATACAGATCTCTTTATGGAGAGCATCGGTGTTTCTTTTCAATTCATGAATTCAGATCTGACAAACCTGCGTTGATGATTGGAGAGATGCATCTGTAAGTAGATTTAATTCCTTGCTTTAGTTTAGATTTCAATTCTTTGCCCTAGGTAGATTTAATTTCTTGCCGTAGATAAATTGTTTAGAGTTAGATTTGGGGAAGGATTTTAAGAGATGAGATCTCTCATCCCTTTGTTACCCATAATATATTTTCAATAGGACCCCATGCATACACGCACACACCGCGCCCTACGGCATCCTACCCCTCGAGGTAGCGGTGACACCGTAGTGTAAAGGCCCGGTTGCGCGCGTTTTCCATGGAGGTTAGGGTAAGGATCTCTAAAGGAAGGACAAGAACCTAGAGGAAGGAACACCTTTCCGAATGGATCTAATCCCCTTTATTGATAATTACCATAACTCCTCACAGATCCTCATTCGGGTATAGAAAGCGTTGAGATTTACCTGCATTTCCAAACCATCCCTAAACCTAACCCTAGCAAGAATAGATCTAGATAATCATAGATAGAATAATTTAGGTTTTTAGATTTAATAACCAATCCGAACACCCTTCGGAATTAACTCGTTAGAGTGACTAGGAGATTCACAAAATCCCTGTGGACCGACCCGTACTCACCGGCTAGCTACCAAGCGACGCCGTTCTTGATTGCGGTTAATAGATGGTTTTTGAGACAAATCAGGCACCGGGGTATCGAAATAGATCCCTCAAATATGAAGACGATTACGGAAATGCCCACACCAAGAACTCTCAAACAGTTGCGATCTATTCAAGGAAAGCTCGCGTATATCCGGCAGTTCATAGCCAATCTCTCCGGAAAATGTCGTCCCTACAGCCATCTAATGAAGAAGGGGACTCCGTTCGTCTGGGATCAAAAGTGCCAAAATGCACTAGACGAAATCAAGCAATGCCTACAAAATCTGCCAGTATTGACCGCTCCGGTTAAGGGAAAACCTCTTATCCTATATACAACAGCCCTTAAGGGTTCTCTAGGCGCGCTATGGGAAGAAGAGAACGATCAGGGAAAGGAGAGAGCTTTTTACTATTTGAGCCGAGTTCTCATAGAGGCAGAAAACAACTACTCCCCCATCGAAAAGCATTGCCTGACACTGATCTTCGCGATAACGAAGCTCAGACATTACGCCTTGGTATATGAGGTCCATCTCATAAAGGTGGATCCTCTCAAATATCTGATGTCAAGGGCCATATTAACAGGAAGGCTTGCTAAATGGGCCCTCCTCCTAATGTAGTTAATGTAGTTCTCGATAATGTATCGACCTCTCAAAGTAGTGAAAGGCCAGGCCATCGCCGACTTTCTTGCCAAGCATCCGATACCAGCCGACTCCTCCTTAAATTGCAAGTTGTCGGATGAACATGCGTTCGACATAATTGAAGGAGAGAAGGAAGAAAATGATCCATGATGGGAACTCTATTTTGATGGAGCATCTTCCATGAAGAGGCGAAAGCAAAACACCCCCATAATCAAAGTCGGGGTGGGTCTTATTTTCGTGACTCCACAAGGAGGGATAATGCGTTACGCCCTTTCCTTAATGGAGCCGAGGACTAATAACGAAGCTGAATATGAAGCTTTGATGGTAGGTCTCGAGATCGCTGTCGACATGGGAATCAAAGACTTCCTCAATATGGAGACTCCCAGCTGATCATCAGCCAAGTAAATGGCGACTATCAGACATGCATGCTGGAGCTGATAAAGTATGGAGAAAGAGTACAACAACCGTTGACACAAATCCTCTCTTACATCCTGGAGAGTATATCGCATGTAGAAAACAGCAAGGCGGATGCGTTGGCCAAATTGGCTAAGGAACTAGCCGACGAAGACCTCGATGATGTAAAGATCATCGTACAAAGCCACAGGATCCTCGCACCAACAGAAATATCTTCGGAAGACTTAACAGAGCTATCCGAAGGAAAAGAAAAGACCGAACAAGTAGCCCTTCAAAAAAAGGACGAAGAAAAGGTCAAGGATTGGAGAGAAGACTTCATAGACTACTTTAAATCCCAACGAAGGCCCAAAAACGCGTTATCTTGATATTAGCTCATGAAATGAGCTTTGTCTTTCGCCTTCGTCAATGCTACTCTATATAAGAGATCGTTCGAATATCTATGGCTAAGATGCCTAGGGCCGGAGGAAGCAAAGAAGGTCGTTCAAGAAATTCACGACGGACTCTGTAGTTCTCACCAAGCTGGGCTGAAGATGAAGCTGAAAATCAAAAGAATGGGTTGCTATTGGCCAACAATGATTCAGAACTGCCGCGAATATGTGAAGCAGTGTCACTCGTGCCAAATCCACGGGGAATTCATCCACTAACATCCAAATACGCTACACCCAACTGTGACTAGCTGGCCGTTCGAAATGCGGGGAACCGATATAACTGGCCCTGATGAACCAGTATCGTCCAAAGGACATCGATACATATTGGCAACGACCGACTATTTTTCTAAGTAGGCAGAAGCAGTACCACTAAGGGAGGTGAAGACAGAGAATATCCTCCATTTCTTCAGGACACATGTCATCTATCGGTTCGACACTCCGCGATGAATTATCTTGGATAATAGGCCAGCTTATAGAAGTCATAAAATTAGCCGCTTCGCATGACTGCATAAAATAGATTGGAGATACTCTTCAGTCTATAATCCTCGGGCCAACGGTCTAGCTGAAGCTTTCAACAAAACCTTGATGAAGATTATAAAGAAAACGGTGTCCAGAAACAAGAAAGACTGGCATGAAAGGTTGCATGAAGCTCTCTGGCCATACCGAACAACGTTCAAAACAGTGACGAATACAACACCATATGCGTTGGTATTCGGCACTGAAGCAATGCTACCCCTGGAAATATAACTCTCTTCTCTACGAGTAGCGGTTCGATACGAGCTGACAGATGAAGACAATGCTCATCTTCGGCTTGAGGAGTTCGACGCCCTCGACGAAACTCGCCTTATAGCATAGTAAAATTTGGAGGCTTATAAGGCAAGGCTGATACGGTCATACGAAAGACTGACTAGGCCGAGAACATTCTGCCAAGGCGAGCTCGTGCTAGTTGTCAAAAGACTGATGATCCCCAATCGTGCAGAACGGGGGAAATTAGAGCCGAACTATGAAGGCATGTATATCATAGACAAATTCTACCAAGGTGGAGCCTACCTGCTCATGGATATGCATGGAAAAAGACCCTTCCGGCCAATAAATGGTTGATTCCTCAAAAAATACTACGCTTGGCGAATCATGACTTTAGGTCTATGATAGATAACGACGCTCATGTCTGCTCGCTATCTTCCTGAGTTAGGACTTAGAGAGTAGTATAAAAAGAATCTCTGTTGTCTCAAACACGGCGACTGAGGACCGAGATGTCCTTAAACTCGAAATTCGTCTCAAACATGACGACAACGGACCAAGATGTTCTTAAACTAAAAATTCTCCTCAAACATGGTGATAACGGATCGAGATGTCCCTATACTAGAACCTCGTCTCAAATATGGCAATATAGGACCGAGAAGTCCTTAAACTAACTATCTGCCTCAAACATGGCAGTACGGACTGAGATGCCTTTAAACTAGAAATTCGCCTCAAACACGGTGACAACGGACTGAGATGTACTTAAACTAAGAATTCTCCTCAAATGTGGAGATAACGTACCAAGATGTCTCTAAACTAGAATCTCGCTTCAAATATGGCAATATAGAATCGAGAAGTTCTTAAACTAACTATCTGCCTCAAACATGGCAGTACGGACCGAGAAGTACCTAAACTAACAACGGAACGAGATGTCCTTCAACTAAAACTTCATCTCAAAAATGGTGATACTGGACCGAAAAGTCCTTAAACTTATTACTTGCCTCAAACATGGCGATACTGGACCGAAAAGTCCTTGAACTAATTAATCGCCTCAAACATGGTAATATAGGACCGAGATGTCCCTAAACTAAAATTTTGCCTCGAACATGGCGATATAAGACCAAAACGTCCCTAAACTAGTGCATCGCCCCAAATATGGCGATACATTCCCTTGGGATCTATATTGCAATCGAAGTATTAGCAGGAAAGATTGCAACTCGAGTCCTACTGGACACATAGCTAATCCAGTGATGAAGCTACTTTCAAAACGCACCGAAAAACAGATAGGTCACTTACGACGAAGCTACTTTCAAGAATTTCGTTGTCAAACAAACAAAAAAAGGGTATGTCCACAAGCGAAATGGGCACAGATGAAAACATGGAAGGGCTCCGTGAGTAAACACAGCAGGGCTATCGGCGAGCTTATGAAAACCCGAAATGGCAAAATCTCGTTAAAAAACGGTATGTACACAAGAAAAATGGGCACAGATGAAAACCCGAAAGGACGCCGTGAGTAAAAACAGCAGGACTGCCGGCGAGTTTGTGAAAACCCGAAAATGGCACAAACTTGTAAAATAAAAAATTCATATGCACTTGCAAAGTCCTCTCGACCTTGTAAAGAGAAAATGCCTGCGTGAGATCCTTATGACTCACAAATGAGCAACACACTTAGGAATCCTCATGATTCCTAAAGATAAATTACACTTGCGAGATCCTCACGACTCGTAAGGAGAATTCCCCGATATGAGACCCTCATGGCTCGTAGGATTCAAAAGCCTTAATTTATAGGGATCTGAATCTGTTTATAAGCCTTCATATCCCCCAAGTTGCCCTTCAGGCGGTCAAATATTGACCCTTGTATACAATTCATGGGAATGAATAAACATTTTCCCACCAAGTTCCACCAATGGAGAGAAATGTCCCTATATAGTGAACGACACTTGTAAGTCCTCTTGAATTATAAGGAGAAAACAATCTTGCAAGATCCTTACGACTTATAAGAGAAAATAGCACTTGGGAATCCACATGATTCCTAAGCAGAAAATACATCTACGAGATCCTCACGACTCGTAGGAAGAAATATTTTTATGAGACCCTTACAGCTCATAAAGTTAAAAAGCCTTAGTCGACTGGATCCTAACCCTGTTTACTAAGCCATCTTTGTTCAAATTAACAAAGACAAATGATGATTCTCCCCTGGCAATATCCCAGTTTTAGCGATGTTGATGCCTAAATAGGTCTCAAATTCCAAGTCCTTTCACGGCAAATGATGATTCGCTTCTGGTAATATTCTAGCCGTAGCGATGTTGATACCAAGATTAGTATCAGATTCCAAACTCGCAATAGAAACAACAGCGAGTAGCAAAATAATGCGTATAAAATCAGCCGAAATGATAGGGCAACTCGCAATAAAAATCAGCGAGTAACAAAAATATGCATATAAAACAGCCGAAATGTTTGGGCAACTCGCAATAAAAACCAGTGAGTAAAAATATTTTAAAAAATAGCCGAAATGATTGGGCACTGCGAAAAATAGCCGAAATGATTGGACAATCGCGACTTTCGCGATATGAAAAGCTGAAAAGATAGAGCATCGCGGTAATAAAAAATAAAATAAAATAAAATTTCCTCTGTCATGAAAGTATGTCCATATTGACTCTTGTATACGATCCATGAGCACAAATGAAAGAAAGGGAACCATATTTTCCCACCAGACTCCGTCAAAGGGAGAGCCAGATCTTGACGGCAATATCTACAGCCTAGAGATCAGCTCGACGTTCTTCTCATTCCAACAGGTTGCAGATGCGACGTTAACAAAAGCTCCAAGAAGCCAAATCAAAAAGGAGTGATGGCAAAATCCTAACTCTAGCTCAACGTGCTTCTCATGCCAACATGATGCAGATGCAACGTCAACAAACGACCCAAGGGTCGAAAAAAAATGGAGCAATGGAAAAATTCTAGCTCAAAGTCTTGACGGTTCATATACAACTCAGAGACTATCCCGGCGTTCCTTCTCAGTGCAGACGCAACATCAACAAAAGACCCAAGGGTCGAAACCAAAAAATGGAGTAACGGAAAAATCCTAACTCCAAGTCTCGACGGCGCATATACAACCTAGAGACCATCCCGACGTCCCCTCTCATCAGGATGCAAATGCGGCTATCAAATGAAATTGGACCAATAGCATATTCCTAGCTTCGGACTTCAACTTTGATGCATAAAGCATAGAAGTCTTACAGATGTCTACCCTACTTTAGCAAAGAATCGGCACGTCATCGTCAAAACAAAAAATGAAGCAATGTCATATTCCCAGCTTCGGGTCTTGAAGGAAACTCATATAAAGCCTAAAAGACTATCGAAGATATCCCACACCAGCGTGGAGTGGTTATGACTCATCGAAGCTCCAAACTGAGCCTAACCTCAAGTAAAAAGCGTCATGGAAAATTCCTAACATTTGCTCTTCCGATGGTAATATGACCTAAGGAGATTACTTGAAGACGTTTTGTCCAGCCCTTGAAGGGATCAAAGACATGACAGTCGCGGGGGTACTCGAACAACAGCTAAAGGACCGCATATCAAGGAATACATCAGCCAACGCGACGGTACCACGTACTAAAACCCTAGCACCACAAACCTAACGGACCTCCGTCTTAAAGAATGGGGGTTATCTATATACAACGTTAGGACAAGTTTACCTGTAAACCCAAGGGAAGTAAACTAAAAAACTCCAAAACAAGTGAATAAACTAGAGACTCTAAAACGAGTGAATAAACTAAAGACTCCGAAATGAGTGAATAAATTAGAAACTATGAAACGAGTACATAAACTAGAAACTCCGAAACTAGTGAATAAATTAGAAACTCTGAAACGAGTGAATAAACTAGAAACTCCGAAACGAGTACATAAACTAGAAATTCCGAAACGAGTAAATAAACTAATGAGCGTTAGATTAAGACATCAAGGAACAGAAATGCACAACTAATAGGCCTCGGAGCTCGCGATTACGGATCAAGACCTGAGTTAAGCATAGATGACGACGCTTCACTCACGGGTATACCACCGTGAGCGAGGTGGCATAATGAAGAATTTGTTCACATCAGTCCAGTACTCACCTATGTTTAGATGCATGCATCAGAAACTTCTAAAGTTTAAATTACAAAGTATACGTACAGAGGCAAGATGCCCACATGAATATCTGCTGGGAATGAAACGTTTAGCGATCAACAAATTTTTATTTATTTATTCAACAGAGAAAAGATCACCAAATATGGGATCAGAGATACAAGGATTAATAAAAAAACAAAATTCTCTAACTCCCTATCCGCCTTCTTTATCATGACGAAGCGACGATCTTCACGAGGGGTCGCTCCCTATCAGTCACCGCTATGGCTGTCAGCGAAGGAGGACATAATGGCCCGCCAAGCCCGCATCTGACTTAGCAACTGAACAGAGTAGTCCTTCAGAGGCTAGGAAATCAAATACGCCTCATAAAAGCCCTCGATCTTATCCTCCACTGCATCGAGTATCGCCGGAGTCATCTCCGCTGGATGAGGGGGGATGTCAGCGAGAACAGACGAGAAGATCATCCGGAGCTAAATGGAACCGACGGGAAGAGAAGAGCCCCTACGAGCCAGAAGCTCGTGCATCACCGTGTCACACTGGTCATCAGTAAGAACGAGATCCACTAGTCGCACAGTGAAATGGGCAAAAATTCCCTCGATAGGTACTTTCTATGGTTGCCAACGAGCATGCGGACGATTGCAAAACTCTTGGTTTGTTAAAAATGGCACTCTCTTTGTGAAGAAGAAGGGAAAACATAGATTCAGATTATAAAGCGAAGCATTCAAGTCTAGGCACAGAAAATTTTGTGCGTGGTGGAACTGTTTCAGGTCCTGAAAAAAAGGCATAGGAAAAGAAAAGGTTAGCTCATGGGAATCAGAGCAAGAAGGTGAAAAGAACTCCTCAACAGCGCCTCATGTGCATGACACGTGAGTGCCAGAGCCGATTCTTTGCAGGTTTAGAACCTGTAACGGCGCCTCACGTGCGTAACGCGTGAGCACCGGCGTTAGTTCAGGATTAAAATCCTTAGTTGCGCCTCACGCACATGATACGTGGGCTCCGGCAACAATTTTTATATATGTATAACGGCACTTCACGTGAGGCACATATGAGCATTGGCATAAAAGGGAAGGGGGAGTTTTGTCATTGATACTTCACAGAAATTTATACATTGGAGCAAGAAAAAACAGCATCAGAATGTTTACAACGGTAGGACGTTAAATTCCGGACATGGATTCATGAACTTAGAAGCAAGTTTGAGTAAAGTGCTTATGGCTTCTTTAGTCATTTTCTTATGCATTTTCTCACGAATGCAAGCGTCGGGACCCCCGCTAATGTCGTCCGCCCTCTAGTAAGCGGATATTATCGTCTTCTATTGGAAGACGTGATACAAAACATCGACAAGATCATCTCTCCACTTCTTTGAGATCAGGATCATCAGATATACTGAATGCACCTTGTCTTCAACGTCGTCAAGCACCTCGAACGGTAAAGCCTCATCAAGCTCAGGGATAGCTTCCTAAATCGACCCAACGATAATTTTCAAAAGAGTAGAACGGCACGAGAGTAATCGACCGTTGTAGTCGTCAAAGCGACGCATCATCTCGGCACATTGGGTATCAGTAAATTCCTGGCCTTGACAGTGGATTTGGATGTGAATATCTTCATAAGAGATAATCTCTTCAAGATCATAAAGACGAGACGCCATAGTATCTGCAAAGAAAAACCAGTAAGGGATTTAGCAATCGAAATATCAAAATTATTACAGTCTAGAAAGAAATTACAATGGTTTTAACGCCTCCATCAATGATGAGGAAGGCACTCACTGCAAGAATCCAAAGGGATTCTCATTTAATGAAGAATCTCATTAAACTGTGGAGTTAATTTCCCAATACCTTCGAAAAAATGTGTTCTACAACAGATTTCAAATCTGCAAAAAGATTCCTAAAAAATAGGAAAAGGGGAATAAAATTCCCAAAAGAATTTCTTACAAAGAAATTTTCTCAGAGCTAAGCTCTGTAGAACAACCTGAAATTAAATTTCTCTAATAATGGGATAAAATCCCAGAAATCCGCTCGGGAAATGAAATGAAATTCCAAACAATCTTCAAAGATCAAAGTCACTAATAGGGGGTTCCCCAAGACCCATGGTCTACCCAAATAAAGTTTTTAGATTTTTAAGAGATCGTTCCAACAGAAGAGCGAAACTTTGTTAATGGGTTAAAAACCCAAAACATGAAGATGCACTTTTACGAGTTAAATCGTGGTCATGATTCTTACCAAATTTTGACAGAGTTTAACTCTGAGAAAGTTCTGGAAATAGAGATCTAAGCTCTGAAAAGAGAATTAAATTTTCAAGGAAGAAGAAAACTCAAGACGATTATAAAACGACAGTCATCTTAATGGCCAAAGGCCCTATTTATAAGACATGAAGGGACGGTTCAACTTCCTAGGAGATCGAACGGTGGAAAAGGTGACACCGTCGCACCCACGTGAAAGAAACAGTTGGGAGCATTTGTTTCCCCAATATATTTAACCTAATAAAAGAGCAAAGCTCTATTGAATTTAATGAGGCAGCGCCTCACATGCTCTTTGCGAGAGCGTCAGCGCCAAAGCCAATTTTATAGGATTAAATTCTATGGTGGCGCCTCGCGTGCTCTTCACGCGGGCGCCAATGTGCAAAGCACAGAAAAGTTCATTATATAAGAGTTAAACCCTTAGATGGTGCCGCAAGTGCTCCTCACGCGGGCGCTAATATGCAAAGCACATGAATACCCATCTTAAGAATTAAATTCTTAAGTGGCGCCAACGTGCACGACACGTGAGCGCTTCCACCCACGTAGAATTAAATTCTACAATACTCTTTGTTAAACAGAGCCGTTGGATCAATGATCCAACAGAGATGATAAATCATCAATATACAGAATTAAATTCTGTAGGGAGAAAATATTTCCTAAATCTTTCTGAAATAAGAAAGGTACTCTCGGTTGGATCAAAGATCCAATTGTAGAATAAAATTCTATTCTGGAATATATTCTTTCAATCTTTCTAAATAAGAAAAATTGCTCTCTGTAAAACAGAGAAACGTTGGATTAAAAATCCAATGGTGATTAAAAATCACTGTTTTACGGAATAAATTCTGTATAGGGAAAATATTTCCCCAATCTCGTTAAAAACCCAAAATTATATTATGTAAAAACAGAAGTCCTTGGATCAAATATCCAATGGTGGGTAAAATTCCCCAAATGAATTTTGAGACCAATTAAATCAATTGGAATCTCTCAATGAGAGATTTTCTCGAAACTAATCAATAATTTGCCTTCACTATATAAAATCCCCGAGACTTCAAGTCTTAGGGACACAAGTAGGAAAAGGAAGGACGAGGACAGACACCAGAGACTAGAGGCACATAGAGAGAGAGAATTCAATTCTCAAAGAAGAAGAGCGCCATTCTCGAAACCCTAGGGAAAGAGAATATCGAGATCAAAATATCTCCTTTACCTAATATATCTGATGGTTGAACCCTTTTAAAAGAACCTAGTTCTTTCTCAGGATCTGAGATCCACAAAACAAGTCTCCCATAAGTTGAGAATTTAATTCTCATCGGGAAGATCTTGATTTTGAGAATTAAAGTTTCATGGAAGAACACATTTAAAAGAGAAAGAATATAAAGTCCATAATACTTCAGGTTCTCAGTTCCTTCGAATCAAGAACTTAGTTCTTGAAATAACATGATCCCAGATTCTCAAAATAATGATCTTGGTGATCGTTAATGGTCAAAATTTCATTAACAGAGATTCAGGTTCTCTAAAAAATATCAACAGAGATCAAATCTCCATATAAAAGAAACTAGTGCCTCGCGTGCTTCCCATGTGGGCGCCTCTCTTTAACAGCGCCCAGCGCCCCACATGTTCCTCTCGCGGGCGCCACACAAAAAGTGCTTAGCACTCCACATACAGCTAAAACGGCTAAGAGCATAGCACTGATTAGACAGCGCCCCAGCGCCTCACGTGCTCCTCACGCGGGTGCCACACAAAAAGGTTCTTCGCACTTCACATACAGCCAAAACGACTATGTGCTTAGCACTGATTGGGCAGCGCCCGAGTGCCTCATGTGCTCCTCACGCGGGCGCCACGCAAAAAGTATTTAGCACTTCATATACAACCAAAACGGCTAGGTGCTTAGCACTGATTGGGCAGCGTCCCAGCGCTTCACGTGCTACTCACGTGGGCGCCGTAAAAAAAGAAGTGAGAAAAGTGCCCAACACTCCATAAACAGCCAAAGTGGCAGAGTGCTCAGCGATCATTGGGCGGCACCCATAATCAAATGCTTCATATGACACCTATGTGAGTGTCAGAGCGTCAAATAAGTACTTAGCAATTTTTCATAAAAAAGGGGCTGAACAGAAATAGCCCAAATGAGTGTTTAGCTCTTTTTGAATAAGAGTAGGCAGACTAAGCCTAAATTGGCTAGGTCTCTAAAGTTTCTTGCAGCTGAGCCCAAATGCTCTTTTGATGGATCTAAGGTAAAAATGATCCTTAAAAACATTGATGATATCCAAAATGATATTCATCCCATATCTCCTAACGTAATCTTTGTCTCAAATACGACTAATGACTCTTAGGACCATCACTCATTTTCTCTCAAATACGGGATTTGGTTTAAGGGTATATCTCATCACACCTCTGATACATGTCGTTGTAATTACTCGACGTTTTCAAAGAGATGGCGGGTCCCTACGACCAATAACTTCTTTCATCCCACATTGATGCACTTTCAAATTGACGTGCAGGCCTCAAATCATCTCGTTCCCCAAATTAGGCACATTCTATATCACCATTGTTCACTTCGTCATGTTACAAATACACGTGCGCGCAAGATGGATAAAGGACCGAAATGTCCCTAAACTAACAGTCGCATCAAAAACGACGATAATGGACAGAAATGTCCTTAAACTAATATTCGTCCTCAAAATGAGAATGTTGGACCGAAATGTCCTTAAACTAATATCTGCTCCAAACACGGCGGTAATGGACCGCAATGTCCTTAAACTAAAATAATTAGGCCCAAATGCTCGGATTTTTAAGTCGATCTTAATCTCAAACCAGATTAATGGTCCTTAAATAAACCAAACCCAAATCTAAAATATATGGATTAGGACTGATCCGCGCCCTATAGGTGATGACAAAAAATAGTCTCCATATAAAATCCACGAGCAAGCTAAACAAACAAAAACACACACGACACGAAGTGAACTTCCGGAGCAGGAAAAAGTGGTTATCGTAATGCGGTAACGTAATTAACTGTGGGGGCTTGTGCCTGCAGGGAAGAGCGACCCCATAATCAAAAAACCCTCACAAACGAGGGAGGATCTGATAAAGTCTGCTACAACGGCCGCATCCGTCCAAACCTCCGATATATGGTGCCATAAATCAACTTGGTATCTTTGGAGAGGTGGACAGATAAATCCAAATAGCATCTGCCCCCAGATTAAGGAAAGACGATCCATCCCAGTTCGTCCCCGTTTCCGGCGGTGAACAAGAAAATTCTCATCTTCTTCTCCTGCCCCTGTTCCTGCCCCTCGTACCATTTATGGTTGTTGTTCGGATCCATCTCATTTGACCGAAGAGTGTACTTACAATCCACCATCTCAAGGACAGGATCAGGTTAATGTTGCACTTCAGCAAAGACCATGAAACGATCCATACTCTTCCACATACAATTCCGATTGGAGGAACCACCATAATTTCGCCTGGAATCAGAGCCAGCATCAATTTTAAGGCCAGAACAACTTTCAGAGGCCTCCTCCTCAACAACAAGCTCAGCAACAATTTCAGCAATCTTTCCAATCCTAACCTTTTCAGAATCCGATGAACAATTTTGCACCTTACAACAATTCTTTTCCTCAAAACAATTTTGTTCCGTCAAATAACGATAAAGTTTCCTTGCTAGAACGGAGTCTAGAGGCTTTTGTAAAGAAATCGACTTAATTCACCGCCAACATCCACTCTTCTATTCAATCTCTAGTGCAACACACCGCTGCATACGGGCAAAGCAACAAGACCATCGAAGTCCATATTGCACAGCTGAATGCAGCCTTGAGCGAGTGAGAGAAAGGAAAGTTTCCATTTCAACCACTCCCAAATACCGGTCACACACATAATATACATGTTGCTCTTGAACAACAGAACCATAATGTGAGTACCGTGATTACGTTGAGATCTGGAAGAATGCTGAACAACAACATTAGCATACGAATTGATGATGATGACACCCCAGTCGTTTCTTCCTCTCTTTCTTCTTCTTTTTCTGAGCCTATTCTCCATTCTTCAAAAGGCTTTTCTTCTTAAACTAATACTTCGAATGGACCCACATCTCACTCCACTTAAACTCCATTTTTTGGTTCTGTTCCATCTCCACAATCTCCTCCACAAGCATTGGACTCAACCGGTTTAAAAAATGCTCCATTTTCAAACCGGTTGAGATCCAATAAACAAAACCCATAAATGGAGAAGATTATGGAGTTGTTAAAATAGGTTAACATCAACATTCTCCTCTTAGATGCAATTCAGCAAGTTTCGTCTTATGCAAAAATCTTGAAAGACTTGTGCACTAAGTAGTGGAAATCTCAGGTACCAAAGAAAGCTTTCTTGGCTGGTACCATGAGTTATACTCTTACCCAAGATTTACCACAAAAATGGAAAGACCCTGGCTGTCATACGATTTCAATAACCATTGGGGATAAGAACATCAATCACTCTTTTGGATCTTAGTGCCAGTGTTAACCTTCTTCCTTATTCAGTATATGAGCAACTCGGTATAGGAGAACTGAAACCTATACATTATACTCTTCAAATGGCTGACCGATCTATAACCCATTCTAGGGGTGAGCTAGAGGATGTGTTAATCAAGGTTGGGGACTTCATATTCCCCGTACATTTCATTGTTTTAGATACACAACCTGTAACCAACCCCCAGAATCAAATTCCGGTGATTCTCGGTCGCCCATTCCTTGCAACATCAAATGCGGTGATCAATTGTTGAAATGGTTCCATGAACCTATCTTTTGAAAACATGACAATTGAACTCAACATTTTTAGGTTAGGGAATCAACCATCCGAACCGAACGCTCATATACTGGATGTCTGTTCCATTCAGAAGATCGACCCCGAGGACTGTGAATTTGAAGAATTCCTGTTTGATCACAGTGATCTTGACGCCACTAGTGCGTTCCTCTTTGAATCTGCTGCTACCGCTTCCGACAACGAATACGAGTACTTCACATTTTTAAATGATCTTGGTTTGTCACCACCCGAGTTTGAATCTTTTGAATTTTCGGATGCGTTAGTTGAACCATCCAACTCTGTTGCATACACTCGCTTTGAGCTCCTGTTGGAATTCTTTGAGTTCGAAACATTTTCTCTAATCTTGCCTTTAGTCGTTTCTCCTCCGACACTCAAACTCAAGCCTCTACCGTCTCACCTCAAGTATGCTTACTTAGGTGAAAATGAGACCCTCCTAGTCATCATCTCGGTTTCTCTAGCTCTAGAGAAAGAGAAAGCCCTTCTCGCGGTCTTACAATCAAATCGGCAAGCATTCGGCTGGACGATGGCGGACATCAAGGGGATTAGTCCCCTAATCTTTGAACATCATATTCATATGATGAATGATGCCAAACCAGCTAGGGATCCACAAAGGCGATTGAATCCAGTCATGAAGGAGGCTGTGAAAAAGAAGATCGTTAAATGTCTGGATAGTGGTATCATTTACCCTATTTCAGATAGCAAATGGGTCAGTTCTATACACGTTGTCCCTACAAAGTCGGGCATTATGGTCATCACAAATAAGGCAAATGAGTTGATCCCTACTCGCTCCCAAACTGGATGGAGAGTATGCATTGATTATCGAAAACTCAATGCCGCAACGCGGAAGGATCACTTTCCGCTACCATTCTTTGACCAAATGCTCGAGAGATTAGATGGACATGAGTTCTACTATTTTCTGGACAGTTACTCAAGCTACAACCAGATTCCCATCGCCGAGAAAGACCAGGACAAAACCACTTTCACTTGTCCTTTCGGCACGTTCGCATATCGCCGCATGCCTTTTGGGCTATTTAATGCTCCTGCTACTTTCTAGCGGTGTATGATGGGAATATTCTCTGACATGGTTGAGAAATTTCTGGAGATATTCATGGATAATTTCTCTATCTTTGGTGATTCCTTTAACGAGTGTCTACAATATCTTAACGCTTTCCTTACCCGATGTAAGGATAAAAATCTCACTTTAAACTGGGAGAAATGCTACTTCATGGTGCGCGAAAGTATTGTCTTAGGACATATCATTTCTCGAAATGGCATCGAGGTTGACAAAGCAAAGATTGATGTCATTTCCAACCTCTCTCCTCCTAAATGCGTCAGAGATATCCAAGCTTTTCTTGGCCATGCTGGTTTCTACAGACGGTTTATCAAAGACTTTAGCAAGAATTCTAGACCCTTGACTTTTCTTCTGGCCAAGGATACCATGTTCAATTTCGAATCGATCTGTTTTACTGCTTTTGAATCACTGAGAAGCTCACTCACCACTGCTCCCGTTTTTTCTTCTCCCGACTGGATGCATCCTTTCGAGATTATGTGCGATGCATCCGACTTTGCTATCGGTGCGGTCCTAGGACAGCACATCGATAAGATGCCGCACGTAATGTACTACGCTAACTGGACACTGAATGGCACACAAATGAACTATACGACAACCGAGAAAGAGTTCTTGGCGGTTGTATTTACTTTGGAGAATTCAGGTCATATCTCATTGGCTCCTCAGTCGTTGTTTACACTGATCATTCCGCTTTGAAACATCTTTTTGCGAAAAAGGATGCAAAATCTCGGCTAATACGTTGAATCCTCTTACTTCAAGAGTTTGACCTTGTCATTAAGGACAAAAGAGGATGTGAATATGTAGTGGACGATCATCTTTGATGGCTTCCTTCTTCGTCGATGCTTCCTCTCCCAATTAACGATGTTTTTCCTGATGAACAGCCTTGACAGTATCTTGCGAACCGTGGTTCGCAGATATTGTGAACTATTTGGAAACAAGACTCATACCAAATGAATGGTTGAGTCATGACAGATTTAGATTTATATCCCAAGTAAAACATTTTTACCGGGCGAACCCTACTTGTTCAAGTATTGTCCAGACCGGATCATTCGCCAATGTCTCCCTGATAATGAGTTCAAGTGTGTGCTGTCGTTTTGCCATGATCAAGCGTGTGGCGGGCATTTTGGCCTAAGAAAGACAGCTGAGAAAGTCTTGCAGTGTGGCTTTTACTGGCCACAACTTTTCAGAGATGCCCATGATTATTGTAAGACTTGCTCCCGGTGCCAACATTTAGGCCGGATTTCCAGGAGAAACGAGATGCCGCTCCAACCAATTCTGGTTGTTGAGATGTTCGATGTTTGGGGGATAGACTTCTCTTAGCTGTTGATTATGTCTCCAAATAGATCGAGGCAGTGCCGAGCCGGACGAATGAAAACAAGGTTGTCGTTAGATTCCTGAAAGAAAACATCTTTTCCCGGTTCTAGCTCCCTCGCATTATCATTAGCGACAATGGGACACATTTCTGTAATAGGTCTTTCGAGGCCTTGATGCGAAAATACTCGATTAATCACAAGCTATCCAAGCCGTACCACCCCCAAACATGTGGGTAAGCCGAGATTTCAAATCGGCAAATCAAGGATATATTGAAGAAAACGGTTTCTAAGAACCGTAAAGATTGGACTTTGAAACTAACCGATGCCCTTTGGTCATTTCGAATTGCATACAAGACTGATCTTGGTATGTCTCTCTATCGGCTTGTGTACAGAAAGGCTTGCAACATCCCTGTGGAAATCGAGCATCGTGCATTTTAGGCGATCAAAGTGCTGAACTTCAACATTGAAGATGCGGGCAACTATAGGAAGCTGCAACTTAACAAATTGAATGAGCTTCGAGATGAAGCTTACGAGAACGCGGTTGTTATAAAGAACCGAACGAAGGTGTTTCATGATAAACACCTTACGCGCAAAAATTTTACTCCTGGACAACAGGTACTTCTTTATGACACTAAACTTCATTTCTATCCCGGTATGCTTCGATCTAGCTGGAAATGACCTTTTCTTGTGCGGGGTGTATACCCGCACGGCGCGGTAGATTTGGAGAATCCAGAGGACAGTTCACTATTCAAGGTGAACAGACACAGAGTAAAACCATTCCTTATTGCAGAACCATCGGAGGAGCTCTTGATGTTGCAGGAGCTGGTTTACATTGCCTAATCTTCCTCCGTTTACCACCAAACTTCGGTTATCCAGCCATAAACAGTGGAAACACTATTTCAAATAAGTTTGGGGGTATGTATATACCATCTTGTATATATATAAGGATATTCTTGTCCAGTGCATATCTATTTTGATTTTTTCTTCTAACGAGCATTCCTGTCTTATAAATGCTCAGTTTTGTGTGTCGGGATATTTCTTGCCTGGGGAAATTCTCTTTTGTAAAAAAAACAAAAAAAAAGAGAAAAAGGGGGATCATTTTGTAAATATTCAAGAATAAAAGAAAGAAAGAAAAAATTTTAAAGGGGTTTTTGTGCAAAAAGAGGTCACATTTTGACTAAATCTTGACTTTCCCTTTTAAAAACCCTTATTCTCTTATTTTTTCTAACCCTGACTCTTCAGCCCTAATCTTTCTCAATATCCTAGCCGAGACCCCAAGCTCCACCAAAGATCCAACGAATCCACCACGTAACCACCGCCAAAAGCATCCCACGACCGCGGATCCACCGTCGATTCGCCGCTGCTCCCTCTGAAATTTTTAGAGGAGGTTTGATTTCTTGTCTCTCTCTGTAGAACTGTTAAAACTATATTCTCTGTTCAATGGCTCACGGTTTTCAGTTTGAGAGAGATTTCTCTGAATTGTTCGCCCCCAATGTGTATGGTAGTTATTTTGGCGTCGAAATCCGGAAACGCGGATGGAATTATTTATTGTATAACCATCCAAACGCATTCGTGTTTCCGGATCTCATCGACCGTTTTTTTGAGACTATGGAGGAGGGATGTTTGGCAAATTATGGGTTTATACACTTGGCTTGGGGGGATCGGGAAATTGTAATAGATAAAAACTTCATTCATGAAGTCACTTTGATACCCCGTATCCCCGCTCACGACAAGCCCTTTCGATTTGAGGATTACATTTCGTTGATGGGCGATAGTTGCTCTAGGGAACCCAGGAAAGGAATTTTGGGACGTACGCAGTATGTGAATGTATTAACCGTGTGCCATTGGGCACAAAATAACATCTTTGGTAGTTCGCATAACACCACTTTTTCACTCCATCCCTACATATTGCGCACACATTGATGATGAAAAATCCAAGTTATGACATGTGCACCATACTATTACGCTCGATTGGCACCGGAAAAATGGCGGCCAATTATCCGTGCCTAATGTTTGTGACATAATTGTTTTGCTATTTCCTTCCTGTAGGGGAGTTTGATGCTTTTATGCATATAGGGGTTTCCATTTGACCCCTGCTTGAGAATGTGTCCATGCCATACACTAGACTTCATGGGTTATGGTCACGCACCGAGCCGGCCTTGGATGTGATGGTGAGACCCCCAGCTCAAGTTCCACAGCGAGCGATGAGGAGCTGACCTACGCCGAGCAAGCACGTGTGCTGCGGCGTACTCATAGGGGGGTCGAAAGAGTGTTAGGGATGCTGACGATTTTAGATCAGCGTATTACGAGCCTAGAGCAGGAGATGTCTACCTTATTGGCATGGGGAGTGAGAGCTAGATCGAGGGGTTATGGTGCTGACACCAGTGGAGTTGGTAAAAGCGGTACTGCGTTTGGTTCTAGAAGACGCGGTAGGTAGCAGTGATGGCACTGCTGTGAGTAAGTTTGGGGATGGGGTTTGTTGTAAATAGCTATCCATGCATTCTGCATTTGCATGTTTTTTTTGTAGAAATTTGTTCTTTTATTTGCATGTTTAAATTCTGCATCACGTCATATTTATATTTCTGCATTGCATTGTTATCCCTAAAACCCACAAAAATTTGAAAAAAAAATTAGAAAAAAACATTGCATCATGTTTTTTTTTCTGCATTGCATTGTTATCCCTAAAAAAATATTTAAAAAAATTGTCAAAGTTGGATATTTAGACTCGAGTTCGACATGTAGGTTGACTAGTTAGAAATAACTAAATCATATGCTTAGTAATTGAAAACCCTAAAAATAACCTTCCTTGAAATATAATTGTAGTAAATATGTGTCCTTGCAGTTTGTTTAGAAGTAAGTAATATTGAGTTTAGTTCTTGAGTTAAGTTGAAATGATGGGAAAGTGTTGAATGCTTTATTGAAGAATAAGTCTGAAAAATATTTTCTATTCTTGAGTCCAAATTTAGAAAGTATATATCCTATAAATCGCACATACACGCACCTTGAAACTTGGGATAGTAGAGAATACCTACAAATACTCTTGCCTTAAAGCCTAGTATAAAAGAAAAAACGGTATTTAAAGCTAACCACCAAAAGTGCATCGTTGGAAAATATATCCGGTCTTAAAAGGAAAAAGAAAAAAGAGGAAAAAAATGAAAAAGAAATTAAAAAAAGGTACAAGACCTGAAAACTGCTATTTATGCATTATGCTCACACATTCAGTAATCGGCTGATTAGTGCCTCAGGAAGCGTTAATAGTCGCATGAAAGATGTGTGAGCGAATCCGTCCATCATTAATAAAAAGAAGTAGTATTAGGATTATAGATTGAATTGAATTCTTAAGTATAGGGGTCAAAATTTACACACATGTGGGAGTATACGATCGATATTTGGAGGAAAGATAGGGATAAAGAATAAGACTTAAGTTTTCCATAAAAATGATAAACATTCCGGATTGGGGACTGCGGTTTAGAAGGAAAACTCAAGAGATACCGAGATCTTTATAAACTGACAAAACTTATAGGATCTTAAGTTAAATGAATAGGAGGTGTGAAGAATAAGGGATGGATATTTCTAACTTAGGATGATAGTGTTTCTAGCTAGAATGATGAACTGTAGGATTAGAGTCGACGACCAACTTGACAGGATTTTGTGGGTAGTATCCGCTGAAAACCCTCAGGAGATAAAACTCCTCCTCTAGGGCAACTTAGGGATTTAACGGCTTGTTGCACATGCCAAGTGCAACCGTGATGTCTACGAAAGTGAACTTTTGGGGAATAAAATGCCTTCAAAAGTGCAACCTAGGGGTTTAACGGCTGATTTGATAAAGTGAATAACTAATCTAATCTAGGTTAGAGTGCACACTGAGTGTTTCTTTTCTCTCTCTCTTCGGCAGCGACCATGGCCCGACTCTAAACTAAAACTCGTGAACCAAGTTAACCGAACCTTCTTAAAACAATTTGGTTTTTGGATTGTCATAGTCGTATATATCATTGCCGCTCTTACTTTTACCCTTTACATTTCTCCAGAACATTCCGTATCACTATGAAGATTTATATTTATTAGATATGCCATCGTGTAATTAGATACGAACTTGAAGGAACTTGTTCCAGTTCGAGGATGGATTCTGGTTCTGGAGAAATAGAATAGGACTATTCAGTTGTCTTTTCCTTTTGTCTTCTCTCAGGTTGCGAGGTCTCCTGGTATTTAGGAGAGTACACATATTGCGCTTATTGAACAGTCTTCTTCCAAACCATAGGCAAGTGTCGAAAAGTAGGAAAGGAAGAAAACCAATTAGCCTAAGTGTGGTGTACAAAAGGTAATAAGTAAACACATATAAAAGGATTTGAAAAAGGGGAAAAGGAAATTACGACTGCTATCATTCACGAAGAAGCCGGGTATATCATCGCCACTCCTACTTCACCTTTGCATTTCTCCGGAACATTCTATATCACTACGAAGATCTACATTTATTGTATATACTATCGTATAGTTACATACAAACTCGAAAGACCTTATTCCAGTTCGAGAATGGTTTCTGGTTTAGGAGAAATTGAAGAGGATTATTCAGGTTGTCTTTTATCTTTAAATTCTCTCAGGTTGCGAGGGATCCTAAGATTAGGAGAGTACATCTATTACGCTTATTGGATAGTCTTCTTCCAAACCATAGGCTGGTGCCGAAAGGTATGGAAGGAAGAAAACCATTTAGCCTAAGTGCGGTGTACATAAGGTAATAAGTAAAGACATATAAAGGGATTAGAGTGAGAGCAAGTAAATATACGGTTACAGTCATGAATCTGGATAGTGGAAGAGGCATTACTAGAAATACCCGGATACCCCTTCGAAACATTTTCTTGTTTCAGTTTCACTGTGCAGTGTTAATTGAAAACTGTTTTCCCAATTAGATTCTGACTCCAGGGTATGTATTTATCAGATTTGATTCTCACATCTGTATGGCGTTACAGATGGTGAGTGGGAGTAACATATTGGGAATTGGGTGAAAGATCATCAATACATATTACAATTCTTTGTAATTGGTGATATTTGAGTAAATCACCTGGGTTTTGCCTGACGGCAAATATTTGGTTTTGAATATCCGTTGTTATGCACCAATTTCAAACTGATATATCTGTACGTTTATTTTATAAAGTGAGATATAAAATTTTGAAATTATGTCTTTGACATTTACCTATATCAGTTGGTGATTAGGTAAGGAACATTCAACAGCGGTGTAATTCTTCTTAATCATAGTACAGTTTTCAACCTACGACGCATAGGGTATGAGTTATTTAACTCAGGTGAATTATACAAAGTATTGTAAGGTGTCCAGTTTCCATTAGGAAATAGGGGATGGTACTCTTACTATATTTTGTTTACTTGTGACTTCTCTAGTTTTAGACAAGTATTTCGTTGAAATACAGGGTCCAGATATTGAGAAGTTATCGATATAAGAATAAAGTAGAGAACCATATGCGGGAAGTATCAGGATTCTTCAAGATGATTGAAGATGTAGATACTTGTGCGAGGTATTCCGTCATAAGTAATGGTTTTGAGAACTTGCTTCTCTTTCAGATTACTCATATGTGAATGCATTCCTTGTTGAGTAATACTGATTGGCCTCCTTCCATTTGGTTGATATGCACTGGAAACAGCTGCATGATTTTTGAATCCGGTTCCAATTAAATCAGTGCCTAAGTTTCTATAGTAAATATAGAATGGATCATATCTTGACGATGTTGACGTATATGGAGTTGTCCGGCTGATACTTAAAAGCAGAATCTGGATAAACTCAAGGCACATTTCAGTAATGACAGTTTGTGGGTTATCCCGTACTTTGACGAGGGTTAACTTTCTACCATATGGAAGATCGATAGTTTTATTGTTCTAGACTCGCCACCAGTTTTAGTAAAATGGATTCTTTTTCAGAAAACATAAGTGGGAGTATGGTAGAACTGAAAGTGATTCCAGAACCACAAATGATTACTGAAAATTTAGTAGGACCTAAAGATTCAATTGGTTTTGACATTCCATTAGCCACTCCGCATATTTGGTGGGTAACCTCAGACACCCGAGAGGTACTTCGGTCTCCTCAAAGACGGTGACAGGAAGGTTCTTATTTACCCAATACTTTCCACTACTGTTGTTCTAGACTATGAGATCCGGCAGGAGGATGAATATAACGTCGTTCTAAACTAGCTTTAGAAATGCACGTGTATATGACTCTACCAGAGGGTTATTGTAGTCTGTGGGAGCAGCGGAAGCATAGTGGGCAAGTAGCTTATGTCTATAAATAGACTAAAGCAGGTATAACGGAGATAGATCGTCTATTTTTGATGTGACAGTCATAAAATTTGACTTCATCAGAATAAGAGATGGATCTGGTAAGAAGGTAGTAGGGTGTGATGTCCTGTTATTTGGATGACATACACTACGATCGGTTATACTATGGTTGTCACAAGGTGGTTTCTCTATATAGGATATGGATATAATATCAGGGATTCTGGTGACTAGATCTATGGTTTTAGATCTAGATTTGGGAAGTGTCCCAATTTTGGTACTTTGACATTATTCTAAAGGTGTTTTAGAATGGACGACTCCTGGCATGATGGTATACCCGCAACTGATGGAGTCACCCTCTCTAAAGGGATGTCTTCTAAACTGATAAAGAGGGGGATTTGCATGATTGGCATATCCCTTACTTAGGCAATTGAGTTAATCATGAGATGTCGAGTACAACGCCAGATGTTGGTTTTGCACAAGGTGCAAAAAGTATATATTAATCCAATCCTGGAGAAACGTTAGGAAACAGTTATGAACATAAGTGGATGTTCTTAGAGTATGGTAACGGCAGCCTCCTTCGGGAGGCGGTTATTATTTCAGGCTTCCAAGATGACCTGGATGACAGAGAGACTGTCTGAGTTATAGTTTTCTCTCTTTTGAGAGGCAGTATGTTGGACAGGTAGTCCAAGCAAATACTGAGGAAAGCATGGCGCAGGATACTGATTAAATTCAGTCGATGATACAGTCTAAGAAGTTTTTTGGATTTGGAGTTTATTTATGAACTGGGTCCCATCAGATATCCAGACAAACTCTAAGACAGGTATTGCTCATTTCGGGAGATAGTCTTTCTTCGTGCAATTGAGATATAGAGAGATATAGAAAGAAACATTGGAGCGGGTCCACTCACTGTGGTTATTTCTTGAACACAATAGTTTCACAAACAGGCTTTGTAAAACTGATTGGTAGAGAAGTTGGGTGTTCGGTATCACACGGGCTGTGAGTATGCGACACCGCAATAATTAGCCTTAAGTGCAAGTGGGAGATTGTTGGCTATAGTTCCCTCAAGTCAATTATTGAATCACAGTCACAAGATTTCGATGATTGAGGGAGGACCTATACGGATAGAACAGTCTTACACAAAATGATAGTATGCTATCTGGTTTATCTTTATCATCATGTACATGCTTCAGGTAGTATTACAGATCACTATTACATGTTGATAGAGCCTATAGGATTCTTGCTTGACTATCAGCATTATGATGGTGATCATATACGTACGAGTTGGGTGGTCTATAAGCACATCCTTAAATATCCCTAGTCATGGGAGTATCGAGACTGGGCATCGATACTCCAGAGTAGACTAGTGTATACTGATCGAGACCCCGACGAGGGGCGGTGGCCGGTCTCACAAGCCATTGGTGTTAGTTTGTTCACCTAAGATAGTATGCAGGTGCTTATTGGGTTATGAGTACACTGGACAAAATCACTGGGAACATGCTAGTTGGTATTATATTTATTGTCAAGTAGCAGTTCCCAGGTAACATGTGTACAGATTAGTCTGTTAACCTGAGATCGTCATTTTTCTCGTGTGAGATCCTACTGTGCTTTGATTACTACCCTACCATGGCTCAAAGGAGTCGTGCAAATAGGTTTTAGTTGGGTACAGTCCCAAGCCACATGGAGGCAGTGAGCGGATCATCGGGGAGTCGTCTCTCCCGGTATTGAGGGTTGATGTCGCGATGTGCACGGGTGGCCATCACCAGAAATCCTTGGTCAAGGTAGTCGAGAATTACTGATTTGGATCAATAGTTTCTCAGGTTGTGATGGGCTGTATACCGACACTAAATGTCGCGTTATTAGGGGTTTGACTTTATCCACCCTCCTAAATTCGATATGTGATACTCTTAAATGAAGAGACCGTACTATACGGAGATTGTCACGGACAAACTCAGTAGGGGTCAAGATGAGTTTGCTCGTCGGCCTTTCTTTTGCTCAATATCTGGATAGTTTTTACGTACAGCTAGTGCCGCTGACGTGCTTGTGGTTAAACCCACTTCCAATATATTGACGGGTCTTTAGAGTCCCACACAGAGGATTTCCCTGCTTCGAACGAAACGATGTAGAGGCCGTATGGTTTTACGGCAGGGTTCGATCATATACGTGCACTTGTGCACGTATTATGATTCGGGAAATTTTTACCAGTGACTTTGCTTTAAGACGGATACTAGTATTATATTGTTGGATTATTTTCGTCTCTTTTGTATTTGTATTTTTCGGAATACGGATGCAGGTATATATATACGGTTGAGGGGTATTTTGTAATTTATTACAAGATAGTTTCTAGAAGTTGCCACCTCATTTTTGTTTCAATCTTTTTCTCAAAAGATTTAATGAGGTGGAGGGATGAGTGCGCTTGGCTTTAATTGAAGCACGACTCATGGTGATGACTCATGGGGTGAATCATGAATCACTATTGAGCCATGCTTGATATTTGTTAAGGGTTGTGACATATTTTTTCTTTAGTTGCTTCATTCCATTACTCTCACAACACTTAGCCATTTTCAAGAGTGGCTTTTTGCTTCACACTCTCATCTCTCATGGTTTCTTCTTCTTCCTCCACCCTAATAGTCTCATGTGTTGAAAAACCTAAGGTATTTAAAGACAAATCAATCCATCATTAGACTCTACATCATCTAGGCTATCTAGTTTAGCAAACTAGATACCCTAGTTACCTCGGTTATGATGTAAGAGCTCGATTCAAAGACTCTTAGGTGGATCATCTTCGATGGAGGGAGACCAGTGACCAAACTCGATCATGGTGGCTACTGGGAGCATAGGAAGGTGGTTAAAGACCGAAAGACACGGATCATTCGGTATAACCATCTCAACTCTTTTTTATGCTTGCTAAGTTTAGGGTTTATGGTCGATCCGTATTCGTGGGTTGTTCTAGCGCCAGTTTGTAAAAATTTTGTTCTGCGATCGGCCACGGTTTGGTGGCCAAGGCGCTGGCATAACCCAACAGATTTATCACAGCTTCCAAGTCTTTAAGGAACGCGAGTTCTTCGGCAAAAATTCTTTCGAAACATTCATCGATGTTCCGAAAGACAATCTCATCGGAAAGATAAGAATAAGTGGAATAAACTAAAATCTGAATCTGAATCTGAATTTGTGATTTGTGGGGCCTACGAAGGGTGATGAAATCCCCACATAATCTGAATTTGGGTTTCTTACCCCTTAATATCCTTTTCAGATATGCAAAACAAACCAAAATCTAAATACGCAAAAAGATTTTTAGTGGCGCTATTTGCAAAGAATTCTGCAGATAAAAACAGTTTAGTAGAGCTTTAGAGGAGAGAGGAAGACGTTAGGAGAATACCGGTGAAATTTAGGGGCCTAACTCCTCACTATGGCCGCTCTTCTACCGCCAAAAGCACTTTTGGGTTGCGGTTCCGCCGCCTATTAATGAGATCTCCCCTTCAAAATTTAGCACTGCACTCTAATGCTTCTCGACTCCTATTTGATAGTCTCTGAATCTCTGTTGGTTCGCTCCAAGTGCTCCAGATTTCTCGCAAAACTCGCACAAAAATCGTTAAAAATACAGAGTACGGTTTATTATTATTATTTTTATGTTTCTCGTTTTTATAAGAAATCAACCCGAATAACAAGAAAAATATTACGACCGTTTCCCCGACAACGGCGTTATTTGATTGATCGTGAAAAGGTGTGTATATGTATGTTGTAAATAACCGCAAACAATAACGGTGTCACAATTGCTAGCCGATAGTGAGTATGGATCGTCTGCAGGGAAACGGTGAACTGCTTTTCTTGTTTTAGACGAATTGATAGAAGAAAGGTGGAGTTTTGATCGTTTATTCTAAGAAGGTTGAAGATTTTATAAAAAAAGAGCTTGTAGGGTTTATTGAACTTAGTAATTAATGGATGGAGGTTTTAAAATGATTCTTTTTATCTTTTAATTGTTTAATACTATAGAGACAATGATGAATGTGGATTAGGGTTCTTTGAGGAAATTAAGGTTTCCCTCTACTGCCCCTTGTCCTTCCATCGATCTCTATTTATCTCAAGCCCTTAACAAAATAACTACTAACGAATCTCAAATTATGGTCGTGACTATCATTAATTGATAGAGCGCCCGATAAGAGAGTTAACATTTATTTTGCTAAAATTTATAAAAATTAAAACATCAAAAAGAATTTAAATTATAGTTCTCATCCATTATTCTACCCTATCCTACAAATTCTAGCAAGCAAGAATTTACTCGCTTATGAATATTACCGATTTAAAAGAGATGGAAAATGAATGAACCCATAATTAAAATTTAAAAGTGCAGAAAGTAATTGCGGAATGGAAGTGCGGAAAGTAATTGCGGAAATTAAAATGTGGAAAGCAAAGTGCAGAAAGTAAATGCGATAAAAATTAAAAGAAAAAACTATCTTTATTGATCAATTAGTGCATTGCAAAATTGCTCGCTGAAAAAGTAAATTACAAAAACCCTACTAGCTCGCTAGATCTCTCTCGATCGATTAAAGATGAATTTTTGATAGATATATAGCTCTCGTTCCTTTTATAGGCTCTGAAATGTGAAATCCTAGATGACATGTTGAAGTGTGTCAAATTACGATCATGACCCTAAAGTTTAAGATTCTACGGCCACCAAATGATCGCCGAACCGCCGCCAAATGCCTATTTTGATCACGCTTTCACCTCCTTTTGGTATATTTGGGCTTCCAAATTTTTCGTGACTTTTCTTCTTGATATTTGGAGATCCTCTTGATATAAAAATTCTGAAAATATTGTTCTTAGTTTCTGCCGTTGCGAAATTCTTCGATTTGCTTCTAATGATCGACAGATTTGGTTTAGTGAACCGATTTGCTTTAGATCTTCTACTTAGATTTCAGACCTGAGCTAATCTTATTATAATATCTACACATCTCAAATCATCTTGTTAGAAGCATTTGTTTTATTTGAGATATTATTCCAACCAATTACATAATATGATATCTTAAGAATATTGATTAAGAATATTTGATATGATATATTTTAATAATGGATATTTTATTTAAATATGATATGCATATATTTTTCCTAATTATATTAATTATGAATGAAGAAATATATGATAATAATGTTTTTACAAATAAACTAACATATGTTCTTTATTTATAAGTAACACCTTTTAGTAGTAAATAATAATAGGGAAAATGTCCATACAAATATGCAATATTTTTGACTAATCAAGACCCGACAAGGCCCTGGCCATCATCACCTTTGAACCGAGCCATCTTCAAAAAACCCCATCAATATCATTTATAACTCGTACACCAATTTGAAACTCCAAAATCACACCCTCGACCTTCGATACCCATTTGACGGGACCACGAGCTGTAAAACGAGGCTCCAAAGCCGGGCTCAAAACCGCATGAACGACACGATCGTTTTGTGGCCTCCGGATCTCCGTTCCGTCGCTGTTTCGGTTTTGCATGAGTCGGTATTCAAAGAAATGCCCTAATAAGTTTTCTTTCGTTTCTCGTGAGTAAGTCCCTTTTTCACCCTCCATCTCTCTCATATTCCTTGTTCTTCTTCTAAATATGCTTTTTCTATAAATATAACCTAATACAACCTAATACCCCATTATATAATGAGAATAATGGAGGAAAGAGGCCATAGGAGGGGATTTCCTCCTATGGCGTGGAAAAAATACACCCTCCGCCAATTTTTCCGACGATCGGCACCCATCATCATCATCGTTATCATCTAAGATGTGCGTACACCAAATTTCATGTGAATCCACAACTTTTGCACCGTTGATTTAGTGGGTTTAAAATTAACGGTTTACCGACAATAGATCTTTTTATATTGCTAAATCAACGGTGAAAAAGTTGTAGAATCACATGAAATTTGGTGTACCTACATCTTAGATGATAACGATGAAGATGATGGAGGCCGATCGCCGAAAAAATTGGTGGATGAGGTATTTTTTCCACGCCATAGGAGGAAATTTCCTCCTATGGCATCTTTTCTCCATTATTCTCTTATATAATATAGAGTATGGTTCAGGTCATGCATGTGGTATGCTATATTTTGAAATCAATTTCCCCGACATGTTCTCATATAAATATGTATGGCTAACAAGGTTTTACAGTAGAAAAAATATGTTGGAGGCAAGGAATTGGTAATACCTTCCTGGTTAATTTTTCTGATGATGACCTCTGCCTCGACTGGTTTATTGTTCTCACAATTTGGCCGTTAAGCTACAACTCAAATAGACCTTTCAAATATCATCATCTTGGCTTCTTTGAGAAAAGACGTTATCATCTTCATTTGAGACTATAATCATATAAATCACAGAGGCACTTGATTCGTTGGGCATTGACAATTATGTTTTTCTCCAACTGATGTTATATATGGAATCATCCAACTTGAAGCATTGAGCCTTTCCTTCTTTTATAATATGCATACTTTATAGGGAAATTGTTAAGATGTCTTTTTTGATGGAAATATCCTTTGAAGTACATTATGTTCCTTATAGGTGATATAATTTCTATCCAAAATGTTGGTGTGGATCAGTGACGAGTATCTATATAAATCATGATACTTTTAAATTGAAAATATAATCCTACACTAATACTCTCACAAGTTCATAATAAAATTTCTAAGATTTAACCTTGCACTAAAATACCCTCTATGTCTTAAGATAAATTATCGGATACCTTTTTCCTTTGCAAATACGTCTCTACAACCCTCTTTAGGAGAACCCGTTTATGGATTGTGCAGATTATCACACATCCTTAAAATAGTAGAGCAAGATGCAGAACTGCTCACGGTGAATTTGATCTCGAAAGGAACCAATATACGTTTTTTAAATAATTCGACTTTTAACAAATTAAATCATTTGAAAATTTTCATAAATCATAAATCCTTTTTTTTTCTATGAAAACTAATTTTTGAAAAATATATTATTAAAATGAAGAATTAAAATTATACAAAATACCACCAAGTTTCTAAAGGTATAGTTTTCACAAAAATACCATAATCTTTTAAAAACTTGGTTCATCATTAAAATGCAATTGAAACTAAAATACCTTTTTATAAAAACTCTTAATATTATAAATCTCCCACGAGGGATATTTTTAAAACAATATTATAACGAATTTGATAAAACCCCCTTGAGAAATATAAACAATGTAAATACATTGTAAATAATAAGAATTAATCTTTAAGGACCCTAAATTAATATAGTTTTAAGCGGTATCATTTTTCTTGAGCCCTAAGGAGCCGGAAAAAGTGAGTGCTTGCCTATTCAGGTTAGACAATACTGCAAATTAACGGAGTTATCAATGACAATCATCATGGAAAAAGACACAAATTCTACCGTCCATATACAATGCTTGTCCGATTATTCCCGAACTTAAGAATTTCCAAAGTTAAATCCATTCATAAGATATTGACTATAACTTGAATACACAATCGAACTTGTTGTAAACTCAAACTCGAATCCAGCTTAAACCCAAACATAAACACTTGATTTTGAACTTGAATATCCGAACTTGAACTTGAATATCTAAACTTGAACTTGTATACTTGACTTGACCGAACCATGAATGTAACTTGACATGAATACCTGAATACAACTTGAACCCGAACTTGTTTATATTCATGGATTTGTCCAAGACCTATAAAGTTGAACTATACACTACAATACGCGAGGTTAAGGGGTAGATTGGTACAGAATGTATATCGTGGTACAAGAGGTCACTTTAAAAGACAGCTAGATGAATTCACGTGTCGTTGTTGTTGGGATCGAAATTTACACCCCGGTTGACCATGTCAAAATCAAAGTCAACCCCAGGTCAAGTGGGCCCAAGCCCAGTCAAGTGGGCCAATGCCCGGGTCGAGCCCGAACATGAAGCGGCCGGCCTTCCCCCATGCCGAAATAAAATTTTTGTAATAAATAATTTTTGGTATACTTCTTTTATTTTATTTTATTTTATGAATAAATGTAAAAAAAATGGGCATAAAGCCAAATTTTTGTAAAGCCCATGGCTTATGTACAAAAAGAAATAGCACATGAGGTATGGGATAGGCAAAATGGCATTTTTGTAAAGCACAAGGGGCTATATGTAAAGTGTAGCCTATAAAGGCAAAGAGAATGAAAATATCTCAACAACTTTTTTTTCTCTCTCCTAAAAAAGTATCAAGATCTGTGATCTTCTCCTTCCTCAAGGTTCTAAAACCTTCTTCTTTCTTTTGAATTAAATCAAGAGTTTTACTCTTTCTTTTATAAAACTAAATAGTTTTTCCACCACAAAACCCACAAAGGGGAACTCAGATCTTCCATCAGATCTCAGAAAGGAGAGATTTTTAAAATCTCATATTTCTTGATCTTCAAGATCTGGCCAACAAAGGAAGAAGAAGGAGACCCATCTCCAGAAACCCCACTTTGGGAAAGATCCAGGGCTCGAGGGAAGAAGCCCCCTTCATCAGTTTCGAAATATCTTATGCAAAGATCAAATGATGATGACGAGATAGCCGAGCCAGAAGAAGCTCCTCAGGAGCTCGAATATGGCGGACAAGCAACCTTCAACGAATTAGACTAGATTGACTTAGGAACGTTCGATAATCTAAGGTCGACCTACATCAGCTCACTCTTATCAGAGGAAATGAAAGCGCAGATAATCTCCCTGCTGCAAGAGTTCATCGATTGCTTCACGTGGACATATAAAGAAATGCCTGGACTTTTCCCTGAAGTGGCCGTGCATAAACTGGCTATATCTCCTGATGCTAAGCCAGTCAAACAAGCTCCTCGAAGAATGAGAAGGGAACTAGAAGAAAAGGTCATCGAGAAAACCAAGAAGCTCATCGATGCCGGCTTCATCAGGGTAAAGAAATATGTGGACTGGATCGCATGCATAGTCCTAGTGAAGAAGAAAAATGAGCAGATCCGAGTTTGTGTCGATTTCAGGGACCTCTACAAGGCTTGTCCTAAAGACGACTCCCACTACCGGCCATGAAAATGATGGTCGATGACACATCAAATTACGAGCTGTTCACCTTTATGGATGGCTCGTCGAGATATAATCAGATCAAGATGTTGCCTGAGGATGAGAAACACACAGCATTTCGAACCCTGATCGGAATATACTGCTACAAAGTGATGCCGTTTGGACTGAAGAACACAGGTGCTATATATCGAAGGGCAATGACCAATATCTTTGATGACCTAATCCATAAAGTCGTCGAATACTATGTTGATGACCTGGTCGTCAAGACTGAAGCCAAGGCCGACCACGTCCAAGATCTTAGGACTGTTCTCACCAGACTGAGGGAATACGATCTGAAGATGAATCCTCTGAAGTGCACTTTTGGCGTGTCATCGGGAAAATTCCTGGGCTTTATAGTCCGACATCGGGGGATCGAATTTGACCCATCCAAGATAAAGGCCATCATGGAAATGCCCCCTCCGAAGGATCTGACGCAGCTAAGATCTTTTCAAGGCAAGCTTGCTTATATACAGAGATTTATCTCAAATTTATCGGGGAGATGTAGGCCCTTCTCAAAGCTTATGAAGAAAGAAGCTCCTTTTCTCTGGGATGCCGAATGTCAAGAAGCGTTCGAAAGCATCAAACAATACTTGTTGCACTCTCCAGTGCTGGCCGCTCCCGTTTCAAATAAACCACTGATTCTCTACACTGCTGCGCTAGATGAGTCACTCGGTGTGCTCCTTGCCCAGATTAACGAGGAGGGAAAAGAAAATGCTCTCTACTACCTCAGTCGAACTCTAGTTGGGGCGGAACACAACTATTCCCCAATCGAAAAGCAATGCCTGGCTCTGATATTTGTTGTGAAGAAGCTGAGGCACTATCTGCTCGCTCATCGGGTTATGCTGATCTCCAAGGTCAGCTCGCTCAAACACTTGATGAACAAAGCAAGCCTAGCCGGCAGAATGGCAAGATGGGCTGTCATGCTACTTGAGTTTGACATAGTTTATACCCATCAGAAAGAAGTAAAAGGGCAAGCTCTTGCGGACTTTCTCGCTGCTCATCCCATACCAGAAGGGTCACCGCTCAATTGCGAGTGACCCGACGAACAAGTGCTGCACCTCGAGAATGACGAGCCATGTTTGGAGCTTTACTTCGATGGGGCCTCATCGATAAGGACCGCCAGTAAATCAAGCATCCCGGAGATAAAAGCAGGGATAGGATTGGTGTTCATCACGCCATCGATGGGAACCCTACGGCGTTCTTTTGCTCTCACCGAGCCTCGCATAAACAACAAAGCTGAGTATGAAGCTCTGATAGCTGGTCTGGAGCTCACCATAGAAATGGAAAACCTTCGACTACGGGTTTACGGTGACTCCCAGCTTGTCGTCAACCAAGTAAGCGACGACTATAAGATATATAAACCCGAGTTAGCTTGGTACAGAGGCCGAGTGGTGGAACTCATGAAACGGTTCACTCACATTGAATTAATGAGAGTCCCTAGAGCGTTGAATGGAAAGGCAGACGTACTCGCTCACTTAACCAAGGAGCTGGCTGATCCTAACATGGTCGAAATTCTGATCACAGTCAAGAGCCGGCAAATTTTACCCCCAGTCTCTTTACGAGTAGAGGAAAGCGCGGAACAGAAGGGCAGTCCTACCGAAGAAGCTTCGATCATCCAAGACTAGCCCGATTGGAGAGAACCCTTCATAGAGTACCTCCAATATGACAAGCTGCCCGAAGGAAAATCTGCAAGGATTCAGCTGAAGAAGAGAGCTCTCCGATATGTGTTTGTAAACGACACGCTATACCGCAGGTCATATGACCAACTCTGGCTCAGGTGTCTGTCATTGGCCGAAGCCCAAAAGGTCATGAAAGAAGTTCACTCGGGTGTTTGCAGTGCTCACCAATCCGGCCCCAAGATGCGACTTCAAATTAAACGGCTTGGGTATTACTAGCCCACCATGATATGAGATTGCGGAGAGCATGCAAAGAAATGTTTTATCTGCCAAATTCACGGTGATTTCATTCATAAGCACCCCAATCCGTTGCATCCTACGGTGGCGTTGTGGCCCTTCGAAATTTGGGGAACCGACATAGTTGGCCCAATTGATCCTCCGTCATCTAGAGGCCACTGGTTCATATTGGCCGCAATAGATTACTTCTCCAGATGGGCTGAAGCTGACCCGCTAAAAGAAGTCAAGACAGAAAATATTCTGACATTCTTCCAGCATAATATTCTATACCGCTTTGGTACACCAAGAAGAATCATTTCTAACAACGAGCCTTCTTTCAAGAGCTTCAAAGTCTCAAGGTTCGCTACTCAGTACAAGATAGACTGGAGATATTCCTTCATCTATAATCCAAGAACCAATGGGCTAGCCGAAGCCTTCAATAAGACTCTATGCAAGCTCCTGAGGAAAAATGCTTCAGCCAACAAGAGAGACTGGAATCTCAAACTTCACGAGGCGTTGTGGGCATATCATACCATGCACCGTACTCCAACTCAGTCCACTCCATACTCATTGCTCTTCGGAGTGGAGGCGGTCCTCCCCCTCGAAGTCGAAGTTCCAAGCTTAAGAATGGCTGTTCAGCACGAGTTGACGGAGGAGGAAAACGTGCTCCTTCGTCTTGAAGAGCTTGACGCCCTCGAAGAAAAGAGGCTCGCGGTGCAGCAAAATATGGAGCTATACCGAGCCCAAATGTCACGGGCCTATGACAAGATAACCCATCTCCGCGCTTTCAAGCAAGGTGAATTGGTGTTGGTCCTCAAAAGACCGATCATCCCCAATCGACATGCCAAATGAAAATTTAAGCCAAAATGGGAAGGACCATACGTCATCGAGAAAGTGTTCAACGGAGGATCCAACCAACTAATAAGTGCCGAGGGAGAAAGGCCCATGCCACCCATCAATGGCCGATATCTTAAGAAATACTACACGTGAATGCTCCAAGTCGCAGGCGAATTGAGTATACCAGCCCTATGGTCTAGATCATACATCCTGTAAAACCGTATACAATTCACGGGCGTAAACAACCCCTATCTCTCCTAATTCCTGCCGGTGAGATTACTTTCAAAGTCCCACCAGCGCGAAAAAACGGTATGTCCACGAGCAAAATGGGCACGGATGAAAACCCGAAAGGGCTCCATGAGTAAAAACAGCAGGACTGCCGGCGATTTTGTGAAAACCCGAAAGGGCGCAAACTCATGAAAAGAGATAAAATACACTCGCAAAGTCCTCTCGACCTTGTGAGGAGAAGATCCCTGCGTGAGATCCTTACGACTCACAAAGGAGCAACACGGTTAGGAATCCTCATGATTTCTAAGAAGAACATACACCTGCGAGATCCTCTCGACTCGTAGGGAGAAAATGCTTTTATGAGACCCTTACGGCTCATAAAATTGTAAAGCCTTAGGTGATAGGGATCCAAACCTGTCTCCTGAGCCATCGCTCCCCAACGGGCAACGGTAAATGATGAGTCGCTCATCGCATTTCGCTTCAGTGTTAGCGGTGCTGATGCCGACCAAAACCAAAATCCAAGTCCTCCCGAGGCAAATGATGAGTTGCTCCTGGTATTGTTCCAGGGCAGCAATGCTGATGCCAAACAAGATCCAAATTCCAAGTCCCCAAACGGCGAATGATGAGTCGCTCCTGGTACCATATTCCAGTGCGGCGATCCAGACGCTAACCAAAATCCAATTTCTCAAAATTCTCCCGGCCCTATGGTTAGTCTCCAAATTGATTGCCGTATACAATCCACGGGCTCAAATAATTCTCGGCATAGCCATGCCCTACCGCAATCACCAGTTACGCGGCTGATCTCCGCCCTTGGAATTATGCTCCATTTGGAAAGACCTACTCATGTGTCCTCACGATACATGAGGAGAACAAACCTTCGTGGGATCCTTACGACTCACAAAGGAAAAACACACTTGGGAGTCCCCACGACTCATAAGGAGAAAGTGCACCTATGAGATCCTTTCGACTCGTAGGGAGAAAATGCTTTTATGGGACCCTTACGGCCCATAAAATTGAAAAGCCTTAGGTGATAGGGACTTAAACCTGTCTCCTAAGCCACCGCTTCCCAACAAGAAAAGGTAAATAATGAATTGCTCCTGGCACATGTGCTTCAGTGTTAGCAACGCTGATGCCTACCCTAACCCCAAAATTCCAAACTCCAATCCATAGACCCTTAAGTCTTTAAACTGGAAACAGATGACCTCTAAGTCGTTAAATTTGGAGCAGATGAGCCCTAAGTCGTTAAACTGGGAATGAGGGAAATTCCCTCACGGCAAATGATGATTCGCTCCTGGTACCATATTCCAGTATAGCGGTGCTGATGTAAACCCAAATCATATCAAATCAGCAAAACAACTGATGACCTCCCTGGCAGAATCAAACTCCACCTCGGAAAAAAGTCAACTTCACCCCTGACACCGCAGAAAGCGGAGCCAGTCAAATCAAATTCCGACCGTCCAAGTCGCTAAAAGGGCAGCACCGACCGTCCAAGTCGCAAAAAGGGCAGAGCCAACCGTCCAAGTCGCTAAAAGGGCAGAGCCGACCGTCCAAGTCGCTAAAAGGGCAGTGCCGACCTTCCAAGTCGCTAAAAGGGCAGCATCGACCGTCCAAGTCGCTAAAAGGGCAGCACCGACCGTCCAAGTCGCTAAAAGGGCAGAGCTGACCGTCCATGTCGCTAAAACGGCAGAACCGACCGTCCAAGTCGCGAAAAGGGCAGTATCGACCGCCCAAGTCGCAAAAAGGGCAGCATCGACCGTCCACATCGCTGTAATGGGTAGCATCAACAGTCCAAATCGCAAAAAGGGCAGCACGGACCGTCCAAGTCGCTAAAAGGGCAGCACCGACCGTCCACGCCGCTAAAAAGGTCAGCATCGACCATCCATGTCACTAAAAGGGCAGCATCGACTGTCCAAGTCGCAAAAAGGGCAGCACGGACCGTCCAAGTCGCTAAAAGGGCAGCACCGACCGTCCACGTCGCAAAAAGGGCAACACCGACCGTCCATGTCGCTAAAAGGGTAGCAACGACCTATTCGTCGGAATTATGCTCCGCCTGGGAATCAAGTCAACCAGACACTCCATCTCGGAGACACGTCAAGCATTGACCGTCTATATCTTAAAAAGGGCAGTGCCAGCTTCCCAAAAAGCGGGAACCAAATCAAGTCGCCTCCATGTGAAAGAAGATCTATCAATTTCATGCAGCGACCCACATATGCTGTGTGCATTTATTGATGGGGGCACTTTGTTGGGGTCGAAATTTACACCCTGGTTGACCAAGTCAAAATCAAAGTCAACCCCAAGCCAAGTGGGCCCAAGCCCAGATCAAGTGGGCCAATGCCCGGGTCGAGCCCGAACATGAAGCGGCCGGCCTTCCCCCATGCCGAAATAAAATTTTTGTAATAAATAATTTTTGGTGTATTTCTTTTTATTTATTTTATTTAATGAATAAATGTAAGAAAAATGGGCATAAACCCAAATTTTTGTAAAGCCCATGGCTTATGTGCAAAAAGAAATAGCGCATGAGGCATGGGATAGGCAAAATGCCATTTTTGTGAAGCCCAAGGGGCTATATGTAAAGTGTATAGCCTATAAAGGCAAAGAGAATGAAAATATCTCAACAACTTTTTTTCTATCTCCTAAAAAATCATCAAGATCTGTGATCTTCTCCTTCCTCAATGTTCTAAAACCTTCTTCTTTCTTTTGAATTAAATCAAGAGTTTTACTCTTCCTTTTATAAAACTAAATAGTTTTTCACCACAAAACCCACAAAGGGGAACTCAGATCTTCCATCAGATCTCAGAAAGGAGAGATTTTTAAAATCTCATACTTCTTCATCTTCAAGATCCGGCCAACAAAGGAAAAAGAAGGAGACCCATCTCCAGAAACCCCACTTTGGGGAAGATCCAGGGCTCAAAGGGAGAAGCCCCCTTCATCAGTTTCAAAATATCTTAGGAGTTTAACTCCTCATATATATAGATATATACAAAATAATAAGCGCTCCTTTCTGGGAGTACAACTCCCATTGCAGGGACCAAGTCCCTTTTGCCTCCCGAGCGCTCTGTTTACCCCCAATCAGAGCAAAGCTCTGTTCAAATTCCAAGGTAGGAGATGAAGCAACGCTTCTGTTTCCCCCAATCAGAGCAAAGCTCTGCTTTGAAATTAAAGTTAAAATTAAACTTCAGATTCCTTGCGCTGGGCGCAATGCGCCACGTGTCAAAATCAGGCACGCCAGCGTAAGGAGCGCAGCGCACCCAATCAGAGCAAGGCTCTATTTAAAATAAAAAATAAAGGAAGCAATGCTTCAGACAAGTTTCGCTCTGCGCTGCAAGAATAAAATAATGCGGAAGCAAAAAGATCCAATACAATAATAAACTGGAATGTACGTCTCATAATGCGGGCTCACATCAGGAATGAAAATACTGAAAAGAAACTAAATTAAACTAATAACAGGTCATCACCGCTCGGCCTGTTGATCAAAGTACTCCTGGACAGCCTGCGATAAGGACAAGGGATCTGGGCCATGCAAAACCCAGACGTCAGTGCGTCATAATATCAATAATACAAGGCAAGCAGGATATAATGAAATATACAGGCATGAAGTATGAACAGTAAAAAGTAAAACGTAACATGAATATAGATCAATGAAGAGGATATAAACAGGTGAAGTGCAGTGAGTAGTCTAAACTGTGCTATAGGGCTATCCACTCTAAAGTCATTCGAAATCAATTAATGTAATTCTCATCGTAACCTATCGGTCTATGCCCCGTTCAACCCCATAGGACCACGGTAACAAGATATGATAGACTGTAAGTCTATGTCCCATTCAACCCCACGGGACCACGGTAACATGATGTAATAGACTGTGAGTCTATGTCCCATTCAACCCCACGGGACCACAGTAACAAGATGTAATAGCCCTTTGAGTTACGTTCGGTTGCATTCTTGATTTCCCCATACCCCCAAGGTTATATGTGTAAGTCAGGTATTGATAAATCTGGAGCTAATGCCAACATAGGATCAAGCAGGTACATGTTTGTCTGTATAGACAACAGGAAATGTCCGTAGGGACAACAAGTCAAGATTGCCGGCATTAGTCACAAGATCAGGTAACATGTCAAGCTGTGGTACATCAGGTCATGTCAGGTGGTGTACATGTATCAAGTCATGTCAAGTAGTGTATCAGGTCATGTCAGGTAGTGCACAAGTATCAAGTGGGTGCTCATAATCAAACTATAATAAGTATGGGTGTACAAAACATCTATTAGGGTTACATTTATAGTTCCAATACTAATTAGGATGCACTTTATTAGACATGGGGTGTTAATATCACAGTATTATGTATTAATGTGATCTATGGATGCAATTACATATTTTTTAAATGAGATGGATGCAACGGGTATTCGAAAAACAGTAAAGCTGTAAAATGGTATTATGGGATGTACAACTAAGCAATATGTGATGTAAATATTGATATGGATGCAGTATATTGTAATCTAGTATGTAACAAGATAGGTTTTCATCACCTAGATCTGAAATGATATGAATGGATGCAAACGGAACATCGAAAATTTACAAAACTAAACATGGGGTGCATGATTTTAGATACAGGTATGATATTTATTTAAATAGGTATAAAATGAGTTATATAGCATATAGCAAGATTAACTTGTCTCGACGGATCAAGAAACGGATGTGTACGGTACGTCCGACGTCGGCAAAATGTCACGACGCACGTACGGCACACGCAACATGTCCAAGAAACGCACAAGGGTGATCATGCAAGTCAGGTACGTCGTCTGGATCATCGGCGTCATGTCCGGCTCCAGCGATCTACAGAAATTAAGAATTAAAGAAAAGAAAAGAAAAGAAAGAAAGAAAGAGAAGAGAAGAAAAGAAAGAGGAAGAAGAAGAATGAGAAGAAGAGGGATTGTTCACTGGGTTTGCAGAGAGGGGTGGTGATGTCGACGGTGATGAACGGAGCTCCGGCGAAGGGGTTTGATGTTAGGGTTTCGGTTAGGGTTTGGGTTTTGTTTGCTAGGGTTTCTTGGTTGGTTTGTGGGCGCAGGGTTGGTGCTCGGGAGAAAGCAGAGGAGAGGAAAAGGAGGAGAGGAAGGAGGTGGCGACGGGATGAGGTGGTCGGCGGAGAAGGAAAGGTGGGGGTGATGGGTTGTTCTCGGTTGCAGGGTGTGTGTGTAGGGTGTTGCATGGGAGAGGAGAAAGGAGAAGAGGGAAAGGTGACGAGGAGGAGGAGGCAGGGAGTTTTAGGGTTAGTGTTTTGAGAAGGCAGAACTCGGTGCTGTTGGGTGAGGCAATGGGAGCTCGGGGAGTTTTTAAAGGGAAGGAGGAAGACGAGATATGGGAGTTATAAGAGAGGTGACGGGATCAAGAGGGAGGTGACGAGATCCTCTACAGAGATTGCGAGAGGAGAGAGAGAGAGGATCGAGAGGAGTGAGATAGAGAGAGAGAGAGGAATAGTGAGATGATATAAACTTGTCTGCATGTAGAAGAGAGAGAGAGAGAAAGATTACGAGGGGGAGAGAGAGAAGGGAAGAAACAAAGAGAGAGTCTGAGAGAGGAAGAGAGAAAGGTGGGGCCGGGGTTTAGAGAGAGTGTGTGAAGTGCTGTTAGATTTAGGAGTTAGGATTTAAGATTTTTAAATTAAAAAATGATTTTAGTTTGTTATAAAATATTATCAATTAACGAGATTTAAATGTAAAATTTAAAATAAATATTAAATAAGTTTGAATTTAGGCGGGATACAAAATATTTCAAAACGCGCCCGGGTGGGTCTAAAATTTCAAATTTAAAATATGAAAAATATATGCGACTTTCAAAATTCAAAATGAATGCTCAGATAACGAAAATGCATACCCCAAAGAACGGATGCACGTACGTGCGCGTAGCCTTCCAAATACGTCTGTTTCACTCAACGGGACGAGAACAAGATGCGCGGATACTACCACGGGGTTAGGGGTATCATGCAAGCCATGTTATATAATTTTAAAATATTTTCTGTGACTTAAAATGTTATATGGTAAAAGATACAATGCCAGATGAAATGCCAGTATGCAGTATAAATGAAATGCACATGTCTATATAACAAGTCAAGGTAATTCATAAATATGAATCAAACAAGTTTCAAGCAAGCGGGTCGGGTCGAATGTAATGTAAAATGTAAAATGTAAAATACTATTCGTACCCAAAACATGATAAATCAGGAAAAATACCATAATTAAGAAAATCCGAGAACTGGAATTGGTAAAAATGAACTAGGTTGTTACAGACCCGGGTATTTTTCGGAGTATTTTGATATTAGATATATAATCCAAATATATATTATAATATTTTTATATATTAACAGTATATATATACACACAAACATATATAATATATATAAATTTATTACCTAATTAATTCCTATCCCTCTCTCGCATTCTGTCGCTCTCTCTCTCTCTCTTACCACTCTCTCTTTCTACCCTTCTGTTTCTCTCTCTCCCCCATATATATATATATATATATATATATATATATATATATATATATATAAATTATTATATTAACTTAATAAATCAAAACATCCTCACCTCTCTCTCTCACCTCACTGTTTCCTTCACCCACGAGAACCCAACCCTATCCTGCGCCATCCCCTCACCGCCGACTTCCCCACGACCAATCACCTTGTCACCCTCTTCACAAAGCACCACCTCCACTTCCCCCTCTTCTTCTCCATCCCCGAGAACCCAAAACCCCCGATGACCAAACCCTGCAGCAACATCCTGCAGCCCAAGAACCTCTCACATCGCCGCGGATCACCTCGACTTCACCACCCTCATCATCTCACCATCCTTATCACCACCTCGCCGTCGTCACCACTGTCTCCTCCTCACCTCCCTCTCCGATCCCCGTCACCAAAAACCACTACCACCACTATCAACCCTGCATCCCGACCCTGACAGAAACCAAGAAACCCACTGCCCATTTATTGCCAACGGTTGCCCACCATCGTCACCTCGTCTCTTTCCTCGCTTCCCAGGACGTGAACACCAGCAGCCACACCCCCATTCATCTTCTCCTTTCTTTCTCCCTTTCTTTCTTTCTTTCTTTCCTCCTTTTCTTTTCTTTCTTGCTTTCTTGATTCTTCTGGCCGTCTCGCCGGAGTCGCACGCGTCGCCGACGATCCGGACGACCTAGTCACCGTCGTTGTCCAGCTTCATCATCACGTCATGTCATTTTTCAGCCAGGTCCAGTCTTGCACACATGTAGCAGCATCATGATGTTTATTCGACATCGGACGTAGTATCCGCATTCCGTCGTGAGATCCGATCTGGCAAGTTTAACTTGCAACATGCTATGTTACTATATGGATATCTATATGAATAAAAATCGTACACATGTTTTATTATACATCAAATGTTATAGATTTACAGCTTTACGATATCCGTTCGTATCCGTACTGAGAATAGAATATCTAGTTGCATGCCGGGACATCATGATATCATTATATTACTATATTAGTACAACGTGTTATCTAGTTTGTATCATACATAGTTATGGACATATAAATAGTTATTACAGATAAACACATATGCATCATGACATCAGTGATGTTTACCGTGTTCCGATATCGATTACAGTTTCACATTTAACACATATTTGGTTAATATACATTACATGACATGTCCACGATACACTACCTGACTTGTTACTTGGATCTTGTTATTAATGCAGACACTCTTGACTTGTTGTCCTGACGGAAGTAACTTTTTGTCTGCATAGACAAAACCTATACCTGCTTGATTCTGTGTTGGCATTAGAGATATCATAAATACTTGACTTGAACACAAAACCTGGGGAGTAAGGGAAAATCAATAATGAAACCTGACTTGTAACTCAACAGTTCGATGCTCATACTAATCAGCCTTTACGGGCTCGGCCAGCCCCGGGATGATGCTGCTGACATCATTCATCTGTACATGTTACCTGTTTACCGCCTAGCGGTACGTCTCGGATTCAGCCCGAGATTCTTGACTGTGGTTCCGGACACGCACTGGATATTATTGACTTAAATCGACGATTCCATTAAATTGGTTTCAAAGACTTTTAGAATAGATAACCTAGAAGCACAGACTTTAGGTTACACATCATATACATACACCTCACTGTTTCATATTTGTGCTATTTATTTATATTCATGTTTACTTATATCGTTATATCCTGATTATCACTATTCTTTTCATATTATGACGCACTGATGTCTGGGTTTTGCATGGCCCAGTTCCTCTACCTTTATCGCAGGCAGATCAAGAGTACTTTAGCAATCAAGCCGAGCAATGAGGAATTGAACATGTATTTAGAGATGTTTAGTATAGTTTTTTCCGTAGTTTTATTTCTTTTGATGTGAGCCCATATTGGGACATGATTCAGATGTTGTTATTTGGATCTTTATTCGTTTCCGCTTATGCATTTTCTTGACTCTATTTATTGTGGCAGATGGACATGTGTTAACTAGTTTGTATATTTTTCTGTTCTTGATATCCTATAGACAGCCGTAATGTGGCTGTGGAGAGATGATTCCTAACCACAGATAGCATAGTTGGCTCTGTCACGTACCGTAGTTTACGTATCTTGGGAAGCGGGGCATGACAAAATATGATCAAAACCCCTCATTTCCTTAACTCCCCAAATTAAAACCCCCACCTCCTACTTATACCTCACTCCAATTCTCTTCACCTCCTTCTCAAATGAACCGACCCCTCTCTTCCTTGTCTCTCTCTGCCTCTTCCCCTCCATTTTTAAAACCTATCAATTCCCCCTATTTCTTTACTCTTATATATTTATATATTTATATATACCATTCACACACACACTCTCTCTCTCTCTCTCTCACACACACACATGTTCACACAAATACTAGTAAAATAGGGGGTTGCCCCTACGGATGGAAATATCCGTAGGGGCAGATTTTACTTGGACCTACGGATTAATCCGTAGGGCTAAAAGGTTGCCCCTACGGGCACAGACGTCCAAGAATAAAAATATTAATTCTTAATTTGGTGTTTGCCCCTACGGAGCCGCAAACAAAGGACCTACGGGTATATCCGTAGGGGCAAGTAAATATCTATTTAACAAAATCCCAGATCGATCGCCTACGCTCACTTTCTCTCTCTCTCTCAATCGCGCGCGAGAAAAAACCCCAAATCGCCTCCGTCGTCGCCACCGTCGCCTCCGTCGTCGCCAGCGCCGGTTTCGTCGCCACCGTCGTCGCCACCGCCGGTTTCGTCGCCAAATCGACACCGTCGTCGCTCCAGCCCACCAGCAGCCGTTCAGGTATAAATCGAGGTAAATTAAAGCATTTTTTGATTATTTTGGGCTTAGGGTTCATGGCTGGGTCTGGGTTGCGCGCGCGAGAGTTGGGGTTGGGCAGGGGTCGCGGTGGCGGTCGGGGTCGGGGTCGGGGTAGGGTTAGGGTTGGGGTTCGGCTGTTGCTGGGGTGGGGCTGGGGTTAGGGTTACGGTGGGGCTGGGGTTAGGGTTACGGTAGTGGGGCTGGGGTTAGGGTTACGGTGGGGCTGGTTGAATGGCTCTTCTGATTAGTTGACAAATACAATGTTAATCATAATTTACTCGACACAGATGGTAGAAAATCAGAAAAAGATCAAGAAAAAAATAATCGATTTTGATTTTAACATGCAGGGTGTTGATGCAAGATGTAATATCTAGTAGCAGATGCTAGGTATATAGACTAAAGAATAGTTGTAAATGAACCGCTAGCAAGAAAATCCTATAATTATACGTACACATCGCTTGACGCATGAAGCCTGAAGCTCTTTCTTTTGGGGGATAAAACTAGTTATATTCCTGCATTGCCTAGAAATAGCAGTGAGTTAGTTAAAACTTTTCAAACACAACCCCCCACCCCCCAAAAAAAAGAAAGAAAGAAAGGGCAAGGAAAAAAAAAGAATAGCAACAAGCAATACAAGCTAGCAACCGTAAATAACTGCTGAGATTATGTCTACCTTGGCAATTTGAACAATGATGGTCTTGTCTGGATTGTTAAGATCCACTTTATGGGGGTGAGGAACACATTTTGCAACTGTATTTATGATTTTCATTCTGTCAAGTGTTGAAATAAAAATCAACACTTGAAAATCAATCCAAGATGCTCAATAACTTGCTTCAAAACCATAATCTAATCTTGATGATGCTCAATATTAGCGATTTCCATGATCACGACACGTGGCAGATGACGTGTCTCATAACGCTTTATGATATCAGTATCCTATATTTGTAGTTTTAATTGTTGATTGTTATAGATGTATACCATTGCAATAATAGTTTTTGGTTGATGAATGCTATTGCAATGTAGGATGATCAGTTCTATCAATCTTGATCTCAATGGTTTAAAATCATGTTACACATACAACACGAATGCACAACAAACGCATAATTAGAGAGCGACTCGAGATATTCAGATTAAAACCAATATATGATACTCGATGATAATATGAAACCTTCATATTCCCATCGATACCCATATATGAAACTAAAAGCGTCACTTAGTCTCCGTCTATCGGTTAACATACGTGCGATGCTCGTCGTGACCTAGAACTATACGAAGGTTGTTAAATATCGGACAGTATAACTCGATACTAACAATCGTCGTATAGTCTACGCGACGAGAAAATTCAATCGTATGGTAACCCATAGATTTGTCCCGTGTGGACAAGTTAAGAATGTATAAAGCAAACGCCTTCATTCACTTGTGTTTTCATCCGTTTCGAGATATTTCTTCGGTATCTTTCCGCTGGTTCTCCGTGTACAAAGATAGATTAGATGTTCATTTCAACGTTGTTTCACAGCTTTGAAATGATTATCTATTCTATTACAGTGTACTCGGAGAACAGCGGGGAGGTGCTGCCGAAATTTACTCGAAACGGTTGAAAGCACAAGTGATGGGCGTTCGCTCTATACATTCTTAATGGGATAGAAGCCTACCCCCGACAGCCGGAACACATACATACAAACGCATAATCAGAGAGCGATTCGAGATGTTCGGGTTAAAACCAATATATGATACTCGATGATAATATGAAACCTTCATATTCCCATCGATACCCATATATGAAACTAAAAGCGCCACTTAGTCCCCGTCTATCGGTTAACATACGTGCGATGCTCGTCGTGACCTAGAACTATACGAAGGTTGTTAAATATCGGACAGTATAGCTCGATACTAACAACCGTCGTATAGTCTACGTGACGAGAAAATTCAATCGTATGGTAACCCATAGATTTGTCCCGTGTGGACAAGTTAAGAATGTATAAAGCAAACGTCTTCATTCACTTGTGTTTTCATCCGTTTCGAGATATTTCGTCGGTATCTTTCCGCTGGTTCTCCATGTACAAAGATAGATTAGATGTTCATTTCAACGTTGTTTCACAGCTTTGAAATGATTATCTATTCTATTACAGTGTACTCGAAGAACAGCGGGGAGGTGCTGCCGAAATTTACTCGAAACGGTTGAAAGCACAAGTGATGGGCGTTCGCTCTATACATTCTTAATGGGATAGAAGCCTACCCCCGACAGCCGGAATACATACATACAAACGCATAATCAGAGAGCGATTCGAGATGTTCGGGTTAAAACCAATATATGATAATATGAAACCTTCATATTCCCATCGATACCCATATATGAAACTAAAAGCGCCACTTAGTCCCCGTCTATCGGTCAACATAACGTGCGATAATTTATTCTTTTCAACGACAAACGCACACACAAAGCATATACACGGATTTTCTCCTTTGTCAGTAACTATCCCGTTCTTATATTTCTCAATATAGTCAGCATAACCTACAATTTATATGTTATTCAGTCTAACATGGCCCATGAGTACGTCAGAGTTAAGGACTGGATGTATGTGGATTGGAAACAACGTATGCAACCTAAGTTTGTCGCAGGAGTTGCTGCTTTCATGCATGTTTATGTCAAAATTACTTATATTGTCAATGTTTGATTGTCTAGTTGTTGGTGATGCGTCCACATCTGGGACAGAGGCCACCCCCGCTCCTCCAGGTATGTTTATATATCATATAGTGTATGTATATTGATTTAGAATGCTATATCATAAATACACACATTCCTTTTGCTCTTACTTAGCAATTTTTATTATTGTCTAGCTGTAGGTGGTGACACCACCGCACCTGCGGGTATATTTATATGTCCTATAGTGCATGCATATTGATTTAGAACGTTATATTATTGATCTACACATTCTTTTTGCAATTACTTATATAATCTATTTTTAATTGTCTAATTATAGGTGGTGCGTCCACACCTTCCACAGGGGCCACTCCTGCCGCTTCCATACCCTCCGCATCGTCTGCAGGTTAGTATGAATAAGTTTAAAATATTTATTTATTTTACATATGCTCTATAGAATAAATATGAACTTCATGGAGATTTAGCGTCGATGTTTATTTTATAGTTGGAGGGGATGCGTCCGGGTCCGGGACCCCGGTTGTTCCTCACCGGAGGAACTATCGTCCCGCTCGTGCTGCTGCTCGGGCCCAGGCTCGTGCGCTAATCACCGGAGGTATATATCACACTTGAATTTTTGTTTAACCTTGATTTCTTAATACAACTTTGTCTTATTATTGATTGTCTTAATATTTCGTGCAGACGCAGGGCCTCTCCATCCCCAGAGGGGGACTCGAGGCCCGAATCAGTCCCATAGGCTGAGGCCTGATAGAGCTAGGGGGGAGGCAGCATTCCCCCTATTTTTTACCCTTGACTATCGCTATACCGGTCCTCATGCTGAGAGGTTCGGCCGGTATTTTGGGGACGAGAGCCGGATCGTGAAGAACTATCCACTTCACGTTGAGTGGGGCGAGCAGCACCAGCGCTCATTCGCCCTCTTCTTTGATCAGGCTCGGGTATGTATTAATATATATTTTCATTTGATCTATCCAATATATTTATTATTAACACTTGCAATCTAATAACAATGTTTTTTTTTGTATTTTCAGTTGGATTACGATTTTCAGCCTGTAGCCGACCCTGATCACCCGGGGAGGGTGCTCGACCTTCATGCTCTGTACAATGGCCTGATGAAGAACATGCAGGCCAAGGTCCGATACAACAGGAATGAGCCGAAGGCCGACTGCTACTCCCTGTGGATAGCGACCCCCAAGGCAGAGAGAGCGGCCCTTCTATCTACTCCGGCGTTTGCGAGAGTCGACGTAGAGACATGGCCTCTATTGTGCGCTTATTTCGACTCCCAACGCAAACAGGTATGTATTTTAAATTTAATTCATTATTTATGATATAATTTATTTCTTTGTGTTTCTTAATTAGAAAACTAAATGTTAATGCGTTGTGCAGAAACAGGCCGCTCAGAATACGGAGAACAGGAAGTCGGCGAAGAGGGGTCGCCCCACTTACACAGGTGGCTCGAGGAACATTACTCGAGCCATGGAGTTATCGGTAAATTAAGAGTTATTCTTTAATATTCTGCAATATTAAGAGTTATTCTCTAATATTTCTATTATTAAGAGTTACTTTCTAATATTGCAGACATCTCGGACCGTGGCGTCAGGTGGTACACCAAGCGTGTTGTCCACATATCTTGCCGTCCACGGCACCTCGACAGATCCCGCCACGGGCGAGCTTCGATGTCCCGACGTCGCTACCCAGGAGTACTGCGTAAGTGTTAATATTTTTTCTACCCAAATTTGAAATTTTAGTTTTGGAAGGTTCAAGTTTAAATTTTATACTTATACTTTACTGCTTAATGTGGGTGTAGGAGCGGGTGGTTGAGCAGGCCCAGGCCTCGGGGATCGATTTTACCGGACAGAACGATCCGAGGCTGCTGACCCCAGTTCTGGACGCCGCACACGGAGGGCACCACGGAGGTTGGGAGAGAGGCCGGGGATTGGGCCCTAGCAGGGCCCATATGAGATTGGACTCCACCCCGGCGGTTACTTCCTCCGTCTCCAGTGACCGGCATGTCCATCAGGAACTGGATAGCTTGAGGGCCACCGTTCAGGAGTTGAAGGAGATGCTGGTATGTATACTACTTTATAGTAAAATATCATTTCATATTATATACATATCAACATATCCATAATTAGCTTATTTGGTTTTAGACTTAAGTTTGATTAATCATACATACATATGTAATTAAAATAAACAACGCTTTTCCAAACTAGATATCCAAACAGGGTTTCGAAATAACTTAATAATGAAACGAATTCGAATAATACACAATTCTTACACGCTTCTTACACACGTTATGTCCAGACGCGACAGGGTAGATCGGCCGAGTCTCCATATGCGTCTCCTTCGGCTGCGGCTCCGCAAGCCACTACATCGGCTGAGGTTCCGCAGACAGCTCCTGTAGCTCCACCGCCCACTCAGACTCCCGCAGCCGCGGCTCCGCAAGCGACTACCTCGACGGCGGCTGCGCAGACCACATCGCCAGCTCCACATGCCGCTCAGACTCCCTTATATGTAGCATTGCAGAGTGTATTGACCGAGGAGCAGGCGCGCGTTATTCTAACGTTATTCAGAGGTGGAGCTGGACCGAACTAGGGTAGCTTTTTGGTTCTTATTTTTTCAAACATGTATTTATATCACATTGTACTACATTTTAAAACGATATTGATATTGGTTTGTATTTATATCATATTCAGTTTTTGGGTTTCTTTTGTATATTATATATATGCGTGAGATGTGATTATGAATACTGCAATATATGATTTGATTGATATATATAGTATTGTGCACAGGGCGGGAAAAAATCTAGCAGCCCATTTTTAAAAAAAAAATACAGACAATATGTACCTACGGATTAATCCGTAGGTATATATGTTGCCCCTACCGATAAATCCGTAGGGGCAAACTATCAGGAAACCTGATATTTTCCTACCTGATATCAGTGCAGGGTGTTGGGAGTGCCCCTACGGATATGCCCGTAGAGGCCACTGTTTATCCCCTACGAATTTATCCGTAGGGGCAAAATATCAGGTTTCCTGATATTTTCCCACCTGATCTCAGTGCAGGGTGTTGGGAGTGCCCCTACGGACATCTCCGTAGGGGCCACTTTCTATCCCCTACGGACATATCCGTAGGTATATACAATATATTCAAAAAAAAAAATACATATATGATTTGATTACCCCTACGGAGTACTCCGTAGGGGCTCGAACACCTACAGATATAGCCGTAGGGGCAAGAATTTGCCCGTAGGGGCAAGTTCAGGGCCTCAACTTGCACCTGCGGCCTTTGCACCTACGGGGTCTTTTTTCGCCCCTACGCACATATCCGTAGGGGCAGTGGGTTGCCCCTACCGATAAATCCGTAGGGACAACCCTTATTTGTAGTAGTGAAATATACACAATCACACCCCTCCTTTATTCACCACCAACGAATCCAACTCCCATATCGCTCACCGGCCTATCTCCCTCCTTGCACTCAAGACCCGACCAGGCCCTGGACATCATCACCATTGAACTGAGCCATCTTCAAAAAACCCCATCAATATCATCTACACCTCTTACACCAATCCGAGACTCCAAAACCACACCCTCGGCCTTCGATACCCATTTGACGGGCCCACGAGCTGTGAAACGAGGCTCCAAAGTCGGGCCCAAGACCGCATGAACGCCACGATCGTTTGGTTGCCTCCGGATCTCCGTTTAGTCGCTGTTTTGGTTTTACGTGAGTCAGTATTCGACGAAATGCACCAATAAGTTTTCCATCATTTCTCGCGAGTAAGTCCCTTTTTTCCCTCCGTCTCTCTCCCTTATTCCTTGTTCTTCTTGTAAATATACTTTTTCTTTAAATACAACCTAATACCCTATTATATAATATATAGTATGGTTAAGGTCAAGCATGTGGTATTCTATATTTTGAAATTAATTTCCTCGACATGTTCTCATATAAATATGTATGGCTAACAAGGTTTTACAGTAGAACAAATATATTGAAGGCAAGGAATTGATAATACCTACTTGGTTTATTTGTCTTATGATGACCTCTGCCTCGACTGGTTTATTATTCTCACAATTTGGCTGTCAAGCTACAATTCAAATAGACCTCTCAAATATTATCATCTTGGTTTGTTTGAGAAAAGATGTTATCATCTTCATTTGAGACTATAATCATATAACTCACAGGGACACTTGATTTGTTGGGCATTGACAATTGTGTTTTTCTCCTACTGACGTTATATATGAAATCACCTAACTTAAAGCATTGAGCCTTTCCTTCTTTGATAATATGCATACTTTGGGAAAATTGTTAAGATGTCCATTTTGATGGAAATATCCTTTGAAGTATATTATGTTCTTTATAGGTGCTATAATTTCTATCCAAAATGTTGGTGTCAATCACTGACAAGGATCTGTATAAATCATGATACTTTTAAATTGAAAATATAATCCTACATAAGTACTCTCACATGTTCATAACAAAATTTCTAAGATTTAACCTTGCACTGAAATACCCTCTAAGCCTTAAGATAAATTATCAGATACCTTTTTTCTTTATAGATACGTCTCTACAACGCTCTTTAAGGGGACCCATTTATTCATGGTACAGATTATCGCACATTCTTGATATAGTAGAGCGAGATGCAAAAACTCTTCACGGAGAATTCTATCTCGAAAGGAATAAAAATACGTTTTTAAAATAATTTGTCTTTTAACAAATTAAATCATTTGAAAATTTTCATAAATCATAAATTCGTATTTTTTAATGAAAACTAATTTTTGAAAAATATATTATTAAAATGAAAAATTAAAATTACACAAAAATACCATCAAGTTTCCAAAGGTATAATTTTCACAAAAATACCATAAAATTTTAAAAACTAGGTTCATCATTAAAATAAAATTGAAACTAAAATACCGTTTTATAAAAACTCCTAATATTTTAAATCACTCTCGAGATTTATTTTTAAAACAATATTATAACATTTTTCATAAACCCCACCCGAAAAATGCAAACAATGTAAATATAATATAAAAAACAAGAATAAATTTTTAAGGACCCTAAATTAATATAGGTTTAAGCGGTATCATTTTTCTTAAGCCCCAGATAACCGGAGAAAGTGAGTGTTTGCCTATTCAGATTAGACAATACTGTAAATTAACGGAGTTATCAATGACAATCGTCTTGGAGAAAGACACAAATTCTGTCGTCCATGTGTAACGATTGTCCGATTATTCCCGAACTTAAGAATTTCAAAAGTTAAATTCATCCTTAAGATATTGATTATAACTTGAATACACACTTGAACTTGTTGTAAACTCAAACTCGAATCCAACTCAAACCCAAACTTGAACACTTGATCTTGAACTTGAATATCTGAATTTGAACTTGAATATCTAAATTTGAACTTATATACTTGACCAAAACATGAATATAACTTGACATAAACTTGATATGAATACCTGAATACAACTTGAATCAGAACCTGTACTCTTTATATTCATGGATTTGGCCAAGACCTGTAAACTTGAACTATACACTACAATACGTGGGGATAAGAGATATATTGGTACGGAACGTATATCGTGGCACGAAAGGTCACTTTAAAAGACAGCTACATGAATTCACGTGACGTCCCGTGGGTTATGACGGGACCTTATACTATATGTTACCATAGTCCACGGGGTAAGTTGGACTCCTCTCGTATACTTGAATATATTTTTATCAAACTATAAACAATCACGTTAGAATAGTTATCCATATACTAATATATGATATGCTTAGGATATCTTTCATACAACCTTACCTGTTCATCAGTACTTGGTTTCTATTCATTTTTTTCTACATACCTTCATTCATCATTACTTATTCCTTTTGGGGACTTACCGTGCACTAGTTCGCTGACGACATTCCTCTCTATTTCTTTTCCTTGAAATATTCTTCAGGAGGACCGGATTCTGAGGATATAGAGCCGTCAGGAGGACTTGGCCCCGTTCTCTACCTAGCCTGACTACTGGCTCCTTTTTGCATTTACGTTATGTATGCCAATGTTTAGGTATTTTTTTAAATCATTGTATCTTTTTATTTCCGACAATTGTATTTGAAATTTGAATGTAAATAAAATTTGCTGTTTAATTTTATTACACTTTTTATTCTTGCATATTGTTATATTGCTTACTTACGCTTAATGTATTTATTAAGGAAAATGGCCTTTCTTATAATAAATACGTTGCTGGCTTGCCACGTCACCGTTTCCGTCAACTGGAAAACAGGGTATGCCATATTGAGGCAAGAAGGGGATTCTCTTCTATAAATCGGAAGAGACCAAGGTGGAGAAATAAATTTGGCATGGACTCGATCCAAATCTCGATAGGTTACACCCAATCCCCATGCCAAGATTCTATACAAGGAGCTTAAAAGAACTCCATCAGCACGGAATACCGTTCGAACAGACTGTCCGTCAGGTCCAGTATTACAAAAGGATCTGGGAAGTGCCTGGGACCCGCCAAGCAGCGTCCCATGGAAAGTTCTATACCACTGGTTTGGGCTATGTCCGACCCAAGATGAGGGAGCGAGCTCATAGCTGCCATATCTTAAGCGAAAGGGAAGATACCTAGATAGCAGAAAACTTAGCCGAGCAAGGTGAAGAAACCTCGCAAAGTAATCAAACTGGATCATCTGAAGTGTCGATTCAGTTCCTGATGAAAGAACAGATTCAGGAAGTTGATGAACTCAGAGAAGGTATAATGGCCCTATACAAAAGGTTCATAAAATTACCCCCAAGTGGGCAATGTAATGAAGCCATGTGTTTTATTAATTCATCTCCGCAAAATACTTCGACTCTGCCACCAGAGGACACGACTGAGAAGTTAATAAGAGAATCCTATTGAATGGGTGAGACAGTTTTGTATGAAGTAGCCAAAAGACCGCACCTAAGTAGGCAATTAATGGGAGAGATGAGCCATAATCCTCATCCTCAATAGTTGCTTATACCTTCCTTTATAAATGGAAAAATTCAATGTGGCCACATTGAAAATAGGACACCATCCACATCCAAGCCGCAAGGTCACTCAGCCCCACCTCATTTAGAGAGGATGGGATGGGGATATTCTTTTTTCCGGGATAATACGAGGAAAATATTTAACCTCTTCATGAAGCACCAGATGTTAATACATCCCAAGTCTAAGCGGCCTCATGAAGCTAATGCTTTTGATCATCCTGAGTACTGTCCCTAACATCAGATCATTGGTCATCCAATCGAATATTGTTTTCCCTTCAAGGACTCGATGGAAGAGCAATACTGGCAAGGCAAGTTCACACTGAGTGACAACTGGAAAGTGGAATCTCCATAAAAGCATGAACCAATGCGAGACAACCATACAAAATCAGAGCGTAACTAGCCCAAGAAGAGAAAGCCCACCCACACTTGCTACATGATAAGACTCCTCAATGAAAAGGGGATGAAAATATGCTTCAGTGCCTCGACTGCTTCACAAACGAACAGGAAGAGATTTTGGAGCTGCCGCCAGCGCCAAAAGAACTGGAAGACGGGATCCATACCACCGCTGAAAAATTGAAAAAGAAAAACTTGGAAACCAAAGAAGTTCCTCGACCCACGTTCATCAGCGAGCTGCTTTTAGATGAACAAGTAGCTGGTCTAAAAGTAGTACTCATTGAGTACAAAGATTGCTTCGTATGGAATTACTCCGAGATGCTAGGTCTTGATACAGATGTAGCAGTTCAAAATCTGTCCATAATGCCGGGAATAAAGCATGCCAAACAATCTCCGAGGAGAATACAACTTGAACTAGATATGAGTGTCAGAGCTGAAGTTAAGAAGCTTATAGATTCCGAATTCATCCAGGAAGTCCAATATCCTGACTGGATTGTCAATATCGTCCCCGTGATGAAGAAAAACGGGATTGTCCGGATCTGCATAGACTTTCGAGACCTCAATAAGGCATGTCCAAAAGATGACTTCCTTGTACTAGTCGCCGAACTGATAATCGACAACAACTCTACTCATAAGGTCTTCTCCTTCATGGATGGATCGTCAGGATATAATCAGATAAAGATGAATCTCGAAGATCAGAAGCTTACGGCTTTCCGCACACCGTTAGGCATATACTGTTACAAATTTATGCTTTTCAGACTAAAGAATGCCGGGGCGACATATCAAAGAGTAATGACCAAGATATTCGACGACATGATACATGAAATCGTTGAATGCTACATCGATGATTTAGAGGTCAAGAGCGTGTCGTATAAAGAGCACTTGGAGCATCTAAGGACGGTCTTCAAGTGCCTTCAAAAATTCAACCTGAAGATGAATACATTGAAATATGCGTTCAGGGTCTTGTCAGGGAAGTTTCTGGGTTTTATAATCCATCACCGAGGAATCAAGATAGATCCCTCCAAAATCAGAGCAATTATGGTGTCACGTCCCGCTTCCCAGTATACGGGCAGAGGACGCGACTGGCCGCTACGTATTTACTCTGAAGTAAATAGGCTAAGCGTATCTAAGCAATAAAAAAGAAATGTACACAAGAGACAAATGTAATGAACATCAACTTTATTTATTAACATTCTTTTGTACAATGCATGGAAAAATAAATACATCTGAAGGAAGCAATGCCTAAATAGTGGCATAACAGAAAAGGAAATACAGAATGTAAGAGAAAAAGTACAAGTGAAACTACAGTTCGGGATTTTCAGTAAACTGCTCGAAGTCTTTGGCGCTGGGCTCGATCTCTGGAAGGTCCGAATCACCTGACAACATTCAAAAAAGAAGAAAGAAAATGTCGTCAGCGAACAAATCGCTCGGTAAGTCCCAAAAATAAGGGAGAAGTAGAATAAACAGAGAGTAAAAGAGAGAGTGTAGCTTTTAAAGTTGTATTTAGTATTAACGCTGTTGTTTCTAGCTTGGTACAGAAGGATGCCAGTATATATGAGAGGAGTCTCTATATGCCAGAAACTAAAAGCGAGTGTAGTACAAGGAACCATTTATGCCACGGTATAACAGCAAATGAATTCAGGTTAGGTGTCTTAGATCTTGCTGCCTCGTGCCACTTATAACACCTTCCGTACAAATCTACCCCTTAAACCACGCGATATCTTGATTGTATTATTTGTATTGTATTGCAACTTGTATTGTCTTGTAATATAGATGGTATAATTGGATGACTTGCTGAAACCATGATATTAGTAAATGGATGTAACTGGAGAATCATGTAAAAGGAAATATATCCATGGTTCGGTTCGGTCAATATAAATTGAATAGTTTGAACAGATTGATTATATGGATTCATAGAATCATATTGAATTGTAGTTTGTACATGAATCATATTCAAGTCAGATTATTATAATGAGACTCAGTCTGAGTCATACAATTAGAAAAGAAATTGAATCCTGAATTAGGTTTTGAAGTTATCGATAACCGCTACACATGAGCGGCAGTATTTATGTCTTTTTCAAAGACGATTACCGTGTTAATAACACCGATTGTTAAGTTGCCTACCTTAAATAGACAAGCACCCACTTCTTCAACTCCCCGAAGCTCAAGAGATTGATTCCGCTTAAACCTATGTTTACTAGGGTCCTTAGGGTAATTTATAGAACTTGAGGGGGTTATATGTAAAAATACTTTTGTATAATTTTCAAAATACACCCTAAGTATTTAATTATCGTCTTTAGAGTTGTCATAGATGTATATTTTATATATGTGACATTTCTAGTGAAAATAACCTAATTTCATAAATAGGGTATTTAATTGTAATATTGAACTTGTATGGAATTTCATGGTGTAGGGTGTTTTTCGTAACCCCATTGAGATGGGAATACACGCGCGCTTGTCAGGAGTATACTACAGATTCCCCCTGCCTAGGGTAGGCCAGGGTCTAATGATTGTGGGGATCCGAATCTCCGGCAGCCGCGGACTAAACTGCCGTTAATTACCCCTCACCTTTGGAGCGAGAGAACCTCCGATTGACGGGTTAAACTGATCATGCGAACTCAATATGCAGTGTGCGTGTGTTGTGTTTTAAAAGGGGGTTTTGGATATATCGGGAGCCACGCAGAGTTTTTACGGGGGTCCCGCTACCCGGATAGCGGGCTGGGGGTCAAGAGGGCTAGTAGCCCCCTAGCGGGGTGTGGGGCAGCGCCCCGTTAGAAATTTTTTTTCTAACAGGGACAGTGTCGTGGTGTATGTGTGTGTGCACATATGTATGCATATGTGTGTGTATATATATATATATGCATATATGTATATATATATATAAAAGAAAGAGGGGGAAAAGGCATCTAAAGGATGCGTGGGGCCAGCACCTTGGGCGCTGTGTGCCCAGGTGCTGTGCGCTCAGGCGCTAGCGTGCCACGTGTCAGCACGTGGGCGCTCTGCGCTTGAGCGCAAGGCGCTGTAGCGCAAGCGCGCCACGTGTCAGCACGTGGGCGCTTTGCGCTTCAGCGCCTGACGCTCGAGCGCAAGTGCGCCACGTGTCGGCACGGGGACGACTTGCGCCAGAGCGTTGTGCGCTTGAGCGCAAGCGCGCCACGTGTCGGCACTGGGGCGACTTGCGCTCGAGCGCTTGCGCTTGAGCGCAAGCACGCCACGTGTCGGCACATGGGCACTTTGCGCTCGAGCGCAGGGCGCTGTTGTGCAAGCGCGCCACGTGTCGGCACGTGGGCGCTTTGCGCTTGAGCGCGGAGCGCTTGAGCACAAGCGCGCCACGTGTCGGCACGTGGGCGCTCTACGCTTGAGCGCTGGTGAGGAAAAGAGGTTTTTAGCCAAAAAAAAGATTCTCGGAAGAGAAATCAGAGTGGAGTTGACTCCTAAATGTGTTTTTGGGGTTAATGGAAGGGGTTCTTCTTCTTCCTCCTCTGTTAGCTGGATCTTGAAGATCAAGAGATATGAGATATTAAAATCTCTCCTTTTTGGGATCTAAAAACAGATCCAAGTTTCCCTTTGTGGGTTTGGTGGTGAAAAACTATTTTGTTTTTGAAAAGGAAGAGTAAAACTCTTGATTTAATTCAAGAGAAAGAAGAAGGTTTTGGAACCTTGAGGAAAAAGAAAAGATCTCAGATCTAATTTTTTTGGAAAGAATGAAAGTTATTCTATTTTATTCATCATCATTTTGTCTTATATAGGCTTACATATTTACATATAGCCCCTTGGGCTCTACAAAATGGCATTTTGCCCATCCCATGGCTCATGTGCCATTTCTTTTCTGCATATAAGCCATGGGCTTACAAAATATTAGCTTTATGCCCGTTTTGCATACATTCATGTATAAAAAATTACATAAAAATTATTTATTACATGATCTATATTTAGGAATGGAGGAGGCTGGCTGCGGGCTCGACTTGGGCATGGGCCCGCTTGACCTGGGCTTGGGCCCACTTGGCTTGGGGTTGACCTTGATTTTGACTCGGTCAACGGGGGTGTAAATTTTTACCCCAACAAAGTGCCCCCATCAATAAATGCACACCGCACATTTGAGTTGTGTGCAGGAAATTGATGGATCTTGAAGCTGAACTTCGAGGTGGAACATCATTCCGGAGGCGAAGCATCATCTTGGGGAGCATGATTCCCGGGGATCGGAGCATCATTCTGATGAGCGGAGCATGATTCCAGGGTTCGGAGCATCATTCCGAAGAGCGGAGCATGATTCCAGGGATCGGAGCATCATTCTGATGAGCGGAGCATGATTCCATGGTTCGGAGCATCATTCCAAAGAGCGGAGCATAATTCCAGGATTCGGAGCATCATTCCGAAGAGCGGAGAATGATTCCAGGATTCGGAGCATCATTCCGATGAGCGGAGCATGATTCCAGGATTCGGAGCATCATTCCGAAGAGCGGAGCATGATTCCAGGATTCGGAGCATAATTTCGAAGAGCGGAGCATGATTCCAGGATTCGGAGCATAATTTCGAAGAGCGGAGCATGATTCCAGGGATCGGAGCATCATTCCGATGAGCGGAGCATGATTCCAGGGTTCGGAGCATCATTCCGAAGAGCGGAGCATAATTCCAGGATTCAGAGCATAATTCCGAAGAGCGGAGCATGATTCCAGGGGATCGGATCATCGTTCCGATGAGCGGAGCATGATTTCAGGATTCGGAGCATCATTCCGAGGATCGGAGCATCATTCCGAAGGGCGGAGCATCATTCTGAGGATCGGAGCATCATTCCGAAGGGCGGAGCATAATTCCGAAGATCGGAGCATCATTCCGAAGGGCAGAGCATAATTCCAGGATTCGGAGCATAATTCCGAAGAGCGGAGCATGATTCCAGGGGATCGGATCATCGTTCCGTTGAGCAGGACATGATTCCAGTATTCGGAGCATCATTCCGAGGATCGGAGCATCATTCCGAAGGGCAGAGCATAATTCCAAAGATCAGAGCATCATTCCGAAGGGCGGAGCATAATTCCAGAATTCGGAGCATCATTCCAAGGATCGGAGCATTATTCTGAAGGACGAAGCATAATTCCAGAGATCGGAGCATCATTCTGATGAACGGAGCATAATCCCAGAGATTGGAGCATCATTCCGATGAGCGGAGCATAATTCCAGAGATCGGAGCATCTTTCCGAAGAGCAGCAGACATTCTGACCGAAGCATAATTTCGATGCAGAGGTAGATTCCTAGGCGAAGTATACTTCCGACAAGGAAGGCAAATACACTGAGGCAAAGCATCGTTTCTACACGGGGTATATTCTGAGACGGAGCCTGATTCCGACGCAGAGCTTGTTGGCTGACTTGATTCCGAGACGAAGCATAATTTCGACAGGGAAGGAAGGCGTACCGAGGCGAAGCATTGTTTCGACACGGGGTGCATTCTGAGACGAAGCATAATTTCGACGCAGAGCTTGCTGGTTGACTTGATTCTGAGGCGGAGCATAATTCCGACGACGAGGTCGTTGGTTGATTCCGAGCCGAAGCATAATTCCGACAGGGAAGGCAGGTACACCGAGGCGAAGCATGATTTTGACATGGGGTGCACATTCTGAGACGAAGCATGATTCCGACGCAGAGCTTTCCGGTTGACTTGATTCCGAGGCGGAGCATAATTCCGACGAGGAGGTCGTTGGTTGATTCCGAGCCGAAGCATAATTCTGACAGGGAAGGCAGATACACCGAGGCAAAGCATCATTTCGACACGGGGTGCATTCTGAGATGAAGCATGATTCCGACGCAGAGCTTGCTGGTTGACTTGTTTCCGAGGTGGAGCATAATTCCGATGAGGACGTCGTTGGTTGATTTCGAGCTGAAGCATAATTCCGACAGGGAAGGCAGATACACCGAGGCGAAGCATGATTTCGACACGGGGTAACTTCTGGGACGGAGCATGATTCCGCCGTAGAGGATGTTGGTTTGATTTGATCTGGGTTGACATCAGCATCGCTACACTGGAATAATGCCAGGAGCGAATCATCATTTGTCATGAGAGGATCTGGGAATCGAGGTATTTTTTGTTTGGCATCAGCATCGCTACACTGGAATATGGTACCAGGAGCGAATCATCATTTGCGTTTGCTTATTAGGAAACGATGGCTTAGGAGACAGGTTTTAGGTCCCTATCACCTAAGACTTTTCAATTTTGTGAGCCGTAAGGGTCTCACAAAGCATTTTCTCCCTACGGGTCGTAAGGATCCCGTAAGTGTATTTTCTCCTTGGGAGTCATGGGGACCCCCAAGTGTGTTTCTCCTTTGTGAGTCGTAAGGATCTCACGCGAGAATTTTCTCCTCACAAAGTCGAGAGGACCTTGTGAGTGCATTTTATCTCTTTCTCACGAGTTTGTGCCCTTTCGGGTTTTCAAAAACTCGCCGGCAGTCCTGCTGTTTTTACTCACGGAGCCCTTCCGGTTTTTCATCCGTGCCCATTTTGCTTGTGGACATACCTTTTTTTATTTTATTTTATTTATTTATTTATATATTTTCTGATTTTTTTTTTGATTTTATTTTTGGTGGGACTTTGAATGTGGTCCCATCGGTAAGACTTGGGAGAGATTGGGATCGTTTTACGCCCGTGGATTGTGTACGGTTTTGCAGGATGTATGATCCAGACCGTAGGGCCATAAAAATTTTTGGGACTTTGTTGGCGTCTGCATCGCTGCACTGGAATATGGTACCAGGAGCGACTCATCATTCGCCGTTGGGGTATGGGATTTTGAATTTGGTTGGCGTCTGCATCGCTGTACTGGAATATGGTACCAGGAGCGACTCATCATTCGCCGTTGGGGTATGGGATTTGGAATTTGGTTGGCGTCTGCATCGCTGCATTGGAATATGTTACCAAGAGCGACTCATCATTCGCCGCTTGGGGATTGGGGAGCGATGGCTTAGGAGACAGGTTTAGATCCCTATCACCTAAGACTTTTCAATTTTACGGGCCGTAAGGGTCCCATAAAAGCATTTTCTCCCTACAAGTCGTAAGGATCCCGCAGGTGTATTTTCTCCTTAGGAGCCGTGAGGACACCTAAGTGTGTTTTCTCTTTGTGAGTCGTAAGGATCCCACAAAGGTTTGTTCTCCTCATGTATCGTGAGGACACATGAGTGGGTCTTCTCAATGGAGCATAATTCCAAAGGCGGAGACCAGCCGCGTAACTGGTGGTTACGGTAGGGCATGGGTATGATGAGAATTATTTGAGCCCGTGGATTGTATACGGTAGTCAATTTGGGGACCAACCGTAGGGCCGAAAGAATTTTGAAAATTTGGATTTTTGTTTGTATTTTTTTTTGTTTTTTTTTACCGCAACTGCTCTATCCTTTCAGCTTTTCTTATCGCGAAGATCGCGATTGCCCTATCATTTCGGCTTTTATTCGCGGTTGCCCCATCATTTCGGCTTTATTTTCATCTTTATTTTACTCGCTGATTTTTATTGCGAGTTGCCCCATCATTTCGGCTTTTCTCTATTTTTCTTTTATTTACACATTTTTTTTTGTTTATTTACATAAATATATATATATGTATGTACATTTTTACATTCCCAGTTTAACGACTTAGAGGTCGATTGTTCCCAGTTTAATGACGTGGTGGTCAGTTGTTCCCAGTTTAACGATGTGGTGGTCCTGTCCTTGCTCTTGCTGCGCGTGCCCACCATGTAGACAGTGTGGACCTCATATCCAGTCGTCTCTTTCTCATTGGCGGGGAGCTTAAAGAAGACACCCAATCTAGCAGTGGTCAAGAGCACCGCTGGAGCTTGCTCGGGACGCGTTGTAGCTTTGTTGGTGTTGATGGCCTTGCCCCCAGCTGGGGCCAAGGAAAGTCGTTCAGGCACTGACTTGCGTTTGGGTTAGGGCGCCCTTGAGATAACACATTTGGTCTCCTGCCTTTCGAGACCGGTTTGTCTGCCACCGCGGCTTGAGGAGCAGGGATGGCGTTAGCTGACACAAACATGATAGAGAAAAATGGTAGCGGCTCTTCCTCCCATTGTCGCCCGAGACTTGCCGGGAAGACCGTCCTGGAGTCTATCTTCATTGTGTAGGAGACGGGAATTGAGCTGATCCTTGGAGACATCGTTGAGATGTGATTGCTTGGAAATCCTGCATGAAAGAGCATATTTTAGTATAAATATAGATATGTATATTGATTGAGTTCGCATGAACGTTTAACCCGAAATATGGGAGGAGAGATAGGGTCCCACCGGGCGTGCCGGAATCTGTAGGGTGTTTTTCGTCACCCCATTGAGATGGGAATACGCGCGCACTTGTCAGGCGTATACTATAGATTCCCCCTGCCTAGGGTAGGCCGGGGTTTAATGATTGTGGGGATTCGAATCTCCGGCAGCCGCGGACTAAACTGCCGTTAATTACCCCTCGCCTTTGGAGCGAGGGAATCTCCGATTGACGGGTTAATTGGTCATGCGAACTCAATATGCAGTGTGCGTGCGTTGTGTTTTAAAAGGGGGTTTTGGATATATCGGGAGCCATGCAGAGTTTTTACGAGGGTCCCGCTACCCGGATAGCGGGCTGGGGGACAAGGGGGCTAGCAGCCCCCTTGCGGGGTGCGGGGCAGCGCCCCGTTAGAAATTTTTTTCTAACAGGGACAGTGTCGTGGTGTATGTGTGTGTGCACATATGTATGCATATATGTGTATATATATATATACATATATATATATATATATATATATATATATATAAAAGAAAGAGAGGGAAAAGGCATCCAAAGGATGCGTGGGGCCAGCGCCTTGGGTGCTGTGCGCTCAGGCGCTAGCGTGCCACGTGTCGGCACATGGGCACTCTGCGCTTGAGCGCAGGGCGCTGTAGCGCAAGCGCGCCACGTGTCGGCATGTGGGCACTTTGCGCTTCAGCGCCTGACGCTCAAGCGCAAGTGCGTCACGTGTCGGCACGGGGGCGACTTGCGCCAGAGCGCTGGGCGCTTGAGCGCAAGCGCGCCACGTGTCAGCACTGGAGCGACTTGCGCTTGCGCTTGAGCGCAAGCGCACCACATGTCGGCACTGGGGCGACTTGCGCTCGAGCGCTTGCGCTGGAGCGCAAGCGCGCCACGTGTCGGCACATGGGCGCTTTGCGCTCGAGTGCAGGGCGCTGTTGTGCAAGCGCGCCACGTGTCGCCACGTGGGTGCTTTGTGCTTGAGCGCTGAACGCTTGAGCGCAAGCGCGCCACGTGTCGGCACGTGGGCGCTCTGCGCTTGAGCGCCGGCGAGGAAAAGAGGCTTTTAGCCAAAAAAAAGATTCTCGGAAGAGAAATCAGAGTGGAATTGACTCCTAAATGTGTTTTTGGGGTTAATGGAAGGGGTTCTTCTTCTTCCTCCTCTGTTAGCTGGATCTTGAAGATCAAGAGATATGAGATCTCAAAATCTCTCATTTTTGGGATCTAAAAACAGATCCAAGTTTCCCTTTGTGGGTTTGGTGGTGAAAAACTATTTTGTTTTTGAAAAGGAAGAGTAAAACTCTTGATTTAATTCAAGAGAAAGGAGAAGGTTTTGGAACCTTGAGGAAAGAGAAAAGATCTCAGATCTAATTTTTTTGGAGAGAATGAAAGTTATTCTATTTTATTCATCATCATTTTGCCTTATATAGGCTTACATATTTACATATAGCCCCTTGGGCTCTACAAAATGGCATTTTGCCCATCCCATGGCTCATGTGCCATTTCTTTTCTGCACATAAGCCATGGGCTTACAAAATATTGGCTTTATGCCCGTTTTGCATACATTCATGTATAAAAAATTACATAAAAATTATTTATTACATGATCTATATTTAGGCATGGAGGAGGCTGGCCGCGGGCTCGACTTGGGCATGGGCCCGCTTGACCTGGGCTTGGGCCCACTTGGCTTGGGGTTGACCTTGACTTTAACTCGGTCAACGGGGGTGTAAATTTTTACCCCAACACATGGTATTTTAATGAAAAGTGATTCTTGTGATTTAGAAAAGTTTGAATATTTATATTATCACAAAATAGATATTTTAATACTAAATATATATATATATATATAATTTTCTTATGATATTTGTATTTTTAAATCTCTCGAGACCGAATGATCCTTGCGGAGGTCTGCATCTCGCACTACTAAGCCCAAGGATGTGCGATAATCCGCACCATCCTAAACGGGTTCCCTAAATGGGTTGTAGCGGCACTTTGCAAAGACTTATTTAAAATACATAATCTTGTGAAAGTTGGTTTTTATAAATTAAATGTAGTTTTGTGTAAAACGGTATTTCCCGAATCTATATTTCCCAAAAGATATCGTGCTATGCTGCATATTAGTGTTGTGAGGAGGTGGTCATTACCTCGTGATCTATCTAAAGATATAGAAAGATTATAATGTTTTAAAGTCGAAACTAAACTACATGGTATTTTAGTGAAAAAGTACGATAAAATTTGCAATGAAATATTTTGCTATGATACTTGTTCAACATGTTTTTTTAATGATTAATAGTCAAGATTTAAGAGTTTGGTATGGTTGTATATGAGGAAAGTTGAACTTTTTAAGAAAAACCGAATCGAAATTCGGATTAACACTGCTTCCGTCGGGTTTTAGTTTTACAAGATTTTATAATAGAATAGAGAAGGGGGAGGACTTACTTGTTGTTAGGTTAGAGAAGAGGGAGAGGAGGAAGTAGGATTTGCCGGTGCGTCGTTTCGTCGTCGAAAGCTCCTAGAGTCGTCGTCAGAAAATTGCCAGAGCTTCGCCCTTCGCTAATTTCACTTGTACACAAAATTCTAGAGAGTTCTCTTGAGTGTTTTGGACAAAATTTGGAAGTGAGGAGGATGTGTTTAGGTGTGGTATTTATAGGATAATCTAGGGTTAGGGTTTGATAGGAAAATTTATTACAATAAATTGCATTAAAAAGTTTTAATTGAATTTTAATTATTTCTGTTAGTATGCAGGATATTTAAAATATACTGGAGTTAAAAGAAGACCAAAAGGCATAGGGTTCATCAAGGGCCAACTCAGATTTGGCCGAGTTCGTCCGGCGGCGCCAGCCGAGTCAGCCGCACCGCCGGCCCGATCCAGCCGAGTCAGGCCGGGTCATGGGGCCACGTGTCCCTCGCCTCTTGGTGTATCCCCTGGATCAGTTTGTTTTATTTGTGACTTTTGGTTTTACGAGTTTAGCACGTGTAGATTCTTGTGCTTCTAAAAGTTTAAAAGAAAACAATATTAAAAATAATGTGGGTAGTGGGATTTGAACTCTAGTGCTTTGGTTCAGCAGTGTAAGGTATTACTAGTGAGCTATAAGCTCCTTCTTACTATTAAAAAGCAGAACAATTACTTATAGTACTCGCAGGAAATGGAAATACCCCAAGTATACATTAACTTTTAAACAAATTTTTATACGCTAAAATTGGAGTTGTTACAGTCTACCCTCCTTACAAAAATTTCGTCCTCGAAATTTATAAATTTTATTTTAAGGACTAGTTTACAAAGAGGTGAGGATATCTTGCACGCATCTTATCTTCCCTTTCCCAAGTTGATTCTCCTGGAGTGTCTTTTTTCCACATCACTCTAACAATGTTGACTTTCTTATTCCGAAGTGACTTCACTTTTCTGTTCAGGATCTCCACAGGTTACTGCTCACAAGATAAGTCAGGTTGTACAGTGAGCTCGGAATGATCGAGAACATGGATGGGGTCACTCACATACCTTCTGAGTTGGGATATGTGGAACTGTCACGCCCCGCTTCCCAGAGTGCGCTAAGATCGGCACGTGACAGAGCCAACCATGCTACCTGTGGCTAGGAAACATCCCTCCACAGTCACATTACGGTTGTCTAGAGATATCAAGAACAGTAAAATGAAATAAACTATCTAGTACATGTCCATAAGCCAAAATAAACGAGTCAAGAAATAAAATGCGGAAGTAATAAATTCAAGAAGCAATGACAATATGGAAAGTACGTCCCATAATACGGGCTTACATCAGGAATGAAAGTACGAAAATAAAACTAAACTAACTAGCAACTAACATGATCTTCACTGCTCGGCTTGTTGGTCAAAATACTCCTGTACTGCCTGCGACAGAGATAGAGGATCTGGGCCATGCAAAACCCAGACATCAGTGCGTCATGATATCAAACAATAATATAAGCAATCAGGATGTAACGAGATATGCAGGAAGGAATCATAAATAGTAACAAGTCAACAGGAAGGTATAACAGTGAAATATATCAGTATGTGTGACCAGCAGTGCTCAATCTAAGCTGTGCTACTGGGTTATCTATTCTAAAGTTTGTTTGAAATCAATTAATGTAATCCTCCATGTAACTCAAAGGATATGTCCCGTTATTCCCCGGGACCACGGATCAGGTAGTGGGAGTCATGAATGACTCTGTCCTGTTATCCTTCGGGACCACGGATCAAGTAAGAATCATGAATGATTTTGTCCCGTTATCCCCCGGGACCACGGATCAAGTAATACCCTTATAAGATACACTTTAGTTTACACTTTTGATTTCCCCATACCTCAAGGTTATGTGTTCAAGTCAGGTATTGATAAATCTGAAGCTAATGCCAACATAGGATCAAGCAGGTACAGGTTTGTCTAAATATACAACAGGATATGTCCGTAGGGACAACAGGTCAAGACTGTCGGCATTATTAACAAGATCAGGTATCAAGTCAAGCAGTGGTATATCATGTTATAACAGGTGGTGCACATGTATCAGGCGGATGCTCATAATAAAACTGTAGCAGGTACGGATGCACGGTAGAAGCATGGGTGCACAAATATTTACTAGGGGTTACACCATAACTAAGTAGGATGCACAATATCAAGCATAGGGTACTAATATAACAATATTATGGAACAATGTGATATGGCATGCAAATTGATATATAATTAATAGTATGGATGCACAAACATTGATTAGGGTTACATTTACAGTTCCAAGGAGAAATGGGATGCACCTTATTAAGCACGGGGTGTCACTACAATAATAACATGAATTAATATGATTTATAGATGCAGTTATATATATTTTAAATAATATGGATGCAAACGGGTATCCCGAAACAGTAAAACTGTAAAATGGATGCATAATGTGATAAACAGGTAACATTTTACTCATATGGATGCACAATACTATATTTAGCATGCAGCAAGATGAATTAGCATGCATCTAGATATGTAAATAATAATATGGATACAAACGGATGTTGTAAAACTATAAACTATAACATGGGATGCATAATTTAATATAAAAGTATTATATTTATTCAAATGGATGTGAATATAGTAACATAGCATGTAGCAAGATAAACTTGCCTCGATGGATCACGATACGTATATGCACGGCACGTTTGACGTCGGTAAAACGTCGCAACGCACGCACGGCACACAGAACGGGTCCAAGCAAAGCAAGAAGGTGATCACGCAGGTAAGGCACGTCTACTGGGTCGTCTGGAATGGCAGCGACGGTCACGGCTTCGGCGATCGCTGGAAACAAGATTTCAAGAATAAAAAAAAGAAAAAGAAAAGAAGAAGAGGAAGAAGAGGGGAGAAGGGGTTGTGCTCACTAGGGTTTCTGGGGACAGCGGAGACGAGGCAGTGGTTTAGGGTTCACCGGCGGTGAGGTGCGATCAAGATGAAGGCTAGGGTTTCGGTGTTAGAGTTTGGCTCGGTGTGCAGGGAATGGAGAAGAGGAGAGGAAAGAAGAAGGAGATGATGGAGATGAGGGGAGAAGGAGTGGGGTGAGGTGACGACGAGGAAAGGAGGTCGTTGGCGGCAAGGTGAGGGTGGCGGTGATGGGTTCTGTTGGGTTGAGGGTGCAGGGTGATGGTGCTCGGGAAGGATGAAGGAGAAGAAGAAGGTGACAAGGAGGAGGAGGCTCGGTTGAGGGAGATGGAGTTGAGGGTTGAAGGCAGTGAAGAGGCAGAGGAGTTTTTGATGGGTTCTCGTGGCCAGGGCTCGGGGGTTTTTATAGAGAAGGAGAAGAGATTTGTGAAGGGAGGTGACGATAGCGCGTAAGCAGTGACCGCACTCGATTAGTGCACAGTAACCGCGAGAGGAGAGAGATAGGCGCGGGATGAGAGAGAAAGAAGTGAGAGAGACGGCGAGGGGGAGAGAGAAAGAGAGAGAAAGAGAAAGAAAGAGGAGAGTGGAGAGAGACAACGAGAGAGAGAGGCTCTGAGTGGTGGGGGCCAGATCGGGAAGAAAGAGAAAGAGCGAGTGAGGTTGTTTAAGTTAGGATTTTAGATTTTAAAGTATAATTAGTTAAATAAATTTTAAATGTAACCGTTTAAATAAATATTATATTAAATAAAAATTGGATTTTCTGGTAAATACAGATTTAGTCCAAAACACGCCTAGGTCAGCTCTAAAATTCAGTTTCAAAATATGAAAAATATACATGTCGACCAAAACTAAAATTGGATATCCAGGTAACGAAAATGCATACCCCAAAGAACGGATGCACTTACATGCGCGTAGCCATCCAAACAAGTCCGTTTCACTGAACGGGACGAGAACAAAATGTGCGGATGCTACGACAGGGTTAGGGGTATCATGCAGGCCATACAATGTATTTTTAAATTTTTTTATGTGACTTTAAATGTTATATATAAAAATGCAGATGCCAGATATAATGCGAGTATGCAATGTATAAATTAAAATGAAAGTGCACGAGTCCATGTAACAAGTCAGGGTAGATCATAAACATGAATCAAGACAGGTTTCAAGCAAGCGGGTCGGGTCGGATGCAAATACAAATGTCAAATACACTATTCGCACCCAAAACACAATAAATCAAGAAAATACCATAAATAAAGAAATACTAAAATTGGTATTAATGAACCAGAGTGTTACATTATACCCAACTACAAAAAGAATTTCGTCCTCGAAATTCCCAAAACAAGAAAAGATACACAATCAAGAATCTACAAGAATAAGTGTGGAAACTTCTGTCGAATCTCGTATTCTCGTTCCCAAGTCGATTCTCCGTGCGAGCGATTTCCCCAAGAAACAAATACGAGAGGGATAACCTTGTTCTTAAGGACCTTTTCTCTTCGATCAACAATCGACATCGGTCGTTCCTCAAAGGTCAAATCCTCTCTTACTGTCAGCGCCGAATGATCCAACTCTTGTGTTTCATCTCGAACATACTTATGGAGTTGAGATACATGAAGCACGTCATGAACATTTGCCAAAGATTATGGTAAAGCCAATCGATAAGCCACTTCTCTAACACGCTCCAAAATCTCGAAAGGCCCTACGAATCGAGGACTAAGCTTGCCTCAACTCCCAAAACGAATCACTCCTCTAGTCGGTGATATCTTCAAGAATGCCAGATCACCAACAGTGAACTCTAGAGGTCTTCTCGATGTATCGGCGCAACTCTTCTGCCGATCTTGTGCTGCCTTCATATGGTTCCGCATAGTGTTAACTTTCTCCACGATTTGCACGATCCAATCCAGTCCCAACAATCTTCGTTCTCCAACATCGTCCCAACAAAAGGGTGAACGACACTTGTGACCATACAATGCTTCGAATGGAGCTATCTGAATCATCTCCTGAAAGCTGTTGTTGTAAGAAAACTCTACCAAGTGTAGATGATCCTCCCATGAACCCTAGAAGTTTAACATGCAAGCTCTCAACATGTCTTCAAGAGTTTGGATCGTTCTTTCCGACTGGCCATCTTTCTGGGGATGATAAGTTGTGGTAAACTTCAGTCGAGTCCCCAAACTTTCCTGTAAGCTCCTCCAGAAGTGCGATAAGAATCGGGTATCACGACCGGAAACGATGGTCACAGGTACTCCATGCAATCTCACAATCTCCTGCATATACCGTTCTGCTAACGCTTCTGTTGATTGACCAACTCGAAATGGTATGAAATGAGCTGCCTTGGTCAATCAATCAACAATCACCCAAACTGCATTGTTGCCCTTTGGACTCCGCAGAAAATCTGTCACGAAATCCATGGTTATATGTTCCCACTTCCATTGAGGAGTCGGAAGCGGTTGAAACAAACCAGCAACCCTTTGATGTTCAGCCTTAACTTGCTGACACACCAAGCATTTCGCTACAAAACGAGCAATCTCTCTTTTCATGCCTTCCTACCAGAAATACTGTCGTAGATCACGGTACATCTTCGTGCCTTCTGGATGTACGGAATATGCGGAACTATGCGCCTCCTTCATAACTTCTTCACGAATATCTCCTTCTGGCATACACAAACGGCTACCATATCGTAATGAACCATCTTCATGAATTAACAAGTCCGTTTGAAGTCCAGCTTTAACATGTTCTCGAAACTTCTGCAATCTTGGGTCCTGCAACTGCGCTTCTTTAAAATTCTCAATCAACGACGACTGTACTTGCAGCTGCATCAACTGTCCCGAAGAATGCGGTAGCACGATCTCCAGCTCGAATCACCAAAAGTCTTCGATAAGCTCCTTCTGTGAAGTCAACATCTGAATTGCTGGAAACCGACTAAGCGCGTCCGGTACTACATTAACTTTCCCCGGATGGTACTCAAGATCAAGATCGTAGTCAGCTTTCAGCTCCAACCATCTACGCTGCCTTATGTTAAGCTCTTTCTGTATGAACACGTACATTAGGCTTTTGTGATCGGTGAATACTTCAACCCTTTCGCCCAATAAGTAGTGTCTCTAAATTTTCAAAGCGAAAATTACAGCTGCTAGCTCCAAATCATGAGTTGGGTAATTCTTCTCATGGGTCTTCAACTGTCTCGATGCGTAAGCTATAACCTTCCCATGCTGTATCAAAACACATCCCAAACCTTTCCCAGATGTGTCGTTGTGAATCACCAATCCTCCGAAACTGTCTGGTACGGTCAAAATAGGAGCGGTTATCAACCTTTGCTTCAACGCCTCAAAAGCTGACGCATATTTATCCGTCCATACAAACGGTACTTCCTTGCGCGTAAGCTTGGTCAAATGCTCAGCCAAACGATCAAAATTCTCCACGAACCTTCTGTAATAGCCGACAAGTCCAAGAAAACTTCTGATCTTTGCTACGTTCTTCGGAATCTGCTAATCTCGAACTGCTGCAATCTTCTCAGGGTCAATGGAGATTCCATCTCCGGATACAACATGCCCCAAAAACTTCACTTCATCAAGCCAAAACTCGCACTTGCTCATCTTTCCATACAATCTTTCTTGCCTTAATGTCTGCAGTGCGATCTTCAAGTGTTCTGATGCTCTTCATTGCTCCTCGAATACACCAGAATATCATCAATAAACACCACAATAAACTGGTCCAAGAACGGTGAAAAGATTCGGTTCATCAAGTCCATAAATATCGCCGGTGCATTCGTGACTCCAAATGGCATCACTAAATACTCGTAATATCCATACCGAGTTCGGAACGCAGTCTTGCAAATATCCTCTGATTTAACTCGGACCTGATGATATCCGGATCGCAAATCCAGCTTCGAGAATACACTTGCGCCACTAAGCTGCTCGAATAATTCGCCAATGCGAGGGATCGGGTACTTGTTCTTAATAGTCACCCAGTTTAATTCTCGATAATCGATGCGCATCCTGCTTGTGCCATCATTCTTCTTTAATAGAAGAACTGGAGCTCCCCAAAGTGAATTGCTGCTGCGAATCCAACCCTTCTCTATCAATTCGGTAACCTGCTTCTTGACTTTTTCCAACTCCACTGGTGCCATTGGATAGTACACCTTTCAGATTGGCGCTGCACCAGGAACACGATCGATCGCGAACTCGACATCTCGTTTTGGTGGTAAACCCGAGATATCCTCGAACACGTCCATGAACTCTCGAACTACAGCTGGCGCTTCCTCCTTATCAACTTCCATCGACGCAAGAACACTGTTTGTCGGCCTAGCCTTAAACTCGACTGGCCCGACAGAACTGCTTCCTCCAGCAAAAACAAACTCCGGATGTCCGGGAATCTGGAAAATCACTTTCTTTGCCCTACAATCAATATGAGCATAGAAAGTGCCGAGAAAATCAATTCCCAAGACAACGTCATAGCTGTCAGTATCAATCACCAAGAAATCTGCAAATAACTCCCATCCACAAACAACAACTGAACAATCCTTACATTCTCTACTAGCTATGATCTTCCCATTCCCAGTATGTATTTTCCAACAACTAGACAGGGTCATACAAGAAATCGAGTGTGCAGCAATAAACTTGGACGACATAAAACAATGGGATGCACCAGAATCGAATAATGCTAATGCGGGAAAATCATGAACAAGTAGGATACCTGAAAAAACTTCCTCTGAAGCCTTGGCCTCTTCAGCCGTCAGGGCAAAGGCTCGAGCTTGATTGGATCCCTGAGTCAACTGCTTCTGCCCCTGAAACTGCTTCTGCGGTGGCCTCTGGACACCATCCTTCAAACGAACCTTCGACGGGCAAACACTGATAGTATGATCAGCTGATTTGCAAACCAAACAAAGTCCAAGTTTCCTCCGACAATCCTTCTGCAGGTGCCTAGGTAGATGACAGAACTCACAAAACATCCTTCCCTTCTGCTCTTGTACGACGGGCTTCTTCATCGGTACAACTCCACGTCTGTTCACCGGTATACCTCTGCATATAGGCGCTCGGTTCGGCGCAAATGCTGGCTTCCGCACTGCAACTGCCTGCTGCTACGTAACCCCAGTCTTCATGGATAAGCTCTGCGGCTCTCGGGCCGTTTTAAGCACTTGCGAAAAAGTGGTCAATCCCAGAGATATAATGTGCCTCTGGATTTCCACGTCCAAACCGCGCATGAACCTCCTTGCCCTATCAGCATCGTTGGCAACCAAAGGTCCAGCGAATCTACTGAGCCGTGTCCACTCAACCGCATGTACATCCATTGGTACACCGTTCTGCTTCAAACTGATAAACTTTTCTTCCATTTCCTCCCGTGCAGTCTGCGGGAAGAACTTCTCCAAGAAACTCTTCGAAAAATCTGCCCAACTGATCGGCTTGGGCAAGCGGGTCTCTTCCACAAGCCACCATTCACGGGCATAGTCCACCAATTGGATGCGTACAACATCCACTCTCTTGTCCTCTAGAATCTGTGCCGCAACGAGCAAATTCTCCGTATCAACCAGCCACTGCTCCGCTGGCAACGGCTCTTCCAGACCAGTGAAGACGGACGGACCAAGTCTCCTGAAATCTGCCACGGTACCCACACGTTCCACTGTTTTGGCCACAACATTGTATACGGACTGCTGGACGCTCCGCAAACCTTCCTAAAAGGTTTCGGCCTGCCGCTGGTTTAGCTCAGTATGACGTTTCTGGTTCTCCAGCATCCCACGAATTACTCCAAGCAAAGCGGCGTCATCAACACGCCTCTGGTACGCTCTCAGATTTCTGTCCGCCATGATTCTGAAGCCAAAACACCGAAGAGGATTAGCAAGATGAACAAGATTCAATAAACAGGATACAAGAAGCAAGATAGTTATGGATTGAAGGATGGCAAGATAGCAATAAGGCAGCACATGCTCCTAGTTACGAGTATTCTGATTCGTGTATTGGGCCCAATACCCAACTACAAAAAGAATCAAAACCTGATTAACCTAGATCCTATGGCTCTGATACCAAACAAACCCTGTCACGCCCTGCTTCCCAGAGTGCGCTAAGATCGGCACGTGACAGAGCCAACCATGCTACCTGTGGCTAGGAAACATCCCTCCACAGTCACATTAAGGTTGTCTATAGATATCAAGAACAGTAAAATGAAATAAACTATCTAGTACATGTCCATAAGCCAAACTAAACGAGTCAAGAAATAAAATGCGGAAGTAATAAATTCAAGTAGCAATGACAATCTGGAAAGTACGTCCCATAATACAGACTCACATCAGGAATGATAGTACGAAAATAAAATTAAAGCAACTAGCAACTAACATGATCTTCACTGCTCGGCTTGTTGATCAAAATACTCCTAAACTGCCTGCAACAGAGATAGAGGATCTGGGCCATACAAAACCCAGACGTCAGTGCGTCATGATATCAAACAATAATATAAGCAATCAGGATGTAATGAGATATGCAGGCAGGAATCATAAATAGTAACAAGTCAACAGGAAGGTATAATAGTGAAGTATATCAGTATGTGTGACCTGCAGTGCTCAATCTAAGCTGTGCTGCTGGGTTATCTATTCTAAAGTTTGTTTAAAATCAGTTAATATAATCCTCCATGTAACTCAAAGGATATGTCTCGTTATCCCCCGGGACCACGGATCAGGTAGTGGGAGTCATGAATGACTCTGTCCCGTTATCCTCCGGGACCACGGATCAAGTAAGAATCATGAATGATTTTGTCCCGTTATCCCCCGGGACCACGAATCAAGTAATACGCTTGTAAGCTATACTTTAGTTTACACTTTTGATTTCCCATACCCCCAAGGTTATGTGTTCAAGTCAGGTATTGATAAATCTGGAGCTAATGCCAATACAGGATCAAGCAGGTACAGGTTTGTCTAAATAGACAACAGGATATGTCCGTAGGGACAACAGGTCAAGACTGTCGGCATTAGTAACAAGATCAGGTATCAAGTCAAGCAGTGGTATATCATATTATAACAGGTAGTGCACATGTATCAGGCGGATGCTCATAATAAAACTGTAGCAGGTACGGATGCACGGTAAAAGCATGGGTGCACAAATATTTACTAGCGGTTACACCATGACTAAGTAAGATGCACAATATAAAGCATGGGGTACTAATATAACAATATTATGAAACAATGTGATATGGCATGCAAATTGATATATAATTAATAGTATAGATGCACAAATATTGATTAGGGTTACATTTACAGTTCCAAGACTAAATGGGATGCACCTTATTAAGTATGGGGTGTCACTACAATAATAACATGAAGTAATATGATCTATAGATGTAGTTATATATATTTTAAATGATATGGATGCAAACGGGTATCCGGAAATAGTAAAACTGTAAAATAGATGCATAATGTGATAAACGGGTAACATTTTACTCATATGGATGCACAATACTATACTTAGCATGCAGCAAGATGAATTAGCATGCATCTAGATATGTAAATAATTATATGGATACAAACGGACGTCGTAAAACTATAAACTATAACATGGGATGCATAATTTAAAATACAAGTGTTATATTTATTCAAATGGATGTGAATATAGTAACATTGCATGTAGCATGATAAACTTGCCTCGATGGATCACGATACGGATATGCACGGCACGTCCGACGTCGGTAAAACGTCCCAACGCACACACGGCACACGGGACGGGTCCATGCAAAGCAAGAAGGTGATCACGCAGGTAAGGCACGTCTACTGGGTCGTCTGGAACGGCAGCGACGGTCACGGCTCTGGCGATCGCTGGAAACAACATTTCAAGAATAAAGAAAAGAAAAAGAAAAAGAAAAGAAGAAGAGGAAGAAGAAGGGAGAAAGAGTTGTGCTCACTAGGGTTTCTGGAGATAGCGGAGACGAGGCAGTGGTGTAGGGTTCACCGACGGTGAGGTGCGATCAAGATGAAGGCTAGGGTTTCGGTGTTAGGGTTTGGCTCGGTGTCCAGGAAATGGAGAAGAGGAGAGGAAAGAAGAAGGAGATGATGGAGATGAGGAGAGAAGGTGTGGGGTGAGGTGACGACGAGGAGAGGAGGGACGGCGGCGAGGTAAAGATGGCGGTGATGGGTTCTGTTGGGTTGAGGGTGCGGGGTGATGGTGCTCGGGAAAGAGGAAGGAGAAGAAGAAGGTGACGAGGAGGAGGAGGCTCGGTTGAGGGAGATGGATTTGAGGGTTGAGGGTAGTGAGGAGGCAGAGGAGTTTTTGATGGGTTCGCGTTGCGAGGGCTCGGGGGTTTTTATAGAGAAGGAGAAGAGATTTGTGAAGGGAGGTGACGATAGCGCGCGATCGGTGACCGCACTCGAGGAGTGCACAGTAACCGCGAGAGGAGAGAGAGAGGCGCGAGAGGAGAGGGAAAGAAGAGAGAGAGCCAGCGAGGGGTAGAGAGAAAGAGAGAGAAAGATGAGAGAGGAGAGAGATAGCGAGAGAGAGAGAGGCTCTGAGTGGTGGGGGCCAGAGAGGGAAGAAAGAAAAAGAGAGAGTGAGGTTGTTTAAGTTAGGATTTTAGATTTTAAAATATAATTAGTTAAATAAATTTTAAATGTAACCGTTTAAATAAATATTATATTAAATAAAAATTGGATTTTCTGGTAAATACAGATTTAGTCCAAAACACGTCCAGGTCGGGTCTAAAATTCAGTTTCAAAATACGAAAAATATACATTTTGACCAAAACTAAAATTGGATATCCAGGTAAAGAAAATGTATACCCCCAAGAATGAATGCACGTACGTGCGCGTAACCATCCAAACAAGTCCGTTTCACTGAACGGGATGAGAACAAGATGCACGGATGCTAAGACAGGGTTAGAGGTATCATGCAGGCCATGCAATGTATTTTTAAAATATTTTATGTGACTTTAAATGTTATATATAAAAATGCAGATGTCAGATATAATGCGAGTATGCAATGTATAAATTAAAATGAAAGTGCACGAGTCCATGTAACAAGTCAGGGTAGATCATAAACATGAATCAAGACAGGTTTCAAGCAAGCGGGTCGGATCGGATGCAAATACAAATGTCAAATACACTATTCGCACTCAAAACAAAATAAATCAAGAAAATACCATAAATAAAGAAATACTAGAATTGGTATTAATGAACTAGGGTGTTACAGGAACACATTATGCACTCCTTCCAATGAAGGTGGAAGTACCAAGCGGTATGCCAGTTCACCGACTCGTTCGAGTATGTCGAGCGGTCCAATGTATCTCGGACTTAGCTTACCCCGTCTTCCAAATTGGATCACTCCATGGTTCAGAGATATCTTTAAGAATACGTGATCTCCCGGCTGGAACTCCAAGTGACGTCGCTTTGCATCAGTCCAGTGCTTCTGTCGATCTTGGGCTATGCGCATCTTTTCTTTGATAGTACGAACCGCATCAACAGTTGCTACTATCATCTCAGGTCTAAGAAGTTCCCTATCTCCGATGTTGTCCCAACTTAATAGTGATCGACACTTTCTTCCATAAAGCGCTGCAAAAGGTGCCATTCCTATGCTTGCTTGGTAGCTGTTGTTGTATGAAACTCCACAAGATGTAGGTGATTTTCCCACGATCCTCTGAAGTCTAACATACATGCTCTGAGTATATCCTCCAAGATCTGAATAGTTCGCTCAGACTGACCATCAGTTTATGGATGATAAGCTGTGCTGAAGTTCAGACTTATTCCCAAGCTTGCTTGCAGACTCTGCCAAAATTGCGATCGGAACCTGGTGTCACGATAGGAGATAATGCAGACCAGTACTCTATGAAGTCGCTTAATTTCCTGTATGTGTTCATGGGTATTAGAGATAGTACATATTTGAAGAGTTTAAATCTTAAGTAGATTCTTACCTCCATGTACTTCTTTGCTAATATCTCAGTTGATTGGCCAACTCGAAACGGAATGAAGTGAGCCGACTTTGTTAGTCGTCCACAATAACCCATACCGCATCATTACCTTTTGTGCTGCGAGGAAGTGCAGTCATAAAATCCATCGTGATGTGTTGCCACTTCCATTTTTGGATTGGTAATAGCTGAAGTAATCTAGCAGTCCTGTGATCTTCAGCCTTTACTTGTTGACACACCAAGCATTTAGCGACGCTTCTGGCTACTTCAAGCTTCATTCTATGCCACCAGTAATTTTAACGTAGATCTTTGTACATCTTTGTACCTCCAGGGTGTACTGAGTAGGGAGAGCTGTGAGCTTCTTTCATTAACTCTTCCCGAACAGAACCTTTTGGTACACATAATCTGCTGCCGTATCTCAAAGATCCGTCTTCATGGATGATGAAGTCTGTTCTGAGTCCATTCTCTACTTGTTCTCTGATCTTTTTCAACTTAGCATCACTTGCTTGAGCTGCCTGGATCTGATTGACAATAGTTGATTGAACTTGTAAATTCATCAAGCCTGAAGCGTTACCTAGCATGACTACTTCAATCACTATCTGATGCAAGTCCTGTTGTAGCTTCTACTGAGCAGTGAGATGCATTACTAATGGTTGGCGACTAAGAGCATCTGGAACTACATTCACCTTCCCTGGATGATATTGCAGGTTGATGTCAATGTCCGCCATGAGTTCTAACCATCGTCTCTGCCGCATATTAAGCTCCTTCTGAGTAAACACATATTTCAGACTCTTGTGATCTGTGTATATGTTCACTCGTTCACCAAGAAGATAATGGAGACAAATCTTGAGAGCAAAGATAATGGCTGCCAACTCCAAATCATGCGTCGGATAATTGCGCTAATGAGTCTTCAGCTATCTTGAAGCATAAGCCACAACTTTACCGTGCTGATGTAGAACACATCCTAATCCCATACCGGATGCATCACAATGAACTTCAAATCCTCCAGATTGGTCTGGTATAACGAGAATAGGCGCTGATGTCAACCTTGACTTGAGTTCTACGAAAGCTTGTTCGCATGCTTCTGACCACACAAAGTCTTCATCTTTACATGTGAGCTTGGTATGGGGTGTTTCTATCTTTGAAAAGCCTTCAATGAACCTTCTGTAATATCCATCTAAACCCAAGAAATTTCTAATGTCCTTCACTGACTTTGGTGTCGGCCATTCGCTTACTGCTGAAACTTTCGCTGGATCCATAGAGATTCCTTTGCCTGATACGATATATCCAAGAAAACCAACTTGATCTAGCCAAAACTCGCACTTGTTGTACTTGGCATATAATTGATGTTGTCATAGAGTTTCCAGGACAATCGTAGGTGTTCGGCATGTTCTTTCCGACTCTTTGAATACACCAGGATGTCGTCGATGAAGATGACAACGAACATGTCTAAGTACTCCCGGAAAACTTGATTCATTAGATTCATGAATATTGCTGGTGCGTTGGTCACTCCAAATGGCATCACTAGAAATTCGTAATGACCATAGCGAGTTCTGAAAGCCGTTTTGTGAATATCAGCTTCCTTGACCTTCACCTGATGATAACCTGAACGAAGATCTAATTTAGAGAAAACACAAGATCCACTTAGCTGATCGAATAAATCGTCGATGCGCGGGAATGGATACTTGTTCTTTATCGTTATTTCGTTCAAGGTTCTATAATCGATGCACATTCTGTATGAACCTTCCTTCTTCTTCACAAGTAATACTGGTGATCCCCAACTTGAAGTGCTGGGACGAATCCATCCTTTCGCCAATAATTCATCCAACTGTGTTCGGACTTCCTTCAAACCTTCCAGACTTAATCGATAAGGTGCTTTGATCACCTGTTGTGCTCCTGGTACTAAATCGATGCTGAATTCAAGAGCTCGATCGGGAGGCAAACCTGATATATCGTCAGGAAATACATCGTCGAACTCTCGAACTACTTCTGGCTTTGATTCTTTCTCTGCTTGAGTTGCTGCAATCACTGCTTCCTTTGGATTCACTTTGTATGTACTTGGCTCCAGGGTACGGTCTCCACTTTTGAAATAGAAGACCGGATGATCTGGAATCTCAAATACTACCCTCCTTTGACAACAGTCGATGGTAGCATAGAAGGTTCCGAGCCAATCCATACCTAGAACCACATCGAAGTTTGGTATGTTCAGCACTTTGAAGTCAGCATAGAATTCTCTGCTACAGATGACTACTGGACACAAGCTATATCCCATTGTTGCCTTTAGAACTCCATTTCCTGAACTGACATTCCAGCTAGATACAAGCAGTGTAACTGGAATCACATGAGTTCGGACGAACCGTTGCGACAAAAAGCAATGCGATGCTCCAGTATCGAAGAGTGCTAGTGCAGGAAGTGAGGCTATTAAGATTGTACCTAAGGTATACATGGGATAGGTTTTAGGTATAGGGAAAATTTATGGATATGTATTAAGACTGAAAGAAAGGTTTGAGAAGAAAGGGTTACCAGTGATAACTTGGCCAGTGGCCTCAGCTTCTTCCACGGTCATCGTGAAAGCCTGTCGCCGTGGTACATTCCTCCTGGCCTGAGGAGCATTCCTCGGAACGTTCCTTTGAGCTTGATGGAATTGACGAGGAGGAGGTTCAGTCGGTGGTCCTCTAGGTAGTGGAGCAGGTAGTGCATGTCTTGGAGCAGGTGCTTGGATGGCTGGGCATTGCGGGTAAGTGATTGCTGGCCTGGGTGTAGCATATGAGTTTTGTCTATGTGGACAAGACACAATATCGTGAGTAGCTGAGCCGCAGACTAAGCAAAAGCAATTCGCACGCTGGCAGTCTTTCGCCAGATGCCCATCTCTTTTGCAGTAATTATAAAAGGCTGGGCTGGGACTGTTGTTCGGTACTCTCGGTCTCCTTGGCATAAATGGTGGCCTTGATAAGGCTCCTCTTGCCATCTGGTTGGCAGGGCGCTTAATTCGAGCAGATTGAGATCTGCCCTTCGTATTTACCACTGCCTCATAACGGCGGGTAGCTTTCAGAGCCGATTCATGAGTCGGAAAATCTCCTGTGGCCAGTGCATCCTGGATTTCCGAATCCAAACCTTGTTGAAATCGATGGGCTCTGATCTCATCCTCGGTATCAGGTGTGCCGCAAATCTGTTAAAGTATTGTGTTAGCTGTGTAGTATGTGATATTAAAAAATTTGAATTATCGAGACATATCTTACCGACTGAGTATGGTGAACTCAGCGTCATACTCGTCTACTGACTTGGTCCACATCGAACCTTGTTGCAGATGGATGAACTGCTGTTCCATGTCGAACCTGGCAGTCTCAAGGAAGTACTTTACGTCAAACATGTCTCGAAAAGTCTTCCATTTAATGGGTTGATCAAGATGGCTTTCTTCCGCCTTCCACCAGACCCGTGCATTGTCCGTGAGCTGTAATTTTTCAACATGAACCCAAGCTATTTCTGGCACCTGTGCCGCTGCCAGATCATCTTCGATGCTCTGAGACCATTCCTCAGCTTCCAGTAGGTTATCTTTTCCTGAGAATTGTTTGCGGTGTGAGGCTCTGAATTGCTTCACCCCAGGTGCTTTTGCCTCTGGACGATTCATTAAAAGAGAAGTCTGCTGCTGCTGTCCTTCTAGGAGGCTGCAGATCGCCTCAAGTAGAACCATCTGCTTGTTGAGCGGAGCAGGCACGGCAGGCGTGAGTGGTAGTGGTGGAGGTGTGTTGTTGATATTGGTGATAGTATTGTTTGGGGAATCCATAACTTTGAAGAAAAAAATTCGGGTTAGGAAAGATTCAAATTATATGAAATGATAAGATTCAAGGAATATGTAATGTAAAGAATGCTTTAGTTGCCGGTTCTTGTGTTATATTACTTAGGTTGTTCACGCAGAAAAGATTTGCATGGTAGGGTTCCATACAGCTCTGACCTACATGGGTCACCAATAAAACCTGTCACGCCCCGCTTCCCGGTATACGGTGAAAGGGACACGACGGGGCCTCTACGTATTTACTCTAAAGTAAATACGCTAAGCGTATCTAAGCAATATAAAAGAAATGTACACAAGAGACAAATGTAATTAACAGCAACTTTATTTATTAAAATTCTTTTATAAAATGCATGGAAAAGGACATACATCTGAATGAAAGCAATGCCTAAACAGTGGCATAACAGAAAAGGAAATACATAATGTAAAAGAAAAAGTACAAATGAAACTACAGCTCGGGATCTTCAGTAAACTAGTCCAAGTCTTCGGCGTTGGGCTCGATCTCTGAAAAGTCTGAATCACCTGACAACCTTCAAATAAGAAGAAAGAGAATGTCATCAGCGAACAAATCACTCGGTAAGTTCCAATGATAAAGGAGAAGTAGAATAGACAGAGAGTTAAAGAGAGAGTGTAGCTTTTAAAGTTGTATTTAGTATTAACGCTGTTGTTTGTAGCTTGGTACAGAAGGATGCCAGTGTATACGAGAGGAGTCTTTATATGCCAGAGACTAAAAGCGAGTGTAGTACAAGGAACCATTTATGCCACGGTACAATAGCAAATGAATTCAGGTTAGGTGTCTTAAATCTTACTGCCTCGTGCCACTTCTAACACCTTCCGTATCAATCTACCCCTTAAACCCCGCGATGTCTTGATTGTATTATTTGTATTGTATTGCAACTTGTATTGTCTTGTAATATAGATGGTATAATTGGATGACTTGCTGAAACCATGATATCAGTAAATGGATGTAACTGGAGAATCATGTAAATGGAAGTATATCCATGATTCGGTCCGGTCAATATAGATTGAATAGTTTGAACAGATTGATTATATGGATTCGTAGAATCATATTGAATTGTAGTTTTTACTTGAATCATATTCAAGTCAGATTATTATAATGAGACTCAGTCTGAGTCAGACAATTAGAAAAGAAATTGAATCCTGAATTAGGTTTTGATGTTATCGGTAACCGCTGCACATGGGCGGCAGGATTTGTGTCTTTTTCAAAGACGATTACCGTGTTGATAACACCGTTTGTTAAGTCGTCTACCTTAAATAGGCAAGCATCCACTTCTCCGGTTTCCTGAGGCTCAAGAGATTGGTCCCGCTTAAACCTATATTTAATATGGTCCTTAGGGTAATTTATAGAACTTGAGTGGGTTATATGTAAAAATACTTTTGTATAATTTTCAAAATACACCCCAAGTATTTAATTATCATCTTTAGAGTTGTCATAGATGTAGATTTTATATATGTGACATTTCTAGTGAAAATAACCTAATTTCATAATATAGGGTATTTAATTGTAATACTGAACTTGTATGGAATTTCATGGTATTTTCATATAAAGTGATTCTTGTGATTTAGAAAAGTTGGAATATTTATATTATCATAAAAACAGATATTTTAATAATACATATATATATATATAATTTTAATATATTATATTTCTAGAAATCTTATTTTCTTAAAATATTTGTATTTTTAAATCTCTCGAGACCGAATACTTCTTGCGGAGGTCTGCATCTCGCACTATTAAGCCCAAGGATGTGCGATAATCCGCATCATTCTAAATGGGTTTCCCAAATGGGTTGTAGCGGCACTTTGCAAAGACTTATTTAAAATACATAATCTTGTGAAAATGGTTTTTATAAATTAAAGGTAGTTTTGTGTAAAATGGTATTTCCCTAATCTATATTTCCTTAAAGGTATCGTGCTATGCTACATATGAGTGTTGTGATGAGATAGGTCATTACTTCGTGATCTATCTAAAGGTATAGCAAAATTAATGATGTTTTAAAGTCGAAATTAAATTACATGGCATTTTAGTGAAAAAGTACGATAAAACTTGCAATATGAAATATTTTTCTATAAAACTTATTCAACATGTTTTTTTAATGATTAATAGTCAAGATGTAAGAGTTCGGTATGGTTGTATTTGAGGAAAGTTGAACTTTTTAAGAAAAACCGAATCGGAAGTCGGATTAACTCCGCTTCCGTCGGGTTTTAGTTTTACAAGATTTTAGAATAGAATAGAGAAAGGTGAGGAGGACTTACTTGTTGTTGTTCCCCTCCGAACGGCGGCCGGGACGTCGGGACGTCTGAGGCGTTAGGTTCGGGGCAGATGCTAGTTGGTGCTATCCGTCCACCTCTCCGAAGATGCCAAGTTGATTTATGGCATCATATATCGAAGGTTTAAACGGATGCGACCGATGTAGCAGACTTCGTCAGATTCCCCCTCGTTTGAGGGGTTTTTGATTGTGGGGACGCTCTTCCCTGCAGGCGCAAGCCCCTGCAGTTAATTACGCTACCGCATTGCGGTAACAACTTTCTCCTTCTCCAGATGGTCACTTCGTGTCGTGGGTGTTTGTTTTATTGCCAGTGGATTGTTTACGGAGACTGAGTTATGTCGTCGCCCGTAGGGCGTGGACTAGCCCAAATCCGCATTATCTTAAATTTGGTTTTGGGGGGGGGGTTTTTGGTTTGAGGATACGTCAGCCCTACTCGAGGCTAAGATCAACTCAAACGTTTGTTAAGGATACGTTAGTCTAACTTTGTGACTAAGATCAACTTAACGGGATCGTTTAGATCCGACAAAAGAGTGTTTGGACTCTAATGTTCCAGTTTAGGGACATAGTGGTCTATCGTCTGTATGGCTGTCGAGACCCATCACCTCTCTGACGACGTTGAAGGATTACAACGACAGATGTCAGGGGAGTTCAGAGATGTACCCTTGAGCCGGAGTTAGTTTGGGGGATTCGTAGTCCAGTACGTTTGAGGGTTTAAGGACGCGTTAGCCATCTTCAAGGCTAAGATCAACTTAAACGGGACCGTTTAGGTCCAACAAAAGAGCATAGGAAAGGGCTCTATTATTCTAGTTTAGGGACGTTGCGGTCCATGGGTAGTTTAAGGACATTGCGGTCCGTGGGTAGTTTAAGGACATTGCGGTCCGTTGTTAGTTTTAAGACATCTCGGTCAAGGTTAAGGACGTCGTAGTCCATGGGTTTAAGGACCCCACGGTCCGGTATGTGCTCTGGATGCATCACACGGGTTCACTGCCGTGCTTAGCGAGGACCAGGCTCCGCTCTGGACGTTTTCCGTGGGGTCAAAGAGTGACGTTATCCACGTTCCGCGTGACCAGGAATTTGTATGAGTTTAAGGACCCCACAGTCCATATCATGGGTGGTCGTCGGGACCCGTCACCTCTTTGAAGACATTGAGGGATTACAATGCCAAGTATCAAAGAAGTGAAGAGATGTACCCTAGAACCGGAGTGGCTTGAGCAGTCCGTGGCCCAATTTGAGGTCATGACTGATTAATTATGTTATGAGCCCATTGGCCCAATTAGTCACGAATTGAGGACTTATGGCCAGCTTGGGCTAAGTCCCATCATGTCTGGAATATTGATTCCTTGTGAGTCCATCGAGGGAGAAGCTTTGCCTCCATCCCTTTAGCCAATTGGGCTATAGACTAGTGTTAAACACTTCAAAGCAATCAGTGTTGAACACTGGGAATGAGTTTGACAAGTTAGTGTTTAACACTAGAAGAATAATTGGTGTTAAACACCAGCAACAAGGCCTTGGTATGATCATAAGCACTAAAACAGCTCAGTGTTGAACACTGGCAATGGGGATCTTAAATTAGTGCTGAATATTAAAACAATTAATATTGAACACTACGAACAAAATTCTTTAATTAGTGTTGAACACTAAGGCCCGATAGCATTTCAATACTGGATTCGAGGGTTTTAATTTAGTGTTAAACACTACAGCAAGAACGGTCACGTGGCCCCACGTGAGAGTGCCTTCCCTTCAATGATTCTGCCGAAATTACTGTGTCTTTGATAGCGTCACGTGTTAGCACGTGACGGGCATTCAAATGCCTATGTGTTAAGGCTTCTGCTGAAAGTCACGTGGGTCACGTGGGGTGTTGCCTCCAAGGGGCTTTCTGTAGGGCTTTTGGGGGGGTCACGTGGTGACACGTGACCCTGCCTTAATGTTGTTTTTAGAGGATTTGTTACTCCTTTTTCAGGAATTAAATTCCAGAAACTTTTAATTTCAGAGGAATTAAATTCCTATCTCCTTTTGAAGGCTTATATTCTGGAATAGAGTTTAAATCTGAGTTTTCCGTGGGAATTAAATTCCTTGTTTATGCGAAAAAACGAATAGGGTTAAACCCTAACAAAAGCTTTTAAGGAATTAAACTCCCCTTTTCTGAGGATTATGATTAAAGGAATTAAATTCCCACTGTTTCGACAGAACTATGTTCTTGATTAGGGTTCAACCCTGCTTCTTTTGTTTTGAAGGAATTAAATTCCCATAATACAGGGTTGAACCCTAACTTTATTTTGGAGGAATTAAATTCCTATAGTTCTATGAGAGTTAAATTCTCATACTTGCATTCCTTCTCTATGTTTTGGATCTGCATGGCAGGATCTCGACCCATTGAGAATTAAATTCTCAACCTTAAGGGGAGGTGTGCACTTTGCAGATCCTCTATCAAAGAGGGAGGAGATATGCTCTCTCGTTTTATGCCTCAGAGTTAAACTCTGTTGAGAATTAAATTCTCTTTCTTTCCAAAAGGCTTTCCCTTTCTTACCTAGGGTTTTTGCAGAAGATCTGAGTCTTTTTCAAGTATCAAAGCTCTTCTCCTTTTCTCTTTTCTTCTCTGCGTATGTATATTTTTTTGTGTCCCTTGGCTCCTATTTATAGGAGAAGCAGCCGAATCAATCAGTTTTTTGACGAATCTTCATTGAGATTTGATTTGCGTCCATCATTCATTTTGGGCCTTTGGATTATTAGGTGAATTTTATTCACCATTGGATCTTAAATCCAGAGATTCTCCTTTGTTATTTTGGTTAGATTTAAGGGGGAAATCTTTCCAAACCCGAGATTTTCCCATAGATAGATGATATTTAATCATCTCTGAATCTTTAATTTGATTGGTCCCAAATAATTACTTTCCTTTGGAAAGATTCGAATTTCCTTCAGAATTTAATTCTGTCGTCAAAAATGGGCTTTGAAAGCCGGTCACGTGTGACCACGTGACCCATGGTCACGTGTAGACACGTGACTCTCTTTGGAATGAAGAATCCTCTTCCTTTCTACGCTATCTTCCGGTTGCTGTTGTAGCCATCACGTGCTACCACGTGACGCCTGGTCACGTGTGAGCACGTGACCCCTGTCTGGCGCTTCTTTCTTTGGTTCAATTGGAGAGCGAGTTTGCTGCTTTGAACGTCACGTGTCGACACGTGACCCTGGTCACGTGGGAGCACGTGACCTCTTCTGAAGCTCTTTTCCTTGACTTGATCAGCGAATCAAAGTGCGCTTTTTTCTGTATTTTATAGGTCACGTGTCAACACGTGACTGCTGTCACGTGTAAGCACGTGGCCTCTTTTGAAGCTTTTCCCAGAAGCTTTTCCTGATTTTAAATCAGGAAACAAATGCCCCCACAGCGTTGTTCTCACGTGTCAGCACGTGAGTGCAACGCTGTCATCTCTCGCGACCGTTGGATTCCTTTAGGGATCTGGGGAGATGAAACGTTTCCATTGTTTTCTATAAATACTGCTGTCTCTTCATAGGAGCCTTCACTTTTGCCCATCTTCTTCTTCTGAGAACTTTTTCTGAGAATTTAATTCTCTTCTTCCAGAGCTTAGTTCTCTGTTTTAAAATATTTTCAGAGTTTGACTCTGCTCAAAAGGAATCCTTTTTCCTCAGGTAATGTTCTTGGACAACGATGGACCTTCACATTTTCCTGGATTTTAAATCCAAAACAAGTGTTTTTACCCTTCTTTCTTCATATTTTCCATAAGAACATGAAACTGTTTAATCTTTCAACTGTAGATCTCTTAGGGTTTAGATGATCTTTGAAGAGATGATGATGGCGGTTCAAACCCATGGAATTTAATTCCATCAAAAAATGTTTTTGGGAATTTAATTCTCTTTTCTTAATAAGGAATTTAATTCCAACGAAGAACTCGATTTCTTCACACAGAGGCTTCCTGTGGTCTCTTGGCCCAAGGTTGTTCTTCCTGCAATTAATGCAATGGGGGCTTTGTAATGATGTCTTTTTGTGTGAATTCAATTCCTTTGATTTTATTGGATCCACTGTAGAGCCCGAGACAGATCCTGTTAAGGTGATGTGCATGGCCATCATTTTTATTAAATGAGGATATTCCCTTTTGTTTTATTGTAACTGTTTGGTCTCATTATCAATGAGCCGTCATCCGGATTCTGTGGGGCCCATGTGTTTTATAGCCAATGGTCCCAGGAAACTTTGCTGTTGCTTTCTCCCACTAGTCTTCATGTTCATGCATGAGTAAACATCGTTGACTTTCTTATTAACGGTCTTCTTTTGTTGGATTTCAGGTGCGATGGCTTCTGCTCCACGCTTTCCCTTTTCTCGCTCGGAGGCGGCTTTTCCTCAGTCACCGTCTGATGAGGAAGCGATGGCGATGATTCGGGCTCATGACCCGAACTGTACCAACCTCCTTCAGTGGGGGTCTTGGTATAGTCAGATTATTCAGGGTCGTCGGAGTTTTCTCTGCGCGGTGCCAACGGAGCCTACTTTCCCCTTTTTACCGATGGATCCTCCAAGGATAGCTTTTGCTGTGGAAATGCCCAACTGGACTCCAACGGGGAGGCTTGAGCCTTCGACGACCGGTATTCCGAACCATCCGATTCCGGCCATAGACATACTGGGGCGGCGTATCTGCCAGGGTGAGGCCCACCCATGGGGGCAAATTTATAAGATAGGGCTCACTCCCAGGCATCCTACGGGCTACCTTCTTTGGGCTCGCTACATCCTTTCCGCCCATCGGGCGCGGTTGCAGAAAGTTGGGCTTTATCAGGCCATATATGCGTCACTGTTCCATTACAAGTCCCCGCATGCCTGGTGGGTCAAGGCGTTTTTGAACCAGTGGAATCTTCCCACTAATACTTTTCTTTTGGGAGATCGCGAGGTCTCTATCTCTCTCGCAGAATTTTATGAAATCTCGGGATTGCCAATCAGGGGCGCACTGTATGAGGAGTTGTTGCCTTCTGACGAATATGTCTTCGAGCCCGAGTCTGCGCCGATTGACGGCCTGTCCGCTGAGAATGCTGTTCGCCATAAGCGCCCCAGCTTGATCAAGGCGCTGGGTATCTTTGATCAATTGTTCACTGAATCTGAGGAGCAGGGTGTTACTTTTAAAAGCTTCATTTCCTGCTTCCTTCGTGAGGATATCATATCGAAGACTGCTCCGAAATTTGCTAACATCAGAGACCCCTTTGGGTTTGGTCCGAAGAAGCTACCGACTGCTGAATCGGACCTGCCACAGTATTATATTCCCATCGTGTCGCCGATGTCTTTTGAATCCGTTGCAGCACCTGGTATGGATGAGGAAACATTCTTTGTGGGGTTTATCAGTGTTTGGCTTAGCTGGTTCGTTATCCCCATGCATCGCCGCTTCATGAGAGCCTCGGTCATTTACCCGGCTCAACGTATTGCTGAGGGGACGCGGTTGGCCATCGGCATCCCGGCCTTGGCACACCTCTATAATGGATTGGGCACCGCGGCTAATACCTCGACGCCTGGCGTGGATGTGGTGAACTTTTCGCTTCATTATTTCACGTCCTGGATCGAAATGCATGTATTGGGGGCGTTCGCCATGCATCAGAGGCCCTCATTTTACGATGCCTACCCCTTTCCACGACTTATGCGGCTAGTGGATGCTTCTGCCGCCGACCCAACTCAATTCGGGGCCATTCGGGTGCTAATTTCTCCTCATGCCACCGCTGGCGGGTTGGTTTTTACTGATCGGGTCTTGTCTACTCCTTCGGGTCCCGTCCAACAACTCTGGGACCAGTCGAAAGACAACGCACCTTCTCTGAAGCCCCGGGAGGCCACGCATTTGTATGCAATCAGACCGGGTTACTTGGTGTTTCGCCAGGACAATGCGGCTCTTTTCATGCGGTACAACCCGCATCGATTTGCCCGGCAGCTTGGATACGACCAGGGTGTTCCTTTCGAGGCTTTTATGGTCGCCCCGATCCCTTCGCTTGATGCTGTTCGTGATGCTGCTCATCATTTTATGAGGCTGAACACCGGCTCTTATTTCATGGTCCCTGAAGCTGAGTACATGCCTCGATGCGTGGGCGCGTTCATGGGTTGGTATCTTCATCGGGTCAACCCAATCATTCTCGAGGAAAGGAGGGTGCTTCTTGGTCACGATGCCCCTCCTCTGGCTCCTGGGGCTGAGTTACGACCGAGGGTTCCAGTCCGCTTCCCTTTGAGGGAGATTGGCGCCGCCCTCATTCCGGGAGAGTCAGGGGTGGACCTTACTCCAACAGCTGGTATGCCCTTGGGTTCCCGATCGCGGGGTAGACGGGCTCCAGTAGTAGCACCTCTGCCGGCGGCGGTACCGTCCCTTGTGGCGTCGACAATGGCGATGTCATCCTCGGTTGTGGCACCGAGCGAGAGTAACAGGAATGAAGGCTCCGAGGGCGATGTGGGCCAGCGCCGCCCTAAGGCTTCGAGAGGGAGGAAGCGGTCATCCTCAGCGACCGGCTCCGGGTCTAAGCGGCGGAAGAAAGCGGCTACTGCCCCGCTTGATTCTGTGGTGGAGTCTGAGCCCATCCTTGAAGACGAATCATTGGTCCTGCAAGGGTCAGACGCGGGACTTCTTTTCCCGAGTTCAGCTGACGAGGAGGCTGCACAGTTGGCCGAGGCCATACGGCGCTCAAAAGACGCGTCTCATAACGCCAAGGTTCCGAAGAAGTCTTACCCCGCTGTAATTTTCTACGAAGACCCTTCGTGGATTCGGCGGCGATTTATCGGCCCTTTGGAGGAATGGGGGGAAAGGGCTTTGAAGCAGGCCGCTTCAGAAGACGCAGCTGATGCACTCTCTTTGTGGACTGGCGGTCATGAGTCTACGCTTGAACCCCGGCGAGCCCACCTCCTTGAGAAGGAGCAGCGGCTTGAAGAAGCCATATTGAGGGCTTCTTTGCGTATAGGTACATTGTGCTTCCTTTGTAGTCTCTCCGACTATTTATGCCTGTGCATTTACATCATTATTCTTATTTGGATCATGCAGAATCTTCGACGCTGGGGGAGCTTCCTACGGGCCTATTAAAGCTAAAGCCCGCCGAAACTCCCAATGAAGCCTTGCCGGATGTGGAGGGGGCTGACGAGGCTGCTCCTTTCGCGGTGGAATTTCCAGCGGCGGTTCTTGGCCAAGGCGTGCTTGCCCCTTTGGAGGAGGCTCCTTTGGAGGCCTACGCCCCAATGACTCCTACTGCGAGCGGCCCAAAGGCTAGGGGCGAGGTAGTCGGGACTACTCTCCCTTTGTTGGAGCCTGAGGTCATAACGGAGAACGTTGAAGCTGCTATCCCTCCGGCTCAGAATGGGAGGACTGTTGAAGGTATTCCTCCGTGTTTTAATTTAGCAACCCTTTCATAGTCTGAATCCTTTTATCTTTTCCCAGAATTGCGCGGTTTGGCAGCCACGATCGCGGATCTATCGCCCCGACAGTCATTTCAGCGTTTATTGGAGATGGCAGCTCCGCAGGCGATCTCCCCTCAATGCATTGTCCTCTCGTCTGGGCAAGGTTGGTGTCATTCGCCATTTTTTTACCATCGCATTGTTACTATTTTGCGAAATGACATTGATGTCTCTTATAGTTTTGGAAGCCGACGATGAGGTCGAGGTCGTCGAAGGGCCAGGGGAACCTTCGGCTCCTACTTGCATGACTATCGGTGAGTGACATTTTTATTATAATCTCATTCGTTCCGCGTTTAAGAGTTTTACTAACATTTGCCGAACTTGAACAGCCCTGCCAGTTTCCATGGCTCTGGAATCGCGCATTGTGATGCCGTCCGGCCCCTATGCCTTGCGGGCTTCAGAGCGATTGGCCCAATTGAGCCTTGTCTCCCTATCTTCTTTCATCAAGGAACTCCGTGCTGGTAGTACGACCACGGCCGAAGCATTTGCCGCTGAAGCCAACGGCTCTCTTCCTTTTCTCGCCACCTATCATAGCGAGGAGGTGGTGCGGGTCTGGGTGGAGTTCTGCAGGAAGGTGGAGGCTTGTTTGTATGCTCTTGAATGTTCTCGCCTTTCCTCAGAAGCCGTGGTTGCAAAAGCGGAATTGATAGGTCTGATAGCACGATGTGCGGCAAACATGACGTCATGTGAAAAGAGGCTTGGCCGCAAATTCTCGGAGAGGGAGCTAGCCTCTAAGGCGCTGGGCGAGCTTCAAGCCAATCTCACAGCCAGGGCCAATAAAGCGTATGAACTGTGGCGGGTGCTACAGGAGTCCATCAAAGAGGTGGTGGCTCTTGATAAAGCCGTCACGTTTACTCGCGAGAGGGTTGAGGCTCATAAGGCTACTGAAAAAGAGCTTGAAGCCCGGCTCGCTTCATATCAGGCCCAGCAAGCTCAGGCGGAGGCTCGTCTTCTGGAGATCTTACGTCATGAAGCCGTGGCTCAGCAAAAGCAGAATGAGCTGACCAAGTTGCTGAATCGCCCGCCGGCCTGAAACATTTGTATCTTTTTCTTCCTTTTTGTACATACTCATGGATGAGAGTATTTTCTTCTTGTTCCTTCCATAAATTATACTTTGTACCCGTTTTGGTTTATGAATAAAAGATACATTTTTCTTGTCAATGATGTGTCTCCTTTTCACTGCATGTATTCTGTGGATATTCTATCTTGATCTCCTTGCAGGACAGCCATGGCTCAGGACTCAGGGTTAAGATCTGCTTCCTAAGGCTTTTGCTTCTTATGAGCCACGAGGGTCTCATAAGGAGTCTTTCTCCCTATAGGTCGAGAGGATCCCATAGGTGTGAGTTCTTTTTAAAGATCGTGAGGATCCTTAAGCGGGTTTTCCCTTGAGAGTCGCAAGGATCTCACAAAAGAGTTTTTCTTCCTCACAGGTGGCGAGGGCCTGCAAGTGCCGGGTGTGATCACCTTTTTCCGTGTTTCACGGGGTTAGGGATCTCTCAAGGTATCGTAGTTTAAAGACGTCGCGGTCAAGGTTAAGGACCTCATAGTCCATGGATTTAAGGACTCCACAGTCCGATGTTAGTTTTAAGACATCACGGTCAAGGTTAAGGACCTCATAGTCCGTGGATTTAGGGACTCCACAGTCCGGAGTTTGGTTGCAGGGACCCGCCACCTCTTTGAAGACGTTGAGGAATTACAACGTCAGGTATCAAAGGAGTGAAGAGATGTACTCTTAAACCAAGGCGAAATCCGTAGGGAATCGGGGGGTTGATCGTTAGTTTTAAGACATCACGGTCGAGGTTAAGGACATCATAGTCCGTGGATTTTAAGGACTCCACAGTCCGGTGTTTGCTCTGGATGCTTCACACGGGTTCACTGCCGTGCTTGGCGAGGACCAGGCTCCGCTCTGGACGTTTTTCACGGGGTCAAAGAGTGACGTTATCCGCGTTCCACGTAACCAGGAAGTTTGCACTAGATGCTTCACACGGGTTCATTGCCGCATTAGGCGAGGACTAGGCTCCGCTCTGGATGCTTCGCACGGGTTCACTGCCATGCTCTGCGAGGACCAGGATCCGCTCTGGACGTTTTCCACGGGGTCAAAGAGTGACGTTATCCGCGTTCCACGTGACCAGGAAGTTTGCACTAGATGCTTCACACGGGTTCACTGCCGCGTTAGGCGAGGACTAGGCTCCGCTCTGGATGCTTTGCACGGATTCACTGCCATGCTCTGCGAGGACCAGGATCCGCTCTGGACGTTTTCCACGGGGTCAAAGAGTGACGTTATCCGCGTTCCACGTGACCAGGAAGTTTGCACTAGATGCTTCACACGGGTTCACTGCCGCGTTAGGCGAGGACTAGGCTCCGCTCTGGATGCTTTGCACGGATTCACTGCCATGCTCTGCGAGGACCAGGATCCGCTCTGGACGTTTTCCACGGGGTCAAAGAGTGACGTTATCCGCGTTCCACGTGACCAGGAAGTTTGCACTAGATGCTTCACACGGGTTCACTGCCGCGTTAGGCGAGGACTAGGCTCCGCTCTGGATGCTTCGCACGGGTTCACTGCCATGCTCTGCGAGGACCAGGATCCGCTCTGGACGTTTTCCACGGGGTCAAAGAGTGACGTTATCCGCGTTCCACGTGACCAGGAAGTTTGCACTAGATGCTTCACACGGGTTCACTGCCGCGTTAGGCGAGGACTAGGCTCCGCTCTGGATGCTTCGCACGGGTTCACTGCCATGCTCTGCGAGGACCAGGATCCGCTCTGGACGTTTTCCACGGGGTCAAAGAGTGACGTTATCCGCTTTCCACGTAACCAGGAAGTTTGCACTAGATGCTTCACACGGGTTCACTGCCGCGTTAGGCGAGGACTAGGCTCCGCTCTGGATGCTTCGCACGGGTTCACTGCCATGCTCTGCGAGGACCAGGATCCGCTCTGGACGTTTTCCACGGGGTCAAAGAGTGACGTTATCCGCGTTCCACGTGACCAGGAAGTTTGTACTGATTGTATCCGCATTTCGCGGGATGGAGGCTTGACTGTTGGCGATATGTATACCACCGAGCCATGGAACTGGGAGCTGCCGCTGCTCTGCTTTGTTTGAAGTCATGTCCGTTGTTACGAGACGAGTGTTTGGATGATCTCTAGGTCGCTTGTGGCCCGTCAAGACCTGGCTTCTTTTTCTGATGAAACCTGGGGGAGAAGTATGATCCCTTTTTTGTTTACGCCCTTGGATTGTGTACAGGGTGTGATGGAATATCACCTGTAGGGCATAAATTTTATTTTTATTTTATTTCTTCTTCCGCGATGCTCTATCATTTCAGCTTTTATATCGCGAAAATCGCGATTGCCCAATCATTTCGGCTATTTTTCGCGGTGCCCAATCATTTCGGCTATTTATTTATTTTCTGCTCGCTGCTTTTTATTGCGAGTTGCCCCATCATTTCGGCTATTTTTCATGCCTTCATTTTTACTTGCTGCTTTTTATTGCAAGTTGCCCCATCATTTCGGCTATTTTGTAGGCATATGTGGCTTGCTAGCTTTTCGTTACAAGCCTGGGTTTTAGGCACCGATTTTGGCATCAGCACCGCTACAACTGGAACGTTGCCAGGAGCGAATCATCATTTGCTTTTGTCGATGACGAACAAAGGTGGCTCAGCAAACAGGGTTAAGGGTCCTGTCGACCAAGGCTTTTGACTTCATGAGCCGTAAGGGTCTCACAAAGGTATTTCTCCCCGCGAGTCGTGAGGATCTCGTAGGTGTGTTTTCTCCTTAGGGATCGTGAGGATTCCTAAGTGTGTGCTCCTCTGTAAGTCGCAAGGATCCTACAAGAGGACTTTCTCATTATGGGTCGAGAGGACCTATAAGGGTTGGACTTTGTTGGGGAAATGTTTATTCGCGCCCGTGAATTGTATACAAGGGTCAGTATTGAGCCTCTTGTAGGGCAATATCGGAGGTTGTGGGGGATTTGCTTAAGAACAGGTTCAGGTTTCTGTAACTTAAGACTTTCAAATCTCATGAGTCGTGAGGGTCCCATAAGAGAATTCTCCTTACGAGTCGTGAGGATCTCATAAGTGTATTTTCTCTTTAGGAATCGTGAGGATCCCTAAGTGTGCTGCTCCTTTGTGAGTCGTAAGGATCTCACGCAGGTGGTTTCTCCTTACAAGGTCGAGAGGACTCTGTAAGTGTCCTTTAACGAGGTTGCGCCCTTTCGGGTTTTCACAAACACTCGCCGGTAGTCCTGCTGTTTTTACTCACGGAGCCCTTTCGGGTTTTCATCCGTGCCCATTTTGCTTATGGACATACCGTTTTTTTATTTTTTTTTTTATTCTTTTTCACTTTTTTTTTTACAAGGTCGCGCCCTTTCGGGTTTTCACGAACACTTGCCGGCAGCCCTGCTGTTTTTACTCACGGAGCCCTTTCGGGTTTTCCATCCGTGCCCATTTTGCTTATGGACATACCGTTTTTTTTATTCTTTTTCATATATTTTTTTTTTCTTTTCTCTCTTTCCTTTTTTTTTTTGTCAGCCTAAAGATGCTGCGGTAGTAGTTTTAGGGACGTTTCGGTCCGTCGTTAGTTTAAGGACGTTTCGGTCCGCCGTTAGTTTAAGGACGTTTCGGTCCGTTGTTAGTTTAAGGACGTTTCGGTCCGTCATTAGTTTAAGGACGTTTCGGTCCGTAGATAGTTTAAGGACGTTTCGGTCCGTCGCTAGTTTAAGGACGTTTCGGTCCGTCATTATAGGAAGGCCGGCTGCTGCTTGTAAAGTCTGAGCCTGGGAAGATAGCGAGCGGACATAGTCGACGTCATCTATCATTGACCTAGGCTGCAGCTTATTAAGCATGGTATTTCTTCAAGAAGCGGCCGTTTACTGGCCTGAAAGGCCTTTCACCGTGCATGTCCATGAGTAGATAGGCTCCACCCTGGTAGACCTTGTCTATGATGTACGGGCCTTCATAGTTTGGCTCAAATTTTCCTCGCTTGGCGCGATTGGGGATCATAGGTCTTTTGAGCACTAGTACGAGTTCGCCTTGGCGGAATGTCCTCGGCCTGGTCAATCTTTCGTACGAGCGCGTCATCTTTGCTTTGTAGGCCTCTAGATGTTGTTGCGCTATGAGCCGGGTTTCGTCGAGGGCATCAAGCTCCTCAAGCCGAAGGTGAGCATTTTCTTCGTTCGTCAGCTCGTGGTGGACTGCTACTCGTAGAGAGGGTAACTCTATCTCGAGGGGGAGAACTGCTTCCGTCCCAAATACCAATGCGTACGGCGTTGTGTTCGTGGCCGTCTTGAATGTAGTTCGATAAGCCCAAAGGGCTTCTTGCAGCCTTTCGTGCCAGTCTCTCTTATTCCTGGAGACGGTCTTTTTTATGATCTTCGTCAAGGTCTTATTGAAAGCCTCGGCCAGACCGTTAGCTCGTGGGTTGTAAACTGAAGAATATCTCCAGTCTATATTGTGCTGCTGTGCGAAGCGGCTAATCTTATGGCTTCGGTAGGCCGGCCCATTATCGGAGATAATCCGTCGTGGAGTTCCGAACCGATAGATGACGTGCGTCTTGAAGAAATGGAGGATATTCTCCGTCTTCACTTCCTTCAGTGGTACTGCTTCTGCCCATTTGGAGAAGTAATCAGTTGTCGCCAGGATAAAGCGGTGTCCCCGGGATGATGCTGGCTCAATGGGGCCGACTATGTCAGTCCCCCACATTTCGAATGGCCAACTAGCCAGCGTCGGGTGCAGTGGATTCGGATGTTGGTGGATGAAGTCTCTATGGATCTGGCATGAGTGGCATTGCTTCGCATACTCGAGGCAGTCCTGGATCATCGTGGGCCAGTAGTAACCCATCCGTTTAATTTTTAACTTCATCTTTGGGCCCGCTTGATGAGAACCGCAAAGCCCGTCGTGAACTTCTTGAACGACTCTTTCTGCTTCGTCAGGTCCCAAGCATCTCAGCCATAGAAAATCAAACGATCTCTTGTACAGGGTATCGTTGACGAAAGCGAAGGATAGAGCTCGTTTCATAAGCTGATGTCTTGAGGACGCTTCTTCGGGCATTCGGTGGGACTTAAAGTAGTCTATGAAGACTTCCCTCCAGTCCTCAGCCTTCTCACGGTCTTTTATTTGTAGGGTCGCTTGCTCAGTCGCTCCCTTTTCTTTATACAATTCCGGAGGTATTTCTGCCGGGGCGAGCACTCGACGGCTTTGTACCACGATTCTGACGTCATCGAGGTTCTCGTCGGCCAGTTCTTTAGCGAGTTTGGCCAACGCGTCTGCTTTGCTGTTCTCCGCGCGCGGTATGTTCTCTAGAATATAGAAGGGGATCTGGGCCAACAGTTGTTGCACCTTTTCGCCGTACTTCACCAATTCTGGTTTGCACGTTTGGTAGTCACCATTTACTTGGCTAACGACCAGCTGAGAATCCCCGTATATGAGGAGGTCTTCAATTCCCATGTTGATGGCGATTTCGAGGCCTGCTATCAGGGCTTCGTATTCGGCTTCATTGTTTGTCCTTGACTCTGTTAAGGAAAAGGCGAAGCGCATTATCCCTCCTTGTGGAGTTGCAAAGATAAGGCCTATCCCCGATTTGATGATCGGGCTACCCTGTTTCTGTTTCTTTATGGAGGACGCTCCATCGAAATAGAGTTCCCATCGTGTGCTTCCACCGCCAATTGCGTCAAATGCATGCTCGTCCGGCAAATCACAGTTCAGAGGAGAGTCGGCCGGTATCGGGTGTTCAGCGAGGAAGTCAGCAATGGCCTGGCCTTTCACTGCCTTGAGGGGTTGATATGTTATCGAGAACTCCATCAAGAGCAAGGCCCATTTAGCGAGTCTTCCCGTCAATATAGCCTTTGACATCAGGTATTTAAGGGGGTCCACCTTCGAAATGAGACGGACCTCATGCGCCAACGCATAGTGCCTGAGCTTCGTTATTGCAAAGATTAATGCCAAGCAATGTTTTTCGATGGGCGAGTAATTGCTTTCTGCCCCCAGCAGCACTCGACTTAAGTAGTAAAGCGCTCTTTCTTTCCCCTGATCATCTTCCTGTGCCCATAATGCGCCCAAAGAACCTTCAAGGGCGGCCGTGTAAAGAATGAGAGGCTTTCCTTTCACCGGGGCAGCCAACACCGGAGGATTTTGCAAGTATTGTTTGATCTCGTCTAGTGCATCTTGACATTTGTGATTCCAAACGAACGGGGTTCCCTTTTTCATCAGGTGGCTGTAAGGACGGCATTTGCCCGAAAGATTAGCGATAAACCGCCGGATGTATGCGAGCTTCCCTTGGAGAGACCGCAACTGCTTGAGGGTTCTTGGCGGAGGCATTTCCATAATCGCTTTAATCTTTGACGGATCTATTTCAATACCTCGGTGTCGAACGATGAATCCCAGGAATTTACCCGAGGAGACTCCAAACGCGCACTTGAGGGGATTCATTTTCAAATTGTATTGCCGAAGGCGTTGAAATACGGTTTCGAGATGCTTTAAATGCTCTTCGTATGACATGCTCTTCACTACGAGGTCATCGATATAGCATTCGACGATGTCGTGTATGAGATCGTCGAAGATTTTTGTCATGGCCCTTTGATAGGTGGCGCCAGCGTTCTTTAGGCCAAAGGGCATAACCTTGTAGCAGAATATGCCCAAAGGAGTCTGGAAAGCGGTGTGCTTCTGGTCTTCGGGATGCATCTTTATCTGATTGTATCCTGATGAACCATCCATGAAGGAGAAGACCTCGTGAGTGGATGTGTTATCTATCATTAGCTCGGTTACCGGCACCGGGAAATCGTCCTTTGGGCATGCTTTATTGAGATCCCTGAAATCCACGCATATGCGCACCGTTCCATTCTTCTTCATTACCGGGACGATGTTGGCAATCCAGTCGGGATATTGGACTTCCTGGATAAATCCGGAATCGATCAACTTCTTGACTTCGGCGTTGATGCTCATCTCCAGCTCAAGTCGCATCCTCCTTGGCGCCTGCTTGACTGGCTTGATATCTGGGGATATTGCTAATCTATGCACCGCAATCTCCGGATCCAATCCTGGCATCTCGGAGTAGTTCCACGCGAAGCAGTCTTTATGCCGTAGGAGCACGTTCTTTAACGCGGCCACCTTTTTCTCGGATAACAGCTCGCTGACAAATGTCGGTCGCGGGTCGTCTGCCGATCCCAGCTCGATCTTCTCGAGGTTATCTGCGGTAGTATGTATACCGTCTTCAAGTTCTTTCGGCGCGGGCGGAAATTCCGAGATCAACTCATCATCGCTGTTCTCGAAACACCGGGGAAGGTCATCTTCGTTCTCGGGTTCTTCTTTTAATGTCGTAATCATATAACAGGTGCGAACCCGCTCCCAAGACTGAGGTGGATCCGGTTCTGCTCTTGTGGCTTTGGGCTCGTGCTTTTGCGGCGGCGTCACTCTCCAACCGTCGGATAAAGCGAATCTACCCCGTCGGTACTGGTCCTCGACCCAGTTCTTGAAGGTGAAGCAGTCTTCGGTAGGATGTCCTATGGCTCGGTGATAAGAGCAATAACTCGGATGAGAGACCTTGCTAGCTTGCTCAGGATGTCTAGACTCTGGAAGCGTGATCATTTGATGTTTTATAGCGAGGTTGAGCAACCTCTCCGTCTTGTCTCGGGGGAAGGAGTACGCTCGACTCATCTTCTTCATGAGGGACAAACCCGAGCAGCTTCTTGATTTATTTCCGTCTCTGTGTCGGGCCTTTCGTACAACGGATTGACGAGGATAAGCGTCTTTGTCTTTTGCAGCACGTTGAGATAGACGTTGCGTCCTGGCCTTCTCGTAGATGGCCATTTCGCGGTTGTGGTCTTCCCGAGCTTTCTGACCCACTTTCCTGATAGGCTTGCCCATTCGTTCCTCAAACGACGGACTTGGCGCTTCGATCGCGGGGTTTAGTTTTGATGAGGGATTGGCCTCTCCTAACAGGGCGCCTTCTTCTCCATCGGAGGTGTATATGGCGTAGCTGCCGTGGGCTCGCTCCCGTTTTCCGGCTCTTGCGTATCCAAGCCCGAGTGTTTCCATCTTCCCGTTGGACAATTTGCGTTGAGTCCCGGGGACATCCCAAATCCTGTTATAGAACCGAGCCTGCCGCACCGTCTGTCTTAAGGGTACTCCTTGGCGCTTCAATAACTTCTTCAATCCATTTGTATAGTATCTAGGCAGACGGATGGGTTGGAGCCTGTCAAGTGTAACATCCGCGCCGTGCCAGATCTCTTTCTCCACCTTCGACTCTGAGGATTGGTAGAATAGGATCACCTTCTCACCCCTTCGCCTGGGAGGGACGTAAAATGTTTGCAGGTCCTACACGCTGTGAGCTTGAAGCGCGTCGAGATCCTTATAGTGTTCTTGCGGTACCATGGTGATTTGCAGACTATGGTCCTCGCAAAGGGGTGCCTGTATTGACAGCCGACTGGAGAATACGGCGTTAACCTCGTCCTCCGAATCACTCCCGAAGACCGGTATGGGGGTGGGCGCCCCCAGGTTGTTGCGTTGGGATGGCCCTGTATACACTATTTCCTCCTCCTCTTCGGTATCGCTCCCAAAAACGGGAATGGTGGCGGCGGCTTTGTCCTCTGGGTCGCGACACCTTTCTGAATCTTCGAAATCTGGCAAAAAGTATTTCGCGTGTTCGTATTTGCGAACTTCGTTTACAGAAAACGGGTTCAACTCGCCTGTTACGGTGTACTCGAAACCATCCTTGAAGTACTTCATACACTGATGTTGCGTAGAAGGGATGATGTTGTACTCGTGTAGCCAAGGACGACCGAGCAAGGCGTTGTAGCAGGTCTTGGCGTCAATGACATGGAATTTGATGTCTGTGACGAGAAGTCCGAAGCGTAACGTCAGTATTACAGATCCGAGAGTCCGTGACGATTGAGAGTCGAAACCGGAGATAGTAATTTTGTCACGAGCGAGGTGTTGCACACTCATGCAGATTTCCTTCAACACCCGAACATTAAGGAGGTTAACGGAGGATCCATTATCCACCAGGATCTTGCCTATCTTGATGTCATGGCAGTATCCAGAGACATATAGGGGGCGGTTGTGGTCGCACGTCCCGAGAAGGAGGTCTTCATCACCGAAAGTGACATCGGCCGTATGCACTTCCTCCAGTTCATCCTTCATCCTTTCAGTGGCGAGGAAGGCTTGGAATTGCTCGGGTTCTTGTAACGCCTTAATTAGTGAGTCTCACGCTTCTTTCGATAATAGGAGGGCATCAAGAATGCTAAGCTGAGAAGGTAGCTTCCTTAGGTGCGCGAGGATGTTATAGTCTACCTTACCCTTTTTGGGAGGGTCTTTGGTAGTTAGCTCTTTTGTGACCTGGTCATCTAAAGTGATATCTTCAATGACCTTTTCCTTTCCCTTATCTTTTCGGCCGACGGGCCCGAGATTCTTTTCTGGGAGCGTGCGATTGCGCAGCTGAATGTTCTCGCAGATCTCCGATTCCTCCTCTTTCCCCGAGAAAGATTCTTTAAAGAGAGGGCCCAGAGCCATTTCTTCATCAGAGTCGCTCCCAAAGGTGAGAACTTGTGACTCCCTGGCGTTAACCATGCAACAGTTGCCAGTCGTTATGTTGTGCCCATCGACAGTGCTTCTTCGCTCCCGACGGATCTTGCGTTTCATGCGCTTAAAATGTTGCCGATGAGCAACATATCCTTGCCACCATATCTTAAAGGCGTCGCACTCCTCCGTGGGATGTGAGATTTTCCGATGATACGTGCAATAGTCAGGGTGCGTCTCTACCCCATCGTGTGTGTTTCCTTTCGAGGGTGGTAGCTTCATCCCCATTGACATGGCTTTGGCAAACCTTTTTCTCGTCTTGAATATCTTCTTGTCTGCTTCGGATGCCTTATGCTCTGTCAGGGGTAGTTCAACTCTTTCGTTCAGTTGCCCGCATTTGGCTCCTTCCGACGTGGTCATCTCACGCTCCTGGTCCGCTTTACATTTTAGACGAATCTCGTCTAGAAAAGCGTCGATCATTTCATCTGTTGGCCATGCGCGTTCTGGTACAGGCTCTGCCCCCAGTTTCCTAATGCCAGGAGTTTTCCCATCATCGGCAAACGAGTGGGAGATTACATTACAACTCGCCACATATCCTTCGGATTCATCCGACGAGCTTTCTCCATCATCTTCCTCTTGAAAGATGTGGTTGAGGAACTCTTGCAGTGTGACAGGAGTCCGCGCCTTCTGATTGTACTCTTCCAACGCGTCGATTTGCTTTTGTAAGTTCGTGTGTTCTTTTCCAGGTTTCACGGACTTCTTGGATTTCTTCTTCTTTTTCTTCGAAGATTTTGACGATTGGGCGTGAGTATCTGGGCTCTTACCGCGAGCCTTTGTAGTCGGGCGGCGCCTTAGCATCCCTTCGATAATTTGAGGTTCAAGAGGGTCCTTCCATTCGACCGCAAGGCACGCATGAAGGTCTCTCAGCATTCTTTTGGTTTTAGTTGATAGCACGACCTCCCATGGAGCTTCTTCAATAAAAGAACATGTTGCCCCCGGTGTATCCGCTTTCCTAGGAGCATGCGGCTGTGGTGGGTTCACCTTCCAATTTTCGGACAGTACAAACTTCCCCTGGAGGTATTGGTCTTCAATCCATCCTTTGAAGACGAAACAATCTTCAATCGGATGGCCTACCGTTTGATGGTAAGGGCAGTAGTTGGAGTCATTCACCTCGGTGGGTTGCGGCGGTCGCCTTGGATTTGGTAGGTTTATAAGCCTGTTGCGTATCGCCAGCTCGAATAACCGCTTCGTCTTGTCTCGTGGGAACGAGTAGGGACGCTTCATTTTCTCATTATAATACCGACGCCTTTCCTCCAATTGATCTGCCGGTTTCGGGGCGTTAGGTTGCTGTTGGGCATTCGCAACAAAGGTTGCCCTCCCTTTACCCTTGTCATTCCGAGGTTCCGACTTCGGTATAGGTGGTCTATGACCCATCTGGTCCATCTGAGCCAACTTGTCGATTAAAGCTTGGAATGTGGTTGGCTTAAAGAACATCATAAACTGGGAGATAGTTGCGTGGGGGTCTAGGGTTCCCACGAACATGCCCACCGCAGGTGCTTCCTCGATACGTTGCTCACATCTCGACCACAAGTTCCGCCAGCGTATAGCGTACTGGACCCAGGTTTCGCCCGGTTTTACCCTGGCGTTAATAAGTGCGGTTATTGGAGTGCGTTCGCTGGCACTTGCAAATCGCTGAGTGAACAACAACTCCATTTCAGCGAACGTTTTGATGGAATCGTTCGGGAGTTCTGAATACCATTCGAACGCTGTTTCTGATAAGCTGCCCACGAACTGGCGAAGCAACAATTTATCGTCACCGCCGGTGTTACCGCAGAGGGCCCGGAACTGGGCAACATGTTGATGGGGATTGCCGGTCCCCTTATACACATGGAATTTCGGTATCGTATAGCCTTGCGGGTATTTGATTTGATCGTACCAGCTCGGATACGGCCGCCCCGTTTTCACGACTTGACCAGCTGCCTCAGTCGCATGATGAACTCGGATTTGCTGGGCTATGTAGTCAGCTAAGTCAGCCTTAGAGATTGCCTCCTCCTTGGCCGTTGAAAGGGCTGGTGGTGGATTTGATGTTTCTCCTCGGTCGTCTTCAAGAACGATCGGGGAATCCTCGGCGGGTGAGTCCTGCTGGATCATCATTCCTATCACGTCTTGAAAGAGAAGGCCCATCCGTTGTATGTTGGATGCTTGTTCAGCAGCCTCTTTGTCCCTTCTCTCCAGTGTTCGGCGAAGGAATTCAGCGTCTGTTTCTTCCTCCCGGCGTGCGTCTGAGGACGTTTCTGGGTTTTCTTTTGGTCCGGTGAGCGCGGCCATAGCATTCATCATTTCTTGAAGCTTTTGTTGCTGCTCCTGGGCTTTCATCACGGATCGGGTTAGGGGTCGGTGGCCCGTGGAAGTGTGGCTTTCCTCTTTCCCAAAGGCCATGTAAACAGTGTGCACCACCATGCCCCCAGACTCAGGGCGTCTGGGTTTAGTGCTTTCAGTCGTCGCTACATGCTGTGAGGTCCTCTCTGGCCTCCTCCTTTTGTGAGTCAGTTGATCACCAGCTTTTTGGGGTTTAGCCTGGTGACCGGCTTCAGGTTGGATTTTCAGCTTCTTGTGCCGGCGGGAGAAGTTTGGATCGATGATCGAGTCTCGGGCCTGCCGCCAAGCCTTATAGATTTTGGAAGACAGCCGTTGAGGAGATCGGGGCTGTTCGGGTTTTGTTTCCTCAACCTTTTTCAATGAGGGAGGAGACTTCTTCAGTACTGCCGTGGGGGAATTCCTTCGCACCTTATTTAGCATTTCAAAGCTGTTCCCAGTTGGAACAGCAGCATTGACCTCTGCCACCGGGGCCGCTGGAGTCAGCCCGGAGGGAGAGTTGCCCCCAGCCTTCCTTACTCGGCGCCAATGGCGGCGTCGAGCGCGTCGAGCGGGCGGCGTTGGGTCAGCAGTAAGAATGGCTCCTTCTTGCCCCCTATGTGGATGGGGGGTTGTTGTTGGCGTTAGCCTATCGAAGACCGATGTCCTCTGGGAAGCGGGAGCAAAGGCCGGAGCCGTCAATCTTGTAAAGACTGACTTTTTGGCTGGAGAGGTCGCCTTGGCGATTTCGGGAACGGGAACGGCCACTTTCTTAAGAGCAGCCTTCTCTGAGATTGTAGGCCTCGTGATGAGCTCGCAGGATTCCTGGCCCAATCTAGAGAAGACCGAGGCATCGACGTTGGGCGACTCGTTGAGAGGAGCCGCGGCAGGGGTAAGACGATCAAAGACCGACTTCCCGAGAGTTTTCTTCGTCAGCACTGGAGCGGTAAAGTTTGTCGGCGGGATCATAGTCCCAAAGAACAATCCTGTGGTGGCACGAGTGACCTGTTCCACTGGCATTGTAAATAGCGAAGCAGCTTGGGGTCCATAGGCTATACCTCCTGGCGAGGCAGAGCGTCGGCTGAAATTGCCATCTGAGCAGTTGGAGGATTTCGCAGGGGTGGAAGCCATCGATCCTTTGCTTTCTGCAATAAGCGAGATGCCAATTCTCAGTACCTTGAAACCCGAGGGCAACTATTAGCGAACCGCGATTGGTTCGCGAATCACGACACACGAAGTGTGGAGTGGAAAGAGGAAAAGGTCCCACCGGGCGTGCCAGAATCTGTTCCCCTCCGAACGGCGGCCGGGACGTCGGGACGTCTGAGGCGTTAGGTTCGGGGCAGATGCTAGTTGGTGCTATCCGTCCACCTCTCCGAAGATGCCAAGTTGATTTATGGAATCATATATCGAAGGTTTAAACGGATGCGACCGATGTAGCAGACTTCGTCAGATTCCCCCTCGTTTGAGGGGTTTTTGATTGTGGGGACTCTCTTCCCTGCAGGCGCAAGCCCCTGCAGTTAATTACGCTACCGCATTGCGGTAACAACTTTCTCCTTCTCCAGATGGTCACTTCGTGTCGTGGGTGTTTGTTTTATTGCCCGTGGATTGTTTACGGAGACTGAGTTATGTCGTCGCCCGTAGGGCGTGGACTAGCCCAAATCCGCATTATCTTAAATTTGGTTTTGGGGGGGGGGGGTTTGGTTTGAGGATACGTCAGCCCTACTCGAGGCTAAGATCAACTCAAACGTTTGTTAAGGATACGTTAGTCTAACTTTGTGACTAAGATCAACTTAACGGGATCGTTTAGATCCGACAAAAGAGTGTTTGGACTCTAATGTTCCAGTTTAGGGACATAGTGGTCTATCATCTGTATGGCTGTCGAGACCCATCACCTCTCTGACGACGTTGAAGGATTACAACGACAGATGTCAGGGGAGTTCAGAGATGTACCCTTGAGCCGGAGTTAATTTGGGGGATTCGTAGTCCAGTACGTTTGAGGGTTTAAGGACGCGTTAGCCATCTTCAAGGCTAAGATCAACTTAAACGGGACCGTTTAGGTCCAACAAAAGAGCATAGGAAAGGGCTCTATTGTTCTAGTTTAGGGACGTTGCGGTCCATGGGTAGTTTAAGGACATTGTGGTCCGTGGGTAGTTTAAGGACATTGCGGTCCGTAGGTAGTTTAAGGACATTGCGGTCCGTTGTTAGTTTTAAGACATCTCGGTCAAGGTTAAGGACGTCGTAGTCCATGGGTTTAAGGACCCCACGGTCCGGTATGTGCTCTGGATGCATCACACGGGTTCACTGCCGTGCTTAGCGAGGACCAGGCTCCGCTCTGGACGTTTTCCGTGGGGTCAAAGAGTGACGTTATCCACGTTCCGCGTGACCAGGAATTTGTATGAGTTTAAGGACCCCACAGTCCATATCATGGGTGGTCGTCGGGACCCGTCACCTCTTTGAAGACATTGAGGGATTACAATGCCAAGTATCAAAGGAGTGAAGAGATATACCCTAGAACCGGAGTGGCTTGAGCAGTCCGTGGCCCAATTTGAGGTCATGACTGATTAATTATGTTATGAGCCCATTGGCCCAATTAGTCACGAATTGAGGACTTATGGCCAGCTTGGGCTAAGTCCCATCATGTCTGGAATATTGATTCCTTGTGAGTCCATCGAGGGAGAAGCTTTGCCTCCATCCCTTTAGCCAATTGGGCTATAGACTAGTGTTAAACACTTCAAAGCAATCAGTGTTGAACACTGGGAATGAGTTTGACAAGTTAGTGTTTAACACTAGAAGAATAATTGGTGTTAAACACCAGCAACAAGGCCTTGGTATGATCATAAGCACTAAAACAGCTCAGTGTTGAACACTGGCAATGGGGATCTTAAATTAGTGCTGAATATTAAAACAATTAATATTGAACACTACGAACAAAATTCTTTAATTAGTGTTGAACACTAAGGCCCGATAGCATTTCAATACTGGATTCGAGGGTTTTAATTTAGTGTTAAACACTACAGCAAGAACGGTCACGTGGCCCCACGTGAGAGTGCCTTCCCTTCAATGATTCTGCCGAAATTACTGTGTCTTTGATAGCGTCACGTGTTAGCACGTGACGGGCATTCAAATGCCTATGTGTTAAGGCTTTTGCTGAAAGTCACGTGGGTCACGTGGGGTGTTGCCTCCAAGGGGCTTTCTGTAGGGCTTTTGGGGGGGTCACGTGGTGACACGTGACCCTGCCTTAATGTTGTTTTTAGAGGATTTGTTACTCCTTTTTCAGGAATTAAATTCCAGAAACTTTTAATTTCAGAGGAATTAAATTCCTATCTCCTTTTGAAGGCTTATATTCTGGAATAGAGTTTAAATCTGAGTTTTCCGTGGGAATTAAATTCCTTGTTTATGCGAAAAACCGAATAGGGTTAAACCCTAACAAAAGCTTTTAAGGAATTAAACTCCCCTTTTCTGAGGATTATGATTAAAGGAATTAAATTCCCACTGTTTCGACAGAACTATGTTCTTGATTAGGGTTCAACCCTGCTTCTTTTGTTTTGAAGGAATTAAATTCCCATAATACAGGGTTGAACCCTAACTTTATTTTGGAGGAATTAAATTCCTATAGTTCTATGAGAGTTAAATTCTCATACTTGCATTCCTTCTCTATGTTTTGGATCTGCATGGCAGGATCTCGACCCATTGAGAATTAAATTCTCAACCTTAAGGGGAGGTGTGCACTTTGCAGATCCTCTATCAAAGAGGGAGGAGATATGCTCTCTCGTTTTATGCCTCAGAGTTAAACTCTGTTGAGAATTAAATTCTCTTTCTTTCCAAAAGGCTTTCCCTTTCTTACCTAGGGTTTTTGCAGAAGATCTGAGTCTTTTTCAAGTATCAAAGCTCTTCTCCTTTTCTCTTTTCTTCTCTGCGTATGTATATTTTTTTGTGTCCCTTGGCTCCTATTTATAGGAGAAGCAGCCGAATCAATCAGTTTTTTGACGAATCTTCATTGAGATGATTTGCGTCCATCATTCATTTTGGGCCTTTGGATTATTAGGTGAATTTTATTCACCATTGGATCTTAAATCCAGAGATTCTCCTTTGTTATTTTGGTTAGATTTAAGGGGGAAATCTTTCCAAACCCGAGATTTTCCCATAGATAGATGATATTTAATCATCTCTGAATCTTTAATTTGATTGGTCCCAAATAATTACTTTCCTTTGGAAAGATTCGAATTTCCTTCAGAATTTAATTCTGTCGTCAAAAATGGGCTTTGAAAGCCGGTCACGTGTGACCACGTGACCCATGGTCACGTGTAGACACGTGACTCTCTTTGGAATGAAGAATCCTCTTCCTTTCTGCGCTATCTTCCGGTTGCTGTTGTAGCCATCACGTGCTACCACGTGACGCCTGGTCACGTGTGAGCACGTGACCCCTGTCTGGCGCTTCTTTCTTTGGTTCAATTGGAGAGCGAGTTTGCTGCTTTGAACGTCACGTGTCGACACGTGACCCTGGTCACGTGGGAGCACGTGACCTCTTCTGAAGCTCTTTTCCTTGACTTGATCAGCGAATCAAAGTGCGCTTTTTTCTGTATTTTATAGGTCACGTATCAACACGTGACTGCTGTCACGTGTAAGCACGTGGCCTCTTTTGAAGCTTTTCCCAGAAGCTTTTCCTGATTTTAAATCAGGAAACAGTTGTTAGGTTAGAGAAGAGGGAGAGGAGGAAGTAGGATTTGCCGGTGCGTCGTTTCGTCGTTGGAAACTCCTAGAGTCGTTGTCGGAAAATTGCCGGAGCTTCGCCCTTCGCTAATTTCATTTGTACACAAAATTTTAGAGAGTTTTCTTGAGAGTTTTGGACAGAATTTGGAAGTGAGGAGGGTGTGTTTAGGTGTGGTATTTATAGGATAATCTAGGGTTAGGGTTTGATAGGAAAATTTATTAAAATAAATTGCATTAAAAAGTTTTAATTGAATTTTAATTATTTCTGTTAGTGTGCAGGATATTTAAACTATACAGGAGTTAAAAGAAGACCAAAAGGCACAGGGTTCATGAAGGGCCAACTCAGATTTGGCCGAGTTTGGCCGACGGCGCCGGCCGTGTCAGCCATGCCGCCAGCCCGATTCGGCCGAGTCAGGCCGGGTCAGGGTGCCACGTGTCCCTCGTCTCTTGGTGTATCCCGTAGGTCAGTTTGTTTTATTTGTGACTTTTGGTTTTATGGGTTTAGCACGTGTAAACTCTTGGGCTTCTAAAATTTTAAAAGAAAACAATATTAAAAATAATATGGGTGGTGGGATTTGAACTCTGGTGCTTTAGTTCAGCAGTGCAAGGTATTACCAGTGAGTTACAAGCTCCTTCTTGCTATTAAAAAGCAAAACAATTACTTATAGCACTCACAGGAAACGCAAATACTCCAAGTATACATTAACTTTTAAACAAATTTTTGTACACTAAAATTGGAGTTGTTACATATGGAAATACCCCCTCCAAGAAATCTCAAACAAATGTGATCTCTTTTAAAAAAGCTCGCTTATATCCGACTGTTCATCGCCAACCTCTCTGGGAAATGCCGTCCATACAACCATCTGATGAAGAAAAGAACCCCATTCATATGGGACCAGAAATGTCAACAGAAGCTGGAAGAGATCAAGTAATATTTGCATAATCCACCGGTCATGACCGCTCCGGTTAAGGGAAAGCCCCTTATTCCTTATATAACCGTCTTTGATGGCTCCCTATGTGCACTATGGGTACAAGAGAACGACCAAGGAAAGGAAATTGCTCTGTACTATCTAAGTCGAGTGCTGCTAGGAGCAGAAAGAAATTATTTTCCTATCGAAAAGTATTTCCTGGCGTTGAACTTTGCCGTCACAAGGCTCAGACATTATGCCCTGGCGCATGAAGTCCATCTTATATCAAAGGTGGACCCCCTCAAGTACCTTATGGCGAAACCTATGCTGACAGGAAGGCTTGCTAAATGGGCTCTTCTGTTGATGGATTTTACGATTATTTATTGCCCTCTCAATACGGTAAAAGAACATGCCATCGCCGACTTCCTTGCGGAACATCTGATTCCGATCGACACTCCATTAAATAGCGAGCTGCGGGATGAATATGCATTCAACACAAGTGAAGAGATAGAATAAACCAGGAATCCCCATTGGAAACTATACTTCGATGAAACCTCCTCAATGAAAACGCGAAAGAGGAACACCCCAATAATTAAACAAGGGGTAGTTCTTATCTTCATGACTCCACAAGGAAGAATACTTCGCTATGCCTTCTTTTTGATATAACCAAGAACCAACAACGAAGCTGAATATGAAGCTCTCATTGCCGGCCTCAAAATCGAAATCGATATCTACATCAAGGATCTTGTCATATACGGAAACTCCCAGTCCGTCGTCAATCAAGTGAACAAAGACTATAAGACATGCAAGCCTAAGCTAATGAGGTATAACGAAAGGTTACAACAACTATTAATGCAGCTTCCCATTTGTGTACTGGAATGTGTGTCGCGAGCGGAAAACAGCAAAGCAGACATGTTAGTAAAACTTGCAAAAAATGGCATATGAAAATCTCGACGATGTAAAGATCAGTGTCCGAAGCCACAAAATCTTATCGCCGGCCGAATTTCCTTCGAAGTCCCTTGTGGAAATGCCCAAAGAAGAAGAAAAGATATTTGGAGAGAAGGTTATCCAAGCCAAAAAAGAATAAGATGAAGATTAGAGGAAAGTCTTTTTAGACTACTTCAAGTCTCAATGGATGCCTGAAGATGCATCGCGAAAGCACCATCTCATCAAACAAGTGTTTTCTTTTGCCCTAATCGATGAAACTTTATATAAAAGATCCTTTGATCATATATGGACGAGGTGTCTAGGCTTGAGCGAAGCACAGTCTTTGTAGGTCCTATCAATCCGGTCCTAAGATGAAATTGAAAATCAAAAGGACGGCTTACCACTGGACCACGATGATTCAAGATTGCATCGAATATGTAAAGCGATATCACTCATGCGAAATACATTGGGACTTTATATATCAGAACCCCAATCCGCTACATCCAAACTTAGCCAGTTGTCCGTTCGAAATGTGTGGAACCAATATAATCGGCCCTATTGAATCGGCATCATCAAGGGGGCATCGATTCATCTTGGCGACAACCGACTACTTCTCCAAATGGGCATAGGAGATACCACTGAAAGAAGTAAAAATGGAGAATATCCTCCACTTCTTCAAAACTTATGTGATATACCGATTCGGGGTTCTACGGTGTAAAATCTCGGACAATGGACCAACTTATAGTAGCTAAAAAATAAGCTGCTTTGCCAAGCAACACAAGATAAACTAGAGATATTCCTTCGTCTATAACCCTCGAGCCAACAGTCTAGCGGAAGCCTTCAACAAGAGGTTGACAAAACTCATAAAGAAGATGATTTCCAAGAATAAAATGGAATGGCACGAAAGTGTATGAAGCACTTTGGGCATACCGAACGACGTTCAAGACGGCCTAAAGACAACACCTTATGCATTGGTGTTTAGAGCCGAAGCAGTGCTTCCTCTGGAGATAGAACTTCCTTCACTAAGGATGGCAGTTCAACATGAACTTACAAATGAAGATAATGCTCACCTCCGACTCGAAGAACTTAATGCACTGGACGAGACCCGTTTCGCAGCACAACAGAGCTTGGAAGCCTATCGAGCAAAGAAGGCCCAAGCGTATGAAAGATTGATCAGACTAAGAACATTCTGCCAAGGCAAACTCGTACTGGTTGTCAAAAGACCAATGGTCCCTAACCGCACAAAACGTGGGATGTTCGAGCCGAATTATGAAGGCATGTATGTTATAGAGGAAGTTTACTAAGGTGGAACTTACCAACTCATTGATATGCACGGAAAAAGAATATACTGACCAAAAAATGGTCGATTTCTCAAGAAGTATTTTGCTTGAATGGTTGAAACTTAGGTCAATAATAAATGACAACGCTTATGTATGCTTCTTATCTTCCTAAGTCAGAACTCTGAGAGCCAGGCACCCCTCAACATGTCCTTGTTGGACCGAAATGTCCTTAAACTAGTACTTCGCCCCAAACACGGAGATGTTGGACCGAAATGTCCCTAAACTAGCACGCCGTCCCAAACATAGGGATAGTGGACCGCAATGACCTTAAACTAATTTTCACGACCCGAAATGGCACGTGACTGGCACTTGAATCATATGAAGTCTATAGGACCTCATCTAATTCAAGTAAGCAAGGAAATCCCAGAAATTTAAACCATTTTTAAGAAAGAAGTGAAGAAAACATGTTTTAAAACAAGGGGTTTAAAATAACATAAGCCGAATATGCATTTTTAAAATCTCAAGTCTTTTCTGAAAATTTCGGCAGAGTTTCCTTTGTAAATACTGGCCCCAAACGGAGTACAACATGAATAATATATGCACAATGATAAAAGGCATCCCTAAGTGGAAGCTAGCTCTTCGTCAATCGACGGTCACAACCACGCAAGCAATATAATATACAATGCCGAAGGGCGAGGATCAAAACTCAAAAGAACACAAAATCATCACGAAAACCATAATAATAGAATGCGCAACTCTAAGGTCGAAGTAATAACAACTGGTTTTCTAAGTCTGAAATAAATATACAAGTCTGGTTGATGGAGTTTATTAGATACAACTGAATAAATAAAATACAATGGTGGTCATGATGCAAGTGAACCCACCTACCAAGCAATCACCCGGAAGGAAGCAGTGTGCCAGTAAAGCCGCAAAAAAACCTGTACAGTAAAACCTTCAAGAAACTGTGGCACAACGGGGGTGAGTTGCCAACTCGTGAGTAGAAAACATCACAGAGCAGAAATCGTATGTATGACTCAATCCTAGGTTAAAACGATCAGTAATATATATCCTCAATATGATAAATTCTGAAGCATGATAAGGTGGCAAGGGTAAACATCTAAACATAAGTGTAATACCAAGTGCTCGTGTCAGTGCCTCACGTAGCAACCTATCATAAACATGAGGTGTGATCAATGTAGTCAACATGAAATCAGTGTCAACTATATCATGAAGTCTATAAGTATGTGGATATCATCCAACTATGTAATCAATGCATATACGCATGTGGATCTCGTCCACGGGTCAACCAATGACACAAAAACATCATGCATGTAAATATCATAAAAGCATATGCATGAATGTATGAGGATATAAATCAACGTGTGTCCCTCGCGACACATCAAAATCATGGAACCTGAGTGTCCAGCATCGACACTCGAAACATTATGAAAACCGTGCCCAGCATCGACACGTAAATCCTCATCTCTCGGGCTCCGCCAGTGTGGATCGGACCTCGGGCTCTGTCTGCGGGATTGGCCCGCGGGATCCGGCAGACGGGTCGGCCCAATATCTATCTCTCGACCTGGTCGGTATCCTCCGGATAACCGCCACGCCTAACCAATCACCGGTAGGTAATAGTCCCTCTGCCAGGCCCATCGTCATCTCCACGATCTTCTCGCCCCGGGGTACCGTACCGGGTTTACCATGAACCCGCAAACGGATCATCCAACTCCTCGAATCGGGTTTCACATATCACACGTCTCAGAACCGAGAAAACGCATGGTGGACGCACTGAAATACCATATCAAGAGAAACCGGGTTTTTTAAAATAATATATACTTTCTTTTGAAATAACCACGGATCTCAAATCCAGAAATCTCATGAAAACAACATATCTCAATGCGTATAATCGTAAAGCATGATGTATGCGACATATAAAAGAAATTTAAGCATATCAGTATATCATGCAACATGGAATAATAATATGCACATATCAAGAGAAAACTGCTCTTTCAAATGAATCCAGTTTTAAAATATATATTGCGGTTCCCAAATATCTAAAATCAAGCCAGAATCATCTATGTATGTGCAAATAGGTATGTATAATATGTACAATATGTATGTATGCAAGTATGGGTGTACAATATGTATGTACACAAGTATGGGTGTATAATATGTATGTACACAAGAATGCGTGTACAATATATATGTACGCAAGTATGAGTGTACAATATGTATGTACACAAATATAGCATGTAAGGAGTCATATCCCGATGCAACAATCCTACTGTGTAGTGACATGGCAATTATCGATAATGAAGTGTGTGAGCCGGCAAGCAGGTGTACGTGGAGCATACGCATCATCGGTAATGGTGCTGGTTTCCTAACAGCATGGGTTTAATATAACAATAAACACATTTAAACATGCAATGCAATGTGAATAGCAAGAATATGCGGAAAATGAATAGTAAACGCAACAGTGAAGAATCTACATCAATATATATGAGTCATACAGTTTTGCCATTTGAAATAACACGAATCGTGGTGTTTAGAAAATTAAGGGCTACGGTGTTTTTAAGAAAAGATGCGTCTTTTGAAAATATCCGTAGAATCCCTTGGTCTGTCTTTAAAATACTCACGATTTGTTAGTTTTGAAATAGGTATGACTCGAGTCTAGTCTAACATCTATACGTAAATTACAGGACTAAACTAACAGGATAATCGAAAAGGTAAGGAAACCACCTAAATCTGAGTCGATACATATAAATATAATAGTCGGTGATCCCGCCTCAATAGTATCACATACGATACAATATATAACAAGACATCCTCGAGTCAAGAGTGCGAATCTATCATCAATATAAAAATCGTACAGTAAATCCATCGTACGGCATCTCAATCTGTGTACGGGTCGAATCTCACATTTATCTCTTTATTTATCTGGTATCCTTATCATCATATCTCATGAACTGGGGTTACTGATCTAAGTCTAGTACAAACTGATACCATTTGCATATATATAGGGGTGTGTATGAAAACAAACGCCTAAAGGCCCGCTAAAATCTCACATCATATCTCATAATACGAATCAAAACATATCACCGATCTCGTGGCATCATGCCCAATCTCATCGACTCATCTCCCAGTACCACAAGCAATCCTCATCATCCATGTATAAGTATACGTATATATATATATACACACACACATAGTCCCATACCTATATGTGTGTGTGTGTGTACACGTATCCCCATATACGCACAAGTAAAACAATGTAAGCATGTGTGTGTATGTGCGTGTGTGCAAACTTATTCTATGGTTCGCGACTAAGAAATCAACCACGACACTATCATCCGAATACACCAACATTTATCCCATGATCTTCTAAGATCCCACTTGTTAATCATCCAAATTCACAACACATATGTAAATGTATAACATAACTTAAGCTACACTACGTACTGCGGGGGTGCTATACGCCATCCACCCGACTTCCCCCGTAGATATATATATCTTCTCACCTTGATCTTCGCTTGCCAATACCGACGTCTCCATGCACTTGCTTGTCGTCTCGAAGTCCACATGAGGTACCTACATGTCACAACGTATCGTATCTCATAAAAATCCAAATCAAAACCAAAACGACACGCGGAACTCACATAGGTCAAAACCTATGGTTTGCTCTCGCAATTCAACCAAACATCTCTAGTCGTTGATGTACAAATATCCAACAACCAATTACAAATCCAAATATCAAAACTTATCATTCAAAATACGGAAAACATGTCCAAAAATCACACTAAAGTGCTTCCAGATTTTGACTCAGGCCAAAACAAGGTGCACAAACAATACTGAGGTGCTATATATGGTGCATATGAGCTATGGAAACAACCTGAACACCCTCACCCACCAAATGGCCGGCCACTTCCCTCAAAAATCCGGCCTCCTCGGTTTTGGGAAGGAGTTGGGGTGTCGAACTTGCAGGGGGGTCTCCTATGGTATCAAATCGATCACTGGAGTTGTTTATTTTTCTCGTAAAATTCCCAGGTCATCCCAGATTTCCCTGCACCCTGTATTACCTCACAAACCGACATGGAAAGTTTCTGTTTTTGGGTTTCAGGTTTTTGTTTCATTTTTGGTCTGGGTTTCTAACATCATAGGGGTCTAAGGTCACCAATACGGTTCAATAACACAATCCCAACTCAAGAAAAACCCTAACCCTTTCTATGAATTTTCAAAGTTCACAAAACCTTGCTAAAATGATTCTAAGCATGTATACTACTCTAATGGCAAAGAAAGTATCTCATTTGGTAACTCAAGAAATCCCTACAGCGTCAAAATCCTATTTTTCTTGGTCCAAAAGGCTTGTAGGAAGCTTGTGCATGTTTTAGTGAAGAGGAGATGGACTTTTGATGAAGGATTGAAGCTTGAATGAAAAGAAGAAGAAGAAGAAGAAGAAGAAGTAAAAGAAGAAGGAGAAGGGGAAAGGGAGGGGGCTGCTGCTGGAGCTTGGAGGGAGTGAGGGAAAGGGAGAGAGAGTGTGTGTGTCCAAAGTCAAAGCACCATGCCTCATAAATACCCCCCATGCTTATTTGTTTACTCTTTTCTTTTCTTTTTCTTTTCTTTTTTTTATCTTTTCTTTTCTTTTCTCTTAATTTCAAAACAACACCATCCAAAACAAAATATCATGTAGGAAAATATAACTAGTGTGAAAATGACTTGGTGTATGTAATGTGCACAAAACTAGTTTAATGCACAATTAGCGATATTTAATCACGATTAGCATTAAAATGGAATATAATTAATCATAAAAGTTTGTAATTTTCATAAATCACATAAAACACCATCATTTCAGTAATTCTTATAATTTTCCAGTTTTTTCCCGATTTATCGGTATTTAATTATACCGCACTAATAAAATATTCATAATATTTATTATTTAATTATAAAAATTCCCAAAAATAATATTTTATTTTTTCTGAAATATTACAATCTTCCCCTCTTAAAAAAATTCGGTCCCCGAATTTAAATTTAAATCCCTCAAAAACTAAAACATTTCAGTAAAATGATCAAGTCGTCCAGGCTCCGAAGTCATAAATACATAAAACACATCGTAGCGCAATGCATGTGCATGAAAAACGGGTATATAAACTAAAATCAAAACTCCGTCAAGCATCCCGCAATCATCGGAGTTATGGCGAAGACACTAATGTCTAAATCCAATACGAAAACCAACATAATATACATCAAATCTATACATGTAAACATCGTGGTAAATTCGTCAAAACATCTGAAAGAAATGCATGCCAAACCTTTTTAAGCCGTTGTGCGATGCGCGTATCACTGCATAGTGGCGGACGTCTATTGTAAGAAAATAACTATACACACACACACACACCTTGTTTAACATACATGTTCCGCCGTTTTGAAAATAATTTAGAAGGGTTTCCTGGTTAAATGTCTTGTGTCATCTCGGACACGTAGGTAAATACTGAGACTATAGTTCCTTTTTGGAAATCCCCTCGATAACTATCAATGCATGCAAAAATATATTCAGGTACTGTCCTCTGACTAGTCCTGCTCAGTCACTATATCAAATAGTAAATATCATAAAATATACTGCTCCAACAGAAATCAATCCCAAAATGTGCATAAGAATGCTACGTGCGTCTGGTGCGCATGGAAATCGAAATCAACAAATGTGCCCTACATGTACACAGAAACAAAAATCTAAGTGCAACGGTTCTGCACGAAACACCTGTCCAAGGCAACGGGTGTGACTGACAGCAATATCAGGCATATCTGATATGCACGAAGAATTTCGATTTAGTACATCTGGTGTGCATCAAAATCGCATCAAGCGCCCAAGCATGCACAAGAATCCAAATTAAGTGTACGAAAACAAATATCGAATATCAAAATCGAAATCGACGGTATACGACACATTTTAATCCAAATCCAAATCAGGTATACCATGGTATATAATCTCACAACCATGTGCATCAGCGTGCACAAAATCAAATAAAATTCTAAAAGTGCATGAAAACTATGCCAAAAGTATAAGTCCAATCACATGCATACCCTAGGTATGAAATCAAAATCAATATCTCGAATGACATCAAATCGAAGTTAAGTGCAACTGTGGTGCACAAAATCTCAATGATGCAAATAAATCGTCCAAAATATCAGGCATGAAATAAAAATCAACATCTCGAATGACATCAAATCGAAGTCAAAGATAGCGGAAATAGTCCCGCTCTAGCACATCCTCTAAAGATCTATGGCCAACTGTCATGGTCATTCATAACATGTCTCGTCGACGATGCCGAACTCTGGCCTGCTGGGTGTGCACAATATGACCGATCCTGAGTCCAAGTATAGTATTCCAGAAAGGTCCTGTCGAGGTCTCTCCCAAATCTCGTTTCTGCCGAACTGCCCGGAGGTTATCACCCTTTACTATATAAATTTCTGGTTCCGGAACGATTGCATACTCATCGCGATTCCTTCTGGAAGATACATCCATATACAACTCCTCTACATGCGTATCTCATCTCTAATGTCGGCGGAGTGGAACGTTATCTCATCAAGATCTCGTACAAACCTCTTACTCCACTTTTCTCTAATGTCGACTGCTTCGGACTCGTCTCTTCGTGGCTGCATGGACTGTGCTTCAACGGCTATACTCATATCAGGAGTCTCCCAAGCAATGTATCCCATCACATAATATCCGAATGACGTCGAACCCTTCGATCGATTTGTCAAAGTTCTATAATCCCCCAAGAGCTCAACATCTTGGGTATAGTTTAATAGTATTCCAGTACATGCCACAGTACCTGTGGACCAACCGTAGAAGGGCAAACCCAAGCCTCATTAATGGCACCGCGGAACTGCTGTAAACCCTAAGATTTCGAAGCGCTCTCATGGTCATTATATCGAGTTAGGGTTTCATTATTTTAGAGGGTCCATAGAATTACTTACATTGTTTTCCGAATACTTTAAACTTGGAAAATGGGTCCCAGACATTCGATCATCTCTATCGACTCCCATCGTACCTGCATGAAGTCGTATCTAGCTGGAATCAATCAATCTGATGACCTCGCATCGGGGTAGGCAATGAATCACGTATCCTTGTCTTCCATCTTTGGTGACTAGCGGTCTTTTATCATATCTCGAATTATAACTCGTGCGGCATTAGCTCCAAACATCTGGGGCGATATCTTATCATTCGCAGCAACAACTGGCTAATTCGTCCGCACGCTGAACAGTGCCTCAATCATCAAATAATATGTGCATTGACGGTCATCACATTCTGACTAGCCTCTAGCAGTGGCCCAATCCTCTGGTGCTGATATGCACGTCCGAGAAATCTCATAAAGGCGATCCATCAAACGCTCATGGCGTGAAAACACAATAAAACAACGCATCTATGCAAATCGTATGTCCTTGGAATCACGCCCTGGTCAGTCCTCGTTCGTGACGAGCTCATGCTGACGCAACTCTAGCCGTAGCTCTCTCTGCCCGTGTAGTCGTGGCAGCAAAAACCAAAAACCAATATCGATGAGGATAGATCATGAATGAATATAATGTGTGCAAGGAAATGTACATCTTAAGGTTTCTTAAGCGGAGTAGCGTATCGTAAGTATGCCGCGGAACATACACACGGTACGTCACTCTCCTTAAGTCACCTACTCCATCAACCAAGGTCAACCTACGCGACGAAAGTTCGGGTCTAATACCCTCTCGACTAAGTCTAAGTTCCGTAAGGTCAAGCCTAGATTCCGTATATATACAAACACCCTAGGCTCCGCATAGTCAAACATAGACTCGAACCAAGGTTAACCTAGCGCTCTGATACAAACTTTGTCACGACCTGAAATGGCACATGACTGGCACTTGAATCATATGAAGGCTATAGGACCCCATCTAATTCAAGTAAGCCAAGAAATCCCAGAAATCTAAACCATTTTTATGAAAGAAGTGAAGAAAACATGTTTTAAAACAAAGAGTTTTAAATAACATAAGCCGAATATGCATTTTTAAAATCTCAAGTCTTTTCTGAAAATTTCGACAGAGTTTCCTTTGTAAATATTGGCCCCAAACGGGGTACAATATGAATAATATATGCACAATGATAAAAGGCATCCCCTGTTTCCCCCAATCAGAGCAAAGCTCTGTTTGAATTTCAAATTCAAAAGGTGAAGCAACGCTTCAGATCCCTTGCGCTGCGCGCAGAGCGCCACGTGTCAAAATCAGACACGCCAGCGCAAGGAGCGCAGCGTCCAAGGCAGCGCACCCAATCAGAGCAAGGCTCTATTTAAAATTCAAATTTTGATAAAGGAAGCAACGCTTCAGCTGACTTGCGCTCTGCGCTGCGCGACATGTGTCGGCGCAGGTACGCTAGCGCAGTTGCGCTGCGTGACACGTGTCAGCACAGTTGCGCTGCGCTCTGCGCGACACGTGTCAAGTGCAGGTGCACTTGCGTCAACTATGCCAGCACTAAAATAGAATTAAAATTCCAGGAAGATCTTTCCAATCTTGTTAAAAATAAGAAGATTATCTTCTGTAAAACAGAAACCCTAGGATCAAAGATCCAACGGTGGGAAAATATCCCCAAATCAACTAGAGAAAGATCTCTGTAACCTACCTAACAAACTAATTGGCCCTATATAAAGGCCCCCCTAGACTCCAAGTCTAAAACACATTGATATGAAGATAGAGAGATACAGAGCTCTTAAAAAGAAAACTTTGAGAAGAAACTTAGAGAGAAAAAAAAGGTAAACCTTTAGAAAAGAAAGAAGAATTTCTTCAAAAAAAAGATCAAAGATCTAAGAACAAGATCAAGATCTTCAGTAAAAATAATAATAATAATAATAATAAAAGAAGAAGTAATTTACTTCTGTATAAAGGTATTGCTTTTTGATGAACCATTGGTTCTTGAGAACTTCTTTTCTTTGATCTAAAATAGATCAAGATGCGCTCTGCGCTACTGTACAGTGCCCTGCACTCTTAATTTGCACTGTTGCGCTCTTAGCTTAGCGCAAGTAACCAGAGCGCGCCACGTGTCAGCAGCGCACTAGCGCAGCGCACTGCGCTAACAGACTTGCGCTCAGCAAAGTGCGACACGTGTCAGCAGCGCACTTGCACAGCGCAATAGTGCAGCGCACTGCGCTCGCCAGCGCGTGACACGTGTCACCTCCACATGAATTTGCGCCTTGCGCTCCTCAATTGGCGCAAAGCACCTGACAAGCCACGTGATGCGCTGTCAGACCATTAAATGCTCTGCATTATTTAAAAAGAAAAGGGACAGAGCCCAATTAAAAGGTCTATCAGACCAAATAAAAAATGCAGTGCATTATTAAAAAGGGCACAGCCCAAACAAAGGCCTAACAGGCCAGATATAAATAAAATGTTAAACATTTTCAAATGGACTGAACCCAATTCTGGCCGTAAGTCCTCAAATTAAATTGAACTGAGCACAACTGCTCTCCCAAATCAATTTACACCTCGTTCAAGGGTACATCTCTAAACTCCTCTGATATTCATCGTTGTAATCCCTCAACGTCGTCAGAGAGGTGACGGGTCCCGACAACCACACATTGCTACGGACTGTGGGGTCCTTAAACTCATGGACTAATGCGTCCTTAAACCAAAATTCGTCCCCAAAATGGGAATGTTAGACCACCATGTCCCTAAACTGGCAATGGACCACTATATCCCTAAACTAGAACAATAGAGCCCCCAAATGCTCTTTTGTTGGATCTAAACGATCCCGTTAAGTTGATCTTAGTCTCAAATAAGACTAACGTATCCTTAATAAACGTTTAAGTTGATCTTAGTCTCAAATGAGACTAACGTATCCTTAAACCAAAACCCCAAACCCAAATCTAAGAAAATACGGATTTGGACTAATCCACGTCCTACGGGCGACAATATAAATTAGTCTCCGTATACAATCCACGGGCAACCACAAACTAAACAAACACCCACGACACGAAGTGACCAGCTAGAGAAGGAGAAAGTTGTTAACGCGATGCTGTAGCGTAATTAACTGCAGGGGATTGCGCCTGCAGGGAAGAGCGTCCCCACAATCAAAAACCCCTCGAACAAGGGGGAATCTGACGAAGTCTGCTATATCGGCCGCATCTGTCTAAACCTCCGATACACGGTGCCATAAATCAACTTGGCATCTTCGGAGAGGTGGACGGATAGCACCAAATAGCATCTGCCCCGAAATTCAGGCAAGACGTCTCTTCGTCGCGCCATCATTCGGAGGGGAACATCCCCAAGCAGGAGCTAGCTCTTCGTCAATCGACGGTCAAAACCACGCACGCAATATAATATACAACGCCGAAGGACGAGGATCAAAACTCAAAAGAACATAAAATCATCAAGAAAACCATAATAATACAACGCGCGACTCTAAGGTCGAAGTAATAACAACTGGTTTTCTAAGTCTGAAATAAATATACAAGTCTAGTTGATAGAGTTTACTAGATACAACTGAATAAATAAAATACAATGGTGGTCACGATGCAAGTGAACCCACCTACCAAGCAATCACCCGGAAAAAAGCTGTGTGCCAGCAAAACCGCAACGAAACCTGTACGACAAAACCTGCAAGAAACTGTGGCACAACGAGGGTAAGTTGCCAACTCGTGAGTAGAAAACATCACAGAGGAGAAATCGTATGTATGACTCAATCTTAGGTTAAAACGATCAGTAATATATATCCTTAATATGATAAGGTCTGAAGCATGATAAGGTTGCAAGGGTAAACATCTAAACATAAGTGTAATACCAAGTGCTCGTGTCAGTTCCTCAGGCAGCAACCTATCATAAACATGATGTGTAATCATTGTAATCAACATGAAATCAGTGTCAACTATATCATGAAGTCTATAAGTATGTGGATATCATCCAACTATGTAATCAATGCCTGTACGCATATGGATCTCCTCCACGGGTCAACCAATGACACAAAAACATCATGTATGTAAATATCATAAAAGCATATGCATGAAAGTATGAGGATATAAATCAATGTGTATCACTCGCGACACATCAAAATCATGGAACCTGAGTGTCCAGCATCGACACTCGAAACATCATGAAAACCGTGCCCCGCATCGACACGTAAATCCTTATCTCTCGGGCTCCGTCAGTCTGGATCGGCCCTCAGGCTCTGTCTACGGGATCGGCCCGCGGGCTCCGGCAGACGGATCGGCCTAAAATCCATCTCTCGACCCGGTCGGTATCCTCTGGATAACCACCAGGCCCAACCAATCACCGGTAGGTAGTAGTCCATCTGCCAGGCTCATCATCATCCCCACGATCTTCTCGCCCCGGGGTACCGTATCGGGTCCACCATGAACCCGAAAACGGATCATCCAACTCCTTAAATCGGGTTTCACATATCACACGTCTCATAACCGAGAAAAAGCATGGTGGACGCACTGAAATATCATATCAAGAGAAACCTAGGTTTTTAAAATAATATATAGTTTCTTTTGAAATAACCACGGTTTTCAAATCCAGAAATCTCATGAAAATAGCATATCTCAATGCGTATAATCGTAAAGCATGATGCATGCGACATATAAAAAAAATGTAAGCATATCAGTATATCATCCAACATGGAATAGTAATATGCACATATCAAGGGAAAACCGCTCTTTCAAATGAATCCAGTTTTAAAATATATCTTGCGATTCCCAAAACTCTAAAATCAAGCCAGAATCATTTATATATGTGCAAATAGGTATGTACGCAAGCATGGGTGTACAATATGTATGTACGCAAGTATGGGTGTACAATATGTATGTACGCAAGTATAGCATGTAAAGAGTCATATCCTGATGCAACAATCCTACCGTGTAGTGACATGGCAATTATCGATGATGAAGTGTGTGAGCCGGCAAGCAGGTGTACGTGGAGCATACGCATCATCGGTAAGGGTGTTGGTGTCCTAACAGCATGGGTTTAATATAACAATAAACACATTTAAACATGCGATGCGATGCGAATAACAAGAATATGGGGAAAATGAATAATAAACGCAACAGTGAAGAATCTACATCAATATATATGAGTCATACAGTTTTGCCATTTGAAATAACACGAATCGTGGTGTTTAGAAAATTAAGGGCTACGGTGTTTTTAAGAAAAGATACGACTTTTGAAAATATCCGTAGAATCCCTTAGCCTGTCTTTAAAATACTCACGATTTATTAGTTTTGAAATAGGTATGACTCGAGTCTAGTCTAACATCTATACATAAACTATAGGACTAAACTAACAGGCTAATCGAAAAGGTAAGGAAACCACCTAAATCTGAATCGATACATATTAATATAATAGTCGATGATCCCACCTCAATAGTATCACATACGATACAATATATAACATGACATTCTCGAGTCAAGAGTGCGGATCTATTATCAATATAAAGCTTGTACGGTAAATCCATCGTACGGCATCCCAATCTGGGTACGGGTCGAATCTCACATTTATCTCATTATTTATCTGGTATCCTTATCATCATATCTCATGAATTGGGGGTACTGAACTAAGTTGAGTACAAACTGATACCATCTGCATATATATAGGCGTGTGAATGAAAACAAATGCCTAAAGGCCCGCTAAAATCTCACATCGTATCTCATAATACGAATCAAAACATATCACCGATCTCGTGGCATCATGCACAATCTCATCGACTCATCTCCCAGTACCATAAAAAATCCTCATCATCCATGTATAAGTATACGTATATATATATAAATAGTCCCATACCTATTTGTGTGTGTGTGTACACGTATCCCCATATACGCACAAGTAAAACAATGTAAACATGTGTATGTGTGCGTGTGTGCAAACCTATTCTATGGTTCGCGGCTAAGAAATCAACCACGACAATATCATCCGAATACACCAACATTTATCCTATGATCTTCTAAGATCCCACTTGTTAATCATCCAAATTCACAATACATATGTAAATGTATAACATAACATAAGCTACACTACGAACTGCGGGGGTGCTATACGCCATCCACCCGACTTCCCCCGTAGATATATATCTACTCACCTTGATCTTCGCTTGTCGATGCCGACGTCGCCACGTGCTTGCTTATCGTCTCGAAGTCCACATGGGGTACCTACATGTCACAACGTATCGTATCGTATAAAAATCCAAATCAAAACCAAAACGATACGCGGAACTCACATAGGTCAAAACCTATGGTTTGCTCTCGCAATTCAACCAAACATCCCAAGTCGTTGATGTAAAAACATCGAACAACCAATTACAAATCCAAATATCAAAACTTATCATTCAAAATACGGAAAACATTTCCAAAAATCACACTCAAGTGCTTCCAGATTTTGACTCAGGCCAAAACAAGGTGCACAAACAATACTGAGGTGTTATATAGGGTGCATATGAGCTATGGAAACAACCTGAACACCCTCACCCACCAAGTGGCCGGCCACTTCCCTCAGAAATTCGGCCTTCTCAGTTTTGGGAAGGAGTTGGGGTGTCGAACTTGAAGGGGGGTCTCCTATGGTCTCAAATTGGTCACTGGAGTTGTTTATTTTTCTCGTAAAATTCCCATGTCATCCCAGATTTCCCTGCACCCTGTATTACCGCACAAACTGTCATGGAAAGTTTCTGTTTTTGGGTTTTAGGTTTTTGTTTTTTTTTTATCTGGGTTTCTAATATCATGGGGGTCTAAGGTCACCAATACGGTTCAATAACACATTCCCAACTCAAGAAAAACCCTAACCCTTTCTATGAATTTTCAAAGTTCACAAAACTTTGCTAAAACGATTCTAAACATGTATAAGTTCTAAAGCAAAGGTAATACTACTCTAATGGTAAAGAAAGTACCTCATTTGGCAACTCAAGAAACCCCTATAGCGTCAAAATCCTATTTTTCTTGGTCCAAAGGGCTTGTAGGAAGCTTGTGCCTGTTTTTAGTGAAGAGGAGATGGACTTTTGATGAAGAATTGAAGCTTGAATGAAGAGAAGAAGAAAAAGAAGGAGGAGGAGGAGGAGGGGAAGGAGAAAGGGAGGGGGCTGCTGCTGGAGCTTGTAGGGAGTGAGGGAAAGAGAGAGAGTGTGTGTGTCCAAAGTCAAAGCACCATGCCTCATAAATACCCCCCATGCTTATTTGTTTACTCTTTTCTTTTCTTTTGTTATCTTTTTTTTTCTTTTCTCTTAATTTCAAAACAACGCCATCCAAAACAAAAAATCATGTAGGAAAATGTAATAAGTGTGAAAATGACTTGGTGCATGTAATGTGCACAAAACTAGCTTAATGGAAGATTAGCGATATTTAATCGCGATTAGCATTAAAATGGAATATAATTAATCGTAAAAGTTTGCAATTTGCATAAATCACATAAAACACCCTCATTTCAGTATAATTTTTCAAATTTTTCCCGATTTATCGGTATTTAATTATACCGCACAAATAAAATATTCATAATATTTATTATTTAATTATAAAAATTCTCAAAAATAATATTTTATTTTTTCTGAAATGTTACACTAATATGTTCCCCTATATATGCCGATGTTGGACCGAAATGTCCTTAAACTAGCACGTCGCCCCAAACACGGGCATGCTGGACCGAAATGTCCCTAACCTAGCGCATCGCCCCAAATATGGGGACGTTGGACCGAAATTTCTCTAAACTAATATTTGTTGTCTTATGGACACTCTCCAAATTGACTACCGTATACAATCTATGGGTACAAATAATCCATATCTCCATCAAGTTCCACTTGCGAGGTTATACACCGAGTCCCTACTGGTTACACAGCTACTCCAGCGATGAAGTCACCTCCAAGTCTAACCAACAAGCGATGTCGAACCACCGTCTATGAAGCTTCGTAAAAAAACGGCATGTCCACATGCAAAATGGGCATGGATGAAGACCCGAAAGGGCTCCGTGAGTAAAAACAGCAGGACTGACAGCGAGCTTGTGAAAACCTGAAAGGGCGTAAACTCGTAAAACGAAAAAAAGAAAATTACACTTATAAAGTCCTCTCGACCTTATAAGGAGAAAACACCTGCGTGAGATCTTTACGACTCACTAAGGAGAAACACACTTAGGAATCCATACGATTCATAAGAAGAAAATGCACTTGCGAGATCCTCAGGACCCGTAAGGAGAATACCCCCTATGAGACCCTCACGGCTCATAGAATTCAAAAGTATTAGGTTATAGGGATCTAAGCCTATTTCCTAAGCCATCATATCCCCTAAACTGCCCTACAAGTAGTTCAATATCAACTCTTATATACAATCCACGGGCATAAAAAAATATGTTTCAACCAAGTTCCACCGGAGCTAAGTGATATTCCCAACAAGGTGAACGACACTTGTAAGTCCTCTCGACTTGAAAGGAGCAAATACTCTTACGACTTGTAAGAGAAAATACCACTTAAGAATCCCCATGATTCCTAAGGAGAAAACTCACCTACGATATCCTCTCAATTTGTAGTGAGAAATACCTTTATGGAACCTTTACGACTCATAAAGTCAAAAGACCTTAGTTGACAAGAATCTAAACATGTCTTCTAAGCCTCCTTTTTCCAAATAGGCAACGACAAATGATAAGTCGCTCTTTGCAATATTCTAGTTGTATAGATACTGACACCTAATTAGGTATCAAACTCTAAGTATTCCCACAACAGATGATGAGTCGCTCCTGAAAATATTCCAGTTGTAGTGATACTGATGCCGAAGCTGGTATCAGAATCCAAGTTCCCGACTCACAATAAAAATCAGCGAGCAAAAAAAGGATATGCATATAAAATAGCCAAAATGATTGGGCAACTCACAATAAGAAACAACGAGTAAAAATAAATGAAATAGCCGAAATGATTGGGCACACGAACAAACAGCCGAAATGATTGGCAATCGCGACTTTCGCGATATAAAAAACTGAAATGATAGAGCATCGCGGAGAATAAAAAAATGTTAAAATTTTTTTTGCCCTGCAGATGGTTCGAATCTCGAATTCTGTAGACAGTTCATGGATATAAATGTGCGATACGTTTTTCCATGCTCCGTCAGATGAATAACCAAGTCTTGATGGCACTTATTTAGCACAGAGACTACATGGATGTCCGAATCACTCCGGTGAAGTACGATTACGGCGTCGTCAAATGAAGCAAAGTGATGGCGAATTCCTAGTTTCGGGTCTTAATGGCAATATATACAAATCATAAAGAACATTGGATGTTAACCCACCTCGGATGGATGCAGCTCTAACTTCCCTGGGACTTCTCAAAGAAGAGAGTCTAATCTCTTGGTAAAGCACCAAGGTATCGCCTATACGGATATACCGGCCTAGGAAGGTTACTTGAGACATATACCGTAGCGGTGGGGTTGGGTGATACAGCAAGTGCGTAGCTACTCGAGCTAGCAACCCGATTGAGATGCTGATCGAGAAAATACCAGCTAACGCAAGGTGCGCAGGACTAAACTCAGTACCACAAACCTGATGGACACTTGCTACGACAAGGGTTATGAAAGTTTAACGTTGGGCCAAATTTATCTATATGCCTAAGGGAAAGGTAAACTAAACGCTCTATGATGTGTAAATAAACTAAGTTAAGCCAATTCAACGCAAACAGAAAGAAAGGAAAAGCAATTCACAGGAAATTCAATAGGAAAATTCCAAAATATATTTCATCATTTATACATCCGAAAGTTAAAGGAAAACTACCAAAACAACGTGACTATAGCAAAACAAAAAACAACATCTCTTAAAGTCTAGGGGAGGGGAAAAAGACTAGCATTAGTACATGGATTCTGAAATTCAAAAAGAAGGTCTTGCAGGGCATTCCAGATAGCATCCTCCATCTATTTGTGCTTCCGCTCACAAATACAAGTATCATGGTCACTACTGATATCTTCTGCCCTCGCATATGAGGATATAATTGCCTTTTGCTGATAGATCCAGTGTAGAGCATCTATTGAACGGTCCCTTCGGTTCTTGAAAATCAAGCACATTAGATAGACCAAGTTCACTTTATCTTCGGTCTGATCTCATGCATAAAGCATCATTGTCCCAACAAGCTCGGGTGTAGCGCTCTAGATCGCGATGAAAATCATATGTAAAAGGGAAGACCGACGAGAGAGCAACCGCCCATAATGATCCTTAAGGAGACGGAGTATGGCCTCACATTAGGCATCATTGTAAGTAGGCTTGTAAAAACGGATGTCAGTATGGAAAACAATCTCCCTGGTAAAATACAGACGGCTAGCCATTGTAGCTAAAAGAAGATAAAAGAAGTGTCAGCAAAGGGATGCAAGTTCAGATTGTGGAATCACTAACTCCAAAGCTAGTGGACCCCATGAAATCAAAATGGCGGCTCATTAATAATAGTGCATGTGCTCATTGAGAGAATCAAAAGGGTTCTCATTAAAGAATGAGCGGCTGGAATTAAACTCCCAAGGTCTTAAAAAGTGGGTCCTTTAATAAAAAAAAAAGAATTCAACTCTGTTTAAAATGTGAAATAGGGATTAAAACCTTAAAACCCCCCCAAAGGGGAAGAATATTCAAGAACAGCATTAGGGCTAAACCCATTAAAAAGAAAATTAAAATGGAATAAAATCCCCAGAACTCCTAAAAGAGGAAACTGTTTCAAAAATCAAATCAGAACTAACCTCTGTTAAATATGGTAATGGAGTTAAACTCCGAAATCCCAAGAAAAAGGGATAATGTTCAAAATATACTTTAGAGCTAAGCTCTGTCAATGATCCTTACCAAAATTTGGTAGAGTCAATCTTGTTCGAAAGAACTTTGAGGGCAGAGAACCATGCTCTGAAAAAGAATTAACTTCTCAAAAGAAATTGAAATAAACGAAGAAGATAAAGAAACACTGTTCTGTAAGATCTATTTATAAAGGATGAGGGATTGGTTTAACTCCCCCATATCCATAGGTGATCCAACGGCTATAAAGTCGGCACCGTTACACTCATGTGCAAGACACGTGAGAGCAACGATAAGGGGCATTTGTTCCAATATAAAAAAATAGAAAGGGAAGCCCCCATATGTTAAACACGTAATCACTCACATGCAAAGCACGTGAGTACCGGCTTTAGTTTGGATTAAATCCTACAACAGCCCCAATGTGTCAAACGCCTGAGCAATCACATGCAAAGCACGCGAGCACCTGCTGTAGATAGGATTAAATCCTATAATAGTACCCACACATTAAACACGTGAGCACTCACGTGAAAAGCATGTGAGCACCTACTGCAGTTAGGATTAAATCCTATAGTAGCACCCACATGTTAAACACATGAGCATTCATGTGCAGAGCACATGAGCGCTGGAGCCCAAAATCGTTCCCTTATAAAATAAAGGGCCAGCTCCCACGAGTTAAACACGTGAGCACTCATGTGAAAAATACATGATTACCCTGATCATAATATGCCATTTCTCATGTCCCGTACACGTGAGTGCCTCAACTTGAAACGCTGACTTCTAGTATAATTAAATTCTATTCGGGAAATATTTTCCCTGATCATTCTAATAAAGAAAAAATTTCTCTGTTAAATAAAGAGCCATTGGATTTAAAATACAACGGTGATTATAATAACACTGATCAGATCATCTGAAAGAATTAAATTTTATGATAGGAAAATATTTTCCTAATCGTGTTAAACAAACAAGAAATATATTCTCTGTTAAACAAAGAGTCGTTGGATCAAAGATCCAACGGTGATTTAAACATCTCTGATTGATTGTAAAATCAATCAAGATCTCTTAATGAGAGATTTTTTCAAACAAATTGATTTTTCTCTTCTCCTATATAAAGGACATGAGACTCCAAATCTCACATACACAAGACCCCCCATAAGCTACTGCGAGATAGAAAATACTCCCTATAAGCTTCCACAAAAATTGAGAATTTAATTCTCCTAGAAGATCATCTCCCTGCTCAAACCCTAGATAAAGAAAATACAGAGATAAAAGAATCTCCATTACCCATTATATACATATATAAGGATTTAACCCTTTAAAAGAACTTAATTCTTCCTTTGGATCTGAGATCCATAAGACAAATCTCCCATAAAGATAATTTAAATCTCACAGATTTAACTTAAAGATACAGGGGTGAACAATGTTGTTTTACCACTTCTATACAAACAGAAGGAAAGCACAAAAAAGAGGGAGTTTATCTCCAGGAACATAGTTCCTTTAAAATATGTTTCATAAAAAAAAGCTAGAGGAGCAACGTCATTATCCGGTAACGCCCTAACTGCAATAGGCAACAATTGCTGCATGATCGTATGACAGTCGTGACTTTTCAGGCCAATGAGGGTTTTCTTCTTCAAGTTTACACATTTACTGATGTTCGCAGAATATGCATTCGGTACCCTTACTAGTTTAAGTGCCTTAAGAAAACTCAGCTTCTCATTATCGGACATCGTGTGCTTTGCTGGTGGAATCGCTCATTTACCATTCCCTTTCGAAATTAGATGCAATTATGATCGTAAATTCTTTGTAGTAAACCATTGTCGTATCACGGGTGTGTCTCTATACTTGAATTTGGTATTCAACAGAGTACCCAGTAAGAGCTCATAGACATTCTTCTCGATGTGCATGATATCCAAGTTATGACGAAGATTAAGAAATTGCCAATATGGCAAATCATTAAATATAGATCTTTTTCTCCAGTTATTTGAAATATCATTAAAAATAGTATGCTTATGTTTCTTACCAAAAACAACATTGATATGCTCTACGTCCTTAAACGCCTTTATCTTATTTGGCTCAGGAGGAAAGGGCCGATGCTCCTGCTCAGCATTGAACTTGATTCCAATGCATCGATAACGATGATCAGTATCTAACCAACGACGATGTCCAGTATAACCAGAAATCCGATTTACTGGTGTTTTAAAGACGGTGTTCTCTTGACAACAGGGGAAAGCATCGTGACTTTTCATACTCCATCCTCATAACTTGGTTGTTCCTTTATAAAAAGGGATGAGGGAAAGTTCCTCACTAAAATAGCCCCACGTGTTTAAAACGTGAATGCCTATATACAACGCATATAGACACAGTAATTAAAACAATTACTAGGCTAAAGCAGCCCCACGTGTTTAACACGTGAGTGTCTATATGCAACGCATATAGGCACTGCAATTAAAACAATTGCTAGGCTAAAACAGCCCCATGTGTTTAACACGTGAGTGCCTATATGCAACGCATATAGGCACAGCAATTAAAACAATTGCAAGGCCAGAGAGCCCTACGTGTTTAACACGTGAGTGCCTATATGCAACGCATATAGACACTGCAATTAAAATAATTGCTAGGCCAAGGAGTCCCACGTGTTTAACACGTGAGTGCCTATATGCAACGCATATACAGACTGCAATTAAAACAATTGCTGGGCCATGGAGTCCCACGTGTTCAACACGTGAGTTGCATATAGGCACAGCACTTAAAACAATTGCTAGGCTAAAACAGCCCTACGTGTTTAAAACGTGAGGTCCTATATGCAATGCATATAGGCAAGGCAATTAAAACAATTGCCAAGCTAATAATCCTCATGTGTCAAACACGTAGGGACACTTCCCTACGTAGAATTAAATTCTACTCAATAAGGAACCGTTGGATTAAAGATCCAATGATGATAGAATTAAATTCTATTGAAATTTTAAATGGGAAATGATATTTTCTGCTAAACAGAAAGTTGGCGGAAAGATCCCATGAGTTGGAAAATATTTTTCATCTCTCTTTAAAACAAAAAAATTGTGCTCCGTTAAACTAAGCACCCTTAGATTAAAAATCTAACGGTGATTAAAAATCACCAATCTACAGAATAAATTCTGTACAGGAAAATATTTTCCTAATCTTGTTTAAGAAATAAGAAAATATGTTCTGTGAGATAGAACCCTTGGATCAAAAATCCAACGGCGGGTAAAACCCCCAAATCAATTGAAGTCTCTCAATAAGAGATTTCCTAAAACTAATTAACAAACTTCTCTCCACTATATAAAGAATCCAAGACTTCAAGTTAAAAAAAAAGAGTAAAAGAAAAAAGGAACAGAAAAGAGGATACAAAAAAAGGAGAAAAAAGAGAAAAAGAGAAGTCAATTCTCTAAAAGAAGAAAATTCCCTTCTTAAACAAAAAAACCGTAAGAAGAAAACACATAGATTATCCTATCCCTTCTTCGCCTCTTTAAGGGTTTAACCCTTTAAAAAAATAACTTAGTTCTTCCTTTGGTTGAGGTCTGCAGAAGCAGATCTTCCCACAAGTTGAGAATTTAATTCTCATCGGGGAGATTCTGTTATGCAGATTCAAAATTTTGGGGAAAGAACTAAATTCAAAGAATTTAATTCTTATAAAAGTATATACAAATTTAATTCCTCTGATAAAACTAGGGTTTAACCCTGTAAAAGAATTTAATTCTTATAAAACAAGAGACTTGAAATTCTCTAAACTCAGATCCCAGCATCGTTAATGCACATAGAAGGAGAGACAGGTGATTCATTAGTGTTCAACACAATAACAAAACCTTACGTGTTTCCCCGCGTGAGCACCTCTGATGAACAAAAAAGAATGGTTAAGACCGATTCACTTGTTTCACACGCGAGCATTTAAAAAGAACAAGAAATTCCTCCTAGGGCAGTCACGAGTTTTCCACGCGACCCCCAATCAAGTGCTTAGTACATATATGAAAAGGGGAATAGACCCAAAAACAGCGCTCATATTTTGAAGGTGCCTCACGTGTTCGCACGTGAGCACCACAGGACCCAAGTGCTTAGAACTTATAAATAAGAGAGAAATAAAATCCAGAGAACAGTTCCCTTTTCGAGCACCTCACGTGCTCACACGTGAGTTAAATGCTTAACACTTATAAAAGAAGGGGGAAGTAAAACCCAAAAAGGAAGTGCCCAACTTTGGGACGCCTCACATGCTCACGTGAGTGCCACAAGAATTAAGTTTTTAACACTTATATATATAAACGGGGACTTGAACCCAATGAACAGCGCCAGCTTTGAGGTGCCTCACGTGCTACACATGAGCGCCCCCGAAATTCAATGTTTAAACACTGCCTTAGAACTTCATGTGGGAACACGTGAGTGCTGAACGTATACTAGTGCTTAACACTATGGGAAGTCAACTCCAGCCTCACGTTGGCTAAGTCTTCTTGAGATTAAAACATCTTTGATCTCCAATCAATCGAGCCCCCTCCCCCCGAGCTCATATCTTCCTAAACTGATCCTATTCCCAAACACGGCTAATGATCTTCCGACAGATATTCACCCCATATCTTTCCTCAATCTGGAAATTGGTTCAAGGGTACATCTCTGCACACCTCTGATACATGGCGTTGTAATTCTTCAATGTCTTCAGAGCGGTGGTGGATCCCGACAACCAACAACTCTTTGGTACACTCACAAAGTGATGGTCACATCCCAATACGGACCGCATCGTCCTTAAACTACAACGGACTGCAACGTCCTTAAACTAGCTATAGACCGAAATGCCCTTAAACTAAAAACGAGCCGTAACGTCCTTAAACTAAAGCAATAGAGCCCAAATGCTCTCTTATTGGGTCTGAATGATCCCAAAATCCTGTTGAGTAGATCTTAGTCTCAAATTAGACTAACGTATCCTCAAAAAACATTAAAGCTGATCTTAATCTCAAACGAGATTATTGATCCTTAAATCAACCCAAACCCAAATCTAAGATATACGGATTTAGACTAATCCACGCCCTACGGGCGACAATATAAATTAGTCTCTGTATACAATCTACAGGCAACCAAAAATAAAACAAAATATACACGACACGAAATGAACTTCTGGAGCAGAAGAAAGTGATTATCGCTATGCGATAACGTAATTAACTACAGGGGCTTACGCCTGCAGGGAAGAGCGTCCCCACAATCAAAAACTCCTCGCAAACAAGGGTGAATCTGACGAAGTCTGCTACAACGGCCGCATCCATCCAAACCTCCGATACACGGTGCCATAAATCAACATGGCATCTTCGGAGAGGTGGACGAATAAATCCAAATAGCATCTTCCCCTAAATTCAGGCAAGACGATCCATCCCGGATCCGTTTCCATTTTCGGCGGTAAACAGATTTTTGCACGCCCAGTGGGACCTTTTCCTCTTTCCTCTCCACACTTCATGTGTCGTGTTCGCGAACAAATCACGGTTCACTATGGTTTCCCCTGGATTCAAGGTACTAAGATTTGGTGTCTTGCTCCTATGCAGAAAGAAGGGAAATCGTTGTCTTCCAACTGCACCTGCAACAGCAACTCTCGCTCTACCCCAACTCTCGCTCTACCCCAAATGGAGAAGTGACTTATAGGCCCCAAGTGGCCTCCATCTTTGCAATGCCAGTGGAGTAGGTGACTCAAGCCACCACTGGACTGTTCTTTGGGACCATGATCCCGCCAGCAATCTTCAGTGCCCCAGTGCCACCATAAGAAGCCCCTAAGAAGTCGTTCTTCGATCGACTTGCAATCTCCATGGCCCCTCTCAACGGATCGTCCAATTCTAATGCCTCAGTCTTCAACAGGCTGAGCCATAGCTCAAGTGAGCCCACAAAGAGGCTCGCGATACCTGAAGGGGTTATCCCGAAACGGATAGCTGTTCCAGCTCCGGCGAGAGAATTCGTCGACAGGGCTTCTCCTGCTAAAGGATCGATCTTCGCAAGATTGGTCATTCCAACTCCTGCTTCCGGAGAAGTTATCAAGATTGCTTCCACTACCAAAAGGTCGGCCTTCGAATGATTGACCGTCCCCTCTCAAAAGACGTCAGTCTTCAACAGGCTGACACCAGTAGTAGCCCTTCATCAGAGCAGGGCGCATGACGAAGCCATTCCCATAACTGAGGCAATCCCATCGGCAAGGCATGGTCGACGTCACCACTGGCGCCGAGTGAGGAATGCTGGGGGTAACTCTCCCACTGGATTTACTCCACCAGCTCCAATGGTGGAAATTGACGCTGCTGTTCCAACTGGGAACAGTTTCGATCCGCTCAAGAGGGTGCAAAAGAACTCCCCAAGTGCCGTATTGAAGAAGTCTCCCCCACCTGCTGAAAACATGATGCAGGCAAGGTTGGAGCAACCACCTCAGCGGTTGTCTTCCAAAATCCACAGAGTCTGGCGGAAGGTCCAAGATTCTGAGATCGATAAAGACTACTCTCTCCGACTGAAGAAAACAAATGCGGCAAGAGGAGGAACATCCCTCCGTCGTACCACGGAAGGCATCGTCTACATGGGTGCCTGTTACAACGGCCCCTCCGACTTCAACCTCCCACAAAAGGAGAAGGCCGGAGAAAACCCCACTGCCTGCGGCGAATTCCAAAGGCACTGGACCTAAACGTCCCAAGTCTGGGGGCATGATCGTGCACACGGTGTACATGGCTTCCGGGAAAAAGGAAAGCCGTACTTCCATGGGTCATCGACCACAAACTCGGTTGTTGACGAAAGCTTAGGAGCAATAACAAAAGCTCCAAGAAATGCTGATGAAAATTTCAGTACTTACCGGGCAGAAAGAAAGCCCGGAATCGATGTCTGAACAACGCCAGGAGCAGGAGACTGATATAGAATTTCTACGAAGAGTTCTCGAAAAGAAGGATAAGGAGGATGTGGAACAGGATGCTAATATAAAGCAGATGGCGCTTCTATTCCAAGACATGGTTGGGATGATAATCTAGCCGGAACCTCCAGCCGAAGACCCTCCGATGATCATCGAAGACAACAGAGGGGAAACGTAAAACCCACTGTAGGGTGTTTTTCGTCACCCCATTGAGATGGGAATACGCGCGCGCTTGTCAGGCGTACTACAGATTCTCCCTGCCTATGGTAGGCTGGGGTTTAATGATTGTGGGGATCCGAATCTCCGGCAGCCGCGGACTAAGATGCCGTTAATTACCCCTCGCCTTTGGGGCGAGGGAACCTCCGATTAACGGGTTAAACTGGTCATGCGAACTCAATGTGCAGTGTGCGTGTGTGTTGTTTTGGAGGGGGGGTTTGAATATATCGGGAGCCACGCAGAGTTTTTTTTTCTAACAGGAACAGTGTCGCGGAGTATGTGTATGTGTACATTTGTATACATATGTATATATATACATGTATATATAAGTAAAGGAGAAAAATACATCCAAAGGATGTGTGGGGCCAGCGCCTAGACGCTTGAGCGCGAGCGCGCCACGTGTCGGCACGTGGGCGCTTTGCGCTCGAGCGCAGAGTGCTGGAGCGCAACGCGCCACTTGTCGGCACGTAGGCGACTTGCGCTCGAGCGCTTGCGCTAGAGCGCAAGAGCGCCACGTGTCGACACGAGGGCGACTTGCGCTCGAGCGCTTGCGCTGGAGCGCAAGCGCGCCACGTGTCGACACCGGGGTGACTTGCGCTCGGGCGCTTGCGCTTGAGCGCAAGAGCGCCACGTGTCGGCACGAGGGCGACTTGCGCTCGAGCGCAAGCGCGCCACGTGTCGGCACGTGGGCGCTCTGAGCTTGAGCGCCGGCGAGAAAAAGAGGCTTTTAGCCTAAAAAGATTTCTCTGAAGAGAAATCAAAGAGGAGTTGGACTCCTGAGTGTTTTTTTTCTTTTTTTTAGGGTTTAGTGAAAGGGGTTCTTCTTCCTCCTCCTCTGTTAGCTGGATCTTGAAGATCAAGAGATGTGGGATTTTAAAAATCACTCCTTTTTTAGATCTAATGGGAGATCTGAGTTCCCCTTGATGGGTTTTGTGGTGAAAAACTAATTTGTTTTATAAAAAGGAGAGCAGAACTCTTGATTTAATTCAAAAGAAAGAAGAAGGTTTTGGAACCTTGAAGAAGGAAGAAAGATCTCAGATCTGAAACTTTTTTTAGAGAGAGAAAAAGTTGTGATATATTTTCATTATCTTTTGCCTTTATAGGCTATACACTTTACACATAGCCCCTTGGGCTTCACAAAATGGCATTTTACCTATCCCATGGCTCATGTGCCATTTCTTTTTGCACATAAGCCATGGGCTTTACAAAAATTTGGCTTTATGCCTATTTTTCTTACATTTATCTATAAAAATAAAATAAAAGAAATACAACAAAATTATTTATTACAAAATTTTATCTTGGCATGGGGGGAGGCCGGCCGCTTCATATTCTGGCTCGACCCGGGCATGGGCCCACTGGATCTGGGCTTGGGCCCACTTGGCTTGGGGTTGACTTTGATTTTGACTTGGTCAACCGGGGTGTAAATTTTTACCCCAACAAATTGCCCCCCATCAATAAATGCACACCACATATGTGGGTCGTGTGTATGAAATTGATGGATCTTCTTTCACGTAGAGGCGACTTGATTTGGTTCCCGCTTTTGGGAAGCTGGCACTGCCCTTTTTACGACATGGACGGTCGTTGCTGCCCTTTTTGCGACTTGGACGGTCGATACTGCCATTTTAGCGACGTGGACGGTCGATGTTGCCCTTCTTGCGACGTGGACGGTCGATTCTGCCCTTTTTGCGACGTGAACGGTCGATTCTGCCCTTTTAGCGACGTGGACGGTCGATACTGCCCTTTTTGCGACTTGGACGGTCGAAACTGCCCTTTTAGCGACTTGGACGGTCGGTGCTGCCCTTTTAGCGACGTGGACGGTCGATTCTGCCCTTTTTGCGACGTGGACGGTCGATGCTGCCCTTTTAGCGACTTGGACGGTCGATTCTGCCCTTTTTGCGACGTGGACGGTCGATTCTGCCCTTTTAGCGACGTGGACGGTCGATACTGCCCTTTTTGCGACTTGGACGGTCGAAACTGCCCTTTTAGCGACTTGGACGGTCGGTGCTGCCCTTTTAGCGACGTGGACGGTCGATTCTGCCCTTTTTGCGACGTGGACGGTCGATGCTGCCCTTTTAGCGACTTGGACGGTCGATGCTGCCCTTTTTGCGACTTGGACGGTCGGTTCTGCCATTTTAGCGACGTGGACGGTCGATGCTGCCATTTTAGCGACGTGGACGGTCGGTTCTGCCCTTTTTGCAACTTGGACGGTCGATACTGCCCTTTTTGCGACTTGGACGGTCGGTTCTGCCCTTTTTGCAACGTGGACGGTCGTTGCTTCCCTTTTAGCGACGTGGACGGTCGGTGCTGCCCTTTTAGCGACGTGGACGGTCGATTCTGCCCTTTTTGCGACTTGGATGGTCGGTGCTGCCCTTTTAGCGACGTGGACGGTCGGTGCTGCCCTTTTAGAGACGTGGACGGTCGATTCTTGATTTGACTTGCTCTGCTTCTTGCAGTGTCAGGGGTAGACTTGACTTGCTCCGCTTCTTGCGGTGTCGAGATTGGATTCTGACTTGCTCCGCTTTCTGCGGTGTCGGAGTGGAAGTTGACTAGTTGATTTTGATTTAGGTTGACATCAACATCGCTATACTGGAATATGGTACCAGGAGCGAATCATCTGTCATTGAGAGGATTTTGGGATTGTTTTACGCCCGTGGATTGTATACGGTTTTGCAGGATGTATGATCCAGACCGTAGGGCCGGAAAAATTTCGGGATTTTGTCGGCGTCTGCATCGCTGCACTGGAATATGGTACCAAGAGCGACTCATCATTCGCCGTTGGGGTATGGGATTTGGAATTTGGTTGGCGTCTACATCGCTGCACTGGAATATGGTATCAGGAGCGACTCATCATTCGCCATTTGGGGATTGGGGAGCGATGGCTTAGGAGACAGGTTTAGATCCCTATCGCCTAAGACTTTTCAATTTTATGGGCCGTGAGGGTCCCATAAAAGCATTTTCTCCCTACGAGTCGTAAGGATCCCGCAGGTGTATTTTCTCCTTAGGAGTCATGAGGACTCCTAAGCGTGTTTTTCCTTTATGAGTCGTAAGGATCCCACAAAGGTTTGTTCTCCTCATATATCGTGAGGACACATGAGTGTGTCTTATCAATGGAGCATCATTCCCAAAGCGGAGACCGGCCGCGTAACTGGTGATTACGGTGGGGCATGGGTATGATGAGAATTATTTGAGCCCGTGGATTGTATACGATGGTCAATTTGGGGATCCACCGTAGGGCCAGGAGAATTTTGAGAAATAGGATTTTGGTTGGCGTCTGCATCGCTACACTGGAATATGGTACCAGGAGCGACTCATCATTCGCCGTTTGGGGACTTGGAATTTAAATCTTGTTTGGCATCAGCATTGCTGCACTGGAATAATACCAGGAGCAACTCATCATTTGCCTTGGGAGGACTTGGGATTTGGGTTTTTGGTCGGCATCAGCACCGCTAACACTGAAGCGAAATACCAGGAGCGACTCATCATTTGCCGTTGCCCGTTGGGGAAGGATGGCTTAGGAGACAGGTTTGGGTCCCTATCACCTAAGACTTTACAATTTTATGAGCCGTGAGGGTCTCATAAAAGCATTTTCTCCCTACGAGTCGAGAGGATCTCGCAGGTGTATGTTCTCCTTAGGAATCGTGAGGATTCCTAAGTGTGTTGCTCCTTTGTGAGTCGTAAGGATCTCACGCAGGGGTTTTCTCCTCACAAGGTCGAGAGGACTTTGCGAGTGTATTCATCTCTTTTCACGAGTTTGTGCCCTTTCGGGTTTTCACAACTCGCCGGCAGTCCTGCTGTTTTTACTCACGGAGCCCTTTCGGGTTTTCATCCGTGCCCGTTTTGCTTGTAGACATACCTTTTTATTTTTCCTCTTTTCTTTTCTTTTTTTTCTCTTTTTTTTTTCTTTGTTTTTTCCTTCTTTTTTTTTGCCGCTCGTGGGACTTTAAAAGTAGTCTCACCAGCAGAATTTGGGAGAGAGAGGGGTCATTTACGCCCGTGGATTGTATACGGTTTTGCAAGATGTATGATCCAGACCGTAGGGCTGATGTGCTCAATTCGCCTGCGACTTAGAGCATTCACGTGTAGTATTTCTTAAGATATCGGCCATTGATGGGTGGCATGGGCCTTTCACCCTCGGCACTTATTAGTTGGTAGGACCCTCCGTCGAATACTTTCTCGATGACGTATGGTCCTTCCCAGTTTGGCTCGAATTTTCCCTTGGCGTGTCGATTGGGGATGATCGGTTTTTTGAGGACCAACACCAATTCACCTTTCTTGAAAGCGCGGAGACGGGTTACCTTGTCATAGGCCCGTGACATTTGGGCTCGGTATAGCTCCAGATTTTGCTGCACCGCGAGCCTCTTTTCTTCGAGGGCATCGAGTTCATCCAGTCGGAGGAGCACGTTTTCCTCCTCCGTCAACTCATGCTGAACGGCCATTCTTAAGCTTGGAACTTCGACTTCGAGGGGGAGGACCGCCTCCACTCCGAAGAGCAATGAGTATGGAGTGGACTGGGTTGGAGTACGATGCGTGGTACGATATGCCCAAAGCGCCTCGTGAAGCTTGAGATTCCAGTTCCTCTTGTTGGCTGAAGCATTTTTCCTCAGGAGCTTGCATAGAGTCTTATTGAAGGCTTCGGCGAGCCCATTGACTCTTGGATTATAGATGGAGGAATATCTCCAGTCTATCTTGTGCTGAGTAGCGAACCTTGAGACATTGAAGCTCTTGAAAGAAGGCCCGTTGTCAGAAATGATTCTTCTTGGTGTACCGAAGCGGTATAGAATATTATGCCGGAAGAATGTCAGAATATCTTTTGTCTTGACTTCTTTTAGCGGGACAGCTTCAGCCCATCTGGAGAAGTAGTCTGTCGCGGCCAGTATGAACCGATGGCCTTTGGATGACGGAGGATCAATTGGGCCAACAATGTCGGTGCCCCAGACTTCGAAGGGCCACGACGCCACCGTAGGATGCAATGGATTGGGATGCTTGTGAATAAAATCACCGTGAATTTGGCAGATATAACATTTCTTTGCATGCTCTCCGCAGTCCCGTATCATGGTGGGCCAGTTATACCCAAGCCGTTTAATCTGCAGTCGCATCTTGGGGCCAGATTGGTGAGCACCGCAAACGCCCGAGTGAACATCTTTCATGACCTTTTGGGCTTCGGCCGATGACAGGCACCTGAGCCAGAGTTGGTCATATGACCTGCGGTATAACGTGTTATTTACAAACACGTATCGGAGAGCTCTTTTCTTCAGCTGAATCCTTGTAGATTTTTCTTCGGGCAGCATGTCGTATCGGAGGTACTCTATGAAGGGTTCTCTCCAATCGGGCTCGTCTTGGATGATCGAAGCTTCTTCGGCAGGACTGCTCTCCTGTTCCGCGCTTTCCTCTTCTCATAGAGAGACTGGGGGTAGAATTTGTCGGCTCCTGACTGTGATCAGAATTTCGTCCAAGTCAGGATCAGCCAGCTCCTTGGCTAGGCGAGCGAGTATGTCGGCTTTTCCGTTCAATGCTCTAGGGACTCTTGTTAGTTCAATGTGAGTGAACCGTTTCATGAGTTCCACCACCCGGCTTCTGTACCGAGCTAACTCGAGTTTGTATATCTTATAGGTGCCGCTTACTTGGTTGACGACAAGCTGGGAGTCACCGTAAACCCGTAGCCGAAGGATTTCCATTTCTATGGCGAGCTCCAAACCAGCTATCAGAGCTTCATACTCAGCTTCATTGTTTGTCCGAGGCTCGGTGAGAGCGAAAGAACGCCGTAAGGTTCCCATTGATGGTGTGATAAACACCAATCCTATCCCTGCTTTTATCTCCGGGACGTTTGATCTGCCGGAGCTCCTTATTGATGAAGCCCCATTGAAGTAGAGCTCCGAATATGGCTCGTCTTCCACGAGGTGCAGCACTTGTTCGTCGGGTAACTCACAATTTAGCGGCGATCCTTCTGGTATGGGATGAGCAGCGAGAAAGTCTACAAGAGCTTGCCCTTTTACTGCTTTTTGAGGAGTATAAACTATGTCAAACTCAAGTAGCATGACAGCCCATCTTGCCATTCTGCCGGCTAGGCTTGCTTTGGTCATCAAGTGTTTGAGCGGGTCGACCTTGGAGATCAGCATAACCCGATGAGCGAGCAAATAGTGCCTCAGCTTCTTCACAGCAAATATAAGAGCCAGGCATTGTTTTTCTATTGGGGAGTAGTCGTGTTCCGCTCCGACTAGAGTTCGACTGAGGTAGTAGAGGGCATTTTCTTTTCCCTCCTCGTTATTCTGGGCAAGGAGCGCACCGAGTGACTCATCCAGCGCGGCAGTGTAGAGAATCAGCGGTTTATTTGGAATGGGAGCGGCCAGCACTGGAGGGTGCAACAAGTATTGTTTGATGCTTTCGAAGTGCCTTGACATTCGGCATCCCAGATAAAAGGAGCTCCTTTCTTCATGAGCTTCGAGAAGGGCCTACATCTCCCCGATAAATTTGAGATAAACCTCCGTATATAAGCAAGCTTGCCTTGGAAAGATCTCAGCTGCGTCAGACTCTTTGGAGGGGGCATCTCCATGATGGCCTTTATCTTTGATGGGTCAATTTCGATCCCTCGGTGCCGGACTATAAAGCCCAGGAATTTTCCCGATGACACGCCAAAAGCACACTTCAGAGGATTCATCTTCAGATCGTATTCCCTCAGTCTGGTGAGAACGGTCCTAAGATCTTGGATGTGGTCGACCTTGGCTTCAGTTTTGACGACCAGATCATCAACATAGCATTCGACGACTTTATGGATTAGGTCATCAAAGATATTAGTCATTGCCCTTTGATATGTAGCGCCCGCGTTCTTCATCCTGAACGGCATCACTTTGTAGCAGTATATTCCGATCGGGGTTCGAAATGCTGTGTGCTTCTCATCCTCAGGCGATATCTTGATCTGATTGTATCCAGACGAGCCATCCATAAAGGTGAACAGCTCGTAATTTGAGGTGTCATCGACCATCATTTCCATGACCGGTAGCGGGAAGTCGTCTTTAGGACATGCCTTGTTGAGGTCCCTGAAATCGACACAAACTCGGATCTGCCCATTTTTCTTCTTCACTGGGACTATGCATGCGATCCAATCCGCATATTTCTCTTCCCTGATGAAGCCGGCATCGATGAGCTTCTTAGTTTCCTCAATGACCTTTTCTTCTAGTTCCCTTCTCATTCTTCGAGGAGCTTGTTTGACTGGCTTAGCATCAGGAGATATAGCCAACTTATGTACGGCCACTTCAGGGGAAAGGCCAGGCATTTCTTTGTATGTCCACGCGAAGCAGTCAACGAACTCATGCAGCAGGGAAATTATCTGCGCTTTCATTTCCTCTGACAAGAACGAGCTGATGTAGGTCGGCCTTGGATTATCGGGCGTTCCTAAGTCAATCTCGGTTAGCTCGTCAAAGGTTGCTTGTCCGCCATCTTCGAGCTCTTAAGGAGCTTCTTCTGGCTCGGCTATCTCGTCATCATCATTTGATCTTTCGCTGGCCTTACCAACATGGATCATGTAGCACGCCTTGGAATCAGGTTGAATGTAGCCTATGCCCCGTCTATCTGGAATTCGTCCATCGATGAGTGCTCGGACCTGGGGCGGATACCATAGCCCTTCGTAAAACTTTGCTTCGGACTCCGTTTGGTACAACCGGCATCCGCACTTCTTAAAGTATTCCCGCATCTCGGGCGCATAGTATCTGGGATTGAGGACGGCTCTTATGCCTCTCTCATAGGGAAGGCACATGACAGAAAGATCGTCCGGGTGCACAGCGGGGTTTGACCCATAAAACAGGATGCCCTTCTGTCCACTTTTCCTCCCGGGCACGTAGAAAGTTTTCAGCTGGTCCACGGTAGAGACTGATAATGCATCGAGCTCTTTGCACATCCGTTCCGGCGCCCTTGTGATAGCGAGGGACCCTTCTGCGACTTCGAAGGTCTCTCGTAGTTTCGCTTGCTGCATGGGGGGCCAATCTGCACAGCTGTTGCACGGCAGGTCCTCTTCTTCTGACTCTTCAGTGTCACTACCGAGATGAGGGCGGACTTTGCTGCTAGATGGGCCTTTAGTAACAGACTCGTCCGTATCGCTGCCGAAACGAGGGCGGGTTTTACGGAAGGACGGGCTTCCAGCGTCGGACTCATCAGTGTCGCTACCGAAATGCGGGCGCACTTGGGCGTTTTTGCTTTTGAAAGTGACAGCCGGCGCAAATTTGCTTTTGAGTCTTGGGGCCGGTCTATCCTCAGTCAGTTGTGGCTTAGCATTTTGGTGGTTCATAAAGTACCGAGAATCTTCATAGCGGACTTCATGCACACCGAACGGCTGGATGTCTCCGTCAATGCGTCTTTCTTCGCCATTTTTAGTATACTTCATACATTGATGGAGAGTTGACGGAATGATGCCGTAATCGTGGAGCCACGGCCGCCCCAAGAGAATCTTATAAGACGTGTCTGCGTCGATCACGTATATCTTAGCTTCAGTTTGCAGATCTCCGAATTTGATTGGCAAAGTTATAGACCCCAGAACTTGCTGGCAATTTTGGTTGAAGCCTTGAATGACAATCCTTTCCCTTGACAGGTGTCGGACGTCCATTGACAAACTCTTCAGCGTTCGCAAGTTCATGATGTTCACTGAGGAACCCGGATCAATCAATATGCGATTAATTCGATCTCCGTCGCTGTACCCGGTCACGTAAAGCGGCCGATTATGCTCAGCCGTTCCCAGTAGCAAGTCTTCATCCTTAAATGTGACTGCGGCGGCATGCAAAGTGTGCTGGGCTTCTTTCATATTAATTTCCGCAAAGTGAGCCTGATACCGCTCGGGGTTTTGTAGAGCATGGATGAGAACATCTCTAAGCTCCTTAGATAGGACCAAGGCGTCGTAGATGCTCAGGAGAGACGGAAGCTTCCGGAGATGCGCCAAGACATTATAGTCCACCGAGGAAGGACTTACGTTTTCATCAGCCGGTTCTCTGCCATCTTCTTCATTAACGACTTGTTTTTCCTTCCCTTTTGGGGCGTTGCCCTGATTTGGCGGTAGAGCCCTGCCGCTTCTAAGATGGATTTGATTAGTCGTTGTGGCGAGCTCCTCGTCCTCTTCGGTAAAACAAAGCTCCTCTTCCGAGTCGCTGCCAAGATGGATGGCGTAGCAGGTCACTACTGGGATCTCTTCATTGGAGTCTTCTTCTAACTCCTCCAGAATTTCAGCCGCTTCTACAGGGAAGAACTCCTTCAATTGAATCAATGTTCTTTCCTTTTGTTCATATTCTTCAAGGGAATCGATATATTTTTGAATGGTCGATCTCCCTGCAGACTCTTTTTCGCACCGAGCTGCACATTTCTTCTTCTTAAGCTTCTTGGATTTTGAGCCTGATGGAGCCGCATTGGAAGCTGGACTGGTAGGCTTCTTCTGTCCTTCCCATTTCATCCTGGGCTCTTTCTGAAGCAGCTTTAGCATCTTCTTCGTCTTATTAGATATGTGCGTACTCCACGGAGGCCGCGATGAGTCAGTTTCGTTTGTCAGGGCAGCGGGTTCAGCTGTCTGCTCCCAGAAGGCTTCAACTTCTGTCTGTATAAAGTTGGCGGTTGCAACTTGATTGTTCACCAACACGCTTTTGGACAGCTCGATCTCTCCAGCCTTGTACTGCTTTTCGACCCAGTCCTTGAAGATATAGCAATCCTCGATTGCATGGCTCACTACTCGGTGGTACGGGCAATACAGAGGATTGTCGGTCATTTTTGCTTCTTGGGGCCTTTTCGACTCCGGCAATTGTAGGCCGTTGTTCAAGGCATCTTTAAATATCTTGCGGACCTTGTCCCTTCTGAAAGAGTAAACCTTGTTCTTTTTCTCCTCTAGGGTGGGCCCATCTCCTCCCAGCAATGGCTTTCGAGACCGGTTAGTTTTGGATTCGGCCGCCCTTCGCTTTTCTTAATTGTCGGACGCATTGAAGACATTGGTACTGCTGGAACTCCCGCTTCTACGGTTGTCATCCCGCTTGCTTTTCCAAGTTTTGTCTCTCTGAGAATCCGGTGGGGACTCCTGCTTCGAGCGTTCCAGCATTTGGACTTTCTTGGTTAGCTCCTGAAATGTCTTGAGGCCTACCGTACACAAGAATGGGACCATCCAATTGCTGAGGTTCCCAATGAGAAGGCTGATGGACTGGTCCTGCTCCGGCGGCGGTTCGCACTTGACTGTGAGATTACGCCATCGAGCGATAAAGTCGGTGTTGCTTTCATTCTTCCCCGGCTTGGTCCTCACAAGGTCGGCAATGGAGATTTTATCACTGACACTCATGAACCTTTGCCGAAACAGGGACTCCATTTGGGCAAAGGTAATGACGGACCCGTCCGGTATACTCGCATACCAGTCGAAGGCGACGCCGGTCAGGCTGTTGACAAACTGACGAAGAAGGAGCGCGTTATTGCCCCCTGTATTTCCGTACGATGCTTTGAAGTGGGCGACGTGCTGATTTGCATTCCCCGTTCCATCAAATCTTCCGAACTTAGGAATGACGTAGCCGCTTGGGAACTCAATCAGATCGTACTGCGCGGGATATGGCCGCCCACTACTGCCGATTTCTTTCTGAGCTTCAGCTTCGGCCGCCAATGTTTTAACCTTGCTGGTGACTAAATCCATTATCCGATCCTGTGTTAGCGGGATAGTGCTATCTGGGGCCAAGGCGTCCCCGGAAGCGGAATGTAGCCGGCTTTCATGCGGCTCGACCAGTCTTGGTCCCAAAGGAACAGGTATTGGCTGCCTCGGATTGTCATCACCCGGCTGATTAGTAGCGGCTTGTGCCTGATTGGGAGGCGCTCGAGCAATTTGAGCCGTAAGCTGCATCACCACGTTCGTCAAGTCGTCTATCTTCGAATAGAGTTTGGCCATCTCTTTATCTTTGCTCCTGAGCTGTTTTCGAAGCTCTTGAAGCAGCTCTTGCTCCGCAGTCCTGGGGCGGAAAGTCGGCTCTTCCTCGCTGTCCGAGCTTGACTCTGCATGGACTGAGGGGTCTTTCTGCCTATCATCCTCATCGAGAGGGTTTTCTTCATCCAGCGGGGACGGCTGTTCTTGGGCAGCGGCAACCATATTCAGGCCAGATTGGGTTTGGGATGTGGTGGCCCCATCCTTGCTTTTGCTGCGAAGGTTGTCACTGGGGCGCCCGCCCGCCATATAGACCGTATGGATGATATATCCGGCCGTCTTTCGGTCATTGGCGGCTGATTTCACGGATCGCTGTCTTGACCTCCTTGCTTCGGTAGCCGGTAGTCGATTGAAGGCGGCTTGCCTAACCAGCTTTTTGAATGGTGCTGGTGCTTCTTTTCTGGATTTACCCCGTTGCTTTCGTGCGGCACAGAGCGCCTGATAGACTCTTGAAGAGACAGTGTCATACTTCTTCTGTTGGGGCCGGGACACGTCTCTTTGTGGCACTGTCCGGACCGCTGTCTTCTTGATTCTGGCGGTCATGGCATTTTTCTGAACCCACTTCAGAGGCTCGAAGGAATTGCTGATTCTTACGTCCGACTCAGCCGTCGTCGCGGGGCAACCCTGCACTTGGAATTTCACATGATTCCATTTGGCCGAAGCCTTGGCCCTCTTGTTGGCTCGATACCTGAGCCGCTTCTGCCTTAACTTTTCTGTTCTAAGCACCTGGCAGACTTCGGCTCTTTGGGAAGACGCCGCAGACCGAGCGATGGAGGGCCATGGAAATACGCTCGATTGTGCATTTGTTGGAGTCATCGCCTGAGCTCGTCCACAACATTTGATTTTGCCCTTTGTACCGAAGTTCTTGCACCCCGCTGGAGCACCAGAGAATCGTTCAGATACCGTCTTAAGTTTCGGTTGTAGTGCCTTGGCGATCACGACATTCGGCCTCTTACCCCTTAAGACCGGCTTGGCCACCTGTTCCGCTGGGATTTCCACCAGATGAGCGCTTCCGGCAGGGTAGATGATGACGGAGCCAAACTGGCGGGGCGGTTCCTCCCACTGTCGACTGAGGCTTGCAGGGAGAACCACACGAGCGTTGATCTTGACCACGTACGGAATCGGGGTCACGTTGGAAGCTGAATTCGTCTGGGGAGACATTGTCGTCGAAGGTCGATTGCTGCATGGAAAAAAGAACATCATTTCAGTATAGGCAATCGATATGTATATTGATTGAGTTCGCATGAACGTTTAACCCGAAATATGGGAGGAGAGATTGGTTCCACCGGGCGTGCCAGAATCTGTAGGGTGTTATTCGTCACCCCATTGAGATGGGAATACGCGCGCGCTTGTCAGGCGTACTACAGATTCTCCCTGCCTATGGTAGGCTGGGGTTTAATGATTGTGGGGATCCGAATCTCCGGCAGCCGCGGACTAAGCTGCCGTTAATTACCCCTCGCCTTTGGGGCAAGGGAACCTCCGATTAACGGGTTAAACTGGTCATGCGAACTCAATGTGCAGTGTGCATGTGTGTTGTTTTGGAGGGGGGGTTTGAATATATCGGGAGCCACGCAGAGTTTTTTTTTCTAACAGGGACAGTGTCGCGGAGTATGTGTATGTGTACATTTGTATACATATGTATATATATACATGTATATATAAGTAAAGGGGAAAAATACATCCAAAGGATGCGTGGGGCCAGCGCCTAGACGCTTGAACGCGAGCGCGCCACGTGTCGGCACGTGGGCGCTTTGCGCTCGAGCGCAGAGTGCTGGAGCGCAACGCGCCACGTGTCGGCACGTAGGCGACTTGCGCTCGAGCGCTTGCGCTGGAGCGCAAGAGCGCCACGTGCCGACACGTGGGCGACTTGCGCTCGAGCGCTTGCGCTGGAGCGCAAGAGCGCCACGTGCCGGCACGAGGGCGACTTGCGCTCGAGCGCTTGCGCTAGAGCGCAAGCGCGCCACGTGTCGACACCGGGGTGACTTGCGCTCGGGCGCTTGCGCTTGAGCGCAAGAGCGCCACGTGTCGGCACGAGGGCGACTTATGCTCGAGCGCTTGTGCTGGAGCGCAAGCGCGCCACGTGTCGGCACGTGGGCGCTTTGCGCTTGAGCGCCGGTGAGAAAAAGAGGCTTTTAGCCTAAAAAGATTTCTCTGAAGAGAAATCAAAGAGGAGTTGGACTCCTGAGTGTTTTTTTCCTTTTTTTTAGGGTTTAGTGAAAGGGGTTCTTCTTCCTCCTCCTCTGTTAGCTGGATCTTGAAGATCAAGAGATGTGGGATTTTAAAAATCACTCCTTTTTGAGATCTAATGGGAGATCTGAGTTCCCCTTGATGGGTTTTGTGGTGAAAAACTAATTTGTTTTATAAAAAGGACAGTAGAACTCTTGATTTAATTCAAAAGAAAGAAGAAGGTTTTGGAACCTTGAAGAAGGAAGAGAGATCTCAGATCTGAAACTTTTTTTAGAGAGAGAAAAAGTTGTGATATATTTTCATTATCTTTTGCTTTTATAGGCTATACACTTTACACATAGCCCCTTGGGCTTCACAAAATGGCATTTTGCCTATCCCATGGCTCATGTGCCATTTCTTTTTGCACATAAGCCATGGGCTTTACAAAAATTTGGCTTTATGCCTATTTTTCTTACATTTATCTATAAAAATAAAATAAAAGAAATACAACAAAATTATTTATTACAAAATTTTATCTTGGCATGGGGGAGGCCGGCCGCTTCATGTTCTGGCTCGACCCGGGCATGGGCCCACTGGATCTGGGCTTGGGCCCACTTGGCTTGGGGTTGACTTTGATTTTGACTTGGTCAACCGGGGTGTAAATTTTTACCCCAACACCCACTTTCGGCTATCTCAGCAGCCAAGGAAGAAACAATCTCCAAGGCTGCCCTTGATGACTACATAGCTCAACAAATATGAGCTCATCAAGTGTGTGAAGCGGCTGGTCAAGTCGTCAGAACTGGACGACCTTATCCAAGCTGGTAAGATCAAATCAATTACCCGCCAGGATATACGATCCCTAAGTTTCATGTGTATAAGGGGATGGGAAATCCACACCAGCACGTTGCTCAATTCAGAGCTTTGTGCGGTAATACCGGAGGCTACGACAAACTGCTGCTTCGCTAGTTTGTTGGTAGCTTGTCGGAGACGGCATTTGAATGGTATTCCAAGCTCCCAAATGACTTTGTCAAAATATTCACGGAGATGGAATTACTATTCACACAGCGGTTCGTAAGCGCAAGCGAGCGCACCCCGATCACGGCATTAATCAATGCCAGGGTGAAGCCAGGAGAGACCTGGGTTCAATACGCCATTCGGTGGCGGAACGTATGGTCAAAATGCGAACAACGCATAGAAGAAGCTCCTGTCATGGGTATGTTCGTAGGGACCCATGATCCCCAGGCGAATATATCCCAATTTATGATGTTCTTCAAACCGACCACCTTCCAGGCCTTGATCGACAAGCTGGCCCAAATGGACCAGATGGGACATAAGCCGTCCTCTTCAAAAATGGATCACCGGAATGAAAAGGGCAAAGGGAGAGTAACCTTTGTTGCCAACGCTCAATAGAAACCAATTGACCCGAAACTGGTTGCTCGCCAAAATGACACACGCCCACGCCGATCCCTCGAAGAGAAGCTAGGACGTCTTTACTTGTTTCCCCGGGATAAAACGAGGAGACTGTTCGAACTAGCAGTGCACAACAGACTTATCACTCTGCCGGATCTGAGACGTCCACTGCAGCCTGGTGACGTCAACAGTCCCAACTACTTCTTATACCATAGAGTATTGGGCCACTCAATTGAGGATTGCTAAATCTTCAAAAACTGGGTCGAGGACCAATACCAAAAAAGGAAAGTTTGCGCTGTCCGAAAACTGGAAGGTGAACCCACCACAAAAGCACGCTCCTAAAAAGGTGGACACACCGGGGGAATCATGCTCGTTTGTAGAAGAAACTCCATGGGAAGTTGTCCTTTCATCTAAAACTAAAAGAATGCTGAAGGACCTTTAAGCATGTCCGGCGATCAGGTGGAAAAGCCCGCTGGAGCCCGAGATCATTGAGGGGATGCTTAAACCACGCCCAACACCGAAAACTGGTAACGATGGGCAAGACCTCCAGGCCTAGCCTTCGAAGTCTTCGAAGGCAAAGAAGAAGACCAAGAAGCTCATGCAGCCTGACGGCAAGTGCACAGACCTGCAAAGGTGCATCGATGTGCTGGAAGAGTACAACCAGAAAGCACGAACTCCAGTCACCCTCAAAGAGTTTCTCAACCATATACTTAAGAACGGAGATAATGATGATGATGAGGGAAATGGCTCGTCGGAAGAAACCGAAGATTATGTAGCAAGTTTCCATATGGTTTTTCAGTCGTCATTAAATAACGAAGAAACTCTCTCGGAGTCGGAAAGCAATGCAGAGGAACTAGGGGCAGGACTGGCGCCAAAATTCCCGGAGCTGTCAGAAGATCCAATTGACAGGCTACTAAACGAAGCCTTTCAAAATAATAAAACCAGACTTAGAACATTCCGCCAAGGTGAACTCGTGCTAGTTGTAAAAATACCTATGATCCCAAACCGTGCAAAGTGGGGGAAATTAGAGCCAAACTATGAAGGCACGTACATCATCGACAAGGTCTATCAAGGTGGGGCCTATTTCCTTATGCATATGAATGGTGAAAAACCCTTCCGGCCAATAAACGGCCAGTTCCTTAAGAAATACTATGCTTGACAAGTCACAACTCAGGTTAATGATAGATGATGACGCTCATGTCCGCTTACTGTCTTCCTAAGTCAAGACTCTATAAATAGTATCCGACAAAACTTCACCTCGATGCTGGCCCTGGACCGAGATGTCCCTAAACTAATAACGGACCAAGATGTTCCTAAACTAATAATAGACCGTAATGTCTTTAAACTAAATACGTCGCCTCAAACACGGCGATAGTGGAATTCAAGTCCATAAGTCCCAGCGGCGCAGACTGCAACTCAAGTCCCGTTGGCTGCACAGTTGCCCAAGTGGCGAAGCCCCCCTAAGTGCCATTGGCAAAAAAAAAACAGTACGTCCACAAGCGAAATGGGCATGGATGAAAACCCAAAAGGGCGCCGTGAGTAAAAAAAGCAGGGCTACCAGCGAGCTTGTGAAAACCTGAAAGGGAGCAATCTCGTTGTTAAAAAAACGGTATGTCCAAAAGCGAAATGGGTACGGATGAAAACCCGAAAGGGCACCGTGAGTAAAAACAGCAGGGCTGCCGGCAAATTTGTGAAAACCCGAAATGGCACAATCTCATTAAAATAAAGACAGTTGTAAGGTCCTCTCGACCTTGTGAGGAGAAAACACCTGCGTGAGATCCTTACGACTCACAAGGGAGCAACACACTTAGGGATCCCCACGATACCTAAGGAGAAATTAAACTTACGAGATCATCACGACTCGTAAAAAGAATCCCCCCCCCGTGAGACCCTCACAGCTCATAGGATTCAAAAGTCTTAAGATACAGGGACCTGAACCTGTTCTTAAGCCATCACACTCCCCAATTTGCCATACGGCGGTACAATACTGGCTCTTGTATACAATCCACGAGCATAAATAAACGATTCTCCCACCAAGTCCCACCAATAACGAGGAATGTCCTCATGTGGTGAACGACACTTATAAGTCCTCTCGACTTGTAAGGAGAAAACACTCTTGTAAGATCCTTACCACTTGCAAGAGAAAATATCACTTAGGAGTCCTCACGACTTCTAGGGAAAACCTACACCTACGGGATCCTCTCGACTCATTGGGAGAAAAGCATTTATGAGACCCTTACGGCTCATAAAATCGAAAAGCCTTAGTTGACAGGATCCTAACCCTGTCTACTAAGCCACCTTTGTTCAAATCAGTAAAGACAAATGATGATTCACTCCTGGCAATATTCCAGTCGTAGCGATGCTGATGTCTGAACAGGTGTCAATTCCAAGTCCTCTCACGGCAAATGATGATTCACTCCTGGAAATATTCCAGTCGCAGTGGTGCTGATGCCAAGATTGGTATTAGATCTTAAGTCCCATACTCGCAACAAAAATCAGCGAGCAAAAAATGCTTATGAAATAGCCAAAATGATAGGGCAACTCATAATAAAAATCAGCGAGAAAAATATGTTCATATAAAAAAACAGCCGAAATGTTTGGGCCACTCGCAATAAAAAACAGCGAGTACAAAAGAAAAAGATAGCTGAAATGATTGGGCACCGCGATAAAAAAGCCGAAATAATTGGGCAATTGCGAATTTCGTGATATAAAAAGATGAAATGATAGAGCATCGCAGGAAAAAAAATGAAGAAACTTTTGCCCTGTAGGAGAGTCCACATCAACCCCTGTATACAATCTATGGGCATAAACGAAAAGGGAACCACATTTCCCCACCCGGCTCTGTCAAAGGGAGAGTCAGATCTCGACGGCAACATCTGCAGCCTAGAAGATCAACACGGCGTTCCTTCTCACTCCAGCAGGATGCAGACGTGACGTCAACAACCGACCCCAGGGTCAAAACCTCGGAGCCATGGCAAAGTCCCTAGTTCCAAGCCTCAACGGTTCACCAACAACCTAGAAACTACCTCGGAGCCATAGCAAAGTCCCTAGTTCCAAATCTCGACGGTTCACAGACAGTCTAGAGATCAACAGCGGCGTTTCTTCTCACTCCAACAGAATGCAAACGCGACGTCAACAAAACGGAGCCATGGCAAAGTCCCTAGTTCCAAATCTCGACGGTTGACATATAGCCAAGAGATCAACAACGGCGTTTCAACTCACTCCAGCAGGGTGTAGGCGCAACGTCAACAACCGACCCCAAGGTCAAAACAACGGAGCTACGACAAAGTCCCTAGTTCCAAGCCTCGACGGTTCACCAACAACTTAGAGACTACCTCGGAGCCATGGCAAAGTCCCTAGTTCCAAATATCTCCGGTTCACAGACAACCTAGAGATCACCCCAACGTTCCTTCTCCACTCCAACAGGATGCAGACGCGGCGTCAACAAAACGGAGCCACGGCAAAGTCCCTAGTTCCAAGCCTCGACGGTTCACCAACAACCTAGAGACTACCTCGGAGCCATGGCAAAATACCTAGTTCCAGGTCCTGACGGTTCACAAACAACCTAGAGACCATCTCGACGTTTGTCTCGATACAGCAGACGTAAGGTCACCCCGGCATTCCTTCTCAACTCCAGCAGGATGCAGATGTAACGTCAACAACCGATCCCAAGGTCAAAACAACGGAGCCACGGCAAAGTCCCTAGTTCCAAGCCTCGACGGATCACCAACAACCTAGAGACTACCTCGGAGCCATGGCAAAGTCCCTAGTTCCAAGCCTTGATGGTTCACAGACAACCTAAAGACAATCTCGACATTCGTCTCATTACAGAAGACGCAAAGCCAGCAAACGAAGCAAAGGAAAATCCTTAGCTTCAGGGTCTTGACGGCAACTCAAATAAAACCTGAAAGACTATCGTAGATCATCCCACACCAGCGCGGAGTGGTTATGACTCATCAGGGCTCCCAAACTGAGCCTAAACTCAAGTAAAAAGCGGCATGAAAGATCCTTAACACTTTCTCTTCCGATGGTAATATGACCTGGGAGATTACTTGAAGACGTCTTGTCCAGCCCCCGAAGAGATCAGAGACACGACAGTCGCGGGGCTACTCAAACAGCAAGACTGCATATCGGGGAATGCATCAGCCAACGCGACGGTACGACGGACAAAAAAAACCTAGTACCACAGACCCTAATGGACCTCTGTCGTAAAGAGCAAAGGTTAACTGTGACGTTAGGACCGGTTTTCCTACAAGCCCAAAGGAGGTAAACTAAACATGCTCCAAAATGAGTTAATAAACTAGAGACTACGGGATGAGTGAAAAAACTACAAGCTCCGAAATGAGTTCATAAACTAGAGACTCCGGGATGAGTGAATAAACTACAAACTTCGAAATGAGTATATAAACTACTTTATGCTAAGCCAAGACAGCAAAAGAAAGAAAAGCGCTAGTATGAAGAAAATTATGTCTTTTATTCATGAATCAAAATGAATACAAGATACTTTTATTCATGAATGAATACAAAAGAAAAGAAGAAGAAGGAAAATATACAGCGACAAAAAAACATGTGTTTAAGCCGGCGGACGGTGCAATAGACAAGTAAGTTCATCATTCCTCCGCTGGACATCGGCTTCAAGCTCCATTCGTGCGGCAAGATGGGTCCCCGCCTGAGTCTGTTGAGTCTGGTATGAAGCAAACCGACTCTCAAGCACCTTTTTAGTGACTTTATAGGCTTCGACCATCTCACGGGTGAAAAAAATAGCTTTGTCAAGAGCTACCACCTCTGTAATGGCTTCTTGAAGCACCCGCCAGATTTCGTACGTGCGAGTGGTCTTGGCGGTAAGCTGAGCCTGAAGCTCCCCTAAAGCGTTTGAAGCTAACTCCCTCTCCGAAAACTTTCGGCTGAGCCTCTTCTCGCATGACTGTAGATTGGCTGCGCAACGGCCGATCCATCCCCACAGACTCGATTTTACAGTTAAGATGTCGGAGGGAAGGAGGATGCACTCAAGCCCGTGCAGGCAGACCTCCAGTCGGCGACTGTACTCAACCCAAGCACGCACCAATGTTTCGTCATGATAGGTGGCGAGAACGGACAAGGAAGCATTGTCTTCAACAGCAAATTCTTCGATCGTGACAGAGGAACCAGCGCGAAGGTCTTCAATGAGAGCCATCAGGGAGTAAATGCTTTGTTTCGCCATCCTTTCAGACGCATGCTAGGCATAGGGGCCTGGTGGCATGGGGATCCGAGATTCTAACGGGGTTACAGTTGGCAGATCCATCAAGATTTATCAACAGTCAGTGAGATTTACGAACATGGGATAGATAAAACAATGCCAAAGATAAAGCCTTACTTACCCACAGTCATGCAAGGGGGGGTTTGAGAATCCCCAGGCCTATCAAGGATCTCGACTTAGTCATCGTCTTCCAGAACTGTGGAGCGCATATTAGCGTCTGTTTACCTCCTGTTGGGGTAAAATTTTACACCCTCGTTGACCGAGTCAAAGTCAAGGTCAACCCCAAGCCAGGTGGGCCCAAGCCCAGGTCAAGCGGGCCCATGCCCAAGTCGAGCCTGCGGCCAGCCTCCTCCATGCCAACAACAAAAATCATGTAACAAATAATTTTTATGTAATTTTTGTGCATGAATGTATGCAAAATGGGCATAAAGCCAAATTTTTGTAAGCTCATGGCTTATGTGCAAAAACAAATGACACATAAGCCATGGGATAGGCAAAAAGCCATTTTGAAAAGCCCAAGGGGCTATATGTAAATGTGTAAGCCTATAAAAGGCAACATGATGATGAATAGAAAGAACACTTTTCATTCCCCCAAAAAACTAGGGCTTGTGCCTCTTTCTCCTTCTTCAAGGTTCTAAAAACCTTTTTCTTTCTGTTGAATTAAATCAAGAGTTTAACTCTCCCTTTCTCAAAAATAAATAGTTTTTAACCACAAAACCCACAAAGGGGAGCTCGGATCTCCAGTCAGATCTCGAAAGGGGGAGACTTTTAAGTCTCACCCCCTTTTCTCCAAGATCCCGCCGGTCAAGAGCAAGAAGAAGGAGACCCATCCTCAAAAATTTAACTTTGGACAGACCCAAGGCTCAAAAGAAGAGCAATAAGTCCCCAGGAGTTTAACTCCTTTCTAAATCTGCTGGAGTTTAACTCCATAAATTAATTTCTGTTGGAGTTTAACTCCATAAATTTGTTTCTGTTAGGAGTTCAACTCCGAAAATTCCCTTGGGAGTTCAACTCCCCATCCTAGGGGCTAGGCTTCCCTTTCCGCGGGTTTTTCCCGCGGTCACGTGTGCCCACGTGACCCCAGGGCGCTAAGGCGCCCATCGGTCACGTGTGCGCACGTGACCCCGGGGCGCCAAAGCGTCCATCGGTCACGTGTGCGCACGTGACCCCTGGGGCGCCAAGACGCCCATCGTTCACGTGTGCGCACGTGACCCCTGGGGCGCCAAGGCGCCCATCGGTCACGTGTGCCCACGTGACCCCGGGGCGCCAAGGCGCCCATCGGTCACGTGTGCCCACGTGACCCCGGGGCGCCAAGGCGCCCATCGGTCACGTGTGCCCACGTGACCCCGTGGCGCCAAGGCGCCCACATGCTGCGCACGCGTCTTTAAGACGCTTCCCCCCCCCTTTTTATGCACTCCACACTAAATATGCCTCCCCCGTTAGAAAAAATTTCTAACGGGGCGCTGCCCCGCACCCCGCAAGGGGGCTGCTAGCCCCCTTGAACCCCAGCCCGCCATCCGGGTAGCGGGACCCCCGTAAAAACTCTGCGGGGCACCCGATATATCCATAACCCCCTCCAAAACACAACACACGTACACTGCACATTGAGTTCGCATGACCAGTTTAACCCGTCAATCGGAGGTTCCTTCGCTCCAAATGCGAGGGGTAATTAACGGCAGCTTAGTTCGCGGCTGTCGGAGATTCGGATCCCCACAATCAATAAACCCTGGCCTACCCTAGGCAGGGGGAATCTATAGTACGCTTGACAAGCGCGCGCGTATTCCCATCTCAATGGGGTGACGAAAAACACCCTACAGATTCTGGCACGCCCGGTGGGACCATCTCTCCTCCCATATTTCGGGTTAAATATTCATGCGAACTCAATCAATATACATATCGATTACCTATACTGAAATAATGTTTCTATTTGCAGGTGTTAACAATTTCCAATTGCCATATTCGATGCAAGTCGGTATTTGAACGACTTTCCTCGGCTCCAGCTGGGGGCAAGGCCATCAACTCCGACAAAGTAATAAGGCATCTCGGGCAAACTCCAGCGGTACCCCCGACAACTGCCCGATCAGGTATCTTCTCTAAACTTCTCGTCATATGACCTCTACGTCTTTACACTGGAAACAGATGACCTCTACGTCGTTAAACTGGAGACAGATGACCTCTAAGTCTTTAAACTGGAAACAGATGACCTCTAAGTCTTTAAACTGGAAACAGATGACCACCACGTCGTTAAACTGGAAACATATGACCTCTAAGTCGTTAAACTGGAAACAGATGACCTCTAAGTCTTTAAACTGGAAACAGATGACCGCCAAGTCGTTAAACTGGGCACAATAGACCTCTACGTCTTTAAACTGGAAACACAGATGACCTCTAAGTCGTTAAACTGGAAACAGAGGACCACCACGTCGTTAAACTGGAAACAGTCGACCTCTAAGTCGTTAAACTGGGAATGTAAAAAAAATGTAAATAAAAAAATGTGTAAATAAAAGAAAAATAAAGAAAAGCCGAAATGATGGGGCAACTCGCAATAAAAATCAGCGAGTAAAAATAAAAATGAAAATAAAGCCGAAATGATGGGGCAACCGCGAATAAATAGCCGAAATGATAGGGCAATCGCGACCTTCGCGATAAGAAAAGCTGAAATGATAGAGCAATCGCGGTAAAATAAAATAAAAAAAAACAAAAAAACAAAAAAAAAGGCGGATGATGAGTTGCTCCTGGCATTATTCCAGTGCAGCAATGCAGACGCCAAACAAAAATCCAATTTCTCAAAATTCTTCCAGCCCTACGGCCAGTCCCCAAATTGACTACCGTATACAATCCACGGGCTCAAATAATTCTCATCATACCCATATCCCACCGCAACCACCAGTTACGCGGCTGGTCTCCGCCTTTGGAATTATGCTTCATTGAGAAGACCCACTCATGTGTCCTCACGATACATGAGGAGAACAAACCTTCGTGAGATCCTTACGACTCTCCAAGGAAAAACACACTTAGGAGTCCTCACGACTCTTAAGGAGAAAATACACCTGCGGGATCCTTACGACGCGCAGGGAGAAAATACCTTTATGGGACCCTCACAGCCCATAAAATTGAAAAGTCTTAGGTGATAGGGATCCAAACCTGTCTCCTAAGCAATCGCTCCCCAATCCCCAAGTGGCGAATGATGAGTCGCTCCTGGTACCATATTCCAGTGCAGCGATGCAGACGCCAACCAAATTCCAAATCCCATACCCCAACGGCGAATGATGAGTCGCTCCTGGTACCATATTCCAGTGCAGCGATGCAGACGCCAACAAAGTCCTGAAATGTTTCTGGCCCTACGGTCTGGATCATACATCCTGCAAAACCGTATACAATCCACGGGCGTAAAACGATACCAATCTCTCCCAAGTTCTACCGGCGAGACCATATTCAAAGTCCCACCGGCAGGGAAGATTCCAAAAAAAAAAAAGAAAAAAGAAAAAAAATTGAAAAAAAAAGAAAAAAAAAAGGGAAAAAAAAAGAAGAACGGCATGTCCACAAGCAAAATGGGCACGGATGAAAACCCGAAAGGGCTCCGTGAGTAAAAACAGCAGGACTGCCGGCGAGTTTGTGAAAACCCGAAAGGGCGCAAACCCATAAAAAAAAAGAAATGAAATGCACTCGCAAAGTCCTCTCGACTTTGTGAGGAGAAAATTCCCGCGTGAGATCTTTACGACTCACAAAGGAGCAATACACTTAGGAGTCCCCACGACTCCTAAGGAGAAAATACACCTATGAGATCCTTTCGACTCGTAAGGAGAAAATGCTTTTATGGGACCCTCATGGTCCATAAAATTGAAAGGCCTTAGGTGACAGGGATCTAAACCTGTCTCGTAAGCCACCAATTCCCAAATCTTCTCTGGGCAAATGATGAGTTGCTCCTGGCATTATTCCAGTGCAGCAATGCAGATGCCAAAACAAAACCAATTCCCAAATCCTCTCAAGACAGATGATGATTCGCTCCTGGTACCATATTCCAGTATAGCGATGCTGATGTCAACACCAAATCAAATCAAACCAACAACCTCTGCGGCGGAATCACGCTTCGTCCCAGAATTTACCCCGTGTCGAAATCATGCTTTGCCTCGGGATAACGACCTCCTCGTCGGAATCATGCTCCGCCTCGAAATCAAAATCAACAAGTCAACTTCCACTCCGACACCGCAGAAAGCGGAGCAAGTCAGAATCCAATCTCGACACCGCAAGAAGCGGAGAAAGTCAAGTCTACCCCTGACACTGCAAGAAGCAGAGCAAGTCAAATCAGAGCGTCGACCGTCTATGTCGCAAAAAGGGCAGTGCAGGCTCCCGCAAATTGGGAACCCAAATCGCTCCGGATCAGAGCGTCGACCGTCTATGTCGCAAAAAGGGCAGTGCAGGCTCCCGCAAATTGGGAACCCAAATCGCTCCGTAACAGAGCGTCGACCGTCTATGTCGCAAAAAGGGCAGTGCAGGCTCCCGCAAATTGGGAACCCAAATCGCTTCGTAACAGAGCGTCGACCGTCTATGTCGCAAAAAGGGCAGTGCAGCCTCCCGCAAATTGGGAACCCAAATCGCTCCGGATCAGAGCCCAAATCGCTCCGGATCAGAGCGTCGATCGTCTATGTCGCAAAAAGGGCAGTGCAGGCTCCCGCAAACTGGGAACCCAAATCGCTTCGTAACAGAGCGTCGACCGTCTATGTCGCAAAAAGGGCAGTGCAGGCTCCCGCAAATTGGGAACCCAAATCGCTCCGGATCAGAGCGTCGACCGTCTATGTCGCAAAAAGGGCAGTGCAGGCTCCCGCAAATTGGGAACCCAAATCGCTTCGTAACAGGGCGTCGACCGTCTATGTCGCAAAAAGGGCAGTGCAGGCTCCCGCAAATTGGGAACCCAAATCGCTCCGTAACAGAGCGTCGACCATCTATGTCGCAAAAAGGGCAGTGCAGGCTCCCGCAAATTGGGAACCCAAATCGCTCCGTAACAGAGCGTCGACCGTCTATGTCGCAAAAAGGGCAGTGCAGGCTCCCGCAAATTGGGAACCCAAATCGCTCCGTAACAGAGCGTCGACCGTCTATGTCGCAAAAAGGGAAGTGCAGGCTCCCGCAAATTAGGAACCCAAATCGCTCCGGATCAGAGCGTCGACCGTCTATGTCGCAAAAAGGGCAGTGCAGGCTCCCGCAAATTGGGAACCCAAATCGCTTCGGATCAGAGCGTCGACCGTCTATGTCGCAAAAAGGGCAGTGCAGGCTCCCGCAAACTGGGAACCCAAATCGCTCCGTAACAGAGCGTCGACCGTCTATGTCGCAAAAAGGGCAGTGCAGGCTCCCGCAAATTGGGAACCCAAATCGCTTCGGATCAGAGCGTCGACCGTCTATGTCGCAAAAAGGGCAGTGCAGGCTCCCGCAAATTGGGAACCCAAATCGCTTCGTAACAGGGCGTCGACCGTCTATGTCGCAAAAAGGGCAGTGCAGGCTCCCGCAAATTGGGAACCCAAATCGCTCCGTAACAGAGCGTCGACCATCTATGTCGCAAAAAGGGCAGTGCAGGCTCCCGCAAATTGGGAACCCAAATCGCTCCGTAACAGAGCGTCGACCGTCTATGTCGCAAAAAGGGCAGTGCAGGCTCCCGCAAATTGGGAACCCAAATCGCTCCGTAACAGAGCGTCGACCGTCTATGTCGCAAAAAGGGCAGTGCAGGCTCCCGCAAATTAGGAACCCAAATCGCTCCGGATCAGAGCGTCGACCGTCTATGTCGCAAAAAGGGCAGTGCAGGCTCCCGCAAATTGGGAACCCAAATCGCTTCGGATCAGAGCGTCGACCGTCTATGTCGCAAAAAGGGCAGTGCAGGCTCCCGCAAACTGGGAACCCAAATCGCTCCGTAACAGAGCGTCGACCGTCTATGTCGCAAAAAGGGCAGTGCAGGCTCCCGCAAATTGGGAACCCAAATCGCTTCGGATCAGAGCGTCGACCGTCTATGTCGCAAAAAGGGCAGTGCAGGCTCCCACAAATTGGGAACCCAAATCGCTCCGGATCAGAGCGTCGACCGTCCATGTCGCAAAAAGGGCAGTGCAGGCTTCCTACAAAGCAGGAACCAGATCGCTCCGGGCTAGGGAAACGTCTACCACGGACACTCCGTCTCGGAGACGCGTTAAGCGTCGACCGTCCATGTCGTAAAACGGGCAGTGCGGGCTCCCCACAAATCGGGAACCAAATCACTCCGGGTCAGGGAAACGTCTACCACGGACACTCCGTCTCGGAGATGCGTTAAGCGTCGACCGTCCATGTCGCAAAAAGGGCAGTGCAGGCTCCCGCAAATTGGGAACCCAAATCGCTCCGGATCAGAGCGTCGACCGTCCATGTCGCAAAAAGGGCAGTGCAGGCTTCCTACAAAGCAGGAACCAGATCGCTCCGGGTCAGGGAAACGTCTACCACGGACACTCCGTCTCGGAGACGCGTTAAGCGTCGATCGTCCATGTCGTAAAATGGGCAGTGCAAGCTCCCCACAAATCGGGAACCAAATCACTCCGGGTCAAGGAAACGTCTACCACGGACACTCCGTCTCGGAGACGCGTCAAGCGTCGACCGTCCATGTCGTAAAAAGGGCAGTGCGTCCCAAAAAGTGGGAACCAAAGCAAGTCGCCTCCACGTGAAAGAAGATCCATCAATTTCATGCACATGACCCATATATGCTGTGTGCATTTATTGATGGGGGGCACTTTGTTGGGGTAAAATTTTACACCCCCGTTGACCGAGTCAAAGTCAAGGTCAACACCAAGCCAGGTGGGCCCAAACCTAGGTCAAGCGGGCCCATGCCCAAGTCGAGCCCGCGGCCAGCCTCCTCCATGCCAACAACAAAAATCATGTAACAAATAATTTTTATGTAATTTTTGTGCATGAATGTATGCAAAATGGGCATAAAGCCAAATTTTTGTAAGCTCATGGCTTTTGTGCAAAAACAAATGACACATAAGCCATGGGATAGGCAAAAAGCCATTTTGAAAAGCCCAAGGGGCTATATGTAAATGTGTAAGCCTATAAAAGACAACATGATGATGAATAGAAAGAACACTTTTCATTCCCCCAAAAAACTAGGGCTTGTGCCTCTTTCTCCTTCTTCCGGTCAAGAGCAAGAAGAAGGAGACCCATCCTCAAAAATTTAACTTTGGACAGACCCAAGGCTCAAAAGAAGAGCAATAAGTCCCCAGGAGTTTAACTCCTTTCTAAATCTGCTGGAGTTTAACTCCATAAATTAATTTCTGTTGGAGTTTAACTCCATAAATTTGTTTCTGTTGGAGTTTAACTCCATAAATTTGTTTCTGTTAGGAGTTCAACTCCGAAAATTCCCTTGGGAGTTCAACTCCCCAGCCTAGGGGCTAGGCTTCCCTTTCCGCGGGTTTTTCCCGCGGTCACGTGTGCCCACGTGACCCCAGGGCGCTAAGGCGCACATCGGTCACGTGTGCGCACGTGACCCCTGGGGCGCTAAGGCGCCCATCGGTCACGTGTGCGCACGTGACCCCTGGGGCGCCAAGGCGCCCATCGGTCACGTGTGCCCACGTGACCCCGGGGCGCCAAGGCGCCCATCGGTCACGTGTGCCCATGTGACCCCGGGGGTGCCAAGGCGCCCATCGGTCACGTGTGCCCACGTGACCCCGGGGCGCCAAGGCGCCCACATGCTGCCCACGCTTCTTTAAGACGCTTCCCCCCCTTTTTATGCACTCCACACTAAATATGCCTCCCCCGTTAGAAAAAATTTCTAACGGGGCGCTGCCCCGCACCCCGCAAGGGGGCTGCTAGCCCCCTTGACCCCCAGCCTGCCATCCGGGTAGCGGGACCCCCGTAAAAACTCTACGGGGCCCCCGATATATCCATAACCCCCTCCAAAACACAACACACGTACACTGCACATTGAGTTCGCATGACCAGTTTAACCCGTCAATCGGAGGTTCCTTCGCTCCAAATGCGAGGGGTAATTAACTGCAGCTTAGTTCGCGGCTGTCGGAGATTCGGATCCCCACAATCAATAAACCCTGGCCTATCCTAGACAGGGGGAATCTGTAGTACGCCTGACAAGCGCGCGCGTATTCCCATCTCAATGGGGTGACGAAAAACACCCTACACCTCCGAAAACAGTGACGAAACCGCGTAGGTCGTCATGCCTGAATTTGGGGGCAGATGCAATTTGGTTTTATCCGTCCACCTCTCCGAAGATGCCAAGCTGATTTATAGCACCGTGTATCGAAGGTTTGGATAGATGTGGCCGTTGTAGCAGACTTCGTCAGATTCCCCCTCGTTGTGAGGGGTTTTTGATTGTGGGGACGCTCTTCCCTACAGACGCAAGCCCCTGCAGCTAATTACGTTACTGCGTAGCGATAACCACTTTCTCCTACTCCAGAAGGTCACTTCATGTCATGTGTGTTTGTTTTATTTTTGTTTGCCCGTGGATGGTATACGGAGACTAATTTGTGTTGTCGCCTATAGGGCGTGGATTAGTCCAAATCCGTATTTTCATAGATTTGGGTATTGTTTTATTTAAGGATTGTTACTCTTGTTTGAGATTAAGATCGACTTAAATATTTGTTAAGGATACGTTAATCCGATATTGGACTAAGATCTACTTAACGGGGGTTTAAGATCATTTTTGATCCAAAGAAAGAGCATTTGGGCTCTATCGTTTTAGTTTAAGGATGTTGCGGTCCATATCTAGTTTAAAGACATTACAGTGCACGGCTAGTTTAAGGACATTACGGTCCGTATTGGGATGTGTCCGTCCATTTGAGAGTACATTAAAGAGTTATTGGTTATCGGGACCCACCACCTCTCTGAAGATGCTGAAGAATTACAACGGCATTTATCAGAGGTGTGAGGAGATTTACCCTTAAACCGATGTCCGTTGGAAGATTAATAGTCGTGTTTGGGAATAAGACCAATTTGGAAAAATTGTGAGCACATGGGCTCGGTTGATCTAAATTAAGGACTTTTGGTCAACTTGGACTCAGCCCACTTAGTATTTGAATACAGTGTTAAACACTTGTTTGGGCTCGGTCCCTTTTCTGTGCAAACAGTGCTTAGCATTGATATGGGCTCTGACGCTCTCCCTCATTTTTTTTTTATGGAGTCTTAAACACTCTTTATGGCGCCTACGTGAGGGACACGTGAGGCGCTTGGCACTGAGCGCCAACCATTGAGTGCCAGACACTACTTGTTGAGCAGCGCCCACGTGAAGGGCACATGAGGTGCTTGGCGCTGGGTGCCGGACGCCAACCACTGTGTGCTAAGCACTCTTTATTAAGCAGCGCCCACGTAAGGGGAACATGGGGTGCTTGGCGCTGGACGCCAACCATTGAGTGCTAAGCACTCTTTAAGCAACGCCCACATGAGGGGCACGTGGGGCGCTTAGCGCTGGGCGCCAACCACTGAGTGCTAAGCACTCTTTTTTAAGCAGCGCCCATGTGAGGGGTACGTAAGGGGTACATGAGGCGCTCGGCACTGTTTCTTTCTTTGTGCATTTTTCTAAAGAGTTTGATTCTTTGTTCTCCCCTAGATCTTCAATCCCCAAGAACAAATTCATCCCCATGAAAATTAAATTCTCATTTGTGGGAGACTTGTCTCATGGATCTCAGATCCAAGAAAAGAACTATGTTCTTTCATGAGGGTTAAACCCTTAGATATGTAGATGAGATGCTCTGATCTCTATTATCTTTATTTACCTTGAAGAAAGTTCTTCTTCTTTCTTCTCTCTTAAAGCTCATTTTTTTTAGCTTGCTCTTCTTTTTGAACTTGAAGTTTATGGGGGGGTTCCTCTATACAAGACTTGAAGTCTTGGGACCTTTATATAGTAGAGGCAAGTTTGCTGATTTAGTTAAAGAAATCTCTCATTGAGAGATCCTTATTGATATAGGGATTTTATCCACCGTTGGATTTTTGATCCAAGTACTTCTGTTTTACAGAAGATATTTTTCTTGTTTTTAACAAGATTGGGAAAATATTTTTCATACAGAGCTTATTCTATAATTTGGTGATTTTTAATCACCATTGGATTTTTAATCCAATGGTGCTCTATTTTACAGAGCGTAGTCTTTCTTGTTTAGAAAGATTGGGAAAAATATTTTTCCCTACAGAGCTTATTCTGTAGCATGGTGATTTTTTTTAATCACCATTGGATTTTTAATGCAACGGTGCTCTATTTTACAGAAAGTAATTTTTCTCGTTCAGGAAGATTTGAGAAATATTCCCTCAACAGAATTTAATTTTGTGTTTTGATGATTTATCATCTCCGTTGGATCTTTGATCCAACAGCAGAGAACCTTTTAGTTCTGGTGCCGGCGCCCTCATGATCCAACGGCAGAGAACTTTTTAGTTTTGGCGCCGGTGCCCTCGTGCGGGGCACGTGAGGCGCTACCTCAGAGATTTTAACTCTCGGCGCTGGCGCCCTCATGCAAGGCACGTGAGGCACTGCGTTAGAGTTTTTAGCTCTCGGCGCTGGCGCCCTTGTGCAAGGCACGTGAGGCGCTGCCTCTTTTCAAATTTTGAACAGAGCCTTACTCTTCTATTATTGGGGGGAAACAAATGCCACTCTACCATTGTGCTCACGTGGCTCACACATGGGTGCAGCGGTGGTAACTTCTCCGCCGATGGATCTTTTTGGAAGTTGGATCGGCTTCCCCTGCCTATAAGTAGGGCCTTTGGTCCTTGAGATGTTTGTTGTTCATTTTCTTCTCTTCTTTGTTCTTCTGAGAATTTAATTCTTTTTTTCAGATCTTAGATCTCTGCCCAAGGAAACTCTTTTAGAGTTAAAACTTTGTCCAAAAATTTGGTAAGGATTATGCTCGAACCCATTAAACAGAGTTTTGCTCTTCTTAGATCTTAGATCTTAAAGATGTTTTTTAGGGTTTCTTAACCCGTTAAATGAAAACAGAGATTTTCTCTTCTTAGATCATAGATCAAAAAAAAATCTTTTTTAGGGTTTCTTAACCCTTTAATGAAGAACTCTTAGAGTTTCTAGGATTTATACTTCAGATCTTTAAAGATCTTGGGGTTTTACCTTGTATCATTGCTTTTACAGAGCACGACTCTTTAGAAATTTTTAGGGAATTTTTAGTCCTCTATTAATTACATTTGACAGATATGATTTCTGTCTGCAGAGCACTGCTCTCGAGGGAGTTCAACTCCTTGGCCCAATGAGTTTCTTATTAAATGAGAATCCTTTTTGGATTCCCTCCTTAATGAGTGACTATCTCATCAATGATGAGCCGTCACTTTGATTTTGTGGGTCCCCTTGGTCTCTTTCTCCTGCATTGCAGTGTGGTATAATTTTAAAGTATCAAGTGTCAGAATTCGGATTATAGCGTTGACAACTAACCCTCGCCTTTTTTGTGCAGGTACCATGGATTTCGATTTTTCCTTTCCTTTTGTTCGTTCAGAGAGCTCCTTCGCTGACGCGCCCGTGGATCGAGAAGTCTTCACGCTCACTGAAGATCACGATCCAGAGCAGAAATCTCTTCATCTATGGGGGTCGTGGTACAATCAAATTATCCGGGGACGGCATAGTTTTTCTTGTGCAGTACCCTCAGAGCCCATTTCAGTGATTCACTATGCCGACTCGCCTCAGATGAATTACGTCGTAGAGGAGGTCAACTGGACCTCAGAGGGTTGCCTTCAGCCTTCTATGGCCTCAATACATGTATAGCCGCCGATGGCTTTGGATATTTCGTGGCGGCGCATATGTTAAGGCGAGTCGTGCCCTTGGGGACAAGTGTACATGATTGGCTTGATTCCTCGCCATTAGGCCGGATATAGTGGACTCGATACATCTTGTCGACCAAGAAATCACTGCTGCTGAAACTCGGGTTGTACCCCGCAATTTATGCGTCTCTTTTCTAGTATTCCACGATCCCTGTATGGTGGGTCAAAGCTTTCTTGGAACAATGGAACATCCCGACTCACACCTTTCCTTTATCAGACTGGGAAGGTTTAATCTCCTTAAAGGAGTTCGCAGAGATCTCCGGCTTACCCGTCAGAGGGGAACATTACGAGAAGATACCTCCCCCTGATGAGTACATCTTCACCACCAAATCAGTGGTGATGGGCCTTACCCCGGAGAATGCCATTCAACATCGATTCCCGAGCCTGATCAAGGTGTTAAACATTTACGAGAGTCTATTTCTAGAGTCTGGAGGGCATGGAGTTAGCTTCACAGACTTATCGCTTGCTTTCTTCATCCAGAAGTCTTGTCGAAACAAACCGCGAAATTCGCTAAGCTTGACGACACGTTCAGTTTTGGTTTGAATAACCAGCCGACGGCGGAAGCAGATTTAAGAAGCTTCTTCATTCCAAATACCCCGGTCATCCCTTTTGAAAAACTCGCTGCTTCAGACGCGATGAAGAGATGTTCTTCCTGGGGTTTATTGGCTTGTGGTTGAACTGGTCCGTGCTTCTGATGCATCCTCGCTATATGAGGCTGCCAGTCTTTTACCCAGCCTACCGCATGGTTGTGGGGATGCGTGTGGCCGTTGGGATTGCGGGGCTGACTTATTTATACCACGGCCTGAGTCTACTCAACCTGGAGTAAAACCTGTACATCTTCCGTTGCACTACTTGACGTCCTGGGTCGAGATGCACGTTCTTGGTGCTTTCGGAGTCCATAAACAGCCCCGTTTCTACGACAGTTATAACTTTCCCCGGGTCATGTTCCTAGTTGATGCTTCTGCATTAGATCCGTCGCAGTGAGAGGCTTGACGTCTGGTCCTTCGCCCGCGTATGGTCGGGGATGGTATGACTTTTATCGACAGAGTCTTAACTATCAGCAAGTAATCTACCAAGGCAGTGCAACCGCTGCGTGATACTTTCAAAGACATGGCTCCTACGTTGAAGGTTCGAGAGATCCTGCTCTTATATTCGATCAGGCCAGGCTTTCTAGTGTTCAGGCAAGGCGCCTCGGCATTGTTCATGAGGTATAACCCGCACCGTTTTGCTCAACAGTCGGGTAATGATCAGGGTGTCCCGCTCGAGGCTTTCTTAGCTGGTCCGGTTGCTACGGAAGAGGGTATCCGCAGCGCGCTGCACCACTTTATGCGGCTAAACACGGGGTCTAGCTTTCTCATCAGCAAGCCAAGCTACGTGCTAAAAGCTTCGAATGCCTACGTGGCGTGGTATCAGCATGCGACATGTGCTGTTATTAAGGAAGAGAGGCGGCTATTGCTTGATCATAAGGATGCTGTCCCAGCTGGTAATCCAACAGTTCCTTTGAAGCGACGGACCACCGTTCGTCCTACCTTAAGAGAAGCTGCTGCGGTTGTGGTCCCGCACGCCTTCCCTAAGAAGCCTCCACCCCGTGTTCCTATAGAAACGGTAGCTGTAGCGTCCCCGGAGTCTGGCATTGGTGTGGAAATCGGGACCCGCCGCCCAAAAATGCCCGTTAAGCGCAAACTCTTGTCATCGGCCGCTGGTGCTCGCTCGCAAAAGAAGAAGAAGTCGTCATTTTCTGCCGACGACCTATTTGGCCAGGAGCCACATGCTCCCTGCAGTGAGGTCTTGTGCGAATACGGTACCAACGAGGGTTTGTTCGAAACGCCTATGACCGACACTGATCTACAGGCTGCCCTCGCAGCTTCCGAGCGACTGGCTCATGAGGAAGCGGTGTTGATCACCATCACGAAATCAGGTATACTTCAGTTGTATTCTTCCACGTCTATCCCTTTTCTCTTTATTATGTTTGTATTGGCGCTTTCTTCTTCAACATGTATTTCTGCCAAAGAGGCTCTCGCGGCTTCCCTCAGGATGTTCGAGGAGGAAGAAAGGCTCTGCGCTTCTTTGGGTCTTGGTATGAATCGCTTCATTACACCTTTATTCTTTTTATTCATACTCTGACCCTCTTCTTTATTTTATTGCAGGGACTACCTTAACTCAGGTTATTCCAAGTGCAGTGTCGATCCCGCGCAACGATGCAGCAAAACTTCCAGAGCCAGCTATTGTGGCCCCAACTCTGCCAACATCACCGCAGGAGGGTTTGCTAAAGCAGCCGATGATGGACGCCGTAACGGCTCTAGAGGAAGAGCTTGGTTCAGATGACGACATCCCCTTATCAGAGGTCTTAAGGAGATCATTTCTCACTGCTCAGACCGAAAGGAAGCGTAGGAAGATGCGGTGAGGGAATGCGATGCCAGTTTGGCCATAGGTGCAGGCTCAAGCAGCATTCCTCTTGTTGATACTCCATCGGCGGATGTTCCCTCTGCCTTGTCTACCGCCCGTAGAAAGGTTGTACGCGAGGCTCGGGAAGAAACTGAAAAGCTGCTCCAAGGTAACGTAACGCCGAGTCTTTTACTAGAACTTGATTTTCGAATTTTGACATATGCATTTTCTGCAGGGCCCAGTCCTGGCGATGGGATGACAGGTGAAACTCTGGCGGTTACAGTTCCCGAAGTTGCAACCCTTTCTCTAGAATCTGGGACTGTCCAGACCGTTGCCCTTTCTCTCTGTGGCTCCTTGGTATCGGCGGGCATTGCAAGCATCACGACGGCGCTCGTTGAGTCAGGGGATGAAGCTATTGGCACGGAATCTACTCCTCCGATAGAGAGCGAAGAAGTTGCTACACCCAGTGACGCCTTCGTCATGGTTTCGGTCCATGATTTATCAGGTAGTCGCTGGGTCGCTATTTTCAAGTTTTTCAATCATGTTCAGCCCTTCTAATGATATTTTATTAGTCTTAAGTATAGGTGCGTTGAACCCTGAGGCTGTGCCGTCGGTCGCCGCTCTGACTGTCGATGTCCCCTCGCTTTCTTCTATGCCCTCTTAAATATTGGAAGGTATGGGTTTGCGACTTATCTGTTTTACTATGGGTATCATCCTCCATATATTGACAGTATATTGTCGCAACTCTGCAGGAGTCCTTTTCGACCATCTATAACAGGTGTTGAACCCGCATTTCTCGTTCTAGTCGGAAGTCATTCTACCTCCTGGTATTGGTTAGTATATTCTTCAACTGACGTCTCTCCCTTTCTTTTAGACATGTTTTTGCTAATTCTTCTTCATATTGGATATAGCGTTACGGGTCAAGGGAGGGGTGAAAGAACAATCGTGCCTCCGACGCTCCCCGTCCTGCCGCCTGTCATTGCCGGTATAATAAACTTCATCGATCATATGTTTCCTTCATTTCCTGAGTCGGCATTTGACCGTAATTCATTTTGCAGAAATTGCACTGCCTCCCGTTCACTTTGAGTCCCGTATTTCGTTGCCCGCAAGGCCCTTTGCCAAACGCATATCTTCCAGGGGCGCCGCAAATAGCCGTCGAATGTTGAGCGAATTCGTCGAAGATCTTGACGCTGAGGCCCTTACATTAACTGCAGATTTTGCTGTCGAAGTTAACCCAATGCTAGCGACATGTTCCGTCGAAATTATTGCAATATTTAACATAACAATTTCCTCACTTTTCTAATCATCTAAGAATGTTTGATATCAATATAACACATATTACAAGTTCATATGGAAAATATCAATTACCATGTGTTATAAATTATAATCAACACTTTTGAAGGAAATTGTATGTTTAATATTTCACGCATAATATTGTATATCGTTAACATTCTTCATTGAGATCTTGTGCAGAAATTAGCCCAGGTCGGATATCGGAATCGTAAATTCACCGATAAAAATACAGGAAATCAAAGAGTTAAATTCTGGCAGAGACTCAGTAGAGAGAAGAATATTCCAGATATCATATATAAACTCAGAAACCAACACCAGAAGACCACAGAAACTAAAGCTATGATCTCATAAATCGGTCGCGGAACCGCAGCCGAGTTAGCCCGAGTCGCCGCGGATCCGCGGCCGAGTTAGGGCGTCGGCAATCAGAAATTCTCCAGAAACTTCTTCTCAACTTCCTAGCTTGCTGAGAATGCTTCGTTGTAACAATCTTATTCTGGAAACTTCTCTACAACAACCTACCTTGTTGATCAAGTTTCATAACTATCTACCTTATTCTAGAAGTCTCTCTATAACAACCTATCTTATGAGGGAAGCTTGATTAGGGGCTATAAAAAGGGACCTAAGCCTACATTAAAAAGGTTGTTGAGTGGTTGATTAGTTGTTGATCCAAACAAAACCATGATCCAATTCCAAATCAAGATCCAAGATCAAGAATCGTGAGAAATTCATCGAGCGAGACCATTCAAGATCCTTTACGCAAAGCCGATCGTCATCAACGAGCACGTAATCCTCGATAGATCCAAGACACATGGTGATCGAGCAAAGCAAAGATCGACGGAGAAATTACCTCTTCAAGAGAGTGATCGAGAGCAAATTTTCTTGTAATCTCGGATTGAAGAAGTAGTAATTCGAAGTTGAATAATAAAGTTGATCATTACCTTTAATCTTGCTTTCTTTAAATTTTCGCATTATGAAATCTCTATTTTGATTCTTCTATTTTCATAATGTGTGGGTAAGTCTCCACTTGTTAAGGATTCAAAAGAATTTGGTAGATCTTATGGTGAAAGAATTCTTTATTCATCTTAAGTTTTATAAAGATTATAAACTTTATCAAAAAGAATCATTAATGTCCAAATTGTGAGTGAGATCAATTTAATGAGAATTGCATCACAATTTGGGGATTAGATTGATGATTCTTCTTGTTAAAGGCTAGATATGAATGACAATTAATGAAAAGACAAGGGGCAATGAAGGAGAAACCCTAGTTTCTTCAAAGGATCCCTAATTCTCATTAATAGGCATTGATCTAGTAGTAATTCTACCAATAGATAAGATGAATCATCTTGAATCATCATCTATGGCTACAAATTCCGTTCAAATCCAACAAGCCTTCTTCAATTTTCTTGATAACTAAATCTTGAGCACTATCTTGAATTCTTTTTCTTGAAAACTATTTCCTAAACTTCTTGAAACTATTACTTCAATCAAATCTTAAAACAATTTGTTGATTTTTCTTTCGACTCAACTAAATCAAGAATTTACGAGTTCCACGAATCCCAGAGGATGACCCGTACTCACTAACGCTCGCTACACGCGATACCGTTATTGATTGCGGTTATTATACGACTAAAACATTTCATCACTTCTTTACATCTTTTCTTCAAAATCAAAGAGGTGAGAATATGAAGATAAATCAAATGGCGCCGTTGCCGGGGATGAGTGCGTAATTTGTTCGTTCTTACTATTTGAGTTGAAATATTATTATTCCATCAAAATTTTAAATCAAAATCGCATCGTATGCTTAACGATTAGTGTTTGAATTTTTGCGAGGGAATCTGGTATTACTGTAGCAGAGAGATCAAGATTCAGAGACGTTCTAAAGATTCTAGAGGAGCAAAGAAAGCTACAGTTTATAACATCACCTAACTCTTCCAATCCACCGCGGTTCCGCGGCGGATTCCTGGTTTTTGCGACGGATCCGCCGTTGAGTTGGTGATTCACTGCTTCAAATTTCTCTGGTATATTCTCTATCTCCTTCTCTCTCCTCTGATCTTGTCCAATAACACTTTTCTGCAGGATTCTTTGCAAAATTCGCCGCTTAAAAAAAATCTTGTTGTGTGTTTTGATATTGGTTGTTTTGTATATTTTAATACGGAAATTAAGGGGCAAAGACCAAATTCAGATTAGGTGGGGATTTCATTACCCTTCTTAAGCCCCAAAAATCAAAAAACTAGTATCTGCATCACCTTTCATTAATTAAAAAATATCTAGACAAGACTCTAAGGACCGTCGCACTCAATTAGGACAGAGGAAGGTCGTGTGTAATCTATTGCTTATCCGCATATCTTGTGTGGTGTTTAGGCAAGTGTGTCTAAGGAAAGTGGTTACTTAATTAGGCCCGCTATTTACATAGCGGATAGCTGGCACTTACCTGACCACAGGAGGGATAAAGATGTAATAGAGAATTTATCTTACGATTTGTCTTCTGGAAGTCCCGGAGCGGTCTAATGACTTGACCTAGGTGACCTTAGATCTAGGGTTGATTGTGCATTTTAGTTGTGATTTTTCTAAATCCTTCTTTTTCAAAACAAACCAATAACAAATCAAACCTTTCTTTTAATTATCGCATACGCTGCCACTTGCGCTAAACTCGCTTAATGCATGCTCGGCTAGACACGGGATTCTAGTGCCCGTCTTGTCCGCGTTTCTTCTATCGACTCCGAAGTCGGTAATTCTACATTTTCTTTTACCCCACCACCCACCACATCGGCCGAGATGGACGATTATTCATCAAATTTTTATGATATCACGTTGCCGCCACCCGCAGGTGGGCAGAATCCACCGCGCATTTCTCTCCAAAAGAGATGCTACCCTATTCGGGGTCCTCTTTCTACTTGTCTTTCCATTCCACCAGCCAATGGGGATAATTTCGAAATCAAACCACAATTTATCAAACTGTTGCCCAAATTTCACGGGCTTGAGTCCGAAGACGCATACATTTTTATAAACAAATTTGAAAATGTATGTACAATGTTTGGCACTTCACAACCTCTATGGACGCTATGCGTTTACGTCTTCTCCCGTTCATTTTGTGCGATTTAGCCGAAAAATGGATTTATAACACAACCGCACACTCTATTGCCAAATGGGATGAATATGTTGCAGCATTCTTTAAGAAATTTTATCCTAATCATAAGATCGCCCGTGTTCGGAGCGAAATGAACCAGTTTACCCAACTTCCTAATGAACCATTTTGGAAATGCTTTGAATGGTTCAAGGATCTTCTTTTATAATGCCCTCATTAAGGAATCAATAGACGGGATCTGTGTCGAATTATCTATAAGGGTATTGAACCCGCGACAAAACAGATGCTTGAAACCATATGTCAATGTCAATTCCTGTCTAAAGACGATGGTGAAGCTTGGAAATACCTGGAAGATCTTGCCCAAAACACTTTGCAATGGAAAAGCGTTAGACCACCATCGTCTAAGGAAGGTATCCATCAGCTCGATGTTTCCATCGCCATGAAGGCCTAAATGGCCGCGATAAAAAGGAAACTCGATGCTATAGAAAACAAAGTCTTTTCAGCCTCCCTAAACAAGGTGACGCTCCCTAAAACCATGTGTGGATTCTGTTCTGATCCATCACATCTGACGGAAGAATGTCCTTTGAATTCTCCGTTTCAAGGTCAAGAACACACTAATGCTGCTTTCAGCAATGACCTAGAAACGATCTTTATTCTTCCACATATAGTCAAGGTTGGAGGAATCACCCTAATTTTGCTTGGAACCAACAACAAACTCAAAATACGGTTCCAAACCAAAATAACTATCAATGGGCTCCTCCACAGCAACAGCAACCAACACAGAGTCAACACCCCTTTCAACCACAAAATTTTCAAAATTCGGCCAATAATTCCGCACCGTATAATAATTCTTTCCAAATGGCCGGTATCGAAAACTCATCTGCACTCGATCTATTTTTTAAATTTTCCATGCATACATCGGCTGATTTAAAGGCTTCTATCCAAACATTAATGCAGAACTCCGCCTCCCACGGTGAGAGTATAAAAGCGATAGAAGCATAAATTGCACAGTTAAATTCCGCGATGAGTGCTAGAGAGAAAGGGAAACTTCCAGCTCAACCCCTACCGAATCCTGACTACTCGCATCATTATGTGAGTGCTATTACTACGTTGAGATATGGAAGAGTGCTGAATAACCAAGTCGGTGAACAGGTTGATAATGATGAATCAATGAATGACACCCCAGCTTCCACTTCCACTTCCACTTCTGACCCTAGTTCATCTTCTTCCGAGCCTATTCTCCGTTTTCCCTTAAGCTCGAACTCGAACCCTCAACCCACTCCTTCTAGTCAACATAAGACGATCCCCACTCCAATTCTGGGATATGTTCCATCTACACGACCTTCTCCAATGTTGGACCCAGCACTTTTTGCTAAAGCTCTTTGTCCAAATCGGTTAAGGGGAAACAAACCAAGTCCACAAATGGAGAAGATTATGGAAATGTTTAAACAGGTTAACATAAATATCTCTCTCCTAGATACTATCCAACAAGTTCCGGCTTATAAGAAAATACTTAAGGACTTATGCACTAGAAAGAGAACGACTCAAGTGCCGGAAAAAAAATTCATGACGAGTGATGTTAGCACAGCTTTTACCCATTAGTTACCAAAGAAATGTAAGGACCCTGGCTGTCCTACAATCTCTATTTCTATTAGAGGTAAAAATATTAACTGTGCTCTACTCGACCGTGGCGCAAGTGTTAACCTGCTTCCATACTCTGTCTACGAGCAGTTAGGTATTGGAGAGTTGAAACCTGCCCACTGCATTCTCTAAATGGCAGATCGATCTATCACTAAGCTTAGGGGTGAACTTGAGGATGTGTTGATAAAAGTCGGGGAATTTATTATTTTAGATACACAACCTGTAGCGAACCCACGGAACCAAATTCCGGTGATTTTAGGTCGACCCTTCTTAGCTACTTCCAATGCTGTCATTAATTGTCAAAACGGCTCTATGAACCTATCCTTCGGGAAGATGACAATTGAGCTTAACAATTACAAGGTTCGAAGTCAACCATCTAAACCTTCTGCTCATATTCTTGATGTATGTTCTGTCCACGAGATAGCTCCCGAAAGCTGCAAGGTTAAGGAACTTTGATTTGATGATCTCGACAACATTAGTACATCATTGTTTGATCTTGCACAGTATCATAGTGAGGACACTTTTGACGAGTCCACCCCCGAGTTTGAACCTTTTGACTCATCACAAAAGTCAGTAGCACTTTCCGAGTCAATATCCTACACAGGTTATGAACTTCTTCGAGAATCCGATCATTCCCTTACCCCACCTTCTATTGTCTCTCCGCCGACATTAGATCTCAAACTATTACCTTCTCATCTTAATATGCATATTTAGGTGAGAATGAGTCTTTGCCCGTGATCATATCCACTTCTTTAGTTTTAGAGCAAGAGGATGCTCTTTTGATGGTCTTGAGATCTAATAGGCAATCATTTAGTTGGATAATGGCAGACATCAAAGGGATTAGTCCCTTGATTGTAGAACATCATATACATTTGATGGATGAAGTCAAACCAACCAGAGACCCACAAAGATGGTTGAATCCCGTCATGAAGGAGGCAATAAAGAAAGAAATTGTCAAGTGCCTTGATAGTGGTATAATTTACCCAATCTCTGATAGCCAATGGGTAAGTCCTATTCATGTAGTCCCTAAGAAATCTGGCATCATGGTCATAACTAATGAGGCTAATGAGTTGATCCAGACACGCACCCAAATTGGGTGGCGTGTATGTATTGATTATAGAAAACTCAACGCCGCAACGAGGATAGATCACTTCCCTCTACCTTTCATTGACCAGATGTTGGAACGATTAGCTGGACATGAATATTATTGTTTCATGAATGGATACTCTGGCTATAACCAGGTCCCTATTGCCGAGAAGGATCAAGATAAAACAACATTTACTTGTCATTTGCTTATAGACGCATGCCCTTTGCGTTATGCAATGCTCCCGCTATATTTCAGCGGTGTATGATGGGGATATTCTCAGACATGGTCGAGAATTTTCTGGAGATTTTCATAGACGATTTCTCTATATTCGGGGACTCATTTGAGGATCGCCTATATCATCTTGACCCAGTTCTTACCCGCTGTAAGGATAAGAATTTAACTTTGAATTGGGAAAAATACCATTTCATGGTCCAAGAAGGTATCATGCTTGGACATGTCATTTCACGAAAAGGCATTGAGGTAGAGAGAGCTAAAATAGATGTCATCCATAACCTTCCTCATCCAAAATGCGTTAAAAATATACGATCTTTCCTTGGTTATGCAGTATTTTATAGGAGATTCATTAAGGATTTTAGCAAAATTGCTAGACCCTTAACTCTTCTTTTGGCCAAGGATACTACATTTCACTTTGACTCGGAATGTGAGGCTGCTTTTGAATCACTTAAAAGATCTCTCACTACAGCCTCCGTTCTATCATCTCCTGATTGGAACCACCCGTTTGAGTTTATATGTGATGCATCAGATTTTGTTGTTAGTGCAGTCTCAGGACAGCACATTGATAAGATGCCACATGCAATTTATTATGCAAGTAGGACCTTGAATGATGCCTAAATTAATTATACAACCACCGAGAAAGAACTCTTGGCAGTTGTATTTGCATTAGAAAAATTCAGGCCTTACTTGATTGGCTCACCGATTGTGGTTTACACCGATCACTCCGCCCTGAAACATCTTTTGTCTAAGAAGGATGCTAAGGCTAGGTTAATACATTGGATCCTATTATTACAAGAATTTGATCTTATCATACGAGATAAGAAAGGATGTGAAAATGTAGTGGCCGGCCATCTTTCACGCATCTCTTCTTCACCTACTGTGACCTTGCCAATAAACAACTCTTTTCCTGACAAACAGCTCTTGACCGTATCCTACGAACCTTGGTTCGTAGATATTGTGAATTATCTATCAATAAGACTTATCCCTAGCGAATGGTCTAAATAAGACAATCATCGATTTCTATCCCGAGTAAAGCATTTTTACTGGGATGAACCTTATTTGTTTAAGTATTGTCCTGACCAAATCATTCGCAGATGTGTCCCTAATGATGAATTCAAGAGTGTTTTGTCTTTTTGTCATGATCAGGCATGCGGTAGTCACTTTAGTCCATATAAGACGGTGGAGAAAGTTTTACAATATGGTTTTTACTGGCCTACATTTTTCAAAGATGCATTTGAACATTGCAAAACTTGTCCACGGTGTCAACACACGGGTAAGATTTCTCGGAGAAATGAGATGCCACTCCAACCTATCTTGATTGTGGAAATTTTCGACGTTTAGGGTATTGATTTTATGGGTCATTTTTCCAACTCTTTTGGGAATTTGTATATCTTGTTAGCGGCTGATTACGTCTCAAAATGGGTGGAAGCAATACCATGTCGGACTAATGACAATAAGGTTGCTATTAAGTTCCTTAAAGAGAATATCTCTTCGCGATTGGACACCCTCGCGCTATAATTAGCGACAATGGGACGCATTTCTGTAATCGGTCTTTCAAGACTTTGAAACAGAAATATTCAATCAACCACAAACTTTCGACGCCCTATCATCCCCAATCGAGCGGGCAAGCTGAGATTTTCAATAGGCAAATCAAATAAATTTTGGAGAAAACGGTTTCTAAAAACCGGAAATATTGGTCAACCAAATTGACGGATTCTCTTTGGGCATTCCGTACAGCTTATAAGACCGATCTTGGTATGTCTCCTTACCATCTAGTATTTGGAAAAGCTTGCCACCTTCCTGTCGAGATCGAACATAAAGCAATGTGGGCTATTAAAGAACTTAACTTCAATTTAAATCAAGCCTGCAACTTTCGAAAGTTGCAATTAAATGAGCTAAGCGAACTCCGCGATGAAGCTTACGCTAATGCGGTGATAGTAAAAAATCAGACTAAGGTATTTCACGATAAAAATATTTTGAGAAAAAATTTTACCCCAGGACAACAAGTCCTTCTTTACGATTCCCGTCTCCATCTTCATGCGGGTAAGCTAAGATATCGTTGGAAAGGACCATTTGTTGTGCGGTATGTATACCCGCACGGAGCAATTGAAGTTGAAAATATTAAAAACGGTTCAATTTTCAAAGTGAATGGGTATAGATTAAAACCGTATTTTTCCACTGACCCCACGGAGGAGCTCCTATTTTTACAAGAGCCGGTTTATCATAACTAAATTTCGGCCGCCTCACCTCCATGACTTGATAATATTTTCTCATCTTAAGAATGGAGGTGTGTACTAAAAAAATAAGTTTGGGGGAAGATTTCACTTTCAATTATACATGCTCCCGTTAATAACTTATCCTCCCAAGTCTACAGGTTTTTGAGATTTAAAAGATGACGACAGTGAGGACACTGCTGTAAACAACTTTGGGGGAGGTTTGTGCTTATTTAAGCATTACTTTGCATTACACATTGCATAAGCAAAAAAATTTCAAAAAATTTCTTTTATAATAAAAGATTAGAAAGTGAAAATTTACATTTAAAATGTTGGAAAAATTTAAGAAAACCAAAAAAGTTAGATGTTTTCTTAAACGAAACTAGTAATAACTAGTTATGAGCCGTTGTCCCAAGAGTAAGTAAGATGAAGGAAGTCACTAATCTAAGGATAAAAATAAATTCTGAAAAATAGTTCCTATTCTGGAAGCCAAACATCTGAACATCGATACCCTACTATACACACTTACACACGTCTTAAAATTCGGGATAGTAGAGGATACCTCGAAATACTCTTGTCTAAAAGCCGGAGTACGAAGAAAATAATAAATGAAGTATAAAAGTATAAAATGGTGAAGAAAAATGAACATTGGTTTTGTAATCACCAAGGCAGCATAAAAAATATAGCGAAGGTGCTTCATCACCTAGTGCCTTAGACTGGTTTGGGAGTCACTGCTAAGCCTTAGGTGTTGCAAGACGAGAAAATTACTAATTATGCCTAATAAGAGAGCACATTTAGTAATCGGTCTGTTAGTACCTCAAGAAGTATTAACGGTCGAATGAAGAATGTGTGAGCAATTCCATCTAAAATATTCACCGACTAAAAAGTACTGAGGTAGATGGACAAGAGTATGATAGCTTGAATTGAATTCTCCGAGTGGAGGGATGTCTTTCACATATACGTAGGGGTATATGATTGGTGTTTGGAAGAAAGGTAGGGATGAAGAATAAAGGCGATGTTTTATTGAGAGATGATGTGATTTCTAACATCTTTTCATGACTATTAAGATAGGGCTCATGACAACCGAAAAGCTAGTGTAGTTAAAAACTCTGATTTTCAAGTTCTTTCTTTTATAATTCTTATTTTTATATGTAACTTTCATAGTCTTTCTTTTATTATGGGATTTTGTGGGTGCAATCCGCTGAAAACCCTCAGGAGACAACACTTCTCCTACTAGGGACACATAGAGGTTTAAAGACTTGTTGCACGTGCTTAGTACAATCGTGTTGCCTACGAAAGTGTGCTAGTTAGTTTTTCTTTTTCTTTTCTCCTTCTCCTGAATAAAAGAAATTTGCTCGGGACGATCAAAGTCAAGTTTGGCGGAATTTTTTCAGTCGAAATTATTACAATGTTTAACATAACAATTTCCTCACTTTTCTAATCATCTTAAGATGTTTGATATAAATATAATACATATTACAAGTTCGTCTGGAAAATATCAATTACCATGTGTTATACATTACAATCAACACTTTTGAAGGAAATTGTGTATTTAATATTTCACTCATAATATTGTATATCGTTAACATTCTTCATTGAGATCTTATGCAGAAATTAGCCCAGGGCAGATATCGGAATCAAAAATTCGCCGATAAAAATACAGAAAATCAAAGAGTTAAATTCTGGCAGAGATTCAGTAGAGAGAAGAAGATTCCATATATCATGTATAAACCCAGAAACCAATACCAGAAGACCACAGAAAACTAAAGCTATGATCTTACAAATCGGCCGCGGAACCGCGGCCGAGTCAGCCCGAGTCCCCGCGGATCCACGGCCGAGTTGGGGCGTCGGCGATCGGAAATTCTCCAGAAACTTTTTCTCAACTTCCCACCTTGCTGAGGACGCTTCGTTGTAACAATCTTATTCTGGAAACTTCTCTACAACAATCTAGCTTGTTGATCAAGCTTCATAACTACCTACCTTATTCTAGAAGCCTCTCTATAATAACCTAGGTTATGAGGGAAGCATGATTAGGGGCTATAAAAGGGACCTAAGCCTACATTAAAAAGGTTGTTGAGTGGTTGATTAGTTGTTGATCCAAATAAAACCAAGATCCAATTCCAAATCAAGATCCAAGATCAAGAATCATGAGAAATTCATCGAGCGAGACCATTCAAGATCCTTTACGCAAAACCGATCGTTATCAAAAAGCACGTGATCCTCGATAGATCCAAGACTCACGGTGATCGAGCAAAGCGAAGATCGACGGTGAAGTTACCTCTTCAAGGGAGTGATCAAGAGTAAATTTTCTTGTAATCTCGGATTGAAGAAGTTGTAATTCGAAGTTGAATAATAAAGGTGATCATTACTTTTAATCTTGCTTTCTTTAAATTTTCGCATTATGAAATCTCTATTTGTTGATTCTTCTATTTTCATAATGTGTGAGTAAATCTCCGCTTGTTAAGAATTCGAAGGAATTTGGTAGATCTTATGGTGAGAGAATTCTTTATTCATCTTAAGTCTTATGGAGATTATAAAGTTTAGCAAAAAGAATCATTAATGTCCAAATTGTGAGTGAGATCAATTTATTGAGAATTTCATCACAATTTGGGGATTAGATTGATGATCTTTATTGTTAAAGGCTAGATATGAATGACAATTAATCAAAGGACAAGTGGCAATGAAGGAGAAACCCTAGTTTCTTCAAAGGATCCATGATTCTCATTAATAGGCATTGATCTAGTAGTAATTCTACCAATAGATAAGATGAATCATTTTGAATCATCATCCATGGCTACAAACTCCGTTCGAATCCTACAAGCCTTCTTCGATTTTCTTGATAACTAAATCTTGAGCATTATCTTGAATTCTTTTTCTTGAAAACTATTTCCTAAATTTCTTGAAACTATTACTTCAATCAAATCTTAAAACAATTTGTTGATTTTTCTTTCAACTCAACTAAAGCAAGAATTTACGAGTTCCACGAATTCCAGAGGACGACCCGTACTCACTAACGATCGCTACACGCGACACCGTTATTGATTGCGGTTATTATACGACTAAAACATTTCATCACTTCTTTACTACATCTTTTCTTCAAAATCAAAGAGGTGAGAATATGAAGATAAATCACGACACTTGTGAACTTCCATGATGAAGATCTTGTTGGCTCTTGGATTGATTACTGGAGAAAGAACGAGGCTTGCCTGCATGAGATTGAGCTCCAGCGTCCAGCTCCTGAAGTATTAAATTCGAACTCTCAGCAGACTGCTTGGATCGAGCGTAGTGTTCTTTTCATTCGCCATTTTGATCAAGAGGCGACCTTGAGACGAAAGGAACATGAGGTGGCTTCCAGCGAATCCGTCCGACTGCGCGCCCAGATTGAAGCGAATGCTGTACAGCTAAAAGCTGTTTTTGACAGTCTCTAGAGATGTATTTCGGATGGGTTGACGCAAAGGTGGACGCTTGACTTCACCGAGCGGGTCATGCAAGACTGTGAAGCTTCCACGCTAGAAGCCGATGGGAAGCTTTCGTCCTGTTTATAGCAACGGGATCAAGTGGAAGCAGAGTTGGCCGCGGCGGCTGATCACAAGAAAGGATTGAGAGGAACACGCGAGCGGCTTGCTGATTTGTTGAAGATGCCTCTTTCTCAATAACCGTCTTTGTACCCCCCCCCCTTTTTACTGTAAACTTGCGGTTTATGAATAACATGTATTCATTCTGATTCCTTTGTGAAATGTATCTTATATTCGCTTGAATTCATGAATAAAAGACATACTTCATTTTATATAAGCATGTCCCTTTAGCAAATGCGTCTTGTAGATAGTCTACCATGATCTCCTTACAGGGTGGCGATATCTTAGAAGACAGGTTCAGATCTGCCGCCTAAGACTTTTCAACTTTACGAGACGTGAGAGTCTCATAAAGACTTTTCTCTTCACGAGTCGACAGGATCTCATAGGTGTCTTTTCTCCTTAGGAGTCGTGAGGACTCCTAAGTGCGTTTTCTCTTGAGAGTCGTAAGGATCTCATAAGAGAATTTTTCCCGCTTACAAGTCGAGAGGACTCGTAAGTGGTTGTTTTCCTCCTTGTCGAGATTCGACTTTGGAGAGTGTGGCCCATGAATAGTATGCAATAGTCCATCTTGGACCGACTTGCAGGGCCCCAATGCTTACGAAACAGGTCCTTATCCCTATTGCCTAAGGCTTTTCCCTACAAGACGAGACGAATCGATAAGTTCTCGTAAGGACGCTAATTTTTTTACGAGTCAAGACGAATCGAGAAGTTCTCGCAAGGGTGTCATAACGTCACAGTTAACTCCTGCTAATAAAAATCCATTAGGACCTGTGGTACTAGGGTTTTTTACCCATCGCACCATCGCGTTAGCCGATATATTTCCCAATATGCAATCTTGCTGTTCGGGTAGCCCCGCGACTGTCGTGTCTCTGATCCCTTCGGGGGATGGACAAGACGTCTCCAAGTAATCTTCCTGGTAATATTACCGTCGAAAGAGCAAGCATTAGGAATATTCCATGTCGCTTTTTACTTGAGGTTAGGCTCAGTTTGGGAGCCCCGATGAGTCATGACCACTCCGCGCTGGAGCGGGATGATCTCCGATGGTCTTTCAGGTCTCATTTGAGTTGCCGTCGAGACCCTGAAGCTAGGGATCTTCCTTTGCTTCGTTTGTTGACATCGTGCCTGCAATATTGTGACGAATGTCGAAGTTGTCTCTGGGTTGTCTGTGAACCGTCGAGATTTGGAACTAGGGGACTTTGCCATGGCTTCGTTTGTTGATGTCGCGCCTGTATCCTGCTGGAGGGAAGAAGAACGCTGTTGGTTGATCTCTAGGCTATGGATCCCGCTGTCGAGACTTGGAACTTGGGACTTTGCCATGGTTCCGAGGTAGTCTCTAGGTTTTCTGTGAACCATCGAGATTTGGAACTAGGGGACTTTGTCGTGGCTCCGAGGTAGTCTCTAGGTTGTCTGTGAACCGTCGAGATTTGGAACTAGAGGACTTTGTCGTGGCTCCGTTTTGCAGACGTCGTATCTGCTTCTAGTTGGAACGAGAAGAAGAATGCTGTTGTTGATTTCTAGGCTGTAGATGTAGCCATTGAGATCTGGCTTCCCTTTGACGGAACCTAGTGGGATAATATGGTTCCCTTTTCGTTTGTGCCCATGCATTGTATACAGGGGTCAATGTGATCTCACCTGCAGGGCAGAAATTTCATTTCATTTTTTATTTCTTTCCGCGATACTCTATCATTTCAGCTTTTTATATCGCGAAAGACACGTTTGCCCAATCATTTCGGCTATTTTTTCGCGGTGCCCAATCATTTCGGCTATTTTTCTTTTTCTTTACTCGCTACTTTTTATTGTGAGTTACCCAATCATTTCGGCTATTTTTGTATGCATATATTTTACTTGCTTATTTTTGTTGCAAGTTGCCCTATCATTTCGACTATTTCATATGCATTTCTGGTTCGCTGATTTTTTGCTGTGAGTATGGAACTCAAGACCTGATACCAATCTTAGCATCAGCATCGCTGCGACTAGAATATTTCCAGGAGCGAATAATCATTTGTCGTGAAAGGACTTGGAATTTGATACCGATTTAGGCATCAGCATCGCTACCACTGGGACATTGCCAGGAGAGAATCATTATTTGCCTTTGTCGGTTCAAACAAAGGTAGCTTAGCAAAAAGGGTTAGGATCCTGTCGACTAAGGCTTTTGACATCATGAGTCGTAAGGGTCTCATAAAGATTTTTCTCCCTACGAGTCGTGAGGATCTCGTAGGTGTGTTTTCTCTTTAGGAGTCGTGAGGATTCCTATGTGTATGTTCTCTTATAAGTCGTAAGGATCTTACAGGTGTGTTTTCTCCTTATAAGTCGAGAAGACTTACAAGTGTCGTTCACCATATGAGGACACTCCTCGTCATTGGTGGGACTTGGTGGGGGGACGTTTATTTATGCCCGTGGATTGTATACAAGGATCTATATTGACTGCTTGTAGGGCAACTTGGGGAATGTGATGGCTTAAGAACAGGTTCAGATCCCTGTAGCTTAAGGCTTTTCGAATCCTACGAGCCATGAGGGACTCATAGGGGGAATTCTCCTTACGAGTCGTGGGGATCTCGTAAGTGCAATTTTTTCTTAAGAATCATTGGGATCCCTAAGTGTGTTGCTCCCTTGCGAGTCGTAAGGATCTCACGCAGGTATTTTCTCCTCACAAGGCCGAGAGGACCTTGCAGCTGTCTTTATTTTAACGAAAGTGCGCCCTTTCCGGTTTTCACAAACTCGCCGGTAGTCCTGCTGTTTTTACTCACGGCGCCCTTTCGGGTTTTCATCCATGCCCATTTTGCTTGTGGACGTACCTTTTTTTGGTATGGAAACTCTCGAGAATAGTTTCGCCGCATGTGGCCTATTTGTTCGCCCGGTGGGATTTGAGTCGTAGTCCTCACCGTTGGGACTTGCACTCCACTATCGCCGTGTTTGAGGCAACGTTTTTATTTTAGGGACTTCTCGGTCCGTTGTTAGTGTAAAGACATCTCGGTCTAATATTAGTTTAAGGACATCTTGGTTCAATGTTAGTTTAAGGACATCTCGGTCCATAGCTAGTTTAAGGACATTGCGGTCCGTGGTACTTTTGAGGCGGGGTTTCGCTGAATACTACTTACAGAGTTTGGACTCAGGGAGATAGCGAGCGGACACGGCATCGTCATCCATCATTAACCTAAGTCGTGAATTGTCAAGCATAGTATTTCTTAAGGAACCGGCCATTTATTGGCCGAAAAGGTCTTTTGCCATGCATATCCATGAGCAAGTACCTTGTTAGACCTTGTCTATGATGTACGGGCCCTCATACTTTGGCTCGAAGTTCCCCCGTTTGGAACGGTTGGGGATCATAGATCTTTTTACGACTAACACGAGTTCGCCTTGGCAGAATGTTCCCGTCCTAGTCAGTCTTTCGTATGAGCGCGTCATCCTCGCTTTGTAAGTTTATAGGTTTTGTTGCGCCATAAGATGGGTTTCATCGAGAGCATCAAGTTCCTCGAGCCGAAGATGGGCATTTTCTTCATCCGTCAGCTCGTATCGAACTGCTACTCGTAAAGAGGGTAGCTCTATCTCCAATGGAATTACTGCTTCCATGCCAAATACCAACGTGAATGGCGTTGTATTCGTGGTTGTCTTGAACGTGGTCCGATAAGCCCAGAGAGCTTCATGCAATCTCTCGTGTCAGTCCTTTTTATTTCTGGATACCACTTTCTTTATAATCTTTGTCAAGCTCTTGTTGAAAGCCTCAACTAGACTGTTAGCTCGGGGATTATAAACTGAAGAATATCTCCAATCTATTTTATACTACTGTACGAAGCGGCTGATCTTATGGCTTCTGTAGGCTGACCCGTCATCCGAGATGAGCCGCCGCGAAGTGCCGAACCGGTAGATGACATGCGTCCTGAAGAAATGGAGGATGTTCTCCGTCTTCACTTCCCTTAATGGTATTGCTTCTGATCATTTAGAGAAGCAATCGGTTGTTGCTAATATGAACCGATGTCCCTTGGATGATGTCGGTTCGATGGGCCCGATTATATCGGTTCCCCACATTTCGAATGGCCAGCTAGCCAATGTTGGGTGTAGCGGATTTGGATGCTGATAGCTGAAGTCCCCGTGAATTTAGCACGAGTGACACTGCTTCGCATATTCAAGGCAGTCCTGAATCATCGTGAGCCAATGGTAACCCATTCTTTTGATCTTCAGCTTCATCTTTGGCCCAGCTTGATGGGAACCGCAGAGTCCGTCATGAGTTTCTTGAACGACCCTTCTTGCTTCTTCTGGTCCCAGGCACCTCATCCATAGACAATCGAACGATCTCTTATAAAGAGTATCATTGACGAAGATGAAAGACAGGGCTCGCTTCATGTGCTGATGTCTTGACGACGCGTTTACGGGCGTTCGATGGGATTTGAAGTAGTCTATGAAGACTTCTCTCCAATCCTTCGCCCTTTCTTCATCCTTCAATTGGAAGGCCTCTTGTTCGGTTCCTTCCTCTCCTTTAGACGTCTTCAGAGATATTTCTGCTGGTGCGAGAATCCGGCAACTTTGCACAATGATCTTTACATCATCGAGGTTTTTGTCCGCCAGTTCTTTAGCGAACTTGGCTAACGCATCCGCCTTGCTATTTTCCGCATGCGGTATGCTTTCCAGGTTGTATGAGGGGATTTGCGTCAGCAATTGCTGCACTCTTTCACCATACCCGATCAGTTCTAGCTTACATGTCTGGTAGTCGCCATTTACTTGGCTAACGACCAGTTGGGAGTCTCCATATATGAGGAGGTTTTCGATCCCTATGTTGACAGCAATCTCGAGACCTACTATCAAAACTTCATACTCAGCTTCATTGTTTATTCTTGGCTCCATTAAGAAAAGGGCAAAACGCATAATCCCTCCTTATGGAGTCACGAAGATAAGGCCCACCCTGGCTTTAATCATGGAGGTGTTTTGCTTTCGCTTCTTCAAGGAGGACGCTCTATCGAAGCAGAGTTCACATCGGGTATCATTCCCTTCTTTCTCCCTGTCAATTGCGTCAAACGTGTGTTCGTCCGGCAACTCACAGTTCAAGGGAGAGTCGACAGGTATCGGATGCTCAGCGAGAAAGTCGGCGATGGCCTGGATTATTATTGCCTTGAGGGGTCGATATACTATCGAGAACTCCATCAAGAGGAGGGCCCATTTAGCAAGCCTTCCTGTTAATATGGCTCTCGATATCAAATTGAGAGTTCCACCTTTGATATGAAATGAACCTCATGTGCCAAGGCGTAATGTCGGAGCTTTGTTACCGTAAAGATCAATACTAGGCAATGCTTTTCGATTGGGGAGTAGTTGTTTTCTGCCCCCAGGAGAACTCGACTCAAATAATAGAGTGCTCTCTCTTTCCCCTGGTCATTCTCCTGTGCCTATAACGCGCCTAAAGAACCTTCAAGGGCTGTTGTGTACAGGATGATGGGCTTTCCTTGATCGAAGCGGTCAGTACTGGCGGGTTCTGCGGATATTGCTTGATTTCGTCCAGTACACTTTGGCATTTGTGATCCCAAACGAATGGGTTCCCCTTCTTCATTAGATGGTTGTAGGGATGACATTTGTCGAAGAGGTTGACTTGGAGTTTGACACCTGTTTAGGCATATGTATCGCTACAACTGGGATATTGCCAGGAGCGACTCATCATTTGTCTTGAGAGAAGACTCGGAATTTGATACCTATTTAGGCATCAATATCACTACAACTGGAGTAGTACCAGGAGCGAATCATCATTTGCCCCTGTCGATTTGGACAAAGGTGGCTTAGTGATTCTATCGACTAAAGCTTTTGACTTTATGAGCCGTAAGGGTCTCATAAAGGGTTTTCTCCCTACGAGTCATGAAGATCTCGTAGGCGTATTTCTCCTTAAGAATTGTGGGGATTCCTAAGTGATGTCTTCTCTTGTAAGTCGTAAGGATCTTCCAAGAGTGTTTTTTCCTTATAAGTCCAGAGGACCAACAAATGTTATTCACCATATGGGGACATTTCTCGCCATAGATATGACGGCTTAAAAACAGGTCTAAATCCCTGTAACTTAAGTCTTTTGAATCCTATGAGCCATGAGGGTCTCACAGGGGGATTCTCCTCATGAGTCATGAGGATCTCATAAGCGTATTTATTTTAACGAGATTGTACCCTTCCGGGTTTTCACAAGCTCGCCAGCAGTCCTGCTGTTTTTACTCACGACGCCCTTTCGGGTTTTCATCCATGTCCATCTTGCTTGTGGACGTGCCGGTTTTTTTTTAGCGGGGTATTCCACTATATTATAGGACCTGTTTGCAGGCCCCTTAATATCCTTCCCGTCCTTTGAGAAGAAAGGACCATTCTACATAGAGATTCTTCCGCCAGTGAGAAATATGCCCCCTATGTATATCTTGGGGGTATATCTCGGGGGAAACGAGTATCCACGCCGTCGCTATTTTGGTGACAGGTTGCTTCAGAACCGCTTATTTTTGTTGAGTGTAGGCGACAAAAGCCATCTTGCCTCTCTGCTTTTCGCTCATCTTCATCGAATGATGAAGGGTCTTGACCCATTTGATCCAATCGAGCCATTTTATCCATGAGTTCTTTGAAGGTCGGGAACGCCTTTGAATTTGGGTAAAGTGTGGCTATGAGCACTCTCATGGCTGCAACTTTATCGATGCGTTGCTCGCATTTGACCAGAGATTTTGTCATCGGGTAACATATTGAACCCAAATCTCATTCGGTTTAACCCTTTCGTTGACCAGCACCGTCATGGTAGTATGTTCGTTCTCATTAGCAAATCCCTGACAGAAAAGCATATCCATTTCTTCGAAGCTCTTCACGAAATCATTTAGGAGTTCCGCATACGATTCGAATGTGATGCCCGCCAGACCGCTGACGAACTGTCAGAGGAGTAGTATGTCATTTCCTCCAGTATTTCCGCACATGGATTTAAATCGCGCAATGTTCTGGCAAGGATTCCCAATTCCTTTGTACATGTGGAACGTTGGAAGTGTGTACTCTGGAGGGTACTGTATTTGATCGTACCATGTCGGATACGGTCAACCAGTCTTGATTGATCTATTCATGGCTTCACTGGCGTAGTGAGTTTTGATTCGCTGAGCGATATATGTGTCCAGCTTTTCTTTTATGAATCATTTCCTCCCCAACCGTTGATGAGATTTGCAGAGGATTTGGAATGTCATCCTTATCTTTAAGACCGACTACCGGCGGTTCATTTGTCAGTGGTTCCGATTGAACCATCATTACAGCCATATTCTGAATCAGAAGGGCCATCTGGTTCATTTTAGTGGGCATTTATGCCGCTTCTTCATCTCTATTTTTCAGAGCGTGCTTCAGGAAATAAATATCCGACTCCATCTCTACTCTTTCTCCGGGTGCGTCTTCGGGATTTTCCTTAGGCGATGGATTAGCGTTTGCTGCCGCCTGAGTGAGCATCTCCTGCAGCTTTTCACGTTGCAGTTGAACTTTTGTCAGGGACTGAGCTTGAAGTCGGTGACTAGTAGAAGGTCGAACTTCGTCTTTGGAATTCAACACATAGACTATGTGAACTACTATTCCCACAGGCTTGGGATGTTTGGAGTTTTGGTCTTTGGAGTTTGCTTCGAGCACTTGTGCCTTATTAGGCCTCTCTTTTTTGTGAAAAGCCGCTTTGGTTTTGGGAGGAACCGTTGTATCGAGATTCGTCTGGGGATGAGTCCCCTTGTATTTAAAAGGGGATTTGTCAGAATTTGGCTGGCGTCTAGGGGAAGAGCCGCAGACGACGACCGAGTCCTTCACCTGCTTCCACACCTTATATATAGTTGAGGAAAGTTGTTATAAGGAGCGAACTAGTTTCTGCTCTCGTGGGATCTCTATGGTCTGCTGAGATTTCTTCAATATTGCAATGGGAGAATTTTGTCTGACCCTTTGCAACAGTTTGAAGCTCTTCCCGGTTGGAACAACAACATTCACCACTGCGGTTAAAACACGACCATATAGAGAACTGCCCCCAGCTCATTTTGTATGATGCCGATATCGACGTCGACTGTTTCTTATGGCTGGGATTTGATTAACCTCAGGATTTTGCTGAGCCTGTCCCCTATTTCCTTTGAGATTTTGAATATTCTGCCCCCTGCATCAACTTTGGTCCTTGGCTGGTGCCAGTTGTTTGAGGATTGATTCCGTCGGCAAAACTGCATCTTGGGGAGCCAATCTATGGAAGACAAACTTCTTCTAGGCTTCCTCCCTCGGCGTTGAGGCACCAAGGTGGGAGGTGGAAGTATCAACCTAAATTGAAGCCCGTTGATTTCTTGAATAGCCGGATTGCAGAGCTTTGAGGCTGCAAGTGACCCATACTTGACTCCACCAGATATGACAGAGCCTGAGTTGCTAGGGTAGAAGCAAACGCCATTCTTCATAAAGACGAAATGTCGGCTTCAGTATCCCATCACCCAAGGGCAACTACAAACATATACACCGCGATTATCTGATCACAGGAAAAACACGACACACGAAATGTGGAGTGAAAAGAGGAAGAGATCACACAGGGCGTGCCAGAATCTGTTTACTGCCGAAAACAGAGACGAAACCGCATAGGTCATCTTGCCTGAATTTGGCGGCAGATGCTATTTGGTTTTATCCGTCCACCTCTCCGAAGATGCCAAACTGATTTATGGCACCGTGTATCGAAGGTTTGGATAGATGCGGCCGTTGTAGCAGACCTCGTCAGATTGTCCCTCGTTGTGAGGGGTTTTTGATTGTGGGGACGTTCTTCCCTACAGGTGCAAGCCCCTGCAGTTAATTACGTTAACGCGTAGTGATAACCACTTTCTCCTGCTCCAGAAGGTCACTTCATGTCATGTGTGTTTGTTTTATTTTTAGTTGTCCGTGGATTGTATACAAAGACTAATTTGTGTTGTCGCCCGTAGGGCGTGGATTAGTCCAAATCCGTATTTTCTTAGATTTGGGTTCGGTTTGATTTAAGGATCGTTAACCTTTTTTGAGATTAAGATCGACTTAAATATTTGTTAAGGATACGTTAATCCGATGTTGGACTAAGATCTACATAACAGGGGTTCAGGATCATTTTTGATCCAATGAAAGAGCATTTTGGCTCTATCGTTTAGTTTAAAGACGTTGCGGTCCATAGCTAGTTTAAAGACAATACGGTCCACAGCTAGCTTAAGGACATTACGGTCCATATTGGGATTTGTCCGTCCATTTGAGAGTACACTAAAGAGTTGTTGGTTATCGGGACCCACCACCTCTCTGAAGACACTGAAGAATTACAACGACATTTATCAGAGGTGTGAGGAGATGTACCCTTGAACCGATGTCCGTTAGAAGATCAATAGTCGTGTTTGGGACTAAGACCAATTGGAAAAATTTTGAGCACGTGGGCTCGGTTGATCTGAATTAGTGACTTTTGAACAACTTGGACTCAGCTCACTCAGACTTTGAATAAAGTGTTAAAAACATGTTTAGGCTCGGTCCCTTTTCTGTGCAAACAGTGCTGAGCATTAATATGGGCTCTGACGCTCACCCTTTTTTTTGTTTTTTATGGAGTGTTAAACACTCTTTATGGCGCCCACGTGAGGCGCTTGGTGCTGAGCGCCAACCACTGAGTGATAGGCACTACTTGTTGGGCGGCGCCCACGTGAGGGACACATGGGGCGCTTGGTGCTGGCCGCCAACCACTGAGTGTTAAGCACTCTTTATTAAGTAGCGCCCATGTAAGGGGCACGTGTGGTGCTTGGCGCTGGACACCAACCACTGAGTGCTAAACACTCTTTAAGTAGCGCCCATGTGAGGGGCACATGGGGCGCTTAGCGCTGGGCGCCAACCACTGAGTGTTAAGCACTCTTTTTTAAGCAGCGCCCATATGAGTGGCACGTGAGACGCGAGGCGCTGTTTCTTTCTTTATGCATTTTTCTAAAGAGTTTGATTCTTTGTTCTCTCCTGGATCTTCAATCCCCAAGAACAAATTCATCCCCACGAGAATAAAATTCTCATTTGTGGGAGACTTGTCTCATGGATCTCAGATCCAGGGAAAGAACTATGTTCTTTTATGAGGGTTAAACCCTTAGATATGCAGATGAGATGCTCTGATCTCTATTATCTTTATTTACCTTGAAAAAAGTTTTTCTTCCTTCTTCTCTCTTAAAGCTCTTTTTTTTTTGCTTACTCTTCTTTTTGAACTTGAAGTTTATGGGGGGTCCTCTGTACAAGACTTGAAGTCTTGGGGCCTTTATATAGTGGAGGCAAGTTTGCTGATTTAGTTAAAGAAATCTCTCATTGAGAGATCCTTAATTAATTTGGGGATTTTATCCACCGTTGGATCTTTTGATCTAAGAACTTCTGTTTTACAGAAGATATTTTTCTTGTTTTTAACAAGATTGGGAAACTATTTTCCATACAGAGCTTATTCTGTAATTTAGTGATTTTTAATCACCATTAGATCTTTAATCCAACGGTGTTCTGTTTTACAGAGCGTAGTCTTTCTTGTTTAGAAAGATTGGGGAAAATATTTTTCCCTACAGAGCTTATTCTGTAGTTTGGTGGTTTTTTTAATCACCATTGGATTTTTAATCCAACGATGCTCTGTTTTACAGAGAGTAATTTTTCTCGTTCAGGAAGATTTGAAGAATATTTCCTCAACAGAATTTAATTTTGTGTTTTGATGATTTATCATCTCCGTTGGATCTTTGATCCAACGGCAGAGAACTTTTTAGTTCTGGAACCGGCGTCCTCGTGCGGGGCACATGAGGCACTGCCTCAGAGTTTTTAACTCTCGGCGCTGGCGCCCTCGTGCAAGGAACGTGAGGCACTGCCTCAAAGTTTTTAACTCTCGGTGCTGGCGCCCTCATGCAAGGCACGTGAGGCGCTGTCTCAGAGTTTTTAACTCTCGGCGTTGGCGCTCTCGTGCAAGGTACGTGAGGCGCTGCCTCTTTTCAAATTTTGAACAGAGCCTTGCTTTTCTATTATTGGGGGGAAACAGCGTCATTATAAAAAATAATAATAAAAAAGGGGTTAAAGAACACTGACTTTGCCCAGAAGAAAGGACTATGCTTTGCTGGGGTATCGCCTGTGGGACAGGCATATCAAGAAAATGCTGGAAGGTTTTTCTAGGAGATAGATCTATGATGGAAGCCGCCAATTCCCGCAATTATGAAGGAAAGAAGGGTTCAGATAACGGAGGGACCATTAAAACGAAATGCAGAAGATTACCTTCGATACTTCGGCCACCTTGAAATGGAGGGATGGCAGCCTCAGCAGCCTCCTCCATACCCTCAGGTATATCATTGGGGATATGTTCCGATGTAGCAGCATCCAATTGAGAAAAAACAGCCGCTACTTCAGGCTCCAAGGAGAGGACAACAGCCTCGGCAATCCTTTCTACACCCTCCAGGGCGCCACTAGAGAGATCCATTGGATCTATGGCCGGCGAGGTCACCTCTGCTGAAAGTATAGATACTGAAGGGATGGAAGTCGCCACCGGGAGCTCCAAGACAGGACTAACGGCTTCAGCAATCTCTTCTACACCCTTCGGTGCATCACTAGAGATGTCCATGGGATATGTGGCCAGTGAAGTCGCCTCTGCTGGAGGAATAGACCCTGAAAGAACAGAAGTTACCACCGGAAGCTCCACAGCAAGAGTAGCAGCTTTAATAATCTCCTCTACACCTGCCGGTGCATCATGGGAGATATTTGTAGGGTCTACAGTTATGGCCCGCTCTGGACACAAATCCTCTTTCACTGCCGAAGTTCCCGCAATGTTTTCGTAAAAATGAGAAGACATAAAAGTAATACAGACTATTCGCTAAAAGAAGGACACGAGAAAGACGCATACTAATACGCCAAGGAGCTTGAAGTAGGGCTTTTTCAAGACGTCATTCCTTTATGGCTAATTACGCTCGCCGAGGTTCAAGCACAGATGAATGATTACCTGTCTTTAATGCAAGCTCATCTTCGGAGGCAGCCGTTATGGGCTGTTTGAGGGCTCGTTCTTCTTCCATTAACAAAAACCCATATGTACCCGCCGTAATGATGAATCACGCCATAGAATATAACAGGAGGTAGGGCTTCTTCGGGATGCACACGTTCTCGGTCTCATCTTGTGAGCGCCTCAAAGCCTCAGCCAATTGTGCGGCCTCCTCAGCAGACAAGCTAGGATAGATAAGACCGGCATCCGACTCCTCCATAGCGATCGGTTCGACCTAAATAAACAGCTCGGACTCAAGCAGGGTATCGAGTAAGCCAGCAACCGATTTCTTCCTCCTCTTAGAATTTTTGCTAACACTAGCGGAAGAACGCTTCCTCCCCCTCGGCGCTTTGGCGCGACGTTGACCAACCTCACTTCCGGTATCCCCCTTCTGTGACACCACCACTGGCGACGCTACCACTGGCGCTACATTAGAAGCCTTTGCTTCGGCTCTAGTGCGCACCGGCATACCAATAGTACGAGGGGGCGATTCTATTTCGGCGGCTTTGGAGATAAGTACCGGACCGCTATCCCTCAGTGGGAGGCGAACCACTGACCGCGACCACAACGGAGCGCTAGTGACTTGGGTCGGAGCTGGAACTCTACATTTGAAAAGTACTTGCCTCTCCTCGGTAATGACAGGACCGACTCGATGGTGATACCAACCCTTGAAAGACCCCACAGACCTTGGAAGATAGTCGGACTCAGGGATCATGAAATGGGAGCCGGTGTTCAGCCGCATAAAATGATGGATAACGTCATGAGTAACTTCCGAAGACAAAGTGATCTCAACTAAAAACGCCACGAGAGGGATGCCCTTGTTATAGCCCAATTGCTGGGCGAAGCGGTGTAGATTATAACGCATAATAATAACTATGTCATTCTGATGAAACACCAAATAACCCGGCCTAATCGAGTATAGGTGCATAATCTCTTTAGGCTTTAAAGATGGCGCTCCACCCTTTGACAGATCAAATAGCTGCTGAATGGGCCCCGCGGGAGCAGATAGGACTCGGTCATTAAAAACCATCCCGCCCTCGTTTGAGTATAGGTTAAGCAACACGCGGAGGACCCCTAGCTGAGTCGGATCGGGAGCGGAAGCATCCACCAACCTCATAACCCGTGGGAAGGTATAGGAGTCATAAAAATCTGGCTGTCGATAAGCAGCAAATGCTCCCAATACATCCATCTCGATCCACGACGTGATGTAGTGGAAGGAGAGATTCACAATATCCGTGCCTGGGGTCGAAGTATTAGCCGCACCGCTTAATCCATGATATAGGTGTGACAATCCTGCAACACCAATAGCCAATCGTGCCCCTCCAGCTATGCGATGAGCGGGGTAGAAGACGAAGGCTCTCATAAAGCGTCGATGTGTCGGTATGGTGAATCAACTGAGCCAGAGGCTGATGGAGCCAACGAAGAAGGTCTCTTCGTCCATGTCGGGAGCCGCAATCTCATCGAAGGAAACGGACGACGAGGTCGGAATGTAGAACTGCGGAAAATCTTCCTCTTTGGCCGGCAGTTTGTTCAACCCAAACCCAAAAGGGTCGTCGATGTTCGTGAACTTGGAGCTTTTTTAGATAAAGCATCTCCACGAAGAAAGCAGACAATGAAGGTCTCAAAGGTGACGCCTTGCCCTTCTGACATCACGAACAGTTTCTCAAAAATATCCAGAGCTTTGATTAGACTTGGGCACTTATGACGAATGGCATTTTCAGTCTTCAGGCTGTCAAGCATAGCAGGCATGATCGCGAACACATACTCATCGGGAGGCAGCAACTCTTCATAATGCTCTCCCCTGATCGGCAATTCGGAGATCTCGCGGAACTCTTCCAGTGAAATCGAGACCTCGCGATCCCTTAGCAAGAAGGTGTTGGTAGGAAGATTCCATTGGTTCAGAAAATCTTTAACCCACCAGACGTGAGGGGCCTGGTAATGAAATAGAGATGCGTACACCGCTTGATACAGCCCAACCTTCTATAATCGTGCACGGTGGGCGGAAAGAATGTATTGAGCCCACGGAAGGTAGCCTACTAGGTGGCGGGGGGTAACGCCTACCTTATAAACTTGTCCCCAGGGTTAGGCTTCGCCCTAACATATGCGGCGCCCCAGAATATCTATAGCCGGTAGGGGCTGGTTGGGTATCCCAGTTGTTGACGGCTCAAGCCGGCCTGTAGGATTCCAGTTAGTCGCCTCCACCGCGTAAGCGGTCTATGGGCGTTCCGTCAGCGATATTGGGTGGAGGGGCTCTGTTGGCACCTCACAAGTAAAGCTACAGCGGCCCCGGATGATATGACCGTACCAAACCCCCCATAAGAGTAGACTCGTAGAGTCCCTATCATGTGCCATGATCATTGCCATAGCTTCCTCGTCCGACGGCGATTGCGGAAAATCAGTGTCTGAGCGAGTATAAGGAAAGTAGGGAAGTGAAACCATTGTTCCTGAAATAAGGAAAAGAAAAACCATTAATAAAACATATATGTATATAATAACAGAAGAAAACAACCGGATGTTTGTTCCATGGGACCACTGACTGCAAAACCAACGGACCCCACAAAATCAATATGGCGGCTTACCAATGATGAGGCAAGATAATCATTGCAAGAATCAAAAAGGATTCTCATTAAATGGACATTGGAATTTAAACAACTCTTAACATCCTCAAAGAAAAATGAGGTCTGTCAAAATACCCAACGAATTAAAATTTGCAAAAACTGAAAATATGCCCAAGAACGCCAGGGAATAAATTTCCCAAAGGGCCTCTAGATCTTTCAGAGCTAAGCTCTGTAATGAGGAAACAAATTCCTTTTAAACAATGGAATTAAATTCCAAGGATATTAAAAGATCGGTGACAGGGTAAAACCCTAAGAGGAGGATCAACGATCCCCATTGATTCAAGATCTTAGAATCTATAAAAAAAATGTGTGATTTGGATCTTTAAGAAACCAATCTAAGAAAAGAGCAACGCTCTGTCCTCGGTTTTAAAATCCACGATGAAAAGAACAAAAACGGGGTGGTTCCATTCATGATCCTTACTAAGGAAAAAGTTTTAACAAAGTTTAACTCTGAGATTCTAGTAAGCAGAGAACTAAGTTATGAAGAGGAGAAATAAATTCTTAAGGAAAACAAGTAAGAAAGAAGATGAAAAAACAGTGGCTTCCCAAAGGCAAAAGCCTTGCATTTATAAGACATGATGGGGAGCGGTTCATCTTCCCATTCCCCTAGGCAATCCAACGGCTGTGAGGACAGACAGCGTTCCACTCACGTACAAGCCATGAGAGAGCAACGCTGGGGGGCATTTGTTCCCTTATAAAAAAGGGATGAGGGAAAGTTCCTCACTAAAACAGCCCCACGTGTTTAACACGTTGCATATAGGTACAGCAATTAAAATAATTGCTAGACTAAAACAGCCCAGCGTGTTTAACAAGTGAGTGCCTATATGCAACGCATATAGGCACAGCAATTAAAAAATTGCTAGGCTAAAACAACCCTACGTGTTTAACACGTGAGTGCCTATATACAACGCATATAGGCACATCAATTATAACAATTGCTAGGCTAAAACAGCCCCACGTGTTTAATACGTGAGTGTTTATATGAAACGCATATAGGCACAGCAATTAAAACAATTGCAAGGCCAGAGAGCTCCACGTGTTTAACACGTGAGTCCCTATATGCAACGCATATAGACACTGCAATTAAAATAATTGCTAGGCCAAGGAGTCCCAATTGTTTAACACGTGAGTGCCTATATGCAATACATATAGACACTGCAATTAAAACAATTGCTAGGCTAAAACAGCCCCACGTGTTTAACACGTGAGTGCCTAGATGCAACGCATATAGGCACAGCAATTAAAACAATTACTAGGCTAAAACAGCCCCACGTATTTAACACGTGAGTTCCTATAAGCAACGCATATAGACACAGCAATTAAAACAATTGCCAAGCTAATAAGCCTCACGTTTCAAATACGTGAAGACACTTCCCTATGTAGAATTAAATTCTACTCAATAAGAAACCATTGGATCAAAGATCCAATGATGATAGAATTTAATTCTATTGAACTTTTAAATAGGAAATGGTATTTTCTGTTAAAAATAAAGTTGGCGAATCAAAGATCCCATGAGTTGGAAAAAAAAAATTCATCTCTCTTTAAAACAAAAAAAAATTGTGCTCCATTAAACCAAGCACCCTTGGACTAAAAATCCAACAGTAATTAAAAATCATCAATCTATAGAATAAATTTTGTACAGGAAAATATTTTCCTAATTTTGTTTAAGAAACAAGAAAATATGTTCTGTGAGACAGAACCCTTGGATCAAAGATCCAACAGCGGGTAAACCCCCCCAAATCAATTGAAGTCTCTTAATGAGAGATTTTCTAAAACTAATTAACAAACTTCTCTCCACTATATAAAGAACCCAAGACTTCAAGTTAAAAAAGAGAGAGTAAAAGGAAAAAGGAACATAAGAGAGGATACAAAAAAGGAGAAAAAAGAGAGAAATAGAACTCAATTCTCTAAAAGAAGAAAATTCCCTTCTTAAACAAAAAAATCCTAGGTAAGAAGAAAATACAGAGATTATCCTATCCCTTCTTCGCCTCTTTAAGGGTTTAACCCTTCAAAAAAAGAACTTAGTTCTTTCTCTGGTTAAGGTCTGCAGAAGCAGATCTCCCCACAAGTTGAGAATTTAATTCTCATCGAGGAGATTCTGTTATGCAGATTCAAAATTTAGGGGAAAGAACAAAGTTCAAAGAATTTAATTCTTACAATAGTATATAGGAATTTAATTCCTCTGATAAACTAGGGTTTAACCCTATAAAAGAATTTAATTCTTATAAAACAAGAGACTTGAAATTCTCTAAACTCAAATCCCAGCATCGTTAATGCACATAGAAGGAGAGACTGGTGATTCATTAGTATTCAACACTATAACGAAACCTCACGTGTTTCCCCACGTGAGCACCTCTGATGAACAAAAAGAATGGCTGAGACCGAATCACGTGTTTCACATGCGAGCATTTAAAAAGAACAAGAAGTGCCTCCTAGGATAGTCACGTGTTTTCCACGCGACCCCCAATCAAGTGCTTAGCACTTATATGAAAAAAGGAATAAACCTAAAAACAGCGCTCACATTTTGAAGGCGCTTCACGTGTTCGCATGTGAGCACCACAGGGTCCAAGTGCTTAGCACTTATAAATGAGAGAGAAATAAAATCCAGAGAACATTTCCCATTTCGAGCGCCTCACGTGCTCACACTTGAGTCAAATGCTTAGCACTTATAAAAGAAGAGGGAAGTAAAACCCAAAAAGGAAGTGCCCAACTTTAGGGCACCTCATGTGCTCACACGTGAGTGCCATAAGAATTAAGTGTTTAACACTTATATATATAAATGGGGACTTGAACCCAATGAACAGCGCCAGCTTTGAGGTGCCTCACGTGCCACACGTGAGCGCCCCCGAAATTCAGTGTTTAAACACTGCCTTAGAACCTCGCGTGGGAACACGTGTGTGCTGAACGTATACTAGTGCTTAACACAATAGAAAGTCAACTCTAGACTCAAGTTGGCTAAATCTTCTTGAGATTAAAATATCTTTGATCTCCAATCAATCGAGCCCCCCCCATGCTCATATCTTCGTAAACTGATCCTAGTCCCAAACATGACTAATGATCTTTCGAGAGATATTCACCCTATAGCTTCCCTCAATCTAGATATTGGTTCAAGGGTATATCTTTCCACACCTCTGATACATGTCGTTGTAATTCTTCAACGTCTTCAGAGCGGTGGTGGGTCCCGACAACCAACAACTTTTTGGTGCACTCACAAACCGATGGGCACATCCCAATATGGACCGCAACGTCCTTAAACTATAACGGACCGCAACGTCCTTAAACTAGCTATGGACCGAAATATTCTTAAACTAACAACAAACCGTAACGTCCTTAAACTAAAGCAATAAAGCTCAAATGCTCTCTTATTAGGTCTGAATGATCCCAAAATCCTGTTGAGTAGATCTTAGTCTCAAATTAGACTAACGTATCCTCAACAAACATTAAAGCTGATCTTAATCTCAAACGAGATTAATAATCCTTAAATCAACCCAAACCCAAATCTAAGATATACGGATTTGAAATAATCCACGCCTACGGGAGACAACATAAATTAGTCTCCGTATACAATCTACGGGCAACCAAAAATAAAACAAAACATATACGACACGAAGTGAACTTCTGGAGCAAGAGAAAGTGGTTATCGCTATGCGATAACGTAATTAACTGCAGGGGCTTGCGCCTGCAGGGAAGAGCGTCTCCACAAAAAAAAACCTCGCAAACGAGGAGGAATCCGACGAAGTCTACTACAACGACCTCATCCGTCGAAGTCTACTACAACGACCTCATCCGTCGAAACCTCCGATACACGGTGTCATAAATCAACTTGGTATCTTCGGAGAGATGGACGGATAAATCCAAATAGCATCTGCCCCCAAATTCAGGAAAGACGATCCATCCCGGATCCGTCTCCATTTTCGGCGGTAAACAAAGGCATATGCCGGTAAATCGTTTGTTTTCAAAAGCAATGCCGCACGCAATGTGAATCTCTCCTTTCTGTAGACATCATAAGCAACGATGTCGGTCTCCCACAGCTCATTCAACTCATCGATCAACGATTTCAAATAAATATCTATATCATTACCAGGAGAGTTGCTTTCATGGATCAACAAAGGCATTTGGATGTAAAATTGTTTCATACTCATCCACGATGGAAGCTTATAAACTACTAGTGTAACGGGCCATAAGCTGTGAGAAGCACCTCCTTTAATCGGTTCCAAGCCATCAGTCGATAATCCAAGTCTCACATTACGAGCTTCCGCAGCGAACGTTGGAAATTGAAAGTCAAATCTTTGCCACTCCTCACCATCAGCGAGATGCCGTAAGACTCCATCCTTCCTATGGTTATCTGCGTGCCATGTCATATGTTCGGCTGTTTTAGACAACAGAAATAACCTCTGTAGTCTTTTCTTGATAGATAAAAGCGCAATACCTTCACCAAAATTTTTGGAATCGATTCTTCGTCTCTCAGGGGCCATTTAGGTAAGATACACCTTGTTTCCCTACAAGTTCTGCACTTATTTAAATTCATGGCATCATCTATTGTGAATAACATGCAGTCATTTGGACATACATCGATTTTTTGATAACTGAAACCGATGTCGGCAATAATCTTTTTCATCTCTTGAAAATTAACAGGGAGATTAGAATTCGGGTAAGCCTCCTTTTCTATCTTTAAAAGGTCATCGACTAACTTGTTGCTCCATAAAATTTTGCATTTAAGATGAAACATGTGAACCATCCAACCCAACTTCGTCATTGTCGCACTCTCGTAAAGAGGTTTCTTAGTATCCTCTATATACATAAAAAAAAACTAGCAGATTCAACATCTAGAACCGCATCATCCGAAAGGGTATCATCGTTCATGCCATCATACAACTCGTCCATCATGTCATTTAAATTGGTGGCTGTTGGGGTTCTCATAGAAGGCGGCAACAGACGAAGTGCACCAATTCTATAGTTCATGATCTGTTCATGCAAGTGCCAGATAGTGTAACCTTCACAGAATCTGCTAGCAAGTATATGCATTCGAACCGTTTCTCGACTATCACTTCTGCCGTTACAGCATTTTTTACAGGGACAGGACATCCAACTACCATCCACTCTTGACGAGAATTGCATAAACCCTTCTACACCATTACGGAATTCAGAGCCAAACTTGTTATTTTTTATCCAAGTCTTATCCATTCTTCTCCGATACATAAAACCTAAGATGGTTCACAATTATTTATTATATCATAACAACCATTTTCAAATCATACATGATATTAACAATTTTATACTGTATTGAGAAAGCTAAGAACGTGATGGTTATTGACATATAATAGAATGACAACTGTTCAGTTGATAAAACTGCACATTTATATTACATTTTTCCTACTATTTTCATATTAAGAAAGGACTTTATTATAATATATCATATATATGGGGGTTTATGTGTAAAAACACCATTTTCCATGTGTTAATATATTTTAATTAGCATTTGGTAGAAAAATGTATGCAAATAAATTCATTAACCAAATCCTAGTAGAACAAAGTCTACTAAATATTATTTGAGTTGTTATGCAGATTTTTTCCAAGTGTGCAGAATTTTTCAAAGACTAGAATCAAGCGAATCAAGCAAATCAAGTTGTTGAAAAAGACTTGCCTGATTAAGAATCAAAACTTGAAGACCAAGTCTGGCAGCAACCACGAGAAGATTTCTGAAATACAAAGGTTCCTAGGATCGCCACATGTCACAAGGAGGCATCCCCTGAAGTTTGATAAGCGGAGGAGATTATATGGCCGCGGATCCGCGGCCATAACCACCCTTGAGCCGCGGATCCACGACAAGATAGAGGGATTACTTGCCAAAATTTTGGGCGATGAATCTCAGCTATATTTTACCAAGTTTTCAAGCAAAAGATTGTAGCTTTGGACTATAAAAAGTGTAACAACCCTAATTTCTTATACACTTTTTCCTATACAAAATTTTTCAAATATTTTTTCAAAAATCCACAAAGGGGTATTTTAGCCTGAGCACAAGATTTAGGTAATTATTTTTGTTTTTAATTACAAGCTACAAGAATGAAATAACTCTATTTGTAGTGTACAAGAAATTACTTTAAAATTTAATGTATACTTGGAGTATTTACTCTTGCTGCTATCATTTTAAGTAATTAAATAACACAATAATTACACGAAGGAGCTTGTAGCTCATTGGTAATACCTTGCACTGCTGAACCAAGCCACCAGAGTTCGAATCCCATGCCCCACATTATTTTTAGTTTATTTTTCTTTAAAAAATTCTTGGAAGCCCAACAGTCCACAGGCCATAACTCCCAAATATTGAACTGAACCCAAAAAACGGAGTATGCCAAAATCTTAGTCGGAGAACCCCGCACCCAACCGTCGTCAATACCGGCCGGCCGGCCGGCCGAATCGGCCGGCGCCGCCGGCCGGAGTTGGTCGGATGGCCGGGGTCTCAACAAGAAAAGTGTGGCTTTTGGTATTCTTAAACCCACTCTTAACTCCAATTTAAGTGATCGGTTTTCAATTGATAAATACATCCTATTTAATACAAAATTTTAATGATTTTCTTTAAATTTTTTTTAAAAAAAATTTAATAAACAAAACCCTTCACCTACCCTACCCCTGGCAACCCTATAAATAGACCCCCTACCCCCTACCTTCTCATTCCAAAACCTTAGAATTACTCTCTTGAAATTTCCACAAGAAAAGTGTGTTTTGAAACCGAGTTCACGGCGAAGCGCTGACGGATTCCGGCGACGTTCTTTAAAGCAACCGGCGACGAAACAATACCTCGGCCTTTTCTCTTACTCCTCTATACTCTTTAGAAGAGTTTGAAACCCGTAAGTCCCATTTTTCTCTCTTTTCTACTTCTTAAAATACGGAATTATGAAACCCGACGGAAATCGGAACAAACCGATTTCCGATTCGGTTTTTCTACAAAATCTCACTTGTCACCAATTCTATAATACCCAAACATATTCATGATGACTATTAATCACATAAAAATTAATTTGGACAAAATTTCTCACATGAAATGATAGCTTTCTTGTAATATCGTATTCTTTTCACAATAATACCATAAAGTTTATTTTTCTTCTTCTAATCAATTCCCTCATTCCTAAACATGTTCATCTTGACCACTAAACTTGTAAAAATCAATTTGAATGAGTTTTCATACATGAAATGATAACTTTTACAAATACCGTATTCTTACACTTAAATACCCTCATGTTTAATTTATCATGTTTAACCCCTAAACTTCACAATACCTTAAAATAAGTCACGAGGTAATGACCTACCTCCACACACACGCAAATTCAATCCTAATTAATATCATCAAAATTTAGAATACGAAAATACAAGAATTTACATTAAAATACCATAATCTTCATAAAACCATTCTTAAAGATTTTAGATTTGTTACACTTTTTAGTAAATGGTTCTTACTAGGAAAATACGATAAGTTGTGGACATCGATCGTTTATCTAAACTGACTTTGTGGTATCTAGGCTAGGCAAGTGAGCTTGGGTAACTTTAAAAGGCCCGCCTCACGATTCGTGAGCGGATCCCTCCCTCCTCACTTGTACTTACATGACCACAATTGGCGGTGAAGAGGCGATTTGAGGCTTCTAACGACTTGTCGTTTAGACCTTTAGAAATAGGCTAGTTGGCTTAGGGAACTCTAGAAACTAAAATATGGAAATTTACATCATTTTACAAATAAATACCTTATCTTTATAAAACCGTTTTTCTAAATGAATAGTATTTATTAAATATTTGCAAAGCGCCACTACAACCCACCTTTGGGGAACCCGTTAGGGATAGTACGGTTTATCGTGCACCCGCGGGCTAGTAGTGCGAGATTCAGACCTCCACAAGGAGCATTCGGTCTCGAAAGGTTTAAATTATGACATTTAAGAAAAATGAGATTTTTGGAGAATAAAATATTTATATAAAATTATTCTTGTATAAACATATGTATATTTATCATTTAAACACCTATTTTATTATAAGATAAAGTCTCCACCTTTTCCTAAAAATTACAAGATTAAAAGTTACATTAAAATACCATGAGTTTAAAATAAATCAATATTATAAATTAATACTTTTATTAGGATATATTCACTAGAATAACACAAATAAAATCCACACTCGTTATAACTATAAAGACGAATAATAAATACTTGAGGTGTATTTTGAAAACTATACAAAAGTACTTTTTACATAAAACCCCTCAAGTTCTATAAATTACAATAAGGACCCTAACAATTATAGAACTTCAATTACCTTTCTTTTAATCTGACTCGGGTTAGAGTCTGACTATTTCTGACTTGAATATGATTCAAGTCAATTTATATTCTTTTATATTCCAACTCAATATGAATACATGAATCCCTGAATCCAGTTAACAATCTATTAAATTTGACTGAATCAAACCATGGATATACATCCATTATCCTGTTATTCCATTTACCTGATTATGCAGTTACAACATGTTTACTGATATCATGGTTTTGGTCAGTCACCCAACTTACACAATACAATACAACAATACTGTTAAAACACTACGGGGTTAAGGGGTAGATTGGTACGGAAGGTGTTAAAGGTGGCAGGAGGTGGTCAGATTAAGACACCTAACCTGAATCACATTGCTGTTGTACCGTGGCTTAACGGTTCCTTGTACATTCCGTTTGCCCTGGTCTCTAGCATATAGAGACCCCCCTCGTATACACTGGCATCCTTCTGTACCAAGCTACAAACAACAGCGATAACATAACATTACAACAACAGCTTATACTTTAAAAATGTACCTTCTTATTCGGTCTTCTCTACTTCCCTCTTACCTTTAGGACTTACCGAGCGACCTGTTCGCTGACGACATTCTGTTTCTCTCTTTTTTGAATGTCGTCAGGTGATCTGGACCCGGCAGAAGTTGAGCCAACACAAGAAGACTTGGAGCGATTTGCCGAAGACCCTGCAGTATAATTTCATTGTACACTTTTCTTTTCAGTACTTTCCATTTCCTGTTATGCCACTGTTTAGGCGTCTTTATTTCAGTTGTATTTTCCTTTGCATGTATTGTACAAAGAATGTTAATAAATAAAAGTTGCTGTTCTTTTTATACTCTTGTCTCTTGTGTATTTATTTTATATTGCTTAGTTACGCTTAGCGTATGTACTTCTGAGTACATACGTAGCGGACCTCATCGCGTCCCCTTCGCCGTACACTGGGAAGCGGGGCGTGACAAAAAGGCACCGAGAGCCCCTTGGAAAATTTATCAAGCTGACGAGATCACGAAGTCCCTGACGCTCACGCATCCAGGCTGATCATCAACTGTTCGTCTACCTCCTTAGGAAAGATCGAGAAGCAACTAGTTTTGTAATCATTTTCTACGGAATAAATAAAGTGTAGATTGTTCAAGTTGATTAATAAAGGTAGTTATTTTATTTAATTCTTTTTGCATTTTACATTGTGTTTTCCCTCTCTGTCTTTTCATCTTCTTCTCCCAACATGCGCGAGTAATTCTCCGCTTGTTAGGGTTCGTAGGATTAAGGTAGGCTAATGGATGATGAAAATAACTAAAGCCTTTTTAAGTCCTATAAAGTTTAGGAACTTTATCAAAAGAATCATTAACATCCTAATCGGGCGCGCTAGCAATTCTTTGCTAGTTCCGACCGCGATTAGAGATTAGATTAATGATTGTTTTGGTAAAGGCTAGATATGAACGGAGTTCCGTGTCGAGATAAGGGTTAAGAGTGGGATTCCTTTTCCCTCCAGAAACCCTAATCTACACGCATCACCGTCGTTCTAGTTTTAAATCTATTAATGGATAAAAAGGATAACTTTTAATTAATCGTCCATAACTACTAAATCCTAACGAACCCTACAAGCCCCCTTATTATATTAACTACATCTTTAAAATAATCTAGATCTATATTTTACATTCTTGTTTAACGTAGATGTAGAAACCATTCTATAAAATTCTTTATCCCTCCTCTCTTTCTCAACACATCTAAAGTAAAAGTAAAAGGTTCCACGTTTCCCAGAGGACGACCCGTACTCATCTCGGTCTAGCTACGTGCGACACCGTTATTGATTGTGGTTAAACTACAAATACACTCTCTCGAACCAAATCAAATGGCGCCGTTGCCGGGGATACGTGCGTAATTTTTTATTTTTACTATTTGTGTTGAATTCTTAGACGATTCATATCATTATTAACACAAAACTGCAAATTGCATATTTAACGATTTGTGCGTGAATTTTGCGAGGAAATCTGGAGTCACAGAATTGAGCAAAACAGAAGACAGAGACATTCATCGAGATCCAGAGGAGTACAGGAGGCCAAAGAAAAAATTTCATCACTTGATTCTTCCACCTCGCGGCGGAACCGCGGCACAAAGGTACTTTTTGCAGCGGAATCGCGGCAGGTTAGAAGGGTTAGGGCTACAAAACTCTCTGGTATCTTTCTTAACTCCTTCTCTCTCCCCTCAAATCCAATAAAATCTATCTTCTGCAGGATTCTTTGCAAAATAGCGCCGCTCAAAAAAAAATCTTTTTGCAAAAGTTTTGTGATTGGTTTTGTTTTGCATATTTTAATACGGACTTTAAGGGGCAAAGACCAAATTAAGATTAGGTGGGGATTTCATCACCCTTCCTAAACCCCACAAATCACAAACCGAGCATCTAGATCTACCCTTCATTAATTTAAAAAAATATCTAGACCAGACTCTAAGGACTGTCGCGCTCATTAAGGACAGAGGAAGGTCGTGGGTAATCTATCGTTTATCCGCATTACTTTTGTAGTACCTAGGCAAGTGTGTCAAAGGCTAGTGGTTTTTAATTAGGCCCACTACCGTGGTTCCTTCCCACTTACCTGGCACTTACCTGGCTACAAGGGTAGTACGGAGGCGGTAGAGGATTTATCCTGCGGCTTGTCCTTTGGAAGTCTATGAGCGGTCTAGAGACTCGACCTAGGTGACTTTAGTTCTAGGGTTGCTTGTGCATCGTAGGGTGATTTGTCTTGAGTCCCAATTTTTTCAAAACAAGCCAATTTTAAAATCACACACACGCTGCCACTTGCACTAAACTCGCTTAGTGCATGCTCGGCTGGACACGGGATCCTAGTGCCTGTCTTGTCCGCGTTCCTGCTATCGACGCCGAAGTCGGTACTTCTTCATCTTCTTTTTCCCACCACACACCACGATCGAGATGGACGGCACTCCATCAGATTATAACACCACGCTGCCACCGCCCGTAGATGTGCAGAATCCACCGCGCATCTCTCTCCAAAAGAGATGCTATCCTATCCGTGGTCCTTTTCCTACTTGTCTATCTCTTCCACCACCTAACGGGGATAATTTCGAAATTAAACCCCACTACATTAATCTGCTGCCCAAATTTCACGGGCTTGAGTCGGAAGACGCGTACGTTTTCATCACCAAATTCGAAAACGTATGCGCAATGATGGGTACTTCACAATTGACTTTAGATGCTATGCGCTTATGTCTTCTCCCATTCACACTGTGCGACTTGGCAGAAAAATGGCTTTACAATACTGCCGCACACTCTATCACTAATTGGGATGAATTTGTCATAGCATTTCTTAAGAAGTTTTACCCAAACCATAAAACTGCCCGTGTTAGAAGCGAGATCAACCAGTTCACCCAGCTTCCCAATGAACCATTTTGGAAGTGTTTTGAACGTTTCAAGGATCTGCTTGTCCAATGTCCTCATCATGGAATCAATAGATGGGATTTATGTTGGAGTATATATGAGGGTATTAATCCAGCGACAAAGCAGATGCTTGAAACAATGTGTCAATGCAATTTCATGTCTAAAGATGACGGTGAAGCTTGGAAGTATCTGGAAGACCTCGCTGAACACACTTTGCAGTGGGAAAGCGTAAGATCACCTTCATCTAGGGGAGGTATTCACCAGCTTGATGTTTCTATCGCAGTAAAAGCCGAAATGGCAGCGATACAGAAGAAACTCGACGCTATTGAAAACAAGTTCTCATCATTCTCCCTAAATCAGGTCACGCTTCCTAAGACCATCTGTGGTTGCTGTTCGGATCCTTCACACTTAACGGAAGAATGTCCTATAAATGCATCGTTTCAAGCTAATGCTGCTTTTCAGCAGCGACCTAGAAACGACCCTTATTCTTCCACGTACAATCAAGGATGGAGGAATCATCCTAACTTTGCTTGGAACCAAAACCAACAAAGCAATTATCAAAGACCTTCCCCACAGCAACCACAACCACAGAATCAGCCCCCCTTTCAGTCACAGAATTTCCAAAATCCGGCCAACATTTCTACACCACAAGTGGCCGGTACTGACAACTCACTTGCACAAACTTTGGATATGTTCATGAAACAATCCATGCAAATTTCGGCTGAGATGAGGTCTTCTATTGATACCATAACGAAAAACTCCGCCTCCCATGGTGAGAGTATTAAATCATTAGAAAACCAAATCGCACAGTTAAACGCCGCAATGAGTGCGAGAGAGAAAGGGAAACTCCCATCTCAACCCATACCTAATCCTGACCACTCACAAAGTTATAATGTGAGTGCTGTTACCACGTTGAGATCGGGAAAAGTGCTGAATAACCGAGTGGGTGAGCAATATGATGATAGTGACACCAATGATACCCCAGCTTCTTCTTCTTTCCCTAATTCGTCTAGTCTCCCTCCTTCACCCGAGCCTATTCTCCGTTTTCCCCAAGGCTCGAACCCTTCGCCCATTTCGCCAAATCTATCTAAGTCGATTTCCACTCCAATTTTGGGATCGAATCCGTCTACACAATCTTCTCCAATGTTGGACCAAACCCTTATTGATAAAGCACCTTATCCAAACAGGTTAAGGGGCAACAGACCAAGTCCACAAATGGAAAAGATTGTGGAAATTTTTAAACAAGTTAACATAAACATTCCTCTCCTAGATGCTATTCAACAAGTTCCGTCATATGCAAAAATCCTAAAGGACTTGTGCACTAGGAAGAGAAAAGTTTAAGTACCCAAAAAAGTTTTCCTTGCGAGTAATGTGAGCACTGCTTTTACACAACAACTACCCAAGAAACGAAAGGACCCCAGAAGTCCTACAATTTCAATTTCTATTGGGGATAAAAATATCAATCGTGCTCTACTCGATCTAGGTGCTAGTGTTAACTTGCTTCCGTATTCTGTTTATGAGCAATTAGGGATCGGAGAGTTAAAGCCTGCGCATTGCACTCTTCAAATGGCCGATCGATCTATCACCCAACCTAGGGGTGAGCTAGAGGATGTGTTAATCAAAGTCGGGGAATTCATATTTCCTGTGGACTTTATCGTTATTGATACACAACCCGTGGCAAACCCACGCAATCAAATTCCGGTGATACTCGGTCGACCCTTTTTGGCCACTTCCAACGCAGTAATCAATTGTAGAAACGGCTCTATGACCTTATCCTTTGGAAAGAAGTCAATTGAGCTTAACATTTACAAGTTGGGAAGTAAACCCTCCGAACCCTATGCTCATGTGTATTCTGTCGAATTAATGGATGTCGACAGCAGCGAATTTGATCAAGCTCATGATACTGACTCTTTTCATATGTTATTGTTTGACCCAACCATGTACTCTTCCACCAACTTGTCCGAGTCAACATCTAACACTGATGATGAACTTTTTATAGAGTCTGACGATCACCCCATTTTTTCTGATGACATTATTCTTCGGGGTATCGATGAAAGCTTTGAGGAAATTTTCGCTGATGAACTCGCATTTTTACAAGACACGGGTGTTGAGATGAATCAACTCCAAGATGAAGAAATTGGACCTCCACCCCTTCTTCTGGACAATCATGATAATGCGAGTAATCCATCATTGCTATCACTGTGTCGTCTCTCCAAATTGAGACACAATCCTTTTCCATTACACCTCTTATTACCTCCCCCTTCTTCTTGTCGAAAGGGGATATGTTCTTCCACCAACCTTGGTACTTCATAGATAAAATTTTTGAATGGTTGGTGTTGACCTTCGGTTTTTGCAAAGCTTGGCATTGACCAATAATCTTGACCCCCTCGTATGATTTTAAAAGATTAAAATTGTTTAACTCAAGTTTGGGGGGGTATATTTTGGCTCTTGAAAGAAAATGATTTTTACAAAATTGTGAGCCAAAAATAAGTTTGGGGGAGGATTTTCACTTTCATATATTCTTTCCCCCATTAATAATTTCCTCCCAAGTCTACAGGTTTTTGAGCTTAACAGATGACATCAGTGAGGACACTGATGTAAACAGGTTTGGGGGAGGTTTGTGCTTATTTACGCATCAATTTGCATCATACTTTACATAAGCACAACATTTTCAAAAAATTTTAGGAAATTTTTTTTTTCTTTTATAACAAAAGAGTAGAAAGTGAAAAATTACATCCAAAAGATAGGAATAGTTTAAGAAAACCAAGAAAATTAGAAGTTTTCTTAAACGAACTGGTAATAAGTAGTTATGAGCTGTTGTCCCAAGGGTTAGTAAGATGAAGGAAGTCACTAATCTGAGGATAAAAATAAGTCTGAAAAATAGTTTCTATTCTGAAAGCCAAACATTTGAATGTTGATACCCTACTATATGCACTTACACACGTCTTGAAACTCGGAATAGTAGAGAATACCTTGAAATGCTCTTGTCTAAAAGCCAAAGTATGAAGGAAAGGAAATAAAAAAATGAAGAAAATATAAAAATGGTAAAAAGAAAAAAAAAATGAACACTGGTTTTGTTATCGCCAAGGCAGCAATAAAAAAAATATAGCGAGGGTGCCTCTTCACCTAGTGCCCTAAGGCCAACTGGTTTGGGAGTCACTGCTAAGCCTTAGGTGGTGCAAGACGGGGAAAATATTATCACCGAATCAGCAAGCACTTGAGTAATCGGTCGGTTAGTACCTCAAGAAGTATTAACGGTCGCATGAAAAGGTGTGAGCAAACCTAAGTATTCATCAAATTAAAAAGTACTAAGGTAGATGGACAAGAGTATGATAGCTTGAATTGAATTCTCCGAGTGTAGGGATGTTCATTTCACACACGTAGGGGTATATGATCGATATTTGGATGAAAGGTAAGAATGAAGAATAAAGACGATGTTTTATTGAGGGATGATGTGATTTCTAACATCTTTTCATGACTATTAAGATAGGACTCATAACAACTGAAAAACTAGTATAGTTGGAAACTCTTATTTTCAAAGTCTTTCTTTTATGGTTCTTATCTTTATATGTAAATTTCACCATCTCTCTTTTGTTATTGGATTTTGTGGGTGTAATCCGCTGAAAACCCTCAGGAGACAACACTCCTCCTACTAGGGACACCTAGAGGTTTAACGGCTTGTTGCACGTGCTCAGTGCGATCGTGTTTGCCTACGAAAGTATGCTTAGTTTTCTCCTTTCTTTTTCTCCTTCTCTTGAATAAACTAGTTTGCTCGGGACGATCAAAGATAAGTTTGGGGGTATTTGTTCAGTTGATAAAACTGCACATTTGTATTACATTTTTCCTACCATTTTCATATTAAAAAAGGACTTTATTATAATATATCATACATATGGGGGTTTATGTGTAAAAACACCATTTTCTATGTGTTAATATATTTTAATTAGCATTTGGTAGAAAAATGTATGCAAATAAATTCATTGACCAAATCCTAGTAGAACAAAGTCTACTAAATATTATTTGAGTTGTTATGCTGATTTTTTCCAAGTGTCCAGAATTTTTCAAAGACTAGAATCAAGCAAATCAAGTTGTTGAAAAAGACTTGCCTAATTAAGAATCAAAACTTGAAGACCAAGTCTGGCAGCAACCACAAGAAAATTTCTGAAATACAAAGGTTCCTAGGATCGCCACATGTCACAAGGAGGCATCCCCTGAAGTTTAATAAGCGGAGGAGATTATATGGCCGCGGATCCGCGGCCATAACCACCCTTGGGCCGCGGATCCGCGGCCATAACCACCCTTGGGCCGCGGATCCGCAGCAAGATAGAGGGATTACTTGCCAAAATTTTGGGCGATGAATCTCTGCTATATTTTACCAAGTTTTCAAGCAAAAGATTATGGCTTTGGACTATAAAAAGGCACCGAGAGCCCCTTCGAAAATTTATCAAACCGACGAGATCACGAGGTCCCTGACGCTCACGCGTCCAGGCTGATCATCAACTGTTCGTCTACCTCCTTAGGAAAGATCGAGAAGCAACTAGTTTTGTAATCATTTTCTACGGAATAAAGTGTAGATTGTTCAAGTTGATTAATAAAGGTAGTTATTTTATTTAATTCTTCTTGCTTTTTACATTATGTTTTCCCTCTCTGTCTTTTCATCTTCTTCTCCCAACATGCGCGAGTAATTCTCCGCTTGTTAGGGTTCGTAGGATTAGGGTAGGCTAATGGATGATGAAAATAACTAAACCCTTTTTAAGTCCTATAAAGTTTAGGAACTTTATCAAAAGAATCATTAACATCCTAATCGGACGCGCTAGCAATTCTTTGCTAGTTCCGACCGTGATTAGAGATTAGATTAATGATTGTTTTGGTAAAGGCTAGATATGAACGGAGTTCCGTGTCGAGATAAGGGTTAAGAGTGAGATTCTTTTTCCCTCCAGAAACCCTAATCTACACGCATCACCGTCGTTCTAGTTTTAAATCTATTAATGGATAAAAATGGTAACTTTTAATTAATCGTCCATAACGACTAAATCCTAACGAATCCTACAAACCCCCTTATTATATTAACTACATCTTTAAAATAATCTAGATCTATATTTTATATTCTTGTTTAACGTAGATCTAGAAACTATTCTATAAAATTCTGTATCCCTCCTCTCTTTCTCAACACATCTAAAGTAAAAGTAAAAGGTTCCACGTTTCCCAGAGGACGACCCGTACTCATCTCGGTCTAGCTACGTGCGACACCGTTATTGATTGCGGTTAAACTACAAATACACTCTCTCGAACCAAATCAACAACAGTGTCTCGTAAATACATTTGAGTGATCTAATGGAAATGTTCTATCTTGGATGTCGAGGGGTAACGGCTGTCGGGGGTAAGGTTTCTATCCTATTAAGAATATATAACGCATACACTATCTGCACTTATGAATTCATTTGCTTCAAGAAAATTTCGGCAGCACCTCCCCGCTGTTCTCCGAGTACACTGCAATAGAAAAGATAAATATCTCAATACTATCAGTATTGAGATGATCATCTCAACTATATTTATACATGGAGAACCAGCAGAAAGGTACTATTGAAAGTCATCTCGAAAAGATCGAAAGCATAAGTGTAGAAGAAGTGTATACGTTATATATTCTTAACTTTTCCAAAATGGGACAAATCTATCGGTTATAGTACGACTAGTTTTCTCGTCGCATAAAATACGAGATGGTTGTCAACAAAGAACAATTAACGTTCGAGATTGACAACACACGCGTAGTGTTATATCATGAAAATAACCGTACGTATATAATTGATAGAAGGGTTCTAAGGCACGATATTTTATCAATGTGTGATACTCAATGACGATATTTATCGGTTTACTTTTTGTCATCATCGAGTATCATGCACTTAATTAGATTTGTTTTGATGGCTATTGTTTCAGTATCGTTGATTATTGAACTATTTTGTTTAAGGTTTCGGAATTTTCAGTTTGAATGGTAAATTCTCAAACAATTGATATTATTAACGAAGTATATGCATTCATTAAAATAAACACGCATCCATTCAACGAAAATTACATAAGGCTAAGTCTCACTCTCTCTCTCACACAAATACATGTCCATACACAATATATTACACATACATAGTACACAAAATGGATAGCAAGAACAGTAACAATACCATAATTCATTGCTAAAATTTCAGAAATAACCTCTCTTCTGTACTGGGCTCCGTAGCAACAGAATTGATTCGCTCTGTAATGGCATCAATGGCCCCATCACCTACCGTGGAATCTTAAGTGAGTTCGAAATGCTTCATAGTCCAATGGTGCATAAAGATGCGATAGAGAGAGCTTGTGGAGCACTCAATAGCGCAATCAGAAAGAAGACCCGTAAAATGAAAGAAGCGGAGGCGATGAATAGCTTCACCGTGGTGGTCATGGGTTACTTTTTCAGAGAGAGACGAGAGCTCATCTAATATGGCTAAGTGCGACAACCGAAGGATTTCACGATCGATCTTGAGTGGCCGGTTCATACTCCCTTAATCGATAGAGAATGGTTTCATAACCGGCGTAGTCCATCCTCATGTGTACAAATTTCACTATGGTATTAGGAATGCTTCTCATTATGTCGTATATTGAGGGCAATGGAGGGGCGAATGAAGATCCCGACATTGACTGTTTATTTAAGGAATGATAATTAATTGATTTTAAACTTGTGAAGGACAGCAACATGCTTAATTGGTAATTGGTTTATGGCATTGACAATATAGCTAATTGGTTTATGGCATATCAAGTATTTATGTTTTCGGTTTAATTAATATTTAATTGGTGACTTAATCTAGATTATGGTGACTTAGACTAATTTTAGTACTTAAGAATTAAAAGTGATAAAGTTGTGTACCGGAGACTGACGTATATAGAAAACGAAAAACATGAGCAATCACGCCGACGTCAACACTACAATCACAAAAATTGTTAGTTACATATGTTTTCATTCTCTATAAACAACAACAACAACAATACACATACACACACACTCCTAATTATAATTAACTAAAATTAACAACCTAACACAAACCCTAAATCTAAAATTAACTAAAATTTTCAACAAATAAACTAACATAACCCTAACCCTAACCCAATCCCTAAAATTAACCCTAACTCTAAATAAAATTAACACTAAAGTTAACAAAATATTAAACCATAATCTAACCCTAATAACCCCAACGCTAACCATAACCTTAAAATTAACCATAACAAGGATCCCTAAAATTAACCCTAAACCTAACACTAAAATTAATTAAAATTAACTAAAAAATAACCCTAGCCTTAATCCTAACCATAACCTTAACCCTAACAACAAAATTAATTATAACCCTAACCCAATCCCTAAAATTAAACCTAAGCCTAACCATAACCCTAACCCTAACAACAAAATTAATCATAACCATAACCCAATACCTAAAATTAACCCCAACCCTAACAAAATTAATCATAACCCAAACCATAACTTAAAATACCATAAACTCTAAATAAAATTAATAAAATATTGACAATTAAACTAAATTGAGAGAGAAACTAACAAATGGAGGAAAAAATTTACTACGAGAGAAAAGTGGGGAGGTCATGGGGATTTTGTTGACTTTGGTCAATATTTTTTCGATGGTAATTAGCCGTCGAAATAAATGTTAAATGTCGACGGAAATCAACAAAGTTTTGTTTTTTCGACAGGAGGGGGCCAATTGCCACAGAAATAATCCATCGAAATAACCTCAACATATTGGACGTCGAAAATTGGACCCATTTTTCAATAGTGGATCTTTTGGATTCTGATTAATTTTTTCTTGTCATTTCTCTTAAAAGCTACCATTATATTAATAGAGTTAGAAATTTTCTTTCTTTCAAATATTTTTTAGTTTGTATGTTTCTTCATTACCAAAATTTTTGCTAATATTTTGGACTTCCGTATTAATGACTTTGTTTTTTCCATTTTCAATGTAATTAAACATCTGTTTCACTGATGTATTTTTAATTGTTTTGTACATGTACAAATACTTATCCTTTTTAATGCTTCAACAACTGAGAAAGTTGCATTTGAATGTATAGCTCATGTCATTTATATATATTGGTGGTTTATCTTTTTCCATAAAAACGAATATGAAAAATCGCCAAAGTAATTCTTCAATTTTAAGCTCTCAATATTATCAACTATTCATATTTTAGTCTCCCTCCCTTTTCTTCCCTAGATTTTCATAATCATTTTTTTACTTAAAATTTTCAATCAAAGGTTTCCGTACAAGAAAATGACGAGATTGCTTCAACTACTAATCTATGGTCGTCCGTTGGAGCGGCTTGGATGATCGGTTCTGGTAATTTGAACCCTCAATTCTCAGCCTCCCCCGATAATCCGCACCTACATAAAACAGTTAACTTCGTAAAAAAAATTCTTATAGTTTTTTTATGTGTCCAGGTGCCCAAAAGAAAAAAAAAAAAAAACCAGTATAGATTAGTATAGAAATATAGAGTGCCATGAGTGATTACTCTGGTCTACATGACTCCATACAGGCATCCAAGCCCATATGACAAGAGCAGCAAGCAGCAGGTAGCCTAAAAATGAAGTAATACAATTTTCCAAAGAAAGGCTTAGAAATATTTTGTACTTACAACACGAACAAAGATATAAAGAAAAAGGCACACCGGTACAAAGATGCCTTGCCTTTACAGATGGAAAAATCCGTAGGGGCAATTTTAGATTGCCCCTACGGTCTACACCATAGAGGCATATATACATAAAAAAAAATTGTAAAAATTTAATATAGGCAGTTGACCATATGGTGGTACAAGAGAAAGCTCTACGGTTGTCGCCGTAGGGACAAAGTCGGGCATTTAAAAAAAATAAACACCAAATTTTTCCTCTCCCCGTTCGCAAAGTATCCTAATATTCCCCAAATTTATTTCCCCCTAAAATTTCCTCGTCCATGAGTCACCTCCTACGACCTCCAGCGCCATCATCGTCTCCTCCTCCCTCGTCGTCTCCTCCGACCTCCTACGACCTCCGGCACCGCCTCTATCATCTCCAGCGTCTCTTCTCGGATCCTCTGCCGCCGTTGAAGCCCTCCTCCTCCATCCTGGCGTAGCCTCGTCGAGCAGGAGCCGTCGATTCCTCCACCGTCTTTCCGTCTAGTCGGCCGTCGATTCCTCCACGGGTCAGTTATTTATTCCATTTTGAATTTTAATATTCCTAATTAATTTAGATTCCGATTTGTTTAATTTTAGGAATTAATTTATTATTTGGTTGTTTTTTATTGTTAATGTTGTTGAATTTAGGATTAGGGTTAGGGGTATGGGATCGATTAGGGGCTGGGTTAGGGGTTAATTATGGTGATTAGAGTTAGGGTTGGTGTTAATAGAGGGTTAGGGTTAAAGTTATGGTTGGGGTTATGATTAGGATTAGGGTTAGCGTTAGGACTAGGAGTACAATTAGAGTTAATTACAATTATTGTTATACTTAGGGTTAATTAGGGGTTAATGCTTAGGGTTATTATTATGGCTTGCTTTAGGGCTAAACTTATTATCAATTAGGCTTAAGTGTTAGGGCTAGGGTAACTTTTTAGTGAATTTTTTTAGGTAGTTTAGTGGAGAGCAACCATAATTTAGAGTATTTTAGTGAAAATCCTATAAATGTTAAGGGTATTTTAGTGTAAAAAATATATAATTTAGCAATGGGTTTTTTACTAAAATTTTTTAATGATGGCTTAGTGAATAACAACAACAGTTAAGGGTATTTTAGTGAAATTTATACTTATTTAGTTAATTTAAGAAGATGAATTATTAGTTAAATTTGTTAAGCTAGTTTAGTGAAAAACCGACAATAGTTAAAGATATTTTATTGTAATTTAGTAAAATTGAATAAATAGGTTGCTTAGGAAAAATTTTAATGTAGTTTAGTGGAAAACAACAATAGCTAAGTGTATGATACTCGATGATACCGTAAACATAAAACTTTAACGTAAACGTAAAAAACTTTACCCTAAATTAAAAACTTCAAAACCATGTAATTGAAATGTAAACGGTAAAACCAATTCAGGTTAAATCTTACGCTAAGTGTATATATGATACTCGATGATAATATGAATTTTTCATATTATCATTGATAATCATATGTGAAAATCAAAACACGACTTAGTTCCCGTCTATCAGTTAACATACGTTCGATATTCATCGTGACATAAAACTACACAAAGGTTATTAAACATCGGAAGCTATCTTTCGGTTTCTAATAACTTTTGTATAGTTTGTGTGACGAGAATATTCAATCGTATGATAACCGATAGACTTATCTCGTGTGGGTAAGTTAGGAATGTATAAACCAAACACCTGCATTCACTTGTATTTTTCATTCATTTCGAGATATTTCGTCGGTACCTTACCGCTGGTTCTCCGTGTACAATGATAGATTACATATTCGTTTCAATGTTGTTTGACAGCACTGAAATGATTATCTTTTCTATTACAGTGTACTCGGAAAACAGCGGGGAGGTGCTGCCAAAATTTTCTCGAAACTGTTAAAAGTACAAGAGAAAGGGTGTGCTCTATACATTCTTAATGGGATAAAAGGCTTACCCCCGATAACCGAAACACACACATACAACACGCATACACATCACACACATACACAAAGACATACACAATAACAATCATACACCTAAGCGAAATCAAAAATTGAAATCAACGACAAACTTTCCTTTCCCATTCTCTTCTTTGTCAATAACTATCCCGTTCTTAGATTTCTCAAGTCACCATAAAAAACGAACTTCCATAACTTACAATTTATATGTCATACAGTCTAACATGGCCTATGAGTACATCAGAGTTAAGGACTGAATGTATGTGGATTTGTATCAACGCATGAACCCTAAGTACGTCAACGAAGTCGCTGCTTTCATCAAATTTGCATGCGAACATCATAAGGAAATATTGGAGAAAATCCTTTATCCGTGCGACAGGTTTGGGAATAAGTATTGGCAGAACATAGAAGTGGTAGAGCTTTACATCGTTAAGCATGGTTTTACCAGATTTTATTCGATTTTGTTATATCACGGTAAAGGAGAAGAAGAAGATGATGATGATGCGTGGAGGATGAAGAAGATAACTTGTTTCCAGAAGAGAAAATGGAGGATATGGTAGAGACTGCTCTCGGTTATAGTAATCCTCATTCCGGCCAAATTCCTCGTGCAGATAAGTATGAAAAGTATATAAATGATGCTAGGAGACCAATCTATGAGAATGCAAAATATTCAACACTATCATGGTTCGTCGATCTTTTCCAGATTAAATGCCTAAATAGAAAGAGCAAAAAGTCATTCAATATACTTCTCAAGTTCCTGAAAGATTCTATGCCCCCAGAAAGTAACGTGCCCGACAGATGGTATGAATCCCGAAAGATAATTTCTGATTTGGGTCTGAACTTTGAGAAGATTCATGCATGTCCCAATGATTGTGTGCTTTACCGGAACAAGAATTCAAATTTGAAAGAGTGTCCCACCTACGGAGATGACAGGTATAAGTCGGAAGAATCTGATAAGAAGCTAGATATACCTGTCGAGATAGCATGATACTATCCCATAACACATAAGCTACAGAGGCTCTTCAAGTGTAAGAAGACAACGGAGGTAGTGATTTGGCATCACCATGCTACTCCAAGAGAAGACGGAAGAATGAATCATCCAAGAGATTCTCGGGCATGGAAGGATTTCGATAGGAGGTACCCAACATTCAGTAGTGATCCTTACAAAATCAGGCTCGGATTAGCTAGTGATGGATTTTGCCATTTCAACTATATGGGTGGAGGCCACAGCACATGACCAATGATGGTTTATAATCTGTCACCGTGGTTGGTTATGAATCAGTCCTACTTTATGATGCCTCTTCTTATTGACTGTCACGATCCAAATGAGGAAGTGACCGGCACTTAAATCACGCAACGTCTAAAAGCGTAACTGTAACATTTCAGAAAAATAAAATATTATTTTTGGGAATTTTTATAATTAGATAATAATATATTGAATATTTTAATAAGGCGGTATAATTAAATACCAATAAATTAGGAAAAATTTGGAAAATTATAGAAATTACTGAAATGAGAGTGCTTTATGTGATTTATGCAAACTATAAGTTTTTATGATTAATTATATTCTATTTTAATGTTAATCGCGATTAAATATCGCTAATCGTGTATTAAGCCGGATTTGTGCACATGACATGCACCATATCATTTGTTCACACTTGTTACATTCTATTCTCCATGTTTTCTTTGTGCTTGGTTTTGTTTATGTGAGAAGAGTGAGAAAAGATTAGAAAACAAAAGAAAACAAAAGGGAAACAATAAAAAAATGAAGCATGGGCATGAAAGAGAGAGGGTGAGGGGTCAACCTTAGTCATGGGCATTTCCTTCTTGGCTTATTCGTTCATCTTTCTCCCTTGAGCTCACCTCCATGGCAGCACCTCTCTTCCTCCTCCACTTCAAGCCTCAAAACACCCCCAAAACAAACCCAAAAGTCTATCTCCATTTCACAAAAAGCATGCACAAGCTCATACCAAGCGCATTGGACCAAGAAAGTTTGCATTTTAGGCACTTGGGCAACTCAAGAAAATTCTTGAGTTGCCAAATAAGATAATTCTTTCACATTAAGTATAGTATTCCATTTGCTTTAACCTCTTTTCAAGTTTAAAATCGATTTCGTGTAGTTTTGTGAACTTTGAAAATTCCTAGAAGAGAGTTGAGGGATTCTTGAGTTGTGGTTGTGAAATTGAGGCCTAGTAGTAACCTTAAACCCCCCTATGATGTTAGAAACCCAGACCAATTTGAAACAAACCCAATTTACTGAAAACAAAACTTTCCAATGTCGGTTTGTGAACTATTAAGGTGTGCAGGGGAATCTGGGATGACCTGAGATAATTACGAGATAAGCAAACAATCCCAGTAGACTAGAATTGACCTTAGGAACCCACTGTAGCCAGACGGACCCCATTGGAGACCCCCTGGCCGGCGAGCTCGGAAATTCATGGGTAGGGGTCGGCCACTTTGGTGAGTTGGGTGCCCAGGTTGCTTCTGTAAGTCATATACCCTATATACTTCACCCCAGTATTCTTTGTGCACCTTGTTTTCACCTTAAACAAAATCTGGAGCATGTTTTCAATGTTGTTGCCTTATGTTTTGCGATGTTTTCGAATCTAAGTTTTGGTATTTGGTTTTGTATTCGATCACTTAACGTTTGTACGTCAAAATCGAGTGTTATTTGGTTAGTTTGCAAGAGCAAAGCATAATTTTTGACCTATGTGAGTTTCGTGTGCCGTTTCATTTTCGAATTGAATTTTAATGTGATACGATACGTTGTGATATGTAGGTGCCCCCATGAGACTTCGAGACGATAAGCAAGCGCGTGGCGACGTCGGCATCGGCAAGCGAAGGTCAAGGTGAGTAGATATATATCTATGGGGAAAGTCGGGTGGATGGCGTATAGCACCCCCGCAGTTCGTAGTATATTTTATATATATGTGTGTTTTATGTTACGTGAATGATTATCAAGATATGATTTTGTGTTCATGGTTTAGTTTAGGATAGTTAGAAGTAACTTAGTTTAGATTCTTAGTCGCAAACCCAAAAATAAGGTTTACACCCACACGCACACACACACTTGCATACTTTTATTTACCTGTACGTATATGGGGATATGTATATGTATACACACACACACATGGGTATGGGACTATGTGTATATATATATATATACGTATACATATACATGGATTGTGAGGATAGTACTTGGGATTGGAGATGAGTCGATGAGATTGGGCTTGAGGCCATGAGATCGGTGATATGACGTGATTCGTATTTGAGATACGACATGATATTCTAGCGGGTCCTTTAGGCATGGTGTTTTCATACACACGCATACATATACATAGATGGTATCAGTATTGTACTAGACGTAGATCAGTACCCCCAGATCATGATATATGATAAAGAGGATTCCAGATAAATAATGGGATAGATGTGATATTGACCCGTACCCAGATTTGGGATGTCATACGATGGATTTACCGTACGAGCTATATTGATGATAGATCTGCACTCTTGACTCGAGGATGTCATATTATATAGGGTGTCGTATGGGATACTATTGAGGCGGGATCACCGACTATATATATATATATATATATATATATATATATATATATATATATATATATATATATATCGACTCAGATTTTAGGCGGTTTCCTTACCTTTTTATTTACCGGTTAGTTCAGACCTGTAGTTACCTGTATGACTCATATACTTTATTGCATATTCTTTATTGTTGTGTTTATTATTCAGCTCCCGCATATTTCTGTTGCTCGCATCGCATTGCATGCTTATATCATGTTTTCATATGCTAGTATTGAAATCATGCTGTCAGGATACCAGCATCTTTACCGATGATGCGTATGTTCCACGTAGACCTATTTGCCGGCTCACACACACCATCATCGGTAATTGTCATGTCGCGTACACTTTAGAGAATATTATTTGATTAATTTCACTCGTTAGCTGATAGTTCGACATATCATTATTGTGCTAGTTTAGATATCCCATTCATTACTGTTATACTTCATGTATATTTACTATTCATTGTCATGCATTTTTATTTAGGGCCAGTCCGGATTTGCCGGAGCCCAATGCTTTTAAATTCATAGTTATTTATTCTCGAGATTTGGGTTTCCATGAGATTTATGGATTTAGAGAAACCGCAAGATTTTATAAAACCGATTCTCATTTTAAAATGAAAGTTGCGGTTTTCTCATGATATGATTTGAGATTGTTCACCATGAGTTTTCTCGGCTCTTGAGCGATATCTTACACCCAATTCGAAGAGGAGTAGGAACCGTTTGTGGGTGCATGGTGGACCTGGTGCAGTACCCCCTGACAAGAATATCGCAGTTGATCGGCGTTGAGCCTGGACAGGGGATCATTGCTGACCTGTGATTGTATTGTTGACTCGTCGGATATCCGGAGGATACCGATTGGAGTTGGGCCGGTCCGGATAGTCGGAGCCCCAGATATTGATATTGAGGTATTGAGATATAATGATATGGGCCAGTCCGAATAGCCGGAGCCCTAGATATTGAGATATTGGGATTTATATTTTGTGTCGATGCTAGACACTGATTTATGTTAATTTCATTGATGATACCTCGTTTTATATAAACAGAAATCTCACTATAACAAGAAAACAGTTTCTCATTTATATGCATTCTGTTTTCATGCATTCATACCTCTTATTGTGATATATTGCTACCTGAGGCACTGACACGAGCACATGGGATTATACTTATGTATAGATGTTTACCCTTGCCGCCTTTTCATGCTTCAGACCTTATCATATTGAGGTTATATATATTATTGATCGTATTGACCTAGGATTGAGTCATACATACGATTTCTGCTCGGTGATGTTTTCTACTCACGAGTTGGCAACTCATCCCCGTTGTGCCACAGTTTCTTGCAGGTTTTGCCATACAGGTTTCGTGTGGCTTAGCTGGCACACTGCTTCCATTCCGGGTGATTGCTTTGGTAAGTGGGTTCACTTGTATCGTGATCACCCTTGTACTTTATTTTATTCATTGTATCTAGTAAACTCCATCAACCAAACTTGTATATTTATTCAGACAAGAGACCAGTTGTATTATTATTTCGACCTTAGAGTCGCGCATTGTATTATTTTAGGTTTTCTTGCTGATATTGAGTTCCCTTTTGAGTTTTAATCCTCGCCCTTCGGCGTTGTATATTATTATTGCTTGCGTGGTTGTGACCATCGATTGACGAAGAGCTAGCTCCCGCTTGGGAATGCCTTTTATCATTATGTACATATTATTCATGTTGTATCCCGTTTGGGGCCAGTATTTACAAAGTAAACTCTACCGAAATTTTCAGAAAAGACTTGATGATTTTTAAAAATACATATTCGGCTTATGTTATTAAAAACACTTGTTTTAAACATATTTTCTCCACTTCTTATTTAAAATGGTTTAGATTTCTGGGATTTTTGGCTTACTTGAATTAGATGGGGTCCTATAGACTTCATATGATTCAAGTGCAAGTCACGTGCCATTTTCCGGATCGTGACGGTAACGTAATTCAAGTAAGCCAAAAACCTAGAATCTAAACCGTAAATAAAGGTAAAGAGGTGAAATTTTTGTTAAAAGTGTTAATTTAAAGAGTAAAAGTGTTATTCCAAAACCTTTTTTTTAAAACGAATTATCGTTAAAATTTTCGACAGCATCTCCTTTGTAAAATCTGATCCAAACCGATACATAAGCAAATATATATAAGCATCCCCACTTGGGAGCAAACTCAATGCCTACTTAGTGGAACACAACCATACAGTAAAAATATACGACGCCATAGGTGAAAGAATAAGCAAATAAGGAAAGAAAACAATAACCACTAATCACAAAAGTCGGCTCGCACGAGCATGACACCCAGAGTCAAATATAATACAATCTCTCAGTCTTGTCTCTAAGTCAAATATACATGTGTTAGATGGAGTATACTAGATACAATGAACAAGTGTACAAGATGGCGGGCAAAAGAATACTCGCAACCCACCTAACAAAAGATCATGTCCAAAAGTATTAGCAATAGTAGTAGTATGCTTCGCCATGACTGCACTGAAGGATCAATCCTGAAAGAAACTGTGGCACAACGGGGTTGAGTTGTCAGCTCGTGAGTAGTAAATAACATCATAAGTGGCAATCGCATGCATAAAAAAAATAGCTACAAATTCTAAGTGTGTGGTTATAAAGGTGTATAATGGTATGGACGTGACATATGTGAACAAGCGAAGTATAGTAATAGGGATGTAGAACCTATGTGAAACTGAATATGTCATAATAATTCTAATAAGGAAAAACAGAAGTACCATCAATAAATCATCATAAATCCTGTGTCAAGTATTGACACTCGAAATCTTAATATTTTAGGCGTCGTCACTCGGATCGGCCCTCATATCCATCTGATCATATAATATCGGTCGGTATCCTCCGGATATCCGCCGAGTTTCCATACTATCACCAGTAGGTAGTGTTCCACTGACAGGCTCAACGTATTTCTATACAATTTTCTTGCCCCAGGGTACCGCACCGAGTCCACCATGTATCCATAGACGGTGATTCCTCACTTCTCGAATCGGATATACTCATAACTCAGAAACGAGAAAACTCATGGTGGACACCAAATATTATATCAAGAGAAAACCGTATTTTTAAGTGAATCCAAGTTTTGAAAATGTGTTTTGCGGTTTCTTAAATCTCATGAAAATAGAAATCTCACGAAACAACATCATATAAGAATAAGGTGATAATGGCAAATGTATATGATATTGGCATGATGCATTCTAGTATGAAATAAACAAAGATCTAACTACCAATAAGAATATAGTACAATGCAAGATATCATGGCAAGTTCTATAGTGTATATAGCATGGCAATTACCAATGGTGTGTATACACATATGAGTTGGTGCACGTGCGGCATGAACCATTGGTAATGGTGCAAGTATCTTAATGAGGATGTATCAATGCGTATGATAATGATTATGCAACATATGAGTGTATATATATAAGATTGTATGACTTGAATCTAGACATCAGGCATCTAACGCCACCAAACGATTCCCCCGTAGATGTTAAATCTACTCGCCGGAACGGCCTCGAGCTACTTGAATCCGATCACCTCCTTCCCTTTCTTTGACGCATCTGAAGTCTCCGCAACCGATCCTAGTATCAAACAAAACCTTAGCACGTGAGGGCTAGAATTCCGATACGACATATATATACAATACACAAACGAACTAAACTCTCACAAGTTAACACGTATGAACTTAGTGTGCTATACGTGTGCAACAAACACCTAGGAATACCCCAAAGGTCCGTTAACCAACTAAAACACTAAAATGACAGTTGGAATGTCTGTATCATATGTTAAAATATCGCCAAAAGTAAGGTAAAACACTCCCAGATTTTTGTATACACAGAATTGGAAAAATTTGCATATACCAGAGTTCTAATTAGAGTCATAGAGAGCCCCCGACAAAAATCTATACCTTAACTCCCAAAAAGAGCCGCAATTTGTGGTCAAATGCATTTTTTGGCGGCCAGGAAATGGAGAGAGGGGCTCGGGTTTCAAGGGGGCACTCAGAGTTCAATAACTATCTCTCAGTAATCGCAATTTAATTCTGTGATCACTGGTTTAATAGAAAATTTAATTTGAAACCCTAACCTTTAACTAAAAACTAGTTTTGACACTAATTCAAATATTAAGGTAGATTAGTGAAGTTGTTACATCCCACTTCCCAAAAGAAGGTGAAGGATGACATGGCACGGTTCGCAATCTAACTGTATTAAAGGTGGTCTATTCAATACAGTTACGTTAAGCGAGAGAATATCTATAATATGCAGGGTGTGTACTAAAATAAAACAATAAAAGCGAAATGCATTTATTTCCATTAACCAAACTTTATTACATCCCAAGGGAAAGAGTAAAATAAACTAAATAGTTTAATTACATCAAAAAGAAGGATTTGTGTCTTTTTCAGGGACGATTGCCAATCAACCCTGAAGTATTTACGTAAAACATTACCCTATTTAATTAGGCTATTTTATTATAGATGATATTCTATAAGAACAACTCCGCGTTGACAACCGCTGCACATGGACGGCAGGATTTGTGTCCTTTTCAGGAATGATTGTCTAGTAACCACGGGGTAATTCATATAAAATATTCCCCTATTAGGGTATCTTATTAAACTTTAGTTAATAGGCCGAAGAAATTATACTAAAAATATTCATTTCTAAGTGAAAGGGGTTAAGTTGAAAAACTATAGCACAATTATTTAGAGTAGCATTATCCCCTCTTAAAAGAGTGAGGAATTTTAACAAAACTGAGATAAATTAGTGGATAAGAGTGCAGGTAAAAATATATCGTTTCAGTGTGTCTAAGTATTGTTCCAAACATATCACATCCTATGAGTATTTTAAATATATACAACATATTAATAAAATGATTGTATTTTATGGAGGTAACCTATTTCAAGATCTTATTGGTAACATGGGTAAGTGGGTATACAAAAAGGGTGGATTGATGCCCCATGAGTTATAACTTTAAGCATATCATATTCCATATAAGATGAGGGTGCAATATTCAGGCATATAGAGGTAATTAATTAAACCATTTTAAGCATGTGGTCAAATTCTTATCAAGGGGTATCAAAATAGGCATGCAGAAATATTTTAACATCATTTTAATATAAGATTGGGCATTAGAAGTTGAAACTAAGATCAATAAAAGAAGGAAGATGACAGATAAGTGGAGAGAGGCGGATCCTATTTTTGTTTGAGTTGGATGCCGATGGGTCGAAAATGTAAGCTCATACTAAATCCTCAATAGCTCCGTGCTCGGATTGTTCCTCGATGCTTGGGTGGAACCACAGAGTCGGCTTCTTCGATACAAAGGCGTGGGTATTTGTTTTCAAAAATTTTGGAGTTCTAAGGTGTAAGAAATTAGAGTTTGAAGGTCTCCATTTATAAGGTCTTTTACCTAACAATAAAATCCCAAAATCTGTTTTAAAATCTGCGCCACAAATGATTTCCCATGATTAGCCACCGCCGCCTCCTCACCACAACCGTTGGATCATGGTCCAACGGCCTTGGATCCGCCCCGCCTGCGCCACGTGGTCGCGAGGGGATCACGCAGTTTCACGCGGTCCCCCCACCAAATGGGCGCCGCCAGCAATCCTGGGCCATTGGATCTTGCATCCAACGGTCCAGGTTTAGAGTCGGTTAAATATATATATATTTATTTATTTATTTATTTATTATTTATTTTTATTTTTTTGAAAACTAAACTGTTTATTGTTAAAAAAATTCGAATTTGGTTTTGAAAAATTGTTTAAAATATTGTAAAAATACGGAAAAATCTGAGAAAATTCCAGAAAATGTATCTTATTGGTATCTCCAGTTTAAAAAAATGATTTTGGGCTAAAATTAAGTAATATTTCCATATCTATGATTTTTGTTTGTTATCATAATTATTTAAAATCTATTTTATCTTTGAAAATATTTTAATTTACGAATAATTATTTTAATTGATAATAAAAATATGTAAATTATTTTAAGGCATTATAAAATTTTATTAAAGCATTTTAAGCCTAGAAAAATATAAATATATTTTAGAAAATTCCTTTAATCATATTTCAATGTTTTGAAAATTACTAACATTACTAAAAAAAATAAAAATATTTTTTTCTATCAACGAAACACGTAAATAATTACTTGATAATAGAAATTTAAATAAAAGATATTTCATTAGGTATTAGAAAACACGGTCGTTACAGAAGTCTTAGGTTTAAACAAAGGATAATTAGCACTAAGATATTCTCATCTAATCAAGATTGAGTTATGGAGTTATGGTTACCCTAAGAATTTCATAAAACCAAAACTTATCCTAAGGCCTTAAAACATCACAAAATATGACTCTAATTTGAATTAAGTGTTGCTAAAGCAAAGTGTTTGATAAAACAAAATTAAGGTTGGCTTATTGCCTCATGATTAGCTTGAAGGGGTCCTTACCTTGCAAAGTGGCCCAAGGTGAGGATTTTGCTTCCACCATGAACTTGAAGAAACAAATCCTAAGATTTGTGCTAGTTTTGTAGTGATTTTTGAGTGGGTGTGAGATTTATTTGTTGGATTTGTTTGGGAGGTAGAGGAGGAGTTTAAGAAGAGAATGTGAAGGAAAGAAGGAAATGTTGAAAAGAAGAAAGAGAGAAAGAAAAGGTGAATGGTTATTATCAGCCATGCACCAACATTTATTCTCTCATTTATTGCTCCATACCCTCTTGTCCTCCCGTTTATCGATTTTTCTTTTCTTTTCTTTTGTTTTGTTTTTTTATTCTAAAACCATTTAATTAGTTGAATGTTTAAGTGTCATGGCTACTAAATTGTGTTTGGCGTAAACTAATATATGATCAATTCTTGGTTAACTATGAATGTATATTTATATAAATATATATATATATATATATTTATAAAAAAAATTGTAACTAAGTTTTATGAAATAACGCATGTTGTATCGCTAATTAAATTATAATTAACTCTAATAAATTTAAGATGTTACATTGACGGACCGAAATCACTAGAAACAAGATCGACGTCTACCTCCGACCACTGATCGATGAGTTAAAATCCTTATTCACTGATGGTATAAAGACTTATGATGCTAACACAGATACCATCTTCATGTTGCGTGTGGTTTTAATTTGGACAATTAATGACTTTTCTGCATATGAAATGCTATCAGGTTATTCCGTACATGGTTACAAAACATGTCCTTACTGCCACCAAGATAAAATATCGAGACTGTTGATTTATAACAAAAAGGTTTGTTACTGCGGTCATCAGCGTTTTCTGCCACTAGACCATCCCTACAGGCATGATGGTACTCACTTTGATGTTCATCGGGAGCTTCATAGGCCTTGTTCATATCAGATTTTTGCATTTTCATACCGCCCAATTTTTGTCACATTGCATATCGGTAGATACTCTTGAGCCGTATTTGCTAGTCAATTGCAGGATACAGGTTCTCGGTTCTAAAACGGTGAAATTCATGGAAAACACGAAAAAAATCCGGGTTCCTGCCAACCACAGATAAAAACACGGTCTCCGCTCTTCATCCGTATGTTGCCAGATACTAGTTTAGGAAGACAAAATGTCAAATCAATGTCATTCTCATGCACAAGGCTCAATGGTAGCACAAAATCCAAGAGATCTACGCGGAGCTCGAGGCAATCATGACAAAATCTTGACAAAAAGTCCACCTTTCCCTCAACAGAAATTCTGGAAGAAATGTGGAAGTATTTTCAGAAAATATATGAACCAGAGAACTGAGGACAGCAAACCAGGGGACCACAAGAAAGCCCACGATCCAATTCATCAACACGGCCGCGGATCCGCGGCCAAAGTGGGGTCCAGGCCGCGGATCCGCGGCCGTACGGGCGCCGTATGCGCAGAAACTTTGGGGGTATTTTTGTCTTTTCGTTTTTGTTCTGGTGGTTGCCCTAGGTTTCCATTCTCCAGCCTATAAATAGCCCAGAACTTTGTGAAGGAAGGTGTCCATTCTTGTAGTTTCATTTTGCTAAAGTTTAGTGTGTTTCTTCTTCCTCTTCTCACCTCTTCTCCATTAAACTTGTAGTGAGCTTTTGAGTGAAGAGTGATGAATAAAGAAGAACCATTTATTATCATGCTTGTCTCTTTATTTTGTTAAATGTTGTAATTTTAATTCGTTAAGTAGTTGTTGTTATTTCCTTGTTGTTTCTTTCTTCTCTCTTTTTCTTTATCATTCATACGACAATGATACTTACGCTCGATCCTCGCCAAGGTGAGGTCGCAAATAGTTAGTCGTATTCTTCTATTCTCCCTCTTTCTATCTTCCTCTTTTGTTTTGTTTTGTTTTTCCTTATCATGAAGTGTGAGTAGTTTTATACTTGTTAGGGTAGGATAAGGGAAGTTTGAGAGAAGGAAATCTCTCTCACTCTTTCCTTGCCCAACAACTTAAATCGACTCCCGTTAATTGAACCACAATCCGCTCCTTACGGCACCCTATCCTACATGATAGCGGTGATTCCGTAGTGAGACCGGTTGTGGTTGAATTAACCGGAGGTTATGGATAAGAGCCAAGAACGGACGGACAAGCACCAAAAGGAAGACTTATGCGTTGGAAAGCCTAGCTTATACTCGCAAAGTCCTTCCTAGTCGTGCTAATCCCCGTTGTTGCCGATTACCGTAACACCGATATTAAGAGGGGCAACGAAAGATGTAGAGACTCCTAACTCAAACTAACCTAATCCTAACCCTAACAAGCTCTCTTTAAATATCAACTTAACACTTAGATAACCACAACAAAATCTGAAAACAGGACTTAACTCGTTAAAACACTTTGAAAAAGACTCCCATCTCCCTGCGGACGACCCGTACTCAACCGGCTAGCTACAAGCGAAACCGTCTTGATTGCGGTATTTAAACTAAACTTGAACACGCACGTATCCTAACAATCAGGCCTCCAGCCCCATTGTTCGGAGATGACATGATTGCTAAGTGGGATGATTATGATAACATGACCTTTAGGATAGATCCGGCAAGATAGGACACTCCACCCAACTGAAACAAGTTAAGAATTTTCTATGAGCTACCGTACTGGTCAAAAAATTTAGTGTGTAATTGTCTGGACGTCATGCACATCGAGAAGAGAGTATCCGAGCACGTACTTAACTTGCTTCTTTGTAAAGACGGAAAATTGAAAGACAGCCTCTGTGGTCGGATGGATCTTAAAAACTGGAAAATTAGAAATGAATTGCATTCTAAACCGAAAGCGGGTAAACCAGACAAGTTTATACTTCTCAATTCCACGTATCATATGTCACAACCGGAGAAGAAAAAGGTTTCTGCAGGTTTTATATGATTTGAAAGTTCACGTAGGTTTCTCAGTGATTAGTCAAAAATAGTGCACAATTGTATGAACATTTTCCCTACTATTATTAACTATTAAAATATGTTAATTGTAAATAAAGAACATATGTAGATTTATTTGTAAAAAGATTATTATCATATGTTTCTACATTTGTAATTAATATAATAAGAGAAAATATATGCATATAATATTTAAATGAAATATTAGTAATTAAAATATGCATATCATATCAAATATTCCTAATCAATATTCTTAAGCTATTATATCATATAAATGGTTGGAATAATATCTCAAAAAATACAGAATGCTACTAACACTTTGATTTGAGATATTGTGCAGATATTAGCTCAAGTCTGAAATCAAAGTAAGAGATTCAAGTTAAATCGGGATATCGAAACTGAATCTGCCAAATTTTAGAAGCAAATCAAGAAATCTAGCAACGGTACAGACTCATAGCAATATTTTCAGAATCTATATATCAAGAGGATCTCCAAATATCAACATAAAAAGCCAAAAAAATCTCAAAACCTAATTCCACTAGGAGACAGTGGATTCGCGGCTATACGCAGCATAGGCGGCGGAACCGCGGCTCTTTGGTACCAGTTGGATGTGGAATTTTGGGGGCATGATCGTAACTGTATCTACTCACATATGGCATCTAGGATTTCTGGTTTCAGAGACTATATAAAGGATTGAGAGCTGTGTATTCAAAAGTATCGAAGAGATCACATAATCATCTATTCATCTACCTCCATAAAGAGAGAGATCTAGGGCAAAACTAGGGTTCTTGTAATCTACTTTCTAAAGAGAAAAGTTTTAATACAATAGTTGATTAATAAAGCTAGTTTTTGTTTTAATTCTTTTTGCATTTACTTTTCCGTATTTACTTTTCCGCATTTACATTACACATTACTTTTCTACATTAATTTTGCGCATTACTATTCTGCATCTTAAATATAGTTTCATTCATTCTCAACCTCTCTTCTAAATCACTATTAACCATGAGCAAGTAATTCCTTATTTGCTAGGGTTTGTAAAATAGAGTAGAATAATGGATGAAAAATCTTTTAAGTTCTTTTTAACATTTTAATATTTATAAACTTTAGAAAAATAAATGTTGACTTTCTTATTGTGAGCGCTATCAATTTATTGATAGTCACGACCACGATTTGAGATTGGTTAAACACTTATTTTTTTAAGGGCTTGACATGAATAGAGATCAATGGAAGGCCAAGGGTTAGTAGTGGGAAACCCTAATTCCCTCCAAGAACCCTAATCCACATTCACCGCTATCTTTCTAGTTTTAAACTATTAAAAGATTAAAAAAAGTCATTTTTAAACATTTATCCATTAACTATTAAGTCATATGAACCCTACAAGCTTTTATATTATAAATTTTATATCCGTCTCAAAATATAATAACAACAATCACCCATCTCTTTTATCAACTCGTCTAAAGCAAGAAAATAATTCACGTTTCCCTGCGGACGACCCGTACCCATTACGGCTAGCTATTAGCGACACCGCCTTGATTGCTGTTATTTACAAAACACTTTTTCGCATGATCGAACAAATGGCGCCGTTGCCGGGGAAACGGTCGTAATTTTTTTCTTGTTATTCGGGTTGATTTCTTATAAAAACCAACAAACATCAAATAAACGATAACCAAAATCGCATCTTTTGTTTCTAACGATTATTGTGCAAGTTTTGTAAGGGAATCTAGAGTAACTGGAGTAAGACAACAAAGATTCAGAGATTTAAACTTGGACCAGAGGAGCATCGGGGTGCTCTGAAGAAATTTTAGCAGAAGACCTTGCCAATAGGCGGCGGAACCGCGGCTTGTTTGAAGATTTGGACCCCCAATCTTCTGTGGTATTTTCCTATATTCTTTCTTTCTCCTCTAAAACTCCAATAATCTAATTTTACCTGCAGGATTCTTTGCAAACAGCGCCGCTAAAAAAATCTTTTTGCGTGTTTTGATTTCGATTTGTTTTGCATACTTAAACCGGACATTAAGGAGCAATAAACCCAAATTCAGATTAGGCGGGGATTTCATCACCCTTCCTAGGCCCCACAAATCACAAACGTGCATGCTATCACCCTACATTAATAAAAAAAAATCTAGACCAAGCCTCTAAGGACTGTCCTGGCACAATAAGAAAGTCAACATTTATTTTGCTAAAATTTATAAATATTAAAATGTTAAAAAGAACTTAAAAGATTTTTCATCCATTATTCTACTCTATTTTACAAATCCTAGCAAGTAAGGAATTACTCGCTCATGGTTAATAGTGATTTAGAAGAGGTTGAGAATGAATGAAACAATATTTAAGATGCAGAATAGTAATGCGCAAAATTAATATAGAAAAGTAATGTGTAATGTAAATGCGGAAAAGTAAATGCGGAAAAGTAAATGCAAAAAGAATTAAAACAAAAACTAGCTTTATTAATCAACTATTGTATTAAAACTTTTCTCCTTAGAAAGTACATTACAAGAACCCTAGTTTTGCCCTAGATCTCTCTCTTTATGGAGGTAGATGAATAGACGATTATGTGATCTCTTCGATACTTTTGAATGCACGGCTCTCGGTCCTTTATATAGTCTCTGAAACCAGAAATCCTAGATGCCATATGTGAGTAGATACAGTTACGATCATGCCCCCAAAATTCCACATCCAACTGGTACCAAAGAGCCGCGGTTCCGCCGCCTGATACCGCGTATAGCCGCGAATCCACCGCCTCCTAGTGGAATTAAGTTTTGAGATTTTTTTGGCTTTTTATGTTGATATTTGGAGATCCTCTTGATATATAGATTCTGAAAATATTGCTATAAGTCTGTACCGTTGCTAGATTTCTTGATTTGCTTCTAAATTTTGGCAGATTCAGTTTCGATATCCCGATTTAACTTGGATCTCTTACTTTGATTTCAGATTTGAGCTAATACCTGTACAATATCTCAAATCAAAGTGTTAGTAGCATTTGGTATTTTTTGAGATATTATTCCAACCATTTATATGATATAATATCTTAAGAATATTGATTAGGAATATTTGATATGATATGCATATTTTAATTACTAATATTTCATTTAAATATTATATGCATATATTTTCTCTTATTATATTAATTACAAATGTAGAAACATATGATAATAATCTTTTTACAAATATTTTCTCTTATTATATTAATCTTTTTTCAATTAGGACCGAGGAAGGTCGTGGGTAATCTATTGCTTATCCGCATTTCTCTTATGGTGTCTAGGCAAGTGTGACTAAGGAAAGTGGTTATTTAATTAGGCCCGCTATTTCGGTGATTCGTATAGAGGATACCTCCCACTTACCTGGCCGCAAGAGTGGTAAGGAGGTGGTAGAGGATTGATCCTGCGTCTTGTCCTTTGGAAGTCTAGGAGCGGTCTAATGACTTGAACTAGATGACCCTAACTCTAGGGATTGATTATGCATTTTGTGATTTGTTGAGTCAAGACTCACGTCCGACATATTTTTCAAAACACGCCTTCTTAAAATTGTTCTCACACATATCACACGCTGCTACGTGCACTAAACCCGCTTAGTGCATGATTAGCTGGACACGGGATTCTAATGCTCGTCTAGTCCGCATTTTTCCTGCCAACTCTAAAATCGATACTTCTTCATCTTCTATTTCTCCTCCACCTACCACATCTCCCGAGATGGATGGATCTCCATCAGATTTTAACGACGCCACCCTGCCACCACCCGTAAGTGCGCAAAATCCACCACACATCTCTCTTTACGAAAGATGCTACCCCAAACGCAGACCCCTTCCTACGTGTCTCTCTCTTCCACCAGCCAATGGGGATAATTTCGAAATTAAACCCCACTTCATCAACTTATTGCCTAAATTTCACAGGCTTGAATCCAAAGATACATACGTTTTTATAACCAAATTTGAAAATGTATGTGCGATGATGAGCACCACCCAACTTTCAGGGGACGCTATGCGATTACATTTTCTCCCTTTTACCTTGTGCGATCTCACGGAAAAGTGGCTTTATAGCACCGCTGCACATTCTATCGCTAAATGGGATGAATTCATCAAAGCATTCCTTAAGAAATTCTATCATCATCACAAAACCGCCCGCATTCGGAGCGAGATTAACCAGTTTGCCCAACTTCCCAACGAACCCTTTTGGACTTGCTTTGAACGGTTTAAAGATCTTCTTGTCCAATACCCTCATCATGAAATTGATAGATGGCAATTTTGTCGCATTGTGTATGAGAGTACCAATCCAGCAACGAAACAAATGCTTGAAACCATTTATCAATGTCATTTCATATCAAAAGACGATGGCGAAGCATGGCAATTTCTAGAAGATCTCACCGAATAAGCGTTACAATGGGAGAGCACTAGACGAACATCGTCTTCATCTAGGGCAAGTATCCATCAACTTGACGCTTCCATCGCAATGAAAGCCGAAATGGCCGCAATGCAAAAAAACTCGAAGCTATAGAAAGCAAATTCTCTTCGACTTCCTTAAACCAAGTTACACCCCCCAAAACCGTGTGTGGTTGCTGTTTAGACCCATCACATTTAACAGAAGAATGTCCTTTGAATCCCCCGTCTCAAGGTCAAAAACAAACCAATACTGCTTTTCAGCAACAACCTAGGAATGACCTTTATTCATCTACATATAATCAGGGATAGAGAAATCATCATAATTTTGCTTGGAACAAAAACCAATCTCAAAATAAAAATCAGTTCCCAAGCCAAAATAACCATCAAAGTGTAATGACTCTGAAATTACTATACGAAATTTTCCGGTTTAACATACAGAAATGAGTTATACAGCCTGAAATTGAGTATAAGTAAATTTTATTAAATAACAGAAGAAACAACTTGTAGCTCACTGGTAAAGTCTTGCACTACTGTGGCGTAGCCCATGTGTTCGATCCCCATCAGACGCATTATTTTTTTCTGATTTTTTCTTAACTTTTTGAAAGCCCAAAAGTTTACACGTGCAATACACAGAAAAAATGAAAAGTTAAAAAATCAAACATATGGAAAATGGAGTAAACCCTAATCTTATCTGGTGGCACGAATCTCAAAACCAAATGTTGCAAATCGACCGGCTAAAAGGGGGATAATATCGGCGTTGACGGTTGGATCAGGACCAATTGTCCTCGGGCTTTGCATACTAACCCCTTCACCTACCCCTAACACCCCTGCACTGTTTGATTTTCCTGCAATCAAACAGAGACATTTCATTTAACCATTAAACCAAATTTTAATACTTTTTAATTCACATTTTAATTCCCAAACCTTAATTCTCTACTATAAATACCACCCCACACTTTGGCTCAGCATCATTCTGAAATTTCTAGCCAAAACTCTCAATAATTTTCTAAGTACAAGTGGATTAAAGAAGAGTTAGAAAGCGGTCAACTTCCGGTGAAGAATCAAAACTATTTCGGAGCTCCCGCGATACCACGAAGATCAACTCTCCTTCTTCTACCTCTTCTTAACATAACCAAGTAGTAAGTCTCTCTCAATCTCTTTTTTTCTTTATTGAAATTTCATTTCAAAACTCATAACGGTAAGTGGAGTTAATACCGATATCATTTTTTCTAAACCCTAGAAACTTCTTATCTTCATTCTTTGATCAACCAAGCTTTTACACTATACTTGTAATCTTAAACCCTAATATTTAGAATCAAATTTTCATTAAAATTCTTATGTGAAATAACAATATTAACACTTTTTCATTTAAATACCATGAACTTTAAATATCATCTTTTTTAGTTTTGTTAAAATAATACCTTTAGGAAAACTTCATGGGGTAATAACCTACCCTGCACGCACACATGGTTCCATAGCACGATACCTCTTTTATGTGAATTTTAGTTACGAAGAAATTATTACAAGAAAATACCACTTACTACAAAAACAGGATTTCTTTTAAACGGTGTTTCAATTCCTTTGCGATTATGTCTCTACAACTCTTGTTACGGGACTCGCTAATGGATGGTGTAGATTATCACACATTCTTGGGCTAGTAGAGCGAGATGCAGACCTTCTCACGGAGCATTCGGTCTCAAAAGGTTTTAAATACGGTTATTTAAGAAAAACGCATTTTTCTAATTAAATAAAATTTAATTTTTAATAATTATATAAAAGTTACAAATCCATATATTTTCAAAATATAATAAACTTACATTTTTTTAAAATGAAAGATTTATAAGTTTCACTAAAATACTATTAAGATACCAATAAAAGATAAGTTTTACAATAAAATATCATGAACTTTCCAAGCTAAGCAATTATCACTAAAATACCTCAAATTCTTAAAATTCATATCCATGAAAATCCTAAATAATATAAATAAATTCTCGAGATTTATTTTGAAATTTTATTAAAAAATATTTTTCATAAAACCCTCTCGAGTTATATAAAACAATATTTAAGGACTTTAGTAAATATAGGTTTAAGCGGAATCAGTTCTCTTAAGCTCCAGGAAGCCGGAGAAAATGAGTGCCTGCCTATTTAAAGTAGAAAACTTAACGGAGTTATCAATGGTAATTTTCTTGGAAAAAGACAAAAACCCTGTCGTTCATGTGCAGCAGTTACCGATGACTCCCGAACCTAATTTAGGATCTAAATCAGTTACATGTGTCTGACTCAGTCAGAGTCCATTTCAAACCTGAATCCAAGTCAAACATGAATACATGAACTTGAACCTGAATACTTGAATCAAACATCAATATCATACATGAATACTTGACTTGACTTGACCGAACCATGCTTATAACTTGACATGACTACTTGAATACAAGATTACATCATCAACCTGACTATTTGAACATTTGTATCCAAAGTTTCGGCAAGACTTGTAAATATATTCTATACAATACATTACGCGAGGATAACGGGGTAAATTGGTATGGAACGTATAGCATGGCACAATATGGTCATTTAAAAGACACCTACATTAACTCTTGTGTCGTTGTCCCGTGGGCTATGAGGAGGCCTTGTACTACATGTTACCATAGTCCACGGAGTAAGATGGACTCCTCTCGGATACACAAATACTTTCTGTACCAAGCTATAAACAACTACTTTAGAATAACAATCATATACATATACAACTTAACAGTTTCATTTAACATTACTTGTTCTATTCCATTCCTTCTTTTGGGACTTACCGAGCGCTAGTTCGCTGACGATATTCCTATCTTTTCTTTCTTTGGAATGTTCGTCAGGAGGACCGGACTCTCAGAAGATCGAGCTTAGCCAGGAGGACTTGGACCAACTCACTGCCCAGCCGGACTTCTAGCTCTTCTTGTATTTACTTTCAGTTTGTATGCCACTGTTTAGGCAATGTTTATATCATTGTATCTTTTCATTTTCAAACAGTTGTATGTAAAAACAATGTAAATAAAGGTTGCTGTTTATATTTTTATATCACTTGTCATTCTTGTGCATTATATATATATATATATATATATATATATATATATATTGTTTAATTACGCTTAACGTATTTATTTCTTAGTAAATACATTGCGGCCCGCCACGTCACCGATTCCATACACTGGGAAGCGGGGCATGACACAAAGGCTTCCTCCACAGCAACAACTGCCACAACAACAAATTCAGTAGCCCTTTCAATCGCAAACTTTTCAAAATCTGGCCAACAACTTTGCTCTTTATAATAATTCTATCCAACCACAAACTAATATTCCAATGGCCGATACCAATAAAATCTCTTAACTCGAATGAAGTTTAGAAACGTTTATTAAACAATCCACATAAACGACGGCTAATTTAACATCATCTATCAAAACGCTGATGCAACAAACTACTTCCCACGGTGAAAGCATAAAATCGATAGAAGCACAAATTGCACAGTTAAATGCCGCAATGAGTGAGAGAGAGAAAGGGAATCTTCTATCTCAAGCTCTACAAAATCCTGGCCACTCACAAAGTGCAAATCTCATCATTCACCAACAAAATCATAATGTGAGTGCCGTAACTACGTTGAGATCGGGAAAAGAGCTGAAAAACCAGGTTGGTGAACAAGTTGATGATTCAGATGATAATCCATCTACTACTTCTACTCCTACTTCGTCTGATCAACATTTTCTTTCGAGCCTATTCTCCATTCTTCACTAGGCTCGAACCCTCAGCCTACATCCTTGAATGAATTGCCATTTACGACCATCCCAAATCCAATTTTTGGATCCATTCCATCCCCACAAACTTTTCCACAAGAGTTGGACCCAACCCTTATTAATAAAGCTCCTTTTCCAAACCGGTTGAGACCCAACAACCAAGTCCACAAATGAAGAAGATTGTGGAAATTTTTAAGCAAGTCAACATAAATATTCCTCTTTTAGATACTATCCAACAAGTTCCATCATATGCAAAAATTCTAAAGGACTTGTGCACTAGGAAAAGGAAAATTCAAGTACCTAAAAAGGTTTTCTTAATGAGTAATATGAGCAATTCTCTTACCCAATATGTGCCCAAGAAACATAAGGACCCCGGTTGTCCTGCAATATCTATTGCTATTAGGGATAAAAATATAAATCGCGCTCTACTCGATTTAGGTGCTAGTGTTAACTTGCTCTCTTATTCTGTTTATGAGCAATTAGGCATAGGAGAGTTGAAACCTGCACACTGCACTCTCCATATGGCCGATCGATCTATCACCCATTTTAGGGGTGAGCTAGAGGACGTGTTGATCAAAATAGGGGAATTTATTCCCTGTGGATTTAGATACACAGCCTGTGGCAAACCCACGGAACCAAATTCCGGTGATTCTAGGTCGACCTTTTCTAGCAACTTCCAACGTGATAATCAATTGTCGTAACGGTTCCATGAACCTGTTCTTTGGGAAGATGACAATTGAGCTTAACATTTGCAGGTTAGGAAGTCATCCATCCGAACCTTATGCTTATATAATTGATGTATGTTCCGTCGACAAGATAGCTTCCGACAGTTGAGAATTTGAGGAGCTTCACGATACTAATCTCGACGCCACTAGTGCGTTATTGTTTGATCCTGCTATTTATTATACACGTGAGGACCTTTCTGTCGACAAGTCCACACCCAAGTCAGAATATTTTGACTTGTCGAATGACTTGGTCGAGCTATCCGAGTCAGTCCCTTACACTAGAAATAAACCTCTTATGGAGTTCGAGTATCATGCCTTTCTTTCCAATGATATTATCATTCGGAATATCGATGAAAGTTTTGAAGACATTTTTGCCGAAGAACTCGTATTCCTTAAAGACATGGATGTTGTGATGAATCAACCTCCACCCAAAAAAGCTGAACCGCCACGCCTTCTTCTTATCCTATATGAGAATGCAACTATTCCACATATTCCTTATCTTTCACATTCTCGTTTTCATCCACCGTCACTGTTTCATCTCTACCAATCGAGACGTAAAACCGTTCAATTACATCTCTTATCTCCTCCCCACTTCTTCACGTCTATCTGTAACATGATCTTCTACCAACCATGGTATTGTATTGATAAAATATTCGAATGGTTGGTGTTGACTTTTGGTCTTTGTAAAACTTTGTGTGGACTGATAATATTTAACCCCTCCCCCTTATGATTTTAAATGCTTAATAATGAAAAAAAAAACTTTTTTACTCAAGTTTGGGGAGAGAAAAATATTTTGGCTTTTGAAAGAAAAGAAAATTTTTGCACGACTGTGAGCCAAAAATAAGTTTGGAGGAGAATTTCACTGTCATTAATTTTTGTCCCCTTTACTAATCATTGAAAACTTTTTCTCCCAAGTTTAGAGGTTTTGAGATTAAAAGTTGACATTAGTGAGGACACTGCTGCAAATAGGTTTGGGATGAGGTTTTTGCTTACTCACGTATCATTTTGCATTATACTAAATAAAAGCACTAAAACTTTTATTTGAAAATAAAAGTTAGAAAGTGAAATATACATATGAAAGATAGGAAGAGATTTAAGAAATGTAAGAAAATTAGATATTTTAAAACGAATCTAGTAATAGGTAGTCATGAGCTTTTGTCCCAAGGGTTAGTAAGATTAAAGAAATTACTAATCTGCGGATAAAAATAAGTCTGAAAAATAGTCCATATTCTTGAGTCCAAACTTCTGAACATTGATACCCTACTATACGCACTTGCACACATCTTGAAACTTGGGATAGTAGAGCATACCTTGAAATGCTCTTGTCTAAAAACCTTAGTATGAAGAAAAAAATATATATCAAAAAAATATAAATGACACATAAAATATAAATGGTGAAGAAAAATGAACACTGATTTTGTAATTACTTAAGGCAGTATAAAAAAATATAGCGAGAGTGCCTTATCACCTAGTGCCTTAGGTCAACTGGTTTGGGAGTCACTGCTAAGCCTTAGACGTTGCAAGACTAGAATTTTGCTAATTTTGCCTCAATAAGTGAGCACATTTGGTAATCGGTTGGTTAGTAGCTCAAGAAGTATTAACGGTCGCATGAAAAATGTGTGAGCAAATCCATCTAAAATATTCACTGACTAAAAAGTACTAAGGAAGATGGACAAGTGTATGATAGTTTGAATTGAATTGTCTAAGTGTAAGGATGTCTATTACACACACGTAGGGGTATATGATCGATATTTGGAAGAAAGGTAGGGAGGAAGAATAAAGACGATGTTTTATTGAGAGATGATGTAATTTCTGACATTTTTTCAAGACCATTAAGATAGGGCTCATGACAACTAAAAAGCTAGTGTAGTTTGAAACTCTTATTTTTAAGTTATTTCTTTTATATTGTCACGCCCCGCTTCACAATAGACGGAAACGATGACGTGGCAAGCCCACGACGTATTTATTTCGAGAGGGTCATTTCCCAAAATAAATACGCTAAGCGTAAAAACAGCAATATAAAATGATAAGAAATAAATATAAGATTTTAACTTCAACAACTTTATTTACATTCAATTTAATTCATTTACAATACATAAGTTCAACTAAAAGAAAATACAAGAAAAGAAATGTCTAAACAAGTAGCATACATAAACTAAAAGAGAGGAAATTAGTCTAGGCCTGAGTCGTGATCTGATCGTACTCTTCCTCGGTAGTGTTCACCTCCTCAGTCTCCACAGTATCTGACGAACATTCCAAGAAACAAAGATGGGTGGAATGCCCATCAGCGAACTTTCGCTCAGTATGTCCCCAAGAATTTAGGTGTGAATGTTTCCCCCAATCAGAGAAAAGCTCTGTTCAAATTTTGAAATTTGAAATGAAGTAGCGCTGTGCTAGCAGCGCCAGTGCTAAAGAGTCAAAGACTCCGATGCAGCGCTCACGTGCAAAACACGAGAGCGCTAGCGCGAGCAGCACCAGCGTCAGCGCTAAGAGTCAGATTCTGATGCAGCGCTCACGTGCAAAGCACGAGAGCGCTAGCGCTAAGTGCGCTAGCACCCAGAGTCAAAAACTCTGATGCAGCACTCACGTGCAAAGCAGGAGAGCGCTAGCGTTGGAACTAAATGTTCCCCACCCTTAGATCAAAGATCCAACAAAGATGACTAAAAGTCATCAAATTATCTCTGAAAATTAGAGCGCCGTTGGATCAAAGATCCAATGGTGATTAAAAATCACCAAGATACAGAATAAGTTCTGTATGGGAAAATATTTTCCCAATCTTGTTAAAAACAAGAAGATTGCCTTATGTAAAACAAAAGCCCTTGGATCAAAGATCCAACGATGGGAAAAATTCCCAAATCAATTAGAGAAAAGATCTCTTCAACCGATTCAACAAATCAGCCTCCCCTATATAAAGGACCCAAGACTTCAAGTCTAAAAAAAGAGGACCCCCCCTCCACACATACAGACTTTGAGAAATTTAAAGAGAAGAGTAAGATCTCGGAAGAAGAATTTCTTCAAGGTAAATAAAACAGGGAGATAAAATCATCTCATAAAAAGAAGAAGAACCTATTTCTTTTTCTAGATCATAGATCTATAAGACCGGGGTCTTTCACAAAAGAGATCATAGTATCTCATCATAAAAAGTGAGGGGGAAGAACTTAGTTCTCGTTAGATCACAGATCTATAAGATAAAGATAAAGTCTTTCACAAAAACAGAAGAGATTGTAAAATATTCCATTAAGATAAGAACGTAGTTCTTAGATCTATGAGATAAGGTCTCCTATAAACGAGAATTTAATTCTCAGAGCGCAAAACTGATCAAAGTTGCCTAAAAAGAGCCTTAGCGCTCTAAATTAAAAAGAAGCGCCTCAGCGCTCCAAGATTGGCGCATAGCACCACAGTGCTCTTAGCGCTCCAATTTAAAGAAGCACCCAGCGCTTCAAGACTGGTGCTCAGCGCCAAGCGCGCCACGTTCTCCTCACGTGTACACTATTTCACAAGGAGCGCTCTGCACTCATTAACTGACGCTCAGCGCCAAGCGCACCACGTGCTCCTCACGTATGCGCTATTTCATAAGGAGCACTCTGCACTCATTAACTGGCGCCAAGTGCGCCACGTGCTCCTCACGTGTGTGCTATCTCACAGGAAGCGCCTTAGCGCTCTAAGTTTGGCTCTCAGCGCCAAGCGCACCACATGCTCCTCACGTGTGCGCTGAGGGAACATAAACTGTTCTTTTAATATAGCCCAGAGCCATAATGAGTGTTCAACACTCAATACAAGACAAAAAGGTTGTCAGAACCCCAAACTAATGCTTAGCATTGTTAAATGAAAAAGGACTGAGCCTAATTAAATGTCCAACATTTTGACTGAGTAGGCTGAGCCCAAGTTGGCCACAGACCCCTAATTTAGATTAATTGAGCTCATATGCTCATAAATCTTTTTAACTGATGTTAGTCCCAAATATGACTACAGATCTCCTAACCAATATTTGTTTAAGGGTACATCTCTTCATACCTCTGATATATATCGTTGTAATTCTTCAACGTCTTCAGAGAGATGGAGGGTCCCAATAACCAATAACTTTTGGTATATCCCCAAACGGGTGAACCAAAACCAAACAGACTATGACGTCTTTAAACTGGACTATGATGTCCTTAAACTTTATGGACTATGGGGTCCCTAAACTCATGGACAATGATGTCCTTAAACTTATAGACCACAATGTCTCTAAACTAAAAAAATAGAGCCCAAATATTCTTTTGTTGGATCTAAATGATCCTGTTTAGTAGATCTTAGTCTAAAATTAAACTAACGTATCCTTAACAAGCGTTTAAGTTGATCTTAATCTCAAATGAGATTAACGATCCTTAAACCCAACCCAAACCCAAATATAAGAAAATACGGATTTGGACTAATGCACTCCCTACGGGCGACAACATAAATTAGTCTCCGTATACAATCCACGAGCAACGAAAAATAGAACAAATACACACGACACGAAGCGATCATCTGGAGAAGGAGAAAGTGGTTACCGCGATGCTGTAGCGTAACTAACTGCAGGGGTTTGCGCCTGCAGGGAAGAGCGTTCCCACAATCAAAAAACCCTCAAACGAGGGGGAATCTGACGAAGTCTGCTATAACGGCCGCATCCGTCTAAACCTCCGATACACGCTGCCATAAATCAACTTGGCATTTTCGGAGAGGTGGACGGATAAAACCAAATAGCATCTGCCCACAAATTCAGGCAAGACGTCAGTCTTCCCGGTTTCCGGCGGCGAACAAATTCTGGCACCTCCGGTGGGACCTTTTCCTCTTTCCACTCCACACTTTGTGTGTTGTATTTCGCGAATGAATCGCGGTTTGTTATGGTTTCCCATGGAGTCAAGATATTAAGGTTTGGTGTTTTGCTCCGTGCAGAAAAAGAAGTTCAATGACTTTCAATTGCACCAACTGCAACAACTCCCACTCCCTCCCTGTTGGAGGAGTGACTTATGGGCCTCAAGCGGCCTCCATTTTCAAGATGCCAGTGGAACAGGTGACGCAAGCCAACACTGGGTTGTTCTTTGGGACCATACTCCCACCCATGAGCTTCAACGCCCCACTGTCGTCGCAAGAAGCTCTGAATAAGTCGGTCTTTGATCGGCTTACGACTACCGCAACCCCTTTCAACGGGTCATCCAAATCCAAAGCCTCAGTCTTTAACAGACTGGGCCAAAACTCCAATGGGCCCGTGAAGAAGCCCGTAATACCTGAGGGGGTTATCCCAAAACGAATAGCCATTCTTGCTCCTGAAGTCGCCAAAGCGGTTTCTCCTGCTAAGGGGTCGGTCTTTGAAAGACTGGTCGTTCTAGCTCCCGCTTCAGGCGAAGTAACCAAGGCTGCTTCCCCTGCCAAAAAGTCGATATTTTCAAGATTGATCACTCCCTCTCAGCGGACATCAGTCTTCGATAGGCTGGCACCAACAGCAACCCCTCATCAGAGCGGGAGGCATAAAGAAGCTCATCCAATAGCAGAGGTGATCCCGTCCGTAAGGCATGCTCGACGTCGCCACTGGCGTCGAGTGAGGAAAGCTAGGGGCAATTCCCCATCTGGACTTACCCCGCCGGCTCCAACGGTGGAAGTCGACGCTGCTGTTCCAATTGAAAACAGCTTTGAACCGCTCAGGAGGGTCTGCAAGAACCCTCCGACTGCCGTCCTGAAAAGATCTCCTCTACCTGTGGAGAATGCTACAAAGAAAAAGCCAGAACAGCCCCCTCAGAGGCTGTCCTCTAAAATTCACAAGGTCTGGCGACAGGTCCAAGACTCGGTGATCAACCAAGACTTCTCCCGCCAACCAAAGAAGATGAAAGTTCGGCAAGAGAAGGACCACCCTGTTGTACCGCAGAAGGTGTCATGTAATTAGGTGCCCGCTGTAATGGCCCCCTCAATTTCGACCGCTCACAAAAGAAGAAGGCCGGAGAAAATTCCCGTGTCTGCGACGAATCTAAAAGGCACTGAACCTAAACGCCCCAAGTCTGGGGGCATGGTAGTGCACACTGTTTATATGGCATCCGGGAAAGAGGATAGCCGTATCTCCACGGGCCATCGACCTCTCGCCACATCAGTGACAAAGGCTCAGGAGCAACAACAGCAAAAACTTTAGGAGATGCTAACACAGATGGCCACACTCACTGGGCCAAAAGAAATCCCGGAGACGTCGTCAGAGCAGCGTCAAGAACAGGAAACCGATGCTGAGTTCCTCCGCAGAATCCTCGAGAAGAGAGACAGAGAGACCGCGGAACAAGCGACCAACATAAAACGAATAGCGTTTCTATTCCAAGATATGGTCGGGATGATGATATAGCCGGATCCACCAGCTGAAGACCCCCCGATTATCCTTGAAGACGACAGAGGGGAGACATCGAACCCTCTTCTGGCTCTATCAGCAACCAAAGAAGAGACGATCTCCAAAGCCACCCTGGATGACTATATCGCTCAACAGATACGAGCCCATCAGGCGAGAGAAGCGGCCAGCCAAATTGTTAAGACTGGACGACCCTATCCGGGTTGGTATGACCAAATAAAGTACCCGCCGGGATATACGATCCCTAAATTCCATGTATATAAGGGGACGGGGAATCCACACCAGCACGTTACTCGATTCAGGGCCTTGTGCGGTAATATTGGGGGTGATGATAAGCTACTGCTTCGCCAATTCGTTGGCAGATTATCGGAGACAGCATTCGAGTGGTATTCCAAACTCCCGAATGACTCTATCAAGACATTTGCAGAAATGGAGCTACTGTTTACACAGAGATTTGCAAGCGCTAGCGAGCGCACCCCAATCACCGCGCTAATTAATGCCAGGGTGAAACCAAGCGAAAATGGGTTCACTACGCGATACGGTAGTGGAATTTATGGTCGAAGTGCGAACAGCGCATAGAAGAGGCTCCTGCAGTAGGCATGTTTGTGGGAACTCTCGATCCTCAGGCGACCATATCTCAATTCATGATGTTCTTTAAGCCAACTACCTTCCAGGCCCTGATAGATAAGCTGGCCCAGATGGACCAGATGGGTCACAGGCCATCCTCTTGAAAAACGGAGCTCCGAAACGAAAAAGGGAAAGGGAAAGCAACCTTCGTCGCCAACGCTCAACAACAACCGAGTGGCCCGAAGCCGGTTGCTTACCAAGACAATAAACAAAGATCCCTTGGAGAAAAGATGAGACGCCCTTACTCGTTCTCTCGGGATAAGACGAAGAGGTTATTCGAGCTAGCGCTGCGCAACAGGCTCATCACTCTGTCGGAGCCAAGACGCCCAACGCAACCAGGCGACGTTAACAATCCTAATTACTGCCCTTACTACCAAATATTGGGTCATCCAATCGAATATTGTTACATCTTCAAAAATTGGATCGAAGATCAGTACCAACAGGGCAAGTTCACGTTATCCGAAAACAGGAGGGTGAATCCGCCACAACCTCACGCTCCTAAAAAGGTGGACACGCCGGGGGCATCATGCTCACTTATTGAGCCCCAACCTCATGCTCCTAAAATGGAGGAAGCCCCATAGTAGGTGACCCTTTCAGCTAAGATTAAAAGAATATTGAAGGACCTTCAAATATGTCCAGCGATCAGGTGGAAGAGCCCTCTTGAGCCCGAGATTATTGAGGGGATGCTGAAGCCGTGCCCAACGCTGAAAGATGGTGATGGTGGAAAAAACATTCAAGTCAAGCCTCCAAAATCTTTAAAGAAAAAGAAGAAGGCCAAGAATCCCGTCCAACCCGACGATAGCCGTACAGGTCTGCAGAAATACATCGATGCACTGGAAGAATATAACCATAAGGCACGGACCCCAATCACGTTGGACGAATTCTTTAAGCATGAAGACGATGACGCTGACGAAGGAGACGATTCTTCAGAAGGGCCTGAAAACTATGTGGCGAGCTGCCACATGATTTCTTACTCGATAAATGGCAAAGAAGCTCCTGATGCAGAGACACTGGGGGAAGATCCCCAACCAGAACTCCTAAAACCGTTAGACGAGATGATTGACGTATTCCTGAACGAGGCGCTTCAGAAAAGCAAAGATGACCGAGAGCGTGAAATCGTCATATATGAAAAAGCCAAACGTCGGCGACTGAACGAATGGATTGAAATACCCCAACTGGATAGAAGCGCTTCTGCCGCCAGCAAAAGCAGGTTCAAGACAAGGAAGCATTTCACTACAGCCCTGTCGATGGGAATGAAGTTGCCGCCTTCCAAAGAAAACACTCCAGAAAATACGTTCCCCGATGAACTAGATGCACATCCAAATTACTGCTTGTACCATTGGAGGATCACGCACCCTACTGAAGAGTGCAATGCCTTTAAAAAACTGGTGGTAGGAATATGTTGCCCACCGACAACACGTCAGGCGATTGAAGCGTAAGACTCATCGAGAGCAAAGAAGCGCGACCAATGAGCATAAAAGAACTGCCGGCAACTGTCATATGGTTGATAGCAAGGGATTGCAAGTTCTCACCTTCGGGAGCGATTCTAATGAAGAAATAGCCCCCATCCCTCTCTTCAAGGAATCCATCTCTGAAACTAAAGAGATGAATACCTACGAGAACATTCAGCTGCGCAATCGTACGCTACCCGAAAAGAATCTCGGATCCACAAATAAGGGATCAAACAGAAAAGATAAGGGGAAGAAAAAAGTCCCTGAAGATATCGCCCTCAATGATCAAGTCGTCAAAGAGTTGGCAGCTAAGGACCCGCCCAAGAAAAACAAGGTGGATTACAACGTTCTGGCATATCTGAGGAAGATACCCTCACAGCTAAACATTCTCGATGCCTTTCTGCTATCCAAAGGGTCGAGAGATTCTTTGATCAAGACACTACAAGAGCTCGAGCACTTTCAAGCTTTCCTTGCCGAAGAAAAGATGAAGGACGAGCTGGAAGAAGTGCACACTGCTGACGTCACTTTCGGCGATGAAGACCTCCTCCTCGGGACGTGCGAGCACAACCGTCCCCTATATGTCGCCGGATACTGTCATGACATCAAGATAAGCAAAATCCTGGTCGGCAATGGGTCCTCCGTCAACCTTCTCAACGTGTGAGTGCTAAAAGAAATCTGCATGAGCGTCCAGCACCTCTCTCGGGATAAAATCACCATCTCCGAGTTTGACTCCCTGTCATCACATACTCTCCGGTCCGTAATACTGACGTTACGCTTTGGGCTGCTCATCACGGACATCAAATTTCATGTCATTGACGCCAAGACTTGCTACAACGCTTTGCTCGGCAGGCCTTGGTTACACGAGTACAATATCATCCCTTCTACACAACATCGGTGTATGAAATACTTCAAAGATGGTCTCGAATATACCGTGACGGGGGAACTGAACCCATTCTCCGTAAATGAAGTCCATAAGTATGAAGATGCAAAATACTTCTTACTAGACTTTGAAGACACGGAAAGATGCCATAAGCCGGAGAATAAGAAGAAGGCCATCACCACTATTCCGGTCTTTGGGAGTGATATCGAGGAGGAAGAAGAGATAGTCTATTCGAGGCCGCTTCAATACACCCTGAACCGTCTACCCCTATGTTGGTCTTCGGCAGCGACTCTGAAGATGAGGTCAATACAGTATTTTCTGTTCGGCCATTGATACAAGCCCTCACTGGCGATGAACGGAGTTTGCAAACTGCTATGGTTCCGCAAAAACATTACAAAGACCTCGACGCACTTGATACCTATAGTGTGCAAGAACTGCAGACGTTCTACGTCCCTCCCAGGCGAAGTAATGAAAAGGCGGTCCTTTTTTATCGATCCGCAAAAAATAAAGTGGAGAAAGAAATCTGGCATGGTGCCGACAGGCTCCAGCCCATCCGTCTACCCAGATACTACACGGAAGGATTAAAAAGGCTGTTAAGACGCCAAGACGTACCCTTCAAACAGACTGCTCGACAAGCTCAGTTCTACAACAGGATCTGGAACGTCCCTAGAACTTAGCGAAAATTGCCCAACGGGAGAATGGAAACGATCGGGCTTGGATATGTTCAATCTAAGAAACGGGAACGATTCCATGATTGCTACGTTATACATGACTTTGATGAAGAAGGACATGCTCTGTTAGAAGACGCTAACCCTGAACCAAAATGAGGTCCCGCCATGAAAGTTCCAAGCCCGTCGTTCGAAGAACAGATGGACAAGATAATAAGGGAAGCGGGTCAAAAGGTCTGGGATGACCATATCCGCGAAATGGCCATTTACTAGAAAGCCAGGACACAGCGCCTCCTTCAGCAGGCTGCAGAGAATAACGATGCTCTTCGTCGCCAGCCCGTCATACAAAAAACGCAGAGATAGAAACAAGCTAAAGAATGGAAAAAACGTTCGACAGCGGAAAAAACAAATTCCCCCCCACCGTGTGCTCACTCGATTATCTAAGAAGTAAAATTAATTTCATGTCAATCGGAATTCAGGTTAGGGAATTATCATCATTTTGAATTAGCGATCAGTTGCTGAAATTCCTGTTTCAGAACTGGAAGTCCATCTTCGCGAGCAGTTTACTAGTGGTTATGTTTAGATTCAGTTGTTGCCCTAGTTGAATGGAATCTATTTCTATCCGTTAGGTTTCCAATGCATCAAACGGATTATCAATATGATTTATGTTATTGAAGTTGTGTCCTTTTTAGTGTAGCGGTGTAAGAGTGGTCACTGCAGAAACTGCAGAACACATCGGTACGCTAAAATGCAAATTAAATATCAAACGACGGTGAAATGGCACAGGACTAGATTCAGGTGTTATCTAATTAAATTATCTATGTATTCAAATGGGGCTCCATGCATTTTCAGTCTAAAGCGGGGATGCACAGGTGTTCAAAGTCTGGTATCCAAAATGAAACGCTACCCCAGACTGCAGTCCAGTGCCGCGTTCGCAACCCAGTATCGTTACAGTTTTCTAAAATTATCGAGAAAAAAACTACGGATAGTTTTAGGTTTTCGAGTCAGCTTGGATATAAGCCGTAGAACGTTGTGTTCCAAATGGTATTTAATTTACAATGATTTTAATGGGGTAACATGCGCGGTAAGGTTCAGATTTTGTGTCGCCTTTAGGAGGCGACTCTACATAGTTATGCACATGATATTTTATATCCAAATTATTACACAATATTCACAACCAGTAAAGGAATCGAACTATCATAGTTTCCGCTATCACAAAAATATATTTTGGTTTATAGTTCGCATCAAACACTCGGGTAACATTTGGTTATCGGTCGAAAACCCAAGATTCTCCTAACCAACGAGCGATAATTTATTCCTAAGATTCTAAATGGAATCAATACGGCTAACTAACAGGTTTGGGCTCGATTCATTACCACCAACATGATGGCTCACGTACGAATGTTAACACCATGTCTATGTCTATATTTATTTTCGCATACACCCATATAACTTATAAAAATAAATTAATATTGTTATTAACCTAGTTTTGTAATAGCATGAGCAACAAGAGATGGATTTTTCTCTTGCCTGTGGTGAAGGTGGCACGAATTGAGACGGCGGCACGATATGGATATGATCATGGCACAATACACACGCGACTCGGCTGGCTCGGGGGTACTTGGGCTCGGCACTGGCGAGGAGGCAGCCACGGCAGTGGGTTCTCGGTGACTCCGGTGAGGCGTTCGGGGGATGCGGTTGCAGATAGCTCGGCTCGTCGGCGACTGAGTGGTGTGCAGGGGGCGAGTTTTAGTCGCAGTGGAGTAGTTGGGGAGCTCCGACGATGGTGGAGCTGCTAGTGGTCATCGGTGATGGAGGTACTCAGATCTTGGAGCTTAGAGAATCGGGGAGCTCCGACGATCATGGACGCCGGTGGTCGCGCTCGGGTGAAGGAGGGGGAGCTGGGGTCGGCTTGGGAACCCGAGAGCGTCGGTAGTCTCCTGGTGGGGAGTCGGTGGTGGAGGAAAGGAGGTGATGGGGATGGGTTGATGGTGGAAGTGATGGGGGGTCGACGATGGTGAGGTAGTCGAGGCTCGTTGGCGAGGTGTAGGGGTTGGTGGGTGGCTACGGTGAGTTCGAGTGTTGGCAGTGGGTGTAGAAAGAGGAGATGGGGTTGCAGAGGGGAAGGAGAGGATGATAACGAGGGGGAGGAGCAAAATGGTAACGAAGGGAGAGGGGCTCGGTCGTCGTCGTGGGTAAGGTGAGGACATGGGGGAGCGGGTCTCGCGGCATGGACAAGGGAAGGTGAGCCGTTGGAGTCGAGGGGATTTAGTGGAGGGGATCACGGTGAGTTTGTTGGCGATGGGCGCAGGTCTTATGTACATGGACGCGATCGTCGCGGCAAGCGCGAGAAGAGGGAGCCGTTGTGGAAAAGTGGGTGAGAAAGAAAGGAGAACGAGGGAGAAGAAGAGGAGTGGGTGAGGGGTTCGGGTCGGGTCGGTTATGGTGAGCACTGGTCGGGTTGAGGATATTGGGTTAGATTAGGAATAATTAAAATTTAATATAAATATATATATATATATAAATGAAAAAAATTGGAATAAAATCTGGAAAAAATTTATATACGGAAACTGGGTATTTACAGGTAGCAAGATTGAGTTCATGTCAATATCAAGTATTCGTGTTTGGTGTTCATGTATTATTGTCAAGTTGTATTCATGATTCGAGTCAAGTCAGTTTCAATAGCAACCATTGTGTTCTGGTATTAATATTAAGTTCATATCCAATTATGACTAGGGTTTGGTTAAGTCAAGTGAAGTATATATGTTTGAGTTTGATATTGATTTCGAGTGTTCAAGTTCATGATTAGGTATTCGTGTTTAATCTTAGATTCAGGTTTTAGGTTGGACTCAGACTGGGTCAGCCGCTTGTAAACTGTTTTAACTCTTGAAATTTTAGATTCGGGAGTTATCGGCAACTGCTGCAAATGGACGGTAGGATTTGTGTCTTTTTCTAAGACAATTGCCATTGATAACACTGTTAATTTGTCTACCTTAAATGGGCTAGCACTCACTTTCTCCAGCTCCCTGGCGCTCAAGAGAATTGATCCCGCTTAAATCTATATTTACTAGAATCCTTAAAATGGTTTTTATAAATATCTCGAGGGGGTTTTATGAAAAATATTTTTAATATAGTTTAAAAGTAAAGCTCGAGAGTGATTAGTATTACTTAGGGATTTCATGAGCATGGATTTTAAGTATTGGGGTATTTTATTGATAAATACTTAGCTTTGGAAAGTTATGGTATTTTATTGAAAAACTTGCCTTTTTGGTATCTTAATGGTATTTTATTAGCATTTGTTAATTTTTTCGTTTTTAGAAAAAATATAGGTTCATTATATTTTGAAAATAAGGATTTATAATTTTATATAATTTAAAAATTAGTTTTATTTAGAAATTCGTTTTTCTTAAAAACCGTATTTATATCCTTTCGAGATCGAATGCTCCGTGAGGTGGTCTGCATCTCGCTCTACTATTCTCAGAATATGCGATAATCCGCACCATCCATTAGCGGGTCCCCTAAAGAGGGTTGTAGATGTATAATTGCAAAGGAGTTTGAAATACTGTTTTAAAAGAAACCCGGTTTTAAATTATGTGGTATTTTATTGTAAATACTATCTTCGAACCAAAAATAAATATAAGTAGGCATCGTGCTATAAAACCAAGTGTGCGTGTAAGGTAGGTCGTTACCCCGTGAATTTTTTCCTAAAGGTATTGTTTAAACGATTAGTCGAAAAGGTGTGATAACAATGTTCAAGATATTTTAATGTAAAAGTTCAATTATGGTTGTTTCACATGAGATTCTTAGTTAAACTTGATTCTGAACATTGGTATTAAGATTACAAGTGAAGTGACAAAATTGGTTTGACCAAATGATAAAATAAAATGGAGTTATAGGTTTTAGAAAAGATGATATCGGTAATAACTCCACTTTTACCGATATTTATTCAAAATGCGTATCAATGAAAAGAAGGAGAATTGAGAGGGACTTACCATTTGGAAATGTCAAGAAGAGCTTAAAGAAGAGGAAGGAGGCTTCGTGGTGTCGCAGGAGCTCCGGAATCGGCTTCGATCTTCGACGAAAGAAACTTGCTCGCTAACTCCACTTTACTCCACTTGCACCTAAAAACTTTTTAGAGAGTTTTGGCTAGAATTTTCAGAATGGTGCTAAGCCAAGGTAGGGTGTGATATTTATAGTGGAGAATTAGGGTTTGGGAATTAAAAATGTGGATTAAAAAGCATTAAAATGGTTTTAAATTGTGAAATGAAAGGTCTCTGTTTGATTGCAGGAAAATCAAACAGTGCAGAGAAGTTAAGGGTAGCTGAAGAGACGAGTGTGCAAAGCACGGGTCATTTTGGAGCAATCCCGACCGTCCCCGTCGGTCTAAATGGCATATCCACCGGTCGATTCTTAGGATCTGGCCTTGAGATTCGTACCATGTGGCTTATTCAGTGTGTACACCATTTTGCACATATTTGATTTTACTGAACTTTTCATTTCCCCGTGTATTGCACGTGCAATTTTTTGGGCTTCCAAAAACTTAAAAAGAAAAATCAAAAAAATAATTGTATCTGATGGGAATCGAATACAGGGGCTACGTCATAGCAGTGCAAGGGCTTTACTAGTGAGCTACAAGTGGTGTCTTACTTTTATTTAGTAAAAGTAACTTATAACTCAAACTCGAGCTATAATACTCTTTTCTTGTATATTAACAGGAAAATTCTGTACAAAAATTGTAAAGTTGTTACATAAATATTCCTTATCTTTGTATGTAACTTTCATTTTCTTCTTTTTATTATGGGATTTTGTGGGTGTAATCCGCTGAAAATCCTCAGGAGACAACACTCCTCCTACTAAGGACACCTAGAGATTTAAAGGCTTGTTGCACGTACTAAGTGCAATCGTGTTGCCTACGAAAGTGTGCTAGGTTTTTTTCTTTTTCCTTTTAATAAATAGTTTGCTCAGGACTATCGAAAATAAGTTTGGGGGTATTTGATTAGTCAAAAATTGTGCACAATTATATGAACATTTTCCTTACTATTATTAGCTGTTAAAAGGTATTAATTGTAAATAAAGAACATATGTGGGTTTATTTGTAAAAAGATTATTATCATATGTTTCTATATTTGTAATTAATATAATAAGGGAAAATGTATGCATATAATATTTAAATGAAATATTAGTAATTAAAATATGCATATCATATCAAATATTCCTAATCAATATTCTTAAAATATTATATCATATAAATGGTTGGAATAATATCTTAAAAAATACCAAATGTTACTAACATTTTGATTTGAGATATTGTGTAGGTATCAGCTCAGGTCTAAAATCAAAATAAGAGATCCAAGTCAAATTGAGATATCGAAACTGAATCTGCTAAATTTTAGAAGCAAATCGAGGAAATTAGAAACGGCAGAGACTCAGAGCAATATTTTCAGAATGTATATATCAAGAGGATCTCCAAATATCAACACAAAAAGCCAGAAAAAAAATCTCAAAACCTAATTCCACTAGAAGGCGGCGAATCTGCGGCCAAACGTAGCATCAGGCGGCCGAACCGCGGCTCTTTGGTAGCAATTGGATGTGGGATTTTGAGGGCATGATCTTAACTGCATCTACTCACATATGATATCTAGGGTTTCTGGTTTTAGAGAATATATAAAGGACTGAGAGTAGTGCATTCAAAAGCATCGAAGAGATCACATAATCATCTATTCATCTACTTCCATAAAGAGACAGATCTAGAGCAAAACTAGGATTCTTGTAATCTATTTTCTAAGGAGAAAAGTTGTAATACAATAGTTAATTAATAAAACTAGTTTTTGTTTTAATTCTTTTTGCAATTACTTTTCCACATTTACTTTATGCGTTATATTTCTGCATTAATTTTGCGCATTACTTTTCTGCATCTTAAATATCATTGCATTCATCTTCAACCTCTCTTTTAAATCACTATTAACCATGAGCGAATAATTTCTTGTTTGCTAGGGTTTGTAGGATAGGGTAAAATAATGGATGAAAAATCATTTAACTTCTTTTTAACATTTTAATGTTTATAAATTTTAGCAAAATAAATATTGACCTTCTTATTGGGCGCGCTATCAATTTATTGATAGTCACGACCACGATTTGAGATTGGTTAAACACTTATTTTGTTAAGGGTTTAACATGAATAGAGATCAATGGAAGGTCAAGGGTTGGTAGTGGGAAAGCCTAATTCTCTCCAAGAACCCTAATCCACATTCATCGCTATCTCTTTAGTTTTAAACTATTAAAACATAAAAAGAGTCATTTTTAAATATTTATCCATTAACTGCCAAGTCCTATGAACCCTACAAGCCTTTCTATTATAAATTTTATATCCGTCTCAAAATAGAATAACAACAATCACTTATCTCTTTTATCAACTTGTCTAAAGCAAGAAAAGAATTCACGTTTCCCTGCGGACGACCCGTACTCATCACGGCTAGCTATTAGCGACACCGTCCTGACTGCTGTTATTTACAAAACACTTTTTCGCACGATCAATCACTCGACCTCATTTAGTAAGAAGATAAAATTTGTGAAAGGCAAGATCGATGAACTGAAAAATCATGATCACCATGTTATTATAGAGCATTTTCTCCCATTAGCCCTCAGGAATTCCCTCCTTGAATTAGTCGGTCTAGTACTTAACGATCTTTTCTGCTTCTTTAAGGAATTGTGTGCTAAAAACATCGATGTTGTGGCGCTTGAGAAGTTAGAAACTGTGATCCCCTTGATACTATGTAAGCTTGAGCGGATGTTTCTGCCGTCATTCTTCGATATCATAATACGCCTGACGTTTTATCTTGCAACCAAGGCCAAGCTTTCCCGACCGCTATAATATAGATGGATGTATCCCGTCGAAAGATATCTTGATTTTTTTAATTCATGCATTTTATTAAAAAAAAATCTATCTTATATATATGCTTGTATTCTTTATTTAACATATGTTTTTTTTAGGTATCTCTATACTCTAAAAAATTATCACTACTAAAATAGGGGGTTGCCCCTACGAATAATGAAATCCGTAGGGGCAGATTTATTTTGGCCCTACGGACTAATCCGTAGGGCCAGACGGTTGCCTCTACGGTCTCAGACGTTTTAATTTAAAAATATTAAATCGTAATTTGTTGTTAGCCCCTACGGAACGGCAAACCAATGACCTACGGACTAATCCGTAGGGGCATCTAAATGGGGATTTAATAAAAAGGCACAGAAATGCCCTACGCTGATTATCTCCTCTCGCGCATGAAACTCCCAAAATCCTCAAATGTCTCGTTCCCGCCGCGTCGCCGATCTCGTCGTCATTCTCGTCACCGTTCTCTCTCTTTCGTCACCGATCTCATTCCCGATCTCATCACCGTTCTTCCTCGTCGCCGATTGCATCGATTGTCGACCACCGATCGATCGTCTCCTCCACCACATAGGTTAGTAAATCTTCAATTAAACAAATTTTTTATTATTTTAGGGCTAGGGTTCAGGGTTTGGGTACCGATGAGGATTAGGGTTAGGCTTCGATTGGGGTTAGCTTTAGGGTTAGGGTTGGGGTTGCGGTTGGGGCTGGGGCTGGGGTTGCGGTTGGGGTTGGGGTTCGACTGGGGTTGCGGTTGGGATTAGGGTTGGGGTTAGGGTTAGGGTTGGGGTTCGGCTGGGGCTGGGGCTGGGGCTGGGGCTGGGGTTGGGGTTGGGGTGGGGCTAGGGCAAGGGCTGGGGCTGGGGTTAGGGTTAGGGTTGGGTTGTGATTTTTAGGAAAATTTAACTCGATAAAGCCAAAAATTACTATTTTTGGTATCAGATACGGAACGGAATATGTGTTATCATTTTCGTATACGGATATGGATGGTCGTTAAAAATGAAAATATAGGGTCATCGTCGGAGGATGATATATCGACATCCGAGTCGGAAAATGAGGAAGACGAGAATGAAGATTATTTTTAGATTTATGTTTTGATTGATGACTTTTATGCGTATGGTTATTGTTATTGTTAATGGCGTAGTTAGGATATGAACTTGATTTGTTTATCGGTCACTTTTTAGTATGTTAGAATCGTAGGTTTTTTATGATGATAAATTGTCTTATGGTTTGATTTAGTTTTTGACATTATGTTTATATGTTTATGTTTTAACTTTGAATGCATCTAGGCATGTATTATTTAGTTAACTTATTTTCTTTTTCCAATGTTTGTTGTGAATAGTGATACTTCATATTTATATTTTTCCAATTCTGTTTGAACTTCGTTAGTTTATTTGATATATATTCTTTCAACTTGAATTTATATTATATTCATCTTGTTTAGTGATTTCTTTTCTATGTTGAAGGTATATATCTCAATCTCAAGTCTAATGCATCTTAGTTCTTTAATGCTCAATTCTTCATATATCTTATTCTCAAGTTACAATTTGCAAGTAACTAAGCAAGTATTATTTCATAAGATTAAAATCATGTTATATCAGTTACTTTATATTTTATTTAAATACTTCGTATAGTCTATGTGACGAGAAAATTCAATCGTATGATAACCGATAGAACCCTTACCCCCGACAGCCGAAACACACACATACAACAAGAATATACAACAAATGCATCATTAGAGAGTGATTCAAGATGTTCAAGTTAAAACCAATATATGATATTCGATGATAATATAAAACTTTCATATTCTCATCGATACTCATATAAGAAACTCAAAGCGCCACTTAGTCCCCGTCTATCGGTTAACATACGTTCGATATTCGTCGTGACATAAAACTATACGAAGGTTGTTAAATATCGGACGGTATAGCTCGATACTAACAACCGTCGTATAGTCTATGTGACGAGAAGATTCAATCGTATGATAACCGATAGATTTGTCCCGTGTGGACAAGTTAGGAATGTATAAAGCAAACACCTTCATTCACTTGTGTTTTCATCCGTTTCGAGATATTTCGTCGGTACCTTTCCGCTGGTTCTCCATGTACAAAAATAGATTAGATGTTCATTTCAACGTTGTTTCACAGGTTTGAAATGATTATCTATTCTATTACAGTGTACTAGGAGAACAGCGGGGAGGTGCTGCCAAAATTTACTCAAAACGGTTGAAAGCACAAGCGAATGGGTGTTCGCTCTATACATTCTTAATGGGATAAAAGCCTTACCCCGGACAGTCGAAACACACACAAACAACAAGAATACACAACAAACGCATCATTAGAGAGTGATTCAAGATATTCAAGTTAAAACCAATATATGATACTCGATGATAATATGAAACTTTCATATTCTCATCGATACTCATATATGAAACTCAAAGTGCCACTTAGTTCCCGTCTATCGGTTAACATACGTTCAATGTTCGTCATGACATAGAACTATACGAAGGTTGTTAAATATCGGACGGTATAGCTCGATACTAACAACCGTCGTATAGTCTATGTGACGAGAAGATTCAATCGTATGATAACCAATAGATTTGTCCCGTGTGGACAAGTTAAGAATGTATAAAGCAAACACCTTCATTCACTTGTGTTTTCATCCGTTTCGAGATATTTCGTCGGTACCTTTCCGCTGGTTCTCCGTGTACAAAGATAGATTAGATGTTCATTTCAACGTTGTTTCACAGTTTTGAAATGATTATCTATTCTATTACAGTGTACTCGGAGAACAGTGGGGAGGTGCTGCCGAAATTTACTCGAAACGGTTGAAAGCACAAGCGAATGGGTGTTCGCTCTATACATTCTTAATGGGATAGAAGCCTTACCCCCGACAGACGAAACACACACACAACAAGAATACACAACAAACGCATCATTAGAGAGTGATTCAAGATGTTCAAGTTAAAACCAATATTTGATACTCGATGATAATATGAAACTTTCATATTCTCATCGATACTCATATATGAAACTCAAAGCGCCATTTAGTCCCCGTCTATCGGTTAGCATACGTTTGATGTTCGTCGTGGCATAAAACTATACGAAGGTTGTTAAATATCGGACGGTATAGCTCGATACTAACAACCGTCGTCTAGTCTATGTGACGAGAAAATTCAATCGTATGATAACCGATAGATTTGTCCCGTGTGGACAAGTTAGGAATGAATAAAGCAAACACCTTCATTCACTTGTGTTTTCATCCGTTTCGAGATATTTCGTCGATACCTTTCTGCTGGTTCTCCGTGTACAAAGATAGATTAGATGTTCATTTCAACGTTGTTTCACAGCTTTGAAATGATTATCTATTCTATTACAGTGTACTCGAAGAACAGCGGGGAGGTGCTGCCGAAATTTACTCGAAACGGTTGAAAGTACAAGCAAATGGGTGTTCGCTCTATACATTCTTAATGGGATAGAAGCCTTACCCCTGACAGCCGAAACACACACATACAACAAGAATACACAACAAACGTATCATTAGAGAGTGATTCAAGATGTTCAAGTTAAAACCAATATATGATACTCGATGATAATATGAAAGATACTCATATATGAAACTCAAAGCACCACTTAGTCCCCGTCTATCGGTTAACATACGTTCGATAATTTATTCTTTTCAATGACAAACGCACACACAAAGCATATACACGGATTTTCTCCTTTGTCAATAACCATTCCGTTCTTAGATTTCTCAATATAGTCACCATAACCTACAATTTATATGTTATACAGTCTAACATGGCCATGAGTACGTAAGAGTTAAGGACTGGATGTATGTGGATTGGCAACAACGTATGCAAGCTAAGTTTGTCGCAGGAGTTGCTGCTTTTATTGAATTTGCACGCGCACATAATAAGATCGTGATAGAGAAGATTCTCTGGCCGTGCGATAGATGTGGGAATAAGTACTGGCAGAAGGTAGAATTGGCAGAGCTTTATATTGTAAAATATGGTTTTACTAGATTTTATACAACTTGGAAATATCATGGGGAAGGAGAAGAACGCAGTAATGCGGCAGAAGAAGAAGGAGAACACGATAATGCGGCAGGAGAAGAAGGAGAAGACGGTAATGCGGCAGAAGAAGAAAACGGTAATTTATTTCCATCAGAAGAAATGGAGGATATGGTAAAGGCTGCCCTAGGTGAATCTATTCGTACCGAAGATGACATTTCTTCCGGTCAAGGACCGCGTGCGGATAAATATGAAAATTTCATGAATGATGCTAGAAAACCAATTTATAAGAATGCAAAGTATTCCACCCTCTCATGGTTCGTCCAACTTTTCCAGATTAAGTGTTTAAATGGATGGAGCAACAATCGTTCTTGAAAGATTCTATGCCCCCGGGAAATAACGTGCCTGACAGCTGGTACGGAGCCCAGAAGATGATGTCTGATTTGGGTCTGAAGTGTGAGAAGATTCAAGCATGTCCTAAAAATTGCGTATTGTACCGGAAAGAGAATTCAGATTTGAAAGAGTGTCCAACATGCGGAGAGGCCAGGTATAAGACGAAAGATTCCGATAAGAAGCCTGATATACCTGTCAAGATAGCACGATACTTTCCCATAACACAGAGGCTACAGAAGCTATTCAGGTGCAAGAAAATAGCCGAGACAATAATTTGGTATCACCGTGCTCCTCCAAGTGAAGATGGAAAAATGAGCCATCCAAGAGATTCACCGGCATGGAAGGATTTCGATAGGAGGCACGCAATTCAGTAGCGATCCTCGCAATGTCCAGCTCGGACTGGCTAGTGATGGCTTCTGCCCATTCAACTATATGGCTAGAAGTCACAGCACATGGCCCGTTGTAATGATAATTTATAATCTGTCGCCTTGGTTGGCTATAGACCAATCATACTTTATGATGCCTCTTCTTATCGACGGACCAAACTCACCGGGAAATAATATCGACATCTATCTCCGACCTCTGATCGAGGAGTTAAAATCTTTGTTCATTGATAGTGTAGAGACTTACGATGCAAACACAAATATAACCTTCATACTGTGTGCGGCTTTAATGTGGACAATTAATGACTTTCCTGCGTATGGAATGCTATCAGGTTGGTCCGTACATGGTCACAAAGCATGTCATCATTGCCATCAACACACAACATCGAAATTCTTGAATTTTACTAGGAAGGTTTATTGTTGCGGCCATCGACATTTCCTGCCTCTAGACCACCCTTACAGGTTAGACACTGTTCACTTTGATGGTCATCAGGAGCCGCTTGGACCTCCAGCCCCATTGTCCGTAGAGGACATGACTGCTCAGTGGGATGGTTACAATAATGTGACCTTCGGGATGGATCCGACAAAACAGTTCAAACCACCATTTTGGAACAAATTAAGCATTTTCTTCGGGCTTCCGTACCGGTCAACAAATTTAGTGCGTCATTGTCTGGACGTCATGCATATAGAGAATGGAGTATCAGAGCACATACTCAACTTGCTTCTTTGTAAAGACGGAAAATCAAAAGACAATCCGAATGCTCGGATGGATCTACAGGAGTGGGGAATAAGAAGTGAATTGCACCCTAGACTGGTAGCGGGTAAACCAGGCAAGTTTGTACTTCCCAATGCCGCTTATCATATGTCACAACCGGAAAAGAAAAGATTCCTGCAGGTGTTGCATGATTTGAAAGTTCCCACGGGTTTCTCGGGATCATTCAGCAAGAAGATAAAAATTGTGAAAGGAAAAATCGATGGGCTGAAAAGTCATGATCACTATATTAATATGGAGCACCTTCTTCCATTATCCCTCGGGACTTCTCTTCCCGAATCGGTTGGTCTAGTAATAAACGACCTATGTTGCTTTTTCAGAGAGTTGTGTGCTAAAACACTGGAGGTTGTGACGCTGGATAAACTAGAAAATTCTATTGCGTTGATACTTTGCAAGTTTGAGCGTATTTTCCCACCGTCATTCTTCGATATCATAATACACCTGACGGTTCATCTTGCAACTGAGGCTAAGTTAGTCGGACTGGTACAATATCGATGGATGTATCCCATCGAGAGGTACGTGGAATTTTTCGTTTCGCGCAATTTTTAAAATTATTGTTGTCCTGTATGCCCGTATTTATTTATTCAATATATTTTCTTTAGGTACCTCTACACTCTTAAAAAGTATATACGCAATAGAAATTGACCAGAGGGTTCTATCATGCAAGGTTATCTTCTTGATGAAGCAACCACATTTTGTTCCCGCTATCTGGACGAGAACATTGAGACGAGACTTAACCGGCCTCGAAGAATTCAAGATGGGCCATATGGTAAAGCCGATTATAAGAGGGTAGACACTATATTTATCAACAAGATATACCAGTTTATCTTGCTTAATTGTGCATGTCTTGAACAAATTAGAGAGTAAGTTTTTTTGGATTAATTGTTATATTTGTGTTTGTGTGTGTATGAAATGATATAATATTAATGTCATAATTTATTGTCGAAAATAGAATTCATTTTAACGAGGTACGTGAGGGGCATCCTTATTGGAACGATGAACGATTGGAAAAATATCATCAGGATAATTTTGCGATTGGGTCACAGATCATGTAAGTTATTCGAATAACATGTTATTGCTATCAGTTTTAATCTAAACTTATATCGTTATGTATTTGTCGTAAAAAAAAAATTGTTAAATCCACGATCCGAACTTGTCTGCATCATTTGAGAGTGATTCAAGATGTTTATCTCAATTTCCTAGTATGGAGGTTGCATATTATAAAGGTTTCGGTGTCCTTGGATACAAATTCGAAGTTAAGCACATAGAAATATCTAGAACCACTCAGAATAGTGGGATTGCGACGGTAGGATCGGACAGTGTGATTTATTATGGATACTTAAATTGTATACTCGGCATCCACTATCTCGGACGATCAGAACCCTTTTATATATTCTAGTGTACTTGGTACGATACGCGAACCGATACGGATAAGTGGAGAAGCAATCTTGGGACTTGGAAAGATGAATATGGATTGACCAGTATGAACACACTTCGATTTTACAATCAAGAAGATCCGTTTATCTTTCCGAACCAAGCGTTCCAAGTATACTACTTACAGTGTTTGAAGCATCCGGGATGGAGTGTCGTATGCCGTTGGAAATCCAGGGATGTCTACGATGTCCGAGAATTCGAGGACAGTGATGAGGATGAAGAAGAGAGAAGACTCAGAGTGCTCCGACCGTCTGTTTTGAAAGACGGGTTGTCTTCGGCTGATCATGAAGTTACGTGGGTTAGAAATGATATCGATGATGAAATCCAAGTAGATATGTTTAATGCGCCCACGAAACGAAATAGGTTATCAGTAATGTTATATTATTACTTCACATTTTTACGATCTATACATATATAGTCAATACTTGTAATGATTGTCTAATGCGTCCACGAACCGTTTATCTAGATTTGATGACGATGACGGGAGCAGCAAGGGGTAGCAGGAGCTCCAACCGCGGCACTGGCAGAGGCAGAGGCAAAGGCAGAGCGGTTCTGCCGCCCGGAAAGCTGCGTAGGGAGCTTCAGAGGGCCGGTCTTGCACCCCGATCGGAGACCCCTTCGGATGCCTCCTTCCGTGTGGACTTTGCCACACCTCAAGGTATATTGCACGCATATCCATTTTGAATGTAATATTATAGATATACATGCCTGTTCATATCAAAATTACTTATATTGTCAATGTTTGATTGTCTAGCTGTTGGTGATGCGTCCATATCAAGGACAGAGGCCACTCTCGCACCTCCAGGTATGTTTATATATCATATAGTATATGTATATTGATTTAGAATGTTATATCATAAATATACACACATTCTTTTTGCTCTTACTTTGATAATCATTTTTTTTTTTTGTCTAGCTGTAGGTGGTATGTTTATATATCCTTAGTGCATGCATATTGATTTATAATGTTATATTATTGATCTACACATTCTTTTTGCAATTACTTATATAATCTATTTTTAATTGTCTAATTATAGGTGGTGCGTCCACATCTGATGCAGGGGCCACTCCCGCCACTTCCGTACCCTCCGCTCAGTCTGTAGGTTAGTATGAATAAATATAAAATATTTATTCATTTTACATATCCTCTAAAGAATAAATATGAACTTCATGGAAATTTAGCGTCAATGTTTATTTTCTAGTTGGAAGGGATGCGTCCGCATCCGGGTCACCGGCTGTTCCTCACCGGAGAAACTATCACCCCGCTCGTGCTGCTGCCCGAACCCACGCTCGTGCTTTAGTCACCGGAGGTATATATCACACTTCAATTTTCGTTAAACCTTGATTTCTTAATACAACTTTGTCTTAATATTGATTGTCTTGATATTTCTTGCAGACGCAGGGCCTCACCATCCCCAGAGGGGACTCGAGGCCCGAATCGGTCCCACGGGCTGAGGCCCGACAGAGCTAGGGGGAAGCAGCATTCCCCCTCTTTTTTACCCCTGATTATCGCTATACCGGCGATCATGCAGAGAGGTTCGTTCGGTATATGGGGGATGAGAGCCGTCTCGTGAAGAACTATCCACTTCACGTTGAGTGGGGCGACCAGCACCGGCGCTAATTCTCCCTCTTCTGGGATCAGGCTCGGGTATTAATATATTTTTTCATTTGATTTATCCAATATATTTATTATTAACACTTGCAATCTAATAACAATGTTTTTTTTGTATTTTCAGTTGGATTACGATTTTCAGCCTATACTTGATCCTGATCACCCTGGGAGGGTGCTCGATCTTCACGCTCTGTACAATAGCCTGATGAAGAACATGCAGACGAAGGTCCGATACAACAGGAATGAGCTGAAGACTGACTGCTATTCCCTGTGGATGGCGACCCCCGAGGCAGAGAGAGCGGCCCTCCTATCTACTCTGGCCTTTGCGAGAGTCGACGTAGAGACATGGTCTCTATTGTGCGAATATTTCGACTCTCATCGCAAACAGGTATGTATTTTAAATGTAATTCATTGTTTAGTATATAATTTATTTTTTTGTGTTGCTTAATTAGAAAACTAAATATGAATGTGTTTTGCAGAAACAGACCGATCAAAATAAAGAGAATAGGAAGTCGGCGTAGAGGGGTCGCCCCACTTAGACAGATGGCTCGAGGAATATTACTCGTGTCATTGAGTTATCGGTAAATTACAATAGACCGGCCTTTGTGATATAATGCAATATTAAGAGTTATTTTCTAATATATCTAATATTAAGAGTTATTTTCTAATATTGCAGAGAGCTCAGACCCTGGCGCAAGGTGCTACACCGAGCGTGTTGTCCGCATATCTTGCCGTCCACGGCACCTCGACAGATCCCGCCACGGGCGAGCTTCGATACCCCGACGTCGCTACCCAGGAGTATTGCGTAAGTGTTAATATTTATTCAACCCCTATTTGAAATTTTAGTTTTGAAAGGTTCAAATTTAAATGATATACTTATATTTTACAGGTTAATGTGGGTGTAGGAGCGGGTGGTTGAGCAAGCCGAGGCATCGGGGATCGATTTTACTGGACAGAACAATCCGATGCTGCTGACTCCAGTCCTGAACGCCGCACACGGAGGGCACCACGGAGGTTGGGAGAGAGGCCGTGGACTGGGCCCTAGCAGGGCCCATATGAGGTTGGACTCCACTCTGGCGGTTACTTCCTTCGTCTCCAGTGAGCGACGTTTCCAGCAAGAACCGAAGAGCTTGAAGGCCACCGTTCAGAAGTTGAAGGAGATATTGGTATGTATACTACTTAATAATAAAATATTATGTCATATTATAGATAGCAACATATCCAATATTAGTACGTAGCCTGAGCTTATTTGGTTATAGACTTAGCTTTGATTAATCATACATACATATCTAATTAAAATAAACTACTGTTTTCCAAACTAGATATCCAAACGAGGCCTAAGTCCCTAAGTATACATAAATTGGGGTTTTGAAATAACTTGATAATGATACGAACTCGACTAATACACGGTTCTTACTCGTTTATTACACACGTAGGTCCAGACGCGACAGGGTACATCAGCCGAGCCTCCACATGCATCTCCTTCGGCTGCGGCTCCGCAAGCCATTACATCAGCTGCAGTTCCACAGATAGCTCATATAGCTCCACTGCCCCATCAGACTCCCGCAGCCGCGGCTCCGCAAGCCACTACCTCGGCGGCGGTTGCGCAGACCACTCCTATAGCTCTACAGCCCTCTCAGACTCCCGCACACTCCGCATTGCATGATTTATTGACTCAGGATATATCCGAGGAGCAGGCGCGCCAGATTATGGCGTTTATCAAAGGTGGAGCTGGACCGAGCTAGGGTAGCTTTTTAATTCTTATATTTTAAACATGTATTTATTTATATGATACATATTGTACTATATTTTGGACGATATTGATATTGGTGGTGTTTGCGTGGTTATATTGATATCATATTCTGCTTATTGATTTCTTTTGTATATTATGCGTGAGATGTGATTATGAATACTGCGATATATGTTCTGCATGCTGGTTAATTTTATATATGATATATATATTATTGTGCACAGGACGAGAAAAAAATAGGCAGCCTTTTTTAAAAAAAACTGATAATATGTACCTACGGATTAATCCGTAGGGCCCAACAATGCCCCTACGGATTAATCCGTAGGACCCAACATTGCCCCTACAGATTTATCCGTAGGGGCAAAATATCAGGATACCTGATATTTTGCCCCTATGATCTCAGTATTAGGGTTTACACTTGTCCCTACGGATATATCCGTAGGGGCAAACAAATGCCCCTACACAGGTATCCGTAGGGACAAAATATCAGGATACCTGATATTTTGTCCCTACAGATTTATACCTACGCACTTATCCGTAGGGGCAACTATTTGGCCCTACGGATAAGCCCGTAGGGATACCTAATTTATTTTATAAACAGATAAATTAAATAAATTTTTTGTCCCTACAGCCTAATCCGTAAGGACAACTGGACCTACACATTACTCCGTAGGGGCAAGTTTTTGACCGTAGGGGCATGTTCAAGGCTAAAACTTGCACCTACGGCGTTTGCACCTACAGGGTATTTTCTTGCCCCTACGGATATATCCGTAGGAGCAATGGTTTGCTCCTACGGATAAATCCGTAGGGGCAACCCTTATTTGTAGTAGTGTATATACGCAATACAAATCGACCGGAGAATTCTATCATGCAAGGTTATCTCCTAGAGAAAATAACCACATTTTGTTTCCGCTAACTGAACGAAGACATTGAGACAAAACATAACAGGACTCAAAAAATTCAGGACGGGAAATACGGTAAAGCTGGTTACATGAGAGTAGAATCCATGTTTATCAACAAGATACATCGGTTTGTCCTCCTTAATCGCGGATGTCTTGATGAAGTTAGAGAGTAAGTCTGTTTTGCATTATTTGTTTTTTATATATGTAAACATATGAAATAATATAATGTTGACGTCCAAATTTAATGTTGATAACAGAATTCATAACAATGAAATGCGTGAGGAGCATCCTAATTGGACTGATGATCTATTGGATAAATATCATCAGGAAAATTTTCGCGGCTGATTTGCAGATCATGTAAGATGTTCGAATCTCATATTTTTGTGAGTAGTGTTAACCTATACTTATATCGTTATGTATTTGCCGCATAATTTATTTCGTCGGATCCAAGATCCGAACATATTTGTATCATTAGAGAGAGACACAAGATGTCTAGCTCAGTATCCTAGCATGGAGGTTTCATACTACAAACGATTCGGTGTCCTTGGATAGAAATTTGAAGTGTAACAACTCCAATTCTTGTGTATATAAATTGATTAAAAGTTAATGTATACTTGGGGTATTTACATTTCCTGTGAGTACTATAAGTATTTGATTTACTTTTGAACAGCAAGAAAGAGCTTGTAGCTTACTGGTAAGACCTTGCACTGCTGAATCAAAGCACCAGAGTTCAAATCCCATCAGCCACACATTATTTTTATTTAAAATTCTTTTAATCTTTTAAAAGCCCAAGAGTTTACACGTGCACTACACGTAATAGGATAAGTTACAGAATAAACAAACGTGTTCACGAGGCTAGACCATTCGTCAGGGTCACGTGGCATCAAGACGAGCCCCGACTCGGGCCGGCGAAGCGCTTGACTCAGCCGGCGCCGCCGGGTCAACTCGGTCCAATCCCTAAATTTCTTTAACCTCCTGCACCCTTTAGACTACCCCACTCCCCCTACACTGTTTAAATTCTCTGCAATTAACCAGAGAATTAAAATACCCCCTTTTATCTATTTTAATACAAATTTTTAATACACCCTTTCACTACCCTAAAACCCTAATTTTTCCTATAAATACCACCCTCAAATCATCCCTCCTCACTCCCAAATCCCTACCCAAACACCGAAGAAAATTCCCAAGACTTTTTGTGTGTAAATGGAGTTAGCAAAAGGGCGAAGCTCCGACGAACTTCCAACGGAAATCCGAGAAAATTCCGAGGACGAAATGACACACCAGCACCTCCCACCTCTTCCTCCTTCTCTCTTCTAGTCTAATAACCTGTAAGTCCCTACTTCTTCTTCTTTTCTCTATTCTAAAAATATTCAAAACTAAAAGCCGACGGAAGCGGAGTTAATCTGACTTCCGATTCGGTTTTTCCTTAAAAAGTTCTATTTTTGTTAAATACAATAATACTAAACTCTTATTTCGGGACCATTAAACATTAACGAAGATATTAGAATAAGTTTGGTATCAAAATAATAACCGTAGCAAGTTTTATTCCACTTTTACATTAAAATACCCTTATGTTTCATTTCGACATGCTTGAACTTTTTAAAACCGTATTACCTTAGAAAACTCACGAGGTAATGACCTACCTCCTCACAACACTCATATGTAATATAGCACGATAGAATTTGGGAATATAGATCTCGGAAAAATACAACTTTACATATAACTACCTTCAACTATTAAAAACATTTTTCTACAAGAAGTGTATTTTAATAAATCTTTGCAATTGCGTCTCTACAACCCATTTTAGGGAGCCCGTTCGGGATGGTGCAGATTATCGCATATCCTCAGGCTTAGTAGAGTGAGATCCAGACCTCCGCAAGGAGCATACGATCTCGAAAGATTTAAAATACAATTTTCTTTAGAAAATGTGATTTCTATTATAAATAAAACTTATATTTTTAATAAATAAATATATATGTAATTAATATCAAAATATATATTTGTAATATTTATACTATTCCACATTTCCAAAATTCAAGAAAAAACATTCCATTTACAAGAAAATACCATACAATTCGAATATTACAAATAAATACCATATATTATGAAATTAGGTTTTATTCACTAGAAATGTCATATTGATAAAATATACATCCATGAAAACTCTAAAGACGATAATAAAATACTTCAGGTGTATTTTGGAAATTATACAAAATTATTTTACATAAACCCCCCTCAAGTTATACTAAATTACAATAAGAACCTTAGTAAACATAGGTTTAAGCGGGACCAGTCTCTTGAGTCTCAGAAAGACGGAGATATGGGTGATTGCCTATTTAAGGTAGACAACTTAACAAACAATATTATCAACACGGTAATTGTCTTTGAAAAAGACACAAATCCTGCCGTCCATGTGCAGCAGTTACCGATAGCACCAAAACATAATTCAGGTTCAATTTCTTTTCAGATTGTCTGACTCGAACTGAGTCTCAATATAATCAATCTAACTTGAATATGATTCAATTATAACTACAATTCAATATGAATTTATATATTCAATCTATGTTGACTGAACCGAACCATGGATATACATCCATCTACATGATTCTCCAGTTACATCTATTTACTGATATCATGGTTTCGGCAAGTCGTTCATCTATATACAATATACAATTCAAACAATACATCAATACAATCAAGACATCGTGGGGTTTATAAGGGGTAGATTGGTACGGAAGGTGTTAGAAGTGGCACGAGACTGCAACCATAACACACCTAACCTGAATTCAATTGCCGTTTTACCGAGGCTGGACGGTTCCTTGTGCTCCGTATACCTTAGTCTCTGGAATAGTGGGACTCCTCTCGTATACACTGGCATTCTTTTGTACCAAGCTATAAACAACAGCGTTAACATTAAATACAACATTATAACAATATACTCTCTATTCTATCTATTCCATTCTTGTCTATTTACGGAACTTACCGAGCGATTTGTTCACTGACGACATTCTCTTTCTTTTTCTTTGGAATGTCGTCAGGTGTTTCGGACTCACTGGAGATCGAGCCCACCAACGAGGATTTGGACCAGCTAGCTTTCGACCCAGAGCTCTAGTTACTTGTACACATTTACATTCTGTGTTTTCCATTTCTGTTATGCCACTGTTTAGGCATTGCTTTCCATTCCATGTATTTACTTTTCAGATGTATTGTAAAAAGAATGTTAATAAATAAAGTTGATGTTCAATTATATCTATTGTCACTGTTTTTTGTGCATTTTACTTATATTGCTTAGATATGCTTAGCGTGTTTACTTCAGAGTAAATACGTAGTGGCCTCGCCGCGTCATCTACCTATATACTGGGAAGTGGGGCATGACATGAAGTTTAGGACATAGAAAAATCTCAAATCACCCAGAATATTAGGATTGTGATCGTAGGATCGAACGGTGTGGTTTATTATTGATACTTAGATTGCATACTTAGTATCCAATATCCGGGACGATCAGAACCGATTTATATATTTCATTGTATTTGGTACGATACATGAACCAATACGAATAGGTAATGAGATAACCTCGAGACTTAGAAAAATGAATATGGATTGGCTAGTGTAAACACTCGTCGATTTTACTGTGAGGATGATCCGTTTATCTTTCCACATCAAGCATTTCAAGTATACTACTCAAAGTACTTGAAGCATCCGAGATGGAGTGTCATATACCGATAGAAACCTAGGGATATTTATGATGTCTAATAATTCAAGGATCGCAAGGACGACAGATGAGGAGGAAGAAAAGAGAAAATTTAGAGTGCTCCAAACGTCTGTCTCTGTAGGCAGATTGTCTTCGGCTGAGTGTGAAGTTACTTGGATTAGGAATAATATTGATAATGAAATCCAAGTAGATATTCCTACGGCATCTGTTAATTCTACGAAACGAAAAAGGTTATCATTAATATTATATTATATCTTTACATTTTATATAATCTATATATGTATTGTTATTATTATTTCTCTTACATATATGTATTGCATGCATATGTAATGATTGCAACCATCTATAAATCTAAGGGTGATGAAAATGTCGAGAGCAGCGAGAGACAGGGGCAGCAGGGGTAGCGGCAGAGGTCGATCCAGGGGCGGCAGGAGTAGAGAGGTTCTTGCACCTAAGGAGCTGCGTATGAAGCTCCAGAGGGTTAGTATTGCAACCCTGTCCGTCCCCCCTTCATCTGTACCGTTCGCATCCACAGGTATATTACACGCATATTCATTTATTTTGAACGATAAATTGTAGATATACACGCATATTCATTTTGAGGTTACTTATGTAGTCATTTTTTATTGTCTAGTTGTAAGGGTGCCTCCACATGTGGGACGCACCTAGATCCCACACCTGCAGCAGATACGTTTATATATTCTATATTGCACGCATATTCATTTTGATTGTTATATTATAGATATGCACGCGTATTCATTTCGAAGTTACTTATATAGTCATTTTTATTGTCTAGTTGTAGGGGGTGCCTCCACATCCGGGGCGCACCTAGATACCACACCTGCATCTGGTACGTTTATATATTCTATATTGCACGCATATTAATTTTAATAGTTATATTATATATACATGCATACTCATTTCAAAGTTACTTATATAGTCATTTTTTGTCTAGTTGGAGAGGGTGCCTCCACATCCGAGGCACAGGCTACTCTCGCACCATCCATACCCTCCACATAGTCTGCAGGTTAGCATTCTTTATATATATAATACTTCAAATTAATCATGTATTATTTTATTCAAAAATTTATATCTTCATTGTTTATTATCTAATTGAAGGGGATTCATCTACATTCGGACCACCGGCTGTTCCTCGTGGGAGGAACTACCGACCCGCTCGTGCTGCTGCCTGGGCTCAGGCTCGTGTTGTTATCGCCCTAAGTATATATCCTTGTTTTATTGATTATTGTACGCATAATTTGTTTTGTCTTCATATTGCATGTATATCTATATATTTTTATAGATGCAGGGCAGCCACGGCCCGCCTATGAGACTCGAGGACCGACTAAGCCTTACAAGCTGAAACCCGATGCCGCTAAGGGCCAAGGACCATTCCCCTTTCCCTTTACCGCCGGATGCCGACCTAGTGGCCAATATGTCGAGAAGTTCGGCCAGTATATAGGGGATGAGAGCTTCACTTAAAGAAGTATCCTCTTCATCTTGAATAGGGCGATCAGCACAAGCGCTCCTTTGACCTCTTCTTTGAGCAGGCCCATGTATTATTAAATATTTTTATTTGATTTATCAAAATAAATTTACTATCATTCGGAGGTTATAATTTAACGACGTTAATTTTTTTTGTTTGCAGATGGATTACGACTTTCAGGCCCTCGATCCCGAAGACCATCATAGAGGACACGATCTTCAGGCTATTTACCGAGGCTTCACGATCAGCATATAGGGTCATGTCTGGTATAATAGGGGTAAGATGAAGTTTGATTGTTACGATCTATGGTTGGCAAGCCCCGAGACGGAGAGAGTGGCTCTCCTACATTCTCCGATCTTTATCGACGTCGATTTAGAAGCATGGCCTCTTTTGTGCGAGTTTTGGGCGTCTGAGCGCAAATTGAAACAGGCCGCTCAAAATAAGAAGAATCAGAAGTCGACGAAGAGGGGTCGACCAACCAACACCGGTGGATCGAGGAACGTGAATCGGGCCATGGAGGTAAAAGTAAATCACAAGATATTTCTTTTGATATAATGCAATATGAAAAGTTATGTTATATATATGTGTATTTGATGAATTGCAGAGAGCTTAGACCATGGCTCAGGGTGGTACTACGAGCATGTTGACGGATTATCTGTCCGTCTACACTTCATCTAGAGATCCGGTCATGGGTGAGCTTCGATATCTCGACCCTGGTACTCAGGAGTATTGCATAAGTGTTGATATTTGTTCTAATTAAAATGAAAATTTATTTTGATAAATTTAAATTTAAATGGTTTACTTACGTTTGAATGCTTTACATGGTGTATGCGCGGGTGGTTGAGGAGGCGGAGGTATTAGGGATTGATTTCAGCGTAGAGACCGATCCGGCCGTGCTGATCCCTGTCCTAGACCGTGTACATGGAGGGCACCATGGTGGTTGGGAGAGAGGCCAGGGAACTGGTCCCTGTAGATCCCACCTGAAGTTTTCCTCCTCTCCAGCAGTTACTTTTGGTACCCTACACGAGCGACGTTCTGGAGTAGCGGTTGGACGAGCTGACCGCCGAGTTCCGTGCTTTTAGGAGTCAATGGTACGTATACACACATACACATACACACACATAAACACACACACACACACACACACAAAGAAGTGCGTACACATAAACGCACACACATACAAAGAAGCACACAAATACACATATACACGCACACACACAAATACACATATACACGCACACACAAAAACAAGGCATGACCGTAATTCATCATCATTCTCATCTACATTGAACTCTTGTCAAATCCAACCCTACTATATTATGTTTTGATATGAATTTTAGAATATGTTAAATATAATTTAGATAATACCACACGGAGTAATGACCTACTCCACACATACACGAAGAAATTCTATATTGTTTGTGAAATCTATGGTTAGGATTTTTATTTACAATTTGTTAATTAGGTAAAAGTTAATTAGTTAAAAAAATGAGATTTTCAAAATGAGATATTTAATAAAATACCCTTAACCTTTAACAAAATACCCTTATTTCTAAGATTTAGCAGGTAGTGTAGTGAAAAGCAACAAGTGTTAAGGGTATTTTAGTGAAAAAGCAACAATAGTTAAGGGTAATTTAGTATAAGTAAGTAAAATTGAGCAGATAAGGTTTTTTATTAAAAATTTTAGTGATAGTTTAGTGAAAAACAACAACAGTTAAGGGTATTTTAGTGAAATTTATAGTAATTTAGTTAATTTAAGAAGATTGATCGTTTAGTTAAATTTTTAAGGTATTTAATGAAAAACAACAATAGTTAGGGGCATGTGTGTGTATGTGTAAGTGTATGTGTGTGCACACACGCACATGCGCGAGCGCACGCACACGCACACACATACACACTCACAGACACAAATACACACTCAGACACACACATATAAATAAGTCCAAACCCTAACCCCAAATCCTAAATTACACAAACTTTTAAATTTTACAGATTTGGCAGGTTACTGCTGCAGCTCTGGCTCCGCAAGCCACTGCGTTGGCTGCGTTTGCGGCTCTACAAGCCACTATTTCGGCTGTGTCTGCGTAAGCTACCCCTTCGGTTCCGGCTTCAGCTCCGCATCCCACTGGTTCGGTCCGCAGTCCACCCTCACTCCAGACGATCAAGTTTTTCTGCTTTTGTCGGTCCGAGGCTACAACGAAGACCAGCTGCGACGGATTTCACAGTTACTTGAAGATGGAGCATTTGGACCGAGCTAGTAGCGATGTATTTATATTTTTGTTGATTTTTGTGCGATGTATGTACTATATTTGATATGTATCATATATCTTGGTTATTGTTTGTTGTATGTCTTGATTTTTTATTTTGATTTTGCATTTTGTTTGGTTATATATATATATTATGCGTGGGATGTTTTGAATAAATATTTCTGTATACATGTGCTATACATATTATCTTGTACAGGACGGAAAGAAAACTAGAAAACCATCTTTAAAAAAATTATTTTTATATGCCCCCTGCGGTTATGACCGTGGGGGCAAGTGATGCCCTACGGTTGTAACCGTAGGGGCTAAATATCAGTTTATCTGATATTTAGCCCTTACTTTTTCGATATTTAACCCCTACGGTTAGCACCGTAGGAGCATTTACTTGCCCCCACGGTTATAACCGTAGAGGCATATTAAAATAATTATTTTAAAAGCTAATTTATAACTTTTATACTTGCCCTTTTGTAGAATGCGTAGGGGCAAATATATGCCTCCACGGTTAAGACCGTAGGGGCATATAAAAAAATTAAAATAAACTAATTTTTTTCTAAACTTAGTCCCTATGGTTCAATCCGTAGGGAAAATATGATGTCTTTATGGACTAAACCGTAGGGGCAACATATTACTAATTTTTTCAAACAATTTGGAAATAAAAATGTCTCTACAGAATAAACCGTAGGAGCAGAAGTATCTACGGTGCTAACCGTAGAGATAAAGTTTCAACCGTGGAGATATACACTTGCCTCCTCGTCTTTTGTCCAAACGGTTACTAATTTAGCCCCTACAGATAATTTGCCCCCACGGTTATAATCCAAGAGGCATCCCATCCCATCTTTGCAGTAGTCGCACATCACAGCCCCAAGCGTTTCATAGCATCAGCATCAGCATGCGTCTGCTGACGCTTGTTGCTTTCAAGTGCCTCAGCGCTCTCTCCGGTCCCAGACTCGTCACAATTCATCCACACATTAAACAGGCAAGACTTACCAAAAATAACTTTGGAAAAAATATTAGAATTAGAAATGTTTTTATGTCATAATAGTCCATTCAATTGGACCTATTTTGATTTTAGTCCTGGAATTTAGATACTAAGTGGTGTCGGAAACCCTGGAAAAAGAGTTCATCCGGCACGAAGTTATGAAACGAGAAATTTCAATGAACAATATGAAGTATTGACAGGAGAGTGTTTGAAGCTTATGAAAAAAGAAACACATGAAGTATTGCAAAGAGAGCAGCGAATGGAAAGATTTAAGAGCTCAAATGATAAGAGAAAAAGAGCATAAAGAATTATGGATGAGAATGAAGAAAAGAAATAAGAATATTGGCAAGAATGCTACCAGGACATGAGAGACTTGAGGTGAAGCATAATTTGGTGATGCGTTTACTCGAAGAAGAGAAGAGGGACGACAAGAGAGATGTTGGGATGGAGATGGTCATGAGTTGGTTTGGGAATCATCAGTCGAGAAGAACCCGTATTTGATATCTTACAAATGTATGTCTTTAAAGCATGCCTTTTTTTTCCTGGAAGCATGGAGATCTCAATACTTTTTCTTAGTGCTCAATGACTAGTAATTAAATTAAATTATTGTGCATTGTCATAATTCATTTTTATTATTATAACCCAAACACATGCATAATAAGATAAAAACCACGTGACTTTTCCTATTTATTGGAAGAAAAAAACAAAAAAAAAGCACAAAACTCCCTCGCTCTTCTCTCAAACCCAAACTGCCAACTCATCTCTCTCCCTCTTAATAAAAATTTCAAATTCCTCTCCCTCGTCTCTCTTCTCTCCATGCATGTGAAGGTATTTTGAAATTTAAAAGCTACACATGCGTAGTGCGTGCAACACACTAGTTCATATTTAACTCTAGGTGTTGTGCTCCAAGAACCACTTAAATTTTAACCGGAAATGTAAACTACCAAAAACACCCTTACTTTAAATTTCATCCCAATATAGAAATCGGAGGGAAGCAAAGTGTATTTGATGGAGAACCAAACACCAAGGCAAAACAATCATTCTAGAAGATGGTTAGAATGGACATGATGGTACTACTAGATTTTTTTATATACCTCACCTGCAGAATTATGATTTTTCCATATTTCATCCTGGATATTTTTAAATTTCATATTTCCGTGGTTCACTTGTATTTCCATATTTCATTCCAAAACCTTTAACTTGTTAAAAAAATCTTTTTATGCAAAAGACAAATGTACTCCCTTCAATTTATGAATAGAGGGGTAGATGCCTAAAAGTTTTGAAAGTGAAATATGGAAATACAAATTTTTGGGAAGGGAACATGAAAATCTCAAATGAGGGTGAAATAAGAAATATCAAAGTTTTGGAGCATTAGATATAAAAGAAACCATACTACTGTTGAACGCAAAAAGAGAGGTCTTCAAATCAAAATTGATTGATAAGTATTTTTCATTCTCTTTACAATTAAGTAAAAATAGAAAATTCCAACTCAACATTAACGAGTACTCCTCTTCTACTTTCTCACTAACAACATTTTCCTCTTGCAAGTATTCCTTTACAGCATGTATTACACATGATTAAAATCTAGTTTGTAAATTGTCAAAACAAAATACCCCAGGTTTTCCCATCAACAAAAAACCAAGTCCCGAAGCTCTTTTCAAAAATCCTTTTAAAAAGTTTTCAATTGCAAAAAAACTGCATGCGATATCTGTACAATTGCCTACAATATCGATATCTATGCAATTGCATGCGATATGTATGATCTTTTTAAATATAGCCGGCAACTATACATATACTGCATCAAAATTTTATAGGGGATTTTTGACAACCATTTCGAGGCCATGGGCTTTTTGTCAATTGAAAACCTTGTTTGGAGGGTTCTTAACCAAGTTCAAACTTGCTTGCGGCTGCTGCAAGAAATAAGACATAAACATGTGAGATTGTCTTTTTTCCGCTCATTTCTTGTGTCAGGAAGTTATGCACAAATCACAATCCTTGTAACCAAATTTTTGTGTTGAAGAAAACAAGTAGTCATGGAAAGTAATGACTATGATACCCTTTTGAATGGGATAAGTGAAATTTTATTACTTGTTTTCTTTTCGTCCAATTGAAAACTAAAAGAGTGTGTACAAAACTGAGTAAAGAAAACCCAGTATATACTCATACGATCCAATCCAGCATTTTGTTGGTTCGGATTTGACTGCATCATAACTCCATAATCCGTCTCGGATTCAATATATTTGAAGGAATACAATACAAAAAAATTAAGCTTTTAAGGATCAACACAAAACATGCCTAACGCAATAGACACAAAATATATTTACATAAAAACGCTGAATAAAATAGCTTGGCAGTCACGGGCTTATCTTGAAAACACAAACTTTTATATTAGACACAAAGACACATATTCTCTCCTCCACCTTCTCTTCACATCAACTCCAAGGCCACCCAAAAAACCCCAAAACCCAAAACCAGAAACAACCATCACACCTCCTCCACATGCTCCTCCTCTTCCTCTTCCTCTTCCTCTTCCTCTAAATTAAAACCCCTTCATCCCTTCCTCCTCTCACCCAAAAAAAGGAAAAAAGAAAAAGAAAAAGAAAAAGAAAAATTGAAAAAGTCAAAAAATGGAGCAGCAACAAAAAGTAGTCCCAGCTCCATTCCTAACAAAAACCTACCAGCTCGTGGACGACCCTTCAACCAACCACATTGTCTCCTGGGGCGACGATCGCGTCTCCACCTTCGTCGTCTGGCGCCCTCCAGAGTTCGCCCGCGATCTCCTCCCCAATTTCTTCAAGCACAACAACTTCTCCAGCTTCGTCCGCCAGCTCAACACCTACGTATATATATATATCCTCCACCCCCACATTAATTATTCATTCATTCATTCATTCATGATCAACAACTAAATTGAATTAGCTTGACTGGTAAATAAGGTAATTAAACTTTCCTGTATATGATCGATCTATGCAGGGTTTCCGGAAAGTCGTCCCAGAGAGATGGGAGTTCGCGAACGACTTCTTCCGGAAGGGAGAAAAGCACCTCCTCTGCGAGATCCACCGCCGCAAAACCCCGTCCTCGTCTCCCATCTCTCCGTCGTTCTCGCCGTCTCCGCCTCCGTTTATGCCTATATATAACAACAACATTCTTCATAGCAGCAGCGGCTACCATCACCAACTGCAGGAATTTCATAACAACGCGTTGGTGCTCGGAAACAACAGGCCAGGAAACACGGCCGCGGAGCTGATGGAGGAGAATGGGAGGCTGAGGAGGAACAATGCGGCGCTGCTGGCGGAGCTGGCGCATATGAGGAAGCTCTACAACGACATCATTTACTTCGTGCAGAACCATGTGAAGCCGGTGGCGCCGAGCAATCTTGTACTGGGCAATAATAGCCAACAACAGCATGGTGGGTTTGTGATGAATCATCATCAGAGATTAATGAATAATAATTATAACTCGGCGAGCACGACTTCAAGCAGCTCCGTTACGATCGTCGAGGAGCCGGCGATCGTGAATGGGAACAATGGGGAGAGTTGTAGTGAGCCTAAGCTCTTTGGGGTGAGCCTTGGTAGTAGTTGCAATAAGAGGAGATTGGTTTTGGAGAAAGAGGACTTGGGGTTTAATCACACAATGCCATCTTCTCCTTCTTCATCGTAGCTTTTTTTTTTAATTTTATTTTTATTTTTATTTAAATGTAATGTAGTAGTATGATGTTTAACTTTAATTAAGTTTGCGTAGTTTTTTTTTTCTTTTGGAGGGATTTTATGTATATAAGAAGTTATGCATTTGAAATTTTCATTATTTTTTTTGGGTTTGAGACTTTGAGTTGAATGGGAAGAGAAGAGGAAGGAATAGAGCAAATTTTATTCTGCTTTGGTAATTGCGTGAAGCAGGAAAGGGAAGCAGAGGGGAGCAGAGAGAAAAAGACTTTTAGGCATGTGATGGGAGGAAAAAGCTTGTGAGGGAGGGTTGCTTTGGCCCTGACAAACAACTGTAGTTTCTTTTGTTTTTCATGTAGTTTGTGATTGATCATGCACAAAGGGGAATTTAGGGGTTTTTGTCTAAAATGTCAATGGGATTAGTTTTTTTTTTTGTTGCTGTTTTTATTAATCTTTGAAGCTTTATTTTCTTAAATTTTTTTGAAAGTATTTTTACTTTATCAAATGTAGTTGCAAAAATAATTTTGAGCAAATAAACAATTTTGTTTATATTTTAAGAGAGATGTAAGGGTCAACCTTAATTGGTCAAAAAGTTGATGATTTATCAATTTTTAAAATCAGGCTATAACATACTAGAAACCGCTTTAGCGGAGGAGCCTCCGTAAACTTGAAAAATATACTTTTTACTTCAAAAAAACTTGAAAAATATACTTTTTACTTCAAAAATTTAACATCGTTAGTTTTTTTGGTGATGTATATTCATATGGCTTGCCCCTACGGTTAGAATCATAAGGGCAAACCACTGTCCTTACGATATCCATTGTAAGGGCAAAATTATGATCCGTAGGGGCAAAAGCCGTAGGGGCAGATAAATGACCCTACGGCAATACCCGTAGGGTCACTGACTCTACGATTACCTCCATATGGGCATCATTTTGTACATTTAAAAAAATATATTTTAAGCATCCATTGCAGGAGCCGGATTCTCCTCCTGCTGCTGCTGGAAATTAAGCGGCTTTCGAAAGAGCATGATGTGAGGCTTGGGTCGATGAATCGTGTAGTGAATCCATCTCCTGCTCTGCTGAACCCCAATCGCCCTCCACTCATTCTATCATCAACCAAAAAAAAAAATCCATAAAAACCTTAACTTTGAAGAAAACATCAAAAGAAACCCTTGGATTTGGGGGATTTACCTCGGAAAAAAGGCGATTCTTGGGCAGCAGCATCGCGACTTCAGTGGGGACAACAACGTGCCTGCATTGAATTGAAAATTGTTGAGAATTTATGATTAGAGATCGCAATCGAAGAGAATAGTAGAAGATTTTGAAGGAATTGGAGTCGTCGAAGCGAGTACTGGATCTGGCCTATTTCTGTCGCTTGATTTGGAAACCCAAGAAATTATTTGAAGAGATTAGGGCAGAGGTGAGCTTGTAGAAATTCTTGATCTTGCTGAGCTTGCCGCCGGCAGGAAGCTTTTAGTTGACCAAAATTTGAAGGGAGTTGGGCCTTGTGCTTGTTCTCGATGAATTTCGCGATTGCCACCTAGCTCGATCCAGTCCTCTCCTGGTAATCGCCTACACGATCATCTAAAAAATTTCCAACAAAAAAACCATCAAATCGGACGACACAAACACAAAACGAGGGGGAAACGTAACTTTTTAAGTTTGATGAGCGAAACCTCGTGATAAGTAGGATGGGCAGGGTCCGCTCAAGCTTTCTTCGGCACCGCGGACTTCTTGGCCTTCTTCTCCTTGGTTTCGTCAGTGGTGGCCACGGCGGTGATAGGATCCTTTGTGGCCACGGATGGAAAAATTAGGGTTAGGGTTTCGGGGATTTGTGAATTAAGAACGATATTCGAAATGAGAATGGAGAGGGAAAGGGATTGAAGAGAGAAGGACAAAATTTATTTTTTTTATAAAAAAACCCTGGCATTGACCCTACGATTCCCACAATAGGGGTTTCTCAGCCGGCATCGTAGGGGAAACTTAAGTTCTCCACAAAAGTTTATTTTTTTGTAGAAACACCGTAGAGGCAAACGGTGCCACTACAGTTGTAATCGTAAGGACTGTTAGGTTTCTTGTGCTCGAGCCATAAGACTTGCGGCCAAAACGGAAGAGAAAAAAAAAACTTTTATTCAAGCACAAGTAACGAAAACCCTATAATCGATTCCAAACACTAAACTAGGCAACACAAGAAAGCAAAACTAGGAGTTTAGGGGGATAGCTACGTTTGTAGCGTGTCCATCCAATTGCGGAAGACCCTTATACCGCTCCATGGACTCTCACTAGGCTCCAAAGATATTAGGAACAAGCTTGCAAACCGATCGACCTTTTTGAAGGTGATCCACCCAAAGGAGCCCCAATTCAAGTTATAGCTCCACACCAAGTGAACAAGTGAAGCAACTCATGATCAAAACTTGCTAGGAGGTGATGATAAGAAATGTAGTGGTGCTTTTCTCAAGTTTTCTCTCTTCTCTTCTTCTTTTTAGAAGTTAGGCATGAAGAAGAAAAGAAGAGGATGAGAGTGTAAATCATCTCAAAAACCAATCCTCTGCTCTCTTGAACTTATCCTTTTATCAAGTGGGGGGATGGAATTGTGACTTACCTAGATGAGTCACAAGCCCACACAACTCTTATAACTTCTGAAGACAAAAGGAATATGTACACACACACATATATACGTACACACATACACCCGTATATGCTACAAATGCATATACTTGTATTCGTATCAAAAATATAAATACCCGTATTCGTATCAAAAATACAAATACCCGTATTCGTATCAAAAATACAAATACCCGTATTCGTATCAAAATATAAATACTCATATTCATACAAATACCCGTATCCGTATAAATACCCGTATACGTATCAAAATACAAATACCCAAAAGAGAGAAAAAGAGAGATATAATACTAAATCACATATAAATCCGGCTGTCTTTCAAACAGCTAGTATTATCAAAATGTCCAATTAAAATATGTGTATCAAGTACATGTATTTAATCGAATCCCCGTACGTATCAAAATACGCACACTATATCGTTTATCCTGAGCCGGGAAACACTCTGTGTGGGACTCTAAAGACTCGACAATACGCTGACAGTAGTTACTGGATATAATCTATTACCACAAGCATGTCAGTAGTACTAACTGTATGTAACAGTTGCCTAGGTATTGATCGAAATGAGGGTCAATAAGTAAAATCGTCTTTACCCCTACTGATCTTATAAGTGACATTCTCCGTACAGTCTGGTCTCTTCTTTTAAGAGTTTTGCATGCCGGGTCTAGGGGTGGATAACATCAGACCCCTAATAACCCGATAAGTCGTGCCGGTGTCAAGCTCATCACTTACCGAGAAACTATTGATCTTCTATCAGTAAATCTCATCCGCCATGGTCAGTGATTTATGGTGATAGCCAACCATACACAGCGCAACATCGACTCCCTATATCGGGAGAGACGAATCCCATCCGATCGTTCAATGCCTCCATGTGGCTCAGGACTGTACCCAACCAAAACATGTTTGTACGCTTCAGTAGAACCATGGTAGGGTGGTAATCTAAGTACAGCGGGAACTCACATGAGACAAATGATGATTTCATGTCAACATACTACCTGTACTCATGTCATCAGAGAATTGCTATATGACGATAGGTACAGTACCATCTAGAAGTTCTCGGCGAGTCTGTCTGGTGTACTCACCTCCTGTGAGCACCTGTATACAATCTTAGGTGCCACACACCAATGGCTGTGAGACCGGTCACCGCCCCTCGTCAAAGTCTAAAAACGTATATATTAGTCTACTCTGGAATATCGATGCCCAGTCTCGATACTCTCACGACTAAGGATATTAAAGGATGTTCTTATGGACTACCCAGCTCTCACAAGTATGATCGCTATTATAAATCTGGTAGTCAAGCAAAGATCCTACAGGCTTTATCATTATGTATTAGCGATACTTAATAGCAAGTAAAATATATATACATAAATGATAAAGACAAACCAGATAGTATACTATCATATCGATCATGACCGTTCTAACCATATAGGTTCTCCTGCAATTACAATAATTGCCTACCTGCAATTACAATAATTGCCTCGAGAGAACTATATCCAACAATCTCCCACTTGCACTTAAGACCAATTATTGCGGTGTAGCATACTCACAGCTCATGTGCTGCCGAATACCCAACTTCTCTATTAACAGTTTCGCAAAGCTCATTTGAGAAACATCTGTGTTCGAGAAATAGCCTCAGCGAGTGGATCTGATACAATGCTTCTATCTTTATCTCTTTATATCTCAACTTCGTGGAGATCAACTATCTCACGAACTAAGCGATACTCTGCCTTAGAATTTTTCTGGATACCTGATGGGACCAAGTTCATAAATGAACATTTCTATCCAACAAACTTCTTGGGTTGTATCCTCCGCTGATCATAATCAACAACCTGTGTCATTTCTACATCAGTATTCTACTTGGAACTCTTTCCAACATATTGCCCCGCATAATTGGGTAAATTTATAACTCTGACAGCCATTTTGTCATTCAGGTGACCTTGGAAGCCAGAATCGGTAACCGCCTTTCGAAGAAAGATGCCATTACCATACACCAAGAATATCCTCTTATGTTCTTCACTACTTCCCTCCATTTCTCTAGAATTGGATTAATATCTGCTTATTACAGCAAGTGCAAAAGAAACTTCTAGTCTGGTACATGACATCATATGATTGACCTAATTGCAAAAGCAATTAAAATGCTATTCACGCAAGTTCTTTTCTTCATCAGTCTAGAACACATCTCTTTAGAGAAGGTGACTATCATATGCGGGTACACAGCGTCGTCAATTCAAAACCCCTTTAGAATGATGTCCAAGTACCCTGATTATGACACTTTTCAAATCTAGATCTATCAACATAGATACAGTTACCAGAATTCTATGATATATTTGTTGGGATTCCTTAGCACCTTGAGTAGGGTTTGCTAGCAACATACATGCTACAATTAAAATTTTGGGTGCTAAGTAATCTTAATCTAGGATCAAACTAGAAGTTTAGAGTAACAAAAAGAGTATCTCATACTAAAACAAGAGTCTAACACTAAGTGGAAGTAAATACAACCTTTGTAGACCTCCTTGCTAGACTCCTTGGTTCAACTCGGTGTTTGGACGGGTCCGCTTGAGTCCTTCTTTGTCCACGATGATCCACCGCGGAGTACCTTGGCTCAAGCTCCTTGCTTCACTAGAACAAGTAGAAGTGATGCAAAACAGCCTAAACTAGTGGGCTAAACTAGTGTAGATTGGTGATGTGGGTTTTGGATTTCACCTAAAAAAAATTTCTTTTTATCTCCTTTACTCACTTATGAAGAGATAGTAAGGTTTGAGGAAGAAGAAGAAGGAGAAGGCTAAGCAAGCTCAAGATTATTCTTATGCCAATAACAGAAAGAATAATATTAGAGAGTCTACTCACTCATAACCATGGTTGTAAAATATCTAGATATTTTGTTATTGGGCTAAAGAATAAATGTAGAGATTAAATCATGGTTAAGTGTAGAGACTAAACCATGGTTTAAGTGTAGTAATCAAACCATGGTTCAAGTCAAAGTCAACAATGGAAGTGTGTAGAAATAAAGCAACCATGATATAATCCTAATTAATTCTTTAATCAATAATCAAAATAAATAAATATCTAAACCATATGATTCTTGCATAGACAACTCCAATGTATCATCACCATGACACATGTATGCATGCATGTGTGTATACACATCAACATATATACATACATACATTCATGCATACAAAAAAGAAAAGGTTATAAGTGAAAAGACTAATGGTCATTAATATTAAATCAACAATTGATTTAATATACCGGTTATATCACATATGACCCGACCAAAAGAAAACGCCAGATTATAATGCGGCATCATATACACGCATTTAATCAGGTATGCGCGCATATCACCATATGCACCCCACATCATTTCGCCTGAGCTAGGTAACCCCTTTATAGGACTCTAAGACTCGTCAATATGCCGGCAGTAGCCGATGATCATATCAAACACCCACAAACCGCAAGCGGTCAGCTAAACGTAACAGCCACCCGGGTATTGAGCGAGCAGAAGAAAAACAAGCGAACCTGTCAAAACTCCTGTCGAGCCAACCGGTAACACTTACCGTACAGTTCGGTCTCTTCGTCAGATATGCTGCATATCGAGTCTAGGGATGGCATCGTCAACCCCAATAACTCAATAAGTCATGCCGATGTATGACCTATAACAGTTCAAGAAACTACTGATAACACTTTTCAGTAAATCTCATCAGCCCTGGCCAGGGACTTGCTGATATAGCCAATCGAACACAGCGCAATATTAACCCCCAATACCGGGAGAGACGAAACCCCTCCTATCGCTCATTGCCTACACATATCTCGGGACTGTACCCAAAAGCAACCTGTTTGCACGCCTCAGTAGAGCCGTGGTAGGATAGAAATCAAAGCATAGTGGGAGAACACATGAGACTCTATGACGTTCTCGGGTCTACAGACTAATCTGTACCAGTGTCACCTGAGAACTGCTATCCTACGACAGATATAATACCATATAGGAGTTCTCGGCGAGTCCGTCCAGTGTACCCAGTATCCACTTAGCACCCGTATACAATCTCGGTGTCAAACACCAATGGATGTGGGATCATCTATCGCCCATCTCATGGGTCCAGTATCATATACGCTAGTCTACTCTGGAACATCGATACCCCATCTCGATACACCAACGACTAGGGACATTTCAGGATATGCTTATAAACTACGTATGTCCCACTAGTATGATCTGCATCGCAATCACAGTAGTCAAGCAAATATCCTGAGGGCTTTATCAACATGTACAAATGAATAAAAGCATGATCAAGTGAACATGTCAGATAATGAGTAACTAGATAGCATACTATCATGTCGAGCAAGAAAATCCTCTGAATATATATATACATGTATAAATACATCCACTATCAAATAATGGCCTCTAGGGCATACATATATCCAACAATCTCCCACTTGCACTAAGGCCAGTTATTGGCGTATCTCATACCCAACATCTTAAAAAGTCGCTCATGCTGCGGCTGAGGAAGGGCCTTGGTGAGTAGATCCGCGGTGTTATTCTTTGTATCTACTCTCTGAATCACGATCTCGCGGCGATCAACTATCTCCCGGATCAAATGATATCGCCTCAGGATATGTCTGGACCGCTGATGGGACCTGGGCTCCTTGGCTAATGCCATAGCCCTATTATTATCACAATATAATGGTATTGGATCAATAATGGTTGGAACTACTCCTAACTCCGCGACGAACTTTCTCATCCAGACTGCTTCCTTTGCGGCATCATTTGCAGCAATGTACTCAGCTTCCATCGCAGAGTCTGCAACGGTGTCCTGTTTGGAACTCTTCCAACTCATCGCCCCTCTATTGAGGGTAAATACAAACCCAGATAGATTTGCTGTCGTCCTTATCACTCTTGAAGCTCGAATCGGTAAAGGTCTCCATTTGGAGGTCTCCGTTACCATACACCAAGAACAATTCTTTAGTCCTTCGCAAGTACTTAAGAATGTTCTTCACAGCTATCTAGTGATTCTCCCCTGGGTTGGACTGATACCTGCTTACTACACCCAGTGCATAAACTACATCAGGGCGTGTACACAACATCGCATACATTATAGATCATACGGCTGAAGCATGGGGCATAATACTCATGCGAGCTCTCTCTTTATCGGTCTTTGGACAAAAGTCCTTGGAGAGAGTGACTCCATGGCAAGCGGGTAAGGCACTCCGCTTGGAATCCTCCATACTAAACCTCTTTAGGATGGTGTTGATGTACCTGGTTTGGGAAAATCCCAATAACCTTTGGATTTATCCCTATAGATCCGAATGTCCAATATGTACGTGGCATCACCCAGGTCCTTCATGGAGAACCTTTATGATAAGAATGATTTGACCAACTGTAGCATAGGAATATCATTTCCTATCGGAAGAATTCAATCCACGTACAATACGAGGAATGTGACAGCTCTCCCTACAGCCTTCTTATAAACACAAGGTTTATCTGGATTTTTGATGAAATCAAACTCTTTGATAACATCATCAAAACAGATGCTCCAACTCCGTGATGCCTGCTTTAATCCATAAATGGATTTGAGCAATCTACATGCTTTCCCGCTGCTCCCACTGTCAACGAAACCCTCTGGCTGATCCATATAAACACATTCTTCTAAATCACCATTTAGAAATGCAGTTTTAACGTCCATCTGCCAGATTTCATAGTCGTAGTGAGTAGCAATAGCAAATAGGATCCGAATGGATTTAAGCATGGCTACGGGAGAAAAGGTTTCATCATAGTCCGGACCTGGTCTTTGACGAAATCCTTTTGCCACAAGTCTTGCCTTATAGGTCTCCACATGTCCATCTACACCAATCTTTCTTTTAAAAATCCATTTGCACCCCACGGGTTTTACCCCAGGGGGTACAACGTCCAAAGTCCATACTTTGTTGGTGTATATAGACTCCATTTCAGATCTCATGGTATCCAGCCACTTCACAGAGTCTCCACTCGTGATAGCTTGCTGAAAACTGGTAGGATCATCATCCTCCATGATGCAATCTTCTCTATCACCGTCAATGAGAAAACCGTAGTACCTCTCCGGTGGGTGAGAAGTCCTACCAGATCTATGGAGTAGCTGAGGTCCATCAGTTTCTGTTGCAACAGCTGGTTCAACCAAGTCGTTATTTGTAACTTGTGTCTCTAAAACCTCTTCTAGATTTACCACATTGCCATCAGTATCATTTGTAAAAGAATTCTTTTTCTAAAAATGTGGTATACTGAGAAATAAACACCTTTTGTTCCTCCTTGTGGTAGAATAGATATCCATAGGAATTCTTTGGATACCCCACAAAATTACACATGACTGACCGTGTCTCAAGTTTGTCCGGATTTTGCTTTTTGACATAGGCCGGACAACACCAAATCTTAACTCGTTTAAGAGATGGTCTCTTCCCATGTCATATCTCATATGGCGTGGTAGACACGGTTTTGGTTGGAACCCTGTTCAATAAAAACGCTGCAGTCTCCAATACATGCTCCCAAAACGAGACGAGTAACTCAGCATCACTCATCATAGAACGTACCATATCTAATAGGGTCCGATTCCGTCGCTTTGAAACACCGTTGTGCTATGGTGTGTAATGAGGAGTGAGCTGAGAGAGAATCCCATTCTCTTTTAGAAAGTCTGCAAACTCTGTACTGAGGTACTCCCCACCTCGATCTGATCGAAGTATCTTGATACTCAATCCGGTTTGTTTTTCTACTTCAAGTTTGTACTCAGTGAATTTATCGAAAGCTTCAGACTTATGCTTCAATAAAAACACATGACCGAATCTTGAGAAATCATCAGTAAAAATAATGAAGTAAGAAAAACCGTCTCTAGCCTGCGTAGACATTGGCCCGCATACGTTACTATGTATGAGGCCTAAGAGCTCAGTAGCTCTTTCTCCGTGTCCTGTAAACGGAGTTTTGGTCATTTTACCATTGATACAAGACTGGAAAGTCGCATAAGATTTATATTCAAAAGAATTTAAATATCCACCTTTATGTAGCTTGTTTAGTCTTGTTTCATTAATATGACCAAGTCTACAGTGCCAAAGAAAAGCTTCATTTATTTCTGAAAATTTTCTTTTATTAGTGTGTTGTATACTGAAAATTGTGTGTTGATTTAGGACGTATATTCCGTTATTAAGTGTACCATACCCAACCAACATTTGATTCAGGTTAATATTCATAACATTATTCTGCAATACAAAATTATATCCTTTATTGTCTAACAAAGAAACGGATATTATATTACAAAGCATACTAGGTACATAATAACATGGGTTCAAAACCAATATACACCCTGACGGCAACCCCAGGTGATACTCTCCCACTGAAACCGCATGTACATTGGAACCATTTCCAACTCGGAGAGTATGGTCACCTGTCTTCAAAACTTTGCTATTTCTCAGCCCCTGCATGGAATTGCAAATGTGAGAACCTGAACCGGTATCTAATACCCAGGAAGCAGAGTTTAGAGAAAAACAGTTTTCTGTCACAAACACACCTGAAGCAGAAGCATCACCATGCTTCTTCCTTTTGAGATCCTAGTACTCAGTGTAGTTGCGCTTCCAGTGTCCCGATTTGTGGCGGTGATAACATTCCCCTTTCCCCGATTCCCCAGCCATGGACTTTTCTTTCCCCTTAACCTTTTTAACTCCACCTCTAGTTTTGGTGGGTTTCTTCTTCATCTTTCCCTTGGCCTTGGCTTTTGGGCGAGAAGAGGAAGATGGCCCAGCAATCAAAGCAGGAGTCTTCACTGACTTGAGCGTGCTCTCTGCACTTCTCAACATATTGAGAAGTTCAGGCGGTGACTTCTCCATGTTGTGCATGTTGAAGTTTACTACAAATTGAGCAAAGGTAAGGGGGAGAGACCGTAGAATAATATCAATATATTGTTCGTTCTCCATTTTCCATCCGAGGTCCTCAAGCTCTTCTATAAAAGCTATCATCTTCAAAACATGGTCACCTAATGGTGTGCCAGGAGTCATCCGCATCTGAAATAATTTTCGCGATGCTTCATATCGTAGGACACAAGATTTCTCCCCATATAACTTTTTTGTATGGAGAAAGATAGATTGAACATCCATCTGCTCGTGCTGCTTTTGATGTGCGTTATCCATCGATGCAAGCGCGAGGCATTTGGCCATGGCACAGTCAGCGTCCCATGTCTTGCGGACTTCCCTATCCGCAACTGAAGATTTAGGACCAGGGACGGGCGGGGCTGGGGCCATAAGGACATATGATACCTTATCATAAGTCAAGGCAATGTTAATATTTCTCAACCAGTCTTTATAATTGGTCCCATTCAGTTTATTTTTCTCTAGTAGAAACTTAAGTCCTATCATTGGTATCTGCCATTAAGAGAGAGAAAAGAATACATTCAGCGAAAGCTCTTGCAAAGATCAGATTGGTTATTATCTTATCTAATCGATATCTCCCACTGCTTTCATCAAATTTCCCTTCAAACCTTAAAAGGAAAACTAGCCAGGATTAATTACATTCTACAACTTCGCTAACCGTTCGACCAGGCCAGTGTCGGTACTTGAGGGAGGTTCCCCGTGCTTTCGTACGGACCTAATTAATGTAAACCTCATTTTCCCAGAGGCGTAGCCCCGTTGACACCTTTCTAGACACCTAATGGGTTAGCCAATTGTAAAGTGCAAAACTCTCCTGAGAGCAACTCTTGCTCATAGTGAGATCGGGATCCAACCATCATATAGAAGGTATGCAATCTCATTGCAAATTTCAACGCTTGAAACTCCCGATATGGTTTTTACCCCTAGCACTTATGACCTTAACTATAGTCAACAAATCACAAGCACTAGTCAAGTTCTACCCGTTATTTCATGATTAATTAGACCCACCCACATGACCCTTAACTATGGTCAACAAAATCATATGAATGTCCTAATTAATCTGCATTATATGCAGTGTAGGAAGACATCACTTAGCTACCGTACACTACGCCTTAACTATAGTTAACAAACGTAGCACGAATACTAAGTACTCTACTTCCTAAAATGACGGAGGGTTGCAGATGGTTTTTAAGAAAACCTATAACGCTTTGAACTTGATATCGTTGTAGAATCAAACAGTTTTCAAAAGGAGTGGCTTATTCTCCGCAATTTTGAAATGTAGCTTTTTCTCAAAAAGGCCGAATGGTTTTTAAATTCGATTCTACAATATCTTTTTAGGTTTATTTTTCTTTACATTAATCATATTAATGTAGTCCCATCATTTAAGTCCTTAAGCCAAACACAGAAAAGAAACGAAAATACAACGCACGCTTATGACATCCGCATTCACCACAATATTCCGTTATGCACCGTTAGGTTACTTAACTAACGGCATACCGGGACGGGACTAGCACGGGTGCAAAACATAAGCAACGCCTACTATATATCTCATATATAATATTGCATTCGTCTCAGATATATCAAGCGATCACATCACAGAATATAAACAGTAGAAGCACATATATAAAAATATAGGATATACTAGAAATTCCGTATTTTGTATTTAGCCAACGATAGAAAATACGGGTTTCACGGTCGTGATGAATAGCCAAACCCCACACCCTAGACCCCTACGAGAGCGGCAAGCGACCCTACCAATTCTAGAATTAGGAGACCCGGTCTCGACTCCTCGAGATGGCCTCCCACTGGACTCTAGAACCCAGTCACTTGTGCTCCCCACCTTGGGTCTATCCTAATGCGGAAAAGTAAATAATATACATCGAAGGAAACATCATCCTCAACCCGGATGTGCCCCAATAAAAGAATATTACATACATTTGAATTTTATATGAATGAAAAGAAAACTCTCATCTCACATAAACCCCCGGCCATTCATCACGACGATCCTATACATCATTTCACAACAACATATAAAATCTCATGTTAATATATGCAAATAAACTAAGCGATGTTAAACCATTTGATCGATCGATCAATGACCCAAAAAAAACCACAGAGAAGCTCAACACCTGAGCAGTATTAAAATTACCCAGAAGCATGTCACAGTACCTATGGACCAACCGTAGAAGGGCCGACCCGAGCCTCACAAACGGCGCCGCGGAACCTCCGCCAAAACCAGGTTTCCACCGCGGTTCCACGATCGTTTAGTCGAGTTAGGGTATCATTTTTTTAGAGGGTCCATAGAATTACCTGCATGATTTTTTGAATATTTTTAATGTGAAAAATTCCAACATTTTGAAAAATTTGCAGAGAAGGTTTTTTTCCGGATAATCGATGTTCGTTCGAAGTGTTTTAACGTCGTCTAGGTTACTCTAATGCTCTAGCTTGGCTCTGATACCATATTGAGATTCCTTAGCACCTTGAGTAGGGTTTACTAGCAACACACATGCTACAATTAAAATTTTGGATGATAAGTAATCTTAATCTAGGATCAAACTAGAAGTTTAGAGTAACAAAAATTATATCTCATACTAAAACAAGAGTCTAACACTAAGTGAAAGTAAATACAACCTTTGTAGACCTCCTTGCTAGACTCCTTGGTTCAACTCGGTGTTTGGACGGGTCCGCTTGAGTCCTTCTTTGTCCACGATGATCTACCGCGGAGTACCTTGGCTCAAGCTCCTTATTTCACTAGAACAAGTAGAAGTGATGCAAAACAAGCTAAACTAGTGGGCTAAACTAGTGTAGATTGGTGATGTGGGTTTTGGATCTCACTTAAAAATCTTTTCTTTTTATCTCCTTCACTCACTTATGAAGAGGTAGTAAGGTTTGAGAAAGAAGAAGAAGGAGAAGGCTAAGCAAGCTCAAGATTATTCTTATGCCAATAACAGAAAGAATAATGAATATATGAGAGAGTTTACTCACTCATAACCATGGTTGTAAAATATCTAGATATTTTGTTATTGGGTTAAAGAATAAGTGTAGAGATTAAATCATGGTTAAGTGTAGAGACTAAAACATGGTTTAAGTGTAGTAATCAAACCATGGTTCAAGTCAAAGTCAACAATGGAAGTTTGTAGAAACAAAGCAACCATGATAAAATCCTAATTAATTCTTTAATCAATAATCAAAATAAATAAATATCTAAACCATGTGATTCTTGCATAGACAACTGCAATGTATCATCACCATGACACATGTATGCATGCATGTATGCATACACATCAACATATATACATACATACATTCATGCATACAAAAAAGAAAAGGTTATAAGTGAAAAGACTAATGGTCATTAATATTAAATCAACAATTGATTTAATATACCGGTTATATCACATATGACCCGACCAAAAGAAAACGCCAAATTATAATGCGGTATCATATACACGCATTTAATCAGGCATGCGCGCATATCACCATATGCACCCCACATCGTTTCGTCTGAGCTAGGTAACTCCTTTATGGGACTCTAAGACTCGTCAATACGCCGGCAGTAGACGATAATCATATCAAACACCCACAAGCCGCAAGCGGTCAGCTAAACATAACGGCCACCCGGGTATTGAGCGAGCAGAAGAAAAACAAGCGAACCTGTCAAAACTCCTGTCGAGCTAACCGGTAACACTTACCGTACAGTCCGGTCTCTTCGTCAGATATGCTGCATATCGAGTCTAGGGATGGCATCGTCGACCCCAACAACTCAATAAGTCATGCCGATGTATGGCCAATAACAGTTCGAGAAACTACTGATAACACTTATCAGTAAATCTCATCAGCCCTGACCAGGGGCTCGCTGATATAGCCAATCGAGCACAGCGCAACATCAACCCCCAATACCGGGAGAGACGAAACCCCTCCTATCGCTCATTGCCTCCACATGTCTCGGGACTGTACCCAAAAGCAATCAGTTTGCACGACTCAGTAGAGCCGTGGTAGGATGGAAATCAAAGCACAGTGGGAGAACACATGAGACTCTATGACGATCTCGGGTCTACAGACTAAACTATACCAGTGTCACCTGAGAACTACTATCCGACGATAGATATAATGCCATATTGGAGTTCTCGACGAGTCCGTCCAGTGTACCCAATCTCCACTGAGCACCCGTATACAATCTCGGTGTCAAACACCAATGAATGTGGGATCATCCATCGCCCATCTCATGGGTCCAGTATCATATACGCTGGTCTACTCTGGAACATCGATACCCCGTCTCGATACACCAACAACTAGGGACATTTCAGGATATGCTTATAAACTACGTATGTCCCACTAGTATGATCTGCATCGCAATCACAGTAGTCAAGAAAATATCCTGAGGGCTTTATCAACATGGACAAATGAATAAAATCATGATTAAGTGAACATGTCAGATAAAGAGTAACCAGATAGCATACTATCATGTCGAGCAAGAAAGTCCTCTGAATATATATATATATATATATATATATATATATATATACACACACACACACACACACATGTATAAATACATCCACTATCAAATAATGGCATCTACGGCATACATATATCCAATAATATTATCCTGGTCTTATGTGGAGAAATAATTGTGACAACCATAGTTTGACTGATTATAGTATAAGAACACCATTTCCTATCAGGAGTATATCATCAATGACAATACTCCCTACATCCTTTTTATCTGGTTCATCTATTATTTTGATTAAGTCAAACACCTTGATTGTTATATCAAAACAGATGATCCACCTCTGTTATGCCTGTTTTAGTCTATAAATAGAAATAAGCAATTTCCACACATTCCGCTGCTCCTACTGACTATGACAACCCTCTGACAGAGTCATATACACATGCACTTATAAATTTCCATTTAGAAAGACGTTATAGTCATCCATCTGCTGGATCTCATAATCATGAATAGCAGCAGTGGCAAGTACGGTCATCATCACTATGATGTTGACCTCTCTGTCACCGTCTACGAGGAAACCGAAGTATCTCTCGTGTGGCTGAGGTCACCTACAAAAATATGTAGAGTGGATAACGGTTTGTCGGGTCCAATTAAATTTTTAGGTTCTACTAAATTTTCAGTAATCGTTTGTGGTTTTAAAATCACTTTTTGCTCTACCATACTCCCAATAATTTCTTTTGTAAAGAAGTACTCTTTATAAAAAAAATGGCGAATCAAGAATAATGTAACTATTGATCTTGAAAATGGTAGAATTTAACCTCTTGCGAGTGCTTGGGATAACCCACAAACTGCTATTACTGAAACGTGCCTTCAGTTTGTCCGGATTCTGCTTTTAAACAGAAATCGGAGAACTCAATATCTTAACAAGCTCAAGATATGCTACCCTTCTATGTCCATATAGAATCAAAGTCACTAATTTAAATGGAATCATATTCAATTAGCATGCAGCTGTTTTCAGTGCATATCCTCTAAATGGAAAAAAGCTATCCAGTATTACTCATCAAGGAGCGCACCCACAGATGAGTAATCTGGAAGAGAATTAAATCCTCAATTATACATCTGCGGAATACCTAGCATGAGTATCCACATTTTCGATTACTTCGAAAAATCTTGATACTACCAACGTTTGGTTCTCTAATTTATTCTTATACCTATGAACTTCTCAAAATATTTGGATCTTACATTTCAACGAATGCGTGTCTAAAACAAAAGAACTCATTGGTAAACTGAATGAAGTAAGAGTACCAACTCCTTTTCCTAAAGGACACTGGAAAATATACATTACCATATATATGTCCCAAGAGTTTACTAACTCAAGTTTCGTGTTGTAAGTTGAGAATTGTAGTTTGGTTAAAAATGTCTATACCGTTATTCAATGTATCTCACCTTATCCTCAACTGATAAAGGTACATGTTTTCAAAAATTATATCTCACTTTATAAAATAAAGAGACAAATATATTAGTTTTTAAAAATTGGTGCATAACAACGGTTATTCAAAACCAAATGTTTGCTGTTAAACAAAACTAGGTGATTTCCCCAATAGCACCAATTACTATGAATTCTAATTTGAAGATCATATCATCCATTTCTCAATATTCTATTTCTTCTCAGTTTCTGTAACACTCTACAGATGTGGGATTCTAATCCGGTATATATATACCTAGGAGTGAGAATTAATTAGGAAACAGTTTTCAATTGCAACAACACAGAAAAACTGAAACATTAAAATGTTCCAAGAGGTGGTCGTGTATTCCTAGTAATGTCTCTTCCACTTCCCAGATTCATGACACTAGTTGCTATTTTCTTTGCCCTCGCTTCAAATCCTTGATATGTATCTATATCTTACCTTCTGTATACCATGTTAGATGTATGTGCCCTTAGAGGCAATTAGTTGCAATTGTGACCTACATGTATAGAACTTTCTTGTTCGTAATAATAGTATGTTATTTGTTTTTTCTTTATTGGTATATCTTTTATTACTCTGTTTATTATTGATTACTAATAAAGTCCGTAGAATAATACTAGACTACAGAATTATAATATAGATCTCAATAGTGAGACCTAACTAGTCGATAAGTATATTCTTAAATGCTCCTAGTCGTAGGAGATCGAGACAGTACATCGATACTCCGGAAGACTAGTGTATATCATACTTACTCATTAGAGAGATTACTGATTGTTCTCATAGTCATCTGATGTGGCGACATCAGAGTATCGTATGCAGGTTCTTATAGATGATAAGACACTGAACGAATCATTTTGAATTTCCAGTTGGTAATTATACATAACCGTCAGATGGAAATTCATATAGTGACAACTGGTATGACTTAGCCTCCAGACATGAGACTCGCTATAGTACCTTGCGTGTGCTAGAGATTACTTTAGTTACTACCCAACCACAGATCCATTGATTCTGTGTATAACGGTAGTAGTTGGGTATGATCGAATACATGTGAAGGTTGTGAGGAGTTAACATGGGATTCGTCTCTCCGGTGTATGGAGAACAATGTTCTGCAGTGTGCGATATATCAGTGACCTAAAATCTCTGGCTAGAGTACTAGAGATCAAATGATAAGGGATTATCAGTTTGATCTCAGGGTCATGTGATAATATCAACATAATAGTTATTTAATTTATTAAGGTTTGACAGTATTACCAAGCCCTAGACCAAATAAGAAACACAAGTAGACAAAGAGATTGGATCGTACGGTAGTTTCCACCGATTGGTATTGATTTGCTTGGATATCATTTTCCTATTTCAATCCAGTCATCGACAGTCTACCCAGATAGTCTAAATACGTAGCTATCATCCCTATAAACTTATGGATTTTACTGTTCATAGAATTAGTTAGAATTAATTATCCACCGCTGAGTAAACGTCGAGCCTCCGAAGTCACACATAGGTGAACTTCTATTTGCAAAACATGGAAGTATGAACTAAAGAAGAGATAGTATATGTTTTATATACAAAAGGATTTAATTAAATAAGTATATTTGATATACTATTGATATTTAATTAAATAATGGTAAAATCGTCAAATGCGATTTGACGTACGATTCAAGATAATATATGATATTAGATGAGTAAATAATACATGCCTATATATATGTATAATTATATTATGAATATATATATATATATATATATATATATATATAAAGAGAGAGAGAGAGAGGGAGAGAGAGAGAGAGAATAATGGAGGAAATATGCCATAGGAGGGAATTTCCTCCTATGGCGTCGAAAAAATACAACCTCCATCGTGTTTTCCAATGATCGGCATCCATCATCTTCATCGTTATCATCTAATATATGGGTACACCAAATTTCATTTGATTCTACGACTTTTTCACCGTTGAATTAGTGGGTTCAAAATTAACAGTTTACTGACAATAGAACTTTTTACATTGCTAAACAACGGTGAAAAAGTTGTAGAATCACATGAAATTTGGTGTACATATATCTTAGATGATAATGATGAAGATGATGGAGTCCGATCGTCGGAAAACATGATGGAGGGTGTGTTTTTTTGACGCCACAAGAGGAAATTCCCTCCTATGGCCTCTTTTCTCCATTATTCTCATATATATATATATATATATATATATATATATATATATATATAATATTAATGCGCACTTGATGTGCAAGAAATATTATGTGTGACATATACATATGTAATGTATATGTATGGGCCAAAAATTACAAGATTCCAACATGTATTAAGTTACAACTAATTAGTTTGTTTAAGGAGTTAAATAAATTAATTAATTGTGAGGGTTTAAATTAGAAAACTATATCCTTATATATAGGCTTCTAAACATACAAACCCTACCCATAACAATTTTCTCTTCCTCTCTACAAAAAGTTTCGGCCCTCCCCTCCTTCCTTTTTGGTCAAAAATTTTGTGACATAAATTAAATTTTGATTTTTAATTTCTATTATTTAATTAATATTTCTCTCCAATTAATTAGATTAGCTAATTAATTAATTAGAATTCATAGATATTAGAGATTTATATGGAGGCAAGTAAGGAGATCATCAAGGTGTAATCAAGTCGTCTTGATTGGGGTAGGAATCACTAGCACAACAAACGAAATGCAATCAGATTTTGCGCAAATGTATAATTCTTCTCAAACAAATTAAGTTTTAATTGATTTCTTTAATTATTAACATAATTTATAAACCCCAAATTAGTGTTGATATAAAAAATTTAATTTTCCCTTCCGCTGCGTTTACACTAATTTTCACCAACACACCATACTTAGGCTAGTTGGTTTCCTTCCTTCCCTATCTTTCAGCGTCAGCCTAAGATTGGAAGAAAACTATCCAACAAGCGTAACTGATATACTCTCCTTATACAAGGAGCTCTCAACTCGAAAGAAGGTAATGGGAAGAAACAACATAATTATGCAATTCAATTTCTCCAGAACCCATGACCATCCTCGGATTGAAATAAATTTTTTTCGAATTCGTATGTAACTATACGAGATATGTTTTCCAAGCAATATGGATTTTCGTAGTGATATGAAGTGTTCTGTAGAAGGAAATGGGAAAGTAGGAGCGGCAAGAACATATGGTACAATGTTGTGAATCACGACAATCAAAGCCAGAGTTTGTAAAAAGGTTCGGTTAACTTGGTTTATGAGTTTTAGTTTAAGATCAGTCATGATCACAGCCATAGAGAGAAAGAAAAAAAACACTCAGCGTGCACTCTATCAAGATTAGATTGGTTAATTAATATATCTAATCAGGATGGCTCCGACTGTTTTCTCGAATTCTCCTTCAAACCCTAAAAGGAGAACTAGTTTGGATCATTTACACCTTACAAGTTTGCTAATCATTCAACCAGGCCAGTGTTGATACTCCGAGGGAGGCTTCCCGTGATTTCGCACTGACCTAATTAAATATCCCCATTTCCGCAGAGGCATAACCCCATTAACACACCTAATGGTTTAGCTAGTTGTGAAATGAAAATCTCCTGGGTGTAATACCTACAATTTAGTGGGAATCGGGACCCAACTATCATCATGTGATAACCTTGATAGAAGCCAACTAAAGTCACCTCACTTTAGAAGGTATGCACAAACTTGGTAAGTTTCCCTTATATTTGAAACTCCCGATATAGTTTTTACCCCTAATAACCTATAACCTTAACGCTTGCCAAAAAATCATAGGCCGCTAGTCAAGTTCAACTTATCATTATCTTGACTAACTCGAAGCTACCCGCACTAGCCCTTGACGCTTTCTAATAAAGTTGTGCGATTGTCCCGATCAATCCTATCTCTATGCAATAGATAAGTATCACTCAGCTGCTGTACACCATGCCCTGACGCTTTCCAACAAACATTGCATGAATACTGAGCAATACTAATCTGAAATGACGGAGGGATATGGCTGGGTTTTGGCAAAAAACTTTTAATGTAATGAACTTGATATTATTGAAGGAACTTGAGTGACTTTGAAAAAGAGTGGTTTAGGCTCCGCTTTTAAAATAATTGGTTTTGTAGAAAACCGAATGGTTTTGTAGAAAACCAATACTTGATTGTGTTCAATTGGCGGAATCAAAATGTGGTGTATAATAAAGAACCTCTAAAGAACTTCTTAGCAATGGGTGCAGTCTCGGCATAACATGACGACACTGGAAAGAAGGGGAAAATTGACTTATATAGTTATAGTCAAACCCCCCTCGACTACAAAACTCGCTACACGCAAATAGAAAAGCATTATCTTGCTGTAGTGTGGGCGACTAAAAAACTCCGTCAAACCATGTTGTCCTATCCTGTGAAGTTACTGGCTCGAATGGATCCTCTCAAATAAATATTTGAAAAACCAACTATTCTATTACTGGACGAAGATCTCGATGGTAAAGAATGTTATCTTAATTTGAAATGACTTATTTTACTCAGAAAGCAAGACAGGGGCAAGCAGTAGCAAGATAGCTTAGCCAACCCCCAGAAGAGTCATACGAATCAGTTTCCGCCTAGAAGTGGATTAGAAACTATCCGTAAACTACTCCTCTTTTCCATGCATGCCTGTCTAGTTGATAATGCGATCTCTTCGGTTTTCTACAAAACCGAGTAGTTTTAAAAATTGGTTCTGACAACATCATATTGGGTTTATTTCTTTTCGTTAAGCATATAATATAGTCCCATCATTTAAGTTTCTAACCACAACAGAAACAACCAAAATAGCATGCTTTATATGTCATCTGCATTCGCCACGGGGACTCGGGTCTTCACCGTAAGATTACTTAATTTACGGCAGGGCTGAGGCAGGGCTAGCGCGGATGCAAAACATATAGAAGCGCACGCGCGCGCACACACACACAAGCATATGTATATATATATATATCATCGCAGGTAAGTAATAAACATCACAGACATGCGATAAACTACAAACAAGATGGAATAGTGGATAAGATAAGAGTCCCGTGTTTCGTTTGAGCCGCAAGCGAAAACCAACATTCCCCGATCCTGTGGGCCTGTACAATCTCGAACCAAGACCCCTACGAGTGCAGCAAGTTACCTGCCAATTCTAGAAGTGAGGTAACCCGCACTCAATATCATGACTAGGCTACCCGGCACTTCCTAGAACCCGATAACTTGAGCACTCCTCCGCAGGTCAACCTAAACCCTTATAAGTGCGGTGAGCAACCCACCAATTCTAGAGTGAGGCGGATCAAAATCATCATCATAAGACGACCACCTAACGCACTCTAGAACCCGGTGACTCGAGCACTTTTCCGCGGGTTTATCCTAGTACAAGAAACGAATAATATACAAAGGCAATAATGCCCGCATCCTGGACGTTTCCCAATAAAAGAATATACAACAAGCGGAAACTACGGCTACAAGTCGGCCGCTTATCCTGAATAAAAGAATACATACATATCAAAACTGTACAAACAAATCACACAAGGGGCTATCCGTTACGACAATCCGGTTAAACCATCACACACACACACACACACACACACACACACACACATAAAAACACAAGTAACATATGTGCAACCCCGTCTAATCGATCATATAGCAATTAGAAGACGTTTAACAGCACACATACAAAGATACAGATCATAAACGATACTAAAATTTCAACCGAAAGTTCATCCATGTTTCCCCAATGCACAGACTACATAAATAAAAATCCGGGCAAAAAAGAATGGTACCAAAAATCAAGTTTCCTTTATTCCAAGCACCTGACAAAACCCAGGAACCTAAGCACATTTTTGGGCCGCCCTGGTTGTCTAAAACCAATTTTTGGTCGGCCAAAATATTGAGTTGGGTCATCGAGTTTGTGCCATGTTTTCTTATCTTAAAACTTGTCTAATGGCATACACCAAATAATTTCAGAGACCGTTTTTGAAAATGGACAGAGACTTGAATTGGAAACTAAATTCGGTTAAATTTTCGGTTTCGAAACTATTGCACTGTCTAAAACCAGTTATAGTGTTTGGCAAGGCTCTGATACCACTGTTAGGTTCTTGTGTTCGCGCAACATAACTTGCGGCCAAGACGGAAGCGAAAATAAAAACTTTTATGCAAGCACAAGTAATCAAAATCCTAGAATCGATTCCAAACACTAAACTAGGCAACACAAGAGAGCAAAACTAGGAGTTTAGGGGGCTAGTTACCAATGCACAGACTACATAAATAAAAATCTGGGCAAAAACGAATGGTACCAAAAATCAAGTTTCCTTTATTCCAAACACCTGACAAAACCAAGGAACCTAAGCACGTTTTTAGGCTGCCCAGGTTGTCTAAAACCAATTTTTGGTCGGCCAAAATATTGAGTTGGGTCCTCGAGTTTGTGCCATGTTTTCTTATCTTAAAACTTGCCTAATGGCATACACCAAATAATTTCAGAGACCGTTTTTGAAAATGGACAGAGACTTGAATTTGGAAACTAAATTCGGTTAAATTTTTGGTTTCGAAACTATTGCATTGTCTAAAACTAGTTATAGTGTTTGGCAAGGCTCTGATACTACTGTTAGGTTCCTTGTGTTCGCGCCACATAACTTGCGGCCAAGACGGAAGCGAAAATAAAAACTTTTATGCAATCACAAGTAATCAAAACCCTAGAATCGATTGCAAACACTAAACTAGGCAACACAAGAGAGCAAAACTAAGAGTTTAGGGGGCTAGCTACCTTTGTAGTGTGTCCTCACAATTGCGAAAAACCCCTATACTGCTCCATGAACTCTTGTTAGGCTCCGAAGACATCGAGAACAAGCTTGCAAGCCAATCGATCTTACCGAAAATGATCCATCCGGAGGAGCCCCAATTCAAGCTATAGCTCTACACCAAGTGAAAAAGTGAAGCTACTCAAGATCACAAATTGCTAGGACGTGATGATAAGAGATTTAGTGGTGATTTTCTCAAGCTTTCTTTCTTTTCTTTTTCAAAGTTAGGCATGAAGAAGAGAAGAAGAGGACGAGAGTGTAAATCATTTCAAAAACCAATCCTCTACTCTCTTGAACTTATCCTTTTATCAAATGGGAGGGTGGAATTGTGACTCACTTAGGTGAGTCACAAACCCACACAACTCTCACAATTTCTAAAAAATGAAAGAAATATGTACACACATACACCCATATATGCTACAAATGCATATACCCGTATTCTTATCAAAATAAAAATACCTTATTCGTATCAAAATACAAATACCCGTATTCGTATAAATACCTATATTCGTATCAAAATACAAATACCCAAAAGAGAGAAAAAAAAGAGATATAATACTAGCTCACATATAAATCCGGCTATCTTTAAAACCAGCTAGTATTATCAAAATGTTCGATTAAAGTACATGTATTAAGCACACGTATTTAATCAAACCCCCGTACGTATCAAAATATGCATATTACATCGTTTCGCATGAACCAGAAAAACCTCTGTGTGGGACTTTAAAGACTCGACAATACGCAGGCAGTAGTTACTGGATATAACCATAACCACAAGCATGTCAGTGACACTAGCTGTACGTAACGGCTATCCAGATATTGAATGAAAGGATGGTCAACAAGCAAGCTCATCTGTACCCTTACTAAGCCTGTAAATAACACTCTCCATATAGTCCGGTCTCTTTGTCTAAGAGTATTACATGCCGGGTCTAGGGGGTGGATAACGTCAGACCCCTAATAACCCGATAAATCGTGCTAGTGTCAAGCTCATCACCTACCGAGAAACTACTGATCTACTATCAGTAAATCTCATCCACCCTGGCCGAGAATTTATGGTGACAGCCAACCGTACATGGCGTGACATCTAATCCCTATACTGGGAGAGACGAATCCCTTTCGATTGTTCACTGCCTCCATGTGGCTTAGGACTATACCCAACTAAAATTTGTTTGCACGACTCAGTAGAGCCGTGGTAGGGTAGTAATCTAAGTACAATAGGAACTCACATGAGACAAATAACGATCTCAGGTCAACAGACTATTTGTACTCATGTCATCAGAGAACTGCTATACGACGATAGGTATAGTACCATCTAGAAGTTCTCAGCGAGTCTATCCGGTGTACTCACCTCCAATGAGCACCTGTATACAATCTTAGGCGCCACACACCAATGGATGTGAGAACAGCCACCGTCCCTTGACGGAATCTAGAAACATATATGTCACGCCCTGCTTCCCAAAATACGGAATATGAGGGGTTGACAAGTCCAGCCATGCTCCTACGGTCGAGGAAACATCCTGCCGTAGTCACACTTCGGTTTCTAGCTTTACGTGGTAATCAGTAATCAATGCACAGGTAATGAGAAATGCAGTCACTAAATTAAAACAAATACAAAGAACTAACCAGATAGAGATCAAAGAAGTATAGCTCTGAGTCGCTGATCAAGATGTCCGCAATATCCTCGAGGTACGTCAGGTCCTGGTCCAAGCTAAATCTACTTCCCACTCTGAGCATGCATACTCAGGTCGTCAGAGTGACACAATAGCAATATATATATAAATACAAATGTGAACGTGCAAAAATGATGGATATGAAATAGTAAGCATGGAATAATGACGTGAACATGAAGTAGCCAATAGAGGTAGATAATAGAGCAGGTAAACAGTAAAGCAGTGAACAATATAGCATGTATATTGGATCCGTAATCAATGCATGTCACTAACCTTATCAGTCTCTAAGTCTCACTGTCCAGGTCGCTAAACCTATCGTCAGTTCAAGTGTAAGAGTCAACCACTCGTGAGTATCCACCACCCAAGGGTAGGACCTAAGGGCAAGGGAACACGGGCCCGAGTCGCTCGCTAATAATCAGTAATATCCCCATATATCTCTAGAATCGTTGTATGTGCCGGCAATGGGACTTTCGAAATTCTGTTGAACTCACACTCAAACTACCCCATACCCCGTGGTCTACATCAAACACCAACCATAAACTCAAATACCAGTCGGTCCATGGCAAGTCTACGCGAGAACTGGAGACAGGATCTTCATCAAGCATGTCTCGACCGATACCCAAGATAAATGGACAGTGTTTGGTGCATTACCTATAACACTAATATAAATGCTTCCATAATCATCCCATACCAATTATAGTTACACTTATACATGTCCCATAGACGTCGACAATGCAATACATCAATAGGGTCCGCTGATTGTGTACAAGTACGTGTCACTTTCACTTATCCATTCATGCTTAAACACTAACGTACTTGCCACAATCAAACACTAATACCTAACACTGGGTAATGTACACGATCACTAGGTTACCAATGCAATGACATCTATATGATATGATGAGAATACAATAATTGTGATATGAACAAAATATCATCAGTCGGTGTCCTACCACTTGCATAATTTATTATAAATCATACATGCAAAATTAAGCGAAACAATGTAAAGGGGGTAGACAGAATGTCTAATTATATATCCATCAAAATTGGTTTCGCGCCAATCGGGTTTCAGGTTTGACAGATACGGCCATTTCATTTTAAGTGTTCACTGCTGGAAATCCGATTTCAGAATTGGAAGTCCGTTTCGTAACACATTTTAATCCCAGTTGGGATCGTAATTAGGTGATGATATAGTTGAACAATATTTAGGGTTATCAGTTAGGTTTCCACCGCAATTGGAAGATCAATAATATACTATCTCAACAGGGAGTTATGATCGGGTTAAGGTTGATGTGTAAAATCTGTCACTGCAGAATTCAGCTAGACACGTCGACATTATAAAATGTGCTAAAAATATCAAACAGAACAGGAATCCAGTAGTACCAGTGGAGTAAGAAATATAACTTAATTTTATACGTAACGATATAGGGTTCCGCACATTCTCATATTTGAACAGGAATATACAGGGATTAACTGGGATTTCCGTTCTGGACTGCAGTCCAGAATTGTAATCTTCCGCAATTATCTCTATCATATTTGTTCAATTTTAGAAATAAACTATAGAGTACTGTAGGTTAATCTGTTAGCTTCGATACGAGCCATGGAACGCTCAAATCCGATTTGTAAAAGATTTAGTATGAATTTAATGGTCAAGCGTGTTCAGGAAAATCCTGATTTCGCAATGGCTATCGGGTAACATTTTATAGGTGAAACGATATTGATTTTCAACCAAAATTTCCGTGGTATCTCTATGAACAGTAAAAAGGGTTTAACGATCACTAGTTCCGCCATTTAAAGTTGGTTTTAGTTCCGGGTTTTGCAGCGAGCAATTAACTCAACAAGTTGGGATCTTATGTTATATACCCGAATTCGAGACGATTTCTATATGCATTTCCTTATACCATTATCATTGGGTTCTAACTTAATACCCAACAATTCACATCAGGTTCAAACAACAAAGGTATCGGTATAACTCGAACAATACTCGCTACAATTGCATACATATGTATATATGTTATTAGCTTAATTACTCCTTAGACTTAGTATGTAATAGCATGTAGCAAGTGATGAGTTCACTTGCATGGCGATGATTCGACGGCGGTAATATGGCAGCGACGGCAATGTCACAAGCAGCAGCAACAACAACTAGGGGTGCTCGGCTATGGAGAGGAGCTTGGCCTCAACACAGTGAAGCTCGGGTTGAAGGAGGATAAGACGATGGCGATGACGATGATTGCGGCGTAGAAAGGAGATGGTGATCGGCGATGGTTCAAGAAGCTCCGGCGAAGGTGGCGGCAAGGGCTCGGCTAGGTAGCAAGGTTGCCCGGGTTTGTCCTTGGAGCAGTGGAGAGGTGGAGTTGTCATGGTAGATGAGGCGACGCGGGGCTCAGGTGACGCAGGCAGGCAACGGTGGTGCTCAGGAGGCGATGGGTGAGAGAGAGAGGGAGCTGGAGGTTGCGGCTGCGGGTGGGGGTGCGAAGGTTCAGGGACGTTGGAGGTAGCTTGGAGGTTGAGGGAAGGAAAGGTGCTCGTCGGCAGTGGAGTAAGCTCCGGTGCGGGAGTATGCAGGCGAGGACGGCAACGAGCGCGGGCGTGGGTTGCGGCGAAGGGGTTGCAGCGCGGTGCTCGGGAAGAGGGTGGTGCTGAGTTGGAGGGGGAGGCGAGGAGGTCGGTGGTGACGGATTTTCCCGGCAAGAGTGAGGTTGCCGGCGATGGGGATGGGTTTCTTGACGTCGGGGAAAGTTGGTTAGGTCGTTGGGAAAAGGGGAAAGGGGTCTCGGGGTGAGGAGGAGAAGTAGGTGAAGTCGAGAGGGAGACGGTGATGATGAGGGGGCGGCGACGGGACAGCGATGAAGAAGGCGTGGGCTAAGTTATGGGTTGGTGCTCGCAGGCGGGAAACGTGAGTAATGAGGGAGGGTGAGAGAGAGTTGCGAGAGAGAGGGGAGCGAGATGGAGACGGGGTCGAGGGAGGCTTCGCGAGCGTGCGCGCGTAGGGTCGTAGGGACGTGGGGCGTGAGGGAGGCGGGCGTGACGTGGGAAGAAGGAAAGAAAGAAGCGGGGAAAGAAGACGTGGGGAGAAAGGCGGGTGAAGCGGGTCAGGTTGGGGAGTAGGGTCGGGTAGTGGAGATAGGCCGGGCTCGGGCTAGAAAAAGAAAAGAAATAGGGGGGATTGGGCCGGGGCTGGGTTAATGGATGGAAATAAAAGAGAAATTAGAAATAGGGTTAGGGTTTGGGGTTTGGGTTATGAATTAGGAAAAAGGAAAAGGGAAAAAGGGAAGTTGGGCCTTGGAAAGAATTTAAAAGAGAGGGGAAAAAGAATGGGCTGGGCCGGGAAAAGCGGAGGAGGAAAATAGAAAGGGAAATAGAAAATAGGGTTTGGTGTGGGGTTTTTAAATAGATAAAATAATTATGAATATAAATAAATAAATTTCGTAAGTAACACTTTATAAAATACGGATATTGGTGTACAAAAGAACTGGGTATTACATTATACCACCCTTACAAAAATTTCGTCCTCGAAATTTAAAATAATGATAAGATATGAAATAATTTGCGAAAAGCCACAAAATCAAGCACTAACATATAGTGATTTATTTAAAAGCAGCTAGATAAAATCCAAGGTCTATATAAATATAAGAAATAACGCGACTAAAAGAATAGGCTTAAGTAAGTATAAGGCAGAGCCATCTATAAGGGTAAACTATATGTACAAGAGAATAAAATAGCAATAACAACCAATAGTGAAGGGTTATGCCGATAGGCCAAAATATTTTAGAATGGATATATCGATCAAGCAATTTAAAATAACTTGAGAAAACCCATATGGCGAAACAATAAATGATAAAAAAAACAGTATGTGCGACATATAATTGCGCTATTGGAAATGTGAAGAATAGTAAAGTATTCAGAAATAGTAAAACGGAAGAAGTTAATAACACTCATATAATAACAAAAACTAGATTTCAAATAGCAATGTCGCTGAATGTAATTATGGTAATAGGAGATAGCACTAAAAATGTATAGGGGCTGGTCAGGGTAGGGATTGCAATGGAGTATGGTCCATTCAAAAAGTCGGATCGTAGTACTTCAACCTGAATGTTGAAGAGGCTGGGGTCGGGTCAGCACAGGGTGAACAGTAATGAATCCCCGAAAGGAAAGAAATTTATTGGGGTGGGAAAATGGTCATTGCATCATGCGAATCAATACTCGAAGATTAGCGAACTCGGAAACTTTATTATCATTCCAGAAAATTTCAAACAAGGCATTCTCGAAAGATAAAAGATGGCCCTAAACTATACGTAGATTTATTTGGCCAGAGGAGACAAAAGCTAAATCACGTCAGTCGCGGTTGTGGAAGTTCAGCAAGTTACGGTAGGCTCGCGCGCTCAGATAGGGCATCCATTTCCATAGCGTCTCGCAGGGATCGCCACTGGAGGTTCTTCTGCCACGGGGTCTTCTTCTCCTGGTCCTTCTTCCTCAGCTGGAGATTCTTCATCGAGGTCTGCCCCCACTTGATTCACTTCTTCTGGATCTTCTTCCACGGGATTTCTTTCTGCTGGATTCTCCTCAAGGTTTTCTTCCCCTGGATTTTCTTCCATCGGGTCCTCTTCACGGTCCTCTTCTTCGTTGTCAGAGTCGCTAATCATGTCGACTTCTGGGGCTACGACTCCCTCATCCTCGGAATCGCTGTTTCCGAAAATAACCTGCGGGCCGTTGATCTCGTCATCTGAGCTTACCAACATGCAGTCTAAGGAAACGCATGACCGTGTGTCCTCATCTAGAGGCGGCGCTGCTCTAGGGTGGACCATGGCCTGAAAAGAAAGAGTCATGATTAGATAGTGGAACACACCAAGAAAATAACCAAGGATGCGGAGTACAAGGAAAATATATGGTAGGTAAGGACTGAAAAATCAAAATTTAGAATACTGATGCAATAAGTAGTATAAGGAAAATGAGTGGCAAGGGGACGATACACACATCACAACTCAGAATTTTATTGCATTCAACTAAAAGTTCACGGATACAGGATTTTAAATGAAAGGAAATATTTACAAAGGAGCGACAATATTTTTATTGAAAGCAGAAAGGTGATAATTCTTCTTTGATATCTAGACCGCTGCATTCTCGTCAAGCGAGTGGAATCCTGCGCTGGGACCATACTATCCTCGAAGCTCGAACTATGAAATAACCAAGTCACTTAGCAGTAGTGGAGAGTGTAGACGAATCTCCTCCCTGTAGCTCCTTCCTTCGAAGGCAACCATTGACAAGATGTTCGTTGGTTCCGCAAATCAGGCACTGCCCTTTGGCGCTGCGACAGTCTCTCTGAAGGTGTCCCGACTTCTTATAGTATCCACAACGTCGAGTTCTCCGTTGCTTCTGTTGCTAAGGAACAAATGGGCACTTCGTCTTCACTTCTTTTTCTTGTTTAACAGAGATTCTCTTACGATTGGAGGCTTCCGCTGGTGCCTGAGTCATCTGCCTCCTTAATCCTTCAGCTAACAGGTCGTTCATTCGCTCCTGGGCTTCCTTCAAACCTTGCAGTACATTCAAAATCTCGACGGTCTGATTCCGGGGAGTGGAGATAGAAGAAGAGTCTTTGGAAGACATGATACTGAAACAACAATTTTAGGACGGCATAAGGTACAAGCTGTAAGAATCAGAATACAATGTAGATTAGGCAATGAAATAAGAATATCGGGTGAGGTGAAATTCAAACGAGTGGGACTCAAACGTAGAGCTCCAAGTCACTCGAACAGAGTACAGTATTGTAACTATGCTGCAGTTCATAATTACAATCACATGACTCTACTAAGTCACCCAAAACTCTAACGGATGGAGTCAAAATATGGCATGACGAATAATAAAGATTCAAGTCAAAGATAACAGTTCACAATCTGGACCGAAAGAGCGACCTAAATTGTCAAGCTCTACTCGGAAACTGCAATCCCAAACATAGCAAAACTTGTCTCTGATACCATCAAAACAATGTCACGCCCTGCTTCCCAAAATATGGAATATGAGGGGTTGACAAGGCCAGCCATGCTCCTATGGTCGAGGAAACATTCTGCCGTAGTCACACTTCGGTTTCTAGCTTTACGTGGTAATCAGTAATCAATGCACAGGTAATGAGAAATGCAGTCACTAATCAAAACAAATACAAAGAACTAACTAGATAGAGATCAAAGAAGTATAGCTCTGAGTCGCTGATCAAGATGTCTGCAATATCCTCGAGGTACGTCAGATCCTGGTCCAAGCTAAATCCACTTCTCACTCTGAGCATGCATACTCAGGTCATCAGAGCGACACAATAGCAATCTATATATAAATACAAATGTGAACGTGCAAAAATGATGGATATGAAATAGTAAGCATGGAATAATGACGTGAACATGAAGTAGCCAATACAGGTAGATAATAGAGCAGGTAAACAGTAAAGCAGTGAACAGTATAGCAGGTATATTGGATCCGTAATCATACATGTAACTAACCCTATCAGTCTCTAAGTCTCATTGTCCAGGTCGCTAAACCTATCGTCAGTCCAAGTGTAAGAGTCAACCACTCGTGAGTATCCCCCATCCAAGGGTAGGACCCAAGGGAAAGGGAACACGGGCCCGAGTCGCTCGCTGATAATCAGTAATATCCCCAAGCCTCCCTTGTATTGACCCTAATGCCCAAGTTGTTGCAACTTGGTAAAGACCCCCTAACGTCAGGGGCTGACCGTCCAGAATCACTGTATGTGCCGGAAATGGGACTCCCGAGATTTTGTTGAACTCACACTCAAATTACCCCACACCCCGTGGTTTACATCAAATACCAACCATAAACTCAAATACCAGTCGGTCTATGACAAGTCTACGCGAGAACTGGAGACAGGATCTCCATCAAGCATGTCTCGACTGATACCCAAGATAAATGGACGGTGTTTGGTGCCTTACCTATGACACTAATATACGTGCTTCCATAATCGTCCCATACCAATTATAGTTACACTTATACATGTCCCATAGACGTCGACAATGCAATACATCAATAGGGTCCACTGATTGTGTACAAGTACGTGTCACTTTCACTTATCCATTCATGCTTAAATATTAACGTACTTGCCACAATCAAACACTAATACCTAACACTGGGTAATGTACACGATCACTAGGTTACCAATGCAATGACATCTATATGATATGATGAGAATACAATAATTGTGATATGAACAAAATATCATCAGTCGGTGTCCTACCACTTGCATAATTTATTATAAATCATACATGCAAAATTAAGCAAAATAATGTAAAGGGGGTAGGCAGTATGTCTAATTATCTATCCATAAAAATTAGTTTCACGCCAATCGGGTTTCAGGTTTGCTAGATACGGCCATTTTATTTTAAGTGTTCACTGCTGGAAATCCGATTTCAGAATTGGTAGTCCGTTTCGTAACACATTTTAATTCCAGTTGGGATCGTAATTAGGCGACACTATAGTTGAACAATATTTAGGGTTATAAGTTAGGTTTCCACCGCAATTGGCGGATCAGTAATATACTATCTAAACAGGGAGTTATGATCGGGTTAAGGTTGATGTGTAAAATCTGTCACTGCAGAATTCAGCTAGACACGTCGACATTATAAAATGTGCTAAAAATATCAAACAGAACAGGAATCCAGTAGTACCAGTGGAGTAAGAAATCTAACTTAATTTTCTACGTAACGATATAGGGTTCCGCACATTCTCGTATTTGAACAGGAATATGCAGGGATTTACAAACAGGGATTAACTGGGATTTCCGTTCTGGACTGCAGTCCAGAATCGTAATCCTCCACAATTATCTCTATCATAATTTGTTCAATTTTAGAAATAAACTATATATTACTGTATTTTAATCTATTAGCTTCGATACGAGCCATGGAACGCTCAAATCTGATTTGTAAAAGATTTAGTATGAATTTAACGGTCAAGCGTGTTCAGGAAAATCCTGATTTCGCAATGGCTATCGGGGGTAACATTTTATAGGTGAAACGATATTGATTTTCAACCAAAATTTCCGTGGTATCTCTATGAACAGTAAAAAGGGTTTAACGATCACTAGTTCCGCCATTTAAAGTTGGTTTTAGTTCCGAGTTTTGCAGCGAGCAATTAACTCAACATGTTGGGATCTTATGTTATATACCCGAATTCGAGACGATTTCTATATGCATTTTCCTATACCATTATCATTGGGTTCTAACTTAATACCTAACAATTCATATCAGGTTCATACAACAAAGGTATTGGTATAACTCGAACAATACTCGCTACAATTGCATACATATATATATATATATATATATATATATATATATATATATATATATATATGTTATTAGCTTAATTACTCCTTAGACTTAGTATGTAATAGCATCAGGCAAGTGATGAGTTCACTTGCCTGGTGATGATTCGACGGCGGCAATACGGCAGCGACGGCAATGGCACAAGCAGCAGCAGCAGCAACTAGGGGTGCTCGGCTATGGAGAGGAGCTTGGCCTCAATACAGTGAAGCTCGGGTTGAAGGAGGATGAGACGATGGCGATGACGATGATTGCGGCGTAGAGAGGAGATGGTTCAAGAAGCTCCGGCGAAGGTGGCAGCAAGGGCTCGGCTAGGTAGCAGGGTTGCCTGGGTCTGTCTTTGGAGCAGCGGAGAGGTGGAGTTGTCGTGGCGGATGAGGCGACGCGGGGCTCAGGTGACGTAGGCAGGCAACGGTGGTGCTCAGGAGGCGATGAGTGAGAGAGAGAAGGAGCTGGAGGTTGCGGCTGTGGGTGGGGGTGCGAAGGTTCGGGGACGTTGGAGGTAGCTTGGAGGTTAAGGGAAGGAAAGGTGCTCATCGGCAGTGGAGGAAGCTCTGGTGCAGGAGTATGTAGGCGAGGACGGCAACGAGCGTGGCGTGGGTTGCGGCGAAGGGGTTGCAGCGCGGTGCTCGGGAAGAGGGTGGTGCTGAGTTGGAGGGGAGGCGAGGAGGTGAAGAGGAGGTCGGTGGTGACGGATTTTCCCGGCGAGAGTGAGGTTGCCGGCGATGGGGGTGGGTTTCTTGACGTCGGGGAAAGTTGGTTAGGTCGTCGGAAAGAGGGGAAAGGGGTCTCGGGGTGAGGAGTAGAAGAGGGTGAGGTCGAGAGGGAGACGGTGATGATGAGGAGGCGGCGACGGGACGGCGACGACGAAGGCGTGGGCTAAGTTATGGGTTGGTGCTCGCAGGGGGGAAACGTGAGTAATGAGGGAAGGTGAGAGAGAGTTGCGAGATAGAGGGGAGCGAGATGGAGACGGGGTTGAGGGAGGCTTCGCGAGCGCGCGCGCATGGAGTCATGGGGACGTGGGGCACGAGGGAGGCGGGCATGACGTGGGATGAAGGAAAGAAAGAAGCGGGAAAGAAGCGAGGAAAGAAGACGTGGGGAGAAAGGAGGGTGAAGCGGGTCGGGTTGGGGAGTCGGGTCGGGTAGTGGAGATGGGCCGGGCTCGGGCTAGAAAAAGAAAAGAAATAGGGGGGCTTGGGCCGGGGCTGAGTTAAGGGATGGAAATAAAAGAGAAATTAGAAATAGGGTTAGGGTTTGTGGTTTGGGTTATGAATTAGGAAAAAGGAACAGGGAAAAAGGGAAGTTGGGCCTTGGAAAGAATTTAAAAGAGAGAGGAAAAAGAATAGGTTGGGCCGGGAAAAGGGGAGGAGAAAAATAGAAAGGGAAATATACAATAGGGTTTGGTGTGGGGATTTTAAATAGATAAAATAATTATGAATATAAATAAATAAATTTCGTAAGTAACACTTTATAAAATATGGATATTGGTGTACAAAAGAACTGGGTATTACAATATATACTAGTCTACTTTGGAATATCGATGCGCAGTCTCGATACTCCCACGACTATGGACATTAAAGGATGTGCTTATTGACTACCCAGTTCTCACAAGTATGATAGCCATCATAACTCTAATGGTCAAGCAATTATCCTATAGGTTTTATCATTATGTATTAGCGATACTTAATAACAAGTAAAACATATAAATATAAATGGTAAAGACGAAAAAGATAGCATACTATCATCTCGAGTAAGATTGTTCTAACCGTATAGGCCCTTCTTCAATTAGCATAATTGCCTCCTACAATTACAATAATTATCTTGAGCGCACTATATCCAATAGGGACAACCTAATTTAGCCCCTACGGTTTTTCTGAACCGTAGGGAAAAGTCATCTTTATACTAGTGATTTCCAAAATTGCCCCTCTGGCCTTTCTCCAAAAAATTAAATTTTTTCTATAATATTGTTTTCCTCTTTAAACATTTTTTTAATCATTTTCTCCTAAAATCTCTAATTCAAAACATCACTTTCCTTCTCTTTTATCCTCCAAAAAGTAAGAACGGATTAAAAAGGTATGGATTTGGAAAAAAAATGAAGAAAAAGTAAAGAGAATATTAAGTTAGTCAATTAAATATATTAGAGGGATGCTTTTAGCATAAAAAGTCTTGTGGATGGAAAAATTTACACCATTCGAGATTTTGGGGGTAAAGTATATATTTTTCAATTTTAGAAAGGGTATCCTGTTTTTCAGGCAAAAATAAATAAAGGGGTTTCATGCATTTTAACCTTAATATTATTAGCTATATTCGACTTGATCAACATTTTAAAAATTATGCACACATAAAAAAAGAAGTGATTTTAATACTTCCTAAATTTGGATAAGAGGATCATTAAATTTAGGCTTATTTCTTGAAAATGCACATGTGGTTCGGTCTAATTCCTTAAAATTTACTTGAGCTTTTTTTACCTAATACCCTCTATACTTAAATTTCGTTACCTCTTAACCCCCTTTTATTTTTATTCTGTTAATTTTTTAGAAAATCAATAGAAATGGGTCACGTTTATTACACGTGACCTTATTATTCTTTTTTCTTTTCCAATATTTCTCGTAATACCCATTAAGTGGCTACCCAATTTCTTCCTCTAATTAAAATCAAAACTATCCCCAATTCTTCTTCTTTAGGGATTTTTAGATTTATTGTGAATTCTTAGCGTAAGTCTACTCACTCGGTTAGATAGAACTCCACAATGTTCATTATGCAACAGCAGCAGCATCAACAACAACTGAGCCTTTTATCCCAAACATATGTGGTAGGCTACATGAACCAACATGAGAATCACGCCGGATCGAGCACATAAATCCTCCTCCTCCACTCACACTCATTGAACAATATACTTTCATTAAGGCCTTTGGCATCCATATCTTTTTGTATGGCCTCCATCCATGTTTTCTTCGGTCTCCCTTTTGCTTTTTTGAATTAGCCTAATATCCATTCGTAGAACCGATACTTCTGTAGTTTTGCATCGCACATGACCAAACTATCTTATTCCGTTTTCCCGCATCTTTTCCTCCGTAGATGCTATATCAATCTTTGCACGAATATTCTCATTTCGTATCTTATATTTTCTAGTGTTACCATACATCCAACGAAGCATGCACATCTCTGCTACATGCATCTTCTGTGCATGATGTTTCTTCGGAGCCCAGCATTCTGTACTATATAATAAGTAAGGCAGAATAGTGCTTCGATAAAACTTTCCTTTCAACCTTAACCAAAAGCTACGATCGTACAAAATCCCCGTTGTATTCTTCCATTTTAACCAACCAACCTGAATCGTTTGGTTGACATCGCTATCGATTTCACCCCTTTTGGATGATGGAACCTAGATATCTAAATTGATCGCTCGGTGATATCACTTGTCCATCCAGTATTATACCACTGTGATTTCAACTTCTTTATTTACTGAATTTACATTGTATATATGTTGTCTTGGACATACTCAATCTAAATCTCAAGATTCCAACGTTTGCCTCCACAACTCCAATTTAGCATTAACCCCTGTTTTCATCTCATTTACCAGAATAATATCGTCAGCGAATAACATATATCAAGGCACCTCATTCTGGATAGTTCTACTAAGCTTATCCATCGCTATGGTAAACAATAATAGACTTAACGCAGATTCTTGATACAAACCAATTGTGATCAGAAAATCACTCGTTAGGCCGCCGTAAATCCTTACATTTACCACTATTCCATCATATATGTCTTTGATTATTTCAATGTACCTGATTGGGACACTTTTCCTCATCATTGTCCGTCATAATACCTCTCTAGGTATATTGTCATAAGTTTTCTCTAACTCAATAAAAACCATATGCAAATCCATCCTCCTCTCTCGAAAACGTTCGACAAGTTGACGAAGCAAACAAATAGCCTTTGTCATCGATCGTTTAGACATGAGCCCAAAATGGTTCTCTGTTATCTTAATATTTTGCCTTAGCCTGTGTTCATGCACTCTCTCACAAAACTTTATGGTGTGACATATGAGTTTTATTCCATGGTAGTTTGAGAAATTTTGAATGTCACCCTTTTTCTTGTAAAGAGGTACAAGGGTACTCCTCCTCCATTTATTAGGTATGTTTTTGGTTTGCCAAATCTTATTAAATGGTGCATCAGCCATTTAACGTCTATCTCTCTTAGGAATTCCGTCTGGACCAACAACTTCTCTTGATTTCATTCTCTTCAAAACCTATGTAATCTCAGGCATTCTTATTCTAATTTATATCTTAATATTGAATAACAAGTACATCCAAATTCTAAGTAAAGCACTCATTAAACAACTTGTCAAAATATTCTCTCCACCTTTTGTTAATATCATCATCTCAAACTAAAACTTTCTGATTTCCATCTTTAACACACGTCACTGTACATAAGTCTCTGGTCTTCTTTTCTCTCATCTGAGCAATCCTGTATATATATCATTTTTTCAGCTTCCTTGGTGCCAATTTCTCGTATATCTCTTTGTAGATCTTAGGTTTGGCTCTCCGAATAGCTTTCTTAACCTCATTTTTAGCTGTCTTATACTTCTCAAATCTCTCTATAACTCTACTCCTTTAAATCTATATAAAAATCCTTCTTAATTTTAATAGCAGTATTTACTTCTTCATTCCACCATAACGTGTCTGTAATGTTGAAGCAACATCCATCGACTCACCAAGTAGCTCTCTAGCTACTCTCTTAACGCAACTAGCCATTTTGTTCTATATTGTGTTTGAATCGTTTTCGGACTTCCAATCAGCCCCTTGAACAACACGATCTATAAAAGTTTCTTGATTGCCTTACTTCAGTCGCCACCATTTAATTTTAGGCTCTACGTTACGTCCAATCTTCACATGTCCTCTTCTAAACCGAACATTTAGAACTAAAATTTTATGTTGAGTAGTTAAACACTCACCTGAAACTACCTTACAATCAATGCAAGAATCCCAATCTATCATTCTAGTCAGAAAAAAGTTTATTTGACTAACACTCGATCCATTCCAAAAGGTGATCAAGTGAGACTCTCTTTTTCTAAACCAAGTATTTACCAAGATCGAGTCATAAGACAAGGTAAAATCTTAAATCGAGTTACCTGCTTCATTCATCTGTCCAAAATCAAAACCTTCATGGATAGTATCAAATCCGCTGCGATTAGTACCTACATGTCTATTGAGATCTCCATCAATAAATAACTTTTCACTACCTGGTATCATTTACAACATCTCGTCTAAATTCTCCCAAAATTGATGCTTACTAGCGTCATCAAGACCTATTTGTGGTGCATAAGCACTAATAACATTAATGATCTCCCCACCTAAAATAAGCTTAACTAGTATAATCCTATCGCATTTTCTCCTAATCTTAACTGCATCCTCAAGAAACCGTTTATCTATGATTATGTCTATCTCATTATACTATTTATCTTTACGCATATGCCAAAACTTATAACCCCAGCGTTCTATAACTCTACCCAATTACTCTTTTCATTGTCAAATATTTTGATAATCTTGGTTGTAATTTTGATTTTCTTTCATGTAATTATAATGATTTTGAAATGAAATAGACAATATAAGGTTGTTGTGACGGTAATAGATCAATGTTATGAATCTTGTATCCTTGATTGGATCTATTTTATGAATTTTATTTTTTTGTGTTATGGAACCAAATATTTGATAAATTGATAAAATGCTTGTATGAATTGAGAGGTGAGCTTTCTATATTTATAGCACAAGATAAAATGCTAGTTTGAATTGGGATTGAAATTTAATGAATGTAAATTTTTGCGCCACAGATCCACCAGCGTCGAAAGCCTTGAGGAATTAGGGGTTGATGTCCTTGCTCGAGTTTGGGGTGAGTGCCCTAGCTCTCAAATTTGGGTGGTTTCGTTCCTTAAGAACCAAAAAAACATAAGCATTATTTCATTTTGAGGGAAGGTGTAGATATGTTTTTTGATAAGAGTTAACAACATAGGGTCAAGTAGGTAACGGAATTAGAGCACAAGGGATATTGAATAAGAGAAAAAACTCAAGTAGGTATTTAGAAATTAGGCCAAACCATATGGATGTTTTCAAGAAATAAGCATAAATTTTACGGGTTTGAAAATAAAGGAAAGTTTTCCATAGCCAAATCGATGGTAAAAAAGTATCAAATTCATATGAAATTTGATATTCATATGTTTTAGCCATGTATCAAGATGTACGATGTCGATCATCAAGAGCAATTGAGAAGACTTGAATTTTGAACAATACATGAGAGATTCTTCCATATGTCATTCGCCTCCACATTCTCAAATTTTAAAAATATTTGTCTTTTGTGAGACAAAATTTGAATACATTTGTGTTGATGCATCTGATCCGGATTTCGCCAAGGGCGAGGTTGACGGCGCATGCATGACCTCTCAAAGTATCAACGACCGACCCAGAGTTTTGATTTCTGATGTCGGACAAGTGATCGGAGGTCCAGTGTCACGCCCCGCTTCCCAGTATACGGCGAAGGGGACGCGACGAGGTCCGCTACGTATATACTTAGAAGTACATACGCTAAGCGTATCTAAGCAATATAAAAGTAAATCACAAGAGACAAGAGATATAGAAATAACAGCAACTTTATTAATAACATTCTTTTGTACAATGCATGAAAATTAAATACAACTGGAATGAAAAGCGATGCCTAAACAATGGCATAACAGGAATGAAAATACTGAATAGAACAAGGTACAATGTCTAGAGCTCGGGGTCTTCGTGAAACTGATCCAAGTCTTCACCGGTAGGCTCGATCTCTGCTGGGTCCAAAGCACCTGACGACATTCAAAAAAGAAAGAAATAGAATGTCGTCAGCGAACAGGTCGCTCGGTAAGTCCCAAAGATAAGGGAGAAATAGACAAAGAGTAGGAGAGAGAGTAGCCTTTAATGTTGTATCGTATTGTTGTAATGTTGTATTAACGCTGTTGTTTGTAGTTTGGTACAGAAGAATACCAGTGTATACGAGAGGGGTCTCTATATGCTAGAGACCATGGCAAACGAAATATAGAGTACAAGGCTCCGTTATACAACCCGGAACAACGGCAATTGGATTCATGTTAGGTATTTTAAGTCTGACCACCTCGTGCCACCTTTAACACCTTCCGTACTAATCTACCCCTTAAACCCCGTAGTATTTTGATTGTATTGTAGTATTGTATTGTGTAAGTTGGATGACCGACCAAAACCATGATATCAGTAAACAGAGTGTAACTGCATAATCAGGTAAATGAAATAGCGGAATAATGGACGTATATCCATGGTTTGATTCAGTCAAGATGTATAGATTGTTAACTGGATTCTGGGATTCATGTGTTCATATTGAGTTGGAATATTAAAGAATATAGATTGGCTTGAATCATATTCAAGTCAGAAATAATCAGACTCAAACCCGAGTCAGACCAAAAGAAATGTAAGTCGAAATTCTATTATTTGTTAGGGTCCTTATTGTAATTTATAAAAACTTGAGAGGGTTTTATGTAAAAATACTTTTGTATAGTTTTCAAGATACACCTCAAGTATTTATTATTCGTCTTTATAGTTATAATGAGTGTAATTTTATTTTGTGATACTAGTGAAAATATCCTAATTACATAAGTAAAGGTATTTATATGTAATATTGATTTATTTGAAATTCATGGTATGTAAAATCTAGTCTTGTGATTTTTAGAAAAAGTGGGATATTTATATTATAACAAAATAGATCTTTTAATGATAATATACATATATTTGTATAAAAATAATCTCAATAAATATTTTATATTTTAAAAGTCTCATTTTCTTAAGATGTCGTATTCTAAATTTTCAAGGTAGCGTGTTATGATTGCATATGAGTGTGTGTGGAGGTAGGTCATTACCTCGTGATCTATTTTAAGGTATAGCAATGTTAAAGGGTTAAATGTGATAAACTAAACATGGTGGTATTTAAGTGAAAGAATACGATATATTAAAAAGCTATCATTTTATGTGAGAAACTTTATTCAAATTAGTTGTTATATGATTAGTAGTCAACATGAATATGTTTAAGCATTATGGAATTGGTGATAAGTGAAATTTGATAGAAAACCGAATCGGTAATCGGTTTGTTCCGATTTCCGTCAGGTTTGAAAAGTCGTATTTTAATGGAAGAAAAGAAAGGTAGAAAAGGGAGACTTACGGGTTTGGACAACGTTAGAGAGTAAGAGAGAGATAGAGGGTTTGCCGGTGCGTCGAATCGTCGTTGAGAGCTCCTAGCACGATCACCGGAAAGTCGCCGTCGATTTCGTCAGCGCTTCGCCTTTCGCTCGTTTTCCGACGTACCAAGTTCTCTTGAGATTTTTAGAGAGTGGACTTAGGAATGTAGGGTGAGAGGGTAGAGGGTATGGGGGTTTATATAGGGTTAGGCTAGGGTTAGGATTTTAATTAAAAAATTATTTTAAAAATATAAAATTATTAAAAGTTCATTAAACATAGGAGTAAAAGGGATTTATTGGGCAATTTAAAACCGATTCAGATATAATAAGTGTGCAAGAGGGATGACCAAGTCAAGGATCATCTTTTCTCCGTTGGTGACTCGGCCGTCCGGCCAAGTCCAGCCGGCGGAGCCGGACCGAGTCGGCCGAGTCGCCAGCCGGCGGCGCCGAGTCAGGCCGAGTCAGGCTTCCAGTGGCCGGGGAAATTTCGGAGGTACAATTTGGTATATTTACTTTTTATTGTCCAGTATATATTTTGGGAGTTATGGCCTTTTGACCGTTGACTTCCAAAAGAAATTAAAACAAAATAAATACAAAAATAATGTGGGGCATAGGATTTGAACTCTTGTGGCTTGGTTCAGCAGTGCAAGGTATTACCAATGAGCTACAAGCTCCTTCTTGTAATTATTGTGGGAAAATAACTACTTAAAGTGGTAACAGCAATATTAAATACCCCAAGTATTACTTTAATTTAAAACAATTTTATGTACATTAAAAATGGAGTTATTTAAAAACAAAATAATTACTTATATATATATTGTGCTCAGGTTAAAATACTCCTTTATGGATTTTTAAAAAATTAAAAAAAAATTGTATAGAAAAGTGTATAGGAAAAATTAGGGTTGTTACATCCAGTCTTGCACTCAAAATACTCGAGGGTAGGCCGAGCATGGATCTGTGGATCAAGCTATCGGCTTCAGCTCGCACCGCCCGTTAGTACGTTGTCCAGTCCTGGACGGGCATTTGGTCAGTAGATGTCTCAATCGGCTAATGAGTGGCACATAGAGAAATACGTAACTCAATAGCCATAAAACCTTCAAACAAAGGCTGAACGCCCCGGAATAATAGGGTAATAAGATGATCGGCCCAAGTATTCCTTAACATTTCTTACACTCTGTAGAATGCTCGATCGCTTGTAATATCTGGCTGTTCTCCGGCCGATGAATATGATGATTATTTGTAATAGATAGGCTATCCGTTGATCGCTGGATAACTGTAATATTTAGTAGATCAGGCCTTTTGGCCGATTCTTAGAATCTGAAGTATATGTTCGAAATTTCTATTAAAATGAAAGAGGTCGACCAATTGGGTCGAAGACCATTTTTCCTATTCTTACGAGTATTTACCATATCTGCACATTATCGAGTCGAATTCTCTTTAGGAAGACCGTTCTGCTCTTGCTTTAAAAATGAGATCAATCATTTAGGATAACGTAGTTGCTAAACCATGTCTTTTCGGTTTGATCCAGGCCCATTAGAGGAAGACCGATAAAATCAGCAAACATCTAAACTATTTATCATTCCATTCCATATTGATTAATACTTAACCTATCAGCCTCTCGGCTAAATACTTGGCCTCCTATTTGGAGGCCAGTACTTCAAGGGCCACCCGAGGGGTTGATGAAGTACCTGGCCTCCAATAGGATGCTAAATAACATTACTACCAATCTCCTATTTGTTTTATTAATATGGAGCCGATCCTCGATTTTTTTCCTTGGCTTTTAGGTCCAAATCTTGGAGACATGTATCATAGTGTTGCTCATTCTGCTTATTCAATCCATAATTATCTTATCATTTCTCGAAAATTAGTTGATAGTAAATAAACATTGACTTAGCATTAGAAATGAGGAGTGTTGTTAGGATGAATGAAATTGAAAGAGAGGGCAAAATGGAGAACCGGATATGAGAATGTCGGCATTTTTAGTGGAAAATTGATGAAATAGGACAGGGTTAAGTTTTGTTGTCGGTTGGCATCAGGTCTCTACCCGACCTGAACCCATCTAAGTAAGTGGGTAGGTGGGTTGGGACGAGAGGCCCTGCTAGCATGACCGAGCCTGAGTCGTGCCCGCACCAAAAGCCATGACCAATATTAGGGCAGTTGGCAAAATTTCACTGACTTGTATCTAAATCGATTTGATTTCATAGACTTGTATGGAAAAGCCCCAAATGCTTATTTGACCGATGAAGTTATTTTGCCTCCCAAAAAATAATGTACCATATCCAAACATTCCTAGCAAAAACAAGGCTTAATTAGTCCATACTAATCCAAGCATTAAAGTCACAGCAGGTAAAGGCCCCAGTAGGTAGGTAAACAATTCATCGTTCACAACCATATTTGCAAAAATAATATAAGTCAAATGAAATTAAATATTTTCCTCAGAAGAAGAAAAAGGAAAAAGAAAAAAGAGGCAGCCATTTATACCAAGAAGATGAAACAATCAATGCAGGGCAGGAATATTTGCGATGCACCAAGACCCATGAAGCATTAGTTTGTGAAGCACATATGCTGCTGCTGCTGCATTAATCAATTGCATGTGTAGTCATTTCAAAAGATATCATCTTATGCCCACCCCCACCTCCCCCTCTTCTCCCTCCATATATGTATATAGAGAGAAAGTAACGTAGAAAAAAATGCCTTAAGAGGCTTTTTCGTTATGTGCCGTCAAAAAACTACACCCTTCACCGTTTTATTCGACGATCGGCACCAATCATCATCATGTTTATCATGTAAGATGTGGACACACCAAATTTCATGTGATTCCACGACTTTTTCATCATTGAATTAGCTATGTAAAAAGTTTTATTGTCGGTAAACCGTTGGTTTTGCACCCTCTAAATCAACGGTGAAAAGTAATGTAATCACATAAAATTTGGTGTCTCCACATCTTACAAGATAAAGATGATGATGGTGGATGCCGATCGTCGAAAAAATCCATGAAGGGTATATATTTTCGACGCCATAGGAGAAAATTCCCTCCTGCGGCACCTTTTCCCTCCTACGGCACCTTTTCTTCATTATCCTTTTATATATATATATATATATATATATATATATATATATATATAGAGAGAGAGAGAGAGAGAGAGAGAGAGAGAGAGAGAATAATGGAGGAAAGAGACCATAAGAGAGAATTTCCTTTTATGGCGTCGAAAAAATATACCCTCTATCATGTTTTCCGACGATCAAAATCCATCATCTTTATCGTTATTATCTAAGATGTGGGTACACCAAATTTCATGTGAATCTACAACTTTTGCACCGTTGATTTAGCAATGTAAAAAGTTCTATTGTCAGTAAACCGTTAATTTTGAACCCACTAATTCAACGGTGAAAAGGTTGTAGAATCACATGAAATTTGGTGTATCCACATCTTAGATGATAACGATGAATATGATGGGTGCCGATCGTCGGAAAAAACGATGTACGTTGTATTTTTTCGACGCCACAGGAGTAAATTCCCTCCTATGGTATCTTTCCTCCATTATTCTCTCTCTCTCTCTCTCTCTCTCTCTATATATATATATATATATATATATATGTATGTATGTATATATATATAATAATAATAATAATGGAGGAAAGAGGCCATAGGAGGGAATTTCATTTTATGGCGTCGAAAAAATATACAACCTCCATCGTTTCCAACGATCGACATCCATCATCTTCATCGTTATCATCTAAGATGTGGGTACACCCAATTTCATGTGATTCTACAACTTTTTCACCGTTGAATTAGTGGGTTCAAAATTAACGGTTTACCGACAATAAAACTTTTTACATTGCTAAATCAACAATGAATAAGTTGTAGAATCACATGAAATTTGGTGTACCCACATCTTAAATGATAACGATGAAGATGATGGATGCCGATCGTCGGAAAAAACGAGAAAGGGTATATTTTTTCGACACCATGGGAGGAAATTCCCTCTTATGGCCTCTTTCCTCCATTATATATATTTAATTCGATTAAAATACTATCGGAAGGATTCGAAGACAAATCATTTCCATTTTTCACCATTAGATTAATTCTGGGATTTGGGCATTCAATTATGTTATGTTTGATAATAAATGAAAGATTTTATTTATAATTGTTAACACACATCCTAAAATTAATCTAATGGTGGAAAAGTGGGAAGTGCTTGTTTTCAAATCCTTCCGATGGAATTATAGTCGAACAATGTATACATCAAATTTTATGTGATTCTACAACTTTTTCACCGTTGATTTAGCAATGTAAAAGGTTTTGTTGTCGGTAAACCGTTAATTTTGAAACAACTAAATCAATGGTGAAAAAGTTGTAGAATCACATGAAATTTGGTATACCCATATTTTAGATGATAACGATGAAGATGATGGGTACAAATCGTCGGAAAAAATGAGAGAAGGTATATTTTTTCGATATCATGGAAGGAAATCCTCTCCTATGGCCTCTTCCCCCCCCCCCCTCTCTATATATATAATGGAGTAAACCTGACATTTGATGGAATTTTCTCTTACGGCGTCAAAAAAATACACCCTTCTTGATTTTATTTGACGATCAGCACCAATCATTTTCATCCTTATCATATAAGATGTGGATAGATCAAATTTAATGTGATTCTAAAACTTTTTCACCGTTGAATTAGTAATGTAAAAAGTTCTATTGTCTGTACACCGTTAATTTTGCACCCACAAAATCAACGCTGAAAAGATGGTAAAATCGCATTAATTTTGGTGTATCCACATCATAGATGATAAAGATGAGGATAATGGGTGCCGATCGTCGGAAAAAATGGTGGAGAGTGTATTTTTGGACGCCATAAGAGAAAATTCCCTCCTATGGTCTCTTTCCTACATTATTCTCATATATATATATATATATATATATATATATATATATAGAGAGAGAGAGAGAGAGAGAGAGAGAAGAAGCCCTATGAGGCTTTTTGCGTTAGGTGACGGCAAAAATTACACCCTCCACCATTTATTCAACGATCGGCACCTTCCAACTGATATCCATTCTCTAATTTATCGATACACCAAATTTCATATGATTACAACATCATTTCATCCTTGATTTAGTAATGTAAAAAGTTCTATTGTTGGTAAACAGTTAATTTTGCACCCACTAAATCAACGGTGAAATGGTGTTGTAATCATATAAAATTTGGTGTATCGACAAATTAAACGATAGATATCAAGTTGGAAGGTACCGATTGCCGAATAAGTGTTGGAGGGCGTACTTTTTTGCCGCCGCCTAACGCAAAAGGCCTTTTAGGACCTTTTACTTCATTATTCTCATACACACACAACAACAACAACAACAACAACAACTGAGCCTTTTATCTCAAGCATATGGGATATGCTACATGAACCAACATGAGAATCACGCCGGGTCCAGCACATGAATCCTCCGCCTACACTCACTCCTATCGAATAATATACTTTCATTGAGGCCTTTGGCAACCATATCTTTTCGTATCACCTTCTTCCATATTTTCTTTGGTCTCCCTTTCACTCTATTGACATTGTCTATATCGATAGTATCTATTCGTCAAACCGGTGCTTCCATAAATGTACGTCGCACATGACCAAACCATCTTAACCGGTTTTTCCGCATCTTCTCTTCCACGGATGCTACACTAATTTTTACACGAATATTCTTATTTCGCACCTTATCTTTTCTAGTGTTACCACATATCTAACGAAGCATGCGCATCTCCGATACGTGCATCTTCTGTGTATGATGCTTCTTAGGAGTCCAGTATTCTGTACCATATAATAAGGAAGGCCGAATAGCACTCCGATAAAAATTCCCTTTCAATTTTAACGAAAAGTTAATCCCTGTTGCACTTCTCCATTTTAACCAACCAACTTGGATCTTTTGATTAATATCGCTATCGATCTTCCCATCTTTTTGGATGATGGAACCTAGATATCTAAATTGATCGCTCGATGATATCTCTTGCCTTTCCAGTATTATACCAATGTGATCTCGACTCCTCTGTTTGCTAAATTTGTAATGCATATATGCTGACTTGGACCTACTCAATCTGAACCCCCGAGATTCCAACATTTTCCTCCATAACTCCAATTTGGCATTAACCCATGCTTTTGTCTTATTTATTAGAACAATATTATCAGCGAATAACACATACACCAAGATACCTCATTTTGGATAGTTTTAGTAAGCTCATCCATCACGATGGTAAACAGGAATGGATTTAATGCAGATCCTTGATGCAAGCCAATTGTAATCGGAAAATTACTCGTTAGGCCACCGCAAATTCTGACATGTGTCACTACTCTTTACATGTCCTTAATTATGTCAATGTACTTGACGAGAACCCCTTCTTCATCATTGTCCTCCATAATACCTCTCTAAGTACCTTGTCGTACGCTTTCTCTAAATCAATAGATATCATATGGAAATCTCTTCTTCTCTCTCGAAAACACTCGACAAGTTGACGAAGCAAATGAATAGCCTCTGTCGTCGATCGTCCATGTATGAACCCAAACTTGTTCTCTATTATCTTAACATTCTTTCTTAGCATGTGTTCAATCAATCTCTTCCAAAACTTCATGGTATGACACATAAGTTTTATTTCACGGTAATTTGAGCAATTTTGAATGTCACCCTTATTCTTGTAGATAGGTACAAGGGTACTTTTCCTTCACTCATTTGGCATCTTTTTGGTCTGCCAAATCTTATTAAACAGATCTGTCAGCCATTTAATGCTTATTTCTCCTAAGTATCTCTAAAACTCGATCGGAATCCTGTCTAGACTAACCGCTTTTCTTGATCTCATTTTCTTCAAAACCTCTTTAACCTCTGGTATTCTTATTTTACGCATAAAATCATGGTTTATATTTTGAGATTGAATGACAAGTCAATCCAAATTCTTAGTAAAGCTCTCATTGAACAATTTGTCAAAATAATCTCCCTATCTTTCCTTGATATTCTCATCTCAAACTAAAACCTTATGATCTTCATCTTTGACACATTTCACCGCACATAAGTCTCTGGTCTTTCTTTCCCGCATCCGAGCAATCCAATATATATAATTTTCGGCCTCCTTAGTGTCCAACTTCTCGTATACCTCCTTATAGACCTTAGTTTTAGCTTTCCGACTAGCTTTCTTAACTTCCTTTTTACCCATTTTATACTTCTCAAATCTCTTTGCATCTTTGTTTTTCTTCAATTTTTTATAAGAATCCATCTTGAGTTTAATAGCAATATTTATTTCTTCGTTTCACCATGATATATCCTTAGATGGTGGAGCACCATCTCTCGACTTACTGTCACGCTCCGCTTCCCAATATATAGGGAAGGGACGCGGCGATGCTCGCTACGTATTTACTCAAAAGTAAACACGTTAGCGTATCTAAGCAATATAAAGTAAAAGTACACAAGAGACAGGAATATAAATGAACATCAACTTTATTTATTAAACATTCTTTTACAGGTACAACTGAAATGTAAATACATGAATAGAAAGCGATGCCTAAACAATGGCATAGCTGAAATGAAATAAATATGTACAAGTGTCTAAAGCTCCGGGTCAAAAGCAAATTGCTCCAAATCCTCAATATTGGGCTTAGTCTCTGATGCGTCCGAATCACCTGACAACATTCCAAAGAAAGAAGAAAGGAATGTCGTCAGCGAACAATCGCTCGGTAAGTCCCAAAAATGAGTAGAGATAGAATAGACAGAAAAAGAATAAAACTAGTAATGTTTGATTATATTGTTAATGCAGTTGTTTGTAGCTTGGTACAGAATATGCCAGTGTATACGAGAGGAGTCCCACTATTCCTGAGAATAAGGTATACAGAGCACAAGGAACCGTTCAGCCACGGTACAACAACAATGGATATTCAGCTTAGGTGTATTAAGCTTACAGTCTCATGCCACTTCTAACACATTCCGTACCAATCCACCCCTTATAAACCCCGCGATATCTTTTCTATTGATTGTATTGTTTTGTTATATAGATGAATGACTTGCCAAAACCATTATATTAGTAAACAGAATGGATATAAATAGAGAGTCATATAGACGTTTTATATCCATGATTCGGTTCGGTCAATATAGATTGATATAGATTGAATAGACGGATTCATGGATTCACGTTGTATTGTAGTTTATACTTGAATCATAGTCAAGTCAGATTTATTAGATTGAAACTCAGTCTGAGTCAGACATTTTGAAAAGAAATTGAAATCCTGAATTAGTTTTGATGTTATCGGTAACTGCTGTACATGGACGGCGGAATTTGTGTCTTTCTCCAAGACAAATACCGTGTTGATAACACCGTTTGTTAGATTGTATACCTTAGATAGGGAAGCACCAAAAATTCTCTGGCTCCCTGAGGCTCAAGAGAATTGGTCCCGCTTAAAGCTATATTTACCAGGGTCCTTATTATAATTTAGTATAACTTGAGGGGGGTTTATGTAAAAATAGTTTTGATACATTTTCAAAATACACCTCAAGTATTTAATTATTGTCTTTAGGGTTTTCATAGATGTATATTTTATAAATATGATATTTCTAGTGAGTAGAACCTAGTTTTCATTGTATATGGTATTTTATTTAAATATCAGTATTGTTTTGTATTTGGATTGTAATGGTATTTTCCTATAATGGTGATTTCTTTGATTTAGAAAACTTGGAATATTTATATAATATAATTAAAATAGATATTTTGCTAATAGTTATATATATATATATATATATATATATTTAATAAAAATAAATTTTATTTATTTTTGTAGAAATCTCATTTTCTAAAGAAAAATGCATTAAAATTCTATCGAGATCGAATGCTCCTTTCGGAGGTCTGCATCTCGCTCTACTAGGCCCGAGGATGTGCGATAATCCACACCATCCCGAATGGGGTCCCCAAAAGTGGGTTGAAAGGACCCAATTGCAAGGAATTGATTAACATACTTTTTAAAGAAATGGTGTTGTAATATTTTAGGGTATTTTATTGTAACTCATGTTATTCCCAAAAACATTGCCCAAAAGTAAATCATGCTATTTCAAAGATGTTTGTTTTGATGAGGTAGGTCATTACCTCGTGAGTTTTTTAAAGGTAATATAAGTATTATGTTGATTTGTGTCGAAACTAAAGTATATGGTATTTTACCGTAAAAATACGATAAAAGTTGCATAAAATATTCTTTTGATATGAAAATTGTTTTAATGTGTTTGTTAATATTTGTTAAATATTATATGAGAGTATGGTATTTGATAGATTAAGAAAAATATAATTTTTAAAGAAAAACCGAATCGGAAGTCGGATTAACTCCGCTTCCGTCGGCTTTTAGAAATGAAACTTTTTAAAATAAGAGAAGAGAGGGGGAGAGGGGACTTACTGGCTATTGAGAAAGAAGAGAGGTAGGGGAAGACTAGGAAAGTATCGGGGTATCGTTTCGTTGCCGGAATCACCTTGGAACTTCGCCAGAATCTTTCCCTTTGCTAACTCCACTTGCACACTTCTTGAACTTGAGAATTTTGGAGAGTTTTGGTACTTGATTTCAGAATGAGGAGTGCCAAAGGATAGGGTTGTATTTATAGAGTAGGATTAGGATTTATAGGGTTAAAAAATGCATTAAAATTGGATTAATGGTGGTTTATTATTCTCTGAAAAATGTGCAGAGAAAATAAATAACATAAGAGAAGTGGGGTAGGCCAAGGGGTGATCGGGTGAAGAGATGGGGAGCATCCCCTACGGGGGGTCCGGCGGTGCTGGTCTTCCTCGCTTGCGTCGCTGTCCCAAATCCGGCGATGGAGGGTGGTGTCGCTTGGTTTTTCCCAGTGCATGTGTTTGATTACTCTGTAACTTATCATCTTACGTGTAGTGCACGTGCAAACCCTTGGGCTTCTAAAAGATTAAAAGAAATTTTAATAAAAAGATAATGTGGCTGATGTGATTCAATCATAGGGGCTACGTCACAGCAGTGTAAGGCTTTACCAATGAGCTACAAGTTATTTCTTGCTATTCAAAAGTAAAACAAATACTTATAGTGTACACAGAATTGCAAATACTCCATTTGTACATTAACTTTTAAACAATTTTCTGTACATTGAAATTGGAGTTGTTACACTTACCAAGTAGATCTCTAACTACGCTCTTGATACAATTAGCCATTTTGTTCCATATTCTATCTGAATTATTTTTAAATTGTCAATCCGTTTCTTGAACTGCATGATCTATAAAAACCTTTTGGTTACCTTTCTTCAGTTGCTACCACTTAATTTTAGGTTCCACCTTACGTCTAATCTTCCTAGATCCTCTTCTAAATCGAAAATCTTGAACTAAAATTCTATATTGAGTGGTTACACTCTCACGTGGTACTACCTTACGGTCGATGCAACAATCTCTATCTATCCTTCTCGTCAGAAAAAAGTCTATTTAACTTGCACTTGATCCGCTCCTAAAGATGATAAAGTGAAACTCTCTTTTCTTAAACCAAGTGTTTGCTATGATTAAGCGATAAAACAAGGAAAAATCTAGAGTCGAGCGACCTGCTTCATTCGTTTGTTCAAAACCAAAACCTTCATGGACAGTATCAAACCCACCACGACTAGTATCTACATGTCCAATGAGATCACCACCAATAAATAATTTCTCTCCACTAGGTATCTTTTGCACCATCTCGTCTAAATTCTCCCAGAATAGACGCTTACTAGCGTTATCAAGACCTATTTATGGTGCATAAGCACTAATAATATTAAGAATCTCCCCATCTAGAATAAAGCTTAACCAGTAAAATTCCATCATCATTTTTCCTAATCTCAACTACATTCTCAAGCAACCGTCTATATATGATTATGCCTATCACATTACGATTTATATCTCTACCCGTATACCAAAACTTGTAACTTCAAGACTCTATGATTCTACTCTTTTCACCTACCTACTTATTTTTTTGCAAACGCATAATATCAACTCTCCTCCTAATCATCACCTCCATTAATTCTGTTAGTCTACCCGTAAGCGAATCTATATTCCAAGAAGCTAAACGGATCCTGATTAGTCTATAATATTGCATATTTGAATGAATATTTTCCCTACTATTGTTAAGTACTAAAAAGTGTTTATTGTAAATATAGAACATATGCGGGTTTATTTGTAAAAGGTCTATTATCATATATTTCTACATTATAATTAATATAATGAGGGAAAATATATGCATATAATATTTAAATGAAATCTTTGTAATTAAAATATACATATCATATCAAATATTTCTAATCAATATTCTTAAGATATTATATCATTTAAATGGTTGGCATAATATCTCAAAAATACCAAATGCTACTAACACTATAACTTGAGATATTGTGTAGATATTAGCTCAGGTCTGGAATCCAAGTAAGAGATCCGAGTCAAATCGGGATATCGAAACCGAATCTGCCACAATGTAGAAGCAAATCGAGAAATCTAACAACGGTAAGGATTCAGAGTATTATTTTCAGAATCTAGACATCAAGAGGATCTCCAAATATCAACACAGAAGACCAGAAAAAATCCCAAAACTTGATTTCACTAAGTTGCGGTGGAACCGCCGCCAAAAATTGCTATATGCAGCGGTTCCACGGCTCTTTGATAGCCATTGGATGTGATATTTTTTGGTTTGGATCTTAACTGCATATAATCACATATGAAATCTAGGGTTTCTGGTTTGAGCGACTATATAAAAGACGGAGAGATGTACATTCAAAATCATCACCGAAGAGATCAAAGAGGTCCACGTATCCGAGTGATTATCATCTATTAATCTACCCTCAACAAGAGAGAGATCTAGAGCAAACTAGGGTTTGTGTATTCTACTTTCTAAAGAGAATTGTAAATGCAATAGTTGATTAATAAAGGTAGTTGTTTTTATTATTCTTTTTGCATTTAATTTCCGCACTTACATTCCGCACTTACATTTCTGCATTTTAATCATGTTTTCATTCAACCTTTCTTCTAAATCTTTAACCATGAGCGAGTAATTCCTAACTTGCTAGGGTTCGTAGGATATGGTAGAACAATGGATGAGAAAATCTTTTAATTTCTTTTATACATTTTAAAGTTTATAAATTTTAGCAAAATAAATGTTAACCTCCTTATCGGGCGGGCTACCAATTTATTGATAGGCTCGACCACGATTTGAGATTGGTTTAACACTTGTTTTGTTAAGAGCTAGACATGAATAGAGATCAATGCAAGGACAAGGGTTAGTAGTGGGGAAACTCTAGTTTCTTCTAAGAAGCCTAATCTACATTCATCACTGTCGATCTAGTTTTAAACTATTAAAAAATAAAAGAGTCATTTTTAATTATTCATCAATAACTGCCAAGTCCTATGAACCATACAAGATTTTTCTTTATAAATTCTATATCCGTAACGACAAAACAACTATCCCATCTTCAATGAACTCGTCTAAAGCAAGAAAAGAGTTCACGTTTCCCTGCGTACGACCTGTACTCATCGCGGCTAGCTACTAGCGATACCGTCTTGATTGTGGTTACTTTACAAAACACTTTTTAACGATCAATCAAATGGCGCCGTTGCCGGGGAAATGGTTGTAATTTTTTTCTTGTTATTCGGGTTGATTTCTTATAAAATCCAGCGAACACAATATAAAAGAGAACCAAAACCGCATCTAACGATTATTGTGCGAGTTTTGCAAGGAAACCTGGAGTAACTGGAGCAAGCCAACAGAGACCCAGAGAATTTCAACTTGGACCAGAGGAGTATAGGAGAGCCCTGAAGAAAAATTAGCAGAAGATCACCTAAATCGGCGGCGGAACCGCGGTGGCTTGGTGGAATTGGGCACCCAAAATCCTCAGGTATTTTTCAAATATCTTTCTCTCTCCTCTAAAGCTTCAATAAACTGATTTTCTTTGCAGGATTCTTTGCAAACAGCGCCGCTCAAAAATCTTTTTGCGTGTTTTGATTTCGGTTTGTTTTTGCATATTTAAACCGGACTTTAATGGGCAATAAACCCAAATTCAGATTAGATGGGGATTTCATCACCCTTCCTAGGCCCCCACAAATCACTAATGAGCATACTCTCTGTCACGTCCCACTTCCCAGTGTACGGCGAAGGGGACGCGACGAGATCCACTACGTATATACTTAGAAGTACATACGCTAAGCGTATCTAAGTAATATAAAAGTAAATCACAAGAGACAAGAGATATAGAAATAACAGCAATTTTATTAATAACATTCTTTTGTACAATGCATGAAAAGTAAATACAACTGAAATGAAAAGCGATGCCTAACAATGGTATAACAGGAAATGCAAATACTGAATAGAATAAGATACAAAGTCTAGAGCTAGGGGTCTTCGTGAAACGGATCCAAGTCTTCACCGGTGGGCTCGATCTCTCCTGGGTCCAAAGCACCTGACAACATTCAAAGAAGAAGGAAATAGAATGTCGTCAGCGAACAAGTCGCTCGGTAAGTCCCAAAGATAAAGAGGAATTAGAAAGATAGAATAAGAAGTATCTTCTGAAGTTGTATACTATTTGTTGTAATGTAGTATTAACGCTGTTGTTTGTAGCTTGGTACAGAAGAATGCCAGTGTATACGAGAGGGGTCTCTATATGCTAGAGACTAGGGCAAACGGAAAATAGAGTACAAGACTCCGTTATACAACCCGGAACAACGGCAATTGGATTCATGTTAGGTGTCTTAATCTTACCGCCTCGTGCCACCTTTAATACCTTCCGTACCAATCTACCCCTTAAACCCCGTAGTGTTTTGTTTGTATTGTAGTATTGTATTGTGTAAGTTGGATGACTGACCGAAACCATGATATCAGTAAACAGATTGTAACTGCATAATCAGGTAAATGGAATAACGGAATAATGGATGTATATCCATGGTTTGGTTCAGTCAAGTTGTATAGATTGTTAACTGGATTCTGGGATTCATATGTTCATATTAAGTTGGAATATTAAAGAATGTAGATTGACTTGAATCATATACAAATCAGAAATAATCAGACTCAAACCCGAGTCAGACCAAAAGAAATGTAAGTCGTAGTTCTATAAGTGTTAGGGTCTTTATTGTAATTTATAAAACTTGAGGGGGTTTTATGTAAAAATACTTTTGTATAGTTTTCAAGATACACCCCAAGTATTTATTATTCGTCTTTATAGTTATAATGAGTGTAATTTTAATTTTTGATATTTCTTAGTGAAAATATTCTAATTCCATAAATAAAGGTATTTATCTATAATATTGATTTATTTGAAATTCATGGTATTTTAATGTAACTTTTAATCTTGTAATTTTTAGGAAAATGTGGAAACTTTATCTTATAATAAAATAGGTGTTTAAATGATAAATATACATATGTTTATACAAGAATAATTTTTTATAAATATTTTATTTTCCAAAAATCTCATTTTTCTTAAATGTCGTATTTTAAACCTTTCGAGACCGAATGCCCCTTGCGGAGGTCTGAATCTCGCACTACTAAACCCGAGAGTGCACGATAAACCGTACTATCCCTAACGAGTTCCCCAAAGATGGGTTGTAGTGGCGCTTTGCAAAGATTTAATAAATACTAATCATTTAGAAAACGGTTTTATAAAGATAAGGTATTTATTTGTAAAAGGTGTAAATTTTCGTATTTTAGATTCTAGGGTTTCCTAAGCTAACTAGCATATTTCTAAATGGTCTAAATGACAAGTTATTAGAAGCTTCAAATTGCCTCTTCACCGCCAATTACGGCCAGGTAAGTGCCAGGTGAGTGGAAGGCTCTCCACTACAATTAGTGGTCCTAATTAAGTAACCACTCGTCTTAGACACGCTTTCCTAGACACCACAAAGTCAGGTTTAGATAAACGATCGATGTCCATAACTTATCGTATTTTCCTATTAAAGATATTGGTTTAAGAATGTATTAACCTAAAACTTTTAGAAAAGGTTTTATAAAGAAAATGGTATTTTAATGTAAAATCTTGTTTTGTCGTATTCTAAATTTTCAAGGTAGCGTATTATGATTACATATGAGTGTGTGAGGAGGTAGGTCATTACCTCGTGAACTACTTTAAGGTTTAGCAAGGTTAAGAGGTTAAATGTGAAAAACTAAACATGGTGGTATTTAAGTGCAAGAATACGATATATTGCAAAAGTTATCATTTCATGTGAGAAACTTTATCCAAATTAGTTGTTATGTGATTAGTAGTCAACATGAATATGTTTAAGCATTATGGAATTAGTGATAAGTGAAATTTTATAGAAAACCAAATCAGAAATCGGGTTGTTCCGATTTCCGTCGGGTTTATAAAGTCGTATTATTATGAAGGAAAAGAAAGGTAGAAAATGGGGACTTACGGGTTTGGACAACGTTAGAGAGTAAGAGAGAGGTAGAGGGTTTGCCGGTGCGTCGAATCGTCGTTGAGAGGTCCTAGCACGATCGTCGGAATTTTGCCGTCGATTTCGTCAGCGCTTCGCCTTTCGCTCGTTTTCTTACGTACCAAGTTCTCTTGAAATTTTTAGAGAGTGGACTTAGAAATGTAGGGTGGGAGGGTAGAGGGTATGGGGGTTTATATAGGGTTAGGCTAGGGTTAGGGTTTTTAATAAAAAAATATAAAAATATACAAAATCATTAAAAATTCATTAAAGATAGGAGTAAAAGGGATTTATTAGGCAATTTAAAACCGATCCAGGTATAATAAGTGTGCAGGAGGGTTGACCAAGTTAAGGAGCATCTTTTCTCTGTTGGTGACTCGGCCGTCCGGCCAAGTCCGGCCGGCGGCGCCGGACCGAGTCGGCCGAGTCGCCGGCCGGCGACGCTGAGTCAGGCCGAGTCACACCACCAGAGGCCGGGGAAACTTCCGGGGTACAATTTGGTATATTTTCTTTTTTTCTTGTCCAGTACATATTTTTGGAGTTATGGCCTTTTGACCGTTGACTTCCAAAAGAAATTAAAACAAAATAAATACAAAAATAATGTAGGGTAGGGGATTTGAACTCTGGTGGCTTGGTTCAGCAGTACAAGATATTACTAATGAGCTACAAGCTCCTTCTTTTAATTATTGTGGGAAAATAACTACTTAAAGTGGTAACAGCAACACTAAATATCCCAAGTATTACTTTAATTTTAAAACAATTTTATGTACACTAAAAATGGAGTTATTTAAAAACAAAATAATTACTTATATATATATTGTGCTCAGGTTAAAATACTCCTTTATGGATTTTTAAAAATTTTTTAAAAAAAATCGTATAGAAAAATGTATAGGAAAATTAGGGTTGTTACATTCTACCCTCCTTAAAAAATTTCGTCCTCGAATTTTGAAAAAGGAAAGTGTAACAGTGCTAGGAAGTTTGGCGAATAAAAGTGATACGATGGTGAAAAAGGCTTACCGGTGTTACCTTGATCTACAGTCTTGGCTTCTACGGCTTCTAATATGAAGGTCTGCCGCCGTGGTACATTCCTTCTAGCTGGAGGCACATTCTGCCTTTGAGGCCTGTTTCTCTGCCTTCTAGGCATGTCCCTCATTGCTTGTTGGAATTGGCGAGTAGGCTGTGCAGGTGGTGGAGCAGGTAGTGCAGGAAGTGTTGCAGGAGCCTGGATGGTTGGCCGCTGCGGGTAGTTGGTGGGTGTGTGAGTTGAGTTGCTATTGTAAGGACAGTTCCCAATTCCGTGGTTGGATGCGCCACAAATTAGACACAGGCCTTTTGCGCGCCTACAGTCCTTCCACAAGTGTCCCTTTCTATGACAGTAATGGCAAATTTCTTCATTTCTCCTGGGTTCAAACGGTGGCCTGGAAAGGGCTTTTCCTGCCATTTGAGTGGCAGGGCATTTCAAACCGGAAGATTGGGGTCTGCCCTTCGCCTTTATCACTGCCTCATAACTGCGGGCAGCTTCCAGAGCATCCTCATGAGTCAAAAATTTTCCCGTGGCTAGAGCAGCCTGAATCTCCGTGTCCAGTCCTTATTGAAAGCGACGGGCTCTGATCTCGTCCGTCGGTATCAAGTGTGCCGCGAATCGGCTTAACATGGTGAATTCAGCGTCGTATTCATCTACTGATTTGTCCCACATTGAACCCTATTGCAGATGAATGAACTGCTGCTCCATAGCAAACTTGGCAGTCACTGGGAAGTATTTCGCGTTGAACTTCTCGCGAAAAGTCTTCCATTCAATAGGTTGTATCAAACGGCTTTCTTCCGCCTTCCACCAGTTGCGAGCATTATCCGTGAGCTGTAGTTTTGCCACACAGACCCAAGCGATGTCTGGCACTTGAGCTGCTGCCAGATCGTCTTCGATACTTTGTGCCCATTCTTCAGCTTCAAGAAGGCTTCCTTTACCAGAGAACAGCTTGGGGTGCAAAGCCCTGAATTGCTTTACCCCTGGTGCGTCGATCTCAGGACGGTTCAGGAGTTGTTGCTGTCCCTCAAGAAGGCTGTGGATCGCCTCAAGTAGCACTGTTTGCTTGGTGGGTGGTGCAGGAACAACTGGTGCGAGAGGTAGTGCTGGAGGTGTGTTGTTGACGTTGGTGCTGGTGTTGTTCGGGGAATCTATAACCTTGAAGAAAAATTTGGGTTAGGACAGATTTAAATACATGAAATGATAAGATTCAAGAAATAGAAATTTGTAAGATTCAAGAAACATGAATTGTAAAGAATGTTTTAGTTGCTGGTTTTTGTATTATATTGCTTAGATTGTTCATGTAGACCAGAACTGTATGATCGGGATTCATACAGCTGTAACAACCCTAATTTTCTTATACACTTTTTCCTATACAAAATTTTTCAAATACTTTTTCAAAAATCCACAAAGGGGTATTTTAGCCTTAGCACAAGATTTAGGTAATTATTTTTGTTTTTAATTACAAGCAACAAGAATGAAATAACTCCATTTTTAGTGTACAAGAAATTACTTTAAAATTTAATGTATACTTGGAGTATTTACTCTTGCTGCTATCATTTTAAGTAATTAAATAACACAATAATTACAAGAAGGAGCTTGTAGCTCATTGGTAATACCTTGCACTACCGAACCAAGCCACCAGAGTTCGAATCTCATGCCCCACATTATTTTTAGTTTATTTTTCTTTTAAAATTCTTGGAAGCCCAACAGTCCACAGGCCATAACTCCCAAAAGTTGAACTGAACCCTAAAAACGGAGTAAACCAAAGTCTACATCAGAGAACCCCGCACCCGACGGTCGCCGAACTCGGCCGGGATCGGCCGAGTCGGCCGGCCGGCGCCGGCGGTATCGGCCGGCGCCGCCGGCCGGACTCGGTCGGACGGCCGAGGTCCCAAAACCAAAAATGTGTCTTTTGGTATTCCTTAACCCCCTGTTTACTCCTTTTTAATAGTTCGGTTCCAGAATTTTAAATACACCCTAATTACTACAAATTTTAATGATTTTCTTTAAATTTTTACAATTTTTTTTAATAAAGAAAACATTTCACCTACCCTACCCTAGCTACCCTATAAATAGACCCTCTACCCTCTCATCCCAAAACACTAGGTTTACTCTCTTGAAATTTATACAAGAAAGGTGTGCTTTGAAACCGAGTTCACGGCGAAGCGCTGACGGATTTCCGGCGACGTTCTTTGAAACAACCGGCGACGAAACAACACATCGGCCATTTCCCTTGTTTCTCTATACTCTTTAGTATAGATCGAAACCCGTAAGTCCCTTTCTTTTCTTCTTTCTACTTCTCAAAAATACGAACTTATGAAACCCGACGGAAATCGGAACAAACCGATTTCCGATTCGGTTTTTCTACAAAATCTCACTTGTCACCAATTCCATAATACCCAAACATATTCATGATGACTATTAATCACATAACAATTAATTTGGACAAAATTTCTCACATGAAATGATAACTTTTTTGTAATATCGTATTCTTTTCACATTAATACCATAATGTTTATTTTTCTTCTTCTAATCAATTCCATTATTCCTAAACATCTTCATCTTGACCACTAAACTTGTAAAAATCAATTTGAATGAGTTTTCACACATGAAATGATAACTTTTGCAAACCGTATTCTTTCACTTAAATACCCTCATGTTTAGTTTATCATATTTAACCCTTAACCTTACTATACAATTAAAGTATAGCACAAGATAACAACCTACCTCTACCCACACATAAATACAAACCCTAAAATGATTTCATAAAAATTTAGAATACGATAAAACGAAATTTTCAGTAAAATACCATAATCTTCATAAAACCATTCTTAAAGGTTTAGATTTGTTACATTTTTAAATAAATATTTCTTACTAAGAAAATACGATAAGTTGTGGATATCGATCGTTTATCTAAACTGACTTTGTGGTGTCTAGGCTAGGCAAGTGAGCTTGGGTAACTTTAAAAGGCCCGCCTCACGATTCGTGAGCGGATCCATCCCTCCTCACTTGTACTTACCTGACCACAATTGGCGGTGAAGAGGTGATTTGAGGCTTCTAATGACTTGTCGTTTAGACCTTTAGAAATAGGCTAGTGGCTTAGAGAACCCTAGAAACTAAAATACGGAAATTTACATCATTTTACAAATAAATACCTTATCTTTATAAAATATTTTTCTAAATGAATAGTATTTATTAAACCTTTGCAAAGCGCCACTACAACCCACCTTTGGGGAACTCGTTAGAGATTGTACGGTTTATCGTGCACCTTCGGGCCTAGTAGTGCGAGATTCAGACCTCCACAAGGAGCATTCGGTCTCGAAAGGTTTAAAATACGACATTTAAGAAAAATGAGATTTTTTGGAAAATAAAATATTTATATAAAATTATTCTTGTATAAACATATGTATATTTATCATTTAAACACCTATTTTATTATAAGATAAAGTTTCCACCTTTTCCTAAAAATTACAAGATTAAAAGTTACACTAAAATACCATGAATTTCAAATAAATCAATATTATAAATTAATACTTTTATTAGGATATATTCACTAGAATAACACAAGTAAAATTTATACTCATTATAACTATAAAGACGAATAACAAATACTTGAGGTGTATCTTAAAAACTATACAAAAGTACTTTTTACATAAAATCCCCTTAAGTTTTATAAATTACAATAAGGACCCTAACAATTATAGAACTTCAAATTACTTTTCTTTTAGTCTGACTCGGGTTTGAGTCTGACTATTTCTGACTTGAATATGATTCAAGTCAATCTATATTCTTTAATATTCCAACTCAATATGAACACATGAATCCCTGAATCCAGTTAACAACCTATTCAACTTGACCGAACCGAACCATGGATATATTCCTTTTACATAATTCCCAATATTCCATTTACATGACTCTCCGGTTATAACTGTTTCCTAATATCATGGTTTCGGTCAGTCAGTCAATCAATCATGCAATCAATACAATTTTACAAGATAACAATACAAACAAGACATTGCGGGGTTTAAGGGGTAGATTGGTACGGAAGGTGTTAAAGGTGGCACGAGGTGATCAGATTAAGACACCTAACCTATATTCCGTTGCTGTTGTACCGTGGCATAAACGGTTCTTTGAGTTCCTGATACCATAGTCTCCGGGGCAAGTGAGACTCCTCTCGTATACACTGGCATCCTTCTGTACCAAGCTACAAACAACAACGTTAACACAATACTACAATAATATAACAATATAATACAACTATAATAATATACTCTCTCTATATTACTCTCTATCTATTCTCCTCTTACCTTTGGGACTTACCGAGCGATCTGTTCGCTGATGATATTCTGTTTCTCTCTTCTTTGAATGTCGTCAGGTGATTTGGACCCGGCAGAGGTTGAGCCATCGCAAAACGACTTGGAGCAGTTTACTGAGGACCCTGCACTGTAGTATCATTGTACACTTTTCTTTCAGTACTTTTCATTTCCTGTTATGCCACTGTTTAGGCATCTTTTATTCCAGTTGTATTTCCTTTCATGCATTGTACAAAGAATGTTAATAAATAAAATTTGCTGTTCTTTCATTTCTTGTCTCTTGTGTATTTCTTTTATATTGTTTAGATACGCTTAGCGTATGTACTTCTGAGTATATATGTAGCGGACCTCGTCGCGTCTCCTTCGCCCTACACTGGGAAGCGGGGCGTGACAACAGCTCTGACCTGCATGGGCCACCAACAAAACCTGTCACGCCCCGCTTCCCAGTGTACGGCGAAGGGGACACGACGAGATCCGCTACGTATATACTTAGAAATACATACGCTAAGCGTATCTAAGCAATATAAAAGTAAATCACAAGAGACAAGAGATATAGAAATAACAACAACTTTATTAATAACATTCTTTTGTACAATACATGAAAAGTAAATACAACTGAAATGAAAAGCGATGCCTAACAATGGCATAACAGGAAATGCAAATACTGAATAGAACAAGGTACAAAGTCTAGAGCTCGGGGTCTTCGTGAAACCGATCCAAGTCTTCACCGGTAGGCTCGATCTCTGCTGGGTCCAAAGCACCTGACGACATTCAAAGAAGAAGGAAATAGAATGTCGTCAGCGAACAAGTCGCTCGGTAAGTCCCAAAGATAAAGAGGAATTAGAAAGATAGAATAAGAAGTATCTTCTAAAGTTGTATACTATTTGTTGTAATGTAGTATTAACGCTGTTGTTTGTAGCTTGGTACAGAAGAATGCCAGTGTATACGAGAGGGGTCTCTATATGCTAGAGACCAGGGCAAACGGAAAATAGAGTACAAGACTCCGTTATACAACCCGGAACAACGGCAATTGGATTCATGTTAGGTGTCTTAATCTTACCGCCTTGTGTCACCTTTAACACCTTCCGTACCAATCTACCCCTTAAACCCCGTAATGTTTTGTTTGTATTATAGTATTATATTGTGTAAATTGGATGACTGACCGAAACCATGATATCAGTAAACAGATTGTAACTGCATAATCAGGTAAATGGAATAACGGAATAATGGATGTATATCCATGGTTTGGTTCAGTCAAGTTGTATAGATTGTTAACTGGATTCTGGGATTCATGTGTTCATATTAAGTTGGAATATTAAAGAATGTAGATTGACTTGAATCATATTCAAGTCATAAATAATCAGACTCAAACCCGAGTCAGACCAAAAGAAATGTAAGTCGTAGTTCTATAAGTGTTAGGGTCCTTATTGTAATTTATAAAACTTGAGGGGGTTTTATGTAAAAATACTTTTGTATAGTTTTCAAGATACACCCCAAGTATTTATTATTCGTCTTTATAGTTATAATGAGTGTAATTTTATTTTGTGATATTTCTTAGTGAAAATATTCTAATTCCATAAATAAAGGTATTTATGTATAATATTGATTTATTTGAAATTCATGGTATTTTAATGTAACTTTTAATCTTGTAATTTTTAGGAAAATGTGGAAACTTTATCTTATAATAAAATAGGTGTTTAAATGATAAATATACATATGTTTATACAAGAATAATTTTTTATAAATATTTTATTTTCCAAAAATCTCATTTTTCTTAAATGTCGTATTTTAAACCTTTCGAGACCGAATGCTCCTTGCGGAGGTCTGAATCTCGCACTACTAAGCTCGAGGGTGCACGATAAACCGTACTATCTCTAACGAGTTCCCCAAAGGTGGGTTGTAGTGGCGCTTTGCAAAGATTTAATAAATTCTAATCATTTAGAAAACGGTTTTATAAAAATAAGATATTTATTTGTAAAAGGTGTAACTTTCCGTATTTTAGATTCTAGGATTTCCTAAGCCAACTAGCCTATTTCTAAATGGTCTAAACGATAAGTTATTAGAAGCCTCAAATCGCCTCTTCACCGCCAATTACGGCCAGGTAAGTGTCAGGTGAGTGGAAGGCTCTCCACTACAATTAGTGGTCCTAATTAAGTAACCACTCGCCTTAGACACACTTGCCTGACACCACAAAGTCAGATTTAGATAAACGATCGATGTCTATAACTTATCATATTTTCTTATTAAAGATATTGGTTTAAGAATGTATTAACCTAAAACTTTTAGAAAAGGTTTTATAAAGAAAATGGTATTTTAATGTAAAATCTTGTTTTGTCGTATTCTAAATTTTCAAGGTAGCGTATTATGATTACATATGAGTGTGTGAGGAGGTAGGTCATTACCTCGTGAACTACTTTAAGGTTTAGCAAGGTTAAGAGGTTAAATGTGATAAACTAAACATAGTGGTATTTAAGTGGAAGAATACGATATATTGCAAAAGTTATCATTTCATGTGAGAAACTTTATCCAAATTAGTTGTTATATGATTAGTAGTCAACATGAATATGTTTAAGCATTATGGAATTAGTGATAAGTGAGATTTTATAGAAAACCGAATCAGAAATCGGGTTGTTCCGATTTCCGTCGGGTTTATAAAGTCGTATTATTATGAAGGAAAAGAAAGGTAGAAAATGGGGACTTACGGGTTTGGACAACGTTAGAGAGTAAGAGAGAGGTAGAGGGTTTGTCGGTGCGTCGAATCGTCGTTGAGAGGTCCTAGCACGATCGTCGGAATTTCGCCGTCGATTTCGTCAGCGCTTCGCCTTTCGCTCGTTTTCTCACGTACCAAGTTCTCTTGAAATTTTTAGAGAGTGGACTTAGGAATGTAGGGTGAGAGGGTAGAGAGTATGGGGGTTTATATAAGGTTAGGCTAGGGTTAGGGTTTTTAATAAAAAAATATAAAAATATACAAAATCATTCAAAATTCATTAAACAAAGGAGTAAAAGGGATTTATTGGGCAATTTAAAACCGATCCAGGTATAATAAGTGTGCAGGAGGGTTGACCAAGTTAAGGAGCATCTTTTCTCTGTTGGTGACTCGGCCGTCCGGCCAAGTCCGGCTGGCGGCGCCGGACCGAGTCGGCCGAGTCGCCGGCCGGCGGTGCCAAGTCGGGCCGAGTCACACCACCAGAGACCGGGGAAACTTCGGGGGTATAATTTGGTATATTTGCTTTTTGTTGTCCAGTACATATTTTGGGAGTTATGGCCTTTTGACCGTTGACTTCCAAAAGAAATTAAAACCAAATAAATACAAAAATAATGTGGGGCAGGGGATTTAAACTCTGGTGGCTTGGTTCAGCAGTGCAAGGTATTACCAATGAGCTACAAGCTTCTTCTTTTAATTATTGTGGGAAAATAACTATTTAAAGTGGTAACAGCAATACTAAATACCCTAAGTATTACTTTAATTTTAAAACAATTTTATGTACACTAAAAATGGAGTTATTTAAAGACAAAATAGTTACTTATATATATATTGTGCTCAGGTTAAAATATTCCTTTATGGATTTTTAAAAATTTTAAAAAAAATTGTATAGAAAAGTGTATAGGAAAATTAGGGTTGTTACACTCTCACCCTACATTAATTAAAAAATATATAGACCTAACCCCTAAGGACATTCGCGCTTAATTAGGATAGAGCAAGGTCGTGGGTAATTTATTGTTTATCTGCATTTTTCTTGTGGTGTCTAGGTAAGTGTGAATAAGGAAAGTGATTACTTAATTAGGCCCACTGTTTCGCTAATTCATATAGCGGATACCTCCTACTTAGCTGGCACTTACCTGGACACAAGATTGATAAGGAGGTAGTAGTGGATTGATCCTGCGACTTGTCCTTTGGAAGTTTAGGAGCGGTCTAGTGACTTAACTTAAGTGACCCTGGTTCTAGGGATTGATTGTGCATTTTGTGATTTGTTGAGTCAAGCCTCAAGTCCGACTATTTTTCAAAACAAACCCTCTAAAAAAATTGTTCTCACACATGCTGCCACGTGCACTAAACCCGCTTAGTGCATGATCGATTGGACACGGGATTCTAGTGCCCGTCTTGTCCGCGTTTTTTCTATCGACTCTGAAGTCGGTACTTCTTCATCTTCTATTTCTCCTCCACCCACTAAATCTCTTGAAATGGACGGATCTCCATCGGGATTTAACGATACCATCATGCCATCACCCGTAGGTGCTCAGAATCCACCGCACATCTCTCTCCAAGAAAGATGTTACCCCAGTCAAGGGATAGTGATTCGCCCTCAGTGAGAGCCGCTCACTATGGAGGAGTTTATGTGAGACAGCATCAGAATTCTCGTACGTGGACCCCTTTTTACTTGTCTGTCTCTTCCACCAGCCAATGGGGATAATTTCGAAATTAAACCCCACTTCATCAACCTGTTGCCCAAATTTCATGGGCTTGAATCCGAAGACGCATACGTTTTTATAACCAAATTCGAGAACGTATGTGCAATGATGATCACAACCCAACTTTCTGAGGATGCTATGCGATTACGTCTTCTCCCTTTTACCTTGTGCGATCTTGCAGAAAAATAGCTTTACAGCACCGCCGTACATTCTATCGGTAAATGGGATGAATTCGTTGTAGCATTCCTTAAGAAAATCTATCATCATCATAAGACTACCCGTATTCAAAGCGAGATTAACCAGTTTACCCAACTTCCCAACGAATCCTTTTGGAAATGTTTTGAACGGTTTAAAGGTCTTCTTGTCCAATGCCCTCATCATGGAGTCGATAGATAGAAACTTTGCCGAATTATATATGAGGGTATTAATCCAGCCATGAAACAGATGCTCGAAACCATTTGTCAATGACATTTCATGTCAAAAGACGATGGCGAAGCATGGCAATTTCTGGAAGATCTCGCCGAACAAACCTTACAATGGGAGAGCACTAGACCAACATTGTCTTCATCTAGGGCAGGTATCTATCAGCTCGATGTATCCATCGCAGTGAAAGCTGAAATGGCCGCGATGCAAAAGAAACTTGAGGCTATGGAAAGCAAATTCTCTTCAGCCTCCCTAAAACAAGTAACGCTCCCTAAAACCGTGTGTGGTTGTTGTTTTAACCCATCACATTTAACAGAAGAATGTCCTTTGAATCCTCCGTCTCAAGGTCATGAACAAACCAATGTTGCTTTTTAGCAACGACCTAGAAACGATCCTTATTCCTCCACATACAATTAGGGATGGAGGAATCATCCTAATTTTACTTGGAACCAAAACCAAACTCAAATCAAAATCAGTTCCCAAGCTAAAATAACTATCAAAGGCTTCCTCCTAGCAAAAACCGCTATAACCACATATTCAGTAGCCTTTTCAACTGCAACCTTTTCAAAATCCGGCCAACAACTTTGCTCCTTATAATAATATTTCAATGGCCGGTACCGATAAAACCTCTGCACTCGAACGAAACTTAGAAACGTTTATTAAACAATCAACACAAACGATGGCTAAATTAATGTCGTCTATCCAAACGTTAGTGCAACACACTACTTCCCACGGTGAAAACATAAAATCGATAGAAGCACAACTTGCACAGTTAAATGCCTCAATGAGTGAGAGAGAGAATGAGAGACTTCCATCTCAACCTGTACCAAATCCCGGCCACTCACAAAGCACGAATCTCATCCTTCAAAATCATAATGTGAGTGTCGTAACTACGTTGAGATCGGGAAGAGTGCTGAATAACAATGTTGGCGAATAAGTTGAAGTTGATGACATTGATGAAACCCCGGTTACTACTTCTACTCCTACTTTATCTAATCCAACATCTTCTTCCGAGCCTATTCTCCGTTTTCCACTAGGCTCGAATCCTCAGCCCACTTCCTTAAAGGAATTACCATCTACGACCATCCCAAATTCAATTTTGGGATCAATTCTATCCCCACAAAGTTCTCCTCAAAAGTTGGATCCAACCCTTATTGATAAAACTCCTTTTTCAAATAGGTTAAGGGCCAACAGGCGAAGTCCCCAAATGGAGAAGATTGTGGACATTTTTAAACAAGTTAATATAAATATTCCTCTCCTATATGCTATCAAACAAGTTCCTTCCTATGCGAAAATTTTAAAGGACTTTTGCACTAGGAAAAGAAAAATTCAAGTGCCTAAAAGAGTTTTCTTAGCAAATAATATGAGCAATTCTCTTATACAATTGGTGCCCACGAAACGTAAGGACCCTACTTGTCCTACAATATCTATAACTATTGAGGGTAAAAATATCAATCGTTCTCTACTCGATTTAGATGCTAGTGTTAATTTGCTTCCGTATTCTATTTATGAGCAATAAGGCATATGAGAGTTGAAACCTGCATATTGCACTCTCCAGATGGCCGGTCGATCTATCACCCAATCTCGGGGTGAGTTAGAGGACGTGTTAATCAAAGTCGGGGAATTTATATTTCCTGTGGACTTTATAGTTATAGATACACAGCCTGTGGCAAACCCACGGAACCAAATTCCGGTGATTCTAGGTCGACCTTTTCTAGCAACTTCCAACGCGATAATCAATTGTCGTAACGGTTCAATGAACCTGTCTTTTGGGAAGATGACAATTGAGCTTAACATCTACAAGCTAGGAAGTCAACCCTACGAACCCTATGCTCATATGGTTGATGTATGTTCTGTTCGAAAAGATAGTTTCTGATAGTTGCGAATTTGAGGAGCTTCATGATACTGATCTCGACGCCACTAGTGCGTTATTATTTGATCCTACTATTTATTATACATGTGAAGACCCTTATATCGACAAGTCCACACCTAAGTCCGAATCCTTTGACTTGTCGAATGATTTAGTCGAGCTATCCGGGTATCATAACTTTCTTTCTGATGAGATTATCATTCGGAATATCAATGGAAGTTTTGAAGATATTTTTGCCAAAAAAACCGCATTCCTAAAATACATGGATGTTGTGATGAATCGACCTCCACCCAAAGAAGTTGAACCACCACCCCTTCTTTTTTCAAGTACGAGAATGCGAATATTCCAACTATTCCTTATCTTTCACATTCGTGTTTTCATCCACCATCACTGTTTCGTCTCTACCAACCGAGACGTAAACCTGATCAATTACGCCTCTTATTTCCCCACTTCTTCACATCTATGATCTTCTACCAACCATGGTGTAACAGTGATAAAATATTCGAATGTTGGTGTTGACTTTTGGTCTTTGTAAAGCTTTGCATAGACCAATAACTTTACCCCCTCTTATAATTTAAATGCTTAATACTGTTTCACTCAAGTTTGGGGGGGGAGGGAGAAAAAAATTATTTTGGCTCTTAAAAGAAAAATAAATTTTTTACACAATTGAGAGACAAAAATAAGTTTGGGGGAGGATTTCACTGTCATTGACTTTTGTCCCCCTTTACTAATCATTAAGAATTTTTCCTCCCATGTCTATAGGTTTTGAGCTTAAAAGATGACATCAGTGGGGACACTGCTGCAAATAGGTTTGGGGGGAGATTTGTGCTTATTCACGCATCATTTTGCATTATACTAAATAAAAGCAAAAATAAAAATTGATAATAAAAGTTATGATGTGAAAAATACATATGAAAGATAGGAAGAGATTCAAGAAAAGCATAAAAATTAGATGTTTTAAAACGAAACTAGTAATAAGTAGTCATAAGCTGTTGTCCCAAGAGTTAGTAAGACGAAAGAAATTACTAATCTGCGGATAGAAATAAGTCTGAAAAATAGTCTCTATTCTTGAGTCAAAACATTTGAACGTTGATACCCTACTATAATCACTTGCACACATCTTGAAACTTGGGATAGTAGAGAATATCTTGAAATGCTCTTATCTAAAAGGTTTAGTATGAAGGAAAAAATATATATTAAAAAAAATATAAATAACATACAAAAATGGTAAAGAAAAATGAACACTGGTTTTGTAATTACTTAAGGCAGTATAAAAATATATATATAGCGAGGGTGCCTTATCACCTAGTGCTTTGGACCAACTGGTTTAGGAGCCACTGCTAAGCCTTAGGTGTTGCAAGATTATGATATTGCTAATTACGCCTAAAAGAGTGAGCACATTTGGTAATCGGTTGGTTAGTATCTCAAGAAGTATTAACGATCGCATGAAGAATTTGTGAGCAATTCCATCTAAAATATTCATCGACTAAAAATTACTAAGAAAGATGGATAAGAGTATGATATCTTGAATTGAATTCTCTAAGTGTAGAGATGTCTTTTACACACATGTTGGGGTATATGATCGATATTTGGAAGAAAGGTAGGGAGGAAGACTAAAAACGATATTTTATTGAGAGATGATGTGATTTCTGACATTTTTTCTTGACTATTAAGATAGAGCTTATGGCAACTAAAAAGCTAGTGTAGTTTGAAACTCTTATTTTCAAGTTCTTTCTTTTATATGTTCCTTATCTTTGTCTGTAACTATCATCATCTATCTTTTATTATGGGATTTTGTGGATGTAATCCGCTGAAAACCCTCAGGAGACAACACTTCTCCTATTAGGGACACCTAGAGATTTAAAGGGTTGTTGCATGTGCTCAGTGCAATCGTGATTGCCTACGAAAGTGTGCTAGATAGGTTTTTCTTTTTTCTCATTCATAACTAGTTTGTTCAGGACAATCAAAATTATGTTTGAGGGTATTTGATTAGTCTAAAATATTATATATTTGAACGAATATTTTCCCTACTATTATTAAGTACTAAAAGCTGTTTATTGTAAATATAGAACATATGAGGGTTTATTTGTAAAAAGTCTATTATCATATGTTTCTAAATTATAATTAATATAATAAGGGAAAATATATGCATATAATATTTAAATGAAATCTTTGTAATTAAAATATGCATATCATATCAAATATTTCTAATCAATATTCTTAAGATATTATATCATTTAAATGGTTAGGATAATATCTCAAAAATATCAAATGCTACTAACACTATGACTTGAGATAATATGCATATATTAGCTCAGGTCTGAAATCCAAGTAAGAGATCCTAGTTAAATCGGGATATTGAAACTGAATCTGCCAAAATATAGAAGTAAATCGAAAGATCTAGCAATGGCAGAGACTCAGAGTATTATTTTCAGAATTTAGACATCAAGAGGATCTCCAAATATTAACACAGAAGACCAGAAAAAATCCCAAAACTTGATTCCACTAAGTTGCGGTGGAACCGCCGCCAAACATGGCTATATGCGGCGGTTCTGCGGCTCTTTGATAGCCATTGGATGTGATATTTTTTGGTTTGGATCTTAACTGCATATAATCACATATGGAATTTAGGGCTTCTGGTTTGAGCGACTATATAAAGGATCGAGAGATGCATATTCAAAATCATCACCAAAGAGATCAAGAAATCCAAAAGGTCTACGTATCTGAGTGATCATCACCTATTCATCTACCTCCAACAAGAGAGAAATTTAGAGCAAACTAGGTTTCTTGTATTCTACTTTCTAAGAAAAATTGTAAATGCAATAGTTGATTAATAAAGATAGTTGTTTTTATTATTCTTTTTGCATTTAATTTCCGCACTTACTTTCTCTGCACTTACATTTCTATATCTTAATCTTTTTTTCATTCAATCTTTCTTCTAAATCTTTAACCATGAGCGAGTAATTCCTAGCTTGTTAGGATTCATAGGATATGGTAGAAAAATGGATGAGAAAATCTTTTAATTTATTTTATACATTTTAAAGTTTATAAATTTTAGCAAAATAAATGTTAACCTCCTTATCGGACGCGCTACCAATTTATTGATAGGCTCGACCACGATTTGAGATTGGTTTAACACTTATTTTGTTAAGAGCTAGACATGAATAGAGATCAATGCAAGGACACGGGTTAATAGTGTGGAAACCCTAGTTTCTTCCAAGAACCCTAATCTACAATCATCACTGTCGATCTAGTTTTAAACTATTAAAAGATAAAAGAATCATTTTTAATTATTCAATCATAACTGCCAAGTCCTATGAACCCTACAAATCTTTTCTTTATAAATTCTATATCCGTAACAACAAAACAACTATCCCATCTTCAATCAACTCGTCTAAAGTAAGAAAAGAGTTCACATTTCCTTGCGGACGATCCATACTCATCGCGGCTAGCTACTAGCGATATTGTCTTGATTACGGTTAATTTATAATACACTTTTTAACGATCAACAGATTTTATGAAACCCTTGCGTATTTGTCATTACACCCGTGGTCCGATATAGCGCGCCGCTTGATCGCACGCTTTTGGCGTGTCGTGTATTCAAAATTCTAAAGTTAACAGTGATCAAGAACGGTGTCGCTTCGCAGCTAGCCGGTTGAACACGGGTCGATCCGCAGGGAGATGGTAGTATGTCCGTTCGAGTTTTAGACGAGTCAATGAAGAATGTATATGTGTGTTTGTTCAGTTCTATCCTAAGTGCTCGTATTTATGTTCAAGTAAACTTGTTAAGGTTAAGATTGGTTAGTAGAGTTAGGATTAGTCTTGTACTTTTCTTTTGCCATTCTTAAGACGATGTTGGAATAATCGAAATTAGCGGGGATTAGGAGGACATTGGAATGGGATTTGCGAGTTTAAGCGAGCTTTCCAACGCTAAATCCATTCCTAGTTCCCCTTGCCCGTCCGCTAAATATGCTTATCCCAACTCTCGGCCAAACACCCGCGACCATGTATCCAATTAAGTCACAACTACATATCACGTTGTAGTGCGCTTAAAGGACTTCTCGACTTAGGTCGCGGCTATATGTCACGTATAGCGCGTCTAAGTGAGGGGGTTGCGTTTGTTTGGTCGGGGTTCGTTTTAAGATGTTTGGCGAAGAGAAGCATAAGGGATTTTTCCGTCCTTCATACCACCTTCCTTAGTCTTAACAAGTGTGGAATTATCCACACATTATAAAAGAAAATAAAACAAAACAAGAAGGAAGAAAAGAAGGAAAAGGAAAAAATACGGTTTTACAAATGATGCAAGCTAACTACTTGGGTCCTCATCTAAGTAAGGAACTCCGTGAGTATCACAGCTTGAAAATAATACAGATAAGAGAAGAAAAGAAAAGAGTAAGAAATAACAACAACTACTTAACAACAATTAAAAAAGTTACACTAGAATTAAAAGACAATGCAAGAATTAAAAGATACAAGTTAAAAAGAATAACAAACCCTCATCTTCATTTCATCATCCACTCAATGCTCTCACTACATTTTAATGGAGAATACATGAAGAAGAAGAAGAACTAAAGCTAAACTAAATCCTAATAAAAAGAAGCATCCTTGGCTTGGCACAAAACTGGGCTATTTACAGGCTGAGTGCTGAAACCCTAGGGCAAGATTCTCTGCCCAAATGAAGTTACCAAACAAACCCCAAAATCCGAGTTGACACTGAGTCAACTCGGTCGCGGATCCGCTGCCGAGTTGCCACTTAGGCCGCGGATCCGCGGCTCTTTGGTGGAATTGGCATGTTGTTTTTTCTGGGGTTTCTTGTGTTGCTCGCTTATGTTGTTTTACATGTTCCAAATTGCATCCACAATTTCTTCAGATCTTCAACAGTCCAAAATGGCTTCAAAAATAATTCTTTTGATCTTATCTCCCTCGAGCTCCACGCACCCATTGATTCTTGTGCTGCCCCTTTTGTGCTCTGTGCTTTTCCGAGACACAAATGACTGCTATCATTTGTCTTGTCTCTGGAACTGGTAAGCGGCACTGGATGGATACGGATGACTAGAACCCGGTTTTTATCTGTTGGCAACAGATGTTCTGGATTTTGGCGTAATAGTGGAGATTTTGTATCATTTGCGTCATTTTAGACTAGGTACCTGTAACCTGTAAATATGTAGCAAATACGGATTAAAAGCATCTTCTTATAAACAAACGAGCATAAGAATGGGTAGTAATAAATGCAATATTTTGGAATGAACAAATACCCCCAAACTTAACTTTTGCTCGTCCCGAGCAAAACCAATTATTCACAAAAAATCCTAAGCTCACTTTCGCAAGGAACGCGATTGCACTGAGCTCATGCAACAAGCCGTTAAACCTATAGGTGTCCCTAGTAGGAGGAGTGTTGTCTCCTAAGGGTTTTCAGCAGATTACACCCACAAAATCCCGTCAAGTTAGTTCCATAAGTTAACGTCGATTATACTCCTACAGTTTAGTATCTAGGTTAGAAGTTCTATTATCCTAAGTTAGAAACATCCAACCCTTATGTTTCACACCTCCTATTTATTCAACCTTAGATCTTATACATTTTGACAGTTTAGAAAGATCTCGGTATCTATTGAGTTTTCCTTCTAAAGTGCAGTCTCCAATCCGGGATTTTTATCATCTTTACAGAAAATATAAGTCTTATTCTTTATTCCTATTTTTCTTCTAAATATCGATTTTATACCTCTACGTGTGTGTAAAATTTCACCTCTACACTTAAGAATTCAATTCAAGCTATAATACCCTTGCCTTAATACCTAATACTACTTCCTTTCATTAGTAATGGACGGTTTTTCTCACACACCTTTCATGCGACTATTAATGTTTCTTGAGGCACAAACAGCCGATTACTGAATATGTGAGCTTAAAGCGTAAATAGCAATTTCCAGGTCTTGACTTTATTTATTATTATTTTTTCTTTATTTTTCCTTTTCAAGACCGGATATATTTTTCAATTATGCTCTTTTGGTGGTTATCTTTAAATACAGTTTTTTTCTTTCATACTAGGTTTTCAGGCAAGATTATTTCTAGGTATCCTCTACTATCCTAAATTTCAAGGTGCGTGTATGTGCAGTTTGTAGGGTATATACTTTCTAAATTTGAACTCAAGAATAGAAACTATTTTTCAGACTTATCCTTCAGTAAAGCTTTCAATACTTTCCCTTCATCTCGACTTAACTCAAGAACTGAACTCAAGATTACCTACTTCTAAAAAAAACTGTAAGGACGTATAATTACCAAGGTTAAACAACATGAGAGTTATTTTTAGGGTTTTCAATTCCTAAGCCTAAGATTTAGTTATTTCTAACGTATCAATTAAACTTTCGGATTAAAATCTTAGATACCCTATTAGCTAACTTGGCGACAAATTTTTTATATTTTTGTAAATTATTTGATTTTTATGGGTTTTTTATAAGTATGCAAATGCAAAATATACAAATGAATACGGAAGAAGAAAGGTTACCAAGCACACCCCCAAACTTAAACTTGACAGTGCCCTCACTGTCAGGCTACACCAAGAGGGTCAAAATTGTCGGCGCTCCCTAAATTTTTTTTTATACAAAACAAAAATATATACACAAAAAGGTCCCCCCAAACTTAAGTGAAACAGTGTTTTTACTGTTTAAGCGTTAAAGTTTAGAGTTAGGGGGGAGAGAACACAGTATCAAGCTATACAAGGCCTTACAAAGGCCAAAAGTGAGCACCAATCATTCAAAAATTTTATCGTTATAATGGTGTGGTTGGTGAAAGAATACGGAGAGGAAAGAAATGGAGAATACGCGAGACCGTATGCGGAGAGAAACGGGATACGGTCTCGGTAGAGGAGAAGAATGGAGGAAGGGAGAAAGAAGTGGAATATGAACTTGAGGGTGGAAATGGATTGAATAAATTAGTACAATCTGTAATGATCGATGTGAAAAAATGGATTGTACTAATCTATCAATATGGTGAGAAATTGGGTCAAATTCCTCAAGATTCGTGAGAAACCATGGGTAAGCCGAACTTGGTAAACCAGATACCGGAAATGAAAGTGATACGGTTTCTTGCAAGGTTGAAACGATGAAGGGAAGTGATCGAGGAAGAGTATCGGTTAAAGGCTCAGGAGGGTGTACACAGTCGGTGGAAGGGACAGGATGAATTGGAAAATCCGACTCATTAATTATAACTGGTTCATCCTAAAAAATTTCCTCAATATTCTCCTCAAAAATTAGCTCATCCATGCATTTATCATCAAATTCCAGACGCATATGGGGTTCGGTAAAAACAGTTAATGACTCGGGATTATGTCTACACGGAAGTGAAAGTAAATGATGAATTTGAGAGACAAATTCGTCTAAAGCTGTGGGTTCATCATCCGAAATATTCCCAGCGTCGATATCCTCATTCAAGTGAAAATCAATATTCTCAGATATCTCATCAAAAGCAAGGAGTTCAATCAATTGTGATTCTAAGATGCAGGCATTGAGGTCAAAAGGATTGGTGATGGTTTCACTCGAAAGAGATCCTTCATAATCAGGTAAATCAAACATTACAAAGTCGCACGATTCATTAAACGTTCTATCTTCAACTGATGAATCATTTGGAACACTTGATAGAAATTCAAAACCGGAGTTGTGGGATTCAAGTTGAAATGGGTAGGTTTGATTTGAAAGGGTATACAGCTCACTCTCTCCACTCAAATTCTCAACCTGTCAAACCGACTCATCATACATTGGAAAATTTGGAGCTAGTTGGAAACTAGCTATCAGGTCACTAGGTTGTATGAGGGCGGCCATGGACGTATTCAAATCCTTCATCTGTTGGTACGACGCTACCCAAAAGTCTTCCAACGACTGTTTTAGACTAGACATGGGTTGTGAAGGGGTTTCAGTAAAACATTCAAAGTTATCTAGATATGTGAAACTCACAAATGGCTGTGTAGAAGCAATGTCTAGGGAAGGTGCAACAGTTGGGTAGGATAGATAGGAATTGAATGGTTGGACAGGAGTAGGATCAACATTTGGATAAGAAGGTGAATGTAATTGTTGATCCTAAGAACTGGAAGTGTTGAAAGGAGTGTAAGATCGGATACGAGATTGTTCAATACGTTCAGCAATAAACATGGATTTTAGAGTTACAACCGGACTCTCAATAGGGGTATCAACGCAAGAAGGGGTGAATGTTTGAAATGGTTGATACGAAGTGGATTGCGGAGTCCAATTGTTTGTCCTATACGCGTCTATCTGATCTCTCAATGAAATTTTGGGCATGGATGGATCATTCGAAATTCGGTCAAAGCAAGAACCGTAAGAAGAAATGTCTGGTTGTGGGTACCAAAGTTCAGTAAGAGTTTTGCGAGGTGGGGTACCCATGTTAGAAGAGTGAAAAGGTAGGGAGGGAAGGAAGTTTTTTTTTTTAAAAAAAATTAATTTTTTTTTTTAAAAATAAATTTTTTTTAAAAAAAAAATTTATTATTATTTCTACTAAAAAATGTTTGTTTTTGGAGTTTTGAAATTGTTTGTTTTTGAAAGAATACGGAATTATGGGACTAATTTTTTACAATCACAATCACAATCACAATATGCACAAACACACCTAGAGTTAGGATCTTCAAAATCTAACTAGACTGCTCCTAGACTTCCAAGCGACAAGTTGCAGGATAACTCTCGAATCGCCTCTTCACTGCCAATTGTGGTCAGGTAAGCACAAGTGAGGTAAGGAGGGTTCCACTCACGAATCACCATGAGACGGGCCTTTTAAAATTATCTCCTCACTTGTCTAGCCTAGGCATCACAAAGTTAAGTTTAGATAAACGACCGATTCCCCGCAACCTTCACTTGTCCTAAATGAGCGCGACAAGTCCTTATAGGTTTGGTCTGGATATTTTTTTATTAACTCAAGATGATACGTATACTTTTTGTGATTTGTGGGGTCTTAGGAAGGGTGATGAAATCCCCACCCAATCTTAATTGGTGTTATAGCTTCTTAATATCCGTATTATTATATGCAAAGTGGTAAACAAACAAAATCTAAAACAACAAAAATTTTATTTGGTGGCGTCGCAATCTGTGTAAAGAAATCTGCATGAAATACAGTTTAGTGGAATTCATAGAGAAGAAAAGAGGGAACAGAAGGGGTGGAAAAAAATTGGGGCCGAGAACCCACAATAGAACCGCGGAACCGCCGCATAATCCAAACTTTGACTGCGGTTCCGCGGTCAAAATGTTATATTGGCGCCTGAAACTTTGGTCCCTGCACTCCTCTTTCTCTGTACGACAGAATAAAAACCTCTATCTCTTGATTTGAATACTGTACTTGCTCCAGATAACCTGCACACTTACACACAAAAATTATCAAAAATAACAAAAAGGGTTTTTGTTATATTTATTTATATTTTACACACACACACACACACACATATAGACATACATACAAAAAGAATATTAACCCGAATGACAAGAAAGAAAATACGTTACCGTCTCCCCGGCAACGGCGCCATTTGATCGCACGCTTTTGGCGTGTCGCGTATTCAAAATTCTAAAGTTAACCGCGATCAAGGACGGTGCTTCGCAATTAGCCGGTTGAGCACGGGTTGATCCGCAGGGAGATGGTAGTATGTCCGTTCAAGTCTTAGACGAGTCAATGAAGAATGTATATGTGTGTTTGTTCAGCTCTATCCTAAATGTTCGTATTTATGTTCAAGTAAGCTTGTTAAGGTTAAGATTAGTTAGTAGAGCTAGGATTAGTCTTGTGCTTTTCTTTTGCCATTCTTAAGACGATGCTGGGATAATCGAAAGTAGCGGGGATTAGGAGGACATTGGAATGGGATTTGTGAGTTTAAGCGAGCTTTCCAATGCTAAATCCATTCCTAGTGCCCCTTGTCGTCCGCTAAATACGCTTATCCCAACCCTCGGCCAAACACCCGCAACCATATATCCAATTAAGTCACAACTACATATCACGTTGTAGTGCGCTTAAAGAACTTCTCGACTTAGGTCGCGGCTATATGTCACGTATAGCGTGCCTAACTGAAGGGATTGCGTTTGTTTGGTCGGGGTTCGTTTTAAGATGTTTGGCGAAGAGAAACACAATGGATTTTTCCATCCCTCATACCACCTTCCTTAGCCTTAACAAGTGTGGAATTATTCATACACTATAAAAGAAAATAAAACAAAACAAGAAGGAAGAAAAGAAGGAAAAGGAAAAAATACGGTTTTACAAATGATGCAAGCTAACTACTTGGGTCCTCACCTAAGTAAGGAACTCCGTCGAGTATCATAACTTGAAAATAATACAGCTAAGAGAATAAAAGAAAAGAGCAAGAAATAACAACAACTACTTAACAACAATTGTAAAAATTACACTAGAATTAAAGACAATGCAAGAATTAAAAGATACAAGTTAAAAAGAATAACAAACTCTCATCTTCATTTCATCATTCACTCAATACTCTCACTACATTTTAATGGAGAATACATGAAGAAGAAGAAGAAGAAGAAGAAGAACTAAAGCTAAATTAAATCCTAACAAAAAGAAGCATCCTTGGTTTGGCACAAAACTGGGCTATTTATAAGCCGAGTGCTGAAATCCTAGGGCAAGATTCTCTGCCCAAATGAAGTTACCAAACTAACCACAAAATCCGATTTGATACTGAGTCATCTCGGCCGCGGATCCGTCGCCGAGTTACCACTTAGGCCACGGATCCGCGGCTCTTTGGTGGAATTGGCATGTCGTTTTTTCTGGGATTTTTTGTGTTGCTCTCTTATGTTGTTCTACATGTTCCAAATTGCAAATTGCATCCACAATTTCTTTAAATCTACAACAGTCCAAAATGGCTTCAAAAATAATTCTTTTGATCTTATCTCCCTCGAGCTCCGTGCACCCATTGATTCTTGTGCTGCCCCCCTCGTGCTCTGTGCTTGTCCGAGACACGAATGACCACTGTCATTTGTCTTGTCTCTAGAACTGGTAAGCGGCACTGGATGAATACGGATGACCGGAACCCGGATTTTATCTGTTGGTAACAGATGTTCTGGATTTTGGCGTAACAGTGGAGATTTTATATCATTTGCGTCATTTTGGACAAGGAACCTGTAACCTGTAAATATGTAGCAAACACGCACTAGTAAAATAGGGGGTTGCCCCTACGGATGGAATTATCCGTTGGGGCAGATTTTACTTGGCCCTACGGATTAGTCCGTAGGGCTAAAGGGTTGCCCCTACGGGCACTGACGTTCAAGAATAAAAAAATTAATTCTTAATTTGGTGTTTGCCCCTACGGTGGCGCAAACAAAGGACCTACGGATATATCCGTAGGGGCAATTAAATATCGATTTAAAACAAAGCCAGATCGAAAAGCCTACGCTCATTTTCTCTCTCTCCTTCAAACGCGCGCGAAAAACCCTAAATCGCCACCGTCGCGTCGCCACCGTCGTTGGGCAGAGTCGCCACCGTCGTCGCCACCGCCGATTTCGTCGCCACCCTCGTCGCCACCGCCGGTTTCGTCGCCACCGTCGTCGCCACCGCCGGTTTCTTCGCCAATTCGACGCCGTCGTCGCTCCAAGTAACCGGCGCACCCGTTCAGGTATAAATCTCGAGGTAAATTAAAGCATTTTTGGATTATTCATGGCTGGGTCTGGGTTGCGCGCGCGAGAGTTGGTTTGGGCAGGGGCGCGGTGGCGGTCGGGGTCGGGGTCGGTGTAGGGTTAGGGTCGGGGTTCGGCTGCTGCTGGGGTGGGGCTGGGGTTAGGGTTACGGTGGGGCTGGGGTTAGGGTTACTGTGGGGCTGGGGTAGGGTTACGGTAGGCTGGGGTTAGGGTTGGGGCTAGGGTTAGGGTTACTGTGGGGCTGGGGTAGGGTTACGGTGGGCTGGGGTTAGGGTTGGGGCTAGGGTTAGGGTTACTGTGGGGCTGGGGTAGGGTTACGGTGGGCTGGGGTTAGGGTTGGGGCTAGGGTTAGGGTTACTGTGGGGCTGGGGTTAGGGTTATGAGAGGCATGTCAGCATATTTATGTGTAATAATTGAGAGGATCAAGCTAAGTTCTATGCAAGCAGTCCCTCAGAATACATAGAAAGCTAGCCTTACATTTTAAATTAACATATTCCATAGTTGTCTTAATGGTAAGGCAGATACCCATATTGTGTAAGAGCTGACATTAATACAACCATAGGGAGCTGACTGATTACATCTCATGTGGCATTAAAATCTATAAATGGACATACGAGATAATGCAAAGAAAGAGCAATAGATCAAGTCTCAATCAACTTTCCTATGCTTTATGATTTCAGCGGATAGCTCAAGTTTAGTTTCAACTTTATATTCTTATTTTTCTCTCTTTTTTCTTTAGTGCTTCTTCCTCCATTTCTTTGAAGAGTCTCTCACAGCGAAATACACTCCATTTTTTCTTAATGGGATAGAATCCTACCCCCGACAGCCGGAACACATACATACAAACGCATAATTAGAGAGCGACTCGAGATGTTCGGGTTAAAACCAATATATGATACTCGATGATGATATGAAACCTTCATATTCCCATCGATACCCGTATATGAAACTAAAGCGCCACTTAGTCCCCGTCTATCGGTTAACATACGTGCGATGCTCGTCGTGACCTAGAACTATACGAAGGTTGTTAAATATCGGACAGTATAGCTCGATACTAACAACCGTCGTATAGTCTGCGCGACGAGAAAATTCAATCGTATGGTAACCCATAGATTTGTCCCGTGTGGATAAGTTAAGAATGTATAAAGCAAACGCCTTCATTCACTTGTGTTTTCATCCGTTTCGAGATATTTCGTCGGTACCTTTCCGCTGGTTCTCCGTGTACAAAGATAGATTAGATGTTCATTTCAACGTTGTTTCACAGCTTTGAAATGATTATCTATTCTATTACAGTGTACTCGGAGAACAGCGGGGAGGTGCTGCCGAAATTTACTCGAAACGGTTGAAAGCACAAGTGATGGGCGTTCGCTCTATACATTCTTAATGGGATAGAAGCCTACCCCCGACAGCCGGAACACATACATACAAACGCATAATCAGAGAGCGACTCGAGATGTTCGGGTTAAAACCAATATATGATAATATGAAACCTTCATATTCCCATCGATACCCATATATGAAACTAATTAAAAGCGCCACTTAGTCCCCGTCTATCGGTCAACATAACGTGCGATAATTTATTCTTTTCAACGACAAACGCACACACAAAGCATATACATGGATTTTCTCCTTTGTCAGTAACTATCCCGTTCTTATATTTCTCAATATAGTCAGCATAACCTACAATTTATATGTTATTCAGTCTAACATGGCCCATGAGTACGTCAGAGTTAAGGACTGGATGTATGTGGATTGGAAACAACGTATGCAACCTAAGTTTGTCGCAGGGGTTGCTGCTTTCCTTGAATTTGCACGAGCACATAATAAGATCATAATAGAGAAGATTCTCTGTCCGTGCGATAGATGTGGCAATAAGTACTGGCAGAAGGTAGAATTGGCAGAGCTTCATATTGTAAAACATGGGTTTACTAGACTTTATTCAATTTGGAAATATCACGGGGAAGGAGAAGAATGCAGTACTGCGGTAGAAGAAGGAGAACACGATAATGCGGCAGGAGAAGAAGAAGAATTCGGTAATACGGCAGGATACGGAAATTTATTTCCATCAGAAGAAATGGAGGATATGGTAGAGGCTGCCCTAGGTGAATCTATTCGTACCGAAGATGACATTCCTTCCGGTCAAGGACCGTGTGCGGATAAATACGAAAATTTCATGAATGATGCTAGGAAACCAATTTATGAGAATGCGAAGTATTCCACCCTCTCATGGTTCGTCCAACTTTTCCAAATTAAGTGCCTAAATGGATGGAGCAACAAGTCATTCACAATGTTTCTTTCGTTCTTGAAAGATTCTATGCCTCCGGGAAATAATGTGCCCGAAAGCTGGTACGAAGCCCAGAAAATGATGTCTGATTTGGGTCTAAAGTGCGAGAAGATTCAAGCATGTCCTAAAAATTGCGTGTTGTACCGGAAAGAGAATTCAGATTTGAAAGAGTGTCCAACATGCGGAGAGGCCAGGTATAAGCCGAAAGATTCTGATAAGAAGCCTGATATACCTGTGAAGATAGCACGATATTTTCCCATAACACAGAGGCTACAGAGGCTATTCAGGTGCAAGAAAACAGCCGAGGCAATGATTTGGCATCATCGTGCTCCTCCAAGCGAAAATGGAAAAATGAGCCATCCAAGAGATTCACCGGCATGGAAGGATTTCGATAGGAGGCACGCAATATTCAGTAGTGATCCCCGCAATGTCCGGCTCGGACTGGCTGCCGATGGCTTCTGCCCATTCAACTATATGGCTGGAAGTCACAGTACATGGCCCGTTGTAATGATAATTTATAATCTGTCGCCTTGGTTGGCTATGGACCAATCATACTTTATGATGCCTCTTCTTATCGACGGACCAAACTCACCGGGGAACAATATCGACGTCTATCTCCGACCTCTGATTGAGGAGCTGAAAACTTTGTTTATTGATGGTGTAGAGACATATGATTCAAACACAAATACAACCTTCATACTGCGTGCGGCTTTAATGTGGACAATTAATGACTTTCCTGCATATGGAATGCTTTCAGGTTGGTCCGTACATGGTCACAAAGCATGTCCTCATTGCCATGAACACACAACATCAAAATTTTTGAATTTTAGCAGGAAGGTTTGTTATTGCGGCCATCGACGTTTTCTGCCTCCAGACCACCCCTACAGGTTAGACACGGTTCACTTTGATGGTCATCAGGAGCTTCTTGGGCCTCCATCCCCATTGTCCGGAGAGGACGTGACTGCTAAATGGGATGGTTACAATAACGTGACCTTCGGGATGGATCCGACGAGACAGGTCAAACCACAATATTGGAACAAGTTAAGCATTTTCTTCGAGCTTCCGTACTGGTCTACAAATTCAGTGCGTCATTGTCTGGACGTCATGCATATAGAGAAGGGAGTATCAGAGCACATACTTAACTTGCTTCTGTGTAAAGACGGAAAATCGAAAGACAACATGAATGCCCGGATGGATGTACAAGAGTGGGGAATAAGAAGTGAACTGCACCCTAAACCGGTAGCGGGTAAACCGGGCAAGTTTGTACTTCCCAATGCCGCTTATCATATGTCACAACCGGAGAAGAAAAGATTCCTGCAGGTGTTGCATGATTTGAAAGTCCCCACAGGTTTCTCAGGATCATTCAGCAAGAAAATAAAAATTGTGAAGGGCAAGATCGATGGGCTGAAAAGTCATGACCACCATGTTATCGTGGAGCACCTTCTTCCATTAGCCCTCAGGACTTCTCTCCCCGACTCGGTTGGTCTAGTAATCAACGACCTATGTTGTTTTTTCAGGGAGTTGTGTGCTAAAACGCTGGAGGTTGCGACGCTGGATAAACTAGAAAATTCTATTGCGTTGATACTTTGCAAGTTTGAGCGTATTTTCCCACCGTCATTCTTCGATATCATAATACACTTGACGGTTCATCTTGCAACTGAGGCGAAGTTAGCCGGACCGGTACAATATCGATGGATGTATCCCGTCGAGAGGTACGTGTAATTTTTCGTTTCGCGCAATTTATAAATTTATTTTTGTCATGTATGCCCGTGTTTATTTATTCAACATATTCTCATTAGGTACCTTTACACTCTTAAGAAGTATATACGCAATAAAAATCGACCAGAGGGTTCTATCATGCAAGGTTATCTTCTTGATGAAGCAACCACATTTTGTTCCCGCTATCTGGACGAGAACATTGAGACAAGGCTTAACCGACCACGAAGAATTCAAGACGGGCCATATGGTAAAGCCGAGTATAAGAGGGTAGACACTATGTTTATCAACAAGATATACCGGTTTATCTTGCTTAATTGCGAATGTCTTGAACAAATTAGAGAGTAAGTTCTTTTGGATTAATTGTTATATCTGTGTTTGTGTGTGTATGAAATGACATAATATTAATGTCACAATTATTTGTCGAAAACAGAACTCATTTTAACGAGGTACGTGAGGGGCATCCTGATTGGAACGAAGAGCGTTTGGAAAAATACCATCAGGATAATTTTTGTGATTGGGTCACAGAGCATGTAAGTTATTCGAATTACATTTTATTGCTATCAGTTTTAATCTAAACTTGTATCGTTATGTATTTATCGTAAAATTTGTTTTGTTAGATCCACGATCCGAACTTGTCTGCATCATTTGAGAGTGATTCAAGATGTTTAGCTCAATTTCCTAGTATGGAGGTTGCACATTACAAAGGATTTGGTGTCCTTGGATACAAATTCGAAGTTAAGGACATAGAAACATCTAGAATCACTCAGAATAGTGGTATTGCGACGGTAGGATCGGACGGTGTGATTTACTATGGGTACTTAAATTGTATACTCGGCATCCACTATCCCGGACGATCAGAACCCTTTTATATATTCCACTGTACTTGGTACGATCCGCGAACCGATACAGACAGGTGGAGAAGCAGTCTTGGGACTTGGAAAGATGAATATGGATTGACCAGTGTGAACACACTTCGATTTTACGGTCAAGACGATCCGTTTATCTTTCCGAACCAAGCGTTCCAAGTATACTACTCACAGTGTTTGAAGCATCCGGGGTAGAGTGTTGTATGCCGATGGAAACCTAGAGATGTCTACGATGTCTCAGAATACGAGGACAGCGATGAGGACGAAGAAGAGAGAAGGCTTAAAGTGCTCCGACCGTCTGTTTCGAAGGACGGGTTGTCTTCGACCGATCATGAAGTTACGTGGGTTAGAAATGACATCGACGATGAAATCCAAGTAGATATGTATGATGCGCCCACGAAACGAAAAAGGTTATCAGTAATGTTATATTATTACTTCACATTTTACGCTCTAGATCATATATAGTCAATACTTTTAATGATTGTCTAATGCGTCCACGAACCGTTTATCTAGATTGGATGACGATGTCGGGAGCAGCGAGGGGCGGCAGGAGCTCCAGCCGCGGCAGAGGCAGAGGCAGAGGCAGAGCGGTTCTGCCGCCCGGAGAGCTCCGTAGGGAGCTTCAGAGGGCCGGTCTTGCACCCAGATCGGAGACCCCTTCGGATGCCTCCTTCCGTGTGGATTTTGCCACACCTCCAGGTATACTGCACGTATATCCATTTTCAATTTAATATTACAGATATTCATGCCTGTTTATGTCAAAATTACTTATATTGTCAATGTTTGATTGTCTAGTTGTTGGTCCTGCGTCCACATCTGGGACAGAGGCCACCCCCGCTCCTCCAGGTATGTTTATATATCATATAGTGTATGTATATTGATTTAGAATGCTATATCATAAATATACACATTCCTTTTGCTCTTACTTAGCAATTTTTATTATTGTCTAGCTGTAGGTGGTGACACCACCGCACCTGCGGGTATGTTTATATGTCCTATAGTTCATGCATATTGATTTAGAACGTTATATTATTGATCTACACATTCTTTTTGCAATTACTTATCAAATCTATTTTTAATTGTCTAGTTGTTGGTCCTGCGTCCACATCTGGGACAGAGGCCACCCCCGCTCCTCCAGGTATGTTTATATATCATATAGTGTATGTATATTGATTTAGAATGCTATATCATAAATATACACATTCCTTTTGCTCTTACTTAGCAATTTTTATTATTGTCTAGCTGTAGGTGGTGACACCACCGCACCTGCGGGTATGTTTATATGTCCTATAGTTCATGCATATTGATTTAGAACGTTATATTATTGATCTACACATTCTTTTTGCAATTACTTATAAAATCTATTTTTAATTGTCTAATTATAGGTGGTGCGTCCACACCTTCCACAGGGGCCACTCCTGCCGCTTCCGTACCCTCCGCATCGTCTGCAGGTTAGTATGAATAAATTTAAAATATTTATTTATTTTACATATGCTCTATAGAATAAATATGAACTTCATGGAGATTTAGCGTCGATGTTTATTTTATAGTTGGAGGGGATGCGTCCGGGTCCGGGACCCCGGTTGTTCCTCACCGGAGGAACTATCGTCCCGCTCGTGCTGCTGCTCGGGCCCAGGCTCGTGCGTTATTCACCGGAGGTATATATCACACTTGAATTTTTGTTTAACCTTGATTTCTTAATACAACTTTGTCTTATTATTGATTGTCTTGATATTTCGTGCAGACGCAGGGCCTCTCCATCCCCAGAGGGGGACTCAAGGCCCGAATCAGTCCCATAGGCTGAGGCCTAATAGAGCTAGGGGGGAGGCAGCATTCCCCCTATTTTTTACCCTTGACTATCGCTATACCGGTCCTCATGCCGAGAGGTTCGGCCGGTATTTGGGGGACGAGAGCCGGATCGTGAAGAACTATCCACTTCACGTTGAGTGGGGCGAGCAGCACCAGCGCTCATTCGCCCTCTTCTTTGAACAGGCTCGGGTATGTATTAATATATATTTTCATTTGATCTATCCAATATATTTATTATTAACACTTGCAATCTAATAACAATGTTTTTTTTTGTATTTTCAGTTGGATTACGATTTTCAGCCTGTAGCCGACCCTGATCACTCGGGGAGGGTGCTCGACCTTCATGCTCTGTACAATGGCCTGATGAAGAACATGCAGGCCAAGGTCCGATACAACAGGAATGAGCTGAAGGCCGACTGCTACTCCCTGTGGATAGCGACCCCCGAGGAAGAGAGAGCGGCCCTCCTATCTACTCCGGCGTTTGCGAGAGTCGACGTAGAGACATGGCCTCTATTGTGCGCTTATTTCGACTCCGAACGCAAACAAGTATGTATTTTAAATTTAATTCATTATTTATGATATAATTTATTTCTTTGTGTTTCTTAATTAGAAAACTAAATGTTAATGCGTTGTGCAGAAACAGGCCGCTCAGAATACGGAGAACAGGAAGTCGGCGAAGAGGGGTCGCCCCACTTACACAGGTGGCTCGAGGAACATTACTCGAGCCATGGAGTTATCGGTAAATTAAGAGTTATTCTCTAATATTCTGCAATATTAAGAGTTATTCTCTAATATTTCTAATATTAAGAGTTACTTTCTAATATTGCAGACATCTCGGACCATGGCGTCAGGTGGTACACCGAGCGTGCTGTCCGCATATCTTGCCGTCCACGGCACCTCGACAGATCCCGCCACGGGCGAGCTTCGATGTCCCGACGTCGCTACCCAGGAGTACTGCGTAAGTGTTAATATTTTTTCTACCCAAATTTGAAATTTTAGTTTTGGAAGGTTCAAGTTTAAATTTTATACTTATACTTTACTGCTTAATGTGGGTGTAGGAGCGGGTGGTTGAGCAGGCCCAGGCCTCGGGGATCGATTTTACCGGACAGAACGATCCGAGGCTGCTGACCCCAGTTCTGGACGCCGCACACGGAGGGCACCACGGAGGTTGGGAGAGAGGCCGGGGATTGGGCCCTAGCAGGGCCCATATGAGGTTGGACTCCACCCCGGCGGTTACTTCCTCCGTCTCCAGTGGCCGGCATGTCCATCAGGAACTGGATAGCTTGAGGGCCACCGTTCAGGAGTTGAAGGAGATGCTGGTAGGTATACTACTTTATAGTAAAATATCATTTCATATTATATACATATCAACATATCCATAATTAGTACGTAGGTTGAGCTTATTTGGTTTTAGACTTGAGTCTGATTAATCATACATACATATGTAATTAAAATAAACAACGCTTTTCCAAACTAGATATCCAAACAGGGTTTCGAAATAACTTAATAATGAAACGAATTCGAATAATACACAGTTCTTACACGCTTCTTACACACGTTATGTCCAGACGCGACAGGGTAGATCGGCCGAGCCTCCACATGCATCTCCTTCGGCTGCGGCTCCGCAAGCCACTACATCGGCTGCGGTTCCGCAGACAGCTCCTGTAGCTCCACCGCCCACTCAGACTCCCGCAGCCGCGGCTCCGCAAGCGACTACCTCGACGGCGGCTGCGCAGACCACATCGCCAGCTCCACATGCCGCTCAGACTCCCTTATATGTAGCATTGGAGAGTGTATTTACCGAGGAGCAGGCGCGCGTTATTCGAACGTTATTCGGAGGTGGAGCTGGACCGAACTAGGGTAGCTTTTTGGTTCTTATTTTTTGAAACATGTATTTATTTATATCACATTGTACTACATTTTGAAACGATATTGATATTGGTTTGTATTTATATCATATTCAGTTTTTGGGTTTCTTTTGTATATTATATATATGCGTGAGATGTGATTATGAATACTGCAATATATGATTTGATTGATGTATATAGTATTGTGCACAGGGCGGCAAAAAATCTAGCAGCCCATTTTTTAAAAAGAAATACAGACAATATGTACCTACGGATTAAGCCGCAGGTACATACACTAACCCTACGGGTATATCCGTAGGGGCAAACTATCAGGAAACCTGATATTTTCCCACCTGATATCAGTGCAGGGTGTTGGGGTTGTCCCTACGGATATGTCCGTAGGGGCCAGTGTTTATCCCCTACGAATTTATCCGTAGGGGAAAATATCAGGTTTCCTGATATTTTCCCACCTGATATCAGTCCAGGGTGTTGGGAGTAGCCCCTACGGACTTACCCGTAGGAACTACTTTATATCCTCTACGGATGTATCCGTAGGGATCTAAAAGGGACCTACGGGTATATCCGTAGGTATATACAATATATTCAAAAAAAAAAATTACATATATGATTTTATTACCCCTACGGGGTACTCCGTAGGGGCTATAACACCTACTGATATATCCGTAGGGGCTTAAATTTGTCCGTAGGGGCACGTTCAGGGCCTCAACTTGCACCTGCGGCCTTTGCATCTACGGGGTCTTTTTTCGCCCCTACGTATATATCCGTAGGGGCAGTGGGTTTCTCCTACCGATAAATCCGTAGAAGCAACCCTTATTTGTAGTAGTGACGGATTAAAAGTATATGCCTATAAACAAACGAGTATAAGAATGGACGGTATTAAATGCAATATTCTGGTATGAACACCGCTTCCAGACGATGACTTAGAAATCCATGCATACTTAACACTATATTCGGGATCCGATGTATGTCGTTGCTGAGTAGGGTACGCCCCAACGATATTCTTATTATGCTTCATGTTATAGAATGTGACAAAGTTTTACGTTGGCTGTCACAAGCCTAACACAATTTTCATCTTTTCTCATCCGGACTTGGCACCAGCAACGGTGGATATATATATATATATATATATATATATATATATATATATATATATATAATATTTCCAAGAGATTCCCTTTTCTCTGATCAGTAGGTGGGTGGCCCACAAGTATTTCATCTTCTTCTTCTTCTCTCTGATTAAAATCTCTGAAATGTGACAGATGAAAAAACAAAAGAAAGAAAGGACGATGCCCGCTTGAGAATAATCAATGGCTGTGATTTCAATGTCCCTTCCTCTTCTTACTAGCTTTTTCTTACATCATATGCTGCATGCAGGTTGCAGTAAATTAATATATATAATATGAGTAATTTATTAATTAATTGGCAATATATTATAGCCCCTGATGAAGTTTCTGAAACACAGTTGTATGTTGTTGTTTGTGTGCAGGCATGCACTGGTGAAAGCCTAGACCAAGCTTTGACCACATCTGCCTTTTCCTTCTGATTGTCCTTTTCTTCTGTTTTGCGAAGTTGTCATGTCATCCCATTTGAAATTTATAAATCTCCTTCCTTTTATTTTTCTCATGATTTCTCCGCAAACAACATGATATTTTTGTGTAGCCCTAAAATTGTTTCATATTTTCTTGTATCCTTCAAAATTATTTTGTATTTGTCAAGGATGATGGGTTTTATTATTTTTGGCTTCTTGTGTTTTTTTAAAAGAAAGTCGGCATGCATTTATATTTTTTTTTCTTAATGAATTCGATATGTTGCGCATCGTACGTATGAAAATTTGAGTATGGATGTGGTGATTAAGTACAAGTGTTTACAACTAAATCTTGAATGATTGAGTATAGTGTAAATACAAACCTTTTTATAAAATACACAGGACATTAATAGTGCAAGGCTTCATTTTGATCACTACATATTGAAACTATTTTTGCAGATACAAACTTGAAAATTCAAGACTCCGACAAAGAGCTCAACAGGGTGTTGATAGCAAACATGTCAACACATTTTAGGTTGTCAGAAGTGGATCAATGCTTCTTTGATCTCTTAATATGTGGACAAATATTAAATCTCATAGTAGATCATGAATTCTCACGCCATAAATTCCCACTTCACCTACAATCTTCTCTACATCCCATGCTATGTGCTAGCATATGTTCTTTAACACATGAGTTTTAACATGTCAATGCCAACATATTGATAACTTTCTCGTGCAAACACTTTCTTCTCCTCATCGATTTTTTCGGCAACGATTGGAAACATTTAAGACTTTTTTTTAGACACATATAAGATAGCTATAGAAAAATTCTTTTATATTTTTCTGAAAAAAGATTGATGTTAATTGAAGTTTCGACCATTATAAATATACCGTGTATATAATGTGAAAATAGAGAATTATATATACTTACACCAACTTCTGTTATTATTTTCATTATTCTAATCGAACATCATGGAAGAGACCAGATAGAGTCTAAAATAGGCTGACCACAATTCTACACCAAATTCATAGTAGTTTAAAGTTTTCATTATGATTTACAATGACACTTTAATATAACACTATCTATCTTAGGGTAAATTGTTGAAAAACCCCGGCCCAAGTAAACCATGACAAAACTCTATTGTATTTTCTAATTAAGGAGAAGAGACCTACTTTTAAAAATCTTTATGTAAACACCCGTTGGCCCAATACCAAGTAAGGCCTGGGTATTATAATTTTATGGATGGATGAAAATACCCCAATGCATTCACAACCGTTCAAAATTTCTCTCTCTCACTCGATCTCAGAGAATCCAATCCTCCTTGCTCTCTCGAGAGAGGAGGAGAGAAAACAACGGCAGCAGCAGCGAGTGTCTCCTCCGCTCTTTCCCTCGTTCACTCTCCTAAAACCCTAAAATTCCCCTCTTCCTCCTCCTTCTTCTCCTTCAAATCCCTAATAAACTTCAATTGCCGCTGTTATTCCACTCTCATTTGCGCCTCCTCTACAGTTTCCCCAAAGATCGAGGACCTAGGCTCCTAAATCTCCGGCCTCACCCTCGAAGAGGCTCGACACCTCGTCGACTTCCTTCAAGACCGCCCCGGTATCTCCATCGCCACCTTCGCTCCCGCCGCCATCGCCGCCGCACCCAGCCGGGCCCTGCGACGGCGTGGGAGAAGACGAAGTTCGAAGTGGTGATCAAGGAGGTGCCCAGCAATGTCAGTGTAACATTTTGAAAATTATTAATATTATTTTAGAATTTAAATAATAATATTATGAGTTTTACGGAAATAAAACAAGTATGGATTTGGGTTTTCATATATTGGTATATGTGTATATTTATTTTTGGAATTGGAAATTTTGAGATATTTTGACATGGAAAGTATTTTGTTTTGTATGAAAAGACATGGGATTTAGGTGGTAGTTGATATAATTATTTGAAAAGCGTGAGTGAGTGAGCGAGAGGTGTGTGTGCATGCTTTTCCCAAGTGCCTTGTACCCTCATCTTATTCTCACTCTCTCCTCATCCTCTCATTATTTCACATTCCCATTCCCTCCCCATAAAATATCTTCCTCTCTCAAAAATATCTCTAGCTCCCAAGCTCTTAAACACCTAATTCCTCCACCAAAAACCCTAGATTCTTTCATCCAAACCATGTCATTTGTGCCAAGTTCGTCGACTAGAACCCCCAAAACTTCAAGTGAAGCCACAACATTTTCTAAGTCCTTCAATTGGCCCAATAACAAGTTTGGAACTTCTTTTGTACTCATCCAAATAGGTAAAAATTCTTTTTTCACCAAGTTCTTCAAGTTTTTAAAGTATTGCTAAAAAAGTATAGTTTCTACATAAAAATGGTATTTTTACGGGTTAAACTCTTTCAAATTTTGTTGTTTAAGTGATCCACTAGTTTTAATGGATCTAGTATGGTTTACTTGGTGATCACATCTTATTTTGCGTAGTAGAGGGTATTTTGGTATAAAAGTTTAGATTTTTGAAGTTTTCCAATTTTTATAACTTTCGTTTCCGTGGATTTCTTCTGTAGACGCCTGTGCTTCAAAGCACCAGACGTCTGCCTATACTCTGTTTTTGTTTGATTTTCTTAGACAGAAGTTTGGGCTCAAAGGAGCAGTCTTCCAAAAAGTCTCTGATTGTTTCTGTGCTATTCTTCAGACGTCTATGCTCAGCAGACATATGTCGATAATCTATTATTTCATATTTTGTTAGTCAGACATCTGTGATAAGCCACAAAAGTCTGCATGTTATTCTCTTGTTTTATTTTAGTTGTTCTCCAGACGTTTGTCTAGTCCTTATTCAGATGTCCGTGGTTCAATTATTTGTGCTGTTTTATTGTTTGGTTTGATGTTTTAGTTTTTCGCCCTTCTTGACTAATCTTTTTGTGTTTAAGGTTGATTGTGAAGACTTCCAAGACGACAAGAAAGGGAAAGACAGTCGTAGGCTTCGAATAGTTCGAGACGAACTTCGGTGAGTAGATTTGTATTTACAAGAGGAAGTCGGGTGGATAGCGTATAGTACTCCCGAAACCAATTCTTTAGAATACTTAGTACTCACCATAACTCGTAACTTAATTACATAACCTATATATGTAGTTTATAACATCACTTAATTACATAACCTATATATGTAGTTTATAACATCACTTTTGATAACTTAGTATTCATTATAATTGGTAAACTATATACTTAGTCTATAAATCCATGTTAGAACACTTATACTCATATACTTAGTCTATAGTTCGTAACTTATACATCTAGTGTATTATGCTAAGTTAGAACATTTAGATACTTAGTCTATAATTAGATATTTAGTTTATAATTCATAAGAGGCAGGCTTTATATATGCATATATGATTAATGTTATGTGCTGTACGCGACTAGATGTCCGTATTATTTGAGCTATGTGTAAACGTACGTAGATCAAAGGTCTAATGCTTCTTGAGAGCTTAAGCTCTGGCGCTAGCACACGTGTTATCACGTAGCGCAACATAATCTTAAGAGGTTTACCTCTGGCTCACTTAGCAAAATTGCTATTGGCACATTTTGATGCGACCATCGTTGGCACTGGCACCACGTGCATTGCATGTTTGGCACAGCGCTAGGATTTAGAACTTAAGCTCTGTCTTATATGGAACAGAAAGGTTAACCTTTTAAAAACTTAAGTTTCTTTCCACAAAATGATCTTTTTTCATTAATATCCATAAAGATCATGACTTTATGATCATGTGTTTTGTTTTTTGGTGACGATTTAGGTCTCATGAAGCTTAAATTTTGATCTTTTGTGGATCTTGATGGTTTTCTTCATCTTCTTTTGGTAGAAGGGGAATTAAACACTTCGTTTAAGATCTTGGATCTTAACATTAAATCCTCAATGAGAATTTAAGTTCTCGGCCAGGCTAGAGAGGATTTTAATGATTGGATATTTGATCCCAAGAAAGAATTTTAAAGTTCCAAAGAAGTTTAAGCTTCGGTGATAGATATATAAAAAGGCAAAGAAAAGATTTTTCTCCTTCCTTAAATAGGTTTTTGGGAGTAAGAAGATGTTTCTAATTGTATAGACTTAAGTCTTGATTTTCTCTTTAAAGCATATTGGGGGGTTTTCTCTATCTGGACATTAATCTCCAAGACTCCTTTTATATGAGAGGAGAAAAATAATCCAGTTGAGAGAATAGCTGATTTGATAGATCTCAATTGATCTTAAAATCAACCGGTGGTGCTTAGGCACCGTTGGATATTTGATTCAAGGGCTCTCTGTTAACATAGAAAATATCTTTCTTGTTTCCAGAAAGATACATGGAAATATTTTCTGAAATTGAGCTTAAACTCTAACAGAAGCATGCGCTTCAACAAAGATTGACACTTGCGCCACGTGCATTTCATGTGTGGCACTTACCAAAGGGTTGGTGCATTTGCCTTGACTCATTTGCCTTGGCGCATTTTCCTTTTGGAGCTTAAGCTCTTGAGTCCAAATTCGGGAGGTGAAAGGTTCCTAGGCACTCTAGTGAGGTCTCACAAGGCATCGAACATGCCAATTTTAAAAAAAAATGGTGCCGAGAAACCCTAGACTACGGATCTTAGACTAGATGTTTAGGCGAAAAGATAATCTAGTTAACTACTTAACTAAAAGTTAGATTCTACAACCTTTGTAGATCCGGATATCCACTTCCTTAGCTCCACGTAGTGCTCCTCTCGCTGTCCTTTTCCAATCTTAGACTCGTTCATCGGTTTCATCGGGAAAGCGAGCGGAATAGGTCGTCGGCTTCGTGTCAAAGACGATCTACGTCGAGGCATCACAAGTTCAAGCTCCGACTTCACAAAGTTGTGAAACTTGTGAAGAAAACACCCAAAACAACTTGGCAAGAGCTAGAGGGTGAAGAAATAGGAGGTGGGTTCACTTTAGAATTGGATTTCTCACTTTAGAAATCAAGTTGCCATTGATGGCATCAAGCTTTCTCCTTGAAGATGAAGATGAAGAAGAAGAAAGAATATGATAAGTGTTGAGATAAAATAAAAATAAATCCATACTTATCATAATGTGAACCATAGTTAAGTGTAGAGAATTAACTAAGGTTAGAATAATGGTTAGGGTTTAGAGTGAAGACAAAATGGTCACAAAGTCAAAGCTTCATGAAGCTTCAACAATGTTCAAGAATGAAAGCAACAATTTTGTATTCTTATCCCATTCTTTTTCAAAAATGAATAAATAAAAAGAATGGATAAATAAAAACCCTAATCTCTTTCTTAACCTAAGTTTAATTCTATACACTTAACCTAATGAGCATGCATCATCAAACATGATACAAACATGTGCACAAAAATATATCACATATACAACTTGCACATCAAGTGAGAAAATCCGTATAAAGTGAACCAATACTAGTTAATGCAAAGTAATATATCAAATATATAATTATACATTAAATCATTAAATCAACATTTGATTCAATGATCCGGTCATGTCGCACATAACCGACTAGTATTCAATGTATCGATTTATCGAATCAATGATTCGATAACTAGGTCATATCGAATATAACCAATCGAAACATTTATCGCGAGAATGAAATGCGGTATCACATACACGCATTATTCTCGCTCCCGCACATATCTCATATGCGCCCCTATTTCGTTTCGCTTGAGCCAGGAAACCTCTGTGTAGGACTCTAAAGACTCGTCAATACGCCGGTAGCAGATGATGATCATATCAAGCACCCACAAGCCGCAAGCGGTCTGCTAAACGTAACGGCCATCCGGGTATTGAGCTATCAGAAGATCGACGAGCTAGCCCGCTCATACTCCTGTGAATCCAACCAGTAACACTTACCGTACAGTCCGGTCTCTTCGTCTGATATGTCGCATATCAAGTCTAGGGGTGGTAAACGTCAGACCCCAATAACCCGATAAGTCGTGCCGATGTGAGGCTCATAACGGGTCGAGAAACTACTGGTAACACTTATCAGCAAATCTCTGATCAGCCCTGGCCAGGGACTTCCCTGCTACGGCCAATCGAGCACTGCGCAACATCAACCCCCAATACCGGGAGAGACGAAACCCCTCCTATCGCTCATTGCCTCCATGTGACTCGGGACTGTGCCCAAAGACCACCGTTTTGCACGCCCTCATGGACGTGGTAAGGTGGAGATCAAAGCACAGTGGGAATCACACAAGACTCTATGACGATCTCGGGTCTACAGACTAACCTGTACTAGTGTCACCTGAGAACTGCCATCTGACGTGAGGTATAATACCATCTGGGAGTTCTCGGCGAGTCCGTCCAGTGTACTCAGTCTCCACTGAGCACCCGTATACCATCTCTGATGTCAAACACCAATGGATATGGGATCATCCATCGCCCATCACATGGGTCGAGAAGCGTATACGCTAGTCTACACTGGTATATCGATGCCCCGTCTCGATACACCCACGACTAGGGACCTTGAAGGATGTACTTATGGACTACCATGTCCCCACTAGTATGATCTGCATCATAGTCCAGGTAGTCAAGTACAAATCCTAAGGGCTTTACCAACATGTAACTATAAGACAGTATAAAGAGACTAGTGTACATGTTAAGATAAAGAGTAACCAGATAGCATACTATTATATCGAGCAAGAAAGTCATCTCTATATATGTCCAAGCATCCAATATAATATACATCATCTGTACAATACTGGCCTCTAGGGCATACATACAACTAACAATCTCCCACTTGCACTAGGGCCAGCTGCTGTAGTATCGCATACCGAGCATCCCGAAGAGTCTCTCAAACTGTATCTGGGGAATGGCCTTCGTGAGTGGATCCGCCGTGTTGTTCTTCGTGTCAACCCTCCTAACCTCGATCTCCCGGCGATCAACTATCTCCCGGATCAGGTGATATCGCCTCAGAATATGCCTGGACCGCTGATGGGACCTGGGTTCCTTGGCCAAAGCCACCGCTCCATTGTTATCGCAATACAAAGGTATTGGACGCTCAATGGATGGAACCACACCAAGTTCAGTAATGAACTTCTTGATCCAGACAGCCTCTTTGGCAGCATCGTTGGCAGCGATGATTCAGCCTCCATCGTCGAGTCTGCCACGGTTTCCTGCTTGGAACTCTTCCAGCTAACCGCCCCTCCGTAAAGGGTAAAGACAAAGCCCGACTGCGACTTAGAGTCGTCCTTATCACTCTGGAAGCTCGAATCGGTAAAGGACTCCACTTGGAGCTCTCCGTTACCATACACCAAGAACATATCTCTAGTCTTTCGCAAGTACTTGAGAATGCTCTTTACAGCTGTCCAGTGACTCTCTCCAGGATCAGCTTGATACCTGCTCACTATACTCAGTGAGTATGCTACATCGGGTCTGGTACATAGCATCGCATACATGATAGAGCCTACTGCCGAAGCATAGGGCATCCCTTGCATGCGAGCTCTCTCCAAATCAGTCTTGGGAGACATCTCTTTGGAGAGAGTGACTCCAGAGATCGTGGGTAAGTTCCCATGCTTGGACTCTTCCATACTAAACCTCTTTAGTATGGTGTCAATGTACCTGGATTGGGACAATCCCAAAATCCGTTTGGATCTATCTCTATAGATCCTAATTCCCAATATGCAGGAGGCATCACCAAGATCTTTCATTGAGAATCTTTGTGATAAGAAGAGCTTGACCGATTGCAGCATAGGAATATCATTTCCTATCAAGAGTATGTCGTCCACGTACAATACGAGGAATACGACCTTACTCTCTGCCACCTTCTTGTAGATACAAGGTTCATCTGGGTTTTTGACGAAATCAAACTCTTTGATAACGACGTCAAAGCAGATGTTCCAACTCCGTGATGCTTGCTTTAATCCATAAATGGATTTAAGCAGCTTGCACACCTTCCCGCTGCTCCCACTGTCTACGAAGCCCTCTGGCTGAGTCATGTACACGCACTCTTCTAAATCACCATTTAGAAAGGCGGTCTTAACATCCATTTGCCAGATTTCGTAATCATGATATGCAGCGATGGCAAGCATGATCCGGATGGATTTAAGCATAGCTCCTGGAGAAAAGGTCTCGTCATAGTCCACACCTGGTCTTTGACGAAAACCCTTTGCTACAAGTCTAGCTTTGAAAGTCTCCACTTTCCCATCTACACCAAGTTTTTTCTTGAAGATCCACTTGCTCCCAATGGGTTTTACCCCTTCAGGAGCAACTTCCAAAGTCCATACTTTGTTGGTGTACATGGATTCCATCTCGGACCGCATAGCATCCAGCCATTTCACTGAGTCCCCACTCGTGATGGCCTGCTCGAAGCTAGTTGGGTCATCATCCTCCATGATGCAATCCTCACTGCCACCATCAATGAGAAAACCATAGTATCTCTCAGGTGGACGAGAAACCCTACTAGATCGGCGGAGAGGCTGGGGTACGTCGGGCACCACTGAATCCTCTGATTCTACTAAATCGTTAGTTGCAGTTTGTGGTGCTGGAACCTCTTCCAGCTCTACCTCTTTGCCATTAATTTCTTTTGCAAGAAATTCCCTTTCCAAAAAGGTGGCATGTTGAGCAACAAACAATCTTTGTTCCTCAGCTTGGTAGAAAAAATATCCTTGAGAATTCTTAGGATATCCCACAAACTTGCAAAGGACTGATCGTGCCTCGAGTTTGTCCGGATTTTGCTTTTTGACATAGGCCGGACAACCCCATATCTTAATACGTTTAAAATATGGTCTCTTCCCACTCCATATCTCATATGGTGTGGTAGGTACAGATTTAGACGGAACCAGATTCAATAGGTATATGGCTGTCTCAAGCGCATACCCCCAAAAGGAAATAGGTAACTCAGCATTACTCATCATTGAACGCACCATATCTAATAGGGTGCGATTCCTTCGTTCCGATACACCGTTGTGCTGTGGTGTATAAGGAGGAGTAAGCTGAAAGAGAATTCCATTCTCTTTTAGATAATCCAGGAATTCACTGCTTAAGTATTCACCTCCTCGATCAGATCGAAGAACCTTAATACTTTTGCCCGTTTGGTTCTCTACCTCGTGCTTATATTCTTTGAATTTCTCAAAAGCTTCAGACTTTTGTTTCAACAGGAACACATGCCCGTATCTAGAGAGATCGTCAGTGAATGTAATGAAGTAGGAAGAACCATTTCTGGCGTGTGTAGGCATTGGACCGCATACATCACTATGCACCAGTCCCAAGAGTTCAGTAACTCTTTCTCCGTGTCCCGTAAACGGAGTTTTGGTCATTTTTCCTTTGAGACATGAATGGCAAGTGTCATAAGATGATAATTCGAATGAATTCAAATATCCATTCTTATGCAACTTAGCTAGTCGTGTCTCATTGATATGGCCAAGTCTACAGTGCCACAAGAAGGATTCGTTCATTTCTGAGCTTTTCCTTTTGTGTGTGTTTTGTATATTGAAGACTGTATTTTGATTGAGAATGAATATGCCATTATGTAGCGAGCCTGATGCAATCAACCTTTGATCCAGGAATATGTTCATAACATTATCCTTTACTACAAAATTATATCCTTCTTTACTTAATAAAGAAACTGATATAATGTTGCACATCATGTTCGGTATATAATAGCACTCATTCAGGACTAGTGTATCACCATTTGGTAATACTAGGTGATATATGCCAACTGCTTTGGCTGCAACATTTGCCCCATTCCCTACTTGAACGGAATGATCACCTTTTCCCAGTTCTCTACCTTTCCGTAGCCCATGTAACTGCTTACATATGTGGGATCCTGATCCGGTATCTAATACCCAGGACGTAGGGTGAACTGAGAAACAGTTCTCAATAACAAACACACCCGAAGAAGGTGCATCAACATGCACGTTCTCCGTTTGGGCGGCGTGAGAATCTAGATATTCTCCTGTTTCCTGTTCAGTCTTATAACATTTATAAGATAGAACGGGTCCAACTTTCCCCTGCACAGTATAACATGCGGGTTCGGTCAATACATCCATATTATTATCTTTATTAGGGCATGAAATGGTCGCTACCTGGAGAGAGAGAGAAGAAAACACTTTAGCGTATGCTCGTGCAAGATCAGATTGGTTATTATCTTATCTAATCAGGATGGCTCCCACTGCTTTTTATCAAATCTTCCTTCAAACCTTAAAAGGAAATACTAGCCGGGATTAATTACACACTACAAGTTCGCCAATCTTTCAGCCATGCCAGTGTCGGTACTTTGAGGGAGGTCCCCCGTGCTTTCGCACGAACCTAATTAATGTAAACCTCGTTTTCCCAGAGGCGTAACCTCGTTAACACCTTTCTAGACACCTACTTGATCGGCTAATTGTAATGTGTAAAACTCTCCCAGTAGTAACTCTTACTCGCAGTGGGTATCGGGATCCAACTATCTCATAGAAGGTATGCAATCTCATTGCAAATTTCAACACTTGAAATTCCCGATAATGCTTTTGCCCCTAGCGATCTATGACCTTGACTAAGTCAACAAACCATAAATCGCAAGTCAAGTTCAATCCGTACATTTCCCGATTGAATTAAACCCACCCGTACGACCCTTGACTGAGTCAACAAGGCCGTGCGAATGCTCTAATCCAATCACATATCATGTTGTTACAGATAAACATAATTTAGCTACCATACACTATGCCTTGACTAAGTCAACAAACATAGCACGAATACTAAATAATATCTATCTGAAATGACGGAGGGCTACGCGGGTTCTTTCAGAAAAAACCATGAGCGTAATGAACTTGATATCGTTGTAGAATCGAATGAAGTTTTGAAATGGAGTGATTTTGAGGCTTTTCTAGTTTTGCTAAAGGGGTCACTCCCGATGAAGGGATCGTCGGCCCTTTCCTCGTCGAATGAGGTGCGGGATATATCATATATATCGCTGTGCAAAGCAAAAACCCAAAAGCAGTCAAAAGCAAACCGAGTGTGTAGCATCTGCCAGTTATTGCTAAAGGAGTCACTCCCGGTGAGGGGATCTCGGTCCTTTCCTCATCGAATAAGGTGCAGGGTATATCATATATACCGCTGTGCAAAGCAAGAACTGTAGCTACCTGTTTTATTTTAAAATTCGATTCCACAACATCTTAGGTTTCTTATCTTTCATTAATCACATTAATGAAGTCCCATCATTTAAATACCTAAACATCACAGATAGATATGACGTACACTTATGCCATCCGCATTCGCCTCGATGTCCCCTCGTGCACCGTTAGGTTAGGTAACTAACGACAGAGCAGGGCAGGGCTAGCGCGGGTGTAAAACATAAGTAACGTCTATATAATATATCATATATACTATATACTATATCCATCACAGAAACACATCACAGATATCGCAGCAGAATAAACATATGAAATATTGGATATACTAGGACGTCCGTGTTTTCAATACGAGCCAGTATAAAACACGGATTCCACGGTCGTGACGAATAGCCAATCCCACACCCCTAGACCCCTACGAGAGCGGCAAGCAACCCTGCCAATTCTAGGGTTAGGAGACTCGGACTCGACACCTCGAGTTGGTCTCCCTCTGGACCCCAGAACCCGGTTACTTGTGCTCCCCTCCTTGGGTCTATCCTAATGCGGAAAAGTAAATAATATACAAAAGGTGACATCTTCCGCTACCTGGAAGTGCCCCAAATAAAAGAATATTACATACAAGTTTTTACATGAATGAAAATGAAAAACACTCATCTCACATAAAAAACCCCCGGCTATTCGAATACGACGATCCAATATAACATATCCAGCAACACATAACATCACATGTCATCAACGTAAGTAAGTATGCATACCCCAATTGTCTTTGACATATAGCAATGAAACCGGCGATATGAACATACTACACTTACGGTCACAGAAAAGAAAGTGTAAAACTACAACAATTGGAATCCGCAACTTCTTTAGACATCACATGCCTAATCAAATGAAATACTTAGACATCACATGCCTAACAGTTATAAATCCCGCATTTTAGTCTCATTATCGAAAACACTTTTCAATATAAAGTGAAACTAAACCGCTAGATTTATAACATTTATTCAGTTATCACATAACTGTTTGTGAATTCCAATTATTGTATCACATTCCAGATAAACAGAAAATGTTAAACTTTCCGATCGAACAGTCGAATACCCAAGTTTTCCCGATACAGCTCAACACATGAAATAAGTTTAACAACATTCAGTTCGTGCCTCAGTACCGACGGTCCAGCCGTAGAAGGCTCAAGCCAACGCCTCACATGTGGCACGCCGTACTGCCCCAAACCCGAAGGTTCAAAGGGTAGTTCAAGACGGTCACATAATCGAGTTAAGGTTTGTTGTCTTCTAGAGGGTCCATCGCGTTACTTGCACTACTTAGAACGTCGTTAAACTACGGAAAAATCCAACACTTGGAAATTTCCCGACAGGGGAAAAATTGGGTATTTATATCCGGTCGAACTTTTTAACATATTCTAAAAATTATCCGGAAATACACAAAAGACGAAATTTGATAATCCGGTCGAAACACCGAAGCTCTAAAACTGCCCAGAAAATTAAACTCTGGAATAATTATTAAAAAATACTCATAAAGCTCAGCTGCAGAACCTATGAATTACTGTGCATTGGAGGAGGGATGACGTCATCAAGCCGCCGCGGAACCGCCGCCTAAGCTGGCTTAGGCCGCGGTTCCGCCGCGCTTCTTACTGTTCATTGGATGAAATTTGCATCGTAATTCTTAGAATTCCCTGCTGAATTTTTTAAGCATTTTTAATATTGAAAAATCCCAGATTTTAGAAAATGTACAGAGAGCATGTTTGGTTTAGGGTTTCGGGTTCGTTCGGGCTTCAAATCGCGTCTAGACTTCGCCTAAGGCTCTAGCTAGGCTCTGATACCAGTGAAAGGTTCCTAGGCACTCTAGTGAGGTCTCACAAGGCATCGAACATGCCAATTTTTAAAAAAAATGGTGCCGAGAAACCCTAGACTACGGATCTTAGACTAGATGTTTAGGCGAAAAGATAATCTAGTTAACTACTTAACTAAAAGTTAGATTCTACAACCTTTGTAGATCCGGATATCCACTTCCTTAGCTCCACGTAGTGCTCCTCTCGCTGTCCTTTTCCAATCTTAGACTCGTTCATCGGTTTCATCGGGAAAGCGAGCGGAATAGGTCGTCAGCTTCGTGTCAAAGACGATCTACGTCGAGGCATCACAAGTTCAAGCTCCGACTTCACAAAGTTGTGAAACTTGTGAAGAAAACACCCAAAACAACTTGGCAAGAGGTAGAGGGTGAAGAAATAGGAGGTGGGTTCACTTTAGAATTGGATTTCTCACTTTAGAAATCAAGTTGCCATTGATGGCATCAAGCTTTCTCCTTGAAGATGAAGATGAAGAAGAAGAAAGAATATGATAAGTGTTGAGATAAAATAAAAATAAATCCATACTTATCATAATGTGAACCATAGTTAAGTGTAGAGAATTAACTAAGGTTAGAATAATGGTTAGGGTTTAGAGTGAAGACAAAATGGTCACAAAGTCAAAGCTTCATGAAGCTTCAACAATGTTCAAGAATGAAAGCAACCATTTTGTATTCTTATCCCATTCTTTTTCAAAAATGAATAAATAAAAAGAATGGATAAATAAAAACCCTAATCACTTTCTTAACCTAAGTTTAATTCTATACACTTAACCTAATGAGCATGCATCATCAAACATGATACAAACATGTGCACAAAAATATATCACATATACAACTTGCACATCAAGTGAGAAAATCCGTATAAAGTGAACCAATACTAGTTAATGCAAAGTAATATATCAAATATATAATTATACATTAAATCATTAAATCAACATTTGATTCAATGATCCGGTCATGTCGCACATAACCGACTAGTATTCAATGTATCGATTTATCGAATCAATGATTCGATAACTAGGTCATATCGAATATAACCAATCGAAACATTTATCGCGAGAATGAAATGCGGTATCACATACACGCATTATTCTCGCTCCCGCACATATCTCATATGCGCCCCTATTTCGTTTCGCTTGAGCCAGGAAACCTCTGTGTAGGACTCTAAAGACTCGTCAATACGCCGGTAGCAGATGATGATCATATCAAGCACCCACAAGCCGCAAGCGGTCTGCTAAACGTAACGGCCATCCGGGTATTGAGCTATCAGAAGATCGACGAGCTAGCCCGCTCATACTCCTGTGAATCCAACCAGTAACACTTACCGTACAGTCCGGTCTCTTCGTCTGATATGTCGCATATCAAGTCTAGGGGTGGTAAACGTCAGACCCCAATAACCCGATAAGTCGTGCCGATGTGAGGCTCATAACGGGTCGAGAAACTACTGGTAACACTTATCAGCAAATCTCTGATCAGCCCTGGCCAGGGACTTCCCTGCTACGGCCAATCGAGCACTGCGCAACATCAACCCCCAATACCGGGAGAGACGAAACCCCTCCTATCGCTCATTGCCTCCATGTGACTCGGGACTGTGCCCAAAGACCACCGTTTTGCACGCCCTCATGGACGTGGTAAGGTGGAGATCAAAGCACAGTGGGAATCACACAAGACTCTATGACGATCTCGGGTCTACAGACTAACCTGTACTAGTGTCACCTGAGAACTGCCATCTGACGTGAGGTATAATACCATCTGGGAGTTCTCGGCGAGTCCGTCCAGTGTACTCAGTCTCCACTGAGCACCCGTATACCATCTCTGATGTCAAACACCAATGGATATGGGATCATCCATCGCCCATCACATGGGTCGAGAAGCGTATACGCTAGTCTACACTGGTATATCGATGCCCCGTCTCGATACACCCACGACTAGGGACCTTGAAGGATGTACTTATGGACTACCATGTCCCCACTAGTATGATCTGCATCATAGTCCAGGTAGTCAAGTACAAATCCTAAGGGCTTTACCAACATGTAACTATAAGACAGTATAAAGAGACTAGTGTACATGTTAAGATAAAGAGTAACCAGATAGCATACTATCATATCGAGCAAGAAAGTCATCTCTATATATGTCCAAGCATCCAATATAATATACATCATCTGTACAATACTGGCCTCTAGAGCATACATACAACTAACAGGAGGGAAAAAATTCCCCCACTACGGTGTTCACGTGCATTGCACGTGGCCAACATGGCTTATCTCCATTGGATCTGTCTCAAGATCAGAGGGGAGCCCAACCGACCCCACCTCCCTATAAATAGAGCTTAAGCTCTGGAAAAGGGGTCATGCTCCTTCTCTAAAATTTTGAGAATTTAAATTCTCCTCCATAGAGCTTAAGCTCCTGAAGCTTAAGCTTTGCCCTTAAATGCCCAATCAAGGACTTGTCTTGTCAAAGTTTTTGGTAAGAACCCAAAACTTTGGAGCATAAGCTCAAGCACTCTTTGTGGCATTCCTTTTTTTTAGGATTTTGGAGCTTAAGCTTTATAGAAAAATCCTTTGATTTTCTATAGAGCACATTTGTCACGACCCGAATATGTGGAACGTGATTGGCACTTAAATTACGCAACGTCCAGAGGCGTAACGCAATCTAAGTAATCCAAAGCCAAGAAATCTAAACCGTTAAATAAAAAAGAGTGAAGGAAAACTTAACTTAAAAAGGTGATTTTAGTAAAATAAAGTCACATTAAAACATTTTAAAACATCAAATTTTCCCAAAAATTTTGGCAGAGTTTCCTTTGTAAATACTGGCCCCAAACAGGTACAAGACAAGAATATACATAAGTAATGAATAAGGCATCCCCAAGCGGGAGCTAGCTCTTCGCCAAAGGCGGAATCACAACCACATGCAAAATATATATCATCATAATATAAGATAAGTATTTGAGAACCAGAAATAAGAAAACACCACGTCGGCTCAAGTGAGCATCAACACCAGAAACAAAATACATACAAATCTTACAAGCTTACCATCTAAGTCTAATATACAACTGATGGAAAACGGTAGGTAAGGTAGATGGAGTGTACTAGATACAATAATAATACATAAGTGGGAACAAAAGAGTATCCCCGCAACCCACCTATGTGTAAACCGCAAGCCAATGCAAATGAAGCAAAATGAGAAAGTACGCCCGCCGCTACTGTGCTGACGGGTCAGACCTGCAAGATACTGTGGCACAACGGGGGTGAGTTGCCAACTCGTGAGTAGTAAATAACATCTAATAAGGCTATCGTAAATATGCATCCAAATGCGTCACAACCTACATATACCGATATGATACGATGCACTAGTATGAATGCAGCATGAATGCATAATCAAACACAAAACCTGAATATGTCTGGTATGAGAAAGTCTGTATTCTTATCTTAGAAAAACTTCTGTGCAATAAACTGAAGTATCATCAACGAAATCAACAGAAAATCTCAATGTCTCGACATAATATATGCATATCTTAATATCTCAATGTCTCGATATCTCAATATCTCGATATCTCAATATCTCGGGCTCCGTCAGTCTGGATCGGCCCATATCATCAAATCTAACGACTACAGTCGGTATCCTCTGGATATCCTCCGCGCCAGACATCACCGGTAGGTAGTCTGCCCCTGCCAGGCTCATCGTCTACAACTCGAGCTTCTTGTCCCGGGGTACCTTACCAGGACCACCATGTACCCTAGACGGTTCATTCTACTCCTCAAATCGGGTCTCGAAAACCAACAGAAATCAAGAAAACTCATGGTGGACAACACATACATCATATCACGAGAAAACCGCAAACTTGCATTTTTAAAATGATAATAAGCTCATAAAATCCTTGCGGTTTTCCCAAAATCCAGGAATCTCATAAGTACTGAAATTCTCAAGAAGAATCACAATATGTAAACATGTCGGTGATTGTCATGCCTCGCTTCCCAGAGTGCGCTAAGATCGGCACGTGACAGAGTCAACCATGCTACCTGTGGATAGGAAACATCCCTCCACAGTTACATTACGGCTATCTAGAGATATCAAGAACAGGAAAATAAAATAAACTATCTAGTACATGTCCATGAGCCAGAATAAACGAGTCAAGAAATAATATAATGCGGAAGAAAAAGATCCAATACAATAATAATCTGGAATGTACGTCCCATAATGCGGGCTCACATCAGGAATGAAAAAATACTGAAAGGAAAACTAAACTAAACTAATAACAGGTCTTCATTGTTCGGCCTGCTGATCAAAATACTCTTGGACTTTCTGCGACAAGGATAATGGATCTGGGCCATGCAAAACCCAAACGTCAGTGCGTCAAAATATCAATAATTTTAAGCAAGCAGGATGTAATGAAATATGCAGGCATGAAGTATAAGCAGTAACAAGTTATCAGGAAATAAATAGTAACATGAATAAGATTAGTGAACAGGATATATTATAGGTGAGGTGTAGTGAGTAGTCTAAACTGTGCTATAGGGTTAACTACACTAAAGTTATTTGAAATCAATTAATGTAATCTTCATCGTAACCCATCGGTTTATGCCCCGTTCATTCCCTACGGGACCACGGTACAATATATAATAGACTGTGAGTCTATGTCCCGTTCATACCCCACGGAACCACGATACAGGATGTAATAGCCCTTTGAGTTACGTTCAGTTACAATCTTGATTTCTTCATACCCACAAGGTTATGTGTGTAAGTCAGGTATTGATAAATCTTGAGCTAATGCCAACACACGATCAAGCAGGTACAAGTCTGTCTAAATAGACAACAGGATAATGTCCGTAGGGACAACAGGTCGAGACTGTTGGCATTAGTAACAAGATCACGTATCAAGCCAAGTAGTGATATAATCAGGTCATGTCAAGTAGTGCATATGTATCAAGTAGTATATTAGGTCATGTCAGGTAGTGCACAAGTATTAAGCGGGTGCTTATAATCAAATTGTAATAAGTATGGGTGCACAAAATCAAGTATGGAGTACTAATATAACAATAAAATGAAATAATGTGACATGGTATGCAAATAGATATAAAATCAATGATATGGATGCGCAATTATCGATTAGGGTTACATTTATAGTTCCAATATTAATTAGGATGCACTATATTAAACATGGGGTGTTAATATCACAACATTATGTATTAATGTGATCTATAGATGCAGTTATATATATTTTAAATGAGATGGATGCAAACGGGTATCCGAAAACAGTAAAACTGTAAAATGGTAATGTGGGATGTACAACTAAGCAATATGGGATGTAAATATTCCTTTGGGTGCAGTATACTGCAGTATAATATGTAACAAGATAGGTTTGCATGCACTAGATGTAAAACAATACGTACGGATGTATATGGATGTCGGAAAACTGTAAAACGAGAACTTGGGATGCATGATTTAAAATACCAGTGTTATAATTATTAAAATAGACGTATATAAAGTAATGTAGCATGTAGCAAGATAAACTTGCCTAGATGGATCAAGAAACGGATATGTACGGTACGTCCGACGTCGGCAAAATGTCGCGATGCACGCACGACACACGGAACGGGTCCAAGTAACGCACGAGGGTGATCACGTAGGTAAGGCACTTCCTCTGAGTCGTCTGGATCGCCGACGACGATCCCGGCTCCGGTGAACACTGGAAAAACAGATTTCACAAAAGAACCAAGAAAAGAGAAAGAAAAAGAAGAAGAGGAAGAAGAAGGGAGAAGGAGAGGCTTACTGCTGTGGTTGTGCACATGGGAGAAGACAGAGAGGGTGATGATTATGATGGTGGGATGAACTGAGGTCGCCGAAGGTGAGGGAGCGGCCAAAGGAAGTGGGATCCTGGGGTCGGGTTGAAACGGGGTGTGTAGGAATAGCTTGGGGTATAGGGTGAAGGAGGAAGGAGAGAGAAGAGAAAGGAGATGGAGACGAAGGCTGACGAGGTGAACGGTGAGGTCGGGTGATGGGGAACGTGAAAGACGAACACGACGCAAGCGATGGGTTCGAGGGTGTGCAGGGTGTTCTTGCGTCGGGTTCGGTGTATGGGAGAGGAAGAGGGAGGTGATGTGGAGGAGGTGGTGATGAACGAGGGATGGTCGACGAGGGTGCCGGCCAAGGGGGCGAAGATGGGTGCAGCGTGGATGTGGGTTCGTCGGGTCTGGGCTCGGGGAAGGAGAGCGGGAAGAAAAAGAAGATGAGGGGGAAAAGAGAGAGAGAGAGAGTACGTGGGTTTTATGGGGTAAAGTAAAAATATTAAACATTATATATTAAAAGAGAGAGGCAGGGGTTGTTAGGATTAGGACATTAGAAAATATTATATAAATCAATTAGTGTTCTTCTTATGCAGAACGAGAGAGAGGTGAGTTGAAAAATGGTTACTAAAATATTTAGAAATATTTATTTGGTTAAATAGTATTAGAATATAATATTGATAATATTTGAGATTTTGGCTAATACAAAAATAGTCCAAAACACGTCCGGGTCGAGTCTAAAAATCCAGTTTTAAAATATGAAAAATATATGCTACGACCAAAATTAAAAATGAATACCCGGATAACGAAAATGCATACCCCCAAGAACGGATGCACGTACGTGCGCGTAGCTAACAAGTCCGTTTCACTGAACGGGACAGGAACAAGATGCGCGGATGCTACCACGGGGTTAGAGGTATCATGCAGGCCATGTAATGTATTTTAAAATATTTTACGTGACTAGAATGTTATATTGTAAAAATGCAAGTGCCAGGTAAAAAGCCAGTATGCAATATTCATGAAAGTGCACCAATCTATGCAACAAGTCAGAATAACCATAAACATGAACCAAGACTGGTTCCAAGCAAGCGGGTCGGGTCGAATAATAATACTAATGTAAAAATACTATTCGTACCGAAAACGTGATAAATCAGGAAAATATCATAAAGAAAGAAATACGTGAACTGGAATTGGTATAAATGAACTAGGGTGTTACATTATACCCAACTACAAAAAGTATTTCGTCCTCGAAATTCCAAGAACAAGGAAAGATAAACAATCAAGAAACTACAAGAATAGGTGTGGAAACTTCTGTCGAATTTCATCTTCACGTTCCCAATTTGATTCTCCATGTGAGCGATTTCCCCAAGAAACAAGTACGAGAGGGATAAGCTTGTTCTTAAGGACCTTTTCTCTTCGATCAACAATCGACATCGGTCGTTCCTCAAAGGTCAAATTCTCTCTTACAGTCAGCTCCGAATGATCCAACACATGTGTTTCATCTCAAACATACTTACGGAGTTGAGATACATGAAACACGTCATGAACATTCGCCAAAGATTGTGGTAAAGCTAATCGATAAGCCACTTCACCAACACGCTCCAAAATCTCGAAAGGCCCCACGAATCGAGGACTAAACTTGCCTCAACGCCCAAAACGAATCACTTATCTAGTTGGTGATATTTTCAATCAAAATCGATTGCCAAGTTACTCGTAAATAGACTGACCAGATCACCAACAGTGAACTCTAGAGGTCTTCTCGATATATCGGCCCAACCTTTTTGCCGATCTTGTGCTGCCTTCATATGATTCCCGATGGTATTAACCTTCTCTATTGTTTGCACGATTAAATTCAGCCCCAAAAATCTTCGCTCTCCAACATTGTCCCAACAAATGGGTGAGCGACACTTGCGACCATACAACGCTTCGAATGGAGCCATATGAATAGTCGCCTGAAAGCTGTTATTGTATGAAAACTCCACCAAGTGTAGATGATCCTCCCATGAACCCTTGAAGTCCAACATGCAAGCTCTCAACATATCTTCAAGAGTTTGGATCGTTCTCTCCGACTGGCCATCTGTCAGAGGATGATAAGCTGTGCTAAACTTCAATCGAGTCCCCAAACTTTCCTGTAAACTCCTCCAGAAGTGCGATAAGAATCGGGTGTCACGGTCTGAAACGATGCTCACAGGTACTCCATGCAATCTTACAATCTCCTGCATGTACCGTTCCGCTAATGCTTCCGTTGATTGACCAACTCGAAATGGTATGAAATGAGCTGCCTTAGTCAATCGATCAACAATCACCCAAACTGCATTGTTGCCCTTTGGACTCCGCGGTAAAGCTGTCACGAAATCCATGGTTATATGTTCTCACATCCATTGAGAAATCGGAAGTGGTTGCAATAAACCAGCAACCCTTTGATGTTTAGCCTTAACTTGCTGACACACCAAGTACTTCGCTACAAAGCGAGTAATCTCCCTTTTCATGCCTTCCCACCAGAAATGCTATCTTAGATCGCGGTACATCTTCGTGCCTCCTGGATGTACGGAATACACGGAACTGTGTGCCTCTTTCATAACTTCTTCGTGAATGTCTCCTTTTGGCACACACAAACGGCTACCATATCGCAACGAACCATCTTCATGAATCAAAAAGTCCGTTCGAAGTCCAGCTTCAACCTGTTCTCGAAACTTCTACAATCTTGGGTCATGTGACTGCGCTGCTTTAATACACTCGATCAACGATGACTGTACTTGCAGCTGCATCAACTGTCCCGAAAAATACGGTAGCACGATCTCCAACTCGAATCTCCAAAAAATCTTCGATAAGCTCTTTCTGTGCAGTTAACATCCGAATTGCTGGCAACCGACTAAGCGCATCCGGCATTACATTAACTTTCCACGGATGGTACTTGAGATCAAGATCATAGTCAGCCATCAGCTCCAACCATCTACGCTGTCTCATGTTAAGCTCTTTCTGCGTGAACACATACTTTAGGCTTTTGTGATCGGTGAATACTTCGACCCTTTCGCCCAATAAGTAGTGTCTCCAAATCTTCAAAGCGAAATTTCTGCTGCAAGCTCTAAGTCATGAGTTAGGTAATTCTTCTCATGGGTCTACAACTGCCTCGATGCGTAAGCTATAAATTTCCCATGCTGTATCAAAACACATCCAAAACTTTCCCAGATGCGTCGCTGTGAATCACCAATCCTCCGGAACTGTCTGGTACGGTCAAAATAGGAGCGGTTATCAACCTTTGCTTCAACGCCTCAAAAGCTGACACACACTTATCCGTCCATACAAACGGTACTTCCTTGCGCGAAAGCTTGGTCAAAGGCTCAACCAAACGAGCAAAATTCTCCACGAACCTTCTGTAATAGCCGGCAAGTCTAAGAAAACTTCTGATCTCTGCTACGTTCTTCGGAATCGGCCAATCTCGAACTGCTGCAATCTTCTCGGGATCAACGGCGATTCCATCTCTGGATACAACATGCCCCAAAAACTTCACTTCTTCAAGCCAAAACTCGCACTTGCTCATCTTTCCTTACAATCTTTCTTGCCTCAATGTCTGCAGTGAGATCTTCAAGTATTACGCATGCTCTTCATTGCTCCTCGAATACACCAGAATATCATCCATAAACACCACAATAAACTGGTCCAAGAATGGTGAAAAGATTCAGTTCATCAAGTCCATAAATATCGCCGGTGCATTCGTGACTCCGAATGGCATTACTAAATACTCGTAATGTCCATACCGAGTTCGGAACGCAGTCTTGCAAATATCCTCTGATTTAACTCGGACCTGATGATATCCGAATCGCAAATCCAGCTTCGAGAATACCCTCAGGCCACTAAGCTGCTCAAACAATTCGCCAATGTGAGGGATCGGGTACTTGTTCTTAATAGTCACCCGGTTTAATTCTCAATAATCGATGCACATCCTCCTTGTTCCATCTTTCTTCTTTACTAGAAGAACTGGAGCTCCCCAAGGTGAATTGTTGCTGCAAATCCAACCCTTCTCTAGCAATTCTGTAACCTTCTTCTTGACTTCTTCCAACTCCACAGGTGACATTGGATCGTACGCCTTTGAGATTGGCGCTGCATCAGGAACAAGATCGATCGTGAACTCCACATCTCGTTTTGTCGGTAAACCCTAGATGTCCTCAAATACGTCCATGAACTCTCGAACTACAGCTGGAGATTTCTCTATAGCAACTTCCATTGACGAAAGAACATTGTTTGTTGGCCTAGCCCTAAACTCGACTGGCCCGATAGAACTGCTAACTCCAAAACAAACTCTGGATGTCCGGGAATCTGGAAAATCGCTTTCTTTGACCAACACTCAATGTGAGCATGGAAAGTGCCGAGAACATCCATTCCCAGGACAACACCACAACTGCCGGTAACGATCACCAAGAAATCTGTAAATAACCCCCGTTCGAAAAAAAAACAACTGAACAATCCTTACACTTACTACTAGCTATGATCTTCCCATTCCCAGTGTGTATGTCCCAACAACTAGACAGGATCGTGCAATGAATTGAATGTGCAGTAATAAACTTGGACGACATAGAACAATGGGATGCACTAGAATTGAATAATGATAATGCGGGAAAATCATAAACAAGTAGAATACCTGAAACAACTTCATCTAAAGCCTTGGCCTCTTCAGCCTTCAGGGTAAAGCTCGAGCTTGATTAGATCCCTGAGTTAACTGCTTCAGCTCCCGAAACTGCTTCCGTGGTGGCCTCTGAACATCATCCTTCATACGAAGTTTCGACGGACAAGCATTGATAGCATGATCCGCCGATCCACAAACCAAACAGAGTCCCCGCATCCTACGACAATCTCTCCTTATGTGCCCAGGTAGATGGCAAAAGTTGCAAATCACACCCTTTCTCTGATCCGCAACGACGGGCTTCTTCATCGATGTTACGCCACGTCGGTTACTGGAATACCTCTACGCATAAGCGCTCGGTTCGGCACGAACGCCGGCTTCTGCACTACAACTGCCTGCAGCTGCATACCTCCTGTCTTCAACGATAAGCTCTATTGCTCTCTGGCTGCTTTAAGAACTTGTGAGAAAGTGGTCAAACCTAGAGATATAATTTGCCTCTGGATGCCCACGTCCAAACTGCGCATGAACCTCCTTACCTTATCAGCATTGTTGGCAACCAAAGGTCCAGCGAATCTACTGAGCCGGGTCTACTCAGCAGCATGTACATCCACGGATCCGCCATTCTGCTTCAAGCTGATGAATTTTTCTTCCATTTCTTCCCGTGCAGTCTGCGGAAAGAACTTCTCCAAGAAACTCTGCGAGAAAGTTGCCCAACTGATCGGCTTGGACAAACGGGTCTCTTCTACGAGCCACCATTCACGGGCATAGTCCACCAATTGGATGCATACAACATCCACTCTCTTGTCCTCCGGAATTTGTGCCGCAACGAGTAGATTCTCCGTATCAACTAGCCACTGCTCCGCTGGCAACGACTCTTCTAAACCAGTGAAAATGGATGGAACAAGTCTCCTTAAATCTGCCACGGTACCCACACGCTCAACTGGTTTGGCCGCAAAATTGTTCACCGACTGCTGTACGGTCCGCAAACCTTTCTGAAAAGCTTCGGCTTTCTGCTGGTTCAGCTCGGCTTGCCGCTTCTGGTTCTCCAGCATCCCACGAATTACTCCAAGCAAAGTGGCGTCGTCAACATGCCTCTGGTAAGATCCCAGATTCCTGTCTGCCATGATCCTGCAACCAAGACACCGAAAAGGGTTAGTATGATAAATAAGATTCAAAACTTTTGATGAATGATGACCATGAATAAAGGATATGAATCAAGACTAGAACTCCAAGTTACTTAAATAGAGTACTGCATTGTAACCATGCCGCGGTACATAGTTACAATCACATAACTCCACTTAAGTCGCCCAAATCCTAGTATCAGAATCAAGGAACAGGGAGAAACAATAGGGAACCAAAAGATTTCAAGTCGAGATGCAAAGTGGTTTGCATATTTTCCAGGCAAAGGATCAAGAGAAAGATATGATTCAAGAATCATGATAACGATGTGGCAGGACATGTTCCTAATCATGGATTTTCCGATTCGTGTATTGGGTCCAATACCCAACTACAAAAGAATCAAACCCGATTACCTAAATCCTATGTCTCTGATACCAAACAAACCCTGTCACGCCCCGCTTCCCAGAGTGCGCTAAGATCGGCTCGTGACAGAGCCAACCATGCTACCTGTGGATAAGAAACATCCCTCCACAGTCACATTATGGCTGTCTAGAGATATCAAGAACAGGAAAATAAAATAAACTATCTAGTACATGTCCATGAGCCAGAATAAACGAGTAAAGAAATAATATAATGCGGAAGCAAAAGATCCAATACAATAATAATCTGGAATGTACGTCCCATAATGCGGGCTCACATCAGGAATGAAAAAATACTGAAAGGAAAACTAAACTAAACTAATAACAGGTCTTCACTGTTCGGCCTGCTGATCAAAATACTCTTGGACTTCCTGCGACAAGGATAATGGATCTGGGCCATGCAAAACCCAGACGTCAGTGCGTCATAATATCAATAATTTTAAGCAAGCAGGATGTAATGAAATATGCAGGCATGAAGTATAAGCAGTAACATGTTATCAGGAAATAAATAGTAACATGAATAAGATCAGTGAACAGGATATATTATAGGTGAGGTGCAGTGAGTAGTCTAAACTGTGCTATAGGGTTAACTACTCTAAAGTTATTTGAAATCAATTAATGTAATCTTCATCGTAACCTATCGGTCTATGCCCCGTTCATTCCCCACGGGACCACGGTACAATATATAATAGACTGTGAGTCTATGTCCCGTTCATACTCCACGGGACCACGGTACAGGATGTAACAACCCTTTGAGTTACGTTCAGTTACAATCTTGATTTCCTTATACCCCCAAGGTTATGTGTGTAAGTCAGGTATTGATAAATCTGGAACTAATGCCAACACAGGATCAAGCAGGTATAAGTCTGTCTAAATAGACAACAGGATATGTCCGTAGGGACAACAGGTCGAGACTGTTGGCATTAGTAACAAGATCAGGTATCAAGTCAAGTAGTGATATAATCAGGTCATATCAAGTAGTGCACATGTATCAAGTAGTATATTAGGTCATGTCAGGTAGTGCACAAGTATCAAGCGGGTGCTCATAATCAAACTGTAATAAGTATAGGTGCACAAAATCAAGTATGGAGTACTAATATAACAATAATATGAAATAATATGACATGGTATGCAAATAGATATAAAATCAATGATATGGATGCACAATTATCGATTAGGGTTAGATTTATAGTTCTAATACTAATTAGGATGCACTATATTAAACATGGGGTGTTAATATCACAGTATTATGTATTAATGTGATCTATAGATGCAGTTATATATATTTTAAATGAGATGGATGCAAACGAGTATCCGAAAACAGTAAAACTGTAAAATGGTAATGTGGGATGTACAACTAAGCAATATGGGATGTAAATATTCCATTGGGTGCAGTATACTGTTGTATAATAGGTAACAAGATAAGTTTGCATGCGCTAGATGTACAACAATACGTACGGATGTATACGGATGTCGGAAAACTGTAAAACGAGAACTTAGGATGCATGATTTAAAATACCAGTGTTATAATTATTAAAATAGACGTATATAAAGTAATGTAGCAAGTAGCAAGATAAACTCGCCTAGACGGATCAAGAAACGGATATGTACGGTACATCCGACGTCGGCAAAATGTCGCGACGCACGCACGACACACGGAACGGGTCCAAGTAAAGCACGAAGGTGATCACGCAGGTAAGGCACTTCCTCTGAGTCGTCTGGATCGTCGGCGACGATCCCGGCTCCGGCGAACGCTGGAAAAACAGATTTCAAAAAAGAATCAAGAAAAGAGAAAGAAAAAGAAAAAGAGGAAGAAGAAGGGAGAAGGAGAGGCTTAATGCTGCGGCTGTGCACAGAGGCAAAGACAGAGAGGGTGATGATGATGATGGTGGGATGAACTGAGGTCGCCGGAGGTGAGGGAGCGGCCAAAGGCAGTGGGATCCTGGGGTCGGGTTGAAACGGGGCGTGTAGGGATAGCTTGGGGTATAGGGTGAAGGAGGAAAGAGAGAGAAGAGAAAGGAGATGGAGACGAAGGCTGATGAGGTGAACGGTGAGGTCGGGTGATGGGGACGGTGCAGGACGAGCGCGACGCAAGCGATGGGTTCGAAGGCGTGCAGGGGGTTCTTGCGTTGGGTTCGATGCAGGGGAGAGGAAGAGGGAGGTGATGTGGAGGAGGTGGTGATGAACGGGGGATGGTCGATGAGGGTGTCGGCCAAGGGGGCGAAGATAGGTGTAGCGAGGATGTGGGTTTGTCGGGTCTGGGCTCGGGGAAGGAGAGCGGGAAGAAAAAGAGGATGAGGGGGAAGAGAGAGAGGGAGTACGTGGGTTTTATGGGGTAAAGTAAAAATATTAAACATTATATATTAAAAGAGAGAGGCAGGGGTTGTTAGGATTAGGATATTAGAAAATATTATATAAATCAATTAGTGTTCTTCTTATGCAGAACGAGAGATAGAGGTGAGTTGAAAAATGGTTACTAAAATATTTAGAAATATTTATTTGGTTAAATAGTATTAGAATATAATATTGATAATATTTGAGATTTTTGCTAATACAAAAATAGTCCAAAACACGCCCGGGTCGAGTCTAAAAATCCAGTTTTAAAATACGAAAAATATATGCGACGATCAAAATTAAAAATGAATACCTGGGTAACGAAAATGCATACCACCAAGAATGGATGCACGTACGTGCGCGTAACCATCCAAACAAGTTTGTTTCACTAAACGGGACAGGAACAAGATGCGCGGATGCTACCACGGGGTTAGGGGTATCATGCAGGCCATGTAATGTATTTTAAAATATTTTACGTGACTAGAATGATATATTGTAAAAATGCAAGTGCCAGGTAAAAAGCCAGTATGCAATATTCGTGAAAGTGCACCAGTCTATGCAACAAGTCAGGATAACCATAAACATGAACCAAGACAGGTTCCAAGCAAGCGGGTCGGGTCGAATAATAATACTAATGTAAAAATACTATTCGTACCCAAAACGCGATAAATCAGGAAAATAAAATAAAGAAAGAAATACGTGAACTGGAATTGGTATAAATGAACTAGGGTGTTACATTGATGATGGATACCTATGATACGATAGTTTATACCATGAGATGTATGACAATGTGCTATGTATGAATTATGATGCAAGGAGGTTTGTATATATGACTAGCCATCCTACGTATCCATCTTAATGAATGAATATAAAACTATCAGTTTACGTATCATACATGATGCAAATGTTTAGATACTGATTTAAGCGAGTTCTATAGTGTTCGCGGCATAGAAATTACCAAAGGTGTGTGTGTTCGCATGAATAGTGCGCGTGCAGTATGAACCAATGGTAATGGTGCTAGGTAATAAAATTATATATAAGAATATGAATGCCGTGATATGGATAATTTGAGACTACGCATATAGATGCAAGAACTACTAATCATTCCTAACTATCAGACGCTTCACGCTATCCATACGATCCCCCTACAGATGTGTACAGCTACTCACCGGGACGCCTCGGCTAGTCTGATCCAATCACAGCCTTTCCTTTCCGTGTAGCGTCTGACGTTTCCTCACTCGATCCTAGAATCGCACAAATATAATATATGAGGCGAGAAATCCGATATAACGAAGTCAAAGGTTATACGAAAGGACTATCGCATTACAAGTTAAACACGTGAAACTAGACACGCTAAACGCGAACGAAACCGTCTGAGACCACTCCTAGGTGCTGTTATCCACCGCAAACGCGCAAAACTAGATTCGAAACGCACGTATCGTGCATTACACAAACGTCTCATTTAAGGTAAAACGGCTCCAGGTTTTGATACGAGTGAAATTAGAAAAAGTTGCATGCGCCAAAGACCTAAACTATGTAGCAGACACCTATACTACAAATCCCGACACCCAAGTCCCATATCTGGCCGCAAATTGCGGCCAGAATCACAAAAATGGCGGCCTTAGAATGGAGATTGGGGCTCGGGCGTCGATGGTGGAATCTATGTCCTATAAGCATCTCACAGTAATTGCAACTTATCTCTGCAACTTCTGGTTTAATAGATGATCACGAAATGGCACTAAACTTAACTAAAAATCATATTTAAACTCTAATTTAAAACATTAAGGTGTTTTAGAGAAAACTTGGTTGATTAGTGAGGTTATACAACACTAAACTACTCTAAATCTGAGCCAAGATTACCCTAATAGCCATTAAAACCCTAATCTTGAACTAACCTTCTTTTTAAATCTCTAACTTGCAATAAAAACCACTTAAACACCAAATTAAAACTAATTAAGGTAAGGATTAGTAAAATAAGTAGTGAAGATGGTTCATACCTCAAGAGATAAGAAGAAAGAGACCCTACTTGATAAAGTAACCACAAAAGATGAAGACATGCTTCAAGAACTATAAAAGAGGTTTGAAATATATGATTTTTTTGAAATGATTTGCACAAGGATTAGTGTTGATTTTCTAGGGTTTTGTGGTAATTGGTATAGGTTTTAGTGAGGTGGAGGGAGAGGTTTTTGTGTAAATGAGAAGGGAGAAGAAGGGGAAGAGAAGAGGAAATGAGGAAGGCTCTAAAGAGTGTGAGAGAAAGAGATGACATGCCATGCATTTATTGCCCCATGCTCATTTTAAATTTTCATTTTTCTTTTACGGAAAAATCTAGAACCCTCTTGAATTAAAATGGAAAGAGCATGAAATAAATGTTTAGTCTTCCATGGTTGCAAAAACATATATCACTACTACAAATAAGGGTTGCCCCTACGGATAACTCCGCAGGGGCGAAAAAGAAACCTGTAGGTGCAAACGCCGTAGGTGCAAGTTGAAGCCCTGAACTTGCCCCTACGGGCAAAAACTTACCCCTACGAAGTTCTGTGTAGGTCCAGTTCTACCTACGGAGTAGGCCGTAGGGGAAAAAAAGTTATTTTATTTACGGTTTTTTTAAATATATTAACTGTACCTACGAATTTATCTGTAGGGCCAAGTACTATCCCTTACGGATATATGCGTAGGTACTTATCCGTAGGGGCAAAATATCAGAAATCCTGATATTTGGCCCCTACGGATAACTCCGTAGGGGCCCTTGTTTGCCCCTACGGATATATTCGTAGAGGCAATCCCAACCCCCTGATACTAAGATCAGGAGGGAAATATCAGTTAATGCTGATATTTTTCCCCTACGGTTTAAGCCGTAGGGGAAACATGTGTGCCTATGGATAAATCCGTAGGTACACATTATCTGTTTTTTTTTTAAAAAGGGCTGTCTGATTTTTTCCCGCCTTGTGCACAATAATATATATATCAATAAAATATAAAATTAATCATCACACAACATATATCGCAGTATTCATAATCACATCTCACGCATATAATATACAAAAGAAACCCAAAAACTGAATATGATATAAATATAAACCAATATCAATATCAATATCGTTTCAAAATGTAGTACAATATATATGATATAAATAAATACATGTTTCAAAAAATAAGAATCAAAAAGCTACCCTAGCTCGGTCGAGCTCCACCTCTGATAAACGATAGAATCAAGCGCGCCTGCTCCTCGGTCAATAAACCATGCAATTCGGCGCGTGCGGGAGTCTGAGCGGCCTGTGGAGCTGGCGATGTGGTCTGCAAAGCCGCCGTCGAGGTAGTCGCTTGCGGAGCCGCGGCCGCGGGAGTCTGAGTGGGCGGTGGAGCTATAGGAGCTGTCTGTGGAACCGCGGCCGATGTAGTGGCTTGCGGAGCCGTAGCCGAAGGAGATGCATATGGAGGCTCGGCCGATGTACCCTGTCGCGTCTGGACCTAACGTGTGTAAGAAGCGTGTAAGAACTGTGTATTATTCGAATTCGTATCATTATCAAGTTATTTTGAAACCCCATTTGGATATCTAGTTTGGAAAACCGTTGTTTATTTTAATTACATATGTATGTATGATTAATCAAACCTAAGTCTAAAACCAAATAAGCTCAAGCTACGTACTAATTATGGATATATTGATATCTATAATATGATATGATATTTTACTATAAAGTAGTATACATACCAGCATCTCCTTCAACTCCTGAACGGTGGCCCTCAAGCTCTCCAGTTCCTGCTGGACACGTCGCTCACTGGAGACGGAGGAAGTAACCGCCGGGGTAGAGTCCAACCTCATATGGGCCCTGCTAGGGCCCAGTCCCCGGCCTCTCTCCCAACCTCCGTGGTGCCCTCTGTGTGCGGCGTCCAGAAGTGGGGTCAGCAGCCTCGGATCGCTCTGTCCGGTAAAATCGATCCCTGAGGCCTCGGCCTGCTCAACCACCCGCTCCTACACCCACATTAAGCAGTGAAGTATAAGTATAAAATTTAAACTTGAACCTTTCAAAACTAAAATTTTAAATATGGGTAGAATAAATATTAACACTTACGCAATACTCCTGGGTAGCGACGTCGGGATATCGAAGCTCGCCCGTGGCGGGATCTGTCGAGGTGCCGTGGATGGCAAGATATGCGGACAGCACGCTCGGTGTACCACCTTGCGCCACGGTCTGAGCTGTCTGCAAAATTAGAAAATAACTCTTAATATTAGAAATATTAGAAAATAATTCTTAATATTGCAGAATATCACAAAGATCGGTCTATTGTAATTTACCGATAACTCCATGGCTCGAGTAATATTTCTCGAGCCACCTGTGTAAGTGGGGCGACCCCTCTTCGCCGACTTCCTGTTCTCTGTATTCTGAGCGGCCTGTTTCTGCACAACGCATTAACATTTAGTTTTCTAATTAAGGAACACAAAAAAATAAATTATATCCTAAACAATGAATTACATTTAAAATACATACATGTTTGCGTTGGGAGTCGAAATATTTGCACAATAGAGGCCATGTCTCTACGTCGACTCTCGCAAACGCCGGAGTAGATAGGAGGGCCGCTCTCTCTGCCTCGGGGGTCGCCATCCACAGGGAGTAGCAGTCGGCCTTCAGCTCATTCCTGTTGTATCGGACCTTGGTTTGCATGTTCTTCATCAGGCCATTATACAGAGCATGAAGGTCGAGCTCCCTCCCGGGTGATCAGGGTCGGGTACAGGCTGAAAATCGTAATCCGACTGAAAATACAAAAAAACATTGTTATTAGATTACAAGTGTTAATAATAAATATATTGGATAAATCAAATGAAAATATATATTAATACGTACCCGAGCCTGATCAAAGAAGAGGGCGAATGAGCACCGGTGCTGCTCGCCCCACTCAACGTGAAGTGGATAGTTCTTGTAATACCCAGCCCTTTTATACCAAAATTTGTTTTCTGTTACCTTAGAATTCTCTTTATTCTTAATTATGAATTATTTATTTTATTTATAAATTTATTATTATATATTTTTTTTAATTTTTCAAACCCTATTTGAACCCAAACCCTAATTCTAATTACCTTTGTCCCAAATTATTTCCACCAAGCCAGCCCCATTATTTCTCTTATTTTCATTCCCTTCAGCCCAACCCGAGCCCACACTTTTTCCCCAAAACTTAATCATTCAAATTTTTGTGCTGGCCCGGCCCTCTTCTTCCATTTTCTTTAATTCTTAATTAGCTCAAACCCTGGCCCAGCCCAACTCAGCCTGGCCCCCCCTCATCTTGTTTATTTTGTTATTTTTCTTTTCTTTTAGATAACTCGGCCCGGCCCACTCACTTCCCAGCGCCGTTCCCGCTTCAACCCGCACCCGCGCCTCGAACCCGACCCGCCTCCTACAGTACTTCATCTTCTCAACGGCTACACTCCCGTTTTTCCCGCTCCACTATTCCCCGATCCACCATCGTCGCCGCCCATCGCGCCAACGCTCGCGAGCGTTACTCGCGACGCGCGCCTCTCTCCCTCCTCTCATAATTCTCTCCCCCACGTCCTCTCTCTCTCCTTCCCTTCCCGTTCCTCACTCGACCCACACTCACAGCCACCATCGCCGGCATCACCCCTTCTTCTCAACTGAGACCAACTTCGACCACCTTGCCTCGCCAGCAACCTTCACCTCTCTGCAGAACTCCGAACACAAAGAACTTGAGCACCTTACAAACCTGAGGAACCCACTACAGACATCTTCCTTCGCCGTCGTCGGTCCCATCCGCATCACCCTCAACTCCGACCACCACCTCCTTGATCTCGACGCCACCATCAACGTCGTCATCCTCACCTCCCTCACCTCTACCCTCGATCACCAGCACCCCGAGCTTCTCCTCCTCCTCACACAAACCCACTTCTCTCTCCCCACGCACCCGAGCTCGACCACCGCCTGTCGTCGACGCCGGTGAGTTTCTCGCCTCATCGTCGTCGCCCCTGAACTCTCATCATCATCATCGTCGTCGTCGTCGTCGTCATCTCTCTGCTCTCTCTCTCTATCTGCTTGCTCTCTCTCTCTCTCTCTGTTACTTTCTCTCTCTCCCTCTCTCTCTTCTCCCCTCCCTCTATCTCTCTCTGTTTCCCTCTCTCAATCTCTCTCTCTTTCTAACTTCCTCTCTTTCTCTCAATCTCTCTTTCTCTCCCTGTCCCTCTCTCAAATCTCTGTTTCCCCCTCTCTCTCCCTGCATCTCTCTCTCTCTCTCTCTCACTCTGTTCTCTCTCACTCTCAGTACTCTTTCTCTCTCTAAATTCTCCCTCTCTTTCTCTGCAATCTCTTTTTCTCTCTCTACAACACTTTTCTCTTTCCCTCTCTAACTCTCCCAATATCTCTCCCAATATCTCTCCATTTGCGATCCTTCACTATCGGTCTCGGCACACCACCGACCACCACCCTTGTCATCTAGACCTTAGCAACCAAGCCGCTGCCGAGACTCGAGCTCAAGCCAAACCTAGCCGAGATTCGTCGGGCGCTTGCTATTCCGTGCCCGTGCCGTGTCACTACTGCCTTCGCTGCCGTGCTATCAATTCTCCGTCTCCAGGCAAGTATTTTAGTTGCTTACATGCTATTTACTTAAGTTACAATCGCTAAATACATAGATTATAAAGTTACAAATTTAAACCAATTATGTGCCATACCTGTTCGACGCGTGTTCCCAAAGAAAATACTTTTCTAAAATGACGGAACTGGACTAATTACTATGGCCCTTGCTGTGATGAATACTTTGTGCAAGTTTCGCTGGAAAATATGACCGTTAACGATTAAAACAACCACCCCAAGTTTAACCGTAAAACTGGAATGTTATTGTACCTGAAAACCGTTAAATTCACCATAAATCATATACATACTAGAATGGTGCGCTCGAGGGCTCAAATCGAAGCCAACTCGACGAAATATAACCCTACACTAGTTTCCATATATTCCGGTACTCAAACTATGTTGATAATTGGATCGGAGTGCGACTCTGGACTGCAGTCCAGAGCGACTCAAACTGTTTCTTGCTGTTCCGTAATGGGTACCACAAGATCTCCTTAACTCATAGATTGCGGAACTCCGTTGCTTATTATAGGTAAATCTATTATCTAGACAACACAATTGGTTTCATTCTGTTTCGTTACCGTTTGATATTTAATCTGTAATTTAATAGATCGGGACGCATAACAGTCCCAACAGAATCAGAACTGACATATTAGTGTTAAACAGTGTATAACTCCTGACGTGCAGATGAGATTGACGATCCGTCGGTTGCGTTGAAAACCTTACTAAAAACCATAGAATTCATCCAACTGTAGCGTTGCTAAAATCTGATCCCAACTGGGATTAAAATGCGTTGAGAAACGGATTTCTGATTCTGAAACCAGATTTCCAGCCGTGAACGCTTAAGATGAAATAGCTATAGTTAGCGATCCTGGAATCCGATTGGCATGAAACCAAATTAGATGGATAGATAACTGAACATACTAATTACTACCTGGTTATTGTTTTGCCAAACTGTACACGTACGATTCGTGATAAATCGTGCAAGTGATAGAATACTATTTTATGACACCTTAATCATACTTCATATACTGTCTACGTATCATATCATACCCATATCATTGTAGTGATAACCTAGTGATATCGTGCATTTACCCAGTGTTAGATTTTAGTGATGATTGTGGCAAGTACGTCAGTGTTTGTGTATCCGTGAATAAGTGAAAGTGATACGTACTTGTACACAATCAGTGACCCTATTATTCTATTGCATTGTCGACGTCTGTGGGATGCGTGTACGTGTGACTATAAGTGGTATGGGACACTTATGGAAGCGCTTGCATGGGTGTCACAGATAAGGCATCCGACACTGCCATTTATCTTAGGTATTAGTCGGGACGTGCTTGATGGAGGTCCTGCCTCCAGTTCTCGCGCAGACTTGTCACGGATCGATTAGTATTTAGGGTTATGGTTAGCGTTTGATGTAGACCACGGGGTGTGGGGTAGTTTAAGTGTGAGTTCAACAGAATCTCGGGAGTCCCATGCCGGCTTATATATTTAGGGAGATATATGGAGATTTACAGGGTATGTGATATTCACCGTGATATACATGTTACATGTTGGGCCCGTGGTCCCTTGCCCTTGGGTTCTACCCTTGGTGGAGGACACTCACGAGTGGTTGACTCTCACACTTGGACTGACGATAGGCTTAGTGACCTGTACAGTGAGACTTAGAGACTGATAGGGATACTGGCATTGTTATACCTTACATACTGTGTTGACACTCGTGGCATGTTGTTCTACTGCTTTTACTGTTCCGCTACATTGATTACCGCATATTCATATCCATGTTGTCATTGATTTATTGTTACACATATCGGTTACTACTGTAGAGTTGTCACATGATTTATATATATTATATTGTTATTGTGTCGCTCTGACGACTTGAGTATGCATGCTCAGTGTGAGGAGAAGACTTAGCCTGGACCAGAACTAGACGTGCATCACAGACTTCTTGACTTGCCATTCCGAGTTACATTCGTTTATTTCCATCAGGTCAGTTTATATTATTGTTTCTTTCAGTTACTGCATTTCTCATTACCTACGCATCATTTACTGTTTACCATGAAAAACTAGAAGCCGAAGTGTGACTACGGCAGGACATTCCCTTGACCGTAGGAGCATGGCTGGCCTTGTCTACCCCTCGTATTCCGTATTTTGCGAAGCGGGGCGTGACATGGTTTAGTTGGTATCAGAGCCAGGTTTTGCTTCGATTGGAATTGCAGTTTTTCGTGTAGAGCTTGACAATCTATGACATTCCTCATTCTTGATTGTAAACTTGATAACCTTGATCCATATTCACATTGAATGTTCTGCTATCCATCCGCTAGGGTTTCGGGTCACTTGGTAAGGTTACGTGGTTGCAATTGCACTACCGTACTCTTTTTAAGTGACTTAAAGTCATACAGTTGATTCCCCACTTGTAATAAATTCATCACCTCTGATATTCTTGAATCTTTTTCCTATCCATATTATATTTTGATTCGTTTAGCTTGTGACTTATATCATTCGCAACATTGTTGTCTCAGGATCATATCTTCCAACGACTCTTCATCCATATCCGCTCCCCAGAATCAGACCATCGAGATTCTGAGTGTACTGCAAGGTCTAAAGGAAGCCCAGGAGCGAACAAACGACTTGTTGGCTGAAGGACTGAGAAGACAGGTGAATCAGGCACCAGCGGGAGTCTCAAATCATAAAGGGATCCCCGTTAGACGAGGAAAAGAGAGGAAAATGAAGCGCCGATTTGTTTCTCCACGGCAGAAGCAGCAGAAGATCCCATGTTGTGGGTACTGTAAGAGGCCAGGACATCTTCAGAGGGATTGTCTCCGCGCCCAAGGGAAATGTCTGATTTGTGGATCCAGCGAACATCTCATCAACGGTTGCCCAGAAAGGAACGAACTACAAGGAGGAAACTCGTCCACTCTCCCCACTTCTGCCAAGTGAGGATTATCGCGTAGTTCGAACTTCGACGATAAGGCGGATTCAACACAGGATCCAATTTGCGTGACGAGGATGCAGCGGTCTAGTGATTCAAAGAAGAATTTTCATGTTTCTCTACCTTTAGTATTAAGGTTGTCATCTTCTTATAAATATTTCCTTCCGTTTAAAACCTTGTATCCGTTGGGTTTTTAATTGAATGCAATAAAACTTTGAATCGTAATATATGTATCATTCTCTTGTCATTTCCCTTATACATACTGTTCATTAGCACAACATTTTAATCTTGATTTTCGATTCCTGCCACCGCATATCTTTCTATACTTCGATCACTTAACTATTTTCTTAATGTACTCCACTTTCTAATCATGACTTTTTCTTCTCATACCATGGCCCACCCTGGAGCAGCGCCGCATCTAGATGAGGATGCACAGTCATGCGTATCCTTAGACCACACCCTGATGAGTTCTGACGATGAGATCAACGGTCCCCATGTCAATTTCGGAAACGACGATTCAGAGGACGAAGGAGTAGCCGTCCCAGAGTTCGACATGATAGCTGATTCCGACGAGGAGGAAGACCCCGAGGAAGAACCGATAGAAGAAAATCCAGTGGAGGAAAACCCCATGGAAGCGAATCCAGAAGAAGAGAATCACTTGGAATCAAGACCTCGATGAAGAAGCTCCAGCCGAGGAAACAGGACCAGAAGGACAAGACCCTGCTGTGGAAGAACTCCCAATGGCGGTCCCCGCGAGGCGCTATGGAAATGGACGCCCCTACCTGAGTGCGCGAGCCTACCGCAACCTACTGAATCTCCACAACCACGACTGACGAGGTTTCTTTTGATACTGTCTTTCTGGCCAAATAAAACTGTGTATAGTTTAGGGCCACCTTTCATCTTTGAGAATGATTTATTTTGAATTTCTTGGAATAAAATAAAATTTGTTGAGTTCGCAAATCTTTTGATCTTCTTAGTTCACTTGCTACTTGATTATTCCTTTTGTACAATTATTTTCCTACCAAGATCTGTTCACCCCTACTTCTTACATTGCCTTAATCCTCACTTAGATTAACCGGTACTACACCCGATCTTCTGGAGACCCACTCTTCATCCTCTGTCTGTGCCTCGTTTGAGATCCTTCTGGGGGGAGAAAATTTTAGGGAAATTTCCAAGTTCACTAACCCTTCAAATCTTGATTAGTGTGATGCACCGACTGTTGTTTTTCCTTCACACTCTTCCTTCTGTATTCCTTTGTTGCTCATCCTTACATCCTGTACTGACCCGATTCCTGTCTCCATGATCTTCAGCCTAAAGCAGCCACACTCCGACTTTCTAGATGAGCCACACTTCCTTGTAACCAATACCTTAGCTGGCCCTGTACCTCTCTATGTGTTTTCCTATTATCCTATATATATATTTAGGGACATTGTTATTCGAAAATTTGGTTTCATTAATTTATATTTATCGAAGAATGTATGTTATCAACTATTCCCGTTTTACGCATTTCAAGTACTCAACTACTAGCTTCCCTATTATTTTTTTAGCAGCGCAACCTTACACCGCGCATACTTTTGGTCTATACTTCTTAATTTCGCTATACCAGTTTTCTAAAATATTTTAAACCTATTTTTTCGATACCTTATCCTAAAATGTTTTAACCTACCGACTAATCCTTCACTATTTTATTGTCGTTACTTGATCTTCGAGTATTGTGCCTATGGTTACTATTATCAATGTTTGTGCCTTATACTTACTATTTCTGATGTATTGCTTTTGATATACCTACATGTGCATATAATTGAGTTTCGATTTTGTCGAGTACGTCTCGAATATCACTGTTCATTATTGTTATTATTGATATTCTTATATACATATAGGTTGCTTTTGTAGTTGTTCCTATCTTATATTTAATTAGACTTATACCTTTGTATGTTGTTCTTACATATATAAACTTTCAAATTTCGTTATCTGTCTATTTCTAATAAAGCATTACGTGTTAGTTTACAATATAATTGCTTTTGCCTATGTTTGTATAAATTATTGTTTATTTTAAATTTCGAGGACGAAATTTTTGGTAAGGGTGGTATGATATAATACCCAGCCCTTTTATACCAAAATTTATTTTCTGTTACCGTAGAATTCTCTTTATTCTTAATTATGAATTATTTATTTTATTTATAAATTTATTATTATATTTTTTTTTTATTTTTCAAACCCCATTTGAACCCAAACCCTAATTCTAATTACCTTTGTCCCAAATTATTTCCACCAAGCCAGCCTCATTATTTCTCTTATATTCATTCCCTTCAGCCCAGCCCGAGCCCACACTTTTTCCCCAAAACTTAATCATTCAAATTTTTGTGCTGGCCCGGCCCTCTTCTTCCATTTTCTTTAATTCTTAATTAGCTCAAACCCTGGCCCAGCCCAACTCAGCCCAGCCCCCCTTATCTTGTTTATTTTGTTATTTTTCTTTTTTTTTTAAATAACTCGGCCCGGCCCACTCATTTCCCAGCGCCGTTCCCGCTTCAACCCGCACCCGCGCCTCGAACCCGACCCGCCTCCTACAGTACTTCATCTTCTCAACGGCTACACTCCCGTTTTTCTCGCTCCACTGTTCCCCGATCCACCATCATCGCCGCCCATCGCGCCAACGCTCACGAGCGTTACTCGCGAAGCGCGCCTCTCTCCCTCCTCTCATAATTCGCTCCCCCACGTCCTCTCTCTCCTTCCCTTCCCGTTCCTCACTCGACCCACACTCACAGCCACCATCGCCGGCATCACCCCCTCTTCTCAACTGAGACCAACTTCGACCACCTTGCCTCGCCAGCAACCTTCACCTCTCTGCAGAACTCCGAACACAAAGAACTTGAGCACCCTACCAACCTGAGGAACCCACTGCAGACATCTTCCTTCACCGTCGTCGGTCCCATCCGCATCATCCTCAACTCCGACCACCACCTCCTTGATCTCGACGCCACCATCAACGTCGTCATCCTCACCTCCCTCACCTCCACCCTCGATCACCAGCACCCCGAGCTTCTCCTCCTCCTCACACAAACCCACTTCTCTCTCCCCATGCACCCGAGCTCGACCACCGCCTGTCGTCGACGCCGGTGAGTTTCTCGCTTCATCGTCGTCGCCCCTGAACTCTCATCATCATCGTCGTCGTCGTCATCGTCGTCGTCATGTCTCTGCTCTCTCTCTCTCTCTTTCTCTCTCTCTCTGTTACTTTCTCTCTCTCCCTCTCCCTCTCTTCCCCTCCCTCAATCTCTCTCTGTTTCCCTCTCTCAATCTCTCTCTCTCTCTAACTTCCTCTCTTACTCTCAATCTCTCTTTCTCTCCCTGTCCCTCTCTCAAATCTCTGTTTCCCCCTCTCTCTCCCTGCATCTCTCTCTCACTCTGTTCTCTCTCTCTCTCTCTCACTCTGTTCTCTCTCACTCTCAGTACTCTTTCTCTCTCTAAATTCTCCCTCTCTTTCTCTGCAATCTCTTTTTCTCTCTCTACAACACTTTTCTCTTTCCCTCTCTAACTCTCTTTCTCTCCCAATATCTCTCCATTTGCAATCCTTCACTATCGGTCTCGGCACACCACCGACCACCACCCTTGTCATCAAGACCCCAGCAACCAAGCCGCTGCCGAGACTCGAGCTCAAGCCAAACCTAGCCGAGATTCGTCGGGCGCTTGCTATTCCGTGCCCGTGCCGTGTCACTACTGCTTTCGCTGCCGTGCTATCAATTTTCCGTCTCCAGGCAAGTATTTTACTTGCTTACATGCTATTTACTTAAGTTACAATCGCTAAATACATAGATTATAAAGTTACAAGTTTAAACCAATTATGTGCCATACCTGTTCGACGCGTTTTCCCAAAGAAAATACTTTTCTAAAATGACGGAACTGGACTAATTACTATGGCCCTTGCTGTGATGAATACTTTGTGCAAGTTTCGCTGGAAAATATGACCGTTAACGATTAAAACAACCACCCCAAGTTTAACCGTAAAACTGGAATGTTATTGTACCTGAAAACCGTTAAATTCACCATAAATCATATACATACTAGAATGGTGCGCTCGAGGGCTCAAATCGAAGCCAACTCGACGAACTATAATCCTACACTAATTTCCAGATATTCCGGTACTCAAACTATGTTGATAATTGGATCGGAGTGCGACTCTGGACTGCAGTCCAGAGCGACTCAAACTGTTGCTTGCTGTTCCGTAATGGGTACCACAAGATCTCCTTAACTCGTAGATTGTGGAACTCCACTGCTTATTATAGGTAAATCTGTTAGCTAGACAACACAATTGGTTTCATTCTGTTTCGTTACCGTTTGATATTTAATCTATAATTTAATAGATCGGGACGCATAACAGTCCCAACAGAATCAGAACTGACATATTAGTGTTAAACAGTGTATAACGCCTGACGTGAAGATGCGATTGACGATCCGTTGGTTGCGTTGAAAACCTTACTAAAAACCCTAGAATTAATCCAACTGTAGCGTCGCTAAAATATGATCCCAACTAGGATTAAAATGCGTTGAGAAACGGATTTCTGATTCTGAAACCAGATTTCCAGCCGTGAACGCTTAAGATGAAATGGCTATAGTTAGCGATCCTGGAATTCGATTGGCATGAAACCAAATTAGATGGATAGATAACTGAACATACTAATTACTACCTGGTTATTGTTTTGCCAAACTGTACACGTACGATTCGTGATAAATCGTGCAAGTGATAGAATACTATTTTATGACACCTTAATCATACTTCATATACTGTCTACGTATCATATCATACCCATATCATTGTAGTGATAACCTAGTGATATTGTGCATTTACCCAGTGTTAGATTTTAGTGATGATTGTGGCAAGTACGTCAGTGTTCGTGTATCCGTGAATAAGTGAAAGTGATACGTACTTGTACACAAACAGTGACCCTATTATTCTATTGCATTGTCGACGTCTGTGGGATGCGTGTACGTGTGACTATAAGTGGTATGGGACACTTATGGAAGCGCTTGCACGGGTGTCACAGATAAGGCATCCGACACTGCCATTTATCTTAGGTATTAGTCGGGACGTGCTTGATGGAGGTCCTGCCTCCAGTTCTCGCGCAGACTTGTCACGGATCGATTAGTATTTAGGGTTATGGTTAGCGTTTGATGTAGACCACGGGGTGTGGGGTAGTTTAAGTGTGAGTTCAACAGAATCTCGGGAGTCCCATGCCGGCTTATATATTTAGGGAGATATATGGAGATTTACATAGTATGTGATATTCACCGTGATATACATGTTACATGTTGGGCCCGTGGTCTCTTGCCCTTGGGTTCTACCTTTGGGTGGAGGACACTCACGAGTGGTTGACTCTCACACTTGGACTGACGATAGACTTAGTGACCTGTATAGTGAGGCTTAGAGACTGATAGGGATACTGGCATTGTTATACCTTACATACTGTGTTGACACTCGTGGCATGTTGTTCTACTGCTTTTACTGTTCCGCTACATTGATTACCGTATATTCATATCCATGTTGTCATTGATTTATTGTTACACATATCGGTTACTACTGTAGAGTTGTCACATGATTTATATATATTATATTGCTATTGTGTCGCTCTGACGACCTGAGTATGCATGCTCAGTGTGAGGAGAAGACTTAGCCTGGACCAGAACTAGACGTGCATCATAGACTTCTTGACTTGCCATTCCGAGTTACATTCGTTTATTTCCATCAGGTCAGTTTATATTATTGTTTCTTTCAGTTACTGCATTTCTCATTACTTGCGCATCATTTGCTGTTTACCATGAAAAACTAGAAGCCGAAGTGTGACTACGGCAGGACATTCCTTTGACCGTAGGAGCATGGCTGGCCTTATCTACCCCTCGTATTCCGTATTTTGGGAAGCGGGGCGTGACAGTTCTTCACGAGCCGGCTCTCGTTCCCCATATACCGGCCGAATCTCTTGGCATGAGGACCGGTATAGCGATAGTCAAGGGTAAAAAAGAGGGAGAATGCTGCTTCCCCCTAGCTCTGTCAGGCCTCAGCCTATGGGACTGATTCGGGCCTCGAGTCCCCTTCTTAGGATGGGGAGGCCCTGCGTCTGCACGAAATATCAAGACAATCAATATTAAGACAAAGTTGTATTAAGAAATCAAGCTTAAACGAAAATTAAAGTGTGATATATACCTCCGGTGACTATCGCACGAGCCTGGGTCCCGGCAGCAGCACGAGTGGGACGATAGTTCCTCCGGTGAGGAACAACCGGGGTCCCGGATGCGGACACATCCCCTCCAACTAGAAAATAAACATTGACGCTAAATTTCCATGAAGTTCATATTTATTCTATAGAGCATATGTAAAATGAATAAATATTTTATATTTATTTATACTAACCTGCAGACGATGCGGAGGGTATGGAAGCGACAGGAGTGGCCTCTGCGGAAGATGTGGACGCACCACCTATAATTAGACAATTAAAAATAGATTATATAAGTAATTGCAAAAAGAATGTGTAGATCAATAATATAGCGTTCTAAATCAATATGCATGCACTATAGGATATATAAACATACCTGCAGGTGCGGTGGTGTCACCACCTACAGCTAGACAATAATAAAAATTGCTAAGTAAGAGCAAAAGGAATGTGTGTATATTTATGCTATAGCATTCTAAATCAATATACATGCACTATATGATATATAAACATACCTGGAGGAGCGGGAGTGGCCTCTGTCCCAAATGTGGACGCATCACCAACAACTAGACAATCAAATATTGACAATATAAGTAATTTTGACATAAACAGGCATGAATATCTGTAATATTACATTCAAAATGGATATGCGTGCAGTATACCTGGAGGTGTGGAAAAATCCACACGGAAGGAGGCATCCGAAGGGGTCTCCGATCTGGGTGCAAGACCGGCCCTCTAAAGCTCCCTACGCAACTCTCCGGGCAGCAGAACCGCTTTGCCTCTGCCTCTGCTGCGGCTGGAGCTCCTGCCGCCCCTCGCTGCTCCCGACATCGTCATCAAATCTAGATAAACGGTTCGTGGATGCATTATACAATCATTAAAAGTAATGACTATATATGTATAGAGCGTAAAATGTGAAGTAATAATATAACATTACTGATAACCTTTTTTGTTTCGTGGGTGCATTATACATATCTACTTGGATTTCATCGTCGATGTCATTTCTAACCCACGTAACTTCATGATCGGTCGAAGATAACCCGTCCTTCGAAACAGACGGTCGGAGCACTTTAAGCCTTCTCTCTTCTTCTTCCTCATCGCTGTCCTCGAATTCTGGGACATCGTAGACATCTCTAGGTTTCCATCGGCATACAACACTCCATCCTGGATGCTTCAAACACTGTGAGTAGTATACTTGGAACGCTTGGTTCGGAAAGATAAACGGATCTTCTTGACCGTAAAATCGAAGTGTGTTCACACTGGTCAATCCATATTCATCTTTCCAAGTCCCAAGATTGCTTCTCCACCTGTCCGTATCGGTTCGCGTATCGTACCAAGTACACTGGAATATATAAAAGGGTTCTGATCGTTCGGGATAGTGGATGCCGAGTATACAATTTAAGTACCCATAATAAATCACACCGTCCGATCCTATCGTCGCAATCCCACTATTCTGAGTGGTTCTAGATGTTTCTATGTTCTTAACTTCGAATTTGTATCTAAGGACACCAAATCCATTGTAATATGCAACCTCCATACTAGGAAATTGAGCTAAACATCTTAAATCACTCTCAAATGATGCAGACAAGTTCGGATCGTGGATCTAACAAAACAAATTTTACGACAAATACATAACGATACAAGTTTAGATTAAAACTGATAGCAATAAAATGTTATTCGAATAACTTACATGATCTGTGACCCAATCACAAAAATTATCCTAATGATATTTTTCCAATCGTTCTTCGTTCCAATCAGGATGCCCCTCACGTACCTCGTTAAAATGAATTCCGTTTTCGACAAATAATGGTGACATTAATATTATATCATTTCATACACACACAAACACAGATATAACAATTAATCAAAAAAACTTACTCTCTAATTTGTTCAAGACATGCGCAATTAAGAAAGATAAACCGGTATATCTTGTTGATAAACATAGTGTCTACCCTCTTATACTCGGCTTTACCATATGGCCCGTCTTGAATTCTTCGTGGCCGGTTAAGCCTTGTCTCAATGTTCTCGTTCAGATAGCGGGAACAAAATGTGGTTGCTTCATCAAGAAGATAACCTTGCATGATAGAACCCTCTGGTCGATTTTTATTGCGTATATACTTCTTAAGAGTGTAGAGGTACCTAATGAAAATATGTTGAATAAATAAATACGAGCATACAGGACAACAATAAATTTATAAATTGCGCGAAACGAAAAATTACACGTACCTCTCAACGGGATACATCCATCGATATTGTATCGGTCCGGCTAACTTCGCCTCAGTTACAAGATGAACCGTCAAGTGTATTATGATATCGAAGAATGACGGTGGGAAAATACGCTCAAACTTGCAAAGTATCAATGCAATAGAATTTTCTAGTTTATCCAGCGTCACAACCTCTAGTGTTTTAGCACACAACTCCCTGAAAAAACAACATAGGTCGTTGATTACTAGACCAACCGATTCGGGGAGAGAAGTCCTGAGGGCTAATGGAAGAAGGTGCTCCACGATAACATGGTGATCATGACTTTTCAGCCCATCGATCTTGCCCTTCACAATTTTTATTTTCTTGCTGAATGATCCTGAGAAACCCGTGGGAACTTTCAAATCATGCAACACCTGCAGGAATCTTTTCTTCTCCAGTTGTGACATATGATAAGCGGCATTGGAAAGTACAAAGTTGCCCGGTTTACCCGCTACCGGTCTAGGGTGCAATTCACTTCTTATTCCCCACTCTTGTAGATCCATCCGAGTATTCAGGTTGTCTTTCGATTTCCCGTCTTTACAAAGAAGCAAGTTAAGTATGTGCTCTGATACTCCCTTCTCTATATGCATGACGTCCAGACAATAACGCACTGAATTTGTAGACCAGTACGGAAGCTCGAAGAAAATGCTTAACTTGTTCCAAAATGGTGGTTTGACCTGTTTTGTCGGATCCATTCCGAAGGTCACATTATTGTAACCATCCCATTTAGCAGTCACGTCCTCTCCGGACAATGGGGATGGAGGTCCAAGAAGCTCTTGATGACCATCAAAGTGAACTGTGTCTAACCTATAGGGGCGGTCTGGAGGCAGGAAACGTCGATGGCCGCAATAACAAACCTTCCTGCTAAAATTCAAGAATTTCGATGTTGTGTGTTCATGGCAATGAGGACATGCTTTGTGACCATGTACGGACCAACCTTATAGCATTCTATACGCAGGAAAGTCATTAATTGTCCACATTAGAGCCGCACGCAGTATGAAGGTTGTATTTGTGTTTGCATCATATGTCTCTACACCATCAATGAACAAAGATTTCAACTCCTCGATCAGAGGTCGGAGATAGAAGTCAATATTGTTCCCCGGTGAGTTTGGTCCGTCGATAAGAAGAGGTATCATAAAGTATGATTGGTCCATAGCCAACCAAGACGACAGATTATAAATTATCATTACAACGGGCCATGTGCTGTGACTTCCAGCCATATAGTTGAATGGGCAGAAGCCATCAGTAGCCAGTCCGGGCCGGACATTGCGAGGATCGCTACTGAATATTGCGTGCCTCCTATCGAAATCCTTCCATGCCGGTGAATCTCTTGGATGGCTCATTTTTCCATCTTCACTTGGAGGAGCACGGTGATGCCAAATCATTGCCTCGGCTGTTTTCTTGCACCTGAATAGCCTCTGTAGCCTCTGTGTTATGGAAAGTATCGTGCTATCTTGACAGGTATATCGGGCTTCTTATCAGAATCTTTCGGTTTATACCTGGCCTCTCCGCATGTTGGACAATCTTTCAAATCTGAATTCTCTTTCCGGTACAATACGCAAATTTTAGGACATGATTGAATCTTCTCGCACTTTAGACCCAAATCAGACATCATCTTCTGGGCTCCGTACCAGCTGTCGAGCACGTTATTTCCCGGAGGCATAGAATTTTTCAAGAACGAAAGAAGCATTGTGAATGACTTGTTGCTCCATCCATTTAGGCACTTAATCTGGAAAAGTTGGACGAACCATGAGAGGGTGGAATACTTCACATTCTCATAAATTGGTTTCCTAGCATCATTCATGAAATTTTCATATTTATCCGCACGCGGTCCTTGACCGGAAGGAATGTCATCTTCGGTACGAATAGATTCACCTAGGGCAGCCTCTACCATATCCTCCATTTCTTCTGATGGAAATAAATTACCGTCTTCTCCTTCTGCCGCATTACCGAATTCTTCTTCTTCTCCTGCCGCATTATCGTGTTCTCTTTCTTCTTCTGCCGCAGTACTGCATTCTTCTCCTTCCCCGTGATATTTCCAAGTTGTATAAAGTCTAGTAAACCCATATTTTACAATATGAAGCTCTGCCAATTCTATCTTCTGCCAGTACTTATTGCCACATCTATCGCACGGACAGAGAATCTTCTCTATTATGATCTTTTTATGTGCGCGTACAAATTCAAGGAAAGCAGCAACTCCTGCGACAAACTTAGGTTGCATACGTTGTTGCCAATCCACATACATCCAGTCCTTAACTCTGACGTACTCATGGGCCATGTTAGACTGTATAACATATAAATTATAGGTTATGCTGACTATATTGAGAAATATAAGAACGGGATAGTTACCGACAAAGGCGAAAATCCATGTATATGCTTTGTGTGTGCGTTTGTCGTTGAAAAGAATAAATTATCGCACGTATGTTAACCGATAGACGGGGACTAAGTGGCGCTTTTAGTTTCATATATGAGTATCGATGAGAATATGAAGGTTTCATATTATCATCGAGTATCGTATATTGGTTTTAACTTGAACATCTCGAATCACTCTCTAATTATGCGTTTGTTGTGTATTCTAGTTGTATGTGTGTGTTCCGGCTGTCGGGGGTAGGCTTCTATCCCATTAAGAATGTATAGAGCGAACACCCATCACTTGTGCTTTCAACCGTTTCGAGTAAATTTCGGCAGCACCTCCCCGCTGTTCTCCGAGTACACTGTAATAGAATAGATAATCATTTCAAAGCTGTGAAACAACGTTGAAATGAACATCTAATCTATCTTTGTACACGGAGAACCAGCGGAAAGGTACGACGAAATATCTCGAAATGGGTGAAAACACAAGTGAATGAAGTCGTTTGCTTTATACATTCTTAACTTGTCCACACGGGACAAATCTATGGGTTACCATACGATTGAATTTTCTCGTCACGTAGACTATATGACGGTTGTTAATATCGAGCTATACCGTCCGATATTTAACAATCTTCGTATAGTTCTATGTCACGACGAACATCGCACGTATGTTAACCGATAAACGGAGACTAAGTGGTGCTTTTAGTTTCATATATGAGTATCGATGAGAATATGAAGGTTTCATATTATCATCGAGTATCATATATTGGTTTTAACTTGAATATCTTGAATCACTCTCTAATTATGCGTTTGTTGTGTATTCTTGTTGTATGTGTGTGTTCCGGCTATCGGGGGTAGGCTTCTATCCCATTAAGAATGTATAGAGCGGACACCCATCACTTGTGCTTTCAACCATTTCGAGTAAATTTCGGCAGCACCTCCCCGCTGTTCTCCGAGTACACTGTAATAGAATAGGTAATCATTTCAAAGCTGTGAAACAATGTTGAAATGAACATCTAATCTATCTTTATACACGGAGAACCAGCGGAAAGGTATCGACGAAATATCTCGAAACGGGTGAAAACATAAGTGAATGAAGGCGTTTGCTTTATACATTCTTAACTTGTCCATACAGGACAAATCTATGGGTTACCATACGATTGAATTTTCTCATCGCGTAGACTATACGACGGTTGTTAGTATCGAGCTATACCATCCGATATTTAACAACTTTCGTATAGTTCTATGTCACGACGAACATCGCACGTATGTTAACCGATAGACGGGGACTAAGTGGCGCTTTTAGTTTCATATATGAGTATCGATGAGAATATGAAGGTTTCATATTATCATCGAGTATCATATATTGGTTTTAACTTGAACATCTCGAATCACTCTCTAATTATGCGTTTGTTGTGTATTCTTGTTGTATATGTATGTTCCGGCTGTCGGGGGTAGGCTTCTATCCCATTAAGAATGTATAGAGCGAACACCCATCACTTGTGCTTTCAACCGTTTCGAGTAAATTTCGGCAGCACCTCCCTGCTGTTCTCCGAGTACACTGTAATAGAATAGATAATCATTTCAAAGCTGTGAAACAACGTTGAAATGAACATCTAATCTATCTTTGTACACGGAGAACCAGCGGAAAGGTACCGACGAAATATCTCGAAACGGATGAAAACACAAGTGAATGAAGGTGTTTGCTTTATACATTCTTAACTTGTCCATACAGGACAAATCTATCGGTTACCATACGATTGAATTTTCTCGTCGCGTAGACTATACGACGGTTGTTAGTATCGAGCTATACCGTCCAATATTTAACAACCTTCGTATAGTTCTATGTCACGACGAACATCGTACATATGTTAACCGATAGACGGGGACTAAGTGGCGCTTTTAGTTTCATATATGAGTATCGATGAGAATATGAAGGTTTCATATTATCATCAAGTATCATATATTGGTTTTAACTTGAACATTTAACGTGAATAAGTTTTATGTTTACGTTTCGTTATTAAGGGTTTGAAATTTCATGTTTAGGGTAAATTTTTCTTGCTTTTACGGTAAAGTTGTACGTTTACGTTATCATCGAGTATCCTATTGCAATGAACTAGTGTATCCTACTAAATAAACTAGTGCACCATAAACCTAAATAACCCAAATTAACCTAATTAACCACAATTAACCATAATTGTTATCCTAACACAAATTATCACTAATTAACCCAAACTTAACCCAATTTACCTAAATTAACCTAATTAACCCTAATCAACCCAAACTTAACCAAATTTACCTAAATTAACCAAATTAAGCCTAATCAACATCCTAACCCTTTCAAATTATCACTAATTAACCCAAATTAACCCTACCCTGTAATTAACCCAAATTAACCCTAGCCTCTAACCCTAAACCTGACCCTAACCCTAATTACCATAACCCTAAGCCCAACTAATTAACCCTAACCACAACCCCAACCCCAATCCCAACCCCAACCGAACCCTAACCCCAACTCCAACCCCAACCCCAACCGAACCCTAACCCTAACCCCAACCCCAACCCCAACCGAACCCTAACCCTAACCCTAACCCCAACCCCAACCGAACCCTAACCCTAACCCTAACTGACCCGATGCCTCACCTAACCCTCACCCCTACCCGAATCCTGATCCCTGAACCCTACCCCTAACATCTTCAAAAGAGGGAAATAAAAGCATTAAATTAGAAGTAAAAAATGGAGATTTACTAACCTGTAGGGCGGTGGAGGAGACGACGGAGGAGGCCGGTAGTCGACGATGCAATCGGCGACGAGTTAAGCGCGGTTGCGACGTGGAAGTCGACGAGTCAAGCGCGGTTGCAGTGGCGAGGGGATGAGGACGCAATCGGCGACGAGGTCGGGATCGAGACGTGGGAACGATCGTCGCGAGGCGCGGAAGAATAAGAGAAGGAAATTTTGGGAACTGTGAGGGATTTTCTGTGCCTTTTTTTATTATTAACCCGTATACATGCTCCTACGGACTTACCCGTAGGTCCTTTGTTTGCGGCTCCGTAGGGCCAAACAACAAATTACGATTAAATATTTTTAAATTAAAACATAGAAAACCGTAGGGACAAGAATGGTGACCTATGGATTAATCCGTAGGGGCAATAACCTACGGATTCCTTTATCCGTAGGGGCAACCCCTATTTGTAGTAGTGTATCAACCTATACTAACTTGTGATTAACACTAATTAATGTGTGTGTGCATATTAAACACAATCTTTAAATAATTAATACATAAGAAAAATAATTAAGAGAACAATAGATTGAATAATGACTAATAAAACATAAATATATATGTAATTACATAATTAAAATAGATACATTCATGTTTATTTGGAAAATAATTATTAACTAGGTTTTACGAAAAACACGTATTATCACTAATTAACATATAATTAACCTAAACGAATTTTTAAAACGTTACAATCTTCCCTCCTTAAAAAATTTTGGTCCCCGAATTTTAAAAAATAATCTAACTACGTGTACCTTCGAAGAGATAGGGATATTACTTCCTTATCTAGTCCTCGGCTTCCCACGTGACCACTTTGCTGTTCAGGCCACGCCAAAGAACCTTTATGGCCGGTATGACCTTAGACCTCAACTTCTTCACTTGCCGATCCAGAATGACTATCGGCTGCTCGATGAAAAGAAGATCGCGCTCCAGCTGGATCTTCTGATGCTGAATCGCGTGAGAGGGGTCATGAAGGTACTTGCGAAGTATTGATACATGAAACACGGGGTGAACATCTCGAAAACTGGGTGGAAGAGCCAAGAGATAATCAACTACATCGAATTGCTCGAGAATCTCAAAGGGACCCACATATCTGGAATTTAGCTTCCCCTTCATTCCGAATCTCATCACGCCCTTCATTGGAGAAACCCGTAAGAAAACATGATCACCTACGGCGTAATCAAGTCCGCAACGACGTCTATCAGCATAGGATTTATGCCTACACTGGGCCACTCTCATCCTGTCCTGAATCAATAGGATCTTCTCTGCAATCTTCTGTACTAGTTGCGGTCCCAAAATACTGCTCCCATTTCCACTCGAAAATAGGCAAAGTCTGTAACTTTCCTGCCAGCCTCTGATGCTCGGTTTTGACTTTCTAGCAAGCCAGGTATTCCGAAACGAGATCTACTACATATCTCTTCATCCCTTCCCACCAGTAGACATCTTTCAAATCATGATACATCTTGGTGGAATCCGGATGAACACTATATGCTGACCGATTCGCCTCCTCTAAAATCTCGTGTCTCAGCCCCTCGGAATCTGGCATACACAGTCGAGTCCCAAATCATAGCACTCCCTGATCATCGATCACGAACTCTAAATCTCTTATCTGTCGAACCTGCTCCATGATTTCGGACAAACGGGCATCGCCGGACTGTGCCTCACGGATATGGTCAAGTAGCTGTGGACGTGCATGGATATGGGCAAGTTGTTCCCCGGTCGGAGTAAACTCGAACTGCACTCGGCTGTCATATAGAATCTGCCAATCTGCCGTCGACAGCCTCTGAACTGCGCTCAAACAAGATAAGCTACCTCCGGGCCTCCGACTCAAAGCATCTGCCACAACATTTGCCTTGCCCGGATGATAAATAATTTCGCAGTCATAGTCTTTTACTATCTCCATCCAACGGCGCTGTCTCAAATTTAGATCTCGCTGCTGAAAGATGTACTTTAAGCTCTTGTGGTCCGTGAATATCTGGCACGACTCACCGTATAGGTAGTGTCTCCAGATCTTGAGTGCAAAAACGACCACAGCCATCTCTAAGTCATGAGTGGGATAATTATGCTTGTGTTCTTCAACTGCCTATAAGCATAAGCGACGACCCTGCCGTGCTGCATCAACACACAGCCTAACCCCACTTGAGAAGCATCGCAATAAACCACAAAAGCGCCCGATCCTGAAGGCAAAGATAATACTGATGCAGTCGTCAAATGAGTCTTTAACTGCTGAAAGCTCTGTTCGCATGCCTCGGTCCAAAGAAACGGACCCCCTTCCGGGTCATCTCGGTCAACGGTGCAGCTATATGAGAAAAATCCTGTATGAAACGTCGATAGTATCCGGCCAAACCCAAAAAGCTACGGACCTCTGTAACTGATACCGGTCTGGGCCAATGCTGCACGGCCTCAATCTTCTTCAGGTCCATACGTATACCATCTCTCGTAACTACGTGACCCAAGAAATCAACAATGTCAAGCCAGAATGCGCATTTGGAAATTTTTTCGAACAGCTGGTGCTCTTTCAAGGTCTGCAATGTGATCCTCAAATGCTGTTCGTGTTCCCCTCGGCTTCGAGAGTATACTAAGATGCCATCAATGAACACGATGATAAACTGATCAAGAAACGACCTGAAAATGCGGTTCACCAAGTCCATAAACGCTGCCGGGGCATTGGTGAGCCCGAACGACATCACCAAAAACTCATAATGCCCATAGCGCGTGTGGAAAGAAGTCTTTGGAATATCATCCTTTCGAACCCGCAACTGATGGTAACCTGATCGCAAGTCAATCTTCAAGAAATGTCCCGCATCTTGGAGCTGATCAAACAAATCGTCAACACGAAGTAGGGGATATCTGTTCCGCACAGTCACTCGATTCAACTGACGATAATCAATACACAAACGCAAACTACCGTCTTCCTTCTTGATGAATAGGATAGGAGCATCCCAAGGTGACACACTCGGTCGAACAAGCCCTTTATCCAACAATTTTGCAACCGATCCTTCAGCTCTTTAAGCTCCGCCAGGGCCATCCGATAAGGCGGTATAGAAATAGGCCCCGTGCCGGGGATCAAGTCCATGAAGAACTTAATATCGCGCTCTGGCGGTAAACCAGGAAGCTCGTCAGGAAAGACATCTGGAAACTCTCTCATAATCGGGACCTGGTCCAACAGGATCTCTGCGGCTCTAAAATCACAAACATACGCTAAGAATCCTTGACATCCTTTCCTCAAGAGCTGACTAGCGCGAATAGAAGAAATCAAACTGGGAAGGGTGATGCTACAGTCTCCCTGACTAACAAGAACTGGCTCACCCGGAAAACTAAATCTGACTGCCTTCTCATAGCAGTCCACGGACGCATAACACGTGGCTAACCAATCCATGCCCATAAGAACTTCGAAGTCAAACATATCGAGAAGAATCAAATTGACAGAAGAATCCCTATCTCCGATACGAACAAAACAAACACGAATGAAAAACATATCGAGCGACAAAAGACTATTCTACGGGAGAAATCACAACAAGCGGCTGATTTAGCAAGGACTACTATCAGTTAAACCTCGATACAAAATATGTGGATAGCATTTCAAACAACACAAGAAAAAATACGCATTGGAAGAAAACACTGAAAGAATACCTGTCACTACTACATTGGATTCCTGCGCATCCATGGGATTCAAAGAGAACACTCGGGCTTGTCCTGCACTAGTATCCGGCTGTCCTCTGCCTCTGCCTCTACCGCCTCGTCCTCTCTGAACAGGACCGCCATGCCCTCGGCCTCTAGGAGTATCTGCCTGGCGTGGAGCATCATCAGGGGTAGAAAGTAAAGCTCTCTGAGGAGGGGGTGAAGGTGGTAAAGTCACATGTGGAACTGTCGCCGCGTCCTGGCGCCTTACAGTACAGTCTCTGATACGGTGGTACTGACTCCCACGCCGAAAACAACCTGGCGACGACTGTTGACCCTGTCGGTAAGAGCCTTATAACTGACCTCGTCTCAATCCTCTGCCACCACCATTTTCCGGAAAGAACCTGCCACGGTGTCTACCTAACCGTCTTTGAGCTAGCATACCGGTACGAATCCGCTTCAGCCCCGAAACGACCGAAGTCTCAGAAATGCGCTCCTCCAACAGTAAGGCAGTGTCCATAGCAGCAGCATAAGTGTCAAAATGCTGGGCGCCGATGGCAAGCAATAACCGCGTGTCAAGTCCCGGCATAAACCTCTTTACCCTCTTCTCTTCAGTGTCCATCGAGGTAAGGAGCATATCGGGACAACTGAGTAAACTGAATATCGTAGTCAGACACTGTCATCCCAGGAGTCTTGCGCAAAGACTCAAAACTATGAGCTCGAGCATCTCAGACGCTCTCCGGCAGGAAACGGGCGAGAAATACAGCTGTGAACTCATCCCAAGTCATAGGAGGTAGATCTGCAGCTCGGCTTCTCTCAACTGACTCGCACCACGTCTGAGCAAGACCCTCCAGATGAAAACTCATAAGCTCCACCCATCTCTCATCAGAACATCTCAGCGAACCGCAAATCCTAGCCATCCTGTCGAGGAATGTCTGCGGATCCTCCGTTGCATCTGTACCGGTAAAGACTGGAGGTCTCAGCCCCAGAAACTCCTGTAAGGATACAGGAATGGTCTCAGCGATAGCAGCAGGAACAGCCGTCTGGGCAGCATGTACAATCATGGTCTGTGCAGTGGGAGGAACATCCTCAGATCTCTGTGCCCGACTGGCCTCAACTAAAGATCCCATCATCTGATGCAACTCCTTCATACCGGCCTTTAGCCTAGAAATACGGCCTGGAGAAGGCGGATCAATCTGTCCCTGAGAGGTAGGCGTATCGCCCTGCTCAGTCATCGTCTCAGACGAGCCCGCTCGAATCTCATCTCTGGTGGCAGCCCTCTGATCCCTCATAGTCTTCGGCGGCATAGTGACTAGAACAAGAAATAGGATTGATACGAATATCGAAATCGAATCAGGGGTATATGGAATCAAGAAAAGAAATACAAGCAAATATATACTAAGGTCACTTAGGCGGAGTACCGTATCATAAGTACGCCGCGGAACATACACACGCTACGCCACTCTGCTTAAGCCATCTACTCCATCTACCAAAGGTCATCCTACACTCAGAAAGTTAAAACCTATCGCTCTGATACTAACTTTGTCACGACCCGAATATGTGGAACATGACTGGCACTTAAATTACGTAACGTTTAGAGGCGTAACGCAATTTAAGTAAGCCAAAGCCCTGAAATCTAAACCGTTAAATAAAAAAGAGTGAAGGAAAACTTAAACTAAAAAGGTGATTTTAGTAAAATAAAGTCACATTAAAACATTTTAAAATATCAAATTTTCCCAAAAATTTCGGCAGAGTTTCCTTTGTAAATACTGGCCCCAAATAGGTACAAGACAAGAATATAAATAAGTAATGAATAAGACATCCCCAAGCGGGAGTTAGTTCTTCGCCAAAGGCGGAATCACAACTACATGTAAAATATATATCATCATAATATAAGATAATCATCTGAGAACCAGAAATAAGAAAACACCACGTCGGCTCAAGTGAGCATCGACACCAGAAACAGAATACATAAAAATCTCACAAGCTCACCATCTAAGTCCAATATACAACTAATGGAAAACGGTAGGTAAGATAGATGGAATGTACTAGATACAATAATAATACACAAGTGGGAACAAAAGAGTATCCTCACAGCCCAACTATGAGCAAACCGCAAGCCAATGCAAATGAAGCAAAATGAGAAAGTACGCCAGCTGCTACTGTGCTGACGGGTCAGACCTGCAAGATACTGTGGCACAACGGGAATGAGTTGCCAACTCGTGGGTAGTAAGTAACATCTAATAAGGCTACCGTAAGTATGCACGCAAATGCGTCACAACCTACATATACCAATATGATGCGATGCACTAGTATGAATGCAACATGAATGCATAATCAAACACGAAACCTGAATATGTCTGGTATGAAAAAGTCTGTATTCTTATCTTAGAAAAACTTCTATGCAATAAACTGAAGTATCATTAATGAAATCAACAGAAAATCTGTGTCAAGTATCGACACAATATCTCAATATCCGTCAGTCCGGATCGGCCCATATCATCAAATCTCACGACTACGGTTGGTATCCTCCGGATATCCACCGCACCAGACATCACCGGTAGGTAGTCTGCCCCTGCCAGGCTCATCGTTTACAACTCGAGCTTCTTGCCCCGGGCTACCTTACCGGGCCTACCATGTACTCGAGACGGTTCATCTACTCCTCGAATCGGGTCTCGAAAACCAACAGAAATCAGGAAAACTCATGGTGGACGACACATACATCATATCACGAGAAAACCGCAAACTTGCATTTTTAAAATGATAATAAGCTCATAAAATCCTTGCGATTTTCCCAAAATCCAGGAATCTCATAAGTACTGAAATTCTCAAGAAGAATCACAATATGTAAACATGTCGGTGATGATGGATGTCTATGATACGATAGTATATACCATGAGATGTATGACAATGTGCTATGTATGAATTATGATGCAATGAGGTATGTATATATGACTAGCCATCCTACGTATCCATCTTAATAAATGAATATACAACTACCGGTTTACATATAATACATGATGCAGATGTTTAGATACTGATTTAAGCGAGTTCTATAGTGTTCGTGGCATAGCAATTAGCAAAGGCGTGTGTGTTCGCATGAATAGTGCACGTGCAGCATGAACCAATGGTAATAATGCTAGTGTCCTAGGTAATAACATTATATATAAGAATATGAATGCCGTGATATGGATAATTTGAGACTACGCATATAGATGCAAGAACTACTAATTATTCCTAACTATCAGGCGCTTTGCGCTATCCAGACGATCCTCCCTAGATGTGTATATTTACTCACCGGTACGCCTCGGCTAGTCTGATCCAATCACAACCTTTTCTTTTCGTGCCGTGTCCGACGTCTTCGCACCCGATCCTAGAATCGCATAAATATAATATATGAGGCAAGAAATCCAATATAACGTGAAGTCAAAGGTTATACGAAAAGACTATCGCATTACAAGTTAAACACGTGAAACTAGACACGCTAAACGCGAATGAAACTGTCTAAGACCATTCCTAGGTGCTGTTATCCACCACAAACGAGCAAAACTAGATTCGAAACGCATGTATCGTGCATTACACAAATGTCGCATTTAAGGTAAAACGACTCCAGATTTTGATACGAGTGAAATTAGAAAAAGTTGCACGCGCCAAATACCTAAACTATGTAGCAGACACCTATACTACAAACCCCGACACCCAAGTCCTATATCTGGCAGCAAATTGCGGCCAGAATCACAAAAATGGCGGCCTTAGAATGGAGATTAGGGCTCAGGCTTCGATGGTGGAATCTATATCCTATAAGCATCTCACAATTTTTGCAATTTATCTCTGCAACTTCTGGTTTAATAGCAGATCATGAAATGGAACTAAACTTAACTGAATATCGTATTTAAACACTAATTTAAAACATTAAGGTATTTTAGTGCAAACTTGGTTGATTAGTGAGATTATACAACACTAAACTACTCTAAATGTGAGCCAAGATTACCCTAATAGCCATTAAAACCTTAATCTTGAACTAACCTTCTCTTTAAATCTCTAACTTGCAATAAAAACCACTTAAACACCAAATTAAAACTATTTAAGGTAAGGATTAGTAAAATAGGAAGTGAAGATGGTTCATACCTTAAGCTATAAGAAGAAAGAGACCCTACTTGATAAAGTAACCACACAAGATGAAGACTTGCTTCAAGAACTATAAAAGATGTTTGAAATATAGGATTTTTTTGAAATGATTTGCATAAGGATTAGTGTTGATTTTGTAGGGTTTTGTGGTAATTGGTATAGGTTTTAGTGAGGTGGAGAGAGAGGTTTTTGTGTAAATGAGAAGGGAGAAGGAGGGGAAGAGAAGAGGAAATGGGGAAGGCTCGAGAGAGTGTGAGAGAAAGAGATGACATGCCATGCATTTATTGCTCCATGCCCATTTTAAATTTTCATTTTTCTTTTAAGGAAAAATCTAGAACCCCCTTGAATTAAAATGGAAAGAGCATGAAATAAATGTTTAGTTTGCCATGGTTGCAAAAACATATATCAACCTATACTAACTTGTGATTAACACTAATTAGTGTGTGTGTGCATGTTAAAAATAATCTTTAAATAATTAATACATTAGAAAATAATTAAGAGAACAATAGATTGAATAATGACTAATAAAACACAAATATATGTAATTACATAATTAAAATAGATATATTCATGTTTATTTGGAAAATAATTATTAATTAGGTTTTACGAAAAACACGTATTATCACTAATTAACATATAATTAACCTAAACGAATTTTTAAAACGTTACAACATTCTCCTGCTCTAACTTTTAATGGTTCATTTCTGGCCCAGTAGGGTCTCTTAGCTCTGAAGGTAGACACTTCACCTTTTGAACTTATAGTGCTTTTCCAAGCTCTTGAGTTGACGATCTTTTCGCTTTTCTTTGCAGGTCTCATGGCTCCAACACCTAGCTTTACGTATGCTTACGCCATGGGTTTGCCCGACCATGACCCTACTGATCCAGAAGTTCTTTAGATGTTCCGGGAGCTTGACCCGAAAATGGATTACCCACACTTATGGGAAGGTTGGTACATGCAGATTATTCATGGACGCATCAACTTTCAATGCGCAGAAGCATTCGATCCCATACCTTCGATATGCTATACCGCTCCTCCACAGGTTGCTTACACTAAGGAGGCTGTCGACTTGATTGCTGGCGGATGTTTACATCCAAAGTCAGAGTCAGTCGAGCCGAAGATGGTCGTAGATATCTTAGGGCATCGGGTGTGCCAAGGGGAGTTTTTTCCATGAAGAACCATTTACAATATTGGTGTAACGCCTAAATTTTTTGTGGGTTATACCGCTTGGGTGAGATACGTCCTTGCTGTTGAGAAGCCGTTGTTAGTGAAGGCTGGGCTATATTTAGCGATATATGCATCTCTGTTCTCTTATCCCAAGACTCATGCTCAGTGGGTCAAGGCGTTCTTGGACCAATAGAACTTAGAACAAGTGCATTCATGTTAGCAGACCGGGAGGTGTCGATCTCACTATCGGAATTCTAAGAGATCTCTGGGCTGCCTGTCACCCAAGAACATTACGAGGATTTATTGCCTCCTAATGAATATATTTTTGCTGCACAGTCGCCTGTAGAGGTCTAGATGGCCGTAAACGTTATCGAGCATAAATTTCCCAGCTTCTGTAATGTATTGAGGATATATGAGGAGCTGTACACGGCGTCCCAAAGGCAAAGGGTTGACTCTGATATTTTCATCGCCAAGTTCCTTCATCCGGACGTTATCTCAAAAAAACCCGGATGTTTTCCCAACTTGTGGATCCCTTAAATTTTAAGCCTGAGAAGCTGCCATCTGACGCCGTGGCATTGAAGAAGTTCAATATTTCGGACGTGCCTTCTCTCGCATTCAAAAATTTTGCCACCCCAGGAATGTGACCATCGATCCTTTATCCTGCTCATCGCATTGCTATTGGCATGCGCTTAGCCATTGGCATTTTCGGCCTATCCTACCTGTGCCAGGGCTTGAGCGAAGCGGCCGACACTGATAACCCGGGGTGGGGACACATGCACCTCCCACTCCATTATTTTACTTCCTGGATCGAGATGCATGTGCTAAGAGCATTTGGTGAGCACAAACAGCCCGCATTATATGATGCGTACCCTTTCCCAAGGGTCATGTGACTTATCGGAACTTCGGCTACCCCACTAGATCGGGCTATTCAGAACCTAACCCTCCATCCCCAGAACATTCATGATGACTTGATGTTTATCAATTGGGTCCTTTTTTCTTTCCTGGTGTCTACGTAAGGCGACCGACCATTGCATCACATATTGAAAGGCGGAGTCTCTGTTTTGAAGGATGAAGAGATCTCCTACCTTTATTCCATCAGGCCTGCGTATCTTATGTGCTGGCGGAATAAGATTTTAGACTATATGCGCTATAATCCCCATCGTTTCGCCCTGCAACTTGGCTATAATTAGGGCATCCCTCTTGAGGATTTTCTGGTTAAGCATGCTCCTTCAGCGGAATCAATCTAGAATTCTATTCATCATTTTATGTGGTTGGGCACCGATTCTAGCTTTATAATGGCCGAGCCAGATCATCTCCCTGAAGGCCTTAAATCTTTATACCGCATGGAACAAGCATTCGATGAGGGCAATCATCAAGGAAGAGCCATGTGTTCTTCATCGTCATTTAAAATTGACGACGAGAGATCCCGTGATTCCTTTGAATCCGTGGCCGGTTGTTCACCGTAGCTTGTCGGAGTAGAGAAGCGCTCCGGTAGTTTCTTCGATGGCGTCGGGCCTCAATGAACTCTAACTGTTAGTGGGGATTTGCCGGATGTCGTGGCTTCTGAGTTGGAGGCTTGAATAGGTCAGGACCATGTTCCTGTAGTTAGGCCAAAAGAGCCCAAAGGGATGAAATGGGCTTCGTCAAGCATCGCCTCAAGTTCATGGAAGAAAAGGTCAAGGTTTTCTTTTGACGAGATGTTTGGTCAAGATGAAAGCTTACATCATTCTGACCAAGGCGTTGCATTGGGTGAAGGCCTTGCATAGTACAACTCTAATGTTGCACTTGTCGGCGGGACATTGTGTTCAGTCGAAAATATTGCATATTTGATATAACATGTTCCTTACTTTTCTTAGATATTTAAAAGTGTTTATTATAAATATGAAACTTATGAGGGTTTATCTGTAAAATATCTATTATCATATGTTTATATATTATAATCAACATTATGAAGGAAAATGTATGCATATAATATTTTGATAATTTAAATATGCATATCATATCAAATATCCTTAATCAATATTCTTAAAATATAATATCATATCAAATGGTTAGGATAATATCTCAAAAAATACCAAATATTACTAACATTATTCATTGAGATATTGTGCAAGGTTTAGCTCAGCTCAGGAGATCGAGATATTGAGATATCGGGAATCAAAAATCTGCCGATAAAGTTAAATAAAATTGAAGAATCAATACTGGCAGACTCAGAAAAGATATGAAAATTTCAGACATCAAATAAATCTCCATGTGTCACAATGAAGTAGCCCCAGAATTTTGAAGCAATGATCACACCAAACGACCGCGGTTCCGCGGCCAAAACATGCCATATGCGGCGGATCCGCGGCCGATTCAATGAGTTAGGATTTAGGATTTTCAGGTTAGATTTTCAACAGTAAACCCTAATTCTTTGGATCTATAGTTTCTGGTTTTGGGATTATATAAAGGACCGAGAGCTAAACTTAGAAATCATCACTTTTTACACGAAGTAAATCACCATCAAAGAACAAGTGATCCACGACAGGTCCGCGATTCGACGTGATAAGACGACGTGAGATTCGACGGAGCATCTACTTCCGATGAGGCAGAGATCGAGAGCAACTTCTTTATCTTGTAATCTAAACTTGAAGGATTTGTAATTGTGAAGTTGATTAATAAAAGTAGATCATTAGTTTAATTATTTAGTTACATTATGATTTCATTATCTATCCGTTCTTTTTCTATCTCCCTCGTTCACAAGTAATTCACTGCTTGATAGGGTTCGTAGGATTATGATAGATCAATGGATGAGAAAATCCTTTAACTTCTTTTAAGTCTTATAAGATTTATAAACTTTAGCAAAAGAATCGTTAACATGTTTATCGGGCGCGCTATCAATTTATTGATAGTCTTGACCGCGATTTGAGATCAGATTAACAATTATTTTGTTAAGAGCTAGACACGAATAGAGACCAATGAAATGACAAGGGTCAATAGTGTGGAAACCCTAGTTTCTTCCAAGAACCCTAATCCTCATTCATCATTATATATCTAGTTTTAAATCTATCAAAATATAAAAGGAGTCATCTTTATTAGTCATCCAGGACTACTAAATCCTAACGAACCCTACAAGCCTCTTATTATATATTCTATATCCATATTTAAACTAGATCTGTATTCTACATCCGTATTTAATATAGATCTAGAATCTATAACTATTCTTCACTATTCTCTATTCTTCCTCTTTTCTAATCATCACGTCTAAAGCATGATGAAAAGATTCAACGTTTCCCTGAGGACGACCCGTACTCATCTCGGTGAGCTACACACGACACCGTTATTGATTGCGGTTACTTCACACACTTTCATAGAATCAATCAAATGGCGCCGTTGCCGGGGATACGTGCGTAATAGTTTTTTTCTTACTATTCGTGTTGAATTCTTATTCGATCCATATAATAAAATAAAACAAAACAACAAATTGTGTATTTAACTATTAGTGTGCGAATTTTGCAAGAGGACCTGGAGTCACTGGTTTGAGGAAATAAAGATTCAGATACTTTCTGAGAGGACTAGAGAAGTAAGGGAGGCCACCGTAGCAAAAATTTTCAAAAGTTCTCTCAACTCCGCGGTGGAACCGCGGCAACAAGTCCATTTTAGAGGTGGAACCGCGGCATAGTTGGGGACTTAGGGTTCCAAACTTCTCTGGTAACTTTCCTATCCTTCTCTCTCCAATGAAATCTAATAATATATTCTTCTGCAGGATTCTTTGAAAAATATCGCCGCTCAAAAATCTTTTTGCGTGTTTTGTAATTGGTTTGTTTGTGCCTATTTTAATCGGATTTTAAGGGGAAAGACCAAAATTCAGATTATGTGGGGATTTCATCACCCTTCCTAGGCTCCACAAATCACAAAATGAGCATCCGCATCACCCTATTTTAATTAAAAAATATCTAGACCAAAACTCTAAGGACCGTCGCGCTCAATTAGGACAGAGGAGGGTCGTTGGTAATTTATCGCTTATCCACGTTTCTTTTGTGGTGTCTAGGGAAGTGAGTCTAGGCAAGTGGTTACTTAATTAGGCCCTCTATTTTCGGTGATTCGTATAGCGGATACCTCCCACTTACCTGGACACAAGAGTAATAAAGAGGTGGTAGAGGATTGATCCTACGGCTTGTCCTTTGGAAGTCTAGGAGCGGTTTAGTGACTTGACCTAGGTGACCTAAGTTCTAGGGTTGATTGTGCATTTTTTGTGTGATTTGTCTCAAGTCCGATATTCTTTTAAAAAAAACCATTTTTTAATCACACACACGCTGCCACTTGCGCTAAACCCGCTTAGTGCATGCTCGGTTGGACACGGGATTCTAGTGCCCGTCTTGTCCGCGTTTTGGCTATCGACTCCAAAGTCGGTGCTTCTTCATTTTCTTTTTCCCCTCCACCCACCACATCGATCGAGAAGGACGGTTCTCCATCAGATTATAACACACCGCTGCTGTCACCCGTAGGTGCGCAAAATCCACCACTCATCTCTATCTAAGAAAGATGCTATTCTATACGCGGTCCCCTTCCTACCTGTCGATCTATTCCACCAGTCAATAGGTTCATTAAACTGTTGCCCAAATTTCACAGGCTTGAATCTGAAGACGCATACGTTTTTTTATTAAAAAAATTCGAAAATGTATGTGCAATGATGGGCACGTTACAACTTTCTGTGGATACTATGCGCTTACGTCTTTTCCCTTTTACTTTGTGCGATTTAGCAGAAAAATGGCTTTATAACACTGCTGTACATTCTATCGCAAAGCATTCCTTAAGAAATTCTATCCCAATCATAAGACTGCCCGTGTTCATAGCGAGATTAACCAGTTTAGCCAGCTTCCTAACGAACCTTTTTAGAAATGCTTTGAACGGTTCAAGGATCTTCTTCTACAATACCCCCATCATGGAATCGATAAATGGCAACTTTGCTGCATTATAAATGAGGGTATTAATCTAGCTACAAAACAGATGCTTGAAACCATGTATCGATGTCATTTCATGTCTAAAAATGAAGGGGAAGCTTGGCAATTCCTGGAAGATCTCGCTGAACAAACTTTACAGTGGGAAAGCGGGAGACCAATATTTTCTAGGGCAGGTATCCATTAGCTCGATGTTTCCATCGCAGTGAAAGCCGAAATGGCCGCGATACAAAGGAAACTCGACGCTATAGAAAACAAAGTCTCTTAGACTCCCTAAAACAGGTTACGCTCCCCAAAATCGTGTGTGGTTGCTATTCCGACCTATCACATATAACGGAAGAATGTCCTTTGAGTCCACCATTTCAAGGTCAAGAACAAATTAATGCTATTTTTCAACAACGAACTAGAAACGATCCTTATTCTTCCACATATAATCAAGGATGGAGGAATTATCCTAATTTTGCTTGGAACCAAAACCAAACTCAAAATCAAAAACAGTTCCCAAGTAACTATCAAAGACTTTCCCCACAGTAAAAGCAACCTCCACAGAGTCAGCATTCCTTTCAACCACAATCCTTTCAAAACCCGCCCAACAACTTTAATCCTTACAATAATTCTTTTGCCGGTACCGATAAACCCTCTGCACTCGACACATTCATTAAACATTCCATGCAAACGACATATATTTTAACGTCTTCTATCCAAATGTTAATGCACAATACCGCCACCCACGGTGAAAGTATAAAATCGATAGAAGCACAATTTGCACAGTTAAATGCCGCAATGAGTGCGAGAAAGAAAGGGAAACTTCCATCTCAATCCCTACCGAATCCTGGCCACTCACAAAGTTATAATGTGAGTGCCGTAACTACGTTAAGATCAGGAAGAGTGCTGAACAACCAAGTCGGTGAATAGGTTGATGATGAGAAATCAATTGATACCCCGGCTTCTACTTACCCTAATTCGTCTAGTCAACCACTTTCTTCCGAGCCTATTCTCCGTATTCTCCAAGGCTCGAACACTCAGCCCACTTTTTTGAGTCTACCTAAAATGATCCACACTCCAATTCTAGGATCCATTCCATCCCCACAATCTTCTCTAATGTTAGACCCAACCCTTATTGATAAAGCTCCTTATCCACATATGTTAAGGGGCAGTAGACCAAGTGCACAAATGGAGAAGATTGTGGAAATTTTAAAGCAAATCAACATAAATATTCCACTCCTAGATGCTATTAAACAAGTTCCGTCTTATGCGAA